>JARCFY010000013.1:71483384-72765884 GCA_029233225.1 Lepidodactylus listeri
AAGAGCTCAGGCGTCCTGTTACGCACACTGGCCAAGATGCTTGGCTTATGGCTGGTGAGGGCCTCTGAGCAGGTGCAGAGTGTTTCTCCTTCACAACTGAGGGGGACTTATCTGTGGAGGCTGAGACGGCCAGAGGCATCTGCCCCTGTCATCTAGGGCAGGAAGAGAAGTCACATCCCGGTAGCCTTTCAGGTGCCACAAGACTGGCCTGGCCACACCGCTGGGGTTACAGTCTGGAGAACTGCATCTGTTTATTCACATGATTTGCAGTCCACCTTCCTCACATGGACTCCAGGCAGATGAAGCAGAGCAAGTCAAGCAGGATGGGATATCCAGTAAACAGAGCCATCAATTAAGGTTGTAGAGCCAACCCGAAGTTTAAAAAGAGAACTGAGGCGCAACAGAAGTATTTACATGTCCCATGAAGCAATGCAAAAATGGCATCGGGGGGGATCCTCCTTATAGCCAGACGCAATGCCAGCTGTACCCAGCCGTCCAGACCACGGCCTTGCAGCATTTCTCCAAGTTCACTTTGTGAACCGTGCAGTGCATTGCTGCCCTGTCACCTGTGCTGAGATAAGTAAATGGGCTTTGCATGGTTTGTAGAAAGCCAGAAGAGGGGGAGCCTTCCTGACCTCCTCAGGGGGACCATGCCACCAGGTGGGGGCCACAACAGAGAAGGCACCTGTACAGGCAGTGGTGGGTTTTGCCCGTTTGCAGGCTGGCTCCTGCAGGAGGCCTGCTTGGAAGAGCGAAGGTGTTGTGGCAGAGCATGGGGGAGAGATGGTCTGGCAGACAGGAGGGCCCAAGGCCACGAAGGGCTTTGCATGCAGCAGCCAACACTTTAAACTGAGCCCAGGAAGTGGTGGGCAGCCAGTGTGGAACGACTGCAGAAGGGGAGTCGCGTGCGTGCTCCGTCTAGTTCCCAACAACAGCTGAGCCGCAGCATTCTCCAGCAACGGAAGTTCCAGGGGAGAGAGACCAACGTCCAGGGCCTCACGGGAGTCCAGCCTTGATGTGACGGTGGCAGGGATCCATGTGGTCCAAGAAACCACGTCGAGGTAAGCCGCCCTCTTACAGGCCAGGCTGTGTCGGAAGGAAGCCTTTCTTGCAGCTACATTGCTTCTCCAGTAATAACCTTTGGTCCAGGATCACCCCCAGAGAGCCAGTTTGGTGTAGTGATTAAGAGCGCGGACTCTAATCTGGGAGGGCCGGGTTTGATTCCCCACTCCTCCACTTGCAGCTGCTGGTGTGACCTTCGGTCAGTCGTAAATTCCTCTCAGAGCTGTTCTCTCAAGGGCAGTCCTGGAGAGAGCTCTCTCAGCCCCACCTATCTCACAGGGTGTCTGTTGTGGGGAGGGGGAGGGATTGTAAGCCACTCTGAGACTCCTTTGGGTAGTGAAGGACGGGGTATAAATCTAATTTCTCCTCCTCCTCCTCCTCCTCCTCCTTTGAGTTAGCAAGGGTCAACTGAACCCCATCAAAAGTGGAGAGCATAATGTCTTTCAAGATGTGTCCCGAACCGAGAGTGATTTGTCCTGAGGCAGCAAAGCATGAGGACTAGGATAGCGCCCTGTAGAACCCCACAGGATAAGTCCCACACTGATGATACTTGGTATCCAGCAGAGTCCAGTCTGTGAGGAATGATTCAAACCAGTTCAGCACACATCCTGGGACACTGACTTCTGCCTCCAGGCATCTCAGCAAGATGGCTCGACCTGTTTCAATGGCGGGAGATAAAAATCTATTAAGAACAACAAGGCCTTTGTTTCTGTCCCAGAAGCCTGACCAGAAGCCATCCTGAAAAGGGTCCAGAGCAGATGAGTTATCCAAGAGGGCCTGGAGTTGTTCCTCTCCACTGCCCTCTTAGTCATTTTGCCCAGAAAGGGCAGATTAGAGACTGGACAATAATTGGCCGCATAGGGATAGTTTGTTAAGTAGTGGGTGGATAACCGCCTCTTTGAGTGGCTAAGGGAAAGGGCCCTGAGTGACTGACTGGTCTGTAATAGGTACTAAGGGCTTGCCGATGTGGTCCTTGCCTGATCTTAGCAGCCAAGATGGGCAAGGATCCAGGGCACAAGCAGTAGCCCTCACAGATCTCAGGATCTTGTCAGCATCCATCACGGAAACTGGGTCAAAGTCCATAAACAGACTGGGTCATTCTTCTGGTGTACCTGTTACAACTGACATCCAGATCAGAGCGTATCACATCCTCTGTTCCTGGGACAATAAAGGCTCAGATTTAGAAGTCAGCAGAGGTGGAGCTAACTTGAGCAACCGGGATGGTTGTGAATTAGCTGATGCTGCAGGAACAAAGAAGTCACATTTCTTTGGCCTCGCGCGTCTCCCAGTGGGCTCTGGAGCATAATCTATTTGCTTCAGCACTAGGGTTGCCAGGTCTCCTCGCCACACTGGCAGGGGGATTGGGGGGGGGCATTCTGGGACGTTGCCGATGCTATCTTATCACGTTGGCGATGTGTGGCAACGCTCTGGTTTAAGAGCAAAACTCTATGGTTTTAGGTCAAATTTACCATACAGTTTTGCCCTCAAACCAGAGCGTCACATGCAATGTCCCTAACATGATGGTGTCACTTCTGGCTGATGTCATCGTGGCAGGGATGTCATGCCCGGACATGGCTGTTTAGGGGCAGGGTCCCCCCTGCTGGGACCTGGGGACTGGCAACCCTATTCTGCCCACATTCCTCACCAGGGTCATTGTAGATGTCTCCCGGCCTTCTGCAGGTCACCCAGCTCCATGGCAAACAGGGGAGGGGGCTATTTCCATCCCAAGGGTGGGAGTGGGCAATGAGGGGCAACCTTATCGGTAGCTTCAGGGAGCTTCACGTTCCACACTCCCGTTGCAGCCTCTGCAGAGCATGCATTTGGACTCCTAATCCCCCACCCGGCCTTCCAGAATCCAGCCGTGGCAGACCATTTTAACCAGGCCACTTCCCCAGTGGGGTGTCAGGGCCACATCGGAGAAGAGCCCCGGGCCTTGGCTGGGCTGGCTCAGAGCTGCCTTCACAGTGGAGTCCGCTTTCCTCCTGGCTGGCAGGACACCGCAGCAGCCGGAGCTGGAATGCCTCCTGACAGAGACAAACAGGGTCCTTGGCCACAGACATCCCAGGATAAATTGATGGCTAGGCTTGGGGGGGGGGGGGAGCAGAAGGACATCGGAGGGGCCTCCCACACCCTGCTTCTGCAGACACCATCATGGACACAGGAACTGGCAAGAGACCGCCCCCCCCCCCTCCGCAAGATTTTCTAGTTTGCAAATCCATGGCAAAGACACATCGCCCACAATGCCTGTGCTGAAGTCTGTATTAGGCACAAATGGAAATAATGTAAGAACCACACACATACACACAAGCCGATGTTGAACTGGCTGGGTAAATGCTGCATTTCTTTTTAAAAACGAACATTGCACATTAAATAAAACCCCTTCTCTTAAGACCTTGGCTTTTGAGTCAGATATTTAAGAAGCTGTCCCTTGGAAGTCCTGGGAAACAGGGAACCAGAAGGGCTGAGGTGTTATTTATAAAACTGTACATTAAGATCTGTGCGGATCTGTCAGGTTTCTTCTGAATGAGATGTTCCATGTTTGTGCAGGAGGAAGATCTAGTCCTTGATTTGAGCTGACATGGGATTTGTTTTTTACCTGAACCCAGAGAATATATGGACTGGGGTTGTCTTTTTAAAAGGTGTATTTATTTAGTTACTTCTTATCCCGCCCCTCTTCCCGTCTAGGGCTGGAGGAGAGGGAGGGCGCGGCTGTTTGGGAGCCTTTCCTGTTTCAAAAGCCTCCCAAGTTCAGAAAGTGGGGAAAGAGGACGGGGCGGCCGCGGTTGGCAGAGAGGCTGCCTTGCCGGACCACGTCGCCCCCCAACCCCTGGCGGTGGCGGGAAAGGGGGGTTCACGCCCCCGCCCCCAATTCCCGGCCATGCGGGGGGGGGGGGGGACACGCGCGAGCCAGGCACGCCCACGGGGGGTCGCTCCCCCCCCCCCTCCCGGTGCCGCCCGCCCGCCGCTTCTCGCCCTTGCCGGGAGCCTTGACCGCCCGAGTCGAGGGAGGGCCGCCCAGCCCCAGCCAAGGCCGCCCAGCCTGGAAGGGGCCGGGGGGGGGGGGGAGGCCCGGGGAGGGCGGCACTGGGCCTGGGGGGGGAGAGGCGCGGGGCTACCCCTCCCGCAAGCTCGGGCGGCCGGTCTCCAGGCGGTGGCTGCAGAGCCCCTGTCCCGCCCGCCCCTCGCCCCCGCCCCCGCCCCGGCAAAAAGAGGCTCCTGGGCGCTGCTCTACCCCGCCACACCCATCTCCAGGAATCCCCCCGCCGGGAGCTGGCACCCCCGGTGCCCTTCGGCGGCTCCACCTCGGGGAAGGGGGTCCTGGCGATTGGCTTCTGCCCCCTCCCTCCCCCGAGAACCGGGGCTCCCAGGGCAGCCTGTGCACGTGGGGCTGCGACCCACCTCGAGGGCTTCCCAGGGCCTAGGGTTGCCAGCTCTGGGTGGGAAAATACCTGGAGACTTTGGGGGTGGAGCCAGGGGAGGGCGGGGTTTGGGGAGGGGAGGGGCCTCAGCATGGTCCAGTGCCATAGAGTCCACCCTCCAAAGCAACCGTTTTCTCTGTCAGCTGGAAATCAGTTGTAAAAGCGGGAGAGCCCCAGGCTCCACCTGGGGGCTGGCAACCCTACCAAGGCCGCCTGCTTCCCGGGGGAGGGGGGCTTGAGTTGGCCCGCTGGCTGGTGGGGACCTCCCCCCATGGCCCAGCCCCCCCCCCCGCTCCCCACACGCGGCAGGCTGGGCCAGAGTGCACTTTGGCTTCCCGCCCAAGGTTGCCTGCCCGCCCCCCATGGGTAGCCAGGATTCGGGTTCTGTAGCAGATGGCGAATGCTTTGCGCTTGCACATTCATGCCCTGCTTTTCTAGAGGGTGCCCTTTCCCTCCCCCGTCTGCCGCCAGCCAGCCAGCCCCACCACGACCCCGACTTACGGGGAGCGGCAGCCCTGTGGCTGGACTACTGCAAATCCTGCCATCGCCTGCTTCTGTTCAGCGACCCTGGACTTCCTGGGTGGTCTCCCATCCAAGGACTAACCAGGACCGACCCTGCTTAGCTTCTGAGAGCTGATGAGATGGGGCTAGCCTGGCCCATCCAGGTCAGCAGGGACAGACTGCCGGGGGGAGGGGGGGGAGGTGCCCTGAAGATGTCGCGGTTGAGACAGGGAGGCCCCTGGAGGTTTTCAAGGCCAGTGACCAACAGAGGTGGTTTGCCATGACCTGCCTCTGCATAGCAACCCCAGTGGACAGGTCAGATGTTCAGACGCTCAATTTCCTTGTGAGTGACTGTTCTTTCCACACCTATTCTAACCACATCTTGTCCAAGATGAGTACTTTTACATGAATGTGTGAAGCCAGGCTTAAGTGAGAGTTTAGCAATCCCTGAACACTCCTGTTCCATCTTCCCCCAGACTGCCTTTCCATGTTTTTACTGTAAATTAGCGCTTTGGTTGAACTATTCCCTCATTTCCAGACATTCATGCAAGGGACTCCCCCCCCCCCCCCCCAATCTTGGCTAGATCAGCCTTGCATTTCTTGTCTTCTCTGTGGCTTCCGGATACTTAGCAGAGAGCCCTTCAGCAACTGGCTCTGTCCAGTTCTAAGCAGCAGCCGAGCAAATCACCAAGGCCTCTTTACAGCCGAAAATCTTCCCCCTTTCTCAGCCACAGCCTCTGAGCTTTCAGTTTCCCAGCCAAGTTGTGACTTGAGTGTGTGGTGGGGTTTCTTGGACCCAAGATGCAGTGCTGTTGCAGTTAATGGGGGGGGGGGGGCTGGAGCAGCACTGAAGGGTGAAGGCTGTAGAAGGGATGCTATAGACTGCTGCCTCCCTTGCAAAGGGGTGAGACAGTGGCTGCCACTCGGGAAAGCCTGCCAAAAGTAGGGAAAGGGTCCCTGTCCAAACAGGGAGGAGCTGCGGTGGTTCGGAGGAAGAGCTTCCTATTTTTATTGTCTTATTCTTAAACCAGACTGGACTGCCCCACCAGCCAGGGCAAAAAAAGGGGCAACATCCCTTCCACAATGGAGAGGTGGTCCCTTCCTGGCGGCCAAGTGGCACCACAATGTCAGTGCCATCTTTCCTTTTGGGGGCAAAGCTAATGTTCAGCTGTAAACTGCTCCATCTGGGATGTACCTTGGTTGAACAGGCAAAGGCCACAGGCCGTGAGAAGCTGCACCACTGGGAGCGATCGAGACGGTTCCTCCAAGTACTTTTACTGAAGGAACCTGCATCACTTGAAAGGTGGCTTTGGTCGCCCAAACTGGACTTTCAGGCTCGCTTATCTGATTCCTGCTTTGCTGATCACCAGCCAAGGGCATCCCTGGCTAACGTGGCCGTGCCTCAGTACGAGAGAACCTTACAAACTGGAGCTTGCAAGACGGAATGGCTTCATCGTGCATCTGGCCCAGTAAACAGAGGGGTGCCTGTTAGTCCCTTACCAAAGGACCCCGATGCTTCTCTTTCTTCCATGGAGGCGCGGCGGGAGGGGCAGTTTGCCTCTGGCTTCATTCCCAGTCAAGAAAAGTGCGGGAAGTGAGGCTACTAGGCAAGGAGACACAGTGATACTTGTATTTCCCCAGTGTTTCTCAACGCTAGAGAGCAGTTATGTGTGGATCAGGAACCTGTGAAGAGGGGGGAGGGTGCCTAAAGTGTTCCACCCATCTGTGGGTTTACCTGCTGAAGCAGCTCTCCCTCTGCTTTGGAAGGAAATAAAGGTGGGTGCAATTGAGGATTTTGAAGACCGCCATCAAAATCCCACTGTGGGTTTCCTCTAACTTCACTATGGAGGATGACTCCAAGCTGGTGGAGGCCTTGGGAGAGCGAAAAGTATTGGAGTCGGGAGTCCATGGAACAGTGAAACAGCTCGATCTTTATTGCTGGTCTGGATGAAGCATACATCCCAGGGCTCCGAGCCCTCCTTTTATGCTGGTCAGGGATAATCCCCTGACCTCGCCCAACTGGCCTGATAGGCTATTATCAGTCTATTTACATCTCATAGGTTCCCGGGGAGAAACCTAGGTACATGATCGGTGGCCGGTTCGAATCCACCTGCCTTTGTTCTACCTGGCTGAAGCGCAGGTAGTTTCTTGGCCATGTGCTCTGGCCACATGGCGGTCGCCATTACTGGAGCACATGGCGACCGCATGGTCAATACATAACAGAGAGGAAGCAGGCAAGGGGGCAAGGAACGACAGCTTGCAGCTCTTTACTTACCAAGGAGCCTCATGCCCACCCCCGATTCCCGCAAGCCGTTCCTCGATCTGTTTGGCGCTCCGGTGCCCGGAACAGTCCCACTGACCAGCACTCCCCCCCCCCCTAGCTCTGAGGCTTGGAGGCAAACTAGCCAGGGCAGCACCACCCCTCTGGCAACAGGTGGCAGCCAGCAAGGATGCCGCTTGGGTTGCCTGAAAGGTATTAACGACTATAAATCACCACCACCACCAGCAGCAGCTTTGCTATGCAATGCAGGAGCCCGTTTTTAGGGCAGTTGTGTGGAAATCTGCACCCTCCCTGAGAGTGGGACACCCAGAGTCCCCAGACTGGAGGCCTACGGAAGCTGGGCCACAGACACCCGGAGCAGCAGTCTGGACATTACAGTGGCCAGGGGTTTGACTCATGGCTGCCACGACCATTTTGGGGGAGAATTTGACCATTTAAAAAAGCTGCAAACCCACAGTGGGGGGACCAGGCAATTTTATCGCCCCCCCCCCCCCACACCTTTTCAAGCACTGAAACAACCTGCAGATAAGCCTCAGGCTCGTCCTTGTGAGGACCAGCCGTTTCAGGTTTCCTTTGAAGCCTTCCTCTCTTCATTCACTCTTTATAATGTCACCGTCTGGTGACATTATGTTGCCAAATCATTCTGCATCCCACACAGCAAAAATGCCAGTGGGTCACTTTTTGCTCAACTGCAAGCACTTCCTTGACTTTGGTCTTCGGCTGTCCCCCCCTCCAGCGCTCTGACACCTTTCTTTGGACTAAACTCCTCTCCAGGCCCTCCACCGCCTCCCTATCAAACGGCAACAGGGACTTCTCACCATTCGAGCTGTCCGTGGCCTTGGCTCCCTTCCCTTCATCCCTGCTGTCCCCAGAGGGGTTCCAGCCTTCGGCTCTTCACTCCCCCAGCTCATGATCTCCTCCTCCCTTAGCCTTCCAGAATGAATGTCTCTCCCTTTAAACCTCTTTCCCAAACTCACCCTTTCTGTGAACGTTTCAGGCCCCACACGCAACCTGACTGAATCCACGCCTGGGAACATGGGACCGGAATGAATGCAGCTGCTGCCTGGTCATTTCCCCTCTCCTCCCCTTCTTTGCCTCCTGTGTGAGACAGCTGCTGCGTCCTTCCATCAGTGAATGCAGCACCCGTGCACTCACGCCCCTCCTGTGTTGCCGGTCCACACAGGAAAAGCCCATTGCAAACAACTGTGTTTGGGCAACTGCTGAAAGAGTCCTACAGAGTCAGTCAGTGCCTGCCCATGTATGTCTTCTCCTGTCTGACTCTAATCCTTCCCACTTTTTCTCTGGGAACTGTAAACCAGTATTTTAAGCGCCTTTTCTCTGACATGGTGATTGGTTGTAATGCATTACCAGACCCCTTTTTGAATTCTGTATAATAGTCCTGTTTGGCGCTTTGTCAGCCATTGCTAACACAAGAAGTGCAGATGACCATAGCAGACCTTTCTCAATAAAGCATTCCTGTTTAAGGACACTTGTTGGTGACTGACTCTGTAGGACTCTCACAGAGAGCAGGAGTTCTGACCCATTTCAGTGGGGCTCTTCCAGGATTGTGCCCTGTGGTCATGGATCAGCACTGTCTACCTCTGCCGCTGTTAATGGGGCCTGTTGTGTATTGGGATTGAATCATCCCTGACTGAATCACCCTAGAGTCTGGCCGAGCTTGGAGCACAAGAACAATAGCAGACCAGGATTCTGGAATAAACCAATCAAGTAGTAATGTTTTGTAAATAGCCTATAATGGGGAATGGGTGTGGGGTGTTTGGTATGCATATAAGCAGGGCTCCAGCCCTGATAGAGTTGTCTTAGAGTTAAGCTGAAATCACTAATAAACTATGAGCTGATCACTATACGCATCTCAAACCCAGTATATTTCAGGGCCCAACATCCTCAGGCTAGATATGGCTGCCTCAACCCAAGGGGCTCCTAGTGGGTGATCTGCACCCAACTCACATATACGAAAGCCACGAGAGTACTTGGAAAGCAGAACTCACTTGCAGAATTCCAGGTGACCGTTCCTCCTGATTTTTCCCTGTGTTTGATGCAGGCATGCGGAAAGCTTTCTCACTGCTTAGTACTAATGTTGTGTTTTATGTAGACAGTTGGACAGACACTTGAGGGCTAAATAGGCAAAAACAAAGAGTACCCTATTGGTTCCCCCTAGTGGCTCACTGCAGAAGGAAGCAAGCATCTTGTTGCCACCCTAGAAATGGAGTTTTAGAAACACTGTTCCTTAGAAATATTATTTTCAGTTTAACATTTAGGTACAGCACAATTAAAAAAAAACAAGTAAAAGATGCTGTTTGCTATATACTGTGCTGAGAGAGAGAGCTGGTCTCACGCTGGTTCTCCACAAACAAGTATGCTGCTGTTTCAGCATTCATTGCATGCGGAATTACAACAGAGGATCCCCGTGTCTGTGAACACTGTTAATAACAAACACTCTTGTTAATATATATTTTATTTTATTATATAGTTGAAAGGGTACAGAAAATAAAAAGGAGTGGGTGTCAAGAAATCAAAAAGTCATTAATCATCATCAGTTTTTACATTTTACCTTTGTTGAAGACACAATCCTGATATTTAATACATAGAAAAAGAGTAGGATATCTTCTCAACTTGATTACAGTCACTCAGTGCATCAATGTAAGTCTGTCTTCCTTTTAGAATCAAACCAAAGCATACCCAATTATGAACAATTTAGGATAATGATTTTAGAGTAACTCTTTTTCTTTAAGGATCCTCTATATATCGCTTACTTAGTAACATTTTAAACTTTTTGTTTGTTTGTGACATATTTAAAAAATGATAAAAGTATTATACATTAATAATGTCTATATTTCTCCCTGTCTCTGTGGTTATTTCAGGAGATGCCAACTTTTTGTATCAGTTAATACAGACATCATCAGTTATTAACCTTGACTATAATATGAGTAATATGCTTTTCATTTCTCCTGAAATTCTTCAGCTGGTCTTTTGTTTACTAGGGTCATTAACTTTGCCATTACAGCGTATTCAGGTAATTTGTTACCCCAAGCTTCTTTTGTT
Organism: Lepidodactylus listeri; assembly: GCA_029233225.1. Classification (NCBI taxonomy): domain Eukaryota; kingdom Metazoa; phylum Chordata; class Lepidosauria; order Squamata; family Gekkonidae; genus Lepidodactylus; species Lepidodactylus listeri. Next base: position 71,493,711 of record JARCFY010000013.1, read on the forward strand.
GGGCAATATTCTGTCTTCCAAATAGATGCAAACTGTATTCTTGCTGCTGTGAACATATATCTGAATAACTCTTGTGAGATTTTTTCAACATTATTTGGAATCATTACCAATAACATTATCTGTGGATTCAGTGGGAATTTAATTTTAAGAATTTTCTGAATCTCTGCATGTATTTCAATCCAGTATTTCCTCTTTTTTTGCAAGAACACCACATATGGTAAAACATGCTTTCTACTTCCTTACATTTCCAACAGGTTCCTTTGTAGTTCTTCCCATTTTGTGGATATCCATTGGAGTAAAATACCATCGGAAGAACATCTTGTACCAATTTTCTCTTAACTCCTGACAGGCTGTACTTTTTATACCCTTCGCCCATAGATTTTCCCAGTGTGAAAGGGATATCTCTTTATCAACATTCTGCAATCCATTTTATTATGCATATTTTAACTTGTTCCATCTCTGTACCATATTGGAACAATAGTTTGTAAAATTGTCCTAGCAAATGGTTTTTTTGTTGTGTAATAATTTTTTCAGACTCACTCAAGTCTCTTACTCCTTTCTCTTTTTGTCAGGAGATCTTCCTTAAGTCTAGAGATTGATCGAAGACAGACTAATCATTGTATCTTCTTCCCTTTTTTTAATCTTTTGCCAGGTTTTGATTTCACTTTTGACATTTATTATATCTTTGTATGTTAAGAAGTCATGTTTATTGTAATATGCATGTACTGGTGACATAATAGGAGATATCGTGAGGCTGATTCTTTTTCTTAAAGACCCCCAAGTTTGGAGTAAATTGTCTCTAATTGTATGTTTTTTGTCTTGTCCTTTATTTTTCAAAGTTGATTTTTCCATCCACAGAGGGTGATGCAGTCTGTTCTCTTGCCCCGCAGCTTCTAGTTTCCTTAGTCTATTGTTCAAATTTTTAACCCATTCTGCAATCCATACTAGTTTTGCTGCTTGGCGACATAGCTTAATATTGGGAGCTGCCGATCCTCCTCTTTTTTGATCATCCTGCAACATTTAAATTTAATTCTTGATTTTTTACCATTCCAAATAAATGCATTTATTTGTTTCTGCCAGTCCATCAAAGTTTTTTTCTTGTATAGAAATTGGCAGCATCTGGAATAAAAAAATCAATGCTGGCAGCCCGTTCATTTTTATTCTGGAGATTCTTCCCACTTATGATAATTTTAGTTTGGACCATTTTGCCAAGTCTCCTTGTAGCTTTATCCATGTAGTTTATTTATTTATTTATTATTTATTTATTGGGATTTATATCCCGCCTAGCCAGTGTTAGCCGGCTCTAGGCAGCTCACAACATTAATCATATACATATAAAATCACAGCTAAAATATAGAACAGCAAGAATCACAAGTTTGTAGTTATCATTAAACGGTGCATCATTTTGTCCAGACAAATGTATTCCCAAATACTTAACTGTGATGTTGTTTCATATCCTGTAGATCTCTTAATGGAATCCTCTTCCTGTTATGTTAGAAATGTTATGATTCTTTTAGTTTCCCCCTCTATTAATTCTGTACTGTGATGCCATGAGCATGGGCCTAGTGGCTCCAGGGAAGCCTGTATTGGAGTAGTCATCAGGGCCTCCATTTCCCAGGTTCCCTCTGGACCCTGTGACTGGGTAACAGGAGATTTTGGAGGGAAAAGCTACACCAGCAGGGGAACAGAGGGTGGTGCCTGGGAAGAGGAGAGAAAAGGCCTTGCCCAGAATGGGTGGGCGTTCTCTCTCTCCGAGGGAGCAGGGCTGGTAAAGTTGCTGCAGATGGAGGTGTTGTACGCACAGTTTATGAAAAACTGTTATACACTCTGTACTCTGCCACTGACTCAGCAGATTAACCTTAGTGAGCACACTGAGCATCTTTCTGGCATAGACAGACAAGAGAAATAAGCGCTTATTGTTTTGCTAGAGGAAAAAACTTTACCTGGGAAAGCCTGGCCCAAAAGGTTTTCCACCAGTCCGAGATCTGTTAGGTCAGAGTGCTGATGTTTGATGGAACCAGTAATCTTGATTTATATACAAGCATCATACTGAATATAATATCCTATGTCTCCCATTGTAACCTTAGGGTGAAATACAGGTTGCTTACCTGTAATTGGAGATCTTCGAGTGGTCATCTGTGCATTCACACCTCTGGGATTAAGTGCGCCTGCGCCGATCCCGATCGGTAATCTTCAAAGCCTAATGGATTTTCGCGCCAGCTCCCCGGTCACGTGCACGTCCCACTGCGCATGACCCGGGGAGGGGCACGAGGATCCCGCCAGTTCCTTCTGACCGCTGCTAACAGCCCCCAGAAAAAAAGGGTGAGGGAGACCGAAAGCAGAGGGGAAGGAGGGCAGGTGGTGTGAATGCACAGATGACCACTCGAAGATCTCCAATTACAGGTAAGCAACCTGTATATCTTCTTCGTGGTCTCTGTGCATCACACCTCTGGGAGAATAGCGAGCAATAAACACACCACATACCTGGAGGTGGGTGCTGGAGGTCTCACATCTGAGCTGCTTGCAGAACTGCACGGCCCACCACAGTACGCTGATGGACGCAGACATCTAGGGCGTAGTGCTTCACAAACGTGTGAGGGGACGCCCACGTTGCAGCATTGCAGATGTCTCCCAGGGGAATGCCCTTGAGGAATGCTGTGGAAGTAGCCACGGCTCGAGTGGAGTGTGCCCGGAGGGACGCCGGTAGTGGCCTTTTGGCCAGAAGGTAGGCGAGTTTTATCGTCTCAACTATCCACTTTGAGAGTCTTTGAGACGACAGTTTCTGTCCCTGCCTGGGCAAGGCATAAGAAATGAAGAGAGCTGGAGACTTGCAAAAAGATTTTGTCCGGTGCAAGTAGAAAGACAGGGCTCTCTTGACATCTAAAGTGTGTAGGCTACGTTGCGTTGGGTCCTGGGGACCAGGAAAAAACACCGGCAACGTGATATCCGCCCCTATATGAAAGTCCGAGACTATCTTAGGCAGGAAAGCGACATCTGGAGCCAAAGTGACGGCATTATGATGAAACGTGAGGTACGGTGGGTCGCAACGGAGCGCCGAGAGCTCACTCACGCGTCGAGTAGACGTGATGGCCACCAAAAACGCAACCTTCCACGACAAAAGTTGAAGGCTGCATGAGGCCATGGGTTCGAAGGGTTTTCCCATCAGCTTAGTGAGAACCAGGGGCAAGTCCCATGCCGGGACTGGTGTCCGCACTGGGGGATAGAGGCGATTCATTCCCTTGAGGAATTGCTTCGTTGTTGGATGGGAAAACACCGAATAGCCATCAATCTTAGGATGATTGACTGAGATGGCTGACAAGTAAACTTGGATAGATGAGTGACACAGTCCCCTGTCTTTACATGACAGGAGGAAACCAAAAACATCTTTAAACCCGGCGGGGACTGAGGGCCGTCCCACAGACGCCAGGAAGGTTAAAAACTTAGTCCATTTTGACTCATATGAACGCCGAGTGGAGAGTTTGCGTGAGTTCAGTAGAACTTGAGCAATGCGTGATTCTAACCCTAAGTTTGGATCAGCCAAACTGTCAATTTCAGTCTGGGCACATCGTGGTGCAGTACCCGGCCCCCGTGCATCCCGAGGAGGTCTGGGTCCGTCGGGAGGTGGAGATACGTCCCTCGTGAGAAACTGAGGAGCGTGGGGAACCAGGGTTGTCTCGGCCACCATGGGGTGACAAGAATTGCCCACGGTCGCTCTGCCAACAGTTTGTGGACTACTCTCGGTATGAGAGGAATCGGGGGAAATAGGTACAATCGTTTCCCCGTCCACTGGAAGAGGAGACCGTCTCCGAGAGAGGTCGGGTCCGTTCCTGCTCTGGAACAAAATAGGTCACACTTCTTGTTCTCTCGAGAGGCGAATACATCTACGGATGGAAGCCCCCAATGGTCGAAGATCGGAGTCAGGTAGAGGGGGTTCAGTTCCCACTCGTGTAGGGATGCTCCCCCTCTGCTTAGGAAGTCCGCTTGGACGTTGAGTAGTCCTGGGAGATGAGTCGCTACCAGGTGAATATCTAGTGCCTGGCACTCGTCCCAAAGCTCTATCGCTAACCGGCAAAGTCCACGGGAGACCGTCCCACCCTGGCGGTTGATGTAAAACATGGTGGTGGTGTTGTCTGTAAGGACAGTCACCGTCTTCCCCGACAGGGATTGGCGGAAAGATCTCACTGCGTAGAGAACTGCCAACAGCTCTAGGAAGTTGATATGGTTGTGTGCCACAGAGGGGTGCCACCTGTTGCCCACACCTACACCGTTCAGATGAGCTCCCCAGCCCCATAGGGAGGCGTCCGTAGTGACGGTCGCTGAGGGGGGTGGAAGCCGGAAAGGTGCACCTGAGTGTAAATTCTGGGGCACAAGCCACCAATTCAGGGTCTCTAGGACCTGGGTCGATATCTGAAATCGTTTGGAGAGGGAATGGAAGTTGGGGCGGAAACGCCTCAAAAACCAAAGCTGCACTGGTCTCATCCGCAATTTGGCAAAGGGGATTACTGCTGTTGTCGCGGCCATCAGGCCTAGCAGGCGAAGGATTTGTTTGGCTGTAGCCTCCTTGGTCTCTTGGATAGACAGGAGAAGGGAGACTATATCCGCTGCTCTGTTGGGGGGTAGGAACGCCCTGCATTGCAGGGAGTCCAGGATAGCTCCGATAAACTGAACCCGTCTGGAAGGGGTAAGCATGGACTTTTTGAGGTTTATCGTCAGTCCTAGTGATTCTAGGGTACAAAGGGTAGTGGAGATGTGGCTCAGTAGTTCCGTCGTAGAGGGGGCGACTAGAAGCCAGTCGTCCAGGTAGGGGTAAAGGTGGACACCTGGGAGATGTGCCGCTACTACTGCCATAAGCTTCGTGAAGACACGAGGAGCTGTAGAGAGGCCAAAGGGTAGGGCCTTGTACTGGAAGTGACGCGGACCGACCGCGAAGCGTAAATACGGTCTGTGTGATGGGTGGATCGTCACATGGAAGTATGCGTCCTTTAAGTCCAGCGTCACCATCCACGCGTTGGCTTCTAGTAGCGGTAGGATGGTCTGTAGAGTGGTCATACGGAATTTCTTGTAGGTGATGAACGCATTGAGGTTCCGCAGATCCAATATGGGACGAAGTCCGCCATCCTTTTTTGGGACCGTGAAGTAGTGGGAGTAGAACCCCCGCTGAAGGTGGTTTGTTGGTACCTGTTCTATGGCATCTTTTGAGAGGAGGGCTTCGACTTCCGACGATAGGGTGTCGGAGGGGTGTGTGGTTACGAAGTACGATTCTTGTGGTATCTGGAAAAATTCTATTCTGTAGCCTTCTGCTACGACCGACAGTGCCCATTTGTCTGTCGTGATACGTTGCCATGCTGGTAGAAAGGGTGATAGACGGGTGGGAAGATCGGAGCGAATGGGAGAGTCAAAGACTCTGCTTGTTCGGTTTGGGTGGCTTAGCCTTGGAAGCGGAAGCGGACGGGAATCGTGGCTTGTGGCCATAGGGTTTCTGTTGATAAGCAGTAGACGATGGTCTCTGCCATTGGGGTTCAGTGGGAGATCTTCGCGGTTGCTGTTTGGACCAAGATCTCTGCCATGTCTTCTGCTTCTGTTGTCTCGATTGTGAGACACCCAAGTTATGAGATGTCTTAATGCTCTTATCTAAATCATGAAGGACTGTGTCCGTTGTGGAGCTGAATAGTCCTTCACCCTCGAAAGGGAGATCTTCCACCAAGGACTTTGTGTCTTGTGGAAGCGAAGTCGACCTCAGCCAGGCGTGGCGGCGAAGGGCGACTGCTGAAGTGAGTGTCTTGGACGTGACGTCCGCAGCATGCTTCGATGCGTTAAGCTGGTGCTTTGCTAGCACCATGCCTTCCCTCTGGATCTTCCTAGCAAGGCGTTGCTTATCCTCAGGAAGATGGGCTAGAAGTGGTGTCATCTGCTCCCAGAGGGAGTATTGGTACCTGCTCATGCAGGCTGTGTAGTTTGCCATTTTTATGCCCAGTGCACCGGCTGAATAAAATCGTCTCCCGAAAGAATCTAATTTCCGTCCCTCCTTGTCCAAGGGGGAGGAATGTCCGCTACAGCCCCTGGCCGAGGGGGTCACTACAACCGAATTGGGCTTGGGGTGGATTGAATAGGAATTCTGCCCCTGGCTCTTGGAGCCTGTACATGTGGTCTAATCTCTTGTTGGAGATTGGAGTTGAGGAGGGGTGGCCCCAGGATTCTTTGGCAGTGCTCAAGAGCACCGAAATTAGTGGCAACGCTACCGCGGTGGATGTATCCATCTGTACGATGTCGAAGATGGCATCGGTAGCGGTGGGGGTTGGCTGGACCGTGGCAAGTGCCAGGGAATGGGCCATTCGTTTGATAAGCTCTCCATAGGATTTCACGTCCTCGGAGGGAGAGATTGGTAAATTTTCAGCCACATCAGGGGATGGTGACGGCTGGATGGGAGATTCATCATCGGATGATTCGGGAGATTCGGGTATCGAATGGTCGGAATGTTCGGAGGGAGACATAGGGGTCGACGGATCTGGTTGGTAGGGAGGGAGGTCGACGTCGGGCAAAGTAGGTATCGGCATCGGTGGTTTCGGTATCGGTTTCGGTATCGGAGTCGGTGTCGGTCTCGGAGCCGGGGGATCTTGGCATTGGGAGACTCTTGACGATGTCGATTGGCGATCCCACTCTGCCGGGTACCACTGTGGAGGTGGCGGGTAGGAGGAACCATACAGGTATCGCCATTGACGGACGTCCCACGGCACCGAAGATGGAGGGAGGCGCCAGTCTCGCTCACCTTTCGGTGCCGGCAGCGGGTCGGGCCCGGTCTCAGGACTGCTGTGAGGGATCTGCGTCAGCTCGATGTCGGGTTCCGAATCTGTGAGCTGGATGGGTCGCGGCATCGGGGAGGCGGGGCTGCCCCGGGGTCGCTCGCGCCCTGGAGGGTCAAGCTGCGGAGACCCGTGCTGGGTCATGTCGGACGCGGGATGCATCGACGAAGCACTCGAGGTTTTGCGCTTCAGCTTGCCCTTACCCTCTTTGCCCTCCTTACGCTTCTTAGCGGGAGTTCGTGGCAGTGAGAGGGGTCTTTTCGGTGCCGACTTCTCGGTACTGGAGGGGCTCCGCATCGGTGGCGACGTCGGGCCCGTCGGTGCCGATGGGGATGTTACCGAGGCATCGGCTGCGGACATCTTCGGTGACAACGCTGCTTCCAAGAGAGCCACTCTGAGTCAGGCCGCCCGGTTCTTACGAGTTTGTTTGGAGAAGGTGGCACAACTCGAACAGGAATCGACACGATGCGACTCGCCTAGGCACAACAAGCAGAGGGAGTGCTTGTCTGGGGGAGCGATTTTACTCCCACAATTAAGGCAGTGTTTAAAGAAACCCCACCGCTGGGCCATAGGCCGGGCGGGGAGTAGGGAGAGGAGAATCCGAAAGCGAGTCCAGAAAAACAGTCCGAAAGGCCTTTCCAAATTGGAAAAACGAAGGTTAGCTACCGACCGGAGCGGAGAGGGGATCCTCACGACGCGGCGGTCAGAAGAGAACTGGCGGGATCCTCGTGCTCCTCCCCGGGTCATGCGCAGTGGGACGTGCACGTGACCGGGGAGCTGGCGCGAAAATCCGTTAGGCTTTGAAGATTACTGATCGGGATCGGCGCAGGTGCACTTAATCCCAGAGGTGTGATGCACAGAGACCACGAAGAAGATTTTATGGGTATTCGAGGGTCCAAACCTTGTACCTGTGCCCCCCTCCTTTAATAATAAAGTTCTAGGGTTCTTCTACTCCACAGGAACTGTGATGTGTGTTCTCTAAAATTGGGTTGGGGGAAACACAACCAGAGACAGCATTTCTGTCCATCAGAGGGGTCCCTCATCCAGAAAGGGGGTGAGTTAGAAGTGAACAGGTACCTAGGGAAGGCTAGGACTGTGTAGACAGATATGTGAAGATTTGTTATTTTACTGATTTACCTGCCTTTACTTTGCTCATTTTCCCTACTTGTTATAGATCTAAAGTTGTTAAATCTCTTAATAAAACTATTTGTTTTTCCGCCTGGGTCCTCATACCTCATTTGGTCTCATACAAGGAGAAACCTGTTGTAAAAGTACATTAAAAAGGGGTAGGGTGGGTGCTCTGGGCCCTCCCAAGGAGACCCATACCAGTGGTGGCAGCCAGTAGGGAGCCTTTCTAGCTGCTGCTTACAACACCTGAGAAGGACCAAAACTTCTCAATTTGTTCTATTAAATATGGCAGCAAAATATGAGGGTCCTTGATTGTTAAGACATCATCATCTGCATAGCTTCTAAGTTTAAATTGTTCTCCATCAGCTCTCAGTCCTTCAGTATTTGGATCTTGTCTTATCTTAGAGGCCATAAGGTTCTGCATAGAGAACTTTCTGAAGCAGTGGTCTTCCATCTGGAACACTCCAGTATATACATCAAAGTACACGGACTCTAATCTGGGAGAACCGTGTTTGATTCCCCACTCCTCCACTTGCACCTGCTGGATGACCTTGGGCAAGCCATAGCTCTGTACCAGCTGTTCTTGAAAAAGAGTAGTTTCTGTCAGAGCTTGCTCAGCCCCACCTACCTCACAGGGTGTCCGTTGTGGGGAGGGGAAGGGAAAGGAGTTTGTAAGCCGCTCTGAGACTCCCTTGGGTAGTGAAGGGCAGGGTATAAATCCAATCTCTTCTCCTCTTCTCGAAGGTGATAAATATACAATTGCAAAGTTATAAAGTTCTCTCTAGATGGTATTTGACGCCAGTTCATCTGGTACATACTACTCACAACATTTTTTTTTTTTTAATGCTGGAAATGTGGGATAGAAAAAGGAACATACTTCCACTGCTGGTGGTCTTGCAAAGTGATTAAATCTTTTTGGGCTCAAATCATAAGGGAAATTAATCAAATATCAAAGTGTAATATCCATGAGTCTCCTGAACTTGTCCTTTTGAATTTGTGGGAAAATAATATTCCAAAAGTCAGGCAAGATCTAATTATGACAGTGATTATCATGGCAAAAAATATTATAGCCATGAAATGGAAGGAAAGACACCCCCTACAGTGCAACAACGGTGTCTGAAATTGCGGGACTGTTTCATACTGGATAAAATCACAGATAATATACAAAACACAACTATCCAGGCTCATCATTACAGTTTGCTTGATAAATGGCTTCCTTTTATGGAAAAAAATCTGCAGACCTCTAATGTCTTTACTAATTTAAAGAAAAAGGATCAACATATTTCTTTATTTACCAATCACTGATATTGCTTATTGTTTATATATTTTGAATTACTTGACCTTGTTCCCTTTTGAGAGTTGTACTTTAGTACTAAAACTGTTCTGGTTAATGTTTCTTCAGTTAAGGATAGACATCCTCTTCTGATGTTTAAATAAGAGGAAGAAATGATATAACAGCGATGCACAATTTTTGTTTTAAATGTTATAACTTTGAAGTGAATCACAGAATCATAGAATTGGAAGGGACCTCCAGGGTCATCTAGTCCCACCCCCTGCACAATGCAGGAAATTCACAAATACCTCCCCCCCACACCCCCAGTGACCCCTGTTCCACACCCAGAAAAGTGGTTAAATTAATTTGTCTTCCAGGCATTTATAATGCATTGCTGTAAGTCCATCTGGGCCATGTGCTTTGTCTTTTTTCAGTATTTTAATTGCTTGAGAAATCTCTTGTATTGTAAGAAGCTTTCTATTGTCATCCAAAAGTGTCTTGATGGTGTATTCTTGATGTATTCTTCAATGCCATCCTCCATTAATATGTCCTTTTTATAGAGATTTGAAAAAATAAGGTAAACTGTTCTTGAATTTCTTTCTCCATAAAGGAAATTCCCCAGTTTTTTCATACTTCAGTTATAATTCTTTCTGCTTCTTTCCATAGACAATACACCAAATTTCTTCCAGGTTTATTAGCATGTTGAAGAAAATTTATTTTAAGAAACTCAATTTCTTCTCTATATCTTCAGTTTCCAGCATATTTAATTGGTTTCCTAATTGCTTGATTCCATTTAATGTTGCCTTATTTAAATATTTTTTATGTTGCCCTTCCAGATTTTGGATTTTTTCCTGTTATTTCCTTGATTTTTTCAGCTTTTTCTAACTTTTTCTTGGAGGCTATAGATATATGTTTTCCTCTCATATATGCCTTACTGGTTTCCCAAATTGTTGTCACAGAGACATCTTTTGTATCATTTAATTTTAAAAATGCTTCAAAGTCTCTTTCACCGTTTTTTATTATATCCTCTTGTAATAATAAAGTGTCATTCAGTCTCCATCGTCTATTTTTGTTTACATATCCTTACCAAGTGGCCAACAATGGATTATGGTGAGAGAATATCTTTGGTTGAATCTCCACCTTTTCCAGGTTTTGATGTTTTCAGTATCCAACACGTCAGTTCTAGACTGACTGAAGTCTGTCAGAGAACAACGCATAATCTCTAAGACTTGGATAGCTAGTTCTCCATGCATCTTTTAGTTGTAACAGTTCCATATATTTAAAGACATTCTTGGAAAGTTTTCTTCCTTTGGTTCTTTTAGATGTCTTTTTTTGGATCTAAGACCCCATTCATATATCCAAATCTCAGCCCCTGAGGAACTGAGGAGGAAAAAAAATGGCGTCCATACAGTGACACTCTGGGAATTTCCCCGAGTCTCTGGGGTAAAGATCATAGAGACCGGGGAGCCAGCATAGAGCATCACCGAGATGTGACATTACATCCTTCCCAAACTCCACCCTCCCCAATGCAGACCCCTACACCTCCTGGCATTTGCCAAGGGAGTGCTGGGAACCCTAGCAAAGCAAGAAGCTCAGAGGCCGACACACGGAGTTATGTTCTCTAAAACATGTCATCCTGAGAACATGGCAAAAGAGCACTGCAAAGGCCATCCACATACCAGAGACCACACTTCTATTCCACATCAAAGTGAAAAAAATTGCAACCAATCAGCTTCTAGTGGGAAAAGAAGGGAGTATACCGGAGACAAGAGAACAGCAGAAGATAGTGATTGGAACCCCCTCCCCAGTTGTTTGAAGACAAATGATAATGGCATACCTTTCCACATGGAATCACCCCCCCGTCTCAGAGCTGCAAAGCCCCAGCAAGGCAGATAACAGCTAACAGGAGACTCCAGCATGAATATAATCAGTACCTTTTTTGTAGAAAAAGCCCAACAGGAACTCATTAGCATACTAGGCCACACCCAACAGCAGGAACTCATTAGCATATTAGGCCACACCCGACAGCGCAGCTCCCTCCCAGGATTGGCTTCCTCAGGTGCCCCGTGGCTTGCAGGGCGCATGGGGAACCCGAGGGAAGGAAGGCAGTTTCTGGAGCGGCTTCCCCAGGCGCCCTGCTGTGGGGCACCTCGCAAGCTGCAGGGCATCTTAGGAACCCGAGGAGAGGAGGCAGTTTAAACTGTCTTCCCTCCCTGGATTGGCTTGGCTTCCCCAGGCGCCCTGCGGCTTGCAAGGCTCCTGGGGAACCTGGGGGGGGGGGGGAGGCTGAAGGCGTGGCCAAATTAGAAGCCAGCCGGAACTCCATTCCTGTGTGTTCCTGCCCCAAAATAGCCCTGAATATAATTGAGGAGGCAGAAAAGCCTTCTTAGGAGCTGCTTGGCATGCATTTGTCTCATTTCTATCATGCCTGTCTTCCAAGGATATCTGAGAGGTCCTAGACTAGACCTCCACCATCATCTTCAGCAAGGGCATTGGTGGTGCTCCTGCAATATCCCATAGAAACATAGCAAATTATCCCTCAAAATGCTGCTGCAGCTGACCTCTGCCCAGCTCAGGCCAGGCCAAGAAAGCCAAGGCGGGCAGAGTAAACTTAAGGCAGCTGCCAGCAGCTCAAATGGGACATTAAAAAAAGAAGAAGTTCCACAGTGTTGCCTTGAGCACAGATGGAGTTCTCATTTTAGGGCTCGTAAGACTATTCCCCCCTAACCTAGATGGCCCAGGCTGGCCTGATCTCATCAGAGCTTGGAAGCTAAGCAGGGTTGGCCCTGGTCAGTATTTTGGTGGGAGACCTCCAAGGAAATCATGGGTTGCAAGGCAGAGGCAGGCAAGGGCATTCCAACTCTGAACATTTCTTGCTTGGAAAACCCTCTGGGGTCACCATGAGTTGGCTGCAACTTGATGGCACTTTCCACCACCAAGACTACTCCCTGTGAGCTGATGTGATGACTTCCCTTGCTGCCCACCACCTCTTTCCCAGCTGGGCAGCAGGGGGTCCCACAGCTGATAAAGACTCAGAGCCAACTCACACAGCTGTTGGGCTCTTTTCCCCATCCATGCCCTTTTCATACCAGCAGCAGTGAGCTCTGGGAGCAGAAGACACAGGAAACAAGAGGCTGCAGTCATTTAGAGGACACAAAAGGTTTCATTGGTCTAAACTTTATTGGCACTGGATGAAGAACAGGCTGTGCACTTTGAACAAAACCCTTCGTAACACCAGGCGTCTGACTGGCAAGGAGTTTTGTGGGCAGCCACCAACGCACGGGCTACCTCGCAGCCTCTCCGGAGGGCTGGTGTTTTAACACGACATGTAAAAAGGTTGGTCAAAAAGGAAACATAATTTACAGTAAAATTCAAAACACAAACAAATAAAAGTCAGGCAAAATGCTTAATAGGGTAGCCCCCTCTAGGAGGACAGCATATATCCAAATAGCAGTAAACAAAATGGGGAGGGGGTTAGGCAAAAACTCCATGTATCCTAAGAATAAAAAAACCCCTGTGTCTAGAAATCTTACTGTAATACTGAATGCTTCTTACATTAATTTCCTTGCAAAATATTATCTCTTTACAATACAGTATACATTTTCCAGGGAGAAGGAAAAAGTCTCCCTTACCCCCCCTCCCCCCCAAAAAAACCCCACTTCCAAGACTAATGTTTTCTAATTGTGCATAGCTAGAAAAGAATGAAATCAATCTCATTAGATACCACTGGAATACATAATACTGGTAAGAGCAAAGAATTGCTGACGTGACTCAAGAAGGCAACGGACTTGTCGGCAGATGCCGAACTGTTCCTATTTTGGACCATTCAGAAGAAACGGCACCCAGGGCAGAAGCTGCTCCTTGGGCCAGCAACAAGGCCACGATGGGGCGCCTTATCTTTCAGGCACTGTGCCTTTTCTCCTGGGGCAAAGGTGGCACGGGTGGGTAGAAAGACCAGGGTGCCAGGGACGACTGCAGGCAGAGGAGCAGAATTCCAGCACCAGGAGCCAAATGGCAATTTGTTCATTCAGTAATGAAAGGGAAAACCACCATCAACTCAATGCCAGACATTTTTCAGTAAAGAGGATGTAAATTGGTTCTGACACATTTCACTGGAAGCTTTTATTCTAAAAAAAGGAAAAGAACTCAACACTGCAGGGTTGCATATTTCCAGGAGAGGTGGAAGGGCTTGTCTCTCTGAGTTCCCCACACCCTTGTTTCCTAAAGGCACATTACATCTACGGTGGAGAAGGATCACGAGTGCATGAACACATATGTTTGGATGCTGAGACTTTGCGTCTTTGGAGAGAATGTCGTACTGCTTATATAAGAGATGGTTTTGGACTCCCGTAGCTAATTTTTGGCCACGCACCACTGAAGTTGGCTTGTGTCTTTCGACCACTATGGGCAGCTTTTAGTTCTGTGCAGTGCCGAGTTTAAAGAGGGTAAATCAAGGACAACCAGGGATCAGAAGAACAGAGAACCTCCCCCTGGAATGAAACTCATTTTAGGTGAAAAGGGGCCGGCTTTCTAGACTGTCTGCCTTTCCCTGTTTTCTCCCAAAGAGGTCCACAGCCAGGGCAGCCCTGATAAGACCAGACTCTGTCTCCCGTTAACGGAGGTGGCCCTGAGTCCCAGCATGGGCAGGAATGAAAAAACAGGACTGCACCTGACAACCAAGCAACTCTAGCCAAGCTTGCACCATCAGTAGTTATCCTTTAAAAAGCACAGCTATGGATTCTTGTTCAAAGAAGAGCAAAAGGCATTTCACAAGAAGCTATCAAGGCAGTAAAAACCAAAACCAATTTTAAATCCAAGACAAATGGCCAGCAACCCAGGGAAGGGAGGGGAGGGGAAGAGTGGCACACTGGTCGTCTAAGTCAGCAAGACCTCCTCTTTATAAAAGCTCACCCTTTCAGAAGAGGGAAGGAATCCTCCATAAGGCACCTTAACCACGTCTGGTGAGTTCTGAGATCTCTCAGCCAAAAGTCATTTTGCTTCTGCTTTCCCAGGGAATGGTGGCTACCACCCCCTAGGAAAAATACTCCACCTGACTTATGCTGGCGATATGGCCACAAATCTCTGCAGTTGTACAAAACTTCCCCGCTCATGGACACAAAGAATGTTATTCTGCAGCAAGATGTTCCCAAGGGTGTAACTAGACCAACCCAGAATAATGAGGGGCTAAAGGACTCCAGCCTCTTAGCTAGTGGGACAGACAAGGCACCAAGAAGAGCAGAAGTATCAGGCTGGCCCTGCGGAACCCTGGGAAGCCACAGACAACCTTGGTCTTTAGGAAAAAGGCACAAATGCTGTATTCTACGGTTAACCCCGTTTCTGTTAAATTCTACTGCCATTTAATGTCAAAGCTATCTCCCTCTGAAAAGCAGAGAACCTATACCAGGCCAACAGTACTGCAGCAACCAGAGTGAGACTGGGCTGTGAGGAGGGGCTTGAAACGAGACCCGCAGCTGCAGCACAGCTGATACGAGGCATCAGAAAGCCACGCAGAATAAGGATTTTTGCTTCGCTCACGGTAAGTGAAAGATCTCACTACTGTCAGAAAGTCAAAAGAAGGCACAAGGCACTGTTAGGTCCTACGCTGCATGGCGGCATCTGCACAGAACCCTCTGGCTGGCTGGGACCGTTCTCCTGAAATAGTTCCAGCACAACAGTTACACATGAGTAGCAAAGGAAAGGGAAAGGAGGAGAGGGGAGAACGGGGACTGTGGGAGCAGGAATGGTTACATGGACTCAAATTCATCAATACGCTGCTTGGTGTTGCCCTGCCGGATCTGACGCAGCGTCTTGTACTTGTCGCGGCCCTGCCTCATGTTCTCGGCATGGATCATGTCGTTGGCCGTCTTCTTCGTTTCGTCTCGGGCGTTGGCCAGTTCAGATGTCAGAGCCTGTTGATAGTGGGGAGGGGAGAGAAAGAAGGAGAGACATGGCCCCTTCAGTATGTTCCAGATGTAATTTAAACCGTGTGTGGGGAGGGTCATTCAGCCAATGACATGGTGGACCCCCACTGACCAACTAGCCCTGATGATTAGGGCTGCTTCTAGGGGAATTCTTGTCCTCTCCCCCGGTCTCTGATCAGTCAGGTGAGAGGTCTGTATGGGGAGAATGCCGAGGCAGAGTCCGCACCCTCACGCCTTCCCCTCTCCCCCTCAATTCACACTGCTAAGAGCGCTCTGCTCGCCCCCGGCATAGCGACAACCATACCAGAGACTGGAGAAGCACAGCAGCAGACAGATCCTTTGCTTGCTGCCTTCTTCAGTCAATCACGCTGACTTTTAAGTTTGTGATTGGCTTCTCCTGTTTAAATTTACTTTCAGGTTTTGGTTCCAGACTAAGAATGATAAGATAAGATAGCCTCTATTTATGAAGCTGATTCAACTTTGAGTTTGGGTGCAATCTCTATGTGGAACTGTGTAGACATTTTGTGTAGTTTATTTTGTGATCCAATAATTCTTTTTTCTGTCCACATTGTGGTATCTTTGACAATTATTTGTACATTCATTCTGAATTAATTTTGCTAATTTTTCTGACATAAATGCTTTATACAATCAATGGAACAAGTTATGGAATAAGAAGTCTGGAAATATTGTTCCAGATATATTTCATTTGTGTGTTTATCAGCCTATGGCCACGGTGTTTTGTCTTGTTTGCCCTTCAATACCATGTGTTTTCTTTTTTGTTAAGATTTTTTATTCTGCAGACACTACCAAGGTATAGAAGGGCATTTATGTTAGCATGGTAGAATGCATTGCTCTCTGCAGTTTTAATAGGAAGATACCAAAGTATATTTTTTCTGCTAGATTGTGTACCTACGGTTCAGATCAAATAAATCGTATTGCCCAGATAATTGTCCTGTATTTTCAGATTTAAGATCCAACTTAATTCTCCCATTACTTAGGCTTTGACTCCCTGGATGAGAAAATTTCTTAGTTACTAAGAGGTGTAGAAAACCAAGTTACTGTACAGGTAGCTGAAAACCTGGCAGAGGTTATAGCACAGTGTCTCTAGAGCCACCGGCCCAGTTTGTTTTATCTGATTGTGTGCTCCTGTATATGACAATGGTTGAAAGAACAGTAACTGGATGGTCTCCGTTTCTGGAGGACTGAAGACACACACAGATGGGCTGAGAAATAATGTCACGGGGGTCTTTTTCACACAGTCCATTCATGCAGGGACATGGTGGCCAGTGCTCAAAATGCACTTTTTCAGCTAGAAAAGGCCTAGGTCAGACCCGCAGGCTTTGAGGACTGGCTAGCTGACCAATCACATCTAACGTCAGACTTTGTGACAAACACAGCAGAGAAGAACCCCACAGTTTTCAAAGTACTGATACTCCCAACACACTCCCGGGGGGGGGGGGCTGCCACTGCTGAGGAAAGCCACACATTGTGGATCTGCGCCTGGGCCCAGGAGGAAGGCAGGTCTCCCCCTGCCCCTGGCCAAGGTCCTCCTGAAATCCCCCCTTACCTTCAAGTGTTTCTGCACCCTTTCATTCTTCTCTGCCTCTGTAGTCCGTTGCTCCTCGCTGCGGTCCTTGATGGAGGCATGAGCCTTCAGCTCTGCACTGGCCTCAGCAGAGTTCTCGTCCTGCTCGTCATCATGCTCGTTCTCGGACTGCATGGGCTCCGGGACGTGGGGGGTGCTTGTGGCCGTCTTCAGCTCCTCTTTGGTCTTCTCCAGGTCTTCCTGAACCATTTGAGCCTGCAAGGAGAGGACAGCATCCCATTAGTAAGCTAGTGACTCAAGGACATTTTCATGAGAGGATCTGCCTTCTTCCTTAAATGTTTATCACCAGAGGGCAAAATCTCACACTAAAAGTTGCCACCACATCAGAAGCCCTAAAATTCATGCACACTTCCACTGGTTTTCCAGTGCTGTGACAAGCTGTGTGCCGAGCATCAAGCATCGATCTCGAGGGGGCCATTATATACCAGCCACCCTTAAATTATTTAAACCCAAATCACTGGCCCAACTATCATACAGAACATTCCTTGGACCACCATCTTCTTCTTTCTCCCCACTTGAGAGAGTACAATCCAGATTCCTGAAAGCTATTCTCCAGGTGCCTAAATGTGTGTCGAACTCCTGGGTTAGACTTGAGACAGGAATGTTAAGAGTTGAGGCTAGAATATGCATCCTGTCAATCCTTAAATGGCTGGCAGGAAATACAAACCCACATGGCCTGTTTTCATTAATGCTGCAAGACCGACTTCATCCCAGTTGGCAAAAGGAGGTTCTGGAATCTATTAAGACGTTAGGCTTATCTCCCCAAGTCCTCTTGGATCCTGGAGTAGATCTGGCAAAAATCACTCATCAAGCAGAGAGTGACAGATACTGACAGACAAATGGACATCTCAAGATCTCCAGAGTTCATTTTTCCAGAAAAAAAACAGATGCACTGCAGCCCCAGCTGTTTATTTATATTTTCTGGAATCTAACAACACCAGAAGGGCATTCACACTGGCCAGAAGTTCGATTTTGCCTTTGGCAGTGTTGGAAGAGAGGTTTAAAGCAATCCCTTACCCCTGAAGGCTCTGTTCTTGCTCTCTGGGTAAAACTGACTCTATAGTATGCTGATGACACCCAGCTCTATCTGATGTCTGGGGGGGCCAGTCGGGCTCCAGACCAGAAGATCTGGACCGGGCACTGCATGCCATGGCTGGATGACTCGGGCTGAGTCGGCTGAAGCTAAATCCAGCGAAGACAGAGGTCCTGTGCCTGAGTCGGGGCGGTTTGGGGTTGGGGCTCCCGCTCCCAGCCTTCAATGGGGCACCATTGGTGCCTGCATCAGTGGTTAGCAGTGGTTAGGCGTTTGGGAGTGCTCCTGGAATCCTCCTTGGCAATGGAGGCCCAGGTAGCGGCCACTGCTAAGTCGGCCTTCTACCAGCTTCGGCTGGTTTGGCAGTTGGCCCCCGCTTCCTTGACCATGACGACCAGGCCACAGTGATCCACGCCATGGTCACCTCGAGGCTAGACTACTGCAATGCTCTCTACATGGGGCTGCCCTTGTTGCAAATCCGGAGGCTGCAGGTAGTGCAGAATGCTGCGGCTAGGCTATTGATGTGTCTCCCTAGATGGGAGCACATCTGGCCGGTGCTGAAGGCAATGCCCTGGCTGGCAACAGCATACCAAATTTGCTTCAAAGTGCTGGTGCTCACCTTTAAAGCCCTATATGGCCAGAGTCCAATATACCTGAGGGACCGCCTTTCCCCATATATACCCCAGAGAGCACCATGGTCGGGTTCACAATACCGACTGACCATTCCAGGCCCGAAAGAGGCCAGGCTTTCTGTCACCAGGGCCTTATCAGTGGAAGCTCCATCCTGGTGGAATGAGCTCCCAGAGATCAGGGCCTTGAAGGATCTTTTGCAGTTCCGCAGGGTCTGCGAGACAGAGCTCTTCCACCAGGCTTTTAATTAGGAAATGCCTTACGACTACAACCAACATCTGTGGTGGTTGGCCCGGCCCCAGTTGGAGATCCAGCAATATCATCGGGTGAAGCCGGAAGTTCATTGATCTGGGAATTTTGCTGTATGCCATCCTACTAAATGCAGAATGTCATTATCTAGCACTTTGATTACTGATGGATTGTTTTAAAATGTTTAAAATGTTTCTGAAATGTTTTGTTTTATGTCAATGTATCCTTTTTATAAAATAAAGATTTTTTATTAGTTTTCAGAAAAGACAAAACCCCCCACAAATGAAACAAAAGAGAGAAAACAACCATACCACACTTGAGACTGTACTGTCAGTATCTAAATACATTTTCTTAACCAGAATCATTTTTGATTTTACCTGCAATAGTTTATAAGTTCTACTTAGAGCTTACATGTTTAATACAGATTTATTTCGTTTATTTAAAATAATTTTCCAACCACTTATAAAATCTTGTCCAATTGTTTTGAAAATTTCTTCTTCTTTATCTGAAAGTTGCAACGTTAGTTTGTCCATTTCTGCCATTTCCAGTAATTTGTAAATTATTTCTTTAGATGGGACCTCCTTTCCAATATTTTGCATATAGAATTCTAGCCATAGTAATGTATGGTGTTCTTACCGATTCATGTGAGCCGCCCTGAGCCCGCTTGTGGGGAGGGTGAGATACAAATGTGAAATAAATAAATAAATAAAATAGAACAGATTTTTTAAAAAACTGTCTTAACCACACAAAGGTCCTATCGGAAAGTATTAGCCCACTGTTAAAAAGTTTTCCTGGGAGATCAAATAAAATCAAGCTTGATTATCTCCTGTCTGATAGAAACCACCAGACTACGCGACAGGAGGCTAAATTCTGTGCTCAGGTTTACAAGCATCGAAAATCCCTTTTGGCAGCATGACTTTGATTTTGTATGTTTTTAAGAATTAATTTTACCCCTTTGTCTTTTTAAGGTGTCTGTGTGCATATTTTAATCCAATTGTATTGCTGGCCACTGGCTTTTGCATTCCTGAACCAAACTGTACTGCTGGTCACTGACTGTCATAATAAAATGATGATGATGATGATAGACAAGCTGGAACGTGTCCAGAGGAGGGCCGTGAAGATGGTGCGGAGTCTGGAGACCAAGTCCTATGAGGAAAGGTTGAGGGAGCTGGGTATGTTTAGCCTGAGGAGGAGACGACTGAGAAGTGATATGATTATTTAAAGTGGGTGCACCAGGGAACATGCTCTAGGATCAGGGGTGGGCAAACTGTGGCTCGGGAGCCACATGTGGCTCTTTCACACATATTGTGTGGCTCCCAGCAGGGCAGCTGAGGAAGCGAAGGGGAGGCCTGTGTCCCTGATTGGTCTTCCCTTCCCCAGCCAGTGCCCCCCCACCCTCCCTGGGTAGGCTTGAGGCAGAGGGGAGCAGAGAAAGCAACTTTAACTTTAAATGCATTCTAAAAGCCCCTCCTCCAGTCTACAAATACTATTGGACAAATAAGTATCATTATCAATATCTATTTTTACTCCTTTTGTTTTTATTTTTGGCAGTTTCATTTAATGTTAATAAAAAGCAAATTTGCATATTTTTCAATTAAAATGTGTAATATTTGTTCATGTCTTGCGGCTCTCAGACATCTGATGTTTATTCTGTGTGGCTCTTACGTTAAGCAAGTTTGGCCACCCCTGCTCTAGATGCACTTTATTACACTGTGCCAGCAACGATATATATATTATGGTTTTAAATTGATTGTCTAATTTTATATTGAAATGTGTGGTTTTATGTAGGCTGCCCTGAGCCCACTTCTGCGGGGAGGGCGGGGTAAAAGTGAACTAAATAAATAAATAAATAACCATCTTCAAGTACTTGAAGGGCTGTCATATAGAGGATGGTGCAGAGTTGTTTTCTGTTGCCCCAGAAGGTCGGACCAGAACCAGCGGGTTGAAATGAAATGAAGGTTTTGGCTACACGTTAGAATGCACTTCTGGACAGTTAGAGCGGTTCCTCAGTGGGACAGGCTTCCTCATGAGGAGATGGGCTCTGCTTTGGAGGTTTTCAAGCAGAGGCTGACAGCAGTGCTGATTCTGTGACCTTAGGCAGATCACGAGAGGGAGGGCAGGAAGGGGTGCCTCAGTGCTTAGTTCTCGTGGCCCTTTCTTACACGACCAGGGAAATGCTGATTGCCAGTTTGGGGTCAGGAAGCCATTTTCTCCAGGCCAGTTTGGCCAGGGATCCTGGAGGTTTTTGTTTTGCCCTCTTCTGGGCATAGAGCAGGGGTCACTGGAGGGGTGGGGGGAGGTAGTTGTGAATTTCCTGCATTGTGCAGGGGGTTGGGACTAGATGATCCTGGAGGTCCCTTCCAAGTCTTAAGAGTTTATGATTCTGTGAAATGCTGCCACAAAGCAAGTGCTCTTTCTCACACATTTGTTCAGGGTACTTCATTTTGCAGCATAATACTATTTACATGCTGGACTTCTGGCTTCCCTGCCAAACACACCTGTAACCCCGAGGAACTGGCTGGTTTGGACCAGCAGGGCTGAAGAGTGAGCAGGACGGAGGAAGCCAGCTTGTTTTGCTGTGGGTCTAGGTAAGATCTGATGGGCTGTCATTACATGGTATAAGGTAACTGACAATTATGTGTATGAATGGTTAATGAGTGACGGGGGAAATCAGGGGAAAGTATAATTGCTATCACTGCTATAATTGATTTGTTATTGTAGGGCTATATCTTTCAGACTGCAAGTTATGTTCTTGTTTACTCTGTTTTTCAATTTGTTGGAACTGAATTTATTTTAGATGATGAATGATTTGGCAGTATCTAGCACCTTGGTGGATTTGAGGAGAAATCACTCTTGGCCCAACCAAAGTTTGCAAGAAAGAAAGGGCAGTTTAAATGAATTAAGAAGGGTTATCAGTTGTAGGTTTTTAAAGAGAGACAAAGGTTTCTTACCAAAACCCAGGGCTTGTAAATGACCACTTGTCTGTGGCAGGTAAGAATTGCCTCCAAATGAGGAGTCAGGGAGGCGTTTACAGATAGGCCCTTCAGGTGTGTGTGGGCAGGTAGACCACTAAAACTCCTCTGGGCCAAGCTAGTCATTTCTGTGACCCCAGAAGGCTGCAAAAGCCCAAGACACTTGATACCGTCTGCACGGGACTTCATGATATCCAAAGAAGGACATGCCTGCTTGGGCCAACTATTTCTACAAATGCAAGTAACATGCTACTAAAAGGAGATGAACTTGCACTGGCATGCATGCAGCAGAGCAGGGTGTGCATTGGAAATCATGGACTGGTAAGCATCCATGCAAAGTAGAACCAACAGCCAGCTCTCACACTGGTTCTCCTTCTGCTTACAGCTGCAGCCATTTAGAAATCACACTTCTGTTGCTATGATGCAGGAGGCCAGGCCTCTGGGGATGGCAAAGGGGAGGAAAGGAGAGAAAAGCCCCACTCACTTTCTGCTGCCACTCCATCGCCTCACTCTCCTTCTTCTGCCGGGCCATTTCCAGCTGTGAGATCCTGCCGGTGAGTTCTGTCATCTCAGCAGCCTGAAAAAGCAAAACATAGGTTGCTTGCAGGTGACTCTTTCGGTTTTCTGTATCCCTGCTGTAATCTCAGGTGGAAATGGCACTATAAACGTATAGCAGTTTTAAAAACAGTTTGTCACACACCTTGGGAATGGCATTTTAGCAAAACTATTGAGAGTTCTGCTCAAGATCTCTAATGCAAAAGTGTGTGTGTGTGTGTGTGTGTCCATTTGCACCCCTCCCTGAACAACAATTCCCAGGAGACATGCTTTGCAGCAGATGGAAGGAAACATGTTTACTGAGTCATGCCTGCCGTTCCTGTGGGTACCAACAAAGCTGCCTGCACCTCCCAGAGACAGGTTTCGTGGAATACAGGACCCTCCTCCTCTCCTCCACCACTGTTCTGGAAACACAATCCAGCATGCTATACCTGTTGAGGGCATCTGAGGACACAAGAACGTCCTCAAAGCTCCGTTCTCCTGCAAGTCATACTCAGCATCCCATTCAGATGCCTTGCACCACACTGCAATTCAAAGCCTAAGAAAAGCATCTGATGCACTGGGAGCAGCGGCCCCTCCCATTCAAAGGATCCTGGACGATATGGCCACAAATAACTGGCTCCCTCTGGGATTTGCTGCCAGCCGTGACCACCGGGATAATGTGGACTCTGCATCAAGCAGGCTGATGTGCTGTCTGTGCAATGCCCAATGCCCACCACCATCATCTGTCTGAATTCCCCCCCCCCCCCGGCCCTTAGCCACCCAGCTCCAAATAAGATAATTTGGCATCTGTTCTAATTCCCCTCCTTGGCCCCTGATTTCATGCTCCTCGGGGCCAATTCCCTAGACTTGTCTCTGGCGCCTGTCCTTCTGGAAGTGCCCTGAGCAGAACCCTCAGTGGAAGAGAAAGCTGGCACACCAGCTGTTCCTGGGTCTTCTTCTGATCATGCGACGCCTTCAGCAAGGCCTCCTTCGCCTCCTCCGCTTCCTGCCGCTCTTTTGCTAGCTTCTCTGCTTCTTCCTGAGCTCGTTTCCTTTCCTGCTCCAGCTCGAGCGCTCTCCGGGTCTGCTCTTCCAGTTCTAAAGGGAGAAAGCAAGCGTAGCAGCCTTCTGCACCCTCCAAACAGAGACTCAGAACCAGACCCACCCCTCCTGGCCCACAGCATCTGCTCAGGAGAGTCCTCTGGCAATGCCACTGCTTGGGAAATCTGCCCCATACCTAGCTGAGCTCTCTTGGTTTGCTCCTCTATTTGCCGGAGCCGCTCCATCAGCTCTTCCTTCTCACGCTCGATCTTCTCCTTCTCCTTCTCGGCCAGTTCCCTCTTTTTCTTCTCATTCTCCAGCAAGGCTCTGAGGGGCGGCCGGGGGGCGGGGGGCAGACAGACAGGGACACACACATTATAGGAAGTTAGCTGGCTGACAGAACTCACTGCCCCCTTCAGACAACCCCCCCACTGATCTGGGTCCCTCCTGCCAAAGTCTTACTGGTGCTCGGTCACAGTCGCCAACGGCGACACATTCTGCTGGGCATGTTGAGTGTGTCAGGCGTTCCCAAATTTCGTATATTTTGTGTGGTTTGTGTGCATCCACACTCACAGAAGGGGAAAGGCATCCTATTGTCTCTGGAAAATCCTGCCCCTCCCTTTGCCCAACCAGTCATGACTCGGGGATGGGACCAAGGTCTTTCAGCCTGTGTGCTTCTCACTCCTGGGATTCCACCACACCTGGCATCTTCTTATCTGGGCGGCATCCAGACTGCCCGGGCATCCTTACTCCCCCCCCCCCCCCCACACACACATATATTTCAGATGTCACCACTGCTCCTGTCTCAGTAATGGGGGGGATCTTTCAATGCCTTCTCCTCAGAGGGTCATCCAAGAACAAATTGGCGTAATTGCTCCGGGCATATTGGTGAAACCTGGCACTGTTTGGAGGTCACTATACAGAAGGCACCCTGTGAAGGAGGAGAGTATTTTCCAGCTGCCTACAAAATACCCTTCCCCATGTCCACCCCACCCAGTTGCCTCTGCAGTCATTCATTCTCAAGATTCCCAAAGCAAGCATAGGTGCTGGGATATGCACTGCATTTGCACCATGCATGCTGACAGCTGCCCTGAGCGGGATGGCCCAGAGTAGCCTGGTCTCAGTGGGT
The DNA here is from genome assembly GCA_029233225.1 of Lepidodactylus listeri. NCBI lineage: Eukaryota > Metazoa > Chordata > Lepidosauria > Squamata > Gekkonidae > Lepidodactylus > Lepidodactylus listeri. The sequence continues at coordinate 71,518,030 of JARCFY010000013.1, forward strand.
CTTGGAAGCTAAGCAGGGCCATGTGTACTCAGATGGGAGACCACCAAGGAAGTCCAGGGTTGCTACACAGAGACAAGCAAGGGCAAGCCACTTCTGAACATCTCTTGACTTGAAAACCTGTGACTTGACGGCACTTTCCACCACCATGCTAACACTGAACAATCACTTTCCTTGCAGGAGCACTTTGAGAAGGGTGATGGGAACCAAGTTCCCACTTTTCTCCTCCTAAAGAAGGGCTGCAAGTAGCAGATTCCACTTTCCCCACAGCTGGCTTAAGCCCAGGGTGATCTCTGGGCACCTGGACAGGGGCAGCCAGCACCTCACCTCCTAACCAGCTGCGGAATGTTGGGAGCACATTTAGTCCCACCACCGACCTCCAGCCCCACCACAGAGAACATTCCATGTGGCCCCTCTTGGGAGAACTTCACCCACCTCTCCATCTGCTTTTGATGCTTCTCCTCCCGGGCTTGGGCCTTCATCTGCTGCACTTCGATGGTATCTGGCTTGCGTCTGCGCATGTAGAGCTCATGGTTCCCCATGCACAGAGCCAGGATACGCTTGTTAATCCTTAGCCGTGGGGCATAGAAAACAAAGTCCTTTCCAAAAACAAAGGAGGGAAAGTACAGGATTAAGATTACTAATGCACTCACACACTTTCCCTTCTTTTGCAGAACAGTTGCATGCTGAGGTTAATCCCCCCCCCCCATTTAACTTGTTCCCACCAGGTAGGCCAACAGGCCTCCAGCAATCTTTTGCTTCAAAGAGAAACCAGAAAGCTGCTAAACTGGACAGTTAAGTCTGAAGCTGATCTCTCTCAAGGTGACTGGCAAGAAAAGCCTTTCCAGGCGAATGCCACACATCTGCTCCGAAACTCTGAAAGTTCCTTGCAAAACAAACATCCACACAGTCCAGCCAGCCCAGCCAGATAAGGGGATCCGCAGACTGATTAAAACAGCAGATCCAAACAGCCAGGCAGGAGAGCTTTTGGGGCCAGACTGGATTTCCACTGGTCACTAGAAGGCACAGTTGGTTGGGGGCATTGTGGAGCAAGCAGGCCTTGTGCCCTGACCTCCGCAACAACAAGACGGAGGAGAGGCTGGGCTTCCTCCACGGCCACAAGGGAATAAGGAGTGTCGGTGGCTTTGGCTCCCCAGGGCTTTAAAGAAGCTCATTTGCAGCTGAGCCCAGGTGCAGCGTGCCGAGCAGCTGAGCTAGAACAGGAAGCTCTCCTCGTGGTGGCTCTAAGCAGCAGCTTCACAGGCAAACCCATGCCACCCAAAATGCAACGTTACGAAAGACGGGATGAGAAAGAAAAAATCCCAATGGACAGCAGCCATAGTATACCACCTGGTACTTGGGGGGAAGTGTCAATAAATGCATGGCTCCACGCACGAGGGCAAACCAGGTCAAGACAGATGCTCATCGTCAGAACAAATACAGACATTTACAGGACTGGAATTTCAGACTTCCAGAATGAAATGCCCCCTAGTGGGGACCCAACTATTCTGCAAGTGACAGGACAGAGCTCAGTGTTTTGTGCAATAACAGACTGACAAGCAAAGTGGGCGTGTTGGAGCCACAGTGTGGAGTTTAGGTAAGCTGAGCACACTCAGAAATATGGGGAAATGTTAACGGCAACGATGGAGTTTTTTGGCTGATAAATGGCGACAGCCCTCACAAGTGGGCAATCTACAAATGGACGATAGTTCAAAATGCCCATTTTCCTCCTCAAGCCAGCTCTGCAGCCAGGCCTTGGTGCTCAAGTGTGGAGAGCAAGTGGTGCCAAACCTACTGTGACCACATAGTTCCTCCAGCTGAGCAGCACCCCTCTTTGTTGCCACCTGTAATACAGTGGTTGGGGAGACGGGCTGGGACCAGAGAGGCCCAGGTTCAAAGCCACATTCTGCTCCAAAGCTCCCAGGCCGGTCCTTTCACCCTCCAGCCCAACCCAGAGGGGTCCCTAGCCTTTCTAAGCCTGCAGGCACTGGAGAAGCCCTCCTGACACAAAATGGCAGCAGCCACAGGAGGTGGAGCCAGCCAAGCAACGGCTGCTGCAGCTTCCCAGCTCAGTCACACAGCAACAACCCTTGGGTGGCAGTGACAGCTGTTGCCAAAAGAAAAATTTAAAAATCTGCCCAGCCAATCTAATCTCTGTTGGCAAGAAGAAGCCTCGCTGGGCAGGGCCCACTCTCTAAGAACAATTGGCTGCCACCAGAAAAGGTTTGGGTGGACCCCACAGCGCCTGCAGGCACCCCGCTGGGGGCCCCCGGGCAATCCTACATCACAGGGTTCTTGGAACTAAGAGGAGGAGGAAGGGAGACTCACGGGCTGCTTGGCGGAAAGGCAAGACAAACAGGAAGAGGGTTAACTGTAAGATGTAAAGGAAGTCTTACTGGTGCTTTCTTGTCAATTGGCTTGATGACAAACTTCTTATCATTGAATGAAATATTTCTGATCTCACTCCAAGGGAATCCAATTTTTGGTGTTAACCTGCAAAAAGTGAAGACGAAAGGAAAGCACAGTCCTGTACCTGGGAGGGAGGAGCCACATCCCAACTCATGAGCCTGAACCAGGACTATTGGGAAGGAGTCCGAACAAAGGGAACTGGCCGTGGGAGGAGGAGGAGGAGGCACCGTGTTTTGTCTCCGGTCTGAAGAGGGACAGCAGAGGATCAGCATTGTCTGCTCCCCCCCCCCCCCCCCACTCAGGCTTGGCCGGTCAGCCATGACAGCCCAATGGGAACTCCATGTTCTGAGGCGGCACCAGTTTTGCTACATGCATTGCTGGATATAAGAGCAGCCCCCCTGTGGATGCCAGGGAATGGGGGTACACCACAGGAGGAGGCCGTTTCCTCCAAGCCCGGCATGTGAGCTTCCAGAGACCCCAGGGCACTGTTGGGACCAGGGTGCTGGGTGAGAAAGAGACCGCCTGGTGCAGCAGGCCTCTTTCTCTGCAGACACAAGAAGGCCGAGGTTGCTCTGCTTACCTGTCATTCTGCTCGTAAATGTTGAGTCCGAGGGCGTCGACTCCCAGCCAGAGTTCAGAGCCCTTCTTGTTCTTAATACTGAAGTAATTCACGCCATACATCTCCAGATCTTGTGCAATTTTCAGATATTCCAAGATAGCGTCTTCCCTAAAGCACGCACGCACACACACACACACACATACACAAAGATGCTACATTTTATGGCCCCGCAGGATTCACAAATGAAAACAGAACACACGACGGAGATGACACCACTGGCATCCCACAGGGATTGCAGAGAGCATGCTGAACATTCAAAACAGCTATAAAAAGGTAGCAATGATGGCTGCTGAAAGCTATTCAGCACCTGCCAGGGAGAGCTGCAAATACGGGAAACGGGCTGCATGCTGCGCTTGCATGATTATACTGCGCCCAGGAGTTGGACTTCTTGGTAGCTGAGAGTGGGAGGCAGGGCCTGAGCCAGGAGACACGGCCGGCACCCCTGCGGAAGGGAGCAGCATGGCACGAATGCTCCACTCCTGATTTACAGACACTTCAACCCTCCCCCATCTTACTTCTGCAGACAAATTTCCTATCACCTGTATGACACTCTCGGGACCAAGAACCTTCCTGTCTGGTGAAGGGGGCTTCCACTCTCAAATACCCCAAAGATCTTGCTGGTCTCTGAGGTGCTCCTGGATTCAAACCCAGCTCTTCTCCTGCAGACCAACATGGCCGCCCTCCTGAAAGAAACTTCTTTGTTTCTTAAACAGAGTCTGGAGACTGATTCAGAGCTTGGCTTGAAAGCCACAAAATTCCATTAAATTCCACTGTTGTGTCCGTAAGCCAGGAAGTCTCCAACTCCAAATCTTGCTTCAGTCTACAGTAGAGGTGTGCATTCGGCTATCACATAAGCCGAATACAGATCACAGTTCTGCCAAGGCGTGCAGGCTGGGAAGACCGAGGGCAGCCAGGCAAACCGAGGGAAGACTGAGGGCAGCTATGCCTTGCTCCTTCCCTGAGCCGCTCCGCTGTTGCAGAGAAGCCCGGGCCATATTTAAATGCCTTTCTTCCTCCCCCCATCTTGGGGGGGTGGGGAAGAAAGGCATTTAAACATGCCTGGGTTCCCTGCCTGCCCTTCTCCAGCTACAATCTGTCAGCTAGAGATGGGAAGGCAGAGAGCCAGGCTTTCCCTTGTCAATCTCAGCTGACTGGGGGGGGGGGGGGGGGGGCGGGGAGTGAAATTGACAGGGAAATCTGTAGAGGCTACCAGAGGGAAAGAAATCTTTCTAACATGCCTCCTTTCCCTCAGGTAGTGTAAACTGGACCTGAATATATTCGGAAATACCGAATATAGCCCCAGTCCGAATACCTTATCAGCAATGCTCCCTCTAAGCTGAGGAGTCTTGTGAGCAAAAATTCTACTTTGTGAACTATGGGCATAAAAGTCATGAACAAGTGATTTGGCTACTGCATAAATTAGTTTGCTCTGGAGCCATCCTTCCTAAGCTAAAACAAAAAAGTGTGAGCCAGTGGCTAAAAAACTCACGCTAACTCAGCTTAGAGGGAACACTGCTTACTGAGGAATTTTACTGAGGAAATTCGGCATTTAGTGATATTTTTCGGGTCTGATTTACCCGAAGGCAAAAAAATTACCAGCATTTTTTTTTAACACCCTTAGTCTACAGGACTCAACAAATGACCTTAAGCAAAGCAACTCCTCCTAATCTAAACACTTCCCAGCTGTGATATGGGCAGAATCCAGGACCGGTACAAGGACTACAAGACCATGCTAAGACCTGGGAACACTCAAAAACAGAGCCATATAAATGCTCAGCTATTCAATCCCAGCAACACTCAGTCACAGAAGACGCATACACACAGCCAGAGCTCCACAAGCTCCAGGCGTACCTGAGCATTCCCCGATGTTCTTCATGCCACACCTGGATCCTCTCTTCCCACTGATCTTTACTGAGTTTGTGTTGTTCCAAAACTCTAGGAAACAAAGGGCAGAAAAATAAGTTGGGAGGAGAGCTGCTTCCAAACAGAACAACTGAATCATAGCACCACAGAGTTGGAAGGGATCTCCAGGGGTCATCTAGTCCAACCCCCTGCACAATGCAGGAGATTCACAAATACCTCCTGCTCACACCCCCAGTGACCCCTGTTCCATGCCCAGAGGATGACAAAAAACCTCCAGGATCCCCAGCCAAACTGACCTGGAGAAAAATAGATTAATTGGTGTGGATTTTCCTAAAAAATTAAAGAGATTCACTCCCTGTAAGTGGCATCTTGAGTGAAATGGCCTTCATCTACAATGCCATTCTTGCATTCCAGACTGTTTGTCTAGGGTTTTTCCCCCTTTTGCTACACATTTCAAGGTCTTACCTCATCCCCCCCCCCCTTGAAAGGCAGCTTCCCAGCATGTCTCATTGCACAAAAACATGTCCTTGGAGAAAGAAGTCCCTCTCTCTCCCCTCCTGCATCTGCGTCTCCTCATTCTCCTGCTGCCTCACTTTCTGACACCCAAGGGGACGCTAGCAAGGGAGACAGGCAAGGCTCTCCTCCTAGAGAACCCTGGGACCGGTTTCCCACAGCTGCTGCTCCACCTCCGCTCTTCCCTTTGCCCCAATTGTGTTAGTTTCCCACTAGTTGCTGCGTGGCCGCATTTTGCCCCGCAGCTTCACCCAATTTTCCCTGCATCTACTCAATCCTCAAAAAACAGGATCGCATCGATGCGGGGGAAATCGGGCGAAGCTGTGGGGCAAAATGCAGCCATGCAGCAAATAGTGGGAAATTGACACTTACAATTGGCGCAAAGGGAAGAGCAGGGGCGGAGCAGCGGCTGTGGGAAACCGGTCTGGGACTGAGAAAGTTTGGTTTTGAGACCTTGGCTGGCAACTCGACTGCAGGAGAAATTCTCGCTTACAGTGCAACTGAGCTGTTCATTCCACAAAGCCAAAACATATCCAAGCAGCAACAAGTGCCTCTAAGGCAAAATGGGGAGAGTTGTGGCTACCTCAGCTGCTCCACACACAGTAGGGGTTGCTGACTGCTGGCTTCCCGGTTTGTGGAGAAACAACTGCACAGGACGGGAGGCACCCTTGGCAGGTGTTTATTTATTCATTAACATCTTGCTGCTCTCCCCAGTTGGGACTCAAAATGGCTTTTAGAACATCACAAGTGGAGACCCAACTTGCGGGATGGTTATCCCATTCCTCACACCTTTGCTTCCTCCCTTCTCCCCCGACCTCTCTCACACGCTTTCTCCCATCTGCCCCCCCTTTCTTACTCTCTCTCTCCCCTCCATGTATGTTACTTCCTCTCTCTTCCTGACCCGTCATCATTCTCTTTGTTTTTCTGCCTCCCCACCTCATCACTCTTTCTCTCTTTCTGCCCCATCACTCTCCCAGCCTGGAGATTTGGGGGTGGAGCCTTGGGACAGTGAGGCTTGGGGAGGCAAGCAGCCTCTGCAGGGTATATAATGCCATAGACTCAACCCTCCAAAGCAGACATTTTATCCATGGGAACTGATCTCTGTCACCTGGACAACAGTTGTAATTCTGGGTGCTCTCCAGCCCGTGTCTGGAGGCTGGCAATGGCAGTTCAAGTGAAGGAAATGGCAGGTTTGGAGGGTGGAGTCTATGGCATTGTACTGGTCTGTAGTCCCTCCTCAAATCCCCCCCCCCCCGGCTCCACCTCTCAAATGTCCACTAATTTCCCAACCTAGAGTTGGCAACCCTATTTCCTTCCCACCCAGCAGCCAACCTACTTTTATCTGTCTTCAGCTTTCCATCTCCACCCCCCTTCCCCTGCAGCCTCTACCTGGGTCTCGCAGATCCCAGTCTGAAGCGCTAACTGTTACATCACAATCGCTTTCATTGGGTGGCTGCTGATGAACAGTAGCAAAGCAGCTGGGCCTAATTAAGTCATGCAAATCTGGTGGCATCAAGTCACACAGAGGGTGCTGCCTAGGGATGCCAGCCTCCAGGTGGGACCTGGGGATCCCCTGGAGTTACTGCTCATCTCCAGACTACAGAGATAACTTTCCATGGAGGAAATGGATGCTTTGGAGGGTGGAGTTTATGGCATTGTACCTCAATGAGGTCCCTGTCCTCCCCAGGCTCCACCCCCAAATCTCCAGGAGTTTCCCAGCCTGGATCTGGATCTGCTGGTGGTGGCCAGGGGGGGTACTTGGCAACCCTAGACTGCTGCCAGAAAAACCCTGCCTTTTGCTGACAGAAACAGTTAGAACCTCCCCCCTCCCCCCGAATATTCTAATCTTCTCACAGTTGATGCCTAGAGCCGATGCCATTTCAAAAGGTATTAGGGGGAATTCAACGATCCCTGAAGTTTTTTTTTAACTTTTTGGATTTTCCTGCAGACTGAGGAAGGGGCCTGACTATGTAGGAAAAACTTTTGGGGGAGAGTGAGCTCTCTTTTGGCAGATATAAATATCCACACAGAAAAAACATCTCTCAGAATTAGAATATAGATTCTCCCTGGGCATTTTCTCATCACAACAACCCTGTGAGGCAGGCCAGGTTGAGAGTGCAACAGCCCCCAGCTCACCCAGCGAGCTTCCACAACAGGAGAGCGTATCAGAAGTAGGATTGTCCAAGGTCCTAGTCCACCCCTTGATCCACTACACCCCACTGGCCACTATACCCCAGCGGCCAGAGGGAGTTCCTGGTCCAGCAGTTGCTTATCCCATTTGTGGAGCGTTACTGAAGGCTCTGGAAAGCCTTTGCCATTTTTCATTCACAAGAAGGATTCAAGCAGCGGAAGCCACAGGTCCAGAGATCTGCCACATGCCACACAGACGCACCCCCCCCCCCCACACACACACACCGAGCACAACTACCCAGAAGAGTGTCAAGTGGGACGTACCTCTGAGGTAACAGTTTGTCACCAGTCAGGTAGCCGGGATTATGCGCATCTTTATTGAAGTCCCCATATTTGGACTGGACGGCATAGGAAGCCAGGAGGACAGCGGTCTCTGGGGGGCAGTAGATGTCATCATTCAGGATGGCCTCCTTCACTTGGAGGAAGAAGAGGCGCTGCGTGATGTCTTGAATCAGCTCCTCTGCCACGTCCTCCGGAAAGAACTTGGCCCGGAATTTGAAGAGCAGGGGACTCTCTTTCCGGACATCCTGTGCCGTCACCTGCAGAGAATTGGAAGGAGGACTGGCCTCAGAAGGCAGCGCCCACAGCCCCTCCAGCTACAACTTTGTCATGCTCCAAGAAGATGCACAGTGCAGCTCTCATGAATTGTGGGCATAGGTGCCATGGGTACATTTACAATGTTCCTGTTTCGTAACCAATATTCCTGGCCCTCTGTTGCCTCTTCTTCCTCGAGTGATGTTCTTAGACACCCAAAACAGCCTGAACTCCCTAAACTAAGTCTGCATTTTTACCCACATTCTCTCTCTTTCTGGGAAGGCAGACATCATCCTTCTCTTCCTGCCCTCAGTCTCCCAGGATTTGCCCTTGCCCATTCAGGTGGGAAAGTGTGGCCATGGGGGACTGACTCCAATAAGCCCCTCCTCCCAAAGAGTTCAGCGGGGGGGGGGGGCTGCTGTGAGTGGGGATGAGTTGCCCTCCCGTGAGAAGTTCAGGCCTGCTGAGACAGTGGTTGGATCAGGAAGCCTGTGGGCACGCTAAGGACCAGTCCAGCATTCTGGGTGTTAAAAGAGTTCTTTGCTGCTTTCTTGCTGGCCTCCCCTTTGTCCAGGGCCATAGTCTTCTTTGACAAAGTGCACTCCGCTTGTCCTGTGAAAGTGCATGGCTTAAAGCCTAACGCAGCAGTGCTCCAGGCCTGTTGGCAGAGGCCCAAGCGCTCTGCCCTGTCAGGCCTCCATTCCCTCATGACAGGGGGTGGGGCCAGGGGGATCAAGGGTGTGTGTGTGTGTGTGGGGGGATACGCCAGGCTCCCTCCAGTTAAAACCCAAAGCTGTGGGTCACAGTACTTGGCTTGCTCCAAGGGTTAAGAGGAGGAGGAGGAACCGAAGTGTGCGTGCGTGGGGAGTCGAGATCTGCCTGCTTCTCCAGAAGGGGCAACACAGCAGGTTCCCCTCACCATCTACACAGAGAGAGAGAGAGAGAGAGAGAGAGAGAGAGAGAGAGAGAGAGAGAGAGAGAGAGAGAGAGAGAGAGAGAGAGCGCACCTATGACAGCACCCCAGGGAACTTACTGTGGGAGTGCACTTAAACAGAAATGTGGAGGGAGATTTGGGGGGGGGGGGGGGAATGGGAAGAGAACAAACCTAGGGCTATTTCGCCTGAGAGCACTGTCCTCATTAAGGTAAAGGAGGCATCAGAAACTGGATGTGGGCAGCCAGTTCCTCTGGAGCACCAACTTTTCCCGCAAATATCTCTGCCAGCACTTCTGTGCTGCTGCTGCTGCTGCTGCTGCTATGCAGTCGGTCAGGCTTGGGGGGAGGAATGCAGAGAGCCACAGCGGGGCTTACAGGGCTGTTGAGTTGAAGGACGGCTTAAGGCAGGCAGGCTCCCTCCTGTTTGGGAAGCCAGTGGGGAATGAAATAGTACAAAGAACAAGCACCAATACCTTTTTGTTTAGTTTAAGCCATGTTGAAAAGCCCTTTGTGTCCTGGTACTGAAGTCCAAAGAACCAAACTTCTCTCAGGCCAATGGTTTTCACAACCTGTCAAGGAAGTCAGAACCCAACATGTTAGCGCCAGTCACAGGCCTCTGGCCCAACGTCGTTCACCAGGACCAAGTGAAGAGTTACCCTCCCAGGGAGCCCCCCCCCCCCCCCCCGCAGCTTAGCAGGAGTAGCACATTCAGTCTGAGAGAGGGAAACCCCACTTGACCCCCAGTCAGGAAGTATGACCAGCACGACAGCTGGGCCATGGGGCTTGCTCTCCCCTTCTTAAATGAATCTGCAAGGAGTATCAAACAAAGAGTCCAGCCCCCTCAGTGTGGCCTGTGCCCCGCCCAACCCCCCAAAACTCTATGATTCTATGATTCTCTGCTATGGGGTGGGGAATGTGGCCCTGGGTCTGGCAATTTACAGGAACAGGGACATGTATCAGGGCTGCAAACCTCCAGCTGGTGGCTAGAGATCTCCCAGGTCAGGGCAGAGACAAGCTTAGGGGGTGCTGCCATCACCTGCCTCTGCAGAGCAACCCTGGACTTCCTTGTTGGTCTCCCATTCAAGGACTAACGAAGGCCGACCCTGCTGAGCTGGCAAGATCGGATGAGACTGGGCTAGCCTGGATTATCCATGACAGCACAGCGCATTGCAAAGCACCCCCTGCCCCCAAGTGCATAAGTGAGAGGATATCAACACACTCGCGAATTCCTCTGACTGCGGACGCAGGAAAATTAACATTCACAGATAACAAGTTAACCTCTTCACAGAGATGCTATCTTAATTGCAGGTTCCCTCAAGACTTCTGCTGGCCTGTTGAGTTACTCACCTGTCCACAAACACAAGGCCAGGGTGACGATGCCAGTCCCCTGGCTGCGCCCACAGAAATATTGTCTTTACTACCAGAAAAACTACGGAGGAACTTTTCAACAACACCAGGCTTGTTTATTTATTTCTTTATACCCCGCCCTTCATACTTAGACCCAAGGTGGGTTTTACATGGTATAAAACGTTGTAATCAAATAGCATGAGAAATCTAATAAGCAATGCAATAAGACTAGTATCAAAAAATTAGGAACCAAGCAGAAAAATAGCAGACGATATATCAAAGTGATGCAGAAAATGGAATTATGGAAGTAGATACAATGTAGTAAAAGTAGGATAAGAGATGTAACAAATAGATAGCCTGTATCGTACACAGTGGCACAGACAAGAGTTCTGTCCTCTTCATAAAAATGCCTTCCTGAATCATTCTGTTAGACTACTGCTCTGCTACTTTTATAGAAGTGGTCTCCTGAACAATTCTGTTTTGTACGGTGGGTAGAATGATTGGCAGGCCATTCCACAAGGTGGGGACTACAACAAAGAATGCACATGTAAGGACAGTTGTTGATCTAGCCCATTTGCAGGGTGGCCCCTGCCGAAGGCCCTGCTCAGAGGAGCGAAGCTATCATGGCAGAGCATAGGGAGAGTCACTGCTCACTTCTTGCTGTCTTCTACAAGTCTCATAACTTGTTTTGTTGGTAATTGTTCAGAAGGCTGAGAAATAGCTAGTTGGAATGCAAAGCAACTACCCTCTTAACCAGAGACCTGCTGTTCCAAAATAGAGGTCAGCACCTCAAAGCAACTCTGATGATACAATCCCATTCTAAATAGCCCAGGGCCACATTGCCCCATTTGCTTCTACTGAGGTCTGCTGCAGGTCTCTCTGCATTTGCAAGACAAATCACAACCTCCTTCAAGAGAAGCAGGAAACTGGCCTCAAGTGGAGAAGAGAATCCTGCAGCACAAGCTAAACTACCAGAGGCAAGTCACCTTACAGAGAAAGCCCATTTCCCCATAAAAGAAGCGAATATAAAGGATGCCAAATTGAGTTTCCTTTGAAGCAGTGACTTCTGCTCCTAGCCTGAGAGCAGGCAGGAGACTGGCATCTTTTGCTTTTACAGGGAGAGGTTTAACATACAGTAAAGGGAAAACATGCACCTCACGGAATATTCTGTTCAGTCTATTCTAGTCTGGAAGCCCTCAAACATAGAAGCTTCAAGGGGAGACTACAATGTGAGGTTGCTGAACTTGAGTTCATTCACAAATTCAGAACAATGGACCTCTCCAAAGCTGAACAGGGACATAGGATTCTTACCTCACTACAGATGCTAATTTTCTGACCCTTAAACACTTCTCTACTCAAATCAAGCTGGTTACATTCTAACTCCGTTCTTTGCAACACCCCTTCTCACCTTCTGACTGGGATATAAGGACTTGGGATTGCTATTCTGTCTTGCATCTGACAAAGGGAATTTTTACTCTTGAATGCTTATAACCCCAAAATTTTGTTGGTCTCTAAGGTGCTACTGGCTCATTAGAAAAGAGATTTAGTGACGAAAGCAGAATAGGGAAAAATACCAAGACTTAGTAGACCTAATTAAGAAGGATGAACTGTTATTAAAGAACAATCCTTCCTCAGAACAATTTAAAGTCAATCTGATAAAATCAAAACATATGTTAAATTGTTTGTTATCTCAAGAAATTGAAAATAAAATAAAATATGCCAAAGAACTGTTCTTTGAGAACGTAAACAAACCAACGCGGTGGTTGGCATATAAACTAAAAAAACAACAACAAGCGGATAGGTGCATAAAAATGTTAAGGAATGAAAAAGGAGAAGAATGTTTTTCACACAAAGAACTCAAAGAGATCGCTGAAAAATGTTATACAGAACTGTATAAGCAAAAAGAACGAGATAACGACGCTGTTATAAAATATCTGGATAAACATGTAAAGAGAAAGTTTACAGAAGATCAGAAAAAGATACTGAACCAACCAATTACAATATTTGAAATATCTGAAGCAATTAAGAAATTGAAGAAAGGGAAATCTTTAGGGCCAGATGGTTTGCCAACAGAGCTTTATCAACTCTTTGAAGAACAAATTAAGGCACCTCTAAAAATGGTTTTGCAAAATATTGGCGTGGAAAACAGAATACCTGAAACCTGGAAGGAGGCAACAATATCATTGATACCCAAGAAGGAATTGGATAGGTCTAATATTAAGAACTACAGACCAATATCTCTTCTTAATGCGGACGATAAAATATTCGCAAATATTTTGGCAAGTAGATTTTAAAAAGTTTTGGCACAAACAATTCATTGTGATCAATCTGGATTTCTTCCACACAGACCGTTAAGACACAATATAAGACATATCCTGAATACACTGGAATACTATGAAGTACATTCTGAGAGGCAGATGGCACTCCTCTTCTTGGATGCTGAGAAGGCATTCGACAATGTCAGTTGGGAATTTATGTTGGCACAGTTGAATCGGTGGGACTGTGGGGAATTATTTTACAAAATGGTGAAGGCAACATATGAAAAGCAAGAAGCAAGGGTTTTAGTTAATGGTGAAAACACACAGAAATTCCCAATACAGAAAGGCACAAGACAAGGGTGTCCCCTTTCCCCTTTACTTTTTATTTTTGTACTAGAAACACTAAATGAAGTAATCAGAGAGGAGAAGGGAGTCAAAGGGTTAACGATAAAAGGGGAGTAATATAAGTTGTTGGCCTTCGCTGATGATATTGTATATATTCTGGAAGAGCCCACAACAATATGGCCAGATGGCAGGTCTTAAAATCAATGTGCGAAAGACCAATATGTTGACCAAAACTGTTTTAAAGAGGTGGTAGAACAACTGCGAAGACAGGTTTTGGAATATGTAAAAAAGTCAAATATTTGGGTATCAGTTTGACTAATAGATGCAGTTCTTTGTATGAAGACAATTATATGAAACTTTTAACAGAAATCTGTAAAGATCTGGGAAATTGGGGAAAACTGCAACTATCATTACTAGGCAGAATTGCCACGATCAAAATGAGTATTTTACCAAAGATTATTTTTATGTTTCAGACCTTGCCAATTTTGAAAAATCAAAGATTCTTTCGTGAACTGGAAAAAACGATTGCAGGATTTATTTGGCAAAACAAAAAACCACGAATCAGATTAAAGGACCTCCAAGAGAAACCTGAAAGAGGTGGTTTTGGGCTCCCGTATTGGGGTTTATATTATAAGGCAACAGTCTTAGTTTAGTTAAAAGACTGAGTAAATTTAGCAGACCAAAGACTATTAAACCTTGAAAGGCACGACCTTCCTATGGGTTGGCACGCCTTTCTTTGGTGCGGCCAGGAAAGAAAACAATTTAAGCATCACATAACCAGAGGTGCCCTTATCAAAGTGTGGGAAGAGGTTAAACCTAACTTTTACTTGAAGATTCCAAGATGGGTCTCGCCGTTAGAGGCGTTTATTAAACCGTCCTTCTTTATAGAGGGAAATAAGGCTAGTTACGTTGATCTATTATGTAAGGATAATCAACTTAAGTCATCTGCAATGTTGGTAAAACAGAATATTGTGCTAACCTGGCGGGAAAGGATCCAACTACAGTCAAGATTTAATTTAGACAAGGCAAAAGGGTTCTATAAGGAACCAATAGAATTAGATAAAGCATGGTTGGTATCTGACTATAAAAATATAAAGAAACACTGTAGCTTTTTATTGGACTTTAAAATGTTTGAGGAAACAGTAAAACCGGTCATGGTATCATGGGCACAAGATTTAGGGCATAATATAGAGCTGGAAAATTGGTGCAAGGTGTGGAAGACAAATATTAAAATTACCAGGTCTTTTGTATATAAGGAAAACATTTACAAAATGTTCTATAAATGGCACTTGACACCTGATAGGTTATCAAAATGCTCCAAATCTGTGACCAGTGTATGCTGGAAATGTAAAAAAAATGTTGGCACATATATACCCATGTGGTGGCATTGCAAGAAAGCCAACAAATACTGGATAATGATACAAACTTTACTCCAAGACATGCTAAAACTCAAGATACCTTTAAGAGCTGAACTATTTGTTCTTAATATAATACCAGACATTTATAAAAAAAGGGGACAGACAATTAATTTTACATACAATTACAGCAGCCAGAATACTTTATGCAAAATATTGGAAGGCTGATATAATACCGGATAGAGCGGAGCTTGTACAAAAAATACTTGATGTTGCTGAGATGGACAAATTAACTAGAGCGTTAAAAAGTAAAGGGGAGGAAAATTTTAAAGTTGCATGGGGTAAGCGGTATGAATGGTTAAACTGAGAATTTACCAATATAAAAGGTAAAAGATGTACAAAAGGTTAAAAGCATTTATTTTCTTTTATATGTTTAGTTGTTTAACTGTATTATTGTATTTGTTGGGAAATGCGATTAGTTCCTATATACACTTTCCTGCCATCAGCCATACCCTAGGGTGTTCAAGGGGTGATTGGCCTCCCTGGCTGCTTGTGGGGGCCCATTTGGGTCCCTTCTCTGGCAGTCTTGTTTCATGTGTTTCCATTTGATTGGGAGGAAGGAGCAATAATCCAGCTCATTTCAATACTGTCTTGAGGAGTCCAGTAAAATTCTGCTGCCACCCTTGGAATCTCAGAGGACAGGCACAGCTGACGGAAAGGACACAGAAAATTCTCAAAAAGGAGCTGGGCAGGATGGCAAACTCCAGCTCAGTACCTCGGGCTAGCCCTAACCGTCAGCTACTTCCAACTGGGAAAACCCCAAGGTCCCTGTGGCATTCTGAGAGATATTTCATTACACCAGCCAGAATGGTACAAACCCTGGGAGACACAGTGGGAGGGAGTGAGGTGGTGGGAGAATGGAATCCTTTTCAGTTTGTGCTGAAATGAACGGCGGTGCTGGGAGAGTATTCCTGCTTCCCCGCCCAATAATAGGGATTCTCCCAGGCTGCCCTGGGATCTTTTATCCAAGATAACCTCACAGGCTCATTTTTTTCATGCTTTGAAATTTGGCATTTCATCCTCCTGGGCTGGTGTCCAGTGGCTGACCTATGCATTCCTCGCTGACTCACATGCCCAGAAGCCAAGAGGTTTTGACCTTTGAGAGTAAGGCTTTCTGAGGGGGTCCCAGAGCCTACAAGGCACTCCCAGGGGGCGGGGGGGGGGGGAGCAGTCTGGATCAACTGCCTAAGTGAGAGCTCTGTTCTCAGGCCAGCTGTCCCATCTGAATGGAGCTGGCAACCCCCCTTCCTCCCCCCAGAGGCTGGCAACCCAGAAGTTTGGGAGTTCAGGAGGTGGAGCTGCCAGAAGCAACCAACCAGCCAGCACCCTGGAGGCTACAGCACAAAAGGGCGTTTATTTCACTCAGCCAGGCTGGCGCACTGAAGCAGCCCCACAGCGAGCCAAGATGCAGAGGCTGCCTCAACCGGACGAATCTGCAGGGTGCCATTATGGACGAGAGGAAGGTGGGCTCAACTTAGCAGCCGCCCTATTCGCATCTTCTGGGCGAGAGTGGGCAAGTTGGCCCCACCCTCCAGAGCAGCAGCCAGGACAGAAAAGGGGGAGGCAACTCTCCACGTCTCCTGAACACACTTCCCCCCCCAAATCTGAAGGCTAGCTGGCCTAGTCGCACAGACTTCTGCAGTTATTGTGCTGTGAGCGGATTGGAGCTCGAAAAGACAGGCACATTCCAGCTTCCTAATGAACCACTGTGTTCAAAACTGAGGCTGTGCTTGTACGCGCCACCCACTGTCACCAGGCCAGAGGGCAGGCAAAGTACAGAGTGACTAGTGGGCATTCCGGCAACCACCACCAGCACTTAAGAAAGCAGGTTCCTCACTCGTGGGGTTTTGTTTAAAAGGTTTAGCTATCAAATCTGTATGCAGAACATACCATAAGGAAAACTGGATTACAGTTAGAAGAAGATGGAGTGAAAATGGGTGAAATTTGAGATATGCAGATGACACCACATTACTAGCAGAAAACAGTGAAGACTTCAAACAACTACTGCTGAAGATGAAAGCAGAAAGCGTTGAAGCAGGACCTCAGCTGAACACTGAGAAGACAAAAGTAATGACTACTGGGGGAATTACACAGCATCAAGGCTGACAATGAAGAAAATGAAATTGTTCAAGGTTTTCTGTCCCTTGACTCCGTCATCAACCAAAAGGGGAGACTGCAGCCAAGAAATCAGGAGACGGAGACTGGGAAGGGCGGCCATGTGAAGGAGCTAGGAAAGGTCCGTGATGTGTCGCTGGTGACCAAGATCAAGACAACTTGTACTACAGTGGTCACCATTACTGTGTATGGATGTGGAAGCTGGACAGTAAAGAACCCTGGCAGGAACAAAGCGGATTCATCTGGAAGGCGGTGTTGGAGGAGAGTTTTCAGGATACCCTGGTCTGCCTGAAAGGACAAATCAGGGGGTTCTGGACCAAATCATGCCTGAAGTCTCCCTCGAAGGCGAAACGACTAAACTGAGGCATTCATACCTTGGTCATGTAATGAGAAGACAAGAGTCACTGGAAAAGCCAATCATGCTGGGAAAAGTTGAAGGCAGCCGGAAAAGAGGGAGACCCAGCAGGAGACAGACTGGCTCAGTCCAGGAGCCACGGAGGACCCCCCCCCCCCCAGGTTTGCAAGACCCAAGCAAGGCTGTGGGCGACAGGATGCTTTGGAGGGCCTGAATTCAGAGGGTCGCCATGAGTTGGAGGCAGCGTGACGGCACTCAGTGCATGCACACACACACGCGCACACACACAAGATATTTAATGAACAATGCAAATAAACAGTACAATGGAACTAGGAGTACAGACTTAAACGACAACTTGGACCGTAAACTGTCCAGGCCGGCACTGCCCAAGCAACACGGAACGAGGGATTTCAAAGGTACAGCCAACAAGCACTCCCCATTCCCACATGAAAGTGCCCTTCTGGACCATTCTGTCCCCTTAAAGATCAATTCCATGATAAGAATGACCTCCTGGACATTTTTGTTTTGCACATCCTGCTGAATGGCAGCAGTGTGGGGGTCTTCCTGACCTCCTCAGGCCACCAAGGAGAAGGTCTGCACACAGGTGGTGGCTGATCTTACCAATTCCCATGGAGGAACCTTCCAAAGGTTCTGTTCTGATGGCTGACGTTGCCACGGTGGAGCACAGCAGGAGAGCTGGTCTCGCATGTATGTGGGACCAAAGCCACTATGGGCTTTGCAGGTGATAACCAGTACATTGAACTGAGCACAGTAACGGATCAGTAGCCAAGAAGAGTACCTGCGGGGTGCATGTGACCTGGGTGTTCTGCCTGGCACCTGCTGCTCCCGCCATGGCCGCTGGAGGAGGTGTCCGAGGTCAGAGACTTGGCCAGTTGCCAAGGACACACAGCGGGGCTACTCCTGCCTGGGATGAACTCACTAAGCCAGGAAGGAGCAACCTGAAGCTCCTAGGTCTTTCCTATTCCTTTTAAAACCTGCCAGGTTTTATCCCCAGCAGCAAGCAGGGGCCAGGAGCCACAGTGGCGGCCAGCTGCGGGGGGTGGGGGGGGCAGGTTCACAAGCAGCTCTGCTCTTGATCCTCTACAGAGCAGCTAGGGGCCAGGAGGGAGGAAGGATGGATCTGCAGCAAAAGCCAGAGGGAGGAAGCCACATGTTGCAATGTTTGTTTCCACCTCCTAGAGGGACAACAACTGTTCCGTTGCCTTTTGCAAAGCATCCTGAAAACTGTTAGCTCTCTAATAGGGGTCCCCAATACAGAGCCCATGAATGTCCTGGCGCCCACCAACACCCTTCCTGGAGCCCACCAAGTGCTTTGGGGAAATGGGTGGGGCTAGGTGGGGTTCTTCCCAGCAGGGCTTCTGACTGGCCATGCAGATTAAAAGGCATCCTGTTGAACAGGGCTTCTGCCTGAACTGTGGAGGAGTTACTGCTCGAGGTACAGATAACTGCCCTGCATCAGAATCCCAAAGGGGCCCACAGGATCAAAAGGGCCGGGGACCCCGCTCTGTAACTCCACGCTCTGCTCATCCACCTCGGCACGGGAAGGCGTACCTTGAGGGCAAAGCCCTGCTGCCTGCATAATGCTGAGAAGGCGGGCCCCCACCCACAGCGCAACTTCACACCACAAGCTGAAAGTCACCAGAAAAGCAGGCCGGGGGAGCTTCACCAGCCACATGCTTCAAGGGAAAATTTTTCGAGAGAGAGAGATTGACGGGGGTTGACAACCAGGAATTAAAACAGCTACCTGATAAACAAAGACTGAAAGATATTTTGCAACCGACAAATTTAAAAAGTGGTCTATCACTACAATCAAGTCAGATAAATTTGAGCAACCTGCCTCTCTGTATCCCATGACTTGAAGGTGTCAGTCCAGACCAGGATCTGGGTAGGAGCAGCAGAAAGCAGGAATCCAAACCTGAAGAGTAGGGGTGTGCAAAAGAAAAAAAGCCGGTATTTTTCAACTTTGGGTAAATCAGGCCCCCAAAATATTGGTAAATACTGAATTTCCCCAGTCCAATACTGGTAAGGTATTCAGATTGGGGAAACATTCGGTGTTGCCAAATATATTTGGGTCTGGTTTACATCACCAGAGGGAAAGGAGGCATGTTAAAATGCCTTCTTTCCCTCTGGTAGTCCCTACAGATTTCCTTGTCCATTTCACTCCCAGGCAGTCAGCTGTGAGTAAAATTGGCAAGGGAAAGCCTGGGCTCTTTCCCTTCCCTTCTCTAGCTGACATGGTAGCTGGAGAAGGGCAGGCAGAGAGCCCAGGCATGTTTAAAAGGCCTTTCCTTCCCTCCCTGATCTCGGGGAGAGAAATAAAGGCATTTAAGCATGCCTCCCCTTCCCTGAGTTTCTCTGCAAAAGCGGAGGAAGGAAGGAAGGAAGGGGGAATCTCTACATGCCTGCCCTTCCCCTCCCCAGCCAACCTGCCGCAGCGAGCTGGCTGGGGAAGCAAAGAGCAGGCATACAAACATGCCTGGGTTCCCTGCCAGATCTTCTCCAGGTGCCTGGCAAAAAATCAAGCAGGGAACCCAGGCATGTTTAAAATGTCTTTCCTTCCCTCCCCAATCTCGGGGAAGGAAAGAAAGGCATTTAAACATGTGACTCCCCCCCCCCCCAACTTCATCAAGTTCCTCCGCAAAAGCGGGGAGGCTCAGGGAAGGAAGGGGGCATGTTTGCCTACCCACTGCAGGGCACCTGGAGAAGATCAGGCAGGGAGCTCAGGCATGTTTAAAATGTTTTTCTTTCCCTCCTTGATCTTGAGGAGGGAAAGAAAGGCATTTAAACCCAACAGCTGACTGGCGGCTCAGGCGGTTAGCTTTAAATGAGACCTTGTTTTTGGTAGCAAAATGAACCTGAAAAAAAAGCTGGATAATATCGGCTTTTTCGGGTTCAGCCATACCAGTAGCCAAATACAGATCTCTGATACGTATTTGGCTTATGTGATACCCAAAAAATACTGACACAGTATTTTGGGGGTATTTTTTCAGTTCAGCTATAGCCGAATGCACACCTCTACTGAAGAGCAGACACGAGCCTATCCTGCCACTTACCTGCCTATCCAGGTGAGATATGGGGCTGAATAGGCAGCCAGCATCCAACAGGTCACTTGATATAAGCACAGTTGAAAGCAGAGAAAGGGAAACCCGTCCAAAGAAGGCATCTGAATGTGTCACTCATTGTGGTGGAAGAGAAACGCCAGGGAGGGTCTGCACCAAGCCAGGAGGAAGTCGCCAGCCGTCAGGATCACAGAAAACAGGCCTGTCCAATAATCCTAAACAGCTTTCTGGGACCTGAGCCATGCAGTAAGGAAGCTCTGCCTCTTCTCTACCGGGTAATTTCTCTGAATGTTTCAACAGGGAGAAGGCACATCCTCTGGCCCTTCACCTGGGTCTCCAGCCGTGCACTTCTGCTTCTAGACCTACTTTAAACCCTGCCTGTATGGAGACATCCCAAATACTTGTCTGGGTCGGCATGTATACTAGGCACTAGGGACTCTCTTGTCTAGAGGCTTTTCAGACTGCCTATGTATTCCGTTACAGGAGCTGGTTACTAACTTTTTTTCCTGTCATTTCAGAAAGATCTGTTTTAGTAACCATCTGCTAATAGAATTTATTTACCTTTTCATATAATCCTGGTTGTCTCCCATTGGTGAAGCGTGCCTGAGGCGCTGTTGACACAAACTACTTTCTTCCCATTTTTAACCCTTTCTTGCATTTCTGATGGTGGGCTGGATGAAATGCTCGCTAGCGCTTCTGGCTTCCCCCCTGCTCGCTCTCCCCTGCGCGTGATCTTTCTCAGAGGGTTTTTTTTTAAAAATGTCCTGTTGGGAGCACCATGGTGCTGAAACAGGACCTCACATTGGTGCCATAGCAGCACCATTGAGATGACTGTGATTGCGACTGTTGTCACCTGGAAACATCTGTCATACCAATCACTGAAGCCCAAAGCTCCTGCTTAAACCTGCTGTCCAATGAGCTACTTCTTGTTTTCAACCTCCTTGTTTCCAGGTGACAGCAGTCGGGATTGCATGCATCACAGTCTATCTCAATGGAGGCATCTCAATGGGGTCGCTGTTGCACTGATTTGTGGTCCTGTTTCAGTGCCATAACACTCCCAATAGAACGTTTAAAAAAACCCTTCAAGGAAGGTCACACACAGAAAGCAGTGCAGTTTGAAATGGCCATAACGCTCTTTAACAGGAAGAAAACTGCTGGGTGACACTCCTGTCCTTGTACCATTTTACAAGAAGACAGGCCAATAATGAATACCATCCAGTTTAGAAAGGTAATGTGAAATGCCTCCTGCCCTTAGACACCCCTATTTCTCTATTCCTCAACCTGTTTGATGCCATGGGGACTTTTGAAATGTTGAGAGGGGGTGGTGACGCTACTCTGAAATGGCTGCCAAAGGAGACACAGCCAGGCCCAAAATGGCTGTAGCAGGAGGTAGAAACAAACCTAACCCCCCCTCCTCACTTTGCAAAAGAACTGTAGAGGAGGGATGAAGAGTAATGAAGAGAAACCAGCGGAAGGAAGGGAGAAAACGAAAGGGGAACAGAACACCCCAAGGATTTTATAACAGTTAGATTAAAGACATAACGGAGAAAAAAGAAAAGAAGATCTACAGAAATAAAGAATTAATCCTGTCAGACAAAGAGAGGTTATTTCTATGGCAAAGACAAGATTTCTTAGGAAGTTCGAGTCCAGTGGCACCTTTAAGACCAACAAAGATTTATTCAAGGTGTGAGCTTTTGTGTGCAAGGCACGCTTCCTCAGACACAATGAAATGGAACTTAGCAGTCCATACACATAAGGCAGAGGTTGAACAGCAAATTAGCATACAATATAATGAAATGTTTTAATAGATAGAAACCGGAATAACAAGCTAAGTTTCTAAAGTCATCATTGTTTGGATTTAATTCTGAGGAAAAACAGTGTGGCAAATAAATATATTAAAATTGACCACAGATGTGTAAAAGTATCCTTAATTGTGGAGTGCTAAGAGCAATCATCTGAGACCACTTCATCCATCTTCTCTCAAGCATGGAAGTAACTAATAGCATCTCTTTCTTTGAGGAGGGGTGATTTGTAGTGCTGTGTTATGTTTCCTCTGTTACGAGACCAGGGCATGCATTCCAATATACCATTCTAATTCAGAGTGCTTCAGACCAACATGGCTACCCACCAAGATTTATTACAGGGAGATAACCTTTTCCTCCAGACTACAGGAGGCAAAAATAAAAAGGAACTTTAAAGATTTTGAGATTTAAGTATTTGTTGCAAAAAGCTCAACAAGGAGGAGATATTAGAAAGTTTTAAATGGATTAAGGGGTTACTTAAGCTTCTGTTATTTTTTCTTCTTCCGATGAAAGTGTGTTTGGATAAAGTTGCTACAGGACCTGCATGGACCTAATTTTTACTTTCTATAAGATAAAGACTGAAACCAGGACGTCAGGTTGTTATGGTGATTTGAGCTCTAGAAAGTGAAAGTGTTTAAGCTACAGGAGTTGTTTGCTTTTCTAACTGGAAGACATTAGAAGATCTTGAGAGGGAGGGCAGGAAGGGTTGTATCAGTGCTTAGTTCTCGTGACCCTTTCTTTCACACCCAGGGAAATGCCGATCACCACTCTGGGGTCAGGAAGCCATTTTTTCCAGACCAGTTTAGCCAGGGATCCTGGAGGATTTTGCCATTTTCTGGGCATGGAGCAGAGACACTGTGTGTGTGTGGGGGGGAGGTAGTTGTGAATTTCCTGCGTTGTGCAGGGGGTTGGACTAGATGGAGGTTCCTTCCAACTCTGATTCTATGATTCTATGTACCATCACAAAAAGATAATATAAAGACTTAACTGGGATGGTTGTCATGGTGACTTGAGTTGTGTAAAGTGAGGGTGCTGAAGCTGTTGGAACTGTTTTTACCTCCCTCACTGCTAGAGAGACTTTGGATTTAAAGGACTATGGCACTGTCTGGGAAGGGAAGAAGAGGCTCAGTGGATCAGCCCTTAGAGAAATCAGTCACATCTGAGCTGCTCCAGAAATTATTTGATCAGATGAACAATAAGATAGATGAAAGACTTGTAAAAACGAAAGAGGGAGTGACAAAGGAGATTTAAAAAGTTGGAACCCTCTGTAAAACAAATATCTGGAGGGGGTAAACAAATTAGTGACAAAATGGACACTTTAGAAACTAAGACAGAAGCCTTAGACAGAGAGATGGAGAGAGACAACTTAGCCTTACTGGAGCTCAGAGAGAAAGAATTCTGTTTAAGGCTCAGAGCCATTCCAGAAATTTCTGATGAAGATATTAGAGATAGGATTATCAAAGCTTTGGCAGATTTTTTAGGTTTGGCAGAAGAAGATCTGGATTTTGAAACTCCAGATATGCCAAAATTAGAAAGGTAACAAAAGATACTCTGGTGCATTTTGTTACGAAGAGGACAAAAGATAAAATCTTGCAATAGCATTATAATACAAGATTGAGAATTGACAATACAGATATAATTCGATTGAAAGAGATACCTATTATTTTATGTAAAAGAATACACCCTCTTAACTGAAAAACTTAAACCGAATAGGATCTCATTTTGATGGGATAAACTACAGCAGAGGTGTTGAACTCATTTTTATGGATGGCCGGATTTGACATATATTGGACTTTGTCGGGCCAAGCCATGTGTGTCATAAAATGTAAGGCCAACTAGCGGAGATATAAACTTTATAAAGGACACAAACACAAAGGGCTTTTTAAAACTTAAAATAAAAACATGCCTGAAACATTTACACTCTTGCAATATTTTGTTTACTTAACAGTCTCTGATAACTGACACTTCTTGCTCTGAATCATTGCATCAAAATGTCTGTGCTGTAGCAATCTGGGAGGGGGAGGGAGGAGCCTCAGCCCAGTGCAGGGAGCAGAAGCTTGCCTATGACACAACAGCAGCAGCAGAACTGGAGGAAGAAGCAGGAGACAGCCAGTCCTTTGTGGGCCTGATAGAAGCCCTCTGGGGGCCTCATCTGCCCCCCAGGCCGCATGTTTGACACCCCAGAACTAGAGGGTGTGTTCTTTACTTTTAAACTGCAAAGATATAGACTGAACTTAATACAGAAGGCGAGAGAATTTTTAGAAAAATTTAAAGGAGAGTTGAATGAAATGCAAACAGAGACTCAACAAGAAGAGGCTACACAAGATTCACAACAGGATTTAGAAAAGGGGGACACAAGAAGATGACACAAGCCTGGACTTTTCTCATTTTAAAATCTAATTAGGGATTACAAATGCTTAATGTGGAATATAAATGGAGCAAATGCTCCTCAAAAGAGAAAAGGAATGTGGGAATTTATGCACCAAATGAAGATAAACAGACTTTTTATTAAAAAAACTTTTGAATAAGTTATTACACTTTTCTTACGAAAGCTGGTGTTTGATGGGAAATTGGAAAGGAGTGATTTCTCCGCAAATAAACAGACTTTCAGAAAAAAGAATTAAAATTACACAAGGTAAATTGCCCAAAGTTTTTTAAAAATTTTTTGATGGACAGCCTACGCCTGGTTGATACATGGAGAGAATATACATATTTTTCAGAATGACATAGATCCTTTTCAAGAATAGATATGATCTGGGTTTCAAGAGACTTAGTTACCAGGATCTCTAAAGCAGAGATTTTACCAAAGACTTTTTTGGATCATAATCCTGTAAGCTTGGTTCTTAAAAGAAAACCTAGAGCTTTCAAATGGAGATTCAATGAAACATTGATACAAAAAGAAGCAATTGTTCAGGATTGTAAGAAAAAATTAAAAGCATTTTTTAAAAACAACTTAAATAAAGGCACTGACTTGAGAGTGGTTTGGGATGCAAGCAAAGCATTAATTAGAGGTCATCTGATACAACATAATTCAGAATTTAAGAAAAAAAGACAAGAGAAATTACAAAATATTACAGACGAGATTAAAAGAAAAGAGGATGAATTAATCCCCCCCAAGGGATATAAATATATGTCATCAAATTAAAATTTTGCAACAACAGTTATCTATGTTAATAAGTATGAAGGTGTCTTAATTACTAGAAGCTGGAAGAAAAAAATCCATATTTAGATAAAGGTTCTAATATGGAGTTAAAGCCGGATACGATTGGGCACCGGAGAGGCGGCATCCCTGGTTTGTGTACCTGAGGTAATATACAAGGAATGGGAACCACGTCCCAACTCTGAAATGATCCAGACTAGACTCTTTCTCTAAACGTGATTGGTAGCCCAATATTGAAACCTTTTCTTCTATTGTTTTGGTAAGCTCTTGCTTATTGTCACTCTGTTACTGTATTTTTAAAGCAGTATTGCAATTGGAATATTATATGATATTTATTGGTTATCATGTAGAACCTTGATGGTGTTTAAAAATTAATATTGGAGATTTAAATGAATACAGCCATAGTAGGTATATTTTTGTCTCTTTACAAAAATTAAAAGTTTCAATAATTTTATATTACCTTAGCTTATAAGACTCTTTTTATTACTAGCCTGTATGTGAATTGAAAAAAGTCCATCTCTGAAGAAGATATCTGAAATGAAGTATTTATCTGGAATCTTCATAGGGTGGATCCTGACCATCTGCATTCTTCATAATTATCCGCTGGACCTTTCTGTAACATTTTTAAATTTGTTACTATGTACTGTTTGTAATATTATATTGATCTTGTCATTCAGTGATTATTATGCAAACAGAACTCACCACACACGTTTATATAAGTTATTTCACTTTATTAAGCATTTCATATTTCAGTCTTTGTTACATTTGCCATTACAGGTATCCTGAGCAGCATACCTGGTTTTACCCTCCTCCCTGTGACCTGTGAGGTAGGTCAGGCTGTGAAGGGGGGTGGGTGGGTGGGTGGGAGGTGACACTGTCCCAAGATCACCCAAAGAGCTTCCTGGATGGGGGGGGGGGGGGCGTTGACCCAGGTCTCCTGACACAGACAGATTGCAGCAAAGTTTGCAGAGGGGAGAGAAGAGAAGTGGGGGACTGTGGTTTAAAAATCCCATTGAACTGTCTCTGTCTTTTCCATCCAAGTCCAGGATTCCATCTTGGAAATAGTGGAGTCGGGAGAGATCAGCATTCGATTCACACCACTTTCCTCACGTGCTCTGCTCACTTGGCCCTTGGAACAGAGACACCCTTGCTAATTTAACCCTTTACAAAGTCCTTCTCAGTAAGAGAAACAGTCGTCCCACCCCATCTCACCAGGCTCCAGCAGTGTGAACCTGTGAGGCAAGTGCCAGCACAGCAACAGGGTTTTTTTAAGCAGCAAGTAATTAGCTTTGCTGCCAATGGATCTCTTCTGCCCGCCTGTGTCTATGGACTGAGGAAGGCTCGGTCTTTAAGGGTCTGTGACTGTGAGCCGAATAATGCAGAAACTCAAAGTCAGTGAAAAGCTTCCTTTGCAGGACAGCAGAACTAGCAAAGGGCTCAAGCTGACTGCTCGTATTCTCTCTCTCTCTCTCTCTCTTTACAAAGTGACTGGCTGGGCAAGTGAGAACATTCAGTCAGGCAGCAGAAATAAAAGTACGGAACAATCATGTTTGTTTCCCATTGTGGCCAGAGTTGAATGGGTTATTTCCTTTGCAAATCAACTTCTACCTCTTGCAACTGTCCAGAGACAGCCAGTTGCTGCATTCCAGGCCAGCCTTAGAGAAGGACAGATGAGATCCTGGGGGAGGTGCACCCCCCTCCCCCCCCAACAGGCTTGGCTGGTGGGCTCAGCAGTGCTGTCAGCTGACACCTCCCATCACCCCACAACTCCCGGGGAGAGCTTCAGTCCAGAGCCCCTTGGGCCCCTCCCAGGCAGGGGTCAGTGCAAGGACAGGCCAAACCCTTGACCAGGAGCTGTGCCAGGCGGCCAAGTGATCGGGAAGTGGCAGCAGAGAGACCTGGCTGGGCCTCAGATCTCACCTCTGCGAGAAAATGCCTGCCGGGGGGGGGGGGGGGGCACACTGGAGGCAGCGGTGATGGGAAGTGCCACGACAGGACCCCCTGGGGTTTGCAAAGGGAGAGGCAATTCAGAGGGGTTTTGCCACTGCCTGCCTGCACATCACAACCCTTGTATTCCTTGGAGGTGTCCCACCCAAATACTAGGGGTGACCCTGCTCAGCTTCTGAGGTCTGAGGGTAGCCTGGGCCAGCCAGGTCAGGGCACTGGGTCCAACACAGGTAGGGATCTCCTATTTACTTTCTCAAAGACATCCAGTTATCAGCCCTCCACAACTGCTTATACTGGAGAAGTGGAATTGGGGGGTGGGATGTAGATATTTCCCTCCTGTGATGGCAGCTCCGGGGAGGGGCAGACAGAGGGAGTCCACTACACACTCCTGGCAGGGCCCCCCCGTCTTGCCCGCGGTGCCCACAGCATGCGATCATTTATTTATTTATATATTAGATTTATAAATCGCTCAATCCCTGAGTACTCCAGGCTCTGAGCAATGAACAGCAAAGGTAAAAACATCATGTTAAAACATTCCAACAGTTAAATAAACGAATTAAAAACAAGTTCGCAGATGGCGTTATTCAGATGACGCTAATACATACATCAAAGTAGTCATGGGAGACTAATAGCCCACTTGCTTTCCAACGAGAGAGCCAGTTTGGTGCAGGGGTTAAGACTGCCAGACTCTAATCTGGGGGAACTGGGTTTGATTCCCCACTCCTCCTCCATATGCAGCTGCTGGTGTGACCTTGGGTCAGTTACAAGTTCTTTCAGAGCTGTTCTCTCAAGGGCAGTCTTTGAGAGAGCTCTCTCAGCCCCACCTACCTCACAGGGTTTTAGTTGTGGGGAAGGGAAGGTGATTGTAAGCTGCTCTGAGTCTCCTTCAGGTAGTGAAAGGCAGGGTATAAATCCAATCTCCTCCTCCTCTTCTTCGCCACACATTAAGCATTTTGAATACCAAAAGGCACTAAAAAAACTCATGCACGTTTGAGAAGCCAAAAGTACTCCTGCACAACTTGACAGAAGAGCTTTCAAAAGTGCCTTTAGAACCCCCCTCCCCCGAGAAGGGGCTCCTGAGAAGCTTGTTAGAAATCCTCAGGTGAGAGCAGCTGCAAAAGTGCCCAAATGTTCATGGAAATCTTTTCTGGTTGAAACAAGAAATGGGCCTATTCTACATTGCAGCTTCCTTGGCAGTGCCTGGCTGATGTACAGGAGGTTCCTCCAGTGACTAGAAATTCCAGAAATTTCAGAGCAGAGCAGTCCCAAATTGTTCAGTATTCAAGAAGTCAACAGTAGTACCCAATTCGAGACTCAACGGTACACAAAAAATGTCAAAGGACAGACAGTATGATCCAGGATGGTCTCGCTCCCGTTTGATTCAGAGGGGCGGCTGTGTCGGTCTGTGGCAGAACAGCTAGATTCGAGTCCAGTGGCACCCAGGAGACCGAAGGTGCTACTTGTTTCAAGTCTAGCTGACCTCTCAAATTTGCGATTCCGTTTTATACCCCTGGGATTAATGGATTCTTCATTAGGTCTGCTGCAGTTCTGCCTGCTCTTTCACGTAGGAACCTCAGGCCAAATCCCAGGGTCTCCCTGCTACGTCGTCCTGACACAAACCAACAAGATAAAGTTGGAAAGTACTCCAGAAATTTTAGCAAGGAGGTAACCAGTGATGAAGACCTGACACAACTTCTTCTGTGTTCAAATGGAACAATTTGGCCTTCCAAACGCCAGAGACAAGGGGAAACATTATCTACGCGTCTGCCAGGAGTTGCGGGCAGCTCCGCCCTTGGTGAAGCAAAACGGCTGGCTACCCACATGCCGATCTTTCCTGCAGAAAGAGTGTGTAAGACAAGCAAAGCACGCCCGTGTCATACATCTAGGGATTGTCATCCCTTTCATTTTATCAGCTCTAAGATCTCCTTTGGCAAGCCGAGCACTCCAGCTTCCCTAACTGGCAGCAAGGCATTTGACTCTACTAGGAACATTACAACACTACGTTTAGAAAGTTTCCAAAAGCTTAAAATTCCTGAAAGCACCCCCATTTCAGACTGTCACCTCAGTCACATGTCTAAGCATTTGCACAAAATGGGGAGCAAGTGGCACGACTAGCTTTGCCTGGCCGTGAGGGACAGGCTTTCTTGGCACCAGCGACCTTGAGGGCAGCGGGGGGAGTTGGCGATGCTGCCAATGGAGCCACAGGCCTGCAGCAGACCCAGGCTAGAGACCCCTGGCACGAGAGGAGTCTGCTGCTGGACCCGGCGCCAGAAAATGTGGCCCAGACAAGTGACCTGCCTTGGCTGGGCAGGGCAGCCTGTTTCACCACACGGATCTGCAAATTTGGGATGCGACAAGAAATATCCGCCATACTCTGGTGCTCAGGTTGGGTCAAGATAAGAATGGTTTAGAAGACCAAGGGAAGACAGGCTGCATTCTAACTGATTGCAAACAGATGTTTTTATTGCAGCAGCCAAACAGTATAAAAGCTTTCCATCAAAGTGCAGTCCAAGGCATTCTAAATCTCGGTATGCCCATCTGTTCAGGGAGCATTTCTCCCGACATAAGACGCCCAGCAAAATCACTTGCTGGAGGATGAATTGATCGGTTTGGCTGCATTTCTAGGGACCTTAAAACAGGGAAGACCACAAAGTATGGTGGCCCAACTCACTGCTCTCAACTGCAACATCCTCCAGGCCAGCTGGTGCCAGCAGGGAACACCCCCCCCCCTCCTCAGGAAGGGGGCTCCCCAGACACGAGGGTCAGCCGCTAGCCCAGTGGGAAGGAATTTATCCTGAAAGTAGTTTCACTGAGTTAGCTCAGAATTTCTTCTCCAAAGAAACTGAACATGGTGGGGTATAATGCTGTGCAGTGGTTTGGGCTCCACTAGGGAGAAAGGTGGGGTATAAACGAAGTGGGGAAAAAAATAACAGCTGCCATTTTATAGGGGTCCCCAGCCTTTTTGAGCCTGCAGGCACCTCTGGTGGGCACAACTACAAAATGGCTCCATCATGGAGCCAACGCCCCTCCACACACACCTGAGGAGCCTTAAGCACAGTGAACAAGAGAAGTCACCTTTTAAAAATACACTGGGAATGGGGAGTGAGAGAGAATACAAGCAACATTGGGGTGGCAGCTGCTGCCAAAACGTCATTTTAATCGGCAGACTCAATCAGATCTCCATGGCCAATCAGAAGCCCTGCTTGTCATGTCCCCCCCCCCCCCATCTGGCTCCACCCAGTTTCTAAACTGGGCACCAGGAAAGGCTTCAGTGGGTGCCACATTGGGGACACCTGATCCTAGCCCTAGAGAGCAAACTCCAACTGGTGAGAGAGAGAGAGAGAGAGAGAGAGAGAGAGAAGTGCAGAATGAACAGCATTTGTGGCAACAAACCTTTGTAGCAGACAGGGATTGGGGCCCAAGCCCAAGCTCCTCCTTCTGTTCTCTCTCTCTCTCGCTCACTGTGGTCTGCCCACACAATTTGTTGCCCACCAAGTAAGGGAGGAGAGGCTCCAAGACATGGCCACACCCGTCTTGCTTGCACGAGCAAACCGCAGAAGACTGTTGGTCAAGAATGCCCCTGGAAAAGCAACCGCTGTTTGGACCGATGGAAGAGAAGCTCAGGGTTCAGGTAATATTGCTACAGCTGAAGAGGAAGAGGACATGAAATTATAGAGAAATAAAAACGCCCAGAGTAAATGTTTTGTTCAGGAAGAGGTGGTATTTTCAGAGACCAGACAGATGTATGTTGTGAAGCAGTTCTGCCTCCAGCATCAAAATGAGTTTCTCCTCCACTATAATCAGCCCCTCTGCTTACTTAAGTTAGATCTGCTTTGCCACAGTCTAGAACCCTCCGTACTGAGCAATGTGCCTGCCTGGGGTCCACATGGGAAACGGGGGCCAACAGACGACATGCGCACTCATCACTTGAGAGCACAGGAAACCCAAAGATGTAGGAGACAGGAAAGGAAACATTCATGTCCTCCCCCCTGTCCCTGTCAAGAATTTTCAGCCGAAAAAATGGGAAGTTAGGGGGCAGCACTACAATGCTGCCGTAAACTATTACCTTTTGGAATAAACGGTCTGCTTTTTCCAGACAAGGTTTTACTCACACAAAATGTGTAACACGTCTGTGGAATTAGAAAATGAACAAGTGGAGACCTGCAAGAAACTTGTGGGATGGTTATCCCATTCCTCACACCTTTGCTTCCTCCCTTCTCCCCCTACCTCTCTCACACGCTTTCTCCCTTCTGCCCCCCCCCTTTCTTACTCTCTCGCTCTCCTCCATGTATGTTACTTCCTCTCTCTTCCTGACCTGTCATCATTCTCTTTGTTTTTCTGCCTCCCCACCTCATCTCTCTTTCTCTCTCTTTCTGCCTCCCACCTCAAATCCCACCCTCCCCCAGGCTCCACCCTGAAATGTCCAGGAATTTCCCAACCTGGAGTTGGCAACCCTATTTCCTTCCCACCCAACAGCCAACCTACTTTTATCTGTCTTCAACTTTCCATCTCCACCCCCTCCCCCGCAGCCTCTGCCTAGGAAAATTACAGTCTTTCTCCACAGTGGGGACTAAAGCAGCTTACATTATTATTTCCTCCTTGTTGCCTGCACAACAACCCTCTGAAGTTGGTTAGGCTGAAAGTATGTGACTGGTCCAAAATCTCCTAGTCAGTTTCCACTGCAAGATGGGGATCTGAACCTGGGTCTCGCAGATCCCAGTCCGAAGCTCTAACTGTTACATCACACTGGCTTTCATATGGTGGCTGCAGATGAACAGTAGAAAGCAGCTGGGCCTACCTGAGTCATGCAAATCAGGTGGTATCAAGTCACAAAGCAGGTACTGCCAAGGGATGCCAGCCTCCAGGTGGGACCTGGGGATCCCCTGAAATTACCGCTCATCTCCAGACTACAGAGATAACTTTCCATAGAGAAAATGGATGCTTTGGAGGGTAGAGTTTATGATATTGTACCTCACTGAGGTCCCTGTCCTCCCCAGGCTCCACCCCCAAATCTCCAGGAGTTTCCCAGCCTGGATCTGATCCACTGCCAGTGGCTAGGAGGGGTAGTTGGCAACCCTAGACTGCTGCCAGTAAAAACCCTGCCTTTTACTGACAGAAACAGTTAGAACCTCCCCACCCTCCCCCAAACATTCTAATCTCTCACAGCTGACATCGGGAGCTAGATCCCTGCGAATGCCATTTCAAAAGATACTGGGGGGAATTCAACAGCCCCTGAAGTGTTTTTTTTTAACTTTTTGGATTTTTCTGCAGATTGAGGAAGGCCCCAGACTATGTAGGAAAAGCTGTGGGGGGAGAGTGAGCTCTCTTTTGGCAGATATAAGTATCCACACAGAAAACCCCCCTCTGTGAATTAGTATATAGATTAAGAGACTGACGTACAACCTGAAAGCATGGCAGAGCTCCCAAGGAGAGTGTCAGCTTTACCAGCAGGTCAACCACAACAGACCTCTCCCCTCCCAAGCCCGAACATCTGTAGTGAAAGGAACAGCCATCCTGCAAGGTTCCTTTTTGAGCTGAGGAGGAACACAGCTCTACTTAGGAAAGGGAGCAGGGGTTCTCTGGGTGCGTAAGGGCAGGTGCATGACTTTCCCATTGTTCCCCTTGGGCTGCTCGTCCCTCCAACCCTTCAGTGGTTTTCTTCCCCTGCCAGCAGCAGCTCAATAAGAACTGCACAGTGTCACACTGAAATTGCCTCCCAGTCTCTGGCTGAACAGAAGCTGGATGGCATCCTGGTTACAGGGCTACAGGGGTTACAAGAGGGAGAGACTTTCTCAACAGCTGCAGCTGATAAACTCTCTTGTCTCAGCTCAACAGCCCAAGTTTCCATCCTTCTGTTCAGCTGCCTGTGGTGATTGGGACTCACGTCCTAATGCTGGATACACACACAAACAGCTTATGGGGCTTATGGCTGAGTTGCAAGTTATGACAACACTCAGAACAAAGGAGGACTTAACAGGGATCCTGATTTCTTATCTCACTATGTATGTTAACCGCACCAATCCCCCAGAAGGGCTATACATCCTTTTCATTTTATTTTCTTATTTGGAATAACAGATTAGAACAGTACATTGCAATGTAATGTAATGAAAAGTCAAATGTAATGTAATTTGGAATGGTAAACTGGAAGGTATTTCTCTGGTATGGGGACATAGCCAATTGCCGCATTTCAAAGAAGAAGATGCTGTAAGGTCGCCTCCCTGCTTGAGAGGAGATGGACAGAGCATGATGGCAGAGTCTCAGTTAATCACTCTCAGCATTCCACAATTAGGAAGGGTACATTTACACATCAATCTCCAATTTTGACATATTTATTTCATAAAATCATAGAATCTTAGAGTTGGAAAGGACCTCCAAGGGTCATCTAGTCCAACCCCCTGCACAATGCAGGAAATTCACAAATCCCTCCCCACACACACACCCAGTGAACCCTGGCTCTATGCCCAGAAGTCTCCCCCCCAACTAAACCCAAACAAATGGTAACCATATAAACTAAGCTTGTTATTCCTGTTTGATCCTTGAATCTGTTAAAACATCTTCATTATGTTGTATGCTTATTTTACTGCTCACCCTCTACCTATATGTATGGACTGGTAAATTCCATTTCATTGTATCTGAAGAAGTGTGCGTGCACACAAAAGCTTATACCCAGAATTAAATTTTGTTGGTCTTAAAGGTGCCACTGGACTCAAACTTTGTTCTGCTGCTTCACCTGATTCAGACCAACACCTGATTCAGGCTTATGGGGCAGAAAACATTCCTGGGAGAGCAGAGCCAAACTCCTGAGCTAGAAGAGGTCAGTTCAGGAGTCAGTGGCCAACTGATCACGAATTACATGATCAAACATTGTACAAAGTCAAAGATGACCCTACGGAAGTTAAAGCTGAAGAAAAGAGCGGCATATTAAAGACCAGCAAATGAACTGAAACCAAAACTCAAGACTGCGTTGCCAGTTGCAGTGAAAGGCGTGCAAAGCTGACTTTCCCCTCTTCGTCATGGGGGTCTGCTACTCAACCACAGCATGAGTGAATGCCCCATGCAAGCCCCTGCACTCTTCTTTGGAAGAAGGCACCCCCAGCTCTACCTGCCTCCAGAGAGCTTCTGTCCACCACTCTTTCAATTCAGGTGGCTGGCACGGTGTCTGCTGTAAACACCAGACATGGACAGAGGTTTCAGGAGGACCAGGCATAAAGCAAATCAGTGGAAGCACACAACAGGGGGACGAGCTGCATTTGCACTGTAAAATGGGGTCTCCTGGTAATCCCCGGTAGGCTCCATCTTCCAGAGTAATTTGCCTAATTCTGCTCACTGCTAATGCTATAATAAAGTACTTGAACAGCATTTTGATTGGTCCACTGACAGACTTTAAAAAGATAGTTGATACAGTTGATACAGTAGCGGAACTTGAGGCCCCGGAAGCATGCCTGCTGGTCGCAATCGGGATTGTTTCGATCCACTCTGCCTATCGGTCTGCCCAACCACCTGTAGTCTCGATCCGTGCC
The DNA here is from genome assembly GCA_029233225.1 of Lepidodactylus listeri. Taxonomy (NCBI): domain Eukaryota; kingdom Metazoa; phylum Chordata; class Lepidosauria; order Squamata; family Gekkonidae; genus Lepidodactylus; species Lepidodactylus listeri. Next base: position 71,552,433 of record JARCFY010000013.1, read on the forward strand.
CATCATGGCTAATTAAAGCAAGCCGTGAGGGGGTACAAGGGGTGCTAAAGGAGGTTATCAGCACACATCCCTTGTAAAGGGGGTGTTCCTTAGTGCCCTAAAGGAGGCTGTTGTACGCCCCCTTTTGGAAAAGCCATCATTGGATCCGGCCGAATTAGCCAACTATCGGCTGGTTTCTAATTTACCCTACTTGGGTAAACTAATCGAGAAGGCAGTGGCGGATCAATTGCAGGGCTTTTTGGATGACACCCCCGTATTAGACCCCTTCCAGTTCAGATTCTGACCAGGCCACGGGACAGAGATGGTGCTGGTCGCCCTCACAGATGACCTCCGGAGGCACCTGGATCGGGGCAGCATGGCGGTACTGATGTTGTTGGACCTGTCGGCAGCATTCGACACGGTCGACCATCAGCTCCTTGCCCACCGCCTTGCCGACATTGGGATCCAGGGGTTGGCCTTACAGTGGCTTTCCTCTTTTCTCCAAGACCAGGGACAGAGGGTGGCGGTTGGGGAACAGCTCTCCCAAAGACACCCACTGGTCTGCGAAGTGCCACAGGGAGCAGTACTTTCCCCAATGTTGTTTAACATCTACATGCCCCCCCTCGCCCAGATTGCCCGGAGGCACGGGCTGGGCTGTCATCAATATGCTGACGACACCCAGCTCTATCTGTTGTTGGGCTGGACCTGTCGTTGAAAGCCATGGCTGGTTGGCTTAGGCAGAGTCGACTGAAATTGAATCCGACGAAGACGGAGGTCCTGTGCCTGAGTCGGAGTGGACCAAGGACAGGGATCCCTCTCCCGACTTTCGATGGGGTGCCTTTGGTGCCAGCGCTGGAGGTTAGGAGTTTGGGAGTGCTCCTGGACTCCTCGTTAACGATGGAGGCCCAGGTAGCAGCCACTGCAAGGTCGGCCTTTTACCATCTACGGCTGATCAAGCAGCTGGTTCCCTTTCTTGAACGCAATGACCTGGCTACGGTGATCCACACTTTGGTCACCTCAAGACTGGATTACTGTACACTCTCTACATGGGGCTGCCCTTGTTCCAAATCCAGAAGCTGCAGCTGGTGCAGAATGTGGTGGCGAGGCTGTTGATGGGCCACCTTAAAAACGCTGCCTATAGCATACCGGATAAGGTTCAAGGTGCTGGTGCTTACCTATAAAGCCCTATATGGCCAGGGACCTATCTACCTGAGGGACTATCTCTCCCCACATGTTCCCCAGCGAGCACTGCGGTCGGGGTCCCAAAATCACCTGGTCCTCCCAGGGCCGAGAAAGGCCCAGTTGGTGGCTATGAGGGCCAGGGCTTTTTCAGTGGCGGCCCCGCGCTGGTGGAATGAGCTCCCGGACAACATCGGGGCCCTGCGGGACCTTCTACAGTTCTGCAGGGCCTGCAAAATGGAGCTTTTCCGCCAGGCCTTCAAGTAGGGGGCGCCTCGACTTTTTTAGCCTGGCCCTATCACTGGAACCCGCCAATCTGGACTATTCAGCACCGACCGGAATTGTTTACCACCTGTGACGCTGCTCAGATATAGGTGACAAAGTGGTGCCATCTTGTACTGGGGCACGGTATGTTGTGTAATTTGCTGTGCATTGTAAGTTTTATGGATAATGTTTTATGATTTTAATCTATCTAATCTGTTGGTAGCCACCTGAGCCTGCCGTAAGGTGGGGAGGGCGGGATATAAATCCCCAAAATAAGTAAATAAATAAATAAGAAACCCTTACTGATCATGTGTCAGCTTTAAAGAGAGTGTGCCATCATGTAGGAAAGGCTTGCCAAACTGTTTTTCCAGTGCAAGCAGCTGCACCCCTCTGGAAGCCACAATGAAGCGGCACACGCACCAAGGGACACCAGCTCAGGCAGACAGGCTGACTTCCGCTTGGTCAGATGCAGAATCAACTTCCTATCCCACCATGCCCTTTTTGTCTCCCTCTAAGAGGACTGGTGATGCTCTAGGACAGAATTCCCTCCCTTTCACAGATGTGTTGAAGTAGGGAATTTTGGCAGGTGCCATTTCTCATGCAGTGCCTGCCCAAATTCACTTTCAGTGCAGTCCTACACTGTCCCCCTCTCTCTTCCCTGAACATGCAGTGCACATCTGGGTTTGGTATTAATCTGCCAGTTGAAGTCCAGTGATGAACACAATTCCACACTCCCTTCCCCCAAGATTAGGATTAAAAGCAACACAATGTGTTCGCTCAGACAGGATCGCACACCCTCCAATTGTGTTACTTAATGGTAGTTAGTTTCTCACAATGCATCTGGCTTCCCAACAGTGGCTGTTTTGTACAGCTGCATACTAAATTGTCTGGAGGATTTTGATCTCAGTGTTGGGTCCGTGCCACTGCAACCCTGAGGCTACACTACTGTAATGCCCTCCCCAGGAGACTGCTTTTGAAGCGTCTGCAGAATGCCGCAGCTTGATTACTATTGGGAGTTAGGAGAACTGTGCATACAGCTCCACTGGCTGCAGATTAGTTCCTGGGTTCAATTCAAGGTATTGGTTTATTCATGAGAAAGCCCTACAATGGCCAGAGTCCTGCCTGTGTGATATGCAGTGCTTCCCTGCAGAAGTGTTGGTTGCTTGAACAAGTGGGATAGAGGGGGCTCTGCCTGCACCTGAGCCTTCGGTTATGGCCCCGCCTGCCTGAGGAGGTCAGGAAAGATCCTCAACTTTTACTGTTCTGCAGAAAGTGCAAAATGGAATTGTCCAGGAGGGCATTAGTGAATAAGGGTTGTAGTTAATGCCTGTGACATTTCCTCACATTGTTTTTGTATGCCTCATGCTATTGTCTTCTCACCTTATGCTTTCTAACCTTGCAATCCAAATTCTTTACACTGTTTGTTGTATGCAACACACTGTTTGTTAACATTCTTTAAGATGGCTTACTCTCCCTTGAGTCTCAGTGAGAAAGTCAAGACTATAAACGAAGTAAATCAATAAACTCTCACGCTCATGTTCCTCTTGTGTAGACCACAGCAACACATATGAATGAGCCACAGCCAAGCGCCCATCAGAGGCATCAATGAACACCATCGTTGCCCAAGCAGTTCCCAGGATGTGGTTCCTGGACTGCTGGCCATCCTTACCTGGTCGAAGAGTTGCTTCCCTGTTGTATTGGGCTGGATGGCAAACTCCAGCTCAGCATCCATAGTGGTGACTCGCACGCTGATCTGAAAGAGAAGGGGAAGCACTTCCCATTACTGCACTAGAACGCCACACAGAGTCCATGAACGACAAGCAGCTGTTTCTGGGTGCGTATGCAACCTGTCTCCCCAAGGGCCAAGCAACATAGGATGCAAGAGACCCACAAACAGATTTAACAAGACTTTATTTAGCATCACAAAGCAACTGTAGAATTTCCACCCCCCATGTTCCCAGGATGGATACTGGGTCCCAGAGATCCTGTCCCCCCACACACACACCATGTGGGAGGGGAGGGGAGAATTATGCTTATTTCTTCATACCAGAGTGAACACTAGCTTGATGTGTAAAATTCATTGTGGAAAGTGTGCAGAGCCCGAAAGGGTTAAACTCACATCGGTACCCCTGCAGGCCCACTCCAAATAAGAGCATGTTTAACAATGTTGGATGGTATAAAAAAATATTTCTTAAAAAAACGTCCCCCCCATCCCCCTTGTATCCTATTTAAAAAAACTGAAATAAAAATATTTTTAAAAAAACCATGTTGAATGGTCCAGTCCCAGCCCCACCGCAGCTGTAACATGCAGGTCTTAGACGATGTCCCAGCTGAAGACTGGTCAGAGAAGGTACAGAATGCCATGTCCCCACCCAGAAAGTACTCCAGTGACACGATGGCTCACGGCTACAGAACGAAGCAAAGATAAGATCTTAAGAACATAAGAGAAGCCAATGCTGGATCAGGCCAGTGGCCCATCCAGTCCAACACTCTGTGTCACACAGTGGCCAAAAACACCAGGTGCCCTCAGGAGGTCCAGCAGTGGGGCCAGGACACTAAAAGCCCTCCCACTGTGGCCCCCTCAAAAATCAAGAATACAGGGCATCACTTGCCCCGGACCGAGAGTTCCCATCTATACCTTGTGGCTCATAGCCACTGATGGACCGCTGCTCTATATGTTTATCCAATCCCCTCTTGAAGCCGTCCATGCTTGTAGCCGCCACCACCTCCTGTGGCAGTGAATTCCACGTGTTACTCACTCTTTGGGAGAAGAAGGACTTCCTTTTATCCGTTCTAACCCGACTGCTCAGCAATTTCATGGAGTGCCCACGAGTTCTACCCGAGATAAACAAAGATATGCTGCTCTTTGTTTATCTGTTGGTGGAAAGAAAGTGCCATCAAAGTGCAGCCGACTTCTGGCAATCCCTCCTGGGGTTTTCAAGGCAAGAGACCAACAGGGGTGGCTTGTGCCCTTGCCTGCCTCTGCGTAGCAACCCTGGACTTCCTTGGTGGTCTCCCATCCAAGTGTACTAACCAGGGCCAACCCTGCTTGGCTTCCGAGATCTCACAAGATCAGACTCGCCTGGGCCATCCAGGTCAGGGCAAGAGACAGAGGTGCTTTTCCACTGCTGGCTTCCCTGCAGCTACACTGGAATTTTGTGGTGGTCTCTCATCCAAGTACTAGCCAGGGCTGACCTTGCTCGGCTTCTGAGATCCAACACTTTATTCATGTCTTATCTGAGACAAAACCAGAGGCCAAAGCAAACAAAGACGAACTTCAGAATCTCCCTGGTCAACATCTCAGCCCAATTTTTATTTCAATCATACCCCTATCATTGGGGCACCCCTGTCAGGTCAACTGCTAGGGAAAGGAAGCTAATAACAAATATGTGCTTACTGAAATATCACGTTTGCTCTAGTTGGTTCACCAATCTTAAATCAACACCAGCAACAACTGCCTTGGACTTTGCAAAACCTGCCTGAGGAATTCTGGCTCTCTTCACGGGAAAGGAGCGTAGAAGTCATGGAGGGGAGAAGGGAAGAGCCTTGAAACAGAAGCCGCAGTTCAGGCTTCTCCAGAATTCACCAAGCCACACTCTCTCCGAAACCCCCCCTCCCTTACACGGGCCTGCAGAATTCCCCACCCCCATCCCACCATCCCCTGCATTTTGTTTCTGAACATGCAGCCTAATTAACAGTTTTTTGGAAAACTTAAGATGATCACACATGTATGTAGTACCATTTCAGTTGCTCTTAATAAAAGATATTGCATAGCTTTTATTGATGGCACAACAGCAGCCTACCTTACAGGGCTGTTGTACAACAAGGAAATCTTCAGATATGTGAGGAGCAAACACAAGATAAAAGAGGCGATGGGCCCACTCTGCTGTCTGGTTCCTGCACCTTTGCCCTTCTGCAAGTTTTGACATGTGGCTCAGAGGTTTAATTTAAGGAACTTGAACAGACATTTTTCAAGCAAACCAAATCAGAGACATACCTAAGGTATTTTCCCCAACAATTCTGCACTTTAGGATACACATCTAAAAGTACACTAAAGAAATGTGGACATTAGGGAAGATGGTTATGCAGTATAATTAAACATACGATGCCTGCACACAGGGCTCAAACAACATGGGAGATTTTAGATGGCTTTGAGGGAAAGCTCAAAGATGGAGATACAACATCGAACCCTGGGGACAGGAATGAGTGAGCTGAAAGAGGCTTCGCTCTCGCTCTCTCTCTCTCTGTGACACACACACACACACACACACACACACACACACACACACTGTCCACTACTGCGACCTCTGAACAAACAAAAAAATGTGCACATCTGCTGACCAGAAAGGATGATGGGAGTGGTGTTCACATCATCAGCAAAATCTCCCTTCTAAGAGAACCCCCCCCCTTCCAGCCACAGTGACTCCACACACGCCCACACCCAGAGGAAAGGAAACCAGTCCCTTTGTCTCCCTGACATCAGTGACAGGAAACAGAGTCAGAAGCTTCTAGGTCTGCCTTTGGCCCGGAGCTCCTGCTGGGGTGTCCCTTGCAGCCACGTCCCTGGCGCCTGCTGCTCCCTGCACAGGACTGAGTCTCCCAAGGGAGGGCAGCACTTCCTCCACAAGGTGCAGAGCTCCCCACAGAGTCATTCCCTCCCCCCCCCCACCCCCCACACCGGTCATATCTAACTGGAACGTGTGTGCCAGCTGGTGCCTGGTGCCGCTACTTCAAGAACTGCATTCTCTCTGACAAAACTCATATTGGTCTCAAAATCATACATGCCTAAAAGACTTAATCCTGGCTGCGCCGGAGGGATCTGCTTCTTCAACCCCCTTGCGGGTACACGGCCACCATCCTGCTCAATAGCTGGTCTTGCCTGGGGGGGGGGGAGGGGTTGGGAGCCCAAACACAGCAGCCCAAATCCCTCCATCCCTCTCCCAGCCTGCCAGTAAGACTAAGGAGAGACCGCCCCCCACCCAGTCCCAGGGAAAGCTTCAGACATGCAAGACGAAGGCCCTCAGTGGCTCTTCGGCAGGGCTTTCAAACATGGCAGAGTGAGGCAGCAGCCGCAGGAGCCAGACTGAGGGCAAATCAACACGGCAGCCAATTACCACAAACGTGCCAAAAACAAGGGGGCGGGTCATGTGCATGGGGTTCCCTGCAGGAGCCCAGTTCCCTTTGCTGCTGACAGACTGGGCGGGGGGGGGGGGGGCACCCTCTGTTCGAAAGGAGTCCTGCCTCCTGGCAGAAAAGTATGGAGAGAGGGAGAACACACACACACACACACACACACACACACACACACACACACCCCTGTCCCTGGGCCCACCTGCTGCTCTTTGCTGCCCAGGACATGCACAAAGCCCAGAAGCACAACACCGGGAGGGTGCTGGATGAGGGAAAAAAACCCTCACCCAGACAAAGCTACGCCCCCCCCCCCCGCACATTATTCTCTTCTGCACTCCTGGTGGGTGGAGCTCAAAGGTTCCTGCCCGGGTCCCCAGGACCCCCTCCGCCCAGCCTCGGCATCCCAAGGACTGGCCCAGCTTGGCCACCCCACCTGCAGCCCGGGCATACATACTTACAGACATCTGGCCCCCTTTCTTCCAACAGCCCTTGCTCAGACACCCGGTGGGGGACTGTGAGTTTCAAGACAGAGCAGACTGGCCCTGGGTCATATGAAAGTGCTTGCCATTGCTGAAGGGATTATGTTTAATTAAACCAGCCTTTTCATCGCCCTCAGCTGACCAGCAGACAGAATGCCAACCGGGGGGCACTCCAGGGGTCCCGGGCCAGCCTGGCTGCAGCCTGCAGAGCAGACGGAGCCCTCCGGACAGCCAGCTGAGAAGAGGATTCCCCTTCCTGCCACAGCTGGGACTTCCTTCCACTCCAGCAGGAGGCAATTCCTGCCCCACTTTCCAAGCCGGGAGGCACCCCTCCTTCGGCATTAATATGTCCGTGGGAGCCAACTGCTCATTGTTTGCGGTTACAGACCTAGTGAATGGTTTTCTCCCACATAACAATCTGTCCAGGTGACTTCTGAATAAGTGGTGAATAAGTGCACCCTTCTATTGCCAGACAAAGCCCACCCCTAGAATCCCTCCCAGCTCCCTGCCCGACTGAGATGGAAGGGCATCCAGTAGAGCCAGGCACGAGGGTGTGGACTGGAAGCAAGGAAGCAGGACCTGGGGATCCCAGCCTCCGGGTGGGACCTGGGGACCCCCCAGAATTACAGCTCATCTCTAGACTGACAGAGATCAGTTCCCCCGGAGAAAACGGCTGCTCTGGAGGGTGGGCTCTGTGGCATTGCCCCCCACTGAGGTCCCCTGTCCTCCCCAAGCTCCACCCCCAAATCTCCAGGAGTTTCCCAACCTGGAGCCGAGAACCCTGCCCCCACAACCCCCACATGTGGCCAGGGGAGCCCTGGCAACCCTACCACAGCATAACAGCATGAGCAGTGATTTTTGGATGGTTCAAACAGCAGGGAAACAATCCTTCCACTCTCCCTTCTCCACACTCTATGGGCCTGCCGCTTCAGGGGCCTTCACTGGTTAAAAATAAAGAAACAGAATTCCTTGGTGGCTTCTTTGCCCAGTCTGCCCCAGCCCTCCATTCTCCGAGAGAGAGAGCTGCAGAGGGCAGGCCGGCCTCCTTCCTGTCCACACCCACCCAAGGCAGCACTCCGGAGACAGGATGAAGCCGCTGGGCCTGGATCAAAGCCAGCACTGCTAGAAAGCAGGAGGAAGAGTCCAGGAAAGGCTCTCACCTCTCCACAGCACCGAAGGGAGCAGTTTGGCCAGAGGTGCAACAACACACAGGAGGGCATTTTAAATGTCCTTCTCGATTGTTAATCCACCGGGCCAACAGATGCACAGGGTCCAGAGAGGGGGAGGGATAAAATGCACAGCCATTGGACAGATCCAAGTGTACAGTTCACTCTAGTAAACTCTGCCCGTCACACGCACACTTGCCTGCCTCAGCACTGTGTAGGGAAGGCAGTGGCAAAGGCTGGCCCCAGAACAGGAAGCAGAACAGATCCTCGGCCCAGGAGGCCCCCAGAGAAGAAGACAACTGCTGTCGGGGGGGGGGGGGGGCACGAGCCAAAGCGAAGGTCGCGCAGCTCAAACATCTTAGGGAGCCAGATGCTGCTAGTCTTCAGTCCAGAGATCATGAAATCTACTGCAGGGGTCCCCAACCTTTTTGAGACTGTGGTCATCTCTGGGATTTTGAGAAGGGCCCAAAATGGCTGCCACAGGAGGCATCGCCAAATGGAAGGCCTCCTCCCTCACGCCTCCTGAGAAGGAGGAGACCTTGAAGGGGGAATGAAACCAAATAGTGAGCCCTTGATGTCAAACATCTGGGCATACTGGATGGGCTTCCTTTGATATTTCAGTTTCACTAAGGAAGGGGAGTGGCCTTTTCTGACTATCTGGAGCAGTCCTACGGAAGCAGAGTCACAGCGGATCATCCCAGTAGGATGCAACCACCGAGATGAGTGAATTCACATGAACACATGAAGCTGCTGAAATCAGACCCATCAGCATCTGTGATATCTACTCAGATTAGTGGGGCCCTGCTCTGGGCAGCCCTCGCCCCCACCTCCTGAGACTACAAGAGTGGCTACCCAGGAGAGGGCCTTCTTGGTCTTGGCACCAATTTGTTCAGTATCTTAAATGCTCACCTCAAGTCCCATTCCCCCACCCCAACCCACCCCTGGAAATTCTGCAGCTGCATACAGGGCAGAGCCACGTGTTATGTATGTAGGAGAGCGCCCCCTTCCTTCTTTGGGTTCAATTTCGTGGGGCCAGAAACTTCTGTTTCCCTCCCCTCACCGCGGCCTGTGACATAAGAGACTAAAACCTGTGATTCATTCATGAGCAGTAACCAACATCCTGCTATTGATGGTGAATTCCCCATCAAGCTCCAACCAGGCTAGCTGGTGCCTTGGGCACTCTGAGAGCAAGAGGGACTAGCTTTGCACCCCACTAAAAAGCACAGAACCAACACACGTTCCCAGGAAACCTCCCAGTGGTCCCTTCCCCCTCTCCACCTTTTCTCAGATAAACCTCTAAAGTGAGAGCTGACAAGGACAAGAGTTTATCAGCCTTCAACCACTATAACCTATGAAACACTATCCCACTTTGCAGGAGGAGTGTAATTTTTTTTGCTAGGCTTGCTTTGATCAGCATGCATTTATTTTCTAACATATGTCTGGCTTCTTTGTTCGCAGCATCTCTGTCTGTGCTCAAAAAGGCACTTTATTGTTTGGATGAAATGCTTTGCTAGGTCTCCCACCTGAGCCAAAAAGGTTCAGAACGATGCGGAAGATCCTTTCAGGGAAAGGGAATTCTTCTTGAAGAGAAGCTCCGATGGGTAGTTGGATCAGAGACAGCAATTCAGAGCTGACAGGGTTAATTCTAGAATGGTGGCAGCTACTCCTAAGTAAGAAATGGGAGAGTTTTCACAGTGGATAAAACCATAATCATTTCCAAGGCCATTTTTAGAGATGCTGCAGGTTCTAAAGGGATGAGGACTTTAACCATGGGCTTCCCTGAAAAGCCATCTCTGAACTGCTTTTGCTCTGGTCTGGATCTTTTCAGAGCTCAGATGCTAAACAGGGTCAGCCCAGGTTAGTTCTTGGATGGGAGACCACCAAGGAAGTCCACAGTTGCAACAGAGGCAGGCAATGGCAAAAACCACCTCTGAACATCTCTTGCCTTGAAAACCCTACTGGATTGCCATAAGTTGGCTGCAACTTGATGGCACTTTGTACCACCAAATTTCTTTTGCCTTTGCTAGGGAAAGCAGGTGCAAGTGCCCATAATGTTCCCTCGGCATAGGTATCTGCAACTTGGAAGTGGAGTGTGGCCATTGGTCCCCCCCCCCCCCCCCCCCGGAAGCCACACTCTGAGCAGCTGCAAGAAAACGGGTCCTTTGGAATGAAACTGCACACAGCATGGAGCTCCATCACAACAACTCTTCCTTTCAAAGGAAAGATCTGAGGGGCCGCCCACCTTAAACCCCCTACATCATCCCCTTCGGCACCTTGCTGGGATTTATGGTCATCATGTAAGTTGGTGAGTTCATAGCACAGGTGAGAAACCTGCTGCCGTCACCTGCACCACAGGTCTGGCCAGAGCTCCTTACCTCTTGGTGACACCAAACACAGAGCATGGAAAAGACAGACTCTCGCACAGCTCACCCCTGCCTTCAGTCTTTAGGGGGTAAAAAGACTGGATTTGAGAGCTCTCGAGAATACGCCATTCCTGGCTCCCTCCAAGCATTGCTTTTTTCAGGCTGGCTCTGGAAAGCTAGCCCCCCCCCCCCGGGGGGGAGGCTCCTCCAGAACCCAAGTCACACCTATGAAAGAGGCACTGCAGCTGTTTCACAGGAGTTTAGGATGCCTTCCAACACCTGCTGGCCTCTGAACTGGATTGGATTGTACTGCAGGTACTGTACCACTAGAATTTGTTGTAACAATTCGTTGCACTAACAGAAACTTATAGTTTATAGAAGATAAGGTTGAAGTGGTTTGTTACACAGTTCTTGTGGCCTCTGTGAACTGCAGGGCTTTTGCAAATGACAAGGGTCTGGAGTCAGCACGCAACCCCGCAAACCCTGCAAGCTTCCTGTCTACTGTAACTGGCCGCCAAGACCTTTCCTAGCACCTGCCAAGTCTTCTTAGAAAGTGGATAGTGCCAGGAGGGGCTTTTACCCAGCACAACTTCTGAATGGCTGTTGGAGGTTTGATTGGCTGTGCAGATTTCTACAAATGTTGATTTAGCACTGGCTCTTTCACAGCACAAGGAACTTCACTGAAGAAGACATTTTGTGGGTGGCTCCACCAGACTGTGACAAAATTCCAAAGGTACCTCCAGGCTCAAAAAGGCTGCTCTAGAGTAATCTATAAGAAGAGAGACCGCTCTTCTTTGCAGTTATGTCCTCTTTACTACGTGGACACTATGGTCACTAAAGAGGTGAAGCTTTTCCAGTCCAAGATACAGGCAAGGAAGAATGACATCAGCAGCCATCAATCATTCATATCCGGGAGCAACTGTATGGATCTTCATTACAGCACTCTGAGCCAGCTTAGAGGAGTGATCAATCTTTGCTGCAGTTTCCCTCGGCCCCGTGTGAACACTGAGTGCCTCCTGGAGCATCAACAGGGAATTCCTTCAAGCCAATTCCCATAACCTTGATATACAGGACACCATCTGGTATAGTCAACTAAGAATGTTCTAACAGCTAAAATGAAAAGAGGATGACTCTGATAAACTCCCAAAGCACCACGAGAAGAATGCGCAGCAATTCTTGAAGTGGTTCAGCAGCGGTGACAAACTCCAGTGGTCTCCTACCAGCGAAGCATCCTTTTGTTTACAGTCAGTCCCGGAAACAAGAATCCTGGTAGTTTCAGGCTCATTTACAGCTTTCAAAACACAGAGTTATAGGTGCAGATGACCCAAGGGCAGGGGTCCTCACACTTTTTAAACAGGGGGCCAGTTCACTGTCCCTCAGACCATTGGAGGGCCGGACTATAGTTTTTTAAAAAAACTATGAAGCTGGGCTTTTTCTTTGGTTATTTTGCGGGTAGGGAAGGCGCGCAGGGGGGTGGGGAGGTGCGCAAAAAGGCACCCTTGACGGGGCTGTTGTCTTTCCCTCTCCGAAGAAACAAAGAACTCGGCATCCTCACAAACTTTTTAAGGCAGCAAGCCCCCAGCTGCTTCTCCCTGAAACTCCACTACTGCAGGCATCTTGATGGGAAAGAGAAACCTCTCTCTCTCTCTCCCCCCCACTCCGATTCCCAGCAGCACAAAAAGCCTCGAAAAAGACCCCCACCCGGCTCTTGGGACTGGCGCAGGTCTCCTAGCCGGCTGAGAGGCCTCTCAGCCGGCTAGGAGACTTGGGGCCAGCCGGAGCGCCTGCCACCCCACACTTACCCCCTTCCAGTCTTCCTTTTGCCTCCTCCTGGCTGACTGGAAGCAGGGGGGCGGGGCTTTGTCATGTGGCCCGGGACGAGTCGGCTGCAATTTTCCCACTGCTTTGTGTGCTGCTGGGAACTGGAGGACAGGCAGCAGCACACCCGGCGGGCCAGAAAAATGCCCTCGGCGGGCCGCAAGTGGCCCGCGGGCCGTAGTTTGAGGACCCCTGCCCAAGGGGGACCCTCTGCTAGGGGTTCAGAAGCCAACAATGATCAGGGCGGGGGGAGGAAGGAGAAGGCATTGAAAACATTGCCAGTGTCCACTTCAGCAGCCCCAGAAGCCCCAGGACGCCACGATGCTCGGCTCCCTCGGCGAAGTCACCAGCCATGGCAGACCTCCCCGGGTCTCAGCACTACTGGCCAGATGAAAGATAACCACCACAGCTGGTCTCAGTCGGCACCCTAGGGCGGAGAGCCACACCCACTCCCTCTGCGGGTCTGACCACCCATGCCTGGCCTGTGACTACAGTGGGCCCATGGTAGGGCTGCCAAGTCCAACTTGGGAAATATCTGGGGACTTTGGGGGTGGAGCCAGGAGACTTTGGGGGTGGAGCCAGGAGAAAGGAAGTGACATCATTTTGTGATGTCACATCCTGTGATGTTGCTTCCACATGCTGACACATGAACTCATGAAGTTTCCTAATACTGAATCAGACCATTGGTCCATCAAGGTCAGTATTGACTACTCAGACTGGTAGTGGCTCTCCAGGGTCTCAGGCTGAGATCTTTAATGTCACCTATTACCTGATCCTTTTTCAGCTGAAGAAGCTGATACCTCCTGCATGTCAAGCAGATGCTCTATCACTGAGCAACTGCCCTACTGAATCCTTCCTCATCTTGGCAGAATATGAAGCCCTAAGTGCTACACAAGTGCTAAAGATGATTTTCATATCATAAAAACAGGAGAGAAGCCACAGTGGATCGGCCCATCCAGTACAGCCCATCCAGTACAACACTCTGTGTCACAACAGTGGCCAAAAATACCAGGTGCCCTCAGGAGGTCCAGCAGTGGGGCCAGAACTCCAGAAGCCCTCCCACTGTTGCCCCCCAAGCACCAAGAATTCAGAGCATCACTGCCCCAGACAAAGGGTTCCATTTAGACCTTGTGGCTATAATAGCCACTGATAGACCTCTGCTGGATGGGGACAGAGAGAGACAGACAGACAGACAGACAGACAGACAGAAAAAAGAAAGAGGAAGAGAGAGAAGGAAAAAAAACTGGCAGAGGCACTTACTTCCATTTAGACCTTGTGGCTATAATAGCCACTGATAGACCTCTGCTGGATGGGGACAGAGAGAGAGAGAGACAGACAGACAGACGGACAGAAAAAAGAAAGAGGGAGAGAGAAGGAAAGGAGCTGGAAGAGAAACTTACCTTGCCAGCCATATGCAAAAGCAGCCCCTTCAGTCCCTCCTTAATCTCTGGGCGGACCTCTCTTGCTGTGGAAGCTCTCTTGCTGACTTCTTAAAGGGGAAATGTCTGGTGAGGCTTTTTACTGCAGGGCAGGCTCTCTGCAGACATTTCCCTTTTCAGGTAGCCATTTTGTCCCCCCGGTGGCCAACTTGGAAAAAGCGGGGGAAAGCACTAAAAATCGGTGTTTCCCCCGCCCTACCGGGGGGACTTGGCAGCCCTAGCCCATGGGGGGGGGCTCTTTTTCAGGGGGGGGGGGTTGAGAAGAAGATTTTTTGAGAAAAACCAGGGGCCCTGCACACACGCCCCCTGTTTCTTCTCAAAAGAAGAAGCTTTTGAGAAGAAGCAGGGGATGGCAGGCACCCCTCTCCCTCCCTCCTAAAAGATTTAAAGGGCCCTCCAGCTGATCAGCGGGCCACGTGCTCCCCACTGATAAACTGAAAGGCCTTTTAAATCTTGCTGGAGGGGAGGGAGAGGGGTGGTCACTGGCAGTTGGGGGCAGATTGGAGCTGACATAAAAACGGCAGCCTGACCAGAAAAATGTTTGCCCCACATGCCACAAAATGGCTGCTGGAAGAGGCAGAGCCAGCCACAAAAGGGCTGCTGTGGCTTCAGTCCAGTGGCTAATCAGAAGCCCTGCTGGGCAACAAGCCCCACCTGGCCCCGCCCACTCCCTAAAACCACTTGGCTGGCGCCAGGAAAAGGTGTCAGTGGGCACCACATTGGGAACCCCCTGGGCTAGACAGAAATCTAGTGCACCTGGATGGATGGTCACTTGACCTTTGATGCCTGGGGAAAAGGCTTTCCGGATTCAGGCTGGAGGCAGAACCACAGGCAGGAAGCCTCCTTGCTGCTGTGGCTGGTTAAGGCTGCCTCTCTGTGTTACAGGAGCCTGCTTTCTGGAAGCAGGAATGTGTTTGAGAGCTCCCAGAAGGAGTGGACTCCAGTGCATCTTTGCCTCCTCCTCCTCCCTAGCACAAGCCGCTGCCACCTGTACATCAGCGTGTCTGCCCACGTGTGTGCCACACACCCTCCCACTCCAATGGGCCCAGCAGTAGCTTCCAGCTGGCAAAGGGCTGCAGAAGATGCCCAGGGAGAGAGTTAGGAAACTACAGCTTCCATCTCCAGCGGGAATCCTGCCTCTCTGTGGCCGCAGCTCTACAGGGTGCCTGCGCGCATTTCCACGGAAGACACGACTGCATGAAACACTTTTCAAACCATCTGGTCAAAAATGTTCCTTGCCTCTCAGAGAGCCTCCCTTTCTGGGCAGACCAAGCCTTGGGTGGAGTGCAGCAAGGATTTGGACAGCTTAGAAATTCTGCTGAGCAACTGCCCAGTGGCCGCACTGCTCAGAAATAACCCCTGGTTCCTCACCACACAGCCCTTGCCTGCCCAGACTATGAGGTCTAGCTCTAAATATATCTTTAACCAGAAATGGTTATACCAGAGAAGCTGATTTGACATTCATGGCGAGCACTGCCAGTTCAAGCTTCCCTTTTTTTCGTTTTTTTTAAAAAGGAAGGTGACTCAGTGTTCAGTGCACAGCACCAGTTTTGCAAGCAGGAATGGCCCTCTGGCAGGGGCTCCACCTTCTGGAAAGAGGAAGGGTTCCACTGCAGGACTTCTCCATTGGATACTTCCTATACTCACAAACAGGGTTTTAAGGGAGTTCAAACATGGGACGCACACTCGAGAGGCAAGCAGGATGGCCAGGCAGAGGGTGAAGGCTTGCCCTGGAAAGCGAGAGGTGAATTTTGAATTTCCTTCATGCAGCTTCCTTGTTGCTTTAGACGGCCATGCTTGGACCAGCGCCACCCACCACCCAAGGGCAATTAGAGCTAGCCGTGTACAAGAACTGTGGGTGCACTGAAGCAGCACGTCCAAGAAGTTCTCTTGGGCCCTTTTATTTAGGATTACCTGTGTAATCTGCAAGACCTCTGTGCAAATTTCCACACAGCCGCTCATCTGCCACATTTCCCCTGGATGCTCAATTAAATATACTGAAGCCATCTCATGGTATGCCAGTTTAACTCACACCTCAAGGGAAAACCACCAAAATCAAGCCCGCCCCTCCAAAAGCCATTTAAGAATAGGGGCCTTTTCCCTGATCCGGATAGCCCGGCAAGCCCAACCTCGTCAGAACTCGGAAGCTAGGCAGGGCCGACCCTGGCAAGTACTTGGAAGGGCGACCTCCAAGGAATACCAGGGCTGGGGACACAGAGGCAGGTAATATCAAAACCACCTCTCTGAAACATCCATGCCCCACTGGGGGTCACCAGAAGTCACCAGAAGTCACCATGACTTCCAAGGTTGCACACACACACACACACACACACACACACACACACGCACGTATACACAAAACACTCACCAAAATGATTTTTAAAAGAGCAGGGGCCTTTTCCTGCATAGGGTTTTGTGTAAGCTGGGAGCCGGCTGGCTGTGTTCTTTGTCTGAGCCTCTTTATGTCCTCGTTTTTCATTTGCTGCATTTCCAAGTTTCTGGTTTTACTTCACTGTGCTTTTTCAAACCACCTTTGATCAGATGCGAAAAAGCATGGAGAAAACACCAAAGAAACCACAGCAGGACAACAGGCAGAAAACGCGGACTTCAGGCAGCTGGGGGTGGGGGTGGGGAATGCTGCAGGTTGGCCCCCAGACTGCAGGGAAAACCTGCATGTGAAAAGAGCCGCTTGTCAGCATGTGCTGTGGGTGGCACCCCCTTCCAGCCAGTTCACGGGAGCCAGAGACAAAGGCTTTTCTGTAGCCGCCTTCACCCTCTAGAGCAGATTCCCGGTGAAAGTGGGCAAGCCTAAACCCTTTATGTAACTTCCAAGCGGGTGTGAAATTGCTTTGTAGACTGGCCTCCCCCGACAAGGGTGAGGAACACAGTGCCTTGCGAGCCATTTGGGTTGCTAGTCTGCCGCTCCCCCCCCCGCCCCCCCATGCTTTTATTGTGCCACATTTTATTTGGTACTTTGGGGCTTAACTGGGACAAGTCTTCCTGAACACTGCTGCAAACGTCTCTGCAGGCTGGAAGGGCAAGATACCTATTTTGAAAATAAAACTGCTTCAGGACAGGGCCCATCCTTTCAGCCCCATTTTGACTGTTACAGTTTGACTGTTCCGAAGCTCTCTCCAACCCTGCAAGCCTCAGGGCTGAACCACACAGGCCTGAAGGGCTCTAGGAAGCAGCAGACACGCAGCAGCAACCCAAAAGGAACCGGAGGGCACAGGAAAGCTTCCAGCATTCTCTCAAGGGAGAGCCGATCCACACGCCCTGGGGCCAGTTCATCAAAGGCCATACCCGAAACGCGAGTAGCTGGCCCTAAGTCCCACTGCCAAAAGTGCAACATCTGCAACTTCAGTTCTTGGGACATTTTAACTGGAAATCCAGATTCTTCAGGTCATTACCCTTCTTTCAGGCAGAAAACAACCACACGAGAAATGATTGGAAGATACCATGTTAATGGTGCCTACCTGCATGCAACAGCATGCGATCTCATTATTTTTGAAGGGCATTTGTGCTACCCTTCATCTGGACTAGTGTGAATACCTGCCTAGCCCCAATCCCATACTAGAAAGAGGACACAATCGCCCTGCTGGGCAACTCGCCCACGGTGGCACAATGACACCCCCCCCCCCGCACGTGCAGTTGGGGGGGGGGGCAATCCTCTGCTGTTCTCTCTGTCTTTCCTCCTCATGGTCCCTTCCCCACTTTGCTTTTGTTCAGAGCAGGATCATAATATCTGGCATGTGGGTGTTCCCTGTGGCACGACTGCACCTTGTCCTCTGGAAAGCAGAGTTCTGGCTGTCAACTTCTGAACTACTTGCCATTTTAAAAAATTAAATTGGTGCTATTGTGAATCAGCCCCATTCCTGCCATGTGAATCAGCCCCATTCCTGCCATCAGACAAGATTCCTGGTGTTATGACATAACAGCATTCACGCATCCACCTGCATAAGTAAACACCTGGGGGGGGGGGGGTTGTAGATGGGAAAATCCAGGAGGTCAAAGGATTTCACAATATCCACTGTGTGCTGCAACTCCTCATGCAGTGCCTGAACGGCTGGGCCCCCGCCCCACACCCCATTCTCTCCACCAGAATCTGTCCTCATCTCTCTGGAATTCCACTCCAGCACTAAGGGGGAGGGACATCCTCCGCTTAGATCAGTCACCACCAGTAACTCCAAAAGTCTGACCACTGTTCTAGGAAAGTGGCCTAAGCTACTGGCCACATTCTATGGCGGTGAATGATGTGCGGTGGGGAACTATTTTTAGCTTGTCCTGAGCCTGCTACAAGTCAGCATCAGGCAAAAGCCAAAAGACTGAATTTCTATCAACCTTCACACACCCATTTTCAAAGTTGATATCACTGAATCAAAACAGGGAGGAAAATGGTTTGCAAGGTTAACAAAAATTAAGCTATACACTTAAAATAGTCATTTTGCCATCACCACTCTAACTCATGATCAAGGACTTCCGTGAAAGTGTCTGGTCGGCGGCAGAGGCAGGGCCGGCCCCAGGTTTTTTTGCACACTAGGCGAGGCTACCTTCTGGCACCCCACCCCCCTGGTGCACCCACCAATTTTCAAACATAAATGCATTTAGGAAGAACAAAAAACACAAAATTTGAAATTGATAATTTCTTTTTTTTTCATTGAGAGAACATGGATCCATGCTACAGATGTCTCAAGGCTCAACCACTGTAATGTCAGCTCCCGTCTGATTCTTTTTAACGGGAGATGCCAGGGACTGAATTTGAAACCATCTGCATGCCAAGCAGAGGCTCTGCCACTGAGCCATCAGCACTTGTTGATTGATGGAATAGCTTTTACAAGGAATCTTTTTTGTGGTTACATTTCGATGTTATCAGTCAGATAAGGGCCACTGGGAAATGGAGCGCGAGGGGAGGGGGCGGCCACGTAGATTTAAAAGGCACCCTCCCAGGGTCCAGGGGGAGGACGCACTTTCTTTGCCACGGGAAATCCTGCCCATGAGCACAACGGTGTCCATGATGAGGTTTACTACTGCAGACAGAAGATGTGGGCGGGGGGGGGGGGGCGTCTGCTGCTGAAGCTGCCGCCACCACCACCAGCAGGCACAGCAGCAGGAAGGGTGCCCGAGAAGCAGCATGGGCCCCAACTCCCTCTCCCTTCCAATCCGGTTGGCAGCCAGGTGGGAGGCGAGGGAGGCAGGGCGGGGCCATAAGCAGTTCCATGCCCCTCTAGGGTCTCTGCCCTAGGCGGTCGCCTTGTTGGCCTAATGGGAGAGCCAGTCCTGGGCAGAGGAAGGAGACCTGACATGCAGGGGTATCCCCACAGGCAGCCCAAGTTACTAGTAGGCTCTTACACCATCGATACTGGCACCCAAGGCTCTCCTTGCACTGACTCTCCCCCCCCCCCCAGCACACACTGAACTCCCACCGCCACTGCAGCTGTGTCACAGATTGCAGACCGCAGACTGGCATCATTTAAAACCGGGACAATTTGAGTCCTTGCTCAAATGGAGCAGTGCAGCTACTGTGGGAAAATCCAGTTTATCTCACAAAATACTTCCACTGTGTTCATTAGGACACAAACTGGCAACCAGGAGGATCTGGAGCCACTGTTATTCGCTAGCCGGGAAGAGAACTCGGGACCAGTTTCCAGGAGCTGCTACACACTCCCCCCCACACCCCACCATCAAACCAGCCCTGGGGTGCGTTCAGACGACAATGTTAAAGAGCAATGAGCCCGGTTATATTTAAACCGAATGAAAGTATAGTGGAGAATGTCATCCAGATGTTGCCCTAGTCACCTGCTTCAGCGCGCAGTTGTTCCGTGACTGAGTGTCCAGACCGTCCCCTGCTCTCACTGCAGGGCCCGTGCAATCGCCATTTTTAAAAATAATAATAATAAAACTGCCGCATGCGCATAAGCAGACAAGCAAAGGAGCATCCCCCCACTCGGCCACACATGCGCACTGGTGATACACATGTGCACATGCACAATTTTTTTTTAAAAAGGTGGCGGTTGCAGTCTTGGCGTGCAAGATCGCAATCAGACCTTCAGGAAATCCGCTCCAAAACTGCATGGATCACCTGCCACCGGACTTTCTCGGGTATCAAAAAACCCACGGAGAATAGTGTGTGGGGGGGACGGGGGACGGGAGGCAGACGACTGGGGCACAACAGACAGATGTTGCCGTCTGATCTTGCACTTTAAATCTGTAAGGGAGCAGCAAGGGGAGCGGATAAAACTGTGCATCTGAACACACCCCTGGTCTTCTAGTCTGCCATCTTTCCCTTTCCCACCTGTGCGGGCACAGCACAGGCCTTTCCCCATGGAGCCAGGCTGCTGCCAGTGCCAGGGGCACATTTTAGAAAGAGGCCTTAATAAGGGTAGGGAGGGCAGCCTAGCAACGGCTGAGAGAGCCCCTTCACCCCGTAGGGCATGTCTGAACAGCATCAGACCACTGAACAGTGGAGCAGCCAGCCACCATGAAGCTTTCTCTGAAAGACTGCCTCTCATGTAAACTGAGAGGTAAATATAAAGCAGGAACAGCCAACTGGCAAATTCTGTGCCATATCCAGACTGCACAGCCATTTTATCTCTTAGCTGGCTTTTAGCCAAGGCATGGTTTGCCCAGTTTTACACAGGAAACAGTTTCAATGGTCATGGATAGTGGTGTAAAGGACTGGGGAAGGGGGACACACCAGAACACACACCATTTTTTCCTGACAGTTTTGTTTTTCCACAAGAAAAATTAAGACTTTTGAGAATACTAAAAGCAGTGTTGCTACAATCTAACTGTCAAGATTTTTATCCCAGTGGAGTACCAAGTCGGGTTCAAGGTTCTGGTATTGATCTTTAAGGCCTTGAGTGGTTTGGGACCCACGTATCTTCAGGACCACCTCCTCCCGTATGTCCCGCAAAGAGTGTTACATTCTGCTGAGAACAGCCTACTAGTGAGCCCTGGCCCCAAAGACATCTATCTGGCTGTCCTCAACGAGGGCCAGGGCAGGAGGCCCTGAAGGTACAGCAGTGGGCAAAAACTGGTTTGGTGACTGGCATCCACTGGGCACCACAGGCTCACACTGAGCCATGTACAGCCCCATGGGTGGGAAGGAAGGAGGTCTCCTTGGGCTTCGGAGAGGATGAGCTTCCCAGGGTTCACAAAGGTGGCAGTTCCTCTTGGGGATTCCAGCGACTCAACCGCCCTGCTCCCTGTGAGAAGGCCTGGTTGTTCCTGCTTCTGTTGGGTGGAGGGACATGAAGGGATTCCTCTCCTCCACCCTGTCGGTGGAAATCTGAGAACTGGGCCAGCGCTCCCTGGGCTTCATTTTTCCCTCTGACTGGATGACGGGTCGAAGCCTGGGCTTGGGAATCACTGAGGGGCTTTGTTTGTGGCAGACTTTGCAAACATGGCAATAATCCCCCAAAGCTTCTGTTCTCCAGGATTAACCTTCCACAGCTGGGTAACGCTCTAACCATGCAGTTAAGACTTTCCTTGGGTGCGTGAAAAGAGGCCATGCGCACCAATGAGCAGCCATCACCCAGCCAACCTGGTTGTGGCCACTATACTACACAGCCAATGTCATCTGGATGGGTGATGCGGCCGAGGGGATGTGAGGACAACCAAGGAATGGAACAAGTCAAAGCAATACAGGTGAAGTTTGTTGAAAATATTCACGGAAACCTGCTAAGCGGCAGTTCCAGACGAGCTCTAGTAATCAGGCCCTGTTCTAGCACGGGTCCAGCACAGGCCTCATTTCAGCGCTCACACTAGCAAGGATGGTCATGTATCTGAACCATGGAAAAGGTGGCTGGTGGGTCTTCTGTGCCCATGCAGGCCCACCGTCTCACTGGGGACATTTTTTACCAGTCTTCTACCGGCATGCCCTCCTTGCCTGCTGCTGCCACGTGGCAGAACCTAAGTCAGGGCAAGGGCAGAGTTCTGCATTCAAGTTCCTTCACTTCTACCTTGCATTTCTCCCCAACAAAGATCCAAAGCGGGTTACATCACTTTCTCCTCCATTTTTTTCCTCATAACAACCCTGTGAGGTAGGTCCGGCTGAGAGTCTGTGACTGGCCCACGGCCCACCCAGAAAGCTTCCACGGCAGAGTGGGGATTCAAACTTGGGTTTCGCAGATCCTGATTTGACACTCCAACCACTGCACCATGCTGTCTCTCTCAGACTCAAGTTGGCTCGACAGATATTTCAGGCTGTGCTCCGACATGCTGGAAAGAGCCTGACAGCCCAGCCCCTGCCACGCCCAGAACGCAGCTGCGCCAGCAGTGCCCTGCGAAGCCAGTCTCCCTACTCCTCCCACTGGGCCAAGCACAAAGACGGCAGGGAACAGGCAGGCTGCATTCAGCGGGTTCTACGGCTCAGAATAAACAGCCTGCAAGCTGTGATGGCCGTGGAATGCCGCCACAGCTTCCACACTAGAGGACAAAACGGTGCACTGCAGTGAGAATGACAGCTTGTCACGTTGGAGGCAGCTCTCCCCCCCAGTCCCCGAGGGTCACGTGGCCTCCACCACGCTGAGCATGTGTGTGTGTGGTGGTATGGCATCACTTCCCTCAGACTGTGCACTCTGCTGCCTCCTCCACGGCCCCTGGCAGTGTCTGAGCCGAGGGTCTCCAAGCTTTCTGAGCCAGGGGGCTCTCTGGGATTCTGACACACGGGGTGGTGAGCGCAAGCGCAAAATGGCTGCCAAGCAGAAAACAGCTGACAGAGGAAGCAGAGCCCCACACAAAGGGGAAGCCCAAGCGCAGGGGGGAAGAAGGGTAATTCTTAAAAAATGCACTGGGAAAGAGGAGGGAGAGAGAATAAAGCCGACACTGGAGCTGCAGCTGAAACAACACCGTTTTAATCTGTCCGGCCTATCAGATCTCCAGTGGCCAATTTATTTATTTATTTATTTTACATTTATACCCCGCCTATCCAGCAAGGCTGGCTCCAGGCAGCTAACAATAAATTAATATCAAATCCATACATAATAAAGATAAAATCAATTACTTAAAATACACAATAAACCTCCAGACGGCAATACAGAAATGTCTTGCTGAGCACAGCAACCCACCTGACCCAGACCAAATGGCTGCCTCCAGTTGATTTCCCGGGCCAGCAAATTAAACCAGGGCCTTTTCTTCCCCCCAGTGTTGGCTCCTAATCAAAAGCCTGGCGGAAGAGCTCTGCTTTGCAGGCCCTGTGGCACTGCAGTAGGTCCCGCAGGGCCCTGATGTCCTCCAGGAGCTTATTCTACCAGTGAGGAGCCGCCACCAAGAAAGCCCTGGTGGTTGCCAACCTGGCCTCTTTAGGTCCAGGGAGGGTCAGGCGATGTTGGGTGCCTGACCGCAGTGCTCTCTGGGGTACGTATGGGGAAAGGCTTAGGTAGGCTGGCTCCAGACCATAAAGGGCTTTAAAGGTTAGAACCAGCACCTTGAACCGGATCCGGTATGCTATAGGCAACTCAGTGCAGCTGAGACAAGGGCAGCCCCATGTAGAGAGCGTTACAGTAGTCTAATCTCGAGGTGACCATTGCATGGATCACTGTTGCCAGGTCATTGCGTTCGAGGAAGGGAACCAGCTGCCTAATCAGCCATAGGTGGTAGAAGGCCTCTTGAGCAAGAGCCCCACCTGGCCCCACCCGCTGTCTAAAGACACTTGGTGGGCACCAGGAAAGGTCTCGGTGGGCACAGGACACACGGGGCACCACATTGGGGACCTCTGCTCTAAGCCATCTACAACCCCCCCCCCCCCCAATTCATCGCCATCCGCCATCATCACCATCATCCTCATGAGCATTTTCCTGGTCTATTTCCAACAAAACCCTCTTTCTGGCAATTCAGACTGGTTGTCTCACAACCACCCTACGAAGCCGGGCAAGCATTTGTCCTCACCTGGATATGCTGCTGCTGCTGCTGCTCTGGCCCAAGGCCACCCTGCCGACTTCACAGCAGAGCACTGATCTAAGCTCACTTTTTCTCAAGGACACCCAAGCCACCATGAGCAACGTTTTACAACTAGAAGGCCACCTCCCTTCTTGTACTGAAGAACTAACGACCAAACCTTTCACACCACACTGCACACTCTTGTGCCCAGGAAACTGCTGTAGGGGAAGGGAGGGGAGGGGAGGGGAGGGGAGGGGAGGGGAGGGGAGGGGAGGGACCCTGGTCTCCAGGACCCAGACCTGTCAGCAGCTTTCCTCAGCAGGGCTGACAAGCGTGCCCGCCAGGTGCAGCCAGACGGGAGAGAGCCGCGTGGGCAGAACAGGGTCCAGCACAGGGCAGTGGTGAGACCGGGGAGACTCCCCCCGTGAAGGTCCCAGGCTGCCTCTGGGAGGGCCGGTCAGTCACCCGCTCCGCCTCTCCTGCGGGCTGCTTCCCAGAACGAAACAGAGAGGCGGATAACCAGGCAGATTGCCCTGAGTCCCTTGTAAGAAGTGGGGGGGGGGGGGGGATAAAAATGTGACTGTGAACAAACAGAACAAAAGAGTAAAAAACAGTGGGACAACAGTCGCGCTAAATGCCCGGGACTGGGACCTTTGGGGGAAACCTCACCTGTCAGCATTTCAAATTACTGTGCCGCCAGTTCACTTTTCAAACTACTCTATCACCAAATCAAGGACAGCAAAAAAGACAGACTCTGTCCCTTCAGCAACTGCATGCTTGCCAGGCATTGGAAAAGTAGTACGGGGAAACAAAAATCTCCCCTTTGCATTCTTGAGGGGAATTTTACCAAGATTGCATCTGTCTAAATTCTGAACTGACCCATCACTGATGTCCCAGAATGCAAGCCAGTCGAAGCAAGCAATCCACAGTCGCCTAGGAGAGTGGGATCAGCCTTGAAATTAAGATGCAAAACTGTCTGCAGGAAACCTCCTTCCCTTAGCACCTCGACTCTGCAGTGGCAGGATGGAATTCCAAATCCACATGAACTTTAAAAAGACACTCCCCGCCAAAGGGAATAAGTGAGACGCAAGCCGGAGGGCTTATCCACGCTCCCCAGAGTATCAGAGAAGGGAAGGAGGAGCCGGGAGAGAGAGACAGACTAGTGTCCAACACAGACTCCATGGCAATGCTGGAAAGCAGCCACAGAAACCTCTGTGCCGCCTCTCAGCCACACTCTCCTTTTGCACAATCGCTGCTGCTGCCTTTATAAGAAAGCTTTGACAGCAATTTTGAGAGGAGTTGCAGCAGACGGCTCAATGAAAACGTCCACCCAGTGTGCCACCTTGACAAAAGAGGCAAACTCTCAGCTGGGGATGATTAGCAAAGGGACTGGAAACAAAATGGCCGGTATTATAATGCCCCTGTATAGATCTATGGGATGACCTCAAGTGGAGTTCTGTGCATAGGTCTGGTCACTGTGGCTGAGAAAGGACACTGCAGAGGGGGAACAAGCACAGAGCAGGGCGACCTACAAGGAAAGGCTGCAGAGTCTGAGACTTTTCAGTTTCGGAAAGAGACAACAAAGGTGGGTCATGATAGAAGTTTATATTCATCTTTGTGGCTTCTATGCAGTCTGGGACTGTGGGTGCACTATAACATTATGCACAGGGGAGAAAGGGGAGACAGAGAACTTTTCCTCCCCCGCCCAAAATATTTGAACTTAGAAGGGTCTCCAATAAAGCTGACGGGCAGTACATTCAGGACTGACCAAAATAAACACTTCTTTATGCAGCAAGTTATTAAAATGTGGAATTCTCTGCCAGAGGATGTAGTGATGGCCACAGGCAAAATGCTTTTTAAAGGGGGTTAGGCAGGTTCATGGAGGAGAGTCCTACCAGCGGCTACACTGCCAGCATGAACGGGAGGAGCTGCCCTTTGTGCCACTGGCTGGCCCTCCAGGGCAACTCTTTCGCTGCTGTGTGAAACTGGATGCCCAACTAGATGGACCACTGGACTGATCCAGCTGGACTCTTCTGATGTTTTTATGAGAGAATGAGAAACCAGAAGTAGCAGGTTGTCATCAAATGTTGCCTAACAGGATGGCAACATTTGACAATTGTGCCTGGAGTCAGAAACACGAAGGCCGCCATCTTAGCCTCCCCCCTCCCCAGCACACCTAGACCACGTGCACCCATTGCGCTTGGCATGTTTTCCCTTCTCCCGTCACTATAGTGCCTCACCTGCAACGAGAAAGGCGAACCTCAAAAGAGCCCTGCTGGGTCAGACCAGTGAGGGTCCATCAAGTCCAGCATCCTGTCTCACACAGTGGCCAGCCGGTTCCTCTGGAGGTCCTGCAACAAAGAGGCCGAGGCCTTCCCCGATGTTGCCTCCTGGCTCTGGGAGTCTGACTGCCTCCGAATGCGGAGGTTCCCCTCAGTCAGCATGGCTAATAGCTAATGACAGACCTCTCCTCCATGAACCTGTCTCATCCCCTTTTAAAGCCAGTAGTGCTCTCCTCAAGTCTGGACAACGTAGGAACAGGCCCATCCGCACAGCCACACTACTGCTTTCTTGCTGCCGCCACACAGCTTGCAAAATCACAGACTGGCCGTTTGCACAGCCAGCCCCTGTTCCTCCCACTATGCTGAATATTAGAATAAAGTTTGAGTCCAGTGAAGGCCAACGAAGTTTAATTCTGGGTATAAGCTTTCATGTGTGTGCAAATTACAAATTACCTTACATGGCTAAAGCTGGAGTCCAGTGGTACTTTTAAGGCCAACAAAGCTTAATTCTGGATATAACCTTTCATGTCCGCATGCACACAAAAGCTTACACCCAGAATTGAACTTTGTTGGTGTTAAAAGTGCCCCTGGACTCAAACTTTGTTCTGTTGCTTCAAACCAATCCGGCGACCCACCCGAATCTAGACTGAATATTGGTTGAATATTGGTGCACACCCAGCTTCCCAGCTTCTCCAATTTAAAGAGAGGCTGTAGGCTTGGGGGGGGGGGGGGGGGGACGACATGCATTCTTGACACAAATAGCTGAAGGCCTCTCAGCGATGTGTAACGCATCTGCACTCACTGCACACAAAGGGGCAAAATGGAGCAGACATCAGGAGATTTTTAAATACTTAATAGCAGATGCTGGGAGGCGGGGGTTTATGCAGCATAATGGGGAAAATCAATGCTCTGCCAGTGCTACTACTTCAATACCAGTTCCCCAGCTCTATTGGTCCCATGGGGAGGAGGGAGAAAACTTACAGGTAACTATGGCACCTGTAGATACCCCTGGTGTGAGGACATAATTCAGCTAAGAAGAATGGCATACCTGGCTTGCAAAGCACTCATCACCACCGAGAGGGTGTAACTAAGCTAAGAGAACAGTCACCCTGAGCCCCGCCTGGTGGGGAAAGGAGCGGGATGAAAACTGAATAGATAAGTTCCATTGGAGAAGGAGTCACAAAAGGGCAGGTTGAACCGTCCCTGAACTGCATCTTCCCTGCCCGGTCCTCTGAAGGGAGAGGGGGAAGCAGTGGTGGGAGAGACACTCACTACTCTCTCACCACCACATGGTTTGGTCCCAAAGCAGTTTACGGCAGTGGACATTCTGCCTGCAAGGACAACTGTGGCTATGGAGGCCGCCTATGGCTACAGGGCCACATCCACTCTGGAGGCTGAAGCTACTGGGCAGCATTTCACAGGTGAACACGCATGAGACGGCCTTCTCCTGAATCGGACCCCCTCTTGGTCCATCAAGATTGATGCTGCCGACTCAGACTGGTAGCGGCTCTCCAGGGTCTCAGATGGAGATCTGTCACATCACCTACTCTCTGGTCCTTTTTAAACCGGAGCTGCCAGGGACTGGCCCTGGGCCCTTCTGCATGCCAAGCAGATGCTCTAGCACTGAGCCACAGTCCTTCCCCCCGTCCTTGCCTTGGCATCAGATACAAGATGATTCCCGCCCCACAACAGCAGCCAGGAGTCTGTTGCTTCCTGCTACTTGCGAGCACCACCAGCAATGCAGACCCTTTTCAACCATTCATCTCTCATCCAGCCACGGGTTGCATCCTCTCTGAAAGGAGCCTGAGGGAAGCCACGGCAGCATCTGGGCCTCCCGCCTGGGCCTCTCCTGGGCAGAACAGAGAGCTGGCGAGCTCGCTCCTCCGGCATCCGCCACCATCGCAGGGTCCTCTGCAGAATCACTGACTTCATACTAGCCTGAAGTCAGAAGCAGGGAGACCTTTCCCTTCTCACCCCATTGCTGGGGCTGCCAGAGACCAGGTAGCAAGCTGCTTTTGCAGCACTTCTCACCGAGAATGGCTGCCCTCGCCACGTCTAGAAAAAATGCACAGGGATGAGGTCCAGCCAGGGGGCGAGATGCATGCCGGCAGGGGCCAAGGCAAAAGCCCCAGAGAAGGCACACAGGCCGCCCCACGCTCTGCCGCACCGTCACATGACCCAAAGACTGTGCAAAACGAGGAGCTTCATAAAGCCCCCCCCCCCAACACAAAAAGCCGCCCAGGGATGAACCCCGCCAGCCACCACCTCTGGCCACCTGATGCTGGTGAACTCTACAGAGAGGGGAAGTTAGCTGTTAAGTTTCCACACTGGCAGCATCCCTGTCCTTCGAGAAACTGGAAGCTGTCCCAACTCGGCAGCCTTGAGGAGGACACTTCTGAGAAACAATCCAATTCTCAATGGGAAGTATCAGGTTATAGAGGGATGACAAACAGAGAAAAGAAGATTTTTAAATATGTCACTTTAAGCCTGACTCTTGCAAATGCCTTTAGGCTTTATAAAGGTTTTGTCAATGTATGTTTCAGTTCACAGGCCTGGCAGGAAGAAGGGACACCCCCCGAAACACGTCCCAGCCTGAGGGACATGCGACTCAACAAGCAGACCTTTAAAATGGACTTTACAACCAAGAATACTGGCAAGTCATGTTTTTTCAAAGTTTGAAGGATATTTCTTGTTTAAATTTCCAGTCAAAGTCCTTATGAAAAGTAGTGAAAACCCTTTGAGTTTTTCATATATAAACGTTTTAAAGAATTTATTTTAAAAAATACAAACAAGCAATAGTTTTTGTTATATATTTCATGGTTGTATTTTGTTTTGTTTTATCACCTCCGGGAAACAGGCGTGTCGCCCCCTTTAGCTAAGGGGCCAGTAGTGGCCCTGGTCTCCGCAGAGAGCAGTCAAAAAGCAAGGGGGGGGGGGGGAGCCCAGGAACACAGAACCCACAAACCAACTGAAAATCTGCAGCACAAAATGTGTAGCTGAGGAGGGTGTGGAGCTCCCCTTCAGGGGCTCTCAGAGAGCAAACAGGCAACATCCTCACCCAGAGGCTATGAGGAGCTGCTGCCTGTCAGGGGTGACCCTCTGCAGCTCCACGAGGGGCACTGGCCTGATTCCATACTGGGCAGGTCCAACTGCTTACAGATGCAGCCTAACTTGGCACTGCCCACCCCACCCCACAAAAGGGTTAAAGAGGCTAACAGGGCAGCTCAGGGTCAAACTAGATTCCACAATTTCTTAGTGAACTGCAAGGCAAATAACCCATCCCCAGGAAAGCTGAGCACAGGAGGAGGCGAGACACCCCCCCTTCCCTCCACAGCACAGTCTCAAGAGCTGAATAAGGCCTCACAGGTGACTGGGAAGAGGCAACAGGGATCTGACTTTGTAAGGCATGGGTGTGACCGGGCGGTTCTGGCCACAGAGGAGGGGAGCCTGAACTGGCACCCGGCTGGAGAAACGTCTGGCAAGGAAGTCAGGGCTTCTCCTCCTCAAGCAGGCCTGGGGGGGGGGGGGGGGGGGAGGTGATGATTCAGCTCCAGATAACAGCAGCTTTATTGTGCTAATTCAGGGAGGGCCCCTTGAATGGGGAGCGCCAAATAAGGCCTTTTTTTGAGTTGCACCAAGCCAGGGAAGAGTCCAGTCCAGGAGCTGACATCACTCAGAGGAAGCATTTAGTCACCGGCCTCTTTCCAAATGCTGGAAAGAGGCCAGCAGGAGTCCCTGCTCTGCCCATCAAGAGCTGCCAGTGAGGAGCAGGGATGCCTGCTGGCCTCAAGGGCGGGGAGGGGCGGGGGGGGGGGGGGGGGGAGCAGAAGGAAAAACTGCCCGCCACAAACCGGCTGAATAACTGTTTCAAAACTGCACACACTCTGGCTGAAGCGCTGCCACTTCCTGCCAGGCATGCAGGGGAAGATGAGACACCACAAAGCTGCACAGCTTCATGCCGAGGGCTTCCTTCCTCCCAAGGCAGCGGCCTCATTTCCTGAGGGGGAGGGGGGAAGGTAGAGCCGCTCTTCTCTGCTCCGGCCCAACTGGCTGCTTCGCCTCGGCCTTCCCCGCGCTGCCAGGGAGCGCTCCACATGCCACCAAGTTCTCTGAGGAAGGGAGGTCAGCATGGGCAGGAAGGAGATTTTATTCTGGGAACGTTTTTAAAAACTATGACAAAAACTTGGATTTATGGGCTGTCTCACTCACAGATGCTCACACAAGACTCGCACAAGACCAATGCGAGCATTTCAGCAGACTGCAAATCACCAAATTCTTGCAATTTCATTTACCAGTCCAAACAGGTTAAAGCACATTCCGCAGCCCACCCAAGAGAGCCAGCCAGCTCCCCCCCCCCCCCCGTGCCTCTCAGCAAGTCATCCTGATTCACATAACCGTGGCCTACGCCAGAGGAGCACTGCTCAGGTGAGCGGGCCTGTTTCCCAGCGATCCCTGCATCTCCCCTGAAAAGCATTCGCATGCTTCTTTCAGATGATCCTGTGATGAGAAGGGGGGGGGGGAGGAAGCTGGTGGGCAAAAGGCTTTGGGTTACGTTTCCCACCTTTTTCATTCTTCTTCAGTTGAGTGCCACTTGCTTGCGCAAGTAAAGGTATGGGACGGCAGGGACTACCCAAAAGTCACTACCCCCCCGCCCAGCAACAAACTGGGCAGGGCCTCACAGGGCATCGATCGATTGTGCATAAAGGCACACCTGATTCGGGCAAGCAGAGATTCATTAAAATTCCAGCTCAGGCACACCAAGTTCTCCCCCGTTTATAGGGTGGGCACTTTGAGCTGGTTAAGGAAGGGTTGATAAAAGTGGTCTCCTGGAATCCCCCAAGACAGCAGGCACCTGTGACACCCCCCTCCCCCCACACACACCTGGCAAAGCCGGCAGGATTCCCCCCACACAGCAGCCGCCACCCCTGGAAAGTAGGAATGCGAGCCACTTCCGTCAACGCATGCCGGGAACCATTCCGCAGAACAGGCCCTTTATTATGTTATCAGTATGTGTTCATGGACAGGATATAAACTACCCTTACGTGAACAAAGTCTGAGTCCAGAAGTGCCTTTAAGACCAAGAAAGTTTTGTTCCGGGTACAAGCTTCCATGTGCATATCTGTAAGGTAGTTTGCACGTGTACACGAAAGCTAACACCCAGAATCGAACTCTGCTGGTCTGAGAGGTGCCCCCACTGGACTCAGACTTTGTTCTGCTGCCTCAGACCAACACAGCCACCCACCTGCATCTACCTCACATGATGTTCATATAAGCGCATAGGAATGAGTCAGGGAAGCAGAGGGTCCAGTTCTTCAGCCAGGTGGTCAACAAAACAATTTTCAGCTGTGGCTTGGAGAAGTTCAGTCGGGATCTTGCTGGCTGCTGCGCAATGCCCCTCGGTCTGAAAGGAAGCGCCTGACCCCGGGGGCACCCAGGATGGTGGCAGCAAGTCACCCTCCTGGCCATGGTGGAGAAAGAAGCACAGCACATTTATTGCTGTGCACATTTATTGCTGATCCCCTGGAAGGCGCCTCCTGGCCCTTCTTCCCCCCGCCCCATGGTTTCCTGAGGGAGTCAGGGGTCAGCCCCCAGAAATGGGTCTCCAGCACGCAACGTGAAGCCGCTACTCTGCAGAGCTGGAAAAGGCAGCAGAGCTTTGCTTGTAGCCCAGCGAGTTCTCCAGGCAGACCTGGCTGTTCCCGCTTTGCCACCTGGGAACTGACTACAGCCCTGCAGTTCAACAGCGGCTGCCCTGGGCACCTTCAGAGGAGCTCAGCTCTAAGTTGTATGAAGGATCGATCTGATCCATTGGGGGGGGGGGGAATTCTACAACAGCACGGGCATAGGGAGCAATTCTAGGCAGGCCTGCTTGGAAGCAAGTCCCATTTTATTCAGCTATGCTGACTCTCAGGAAAGAGTTCCTGGGAATGCAGCCCTGCATGAGTCACCCAAAGCCTCACCGTGAACAGAGGCCACATCGGCTTGAGCTCCACGCCCACTTCGAAAGCAGCAGCTTCCTGTGCTGTTCTCACTCACAAGAGCTTCCCCAGCCAGCAAAGGCCCAGTCTCCATCAAGCAACGCGCTGGTCTCCCTGCTCCCTCCTGGTTGGTTTCCCCACAGTGCCTCGCTTTCCTAAGGGGCACCAGAACAGGGCTGCGTTTGCCAGAGTAGTTCCACCCCCACAGTTCTCTGGGAACTCCTGGAGCAGCTAACTAGACAGCTGCTCTAGACCTGGGGAAGATGCACCGGAGACAGAGGAACTGGGACAAGAGGCCCCGATTCATTAGCACAACAACTCAGAGGGACGGCTGTAAAACAGTATAAGCCACTGTCCATGGAAAGTCACCATCACATACAAAGCTTCTCAGAGGAGACGCGGAGTCCTCAACTGGTGGAACGTCACACCCTGGGCTCCCAAGAGAACTGGCCCCAAAAGCCGTGGGCAGGAGGACCAGGCAGCTGTGAGGCATTTATTCCCCCCCACACACACACACACACCTTTCCTTCCAGAGCCATGTCAGTGTTGCAACTGCATTTAATGTTGTCTGTACAAACAGCCATGGATTTTGATGAGCTTTTGGTGGAGGCCAGAAGGGATTCACTTCCACAGCAACAGGCCCTTTGCTTCCAAGGAGGCTCTAAAGCAGAGGCCAGCCTGTCTAGTCGGGGCTCCCACCTGGACCGGAAAGGGGCAGGCAGCCCTCCAGTCAAGCCCAGGGCCAGAGAGGGGGAGGTTCCAGAGGGACATGCAAAGAGCCTTTCGCTGCTACCTCTCCAGGAAACCTGCTTCAGGTGGCTTGCCAAGTGAATCGTGACAGACACACCAACAGATGAAGTTAGTTCAAAGTGAACTATTAACACACCATTAAAAAAAAACAAAAACCCAGCACCAACAGCCCAAACCAGAGTATGAGGCTTTCATGGTTTCCAGAACAAAAGTAGACTCCACAGCTGCATACGAACCATGAGCTCTTGCGCTGCCCCCCACTGACATCAATCCTCCCCACAACAGCTCCTGCCTCCGCCTCAAGCTAAACCCTCTCCGTTCGCCCCCAAGGGTCTTTTGTGCCAAGGCCATTTTTACTCCCGGGCTTTGCCATTCAGACTACCCGGGGCCCATGCCCGCGTACCAAGTCCATCAACCACTGCTGTCACCAAAGGCTTTCAAGGAGGGGCCTCATCCAGCTCAGGCTCTGCACTGACCTGGCTCTTCCACGCGGGGAGGGGGGGGCAGAGACTGGATGATCAACAAGCAGAACAAAATCAGCTCTAGTCAGTAGGAAACTAACAAAAGAAAGGGATGGCTGATTTAGCAGCTTCAGGCCAACAAACCCCTTGCAGGAGAAAAGCGAGGGGTGGGGCAGCGGCCAGCGTGTCAGACGGGGATCTAGGGAAACACGCGGGTTTGGAAGCTGGCTGCGTGACCCTGGGCCAGTCACCTACTCGCCACTTAACCAACCTCACAGGATTATCGTGAGGATAAACTGGAGAGCAATGTAAGCTGGTCTGGGTCCCGACTGGGGAGAAAGGAAGCAGATAAATAAATGGAAGTAAATAAATAAAAAAATTCCCTGCACACCTCTTCTGTCCTCAGCAATGCCGGACTTCTACTAGTAGCCAGTACAGCTCAAAGCACTGAAGTCGACCTTCTGAGCAGAAAGGAGGGCTGGTTCACACACGCATGCGCATTGCCTTACGTCCACATGGCCGTGTGACTAACCGGATGCCAACAGACCATCACAGATCTACCATTCCAAAAAGCACTCCTGTATCTGTAAAAACACAATGCTTTTCTGCAGAGCCCATTCACACATTCAGCAGCCGATGATTAAGTAGAGAGCAACCCAGCTTCTTTTCTTGTGTGAACCAGCTTAAGGAGTAGTAACCTTAGGTGCTTGCAGTGTAAGCCAAGGTACATGGCTGTCCACCAGTAGACCCCTGGGTGCCTGGAGTCTTGCAAGGAATGTTGGGCTACTTGAATTCTTGATTATGTGCTATTATTTAACAACACATGAGACGGATTAGCACTTGAGAGACCTGGCCATCTGCATCTTGCTTTGCTACATTAACATAGTAACAATGGAGTGGAAGGGGCTCTTACAAGGCGAGGAAATAGGGTTGCCAGTCTTAAAAGGTAAAGGTTTCCCTTGCTCAGAAGCCAGTCGAATCTGACTCTAGGGGGCGGTGCTCATCTCCGTTTCCAAACCAAAGAGCCAGCGCTGTCTGAGGACTTCTCCACGGTCATGTGGCCGGCATGACTAAACACCGAGGCGCACGGAACGCTGTTACTTTCCCACCGAAGCGGTACCTATGTGTCTACTTGCTGTTTCCTGCTTTCAAACAGCTAGGTTGGCAGGAGCTGGGGCCGGAGACGGGAGCTCACTCCATCACACGGCACTCGGGTCTCGAACTGCTGAACTACAGACCTTCCGGTCTGCAACACAGCATCTTGCTTTTACTGCTCCGTAAGTGCCCGCCTACCTGGGGAGGGAGACTGTGGCCATCAAATGCAGGGCTGCCAATAGCCGCTCTGCCCCCTCCCCACATGTTAGTTTGTAGAGGATAATTTGTTGTTAACTTGGGTTCTTTTAAAAAAAAATAGTTCTTTATTCTGTCTCTGTGTTGGGAAGCGGTAATATTGTAAGCTGCCTCCTGTCCCTAACCGAGTGGAGAAAAGCAGGTTAAAAGTACCCTGAAGTTTACTCTGGTTGCAGCAAAATTGCATGTCTACAGACCACCCCTCCTCCGAACTTGTTCCCTGCCATAGCACTATCCAAACAGAAGACTTCGTTTTAGAAGGAGCAGCAATACAGTTATTGGGAAGCACTGCAGGACCAAAGAGAAGTGTCACACAGTGGTCAGAGGATCAGGCTAGGATCTGAGAGACCCAGGTTCAAATCCCTACTCTGCCACGGAAGCCGGCTGGGCGACCTTGGGTCAAAGGGTTGTGGGGAGGATAAAATGAAGGCGAAGAGAGTGACATGAGCAGCTCTGAATCCTCATTGGGGATGTAAACAAAGTAAACAAATACACTTTACAGCTTTGCCTTGAGAAGCATTTCCCTGACCATTTTAAGACACTGCATTTCATCAGAAAGTTCTCTCCCCTCCCAAGTCCCACCTTTGCAACTTCAAAACTCATCTGGAACCAAAAAGCCCACCCTAGCAGTTTTCTCTCATCTAAGGAACCAACAAGGGCCATGGGGTCCATTTGCATTTGGACTGCGCCACTAGGTGAAGATGTGCCCCCACCCACACCCTCAGCCCTCCTCCCCCAGCAGGCCTATTTGCTGCAAAGGAAAACACCCAGGAAAGGGCTCGTTTTCCAAACAAGGGCTCGGGTGCTGTCAGGCGGGGGGCATGCAGGGACCAAGAGACAGGCAAGCAAGGACAGGACCTCCCATCTCACTAGCACCACACTGCAGCTTCACGCATCCACGGCTGCCTCCAGAAGCCATTTCCAAGAGATAAGGTCAGCTGGGTGGGCAGCTCCTTAATCTGCTTGCCATCTGCATGGCGGTGGTCAAGGCAGCCCAGAAGGGACTCCCTTTGCCTGGATCTGCAACAGGGCGTGCCCCTGAACTGAAACGGGAAGAGACGCCTCGTTACAACATCCGATGCCTTCGCTGCCAGGGGCCTGGAGAGGTTCTGCAGCCAGCCATGGCTCCCACAGCGTGTTCCTCACTACAGGCTGATCCAAGGCCAAAAGCCACCCATTGTCAAGAAGCTGGCCACAAAAAGGATCTGGCTGTGTGGAAGGACATGCCTGTCTTTTCTTTCGGACCAACATGGAACCAGTTGAGGCTGGCAAGGAGGAAAGCCGGGTTTGTTCCTGCTTTGTGTACTAGAAAAGCATTCCCGCTTTCCAAAAACTGTTCTCCCCCTCAGGTGGCCAGAGACTCTGCCAGGCTCTTTGCCCGCCCTCAGGTGCCACTCCCCACGCCGGGCGGTCGTTCTTCAGAAGCAACCCTCTTACAGGGCAGCGGTGCCCACCACTTGCTACAAGAGAGTGTGGCCTCTAATTTCTCGAGGCATTTCCCCACCGAATCTCCAGGGTTTCCAAGACAGAGGCCGCCTTTTCTCCTTTCAAGGGCCGTTCCCTCTTTGTCCGGGGCGCTCTTTTCCCAACCATAAGAGAAGCCCGGCCGGATCAGGCCAATGACCCACCCAATCCAACTCTCCGCCCCTAACCCCGAGGCCCTCCGGAGGTCCACGCGCGGGGCCAGAACTCCAGAAGCCCTCCCACCGTGCCCCCCCCCGCGCCCCTTGGGGCTCGGAGCCACGGCGGGGCCTCTGCGCGGGCCTTCCCCCAGCCCCCTCCGGAAGCGGCCTCTGCTCGCCGCCGCCGCCCCCTTCATTCCACTGAGTCAAGTAGGGGCTTGACAAAACGCGGCATTTGAAGCGCGCAGCCAAGAAATCCCGGCGAGGCAGGCCGAGGCGCGGCTCCCTCCGAGGCCACTCAACCCGTCCGAGCGCGCAGAGACGAGTGGCCAGCCCGGGCGGCCTGCACCCGCGCGCCACAGGCCCTGCCAAGGGGCCGCGCTGCCCTTCCCTGGCGAGCCGAAGCGCCGTTCCCAAGGCCAGGCGCCCTCGCTCGACGGGTCCCGCAGGCTGAGCCAGGCCGGGAAAAGAAGCAGCCCCTTGGCTGCAGGCTAGACTACGAACACGATGCCTGCCTGCCTGCCAGCCGGCCAAATCTCCGGCGGCCCCTCGTGGGGCGCGGACAGCCCCTTCAGCTCCACGGAGCAGCACGCGGGGCCAGCCGGCGGTTACCGGGGGAAGCCGCAGCCCCGCGCTCGTCTGCCGCGGCTCACCTGAGGGCCGATCCCGCCCCGGGCCGGAGCTTTGCCCATCCTCCCCCCGCCCCCCCCCCCACGCGGGCGCTCCGCTTCGGCCTCCCCGCCCCCGGGCCCCAGGCAGGCCGGCTGCAGTCCGCGGGCGGAGGACCCCAAGCCCCCTCCGGATCCCGCGCCGAGCCCGGCCCCGCGGAGCCTCGAGCCGGAGGCCGGGAAAGGCCACTGCCGAGCCCCGCAGCCGGCCCCGGACGGTGGCGCCGCCCCGCCCCGCCAGGCCGCTTCCCCGCGGGCCAGGACAGGGCGCGGCCCCCGCCGGCAGGGACCCGAGAGGCCCTGGCGCTCCCCCCCTCTCCCGGTGCCCGCAGCCCGGTCGCACGTACCGTTTTCGGCATCTTGCCGGCGGGCTGGGCGCGGCACTGGCGGGCTTCTGGCGGCGGGCTGGCGGGGCGCCTCTCGCTAACGGGACCCGGAGTGTGACTGGGCAGTGCCCGACCGCTCTCCCTCCCTCCCGCTCGCTTTCACCCGCCCCGCGCACCGCCTTTCTTCGGGGCCGGCGCTCGCCAGCCCCCGCCCCGCCCGCCCGCCCGCCCGCGGCCCCCCACGCCTCTTCCGCCGCACCCTCGGCCCGCCGGGAGGGGAGGGGGAGACCTCGCAGCGCTCCCCGCCGTGCGGTTGCGCACGTGGGGACGGCTGGGGATGCTGGCGCCGCGCGGCGTTCGCCGCAAGGGCCCCGCCGCGCCTCTGCGCTGTGGCTCCGCGAGCCCCGCTTGTGGTCGAGCGGCCGTGCTGGGCAGGGGAGGCGGCGGTCGGAGCCTCCATGATGC
This sequence comes from Lepidodactylus listeri, assembly GCA_029233225.1. Lineage (NCBI taxonomy): Eukaryota > Metazoa > Chordata > Lepidosauria > Squamata > Gekkonidae > Lepidodactylus > Lepidodactylus listeri. The sequence continues at coordinate 71,590,031 of JARCFY010000013.1, forward strand.
GAGGCAGGGACCCCCTCGGGCGGCCCGTGGAAGGCGGAGGGAGGGGCCGATGCTGCAGATGGCCGAAGTTGATGGGCGCGCGCTTAGAGCAACGTTTTCAAAGAGGAGCGCCAAATCCTATTTCAGAAGAACTCCATAAAATATTTCGTGGCACTTCAGGATTGAGGCTCACTGGTGCCCTAAGCACTGACAGATCTTGGTGCCCCCCCCCCCCCCGCGCCTTTCCACAGTGACCCAGTCCTTTTTAATTGTTGACCTGTCTAACTAGATATACAATGCAGGTTGCAGCAATATAAAAATTTATTCATATGATAACACAATATCCTGTACAAACTAAGCCAAGCTTGGGCTACAAAAATGCAATTCAACATCTATTTTAATATTTCACAAGTTAAATGTATCAAAGTTCCAGTATTCATGACCTGAAAGGCATTTTTCTACATTTCATTTTCACAAAATGACTGATAACGTCCTCAAAAGTAATACTTCTCAGAATGTCTGCTTCAGTTGTTAATACACACAGTGAGCTGAGTCTTTCTGGAAGCATAACTGATCTATTTGGGATTTTTACATGTTTCAGTTGTGAGAAAGATCTCTCTGTTGTGCAGTTGGTGTCGGTGACCATTAATGTTAAAAATATTCTTAAGGCAATTTCAACATTTGGAAAGGCACTCTCTAGTTTCTCTTCTGTTATTGTGTCATAAAGTTCCATGTAAGTAAAAAATATTTTCTTGGTTTAAACTTCTGAAGAACATATGAATGGAACTGCTGAAGTTCTGTAGACAAAGCATTGTTCATATCTGGATAAGCATCAATGAGTGCTTGACAAGTCTTTGGGTACCTTTCACAATTATCAGATTGGGAAATTCAGCATGAACACAAATTCCAGTTCTTGCATCTTGTTTGCAATATTCTTTGTCTCCCTTCTAGTGTCACCTTTTTGCAACTGGTCATCTGCTAAATCTTCCAAAGCTTCCAGAATCTTGAAGAAAGAGTTGATAATTGCTGCAGTTGCCACAGCATGTGCTTCCCATTTGGTGTCTGAAAGTGATTTCAATACTTTTTCATTTCTTTGAGAATTCTCCACCAAGCAGTTGAGGCTGAAAAAAATGTGTAGAGCAGTTGTACAGTGGAAAAGAAATCTACTGCAACTTGACAGCAATCCACAGCACTTCATCCAACTAAATTTAGTGAATGAGCTGCACAGGGTACATAAATGGCAAACTGATTTGCATCCAAAAGTTTTTGCTGCGTGCCATTGTCACATCCAGACATTTTGGCAGCATTGTCGTATGACTGCCCTCTGCATTTAGCAAAAACCAATTTACAATAATCACATAAGTACTTCAACGTCTGCTGTGCCATAGCTTCACCAGTGTGGTTTTGTAATTCCAAAAATGTGATAAATTGTTCAACTGGCTGTTCATCTTGCAAGTATCTGAGCACTATGCTCAGTTGGTCAACATGCGAAAGATCAGGCATTGAGTCCACAGACAAAATGAAGTACGCAGAAACATTAATTTTGTCAATAAGTTCCTCACGTATCGTTTTGGACAGGTACGAAGGGTTGCCTTTTCCAGCATTGCCATACCGTGATATGTGAGCAACCATGAATGAGTCAAACCAACTTATCAATTCAAGTAGCTGTCAGAATCTGCAGATTCAGACAAGGTTTCTGGGGCCTTCTGCTATATTATAAACTGTTGCTATGTTGCTATGTATTGTAACCTGTGCCTGCACCCATTTTGTACTCTTGCCTATTGCTATCAGTTGTTCCTATGCCCACTATGTAACCATACCTTTTGCCATCTGATAGACCAATGTAAACGTATGCTATGTGACCCCAGGTTTATGGCTTTGACCAGGCCTGGTCTATGTAACTGTTTGCCCGGGAGAATGACAACTTCAAAGCATGGGAACAATGGGCCTCTCACACTCCTGCCTCCACATTCCATTCATCCCGGCTGGGAAGACAAGGGGAGGACAGGGACTATTTCTTATCAACGTGCGAAAGCCTTGAGGGAAGCATTTGTTATGTGAATATGGTTACATCTGAGGGGTCTGGTTTGGGAAGGGAAATTTACAGCTTAACACCTAGCTTTCTTTCCTGTGGGAAGCAAACGGCCAGAGACCCCTTTTGCCCGCCGTTTTTCCCCTTTGGTGATTGGTTACCTATGGGCAATTCAAATTGTACTGAAGGGTATATTAGACCTGCTTCTATTGTTTGCGTTATCTCTGACAATAATCCGAGGACCTGTACCAATGTAGAAATCGGAAATAAAGAACTGTGTTTCATCAACAAAGATCTGATCCTTGACTACTTTGAGCAGAAGCCTCACAGATTGTCAGAGATCTGTGACTGGGACTTGGCCGTTCCTGACCATGTCGGACGACGGTACTCTTCCCATCCCTACTACTGAAGATCAGCCAGTGACCCCGGGGGACCAGGGTGCCGGTGGTGGAGGAGGCGGCGGGGAGCCCGAAGTGCCAGTGACTATGATTCAAGGGGCTCACTACATCCCGCGCCCACCTCCTCATCAGAGCATGACCCCGAGGTACTCATGGAGCAATTTCGGTCGTGGGACCGTCGACTCCTGGGTGCACGATCGGAAGGGGGCATGGGTGTCGATCCAGGCAGATCACACCGACCGCAGGAAGCCGAGTTTTCTGGGAGACGAGCGAGAGACGACCTACGGAGGAGAGTGGCGTCCCCCGCCCCTGGAAGAGGAGAGAGTCGGACCGTATGGGCCCGATCCCTACGGGGAAGACCAAACCCAAGCCCTGGACCATATGATGGGAGATTTACGGTTCCAACTCACCACAGAATTGCGCGAGCTAGCCCTCGACCTGCAGTACCAGTTTTGAGACGCCCTGACGGCTATGCAAGCAGCTTGCCCAGCCCCGGCAGGGGTAGGACCCCCAGGAGGGGGAGTCCCGCAGCCGCCAGTTCCCCCCGGAGGAGTCCCCGCGGGAGTCGTCCCGCCGCAAGTGCCGCCACAGGTCCCACAGCCCGTTCCCCGTCCGGTGCCCGCACCTGTACCTGCGCCGGCCCCAGTGCCGGCAGGGCCGATGGTTCGCCCGGCCCCCGCCAATCCGTTGACGGCTACTTTCGATGGGGACCCCGAGAAGCTGCGGTTCTTTCTCCTAGAGATCGAGTGGTTCCTAGACACCTGGGGACACCTTTACCCCACCGAGAGGGACCGGATTGGCTACATCGGGTCCAAGCTGAGGGACACCGCCAGCGACTGGTACGTGAGCCTGCACAACGCCCCTGGGCCTGAGTTACGCTCCGTGCACAACTTCATGTGGGCCCTCCGACACCACTACGAGGACCCCTTGGGAGAAGAAAAGGCTCGGAACCAGTTGCGGAGGCTGACCCAGGGGCGGTCCTCGGTGAGGGAGTACACCGACAAGTTCCGGCGCATAGCGGCCAAGATTCGCGGCTGGACCCAAGATCTGTTCATAGAGAAGTACCGGGAGGGGCTGAGTCCCGAGGTGTACGAGACAGTGCTACGAGGGAGGGGGACAAATTTAAGACTGCGTTTAACACACCATTGGGCCAGTTCGAGTACCTGGTGATGCCGTTCGGCTTAAGTGGCGCGCCCGGGGTCTTTATGAGTTTAATAAATGAAGTGTTGCACAAGCATTTATTCAAGGGGGTGTTATGTTACTTAGATGATATCTTGATCTACTCTGTTGATAAGAAAGGACTAGAAATGGACCCTGCCAAGGTAGAGGCCGTGGTGCAGTGGGAAGCCCCCCGAACGAGAAAACAGCTTCAGAGTCTTTTAGGATTTTGTAACTTCTACCGCACCTTCATAAAAGACTTTGCCACAGTCACCCTCCCGCTAACTGAACTCCTTAAAACCAAGGGGAGGGGCCCGGAAGCAGGGAAGCCCGGGGAAAGAATAGCCTGGACTGAGGAGTGCCAAAGGGCATTTGATACTCTTAAGACCTTTTCACCTTGGAACCCATCCTGGCTCACCCAGATGAAACCAAAGAATTCGTGGTGCACGTAGACACGTCGGATGTGGCCATGGGGGGGGCCATCCTACAGAAGGGGCCGGATGGGAAACTGCACCCTCTTGCATACATCTCGAAAAAGTTTAATGAGACAGAAAGGAATTGGTCAGTATGAGATAAAGAGGCAGCAGCCATCCGACTGGCTCTCACCACTTGGCGGCATTGGCTAGAAGGAGCACAGACCCCTTTTGAGATTTGGACGGATCACAAAAATCTGGAAGCCTTGCGCACTCAGAGATCCCTAAATGCAAAACAGCTCCGATGGGCCGATTTTTTCTCAAAGTTCAATTTTGTGCTTAAACACTTCCCCGGGAGAGCCAATTCGTTAGCAGACGCGCTATCCCAATTGACCCAGCACGAGAGCCAAAAGGAAGAGGTGTTCGATTCCATGTTCTCCCCCCAGCAGCTGGGAGGAGCGGTGACCACCAGAAGCCAGAATAAGCAAGCGGCAGTAGAGTCGTGGGGAAGTGACTGGGGGGGGATTACTCCCCGGAAGAAGTTGAAGAGTTGGGGAACCTAGAGGACTGTTCCCTCTGGGAAAACAAGTGCTGGTACCATGGGGACAAACTCGTGGTACCTCGAAACAGAAGAAAGGATATATTGTTGACTTGTCATTCATCAAAATTGGCGGGGCATTTTGGGTTTTTGAAGACGCTTAATTTAGTCCAGAGGCAGTTCTGGTGGCCACGCATGCGCAAGGATGTCTCGGACTTTGTAACTGCCTGCCAGACCTGTTTGATATGCAAAAGGAGGGGAGGGAAGGTCCCGGGACTGTTGCACCCACTGCCCACCCCCTCTCGCCCATGGGAAGCAATAGCTATGGACTTCATCGCCAACCTGCCACCCTCCAAAGGGAAAACTGTGATTTGGGTGGTGGTAGACATGTTTTCAAAGCAAGCCCATTTTACCCCATTCAAACAGCTACCTACTGCAAAGGGGATGGCCAAGGCTTTTTTCAACCACGTGATAAAGATGCATGCTTTTCCCAAGCGCGTAGTCTCCGATCGGGGCAGTCAGTTCGTTGCCAACTTCTGGCAGGAGCTTTTGACGCTAATGGACATTGAACCAGCCTTAAGCTCGGGGTACCATCCAGAGACCGATGGCCAGTCCGAACGAACTAATCAAATCCTGGAACAATTCCTAAGGTGTTACACTAACTACCATCAGGATAATTGGGTTGAATTACTGCCATTTGCAGAGTATAGCTACAACAATGCTATTCATTCGTCTACGGGTGTGTCCCCGTTCATGGCGGTGGGCGGCTTTGAAGGAAAACCTCTGCCCACCATAGAGGACACGCCAAACACCACCCCCACGGACTTTAAGCGGTGGTGGGCAACACTGCAAGACTCATGGCCACTGATAGCTAAGACACTGGACAAGGCTAAAGAGGACTACAAGAAATATGCGGACCGTGGCAGAGCAGAGGGCTGGGACTTACAGCCAGGGGATTCAGTCTACTTGTCCACAAAAAATATACATGGATTACAACCCAGTAGAAAATTAGGGTGGAAATATGTTGGGCCTTACAAAGTGTTGCGTAAAATCTCTGATGTGTCTTTTGAACTGGAATTGCCCAAATCACTGAGTTCTGTGCACCCTGTTTTTCATTTCAGCTTGCTGAAGAAGAATCCTGGGCCGAATGCATGGCATCCAGTTCCTCCGACTCCTCCTCCACTGATGAAGGGGGAGGCACCCCATTTTGAAATTTCTGAAATCCTTGATTCAAAAATGCATAGGGGCCACTTACTATACTTAGTTAGATGGGTAGACTTTGGCCCGGAACAAAATGAGTGGGTTCGTTCTGAAAATGTGCATGCCCCTAAGTTAGTTAGAGCTTTTCATAGGAGGTTCCCAGACAAACCCGGGTAGATTTATTTTCGGGGTGGCAGTGTGTCAGAATCTGCAGATTCAGACAAGGTTTCTGGGGCCTTCTGCTATATTATAAACTGTTGCTATGTTGCTATGTATTGTAACCTGTGCCTGCACCCATTTTGTACTCTTGCCTATTGCTATCAGTTGTTCCTATGCCCACTATGTAACCATACCTTTTGCCATCTGATAGACCAATGTAAACGTATGCTATGTGACCCCAGGTTTATGGCTTTGACCAGGCCTGGTCTATGTAACTGTTTGCCCGGGAGAATGACAACTTCAAAGCATGGGAACAATGGGCCTCTCACACTCCTGCCTCCGCATTCCATTCATCCCGGCTGGGAAGACAAGGGGAGGACAGGGACTATTTCTTATCAACGTGCGAAAGCCTTGAGGGAAGCATTTGTTATGTGAATATGGTTACATCTGAGGGATCTGGTTTGGGAAGGGAAATTTACAGCTTAACACCTAGCTTTCTTTCCTGTGGGAAGCAAACGGCCAGAGACCCCTTTTGCCCGCCGTTTTTCCCCTTTGGTGATTGGTTACCTATGGGCAATTCAAATTGTACTGAAGGGTATATTAGACCTGCTTCTATTGTATGCGTTATCTCTGACAATAATCCGAGGACCTGTACCAATGTAGAAATTGGAAATAAAGAACTGTGTTTCATTAACAAAGATCTGATCCTTGACTACTTTGAGCAGAAGCCTCACAGTAGCCCCATATAATTCCCACTATTGAGAGACCCAATTTTTTCCTCTTTTCCTCAGAATGCCAGTCCTCGTTCAGCCAGTGTGCAAATGACTGCTACAACACGCCAAAGCATGTTCTCCCAGTAATTGTACTCCTCTTCAATTTGTTTTTTCAGTGGTTGTGTCAAGCATAAGCCTTGTTTCCGAGTTAAATATGTCAACATGGCATCTCGGTGAGTTGTACTTTTTTCATGGTTGCCAATTACAGCAGTGTTTCGCCTGTTACTGAATCTCTCATTTCTAGCAAAATGCGTTGACCCTTTGGGCGCAAATAGTTTACAAACTAAACAGTAAACTGATCCTTTTGAAGGAGAGTACAACAGCCATTCTCTCTTGTAGTGTTCACCATTGGCTTTTATTCCAAGAAATATCTTCTGTGAACAGTATCTCTTTGGATTCTCATTGATGAAATTGTGACATGATTTATCAAATGGCTCATTGTGGTGTTGACATTCACTTGGTCCACAAGCAACCCAATAAGTCACATCATCACCATAAAATTCATCCCACAATCCTGGGTCCTTAGCTTTGTTCATTTCATCCTTGGTCAGTTCTCTAAACTCCTTGGACAGTTCAAAAGCATTTACCCATCTTGTCGTGGAAGTAGGTCCAGGTTGTGGCCCTTCATCATGTGAAAATCTGGTCTTGCACCAACACTGCCTGTTTCTGATGAAGGAGATAGATTTGATTCACTTCCTGTCTTTGAAGACTGAGACTGGTTTTGATCTGGATCATCTTTCTGTGCAGTTTGTAAGAAGAAATCTGTCAGCTTTCCTGTCTTGGCTACAACAGACAGATTCCTTTGCTCATTCTCTTTTGCATGTTTTCTCTTTTGCGCATTACTCAACTGAACACACTTCATTCTTGACGTTTACATGAGGCTGAAATTTTAAAAAGGCAGAGAGGGTCATTGAAATGACTGTCATGACAACTCCATTATTTTACTTTTAAACACATGCATTTTACTTTTAGACATAGCCTATAACACTGCAGCTCTCCAACAAAAAATAGAAGATAACCCTAGGGTGCACCATGATCAATTTGCACTAGTTTTATCAATATATTTTTTACAAATTTTTATTCATTTTTTTCCTTTTCACCCTTTTCCCAACTTTGTGGTGCCCCCTTTGGCCCTGGTGCCCTAAACACATGCTTAGTCTGGTTAATCGTTAATCTGCCACTGGTCCAAAGTCTTTACAGGTGTTACCTGGTAATCCTTACAACAATCTTGTTAGGTAGAGCGGTATTATCCACATACTGTGTAGAGGCAAGATTTGAAAACAGCTGCTTGTCTAAAGCAACTTGGTGACTTTGTGGCAGAAACAAGATTTGACTGGGGGAGGGGCAGGCCTGTAGCCACGTGGAGGCATTTAAAGGCAGCAGCCCCTCCCAGATGTGGTGCCTCCCTTCCCGGAGGGCGGAGAGCCAGGGCCACATGCAGTGCTCCCAGCTGCCACCACTGGCTGCAGAGCCAGAGCACTGCCAGCACTGGACCACCCGCTTTGAGCAGCTGGAGACCAACAAGGCAGCCATGCTGGCATGCATGAGTTCCACTAGGGTCTGGCCTTCCTGTGCAGTGGGGGAGGAGCTTGTTGCAATTGGACAGTGGGCAACTTGAAGCACAGAAGGAGCACGCCTTTAGCCAGCCAGGTTTCCCACTCTGTGCTGCGTCTTGACTGGCACAGTCCCCAAGGATGGTTGCCTGTTTGTGGCATTGGCCACAGTTCATACTGGGGTAAGAGCACCTGCAACCCCATCCCACACCCATGACATGAGCGGTGTCTGCGCAGAGTAGGGAGGAGTATTTCTTAATCCGTTAATTAAATTAGTGGTTCCCCCAAACAAATATCTGGCTACTGGCCTGGGGAGGGGGCTCCCTGGGCTCAGATCATAGGTGTCAACTACGGGGGGGCTTGGGGGCACAGGCCACCCCTGAAATTTCCCAGGGGAAACTGAGCCCCCCCCCCGGCGAAACGGGCGCCCACCTGCCACCACCGCGCCTCCCCGCCTCCCTTCCTAAGCCCGCCTGCCCCCTTGCCCAGCTCCCCTGAACCCACTCCCTCCCTCCCTCCCTCCCGGGGCCATCTGGGCAACTGCCGGGGCAACATCGCCCCGGCAGTTGCCCAGATGGCCCCTGGCTCAGAGGACTCACTTAACATGAAAGCAGGAGTGGTCTGAATGACTCTTGCCCAGGAGAAGAGGCTGCTGTCTGTGGGGAAGTCAAAGGGGGGAGGCACTGAAGCCTCTCTCTGCCCCCCCCCTTCGCATGAGGGGTTTTAAATGTGGGAAGTTAGAATTTGGCGAAGGCCAGTGGGGAGGACAATTTGGGGCAGGAAAAGACCAGAGAAGGAAAGGGTTCTGTCCCTTCCCCTGTGCCTCAGGTCACCCTGAAAGGAAGGAGGGGCTGTTGGGCCCCTCAGGACCCTCTCATTCTTTTGGGCCTCGTTCATTTATTGAAGGGATTTATGCTCCACCTTTTGACAGAAAAGCCATTAAAGCCGTTTAACCCAGGCAGGGGAGGGGGACACACATTAAAAACCTTACAGGGCAATATGGAACTGCAACCCTTATTGAAAGTGCCCCCTTCATTGGGGGGGGGGGGGGAATTCCAATCCTGACTGTCAGTCGCCAAGGCAGCAAGATTCCTGACATTGCTTTGTATAGTCGGCTTCTGAACATGGCCACAGTACTGCAAGCTTTGCTCTTTAATTGTGTTTTCTTATGACTGGATGAGCTGCTACAGCCTCACAACGCACAAGTCTACCATAACCCTGCTCACCTGCATCCATTTAGGAGGGCACCCTGGAGCCACGGCAGGGCCAGCGCTGAGGCCAGCCAGTATGTCGGTGGCAGAGACAAACCAGGGGCATCTCAGTTCACAGCGGGAGCTCTTGGTTGCTACGCAGAGCCTCAGTCTCCCATCAGGCAAGAGCAGAGCACTGGAGAATTGGCCTCCAGCCTTTCTGGAAAGTACTGGGGTTGGGAGGCCGGTGGTCATGATTTCAGCATAGCAAGCTCTTTATCGATGGTCAGATGAGGCATGCCATAAAGGGCTCCAGGGCCCGCTTTTTATGCTGGCCAGGGCCACACCTCCGACTGCACCCGAACAACCTGATAGGGTCTTACGTTTACATTGTTTGTCATAGGTTTTCCGAGGAGAACCTAGGTTCCTTATTGGAAGCCACTTCGGATCCATCCATCTATTGTTCACCCTGGCCGAAGCTTAGGTCACTGCCTGGCCATGTGCTCGGGCCATACAGTGGTCGCCACTACAGGAGCACATGGCAAGCAGCTATTGTACACATCCCGCATGGTACATTACACCCCTCCCCCCGTGGCAGGCACCGGTGATGCTGGGACCTCGGCCGTCGGGATGGGTGCTGGTGCCACATGGGACCTCATGGTCCGAAGCAGAGGCGTCGGGAAAGCAGAGCACAGGCCATGTGGCTGGTTCAGCCAGTGCACAGCAAGGGGTGGGGGTGACTGAGGGCAAGACCGTGTCCTACCCCTTAAAGGGGGGGAGCTACCCAGAGGGGGTGGCTGAGGAGGGCCAGGGCTACAAAAAGAGAGCAAGATGGGGCCGATGAAGAAAGGAGTCGCCAGCTGCAATAAAGAAAGGCGAGGGATACTTGGGAAGGTGATGTCCTGGGGGGGGGAGGAGGTGAAGTAACCTCCCCAGGAACCCCTCTGGTCTGAGGCACCTTGGGCTAGCTCCAGCTGGAGCCCTGGACACCTAGGCCCCCTCCACTGGACCTCTGACAGTTCAAGCTGGCCCCCTGCCCGGCTCTAGGGAGGCATCCAGCAAAAAAGTCGCTGTGCCAACACGGCCACCGCCACTCGCGACAATGATCAAGTCCAAATTCTAATAAAAACATCTCTGGAGTAAATGCCAGTGAAAGATTAGTTATTTGGAATATGTGATCCTTGATCTGACACCAGAACTTTTGTAAAACTGGACATGACCACCAGCAGTGAAGATAATCAGCTATTTGGCCACATTTTTTATTGCAGTGCAGACTTATGGAAGGGTAACTACGATGCAACCTGGTGGTGGGGGTAGTACCAATGGGTCATCAGTTTTTTTATTTGAAATTTAGTAGAAAAAATTGAAGATCTAACCGAATGAGAATTCCAACTAGTGGGCCAATCTGTATCCATAATTTTATTAGTACAGTCTTGCTTCCATAATTGCTAGTGTCAGACCTTGCCATCATTCGGCTTGGTTGCCATGGAGAGGGAGTCAGTCTGGAATGTTTTGTTTCACGCTGGCCTGCTAGGGCAACCTTGACTGAATTTTCTGCCTGGTATCAGTTTTCTCCTGTGAACCAATGTTCGTTATTCTGGCGGGCTCCTACCTGCTCCTGATTGGCCCAGAGCCATTACGGTGATGTATGCTTTGAGTATAATTGCTTACTTCGCACCTTATTTCATCAGTTCTAACAAAGATTACATTATGCACTTGAATCCTATCAATGTTTCAATAAACTTCATTCTTTGAATGAGTGGTGTTGGGAACTGATTTACTCAGGGGTCAGACAGCAAGCTTCTAACCTCCCTGGGATTAATCAAGAAAGTCAGCCCTGCAAGGTAGACCATTTGCAGAATGAGTCTCCTCAACCATTAATTTGGTAGGTGGACTCTTAAGGTCTAAGGTACTGAACTAGGATTGAGGCATTTAAAGCACAGAACACTAATCAAAGAATATTTATTAAAGTGCGCAACAATATTTCAAAAGGACATCAGCTGTGAACATTAAAAACCCCCCTACAGTTAACATACTAACTACACATTAGGTCATTAATCCATAGTTACCAGATGTTACCCTTCTGCATTGAAGTCAGGCAGCAATCTGTGCCTCTCTATCCAGCGAGCATCTTGCCAGCCAGAGCCTGGTCCATTTCATGGTTAGCTCATCGTATCTTGTTAGCTGTGGCTAGCCTGTTGTGGGGAGGGGAAGGGAAGGTGATTGTAAGCTGCTCTGAGACTCCTTTGGGTAGTGAAGGGCGGGGTATAAAAACCAACTCTTCTTCTATGAACAAAGAACAAAAGACTCTTAAGGCCTAAGATCTGAGTGGGCAGGGCTCTTTTGCCCAATCAAAAGTCAGACCAGTAGAGTTATGTTGACATGAAGCTGTTACAACAGATGGCTCGGGAGGGGGCCACTTTACGATGGGATGGAGGGGTTATCTGCAATCTAACCCATCCCTTGTGCAGTGGAAATCAGAGCACCAACTGAGAATGCATTGGTGCCAAGTCCTGTCCAAGTATTTTATTTATATTCATTTATAATTTAGATTTGTATACCACCTTCCTCTGAATTCACAGAGCTCCTGGTTTGTCTCTTTACCTGAATTGTTACAATGTTGTTTTGCCAGCCTTTCAATACTAACAGCCAGTTCGGTGTAGAGCGCTGGGCTTGATTCCTCACTCCTCCACATGCAGCTGCCGGTGAGACCTTGGGTCAGTCATAAGTTCTTTCAGAGCTGTTCTCCCACGAGCAGTTCTCTCAGAGCTCTCTCAGCCTGATCCTCCTCACAGGGTGTCCGTTGTGGGGAGGGGAAGGGAAAGGAGATTGTAAGCCGCTCTGAGACTCCCTTGCATATTGAAGAGGGATTAATAAGAGGCCTGGTTTTTAATGAAAAAACAAGAAATGGAATGAAAGGTCCAATTTCTTGACAAGGCTTGACACTTTTTTTTGCAGTCAAGTTGCAGCTAACTCATGGTGACCTCATAGTGTTCTCTCTTGAGGGGAGGAGGACACTCTGATACACTTGGGTTCCTCTTCCCACAATCCCTGGAGTGATTGCACTTTCCACCCTCAGTCTTTTCCTGCCTCCTCCTGAGAAAGCAGTGGATTTGGAGAGCTCCTTGGGTTGCATTTTGTTTTTCTTTTTTCCAGGTGTGAGCCTCTCTTTGTGCCTCTCCCTTTGTTTAAAACACAAACAAACTTTGTTCTTCTAGCCTCATCTTCCCCGAGGCTGTTTGCGTTTTGCCCACTGCTTCAGCCACTGTGATGTCTGCAGCTGAGGTCTCCGACCATGGGAGAGTTGGGGGAGGTGATCCCCTGGTAGCACAGAAGGAAATCCCTGCAAAATTGTTTGCCCGGCTGTTCCACCATGGCTGAGCTCTTGGAGAGAGCCATAGGCTGCAAATTGCCTGGCTTGGATCATGAGGAAGCACGCTTGATTTTTGGCTCCAAAACAGTGCCCTCTTCTGATCAGTTGAGATGGCCTGTACCAGCCCATCAGGCCTGCTTAACACAGCTTTCGGCAGCTGTCAGAGTGGTGAATCAAAGGGAAACAATAGAGGGAAAGCCAGTAGAGGGGAGATCCCTGTGTTGTCCCACCAGGTTCTCAGGACTGACTAGATCAATTTGTCTCCAATAAGAGAAGGAAAAAAGAGCTTGTGTACCTTCCTGGAAAAGACTATGCGAGGCCTCCCCCCCACCCATTCAAACACCTTAAAAAAACCTATCTACTTCAAGGTCCCTAAGACACAGAGAAACTGCCAGGGCTCCTCTTGGCCAACAAAGGCTGCCTGTAAAAGCACCTTCCCCATTAGGAGCAATTATTTGAATTTCTCAGACTACAGATCTGAAGATAGGGATTCCCCCTTAGGGTCTGAGGATTCTGATGCAGATCGGGATAAAGAGGAAGGCCAGTTGTCTGAGGATGGGCCCTCAACAGAGCAAGCCAACTCAGTGCATTTTTTCTCACGAGGAGCTTCCCGCTCTCTTACATAAAGCCTTAAACATCCCACAGCTTTCTGCCCTTAAGAGCAAAATCCCCAAGGAGGAACAGGATGATGATGAAGAAGCAACACTGGGAGTTTGTTATCACCCGCCAGATCAAAAAATTGAGGTAAATTATAAAATGATGAATGAATTAAAGATAGCGGCTAGACAAAATAACTGTGTTATAATAGGTGACTTTAACTACCCACACATTGATTGGGTCAATATGTGTTCAAGTCGGGAAAAAGAGATTGAGCTTCTAGACACTCTCAATGACTGCACTATGGAGCAGATGGTTACAGAACCTACCAGGGGAGAGGCGATCCTGGATTTGGTCCTAAGTAACACCCTAGAACTGTTGAGAGATGTTAAAATGATTGCACCGCTTGGGAACAGTGACCATGACGTTATTGAGTTCAACATTTGTATAAATAGGGAGTTGCCCAAAAAGACTGACACAACCACTTTTAACTTTAAAAGGGGTAACTTCTCTGATATGAGGGGACATGTGAGGAGAAAACTGAAAGGAAAAGTAGAAAGGGTCAAAACCACTGGGGAAGCTTGGAGACTATTTAAAATCATAATCCTAGAAGTTCAGAAAAAATATATACCATGGGTTTGGAAAGGCACAAATAGGTATAGAAAAAACCCTGCATGGTTAACAAACAAAGTAATGGAAGCTGTAAAAGGTAAGAAGGATTCCTTTAAGCAGTGGAAAGCTAGTCCCAGTGAGGCTGATAAAAGGGAACACAGGCCTTGGCAAATAAAATGCAAGTCTGTGATCAGGCAGGCAAAAAGGGAATATGAGGAGCATATCGCAAAAAACATAAAGACCAACAATAACACTTCCTTCAAATACATTAGAAGTAGGAAACCAGCCAGGGAGGCAGTGGGGCCCTTGGATGACCAAGGAGTAAAAGGTGTACTGAAGGATGATAGGGAAATGGCTGAGAGGCTGAATGCATTTTTTGCCTCTGTTTTCACTGTGGAAGATGAGAACTGCTTGTCCACTCCAGAACCACTGATTTCGGGAGGGGTGTTGAAAGACCTGAGACAGATTGAAGTGATGAGAGAGGAGGTCCAAGACTGATAGACAACTTAAAAACTAATAAATCACCAGGCCTGGATGGCATACATCCGAGAGTTCTGAAAGAACTCAAATGTGAACTTGTGGATCTCCTGACAAAAATATGTAATTTTTCATTAAAATCTGCCTCCATTCCTGAGGATTGGAAGGTAGCGAATGTCACTCCCATCTTTAAAAATGGTTCCAGAGGAGATCCGGGAAATTACAGGCCAGTCAGTCTGACGTTGATACTGGGTAAGTTGGTGGAAACTGTTATTAAGGAAAAAATTAGTAAGCACATTGATGAACAAAAATTATTGAGGAAAACTCAGCATGTGTTCTGTAAGGGAAGATCTTGTCTCACTAACCTGTGAGTGTTATTTGAGGGACTGAACAAACATGTGGACAAGGGGGACCCATAGATGTTGTTGACCTTGACTTCCAGAAAGCTTTTGATAAAGTTCCTCATCAAAGGCTCCTAAGTAAGCTCAATAGTCACGGGATAAAAGGACAAGTCTTCTTGTGGATCAAAAACTGGCTAATTAAAAGGAAACAGAGAGTGAGTATAAATGGGCAATTTTCTCAGTGGAGGGAGGTAAGCAGTGGGGTACCGCAGGGATCAGTACTCAGTCCAATGCTTTTTAACTTGTTTATTAATGATTTGGAGTTGGGAGTAAGCAGTGATGTGGCTAAATTTGCAGATTACATGAAGTTGTTCAGGGTGGTGAGAACCAGAGAGGATTGTGAGGCACTCCAAAGGGATCTGTTGAGGATGGGTGAGTGGGCGTCAACGTGGCAAATGGGGTTCAGTGTGGCCAAGTGCAAAGTGATGCACATTGGAGCCAAAAATCCTAACTATAAATACACTTTGATGGGGTCCGAACTGGCGGAGACTGACCAAGAGAGAGATCTTGGAGTCGTGGTAGATAACTCAATGAAAATGTCGAGACAGTGTGCGACAGCAATGAAAAAGGCCAACACTATGCTGGGGATTAATGGGAAGGGAATTGAAAACAAATCAGCCAGTATCATAATGCCCCTGTATAAATCGATGGCGCAACCTCATTCGGAGTACTGTGTACAGTTCTGGTCACCACATCTCAAAAAAGATATACCATTGGAAAAAGTGCAGAAAAGGGCGGCTAGATTGATAAAAGGGTTGGGACACTTTCCCTATGAAGAAGGGTTGAAGCGCTTGGGGCTCTTTAGCTTGGAGAAACGACAGATGAGGGGTGATATGATCGAGGTTTATAAGATTATGCATGGGATTGAGCAGGTCAAGAAAGAATTACATTTCTCCCTTTCTCACAATACAGGAACTTGTGGGCACTCCATGAAATTGCTGAGCAGTTGGGTTAGAACAGATAAAAGGAAGTACTTCTTCACTCAAAGAGTGATTAACATGTGGAATTCACTGCCACAGGAGGTGGTGGCGGCTACAAGCATGGGCAGCTTCAAGAGGGAATTAAATAAACATATGAAGCAGAGGTCCATCAGTGGCTATAAGCCACAAGGTATAGATATTTATTTATTTATTTATTGGTTCACTTGGTTCAATTTATTTATAGGAACTCTCAGTCTAGGGTAAGTGATGCTCTGTATTCTTGTGCTGGGGGGGGGGGGGCAACAGTGGGAGGGCTTCTAGCATCCTGCCCCCACTCCTGGACCTTCTGATGGCACCTGGTGTTTTTGGGCACTGTGTGACCCAGAGTGTTGGACTGGATGGGCCACTGGCCTGATCCAACATTGGCTTCTCTTATGTTCTTATGTTCTTATGATGATAACAATGATAAAGGGGCCCCTGAGGGGTTAGGGAGTGTTGGAAGTGAAGGGCCGGGCGCTGTCCCCTACCTCAGCCTCCAGACTTCATGGCCAAAGTCAGATAGCCAGAGAGGCAATCCCTATGTTTTCTTCCTGTATTTACTCTTCTGCCACTGTCCCCGTTGATATGTAGACTGTACTCTCAGGGACAACTTCCTTCTGTTCATTCTTTGTCCCAGAACTTCTTCCCTCTTCTTCCTGCGCACACCAAGAGGGAGGACATGTTGTCCTTATCTTGGCACCATGACCCAGATGGTCTCTCACCATCTGAGTCCATCCTTAGTTAGTTAGACTAGAATACTCTCCTATCTCTAACTTTCTTATCCAGATTGTAGTTCTAGAATAAAGAGACTACTATTAGTCTTTTAAACTGAAAACATGGCTCTGTGTAACTTTGTGGCACTCTAAGCTTTGTTATCCTAGTTGGATGTGCTCCTGTGCTAAAAGCTTTATACACTCTGCTAACTAATCAGTGATTACTGGACTAACTATACCAGCTGACCCCAACAAGAGAGCTGGGTTCAACTTGTCCCTTCCTTTTCAAAAACTGAGACAAAAGAGGAATGGTCAGATCCTACCAATAACCATTTACATTCTGGAAAGATAACCAGTTTACTGAAAGTTCCAGGGGTAGATGCTCCTGTGACTAGCTTAGCATCAGGGGTGGCTCCTCCAAAAGAGGGAAAGGGGCCACCCTTAAAGATCCCAGTGACTGGGGAAAGTGACTCAGCTCTTTGCAGAGCCCATTCATTGCCTTCTCCATTAAAGCTTCTGCTGCCACTTCTCTAATGGCAAGGGCCTCATACATGTGGCTTTGTAATTTGTCCCCAAAATACCCATATCTAAATCAGTGCCTGTCAAGTTGCATGCACCATTTGGAGAAGGCAGCAGCCTTCATGTCTGATGCTAGCCTGGACACTATCAACTTCTCAGCTAGGGCCATGGCTTCCACAGTGGCAGGCAGAAGACATCTATGGCTCCCTTTCTAAGTCTCATGTGGCATCTTGGTCTTTCCTGGGTGGCAAGCTATTTGGAGATAGCCTAGAGGACATTGTTTGAGACCAAGGACAAAAAGAAGGTCATACCATTCATCTATAAAAGGGAAGGCAGATAACAGAAAAAAATATGGTTCATAGTCCTTTCGTTCCTACAGAATACTTCCATAATTTAGATCAGACTCCAAGCATCAGTCATGGACCAAATGCAAGCCTAACTTCACGGTCACAAGTCAGCAGTATAGTCCAGCCCACGCACCAGCTTCCAGTAAGGGAGGAGAACAGTGGCAACAGCAAAAGTGATGCCAGGCTAGCTCTAGTGGGGGGTGGGGGGGGATGGCTTCAAAAATTACATCAAGGTTGGAATTCATCAGCCATCGGCAAATGGGTAAAAGAAACCATAACCTATGGCTATTCAATAGAATTTGTCACCCCACCTCATGACAGATTCCTGACTCCACTAGTCCATCACTGCCCCATCAAGAGACAGTGCATGCAGGATGCCATCAGACATCTGTTGGAGACTGCCATTGTCACAAAGGTTCTTAGGCATCTATTCTCATGGCCTCCATCCATTTGGCCGAGGCATATCTTCATGTGCTCATAACTCCCCGGGACAGGCAGTATCTGAGATTCACCTTTGGTTGAAAACACTTCCAGTTCAGGGCCATGCCATTTGGGTTGGCATCAGCACCCCAGATTTTCACAAAACTGATCATCTCACTTGTTGCAAGCCTAAGTCTAAAAGGAATCCATATCCATCCCTACCTCAACAACTTCCTTATAAGGTCACCGTCACAAGAGCAGGCTCTATCAGTGATAGATTCAATCCAGAAAAAAAGTGTTTCTTCCACTAGACTGAGCAGAGAAGACTGTTCTGCCCGTGAAACAGTTTTGCTCTGTGAAATCAATGGATGATCCTAGCACATCTGCTAGGTTACATGATTGCAGCTATCGAGACAGTCCCTTGGGCCTGGGCACCCTCTCGAGTACTCCAGTGGATGCTGTTGCCATATCAAAGGCTTATAGCCCTCTGAAAACACATCAGAGTCAACATCAGTCAGCATCTCCGGAAGGACCTCCTTTGGTGGACAACCAAGAAACGCTTGCAGGCAAACCCTTCCAAGAAACCACAGACCTACAGATCACAACAGATGCCAACCTGATGGGTTGGGGAGCCCATTGTGCACTGGGCCACATGCAGGAGACTTGGCCCCATCAAGAAGCTTCCCTCAGCATCAATCTTTTGGAATTGTGTGCAATTCATCTGGCACTTCTCCACTTCCAAGACCATCTGTCTCAATTGAACATGCGTATAAGGACAGATAACACCATGGCCAAGGTGCTAATGAGCCACCAGGGAGGCACCAAGCCCAAGAAGCTACAGTAGGAGTCAACTATGAGTTTCCCTCCCTGGCAGTCTTTAAGCAGGGCCGGACAGACATTTGTCAGTGATGCTCTAGGCTGATCCTGCATTGAGTAGGGGGTTGGACTAGGTGGCCTGTATGGCCCCTTCTAACTCTGGGATTCTATGATTCTATGTCCTGGGCAGAACAATGTCTGGCCTATCTTAGAGCAGAACACATCAGCGGCATAGCAGATGTTCAAGCATTTCACACAAGGCTGGACCAGGGAGAATGGTCCCTCAGCCAGGAAACATTCCAGTCCCTAGTTCTACATTTCAGCCTACTGTGCATAGGTCTCTTTGCCTCCCTGACCAATGCCAAGAAACCCAGATTCTTCTCATGACACACACCAGTGTCAATAAACAGAACAAGTGGATGCTCTGATGTCCTCTTGGGTATTGGGCCTTCTTTCTGCCTTCCCCCCAATACCTTTGATTTCAAAGGTTCTGAACAAAATGAAACAGGAGAAGGCAGAGTTGATTTGCCAAGGAAACCTTGGTTTTTCAGCCTGCTGAAATAATCAGTTCAACTTCCATGGGAACTTCCACTGTCACCCAGTATGCTAACCCAGGGTCCTATCTGTCATCCAGACCCAACTTGGCTTTGTCTGACAGGATGGAAATTGAGCGGCAAGCCAGGTCTACCAATATAGTGGACTGGGGCGGGTAGACCTGTTCTCCGGAGACCAGGTCTACCAATATAGTGGAAAGGGGTGGATGAAATTTGACTTGATTCTGTTTTCTCTTATAACATTTAAATTATGCTTAAAATATAGTTTAAATATAATTTAAAAGAATTTATTCTGAGATTTTTATAAGGTTATGGAAGTATTCTTCTAAAAAACTAATTTATGCGATAGTCAAATGTAGACTCGCTCATGAGCTTTTTTCGCTCATGAAGTAGAATTTCTGTCCAAATGAAAAGTCACTGTTTAACGCAGAATAAATACAGCCAATATAATTGCCCAACAGGGTCTATATGTGTAATAAACAACCCACAGGTCTATACATAGGCGTCAACTACGGGGGGGCTCGAGCCTCCCCCGAAATTTCCCGGGGGGGGCTCAGCCTCCCCCGGCAAAATGGAGCGCCCGCCAGTGGCCAGTCAGCCGGCCAGCTGGCTGCCGTCGCCGCCTCTCCTTCCCCTCCACCCCCGGCCTGCCCTCCTGCCTCCCTGGGGCCGGGGGGGGGGGGGAGAAGCGGCGGGGACATGGTCCCGTGCACACAAAAGAGCCCCCCCTGGGGATTTACAAAGTCTACGCCCCTGGGTCTATAAGCAAAACACATAAGTCTCTCTTATGCAGAATATCATCAAACAAAGACACACGATCTTCAGACGAAGGATGAAGATGCTGGCTTTGATCCTTCATTTCATCAGGAGCTTCTTCAGCTTGCTGAATATAAAACATACATGTCACCACTCACAATGCAAATACAATTATTGATTATTTCCTTTTACCAACAATGCATATGCATATACTTACAACCTCCTCTGTACAAGAAATCCAATTGCTATTATATTCAATTATATTTAGATGATTATTCTGTAAGAAAGATGCCACCATAAATTATTTACATAAATTCACAAGGAGGAAATTAAGTCCGTGGAACATCTATAGTTAGTCGGGCATCAGTCACAAAGTTCTACAGTAGAAGAGTGTATTCTTGAGGCATTTGGGGGCATTTTGGCTCTGGAATTGGTGTAGTAATCTACTGTAGAACTTTGTGATTGATGCCCAACTAACTATAGATGTTCCACGGACTTAATTTCCTCCTCTGATAGATTTGTTCAACTCTCAGGAATGTAAAACTTCTTAGAAAACAAGACAGCAACCAAGATGTGTTAGCTAGCCAGTGAAGAAGTCTACGAGTTATGACAAAATGAAGGAATTTTTATTCCGGAGTCTTTGTTGGCATTATACTGCCCCATGGGGCTTTAGTCTATAAGACTGTTACTTACCTGCACTGTATTCCCCTACGGGGCTGTCGTTTGATATTTGCATTATTTGTATTGTATATTCCTTTATATTACAGAGCATCTTCTTCTTGCTCAGCTGCTTGTCTCTGCTTTGCCAGACTCTACATGCGACCATCACAGTCATGGTTTTGTAAGGCTTTTCATGCTCAGTTTGAGTCACCCTGGGTCAAGCTGTCCATCCCTAGGTCAGTGATTCGGGCCTTGGCCTGGTGGGCTGATCTCTCCAACCTTAGGAAAGGGATGGAATATGGAGGTAGAACTCACGATATTCACCTCTTCACTGAGGCATCCAACATGGGTTGGGGGGCACATTGTGAATATTACACAGCTCAGGGCACCTGGTCTCAATATGAAAAGAGCTTTCATATTAACTTGTTTGGGCTGTAAGGAATGCTCTTTCTTCTCTTTCAGGCATTCTGCAAGGTTGCAATATCTAATTAGCTACCAACAATACCACAGTAAGATACTACATCAACAAGCACAGGGGCACAGGGTCCCTGAGACTTCGTGCTGAGACCCAGAGAATATGGGAGTGGGGTATTTCCCAAGATGTACACATAACTGCCATTCATATTGCAGGGAAGCTGAACATTCAGGCAGATGCTTTAAGCAGAGTTCAGGTCCCCCCAAGAATGGTCTCTGTCACTCTGATTTCTGCATTCGCGGAGTGGGGTATGCCACACATAGACCTGTTTGCTATGCAACAAAACAAGAAGTGCTCCCTATCCTGCTTCCATGTCGCCATAGGTCACAGCTCATTAGGAGATGCATTCCAAATTCCAAGGCAACATTACCTGTTCTTTGCCTTCCCACCTGTGGCATAACTCAGCAGGGTGGTCACAAGAATACACTCAAGAGGGCACGGCCTGCATCCTCGTGGCACCATTTTGGGCAAGGAGGCCGTGGTTCCCACTGCTTTGGCATCTACCGAGAGGGGTTTACCACAGCCTGCCGCCTGTACAAGGCCTACTGCAACATCAAGAGGTGTTGCACCCCAATATCCAGCCTCTGAAATCAACCGCATGGCTCCTCAACTGTGTTCCTCTCCCTTCAGGAGGGCACAGGAGGTGACTGAGGCTGCCGGGAAACCATCTACCATATTTTCCTACTCCATAAAATGGAAGAGGTTTGCGACATGGTCTGCCAACAGAGGGCTGGACCCTAAGAATTGTAACTTGGCTTCCATTGTTGAACTTTTATCTATATATCTAATTCCGAAGGCGCCCCCTGCGTGTGGATACCTAAATCCGTGCGGGGGGGGCACCTGGGGGGCAGGGAGGTTTTCCTACACATGGGGGGCACTTCCCCCATGTGCAGAAAAATCCAAAAAGTTTGAAAAAATATTCGGGGGATATTTAAATTCCCCCAAAAGAGAAAACCCGTTCCCTGCGCATGTGCAGCGAACAGACTTACCTTAGTGCTGGCGGCGGCGGACGAGCAGGTGGGCGGCAGTGGCAGGCTGTGGCTGAGCCGGCGGCTGGGTGGCTGGGCGGCCGGGCAGCCGGCTGTGGCTGAGCTGGCAGGCACAGGCACCAGTGGCACCGGAGCAGCCCTTGTGGTGGGCCTCGGTGGCGCTTGCCAGGGGAAGGGGGAAAGAGGGACAGCCTGTGGTGGGAGGGGGAGAATCAGCAGGCCCAGTGAGCGGGCCTGCTGTTGGGGAAAGGGTGGGAGTGAACAGGGGAGGGGGTTGGAGGTGGGAGACGGTGTGGCAAGGCCTGAGGCCGTCTGGAGTGAATGGGGGAGGGGGGAGGGAGAGGGGGAGGTGGCACGGCGAGGCCCAAGGCCCGCTGTGCCACCATCTGGAGTGAACAGGGGAGGAGGTCGGGGGGATGGGAGGGAACAAGAACGGGCCATAAGGGAGAGAAGCACCGGGGGGGGCAAAACACCGGGCCCGAGTGGCTTAGCGTCACTTGGGCCCGAACAAGAACAGGCGGGCAGGGAGGGAGGGAGAAGCGTCAGGGTGGGGGGGACCAAAACACCGGGGCGGGGGGGACAGAAACCCTGGGCCGAGTGGCTCTCAGCCACTCAGCCAAGTGAGAGCAGGCCGGGAGGGAGGGAGAAGCACCGGGGCAGGTGGGGACAGAAACGCCAGGCCGAGGGGTTGTCAGCCACTTGGCCAAGTGAGAGCAGGCTGAGAGGGAGGGAGAAGCGTCGGGCCGAGTGGCTGTCAGCTTCTCTCCCCCCCCCCCTACGAGTATCACGGATCCCCCCTTCTTGTTATCTCTAAAAGACAAAGGTTTATCAGATTCTTCCTTGAGAGTGTATTTAGCCACCAAATCAGCTTCCTATGAGTTAATTAACAGGGTCTCTGTTTTTGCTTCTAAAGATGCTGAACAATTTTTAAAGGGGCTGAACAATTTGTACCCTCCAGGAATGCGTCCTGTCCTGTGCTGCAGTGGAGCTTATCGTTAGTTTTGTTTCAATTTTAACACATAAACCCTTTGAACCAATAGACACATGTGACCTGTCTTTTTTCTCAGCCTTTTGGTCCTGATCATATTGTAATGCTTTTTTCCTCCCTGTTTCAGGTTAGATCATACATTACGAAAATTGTCCTGGCTGTACGTCCTCACCAGCTGTGGCACAAAGAGCTTCTTCAGCAGGCTGGGCTGAGAACTAAGCCTCCTGTTGAATCCAACTGGAGTCCAAAGAGAAAAATAAAAACTTAAAACTGAGCTTGAGTTCAAGATTTTAGTCGGCTGGCGTTCACGTCTGTCCTCAGAGTTGCAGCACCCTTGACCGCTTCTTTCCATCCATGATCTGGATCACTTCATTTTGAGGCTATCTATTTTTAGAAAGTTAAAAATAACGAGGGAGTTGCTAGATAGTTCCAGTAAGAGGCTTTTTGAGAACATTAAAAAAAAGAAAAGAAACTAATCTCCAGCTTCTGTACATTTCAAAAACTTTCCAGAGGTCTCTAAAGCCGCTAATTTTGGCTATAATCCTAAAAACACTTTCCTAGGTATAAGGCCCATTGAATATAATGGGACTTACTTCTGAGTAGGCCTGCTTAGACACCCCTAGGCCAGTGTTTTTCAACCACTGTGCCGTGGCACACTGGTGTGCCGCGAGATATTGTCAGGTGTGCCGCTGGATTTTTTCAATGAAAGAAATGTGCCTTCCGGGCTGACCTTCCGGGACGCGTTTGCGCATGCGAGAAAGAACAGTGGCGCGGTCTCGCTGATTCCGCTCGCACGCTCTGTGGCCGGCCTGAGGTAGGGTGATTTGCACCAAGACATTCCAGTAAACATGAATATGTTTGATGGTAACAGCTAGCTGTTTCTGTCAGGGCGGGGTTCAAATCAGTAACTGTCCCTCAGTGAACAATGGGTGTACTGTGCTTCTCTTCAAATCACTTATGGTCAGCGGAATGCCGTTCACATAAGAGTAAGAGTTTAAACTCTCTATTTGAAAAACTTTAGCAGAATCGCAGTATTAAAATACATCCACATTATATTTCTTCTGAAACTCAGGTCAATGTTATGGGAAGGAGCCATTACACTTTGGATCTGTCACTTACGATTTCAAGTTGAGTGGCTATTACGTGTATTTGTAATACTGTCATAGTTAATACTTGAGCTGAGGCAACTCATGACCCATTTATCTTGTATTTCAGTGTTTTTCAACCACTGTGCCGTGAGATATTGTCAGGTGTGCCGCGGGATTTTTTCAATGAAAGAAATGTGCCTTAGCTCGAAAAAGGTTGAAAAACACTGCCCTAGGCTACAATCCTAAGAACACATACTAGTGATCAAGTCCCATTAAACACATTAGGACTTCTGTCTGAGCCTGCCTAGGACTGAACTCTTGGCCAAGCAGAAATGCATCTGGATGGAGGCCCTATCCTGGGAGGGGCACAGTATCAGGTGGTTCCATGAGGCCGCTGGGCCCAACAGAGCTGTGGTGTGTGCATCTGGTGGTGTCTTTCCACAGTGTGTGTGATGATTTCAGCCATCATCATCATGAAATGGATAGTGAGACAGTGGACAGTTGCCGTCGGTGCTCCATTCCCTTTGTCGAGAACAACACGACTGCATGGGGTCCGGGAGTCATCTGGGCTGCATGAAACTGGCAGGTCTCAGTCGATGCATTCATGTGATTGTGACCCTGTCATCTTCACAACAGACCTGCAAGGCAGGGGGTGCACCATTGTGCAGGGACAGGGAGGTGTAGGCTGGCTAGGGCGGAGGCGTGCCACACGCTGGGCGCAGGGCGTGGCTCCATCCCCCCCCCCCCCCAGTCAGTAGGCAGGATTGGGATGCACTGGCACCACAGTCCGTTTGTCCTTCCATCTGTCAAGCAGATACAGAGTGGCAGGCTCCCCGGCCAGCCAGCATCACATCACTCCAAGCCCCACCCCGGCCCTTTGCCCGTGCCCCTGGCGTGACCTTACTTGGGACCAGCAGCCCCTCCAGCCCCACCTCCAGGCCGTCTCCCAGCATCTCCGAGCCACGAGCTGAAGCACTCTCCCCGGCAATGGCCCGATCCTTCCTCCCTGCCCCAGCCCCTCTCAGCCCCAGCAGTGACTCTTCCCCTCTGATGGCTGCTGCATGGACCAGCTGTCTTCTTCCAGCTGTCAGCATTCCCAGCCACACCCTGCCAACACGGCGACAACCTGCCTCTCTTCCAGGGGATCGTCCACCTGCCTCACTGCCCGTGCCACCTTGCACCCACGGCATCTCCGGGATTCCAGCCCTGCCACACCCTTTTTATAGCAGGAGTAGGTGCAGGCTAGCACCTTGTCCAAGTCCCCCCTGTTGAACTGAAGCCTGGTCCCCAAGAGCAGAGTCCTGTGTTAAACTGCACAGAATCATTCTGCCTCTGAAAACTTGTGATGACTGATGGCTTGTTCAGCAGCACAGACGTTCTGGGGCTTTAGGGTGCAAATGGACCCAGGATTCGTGAAAAGCACATGCCTTCCTTTTCTGCACATTCCCTGCACATGTGCAATGCAGTGGCCTTTGTACTGCAGGATGTGCCACAATTTTAAAAATCCCTGCCACAGAGAGGGGAAGGAGGATTATCTTTTTTTCCCTTTCCATTTGGCTGCGGTTAGGAAAAATCAACAGAGCAGCCGAGCTTATCCTTTGTTTGTTGACTCTCTTTCAGCTCCAGCACCCTTCTGTTTGCTCACAATTGATAATGTGGTAAAGGACAATGAGCTTCCCCTGCCGGCACTCTGAAGGGGGATAAGAAGCCCAGATCCCTGCCAGCAATCCCCAAGGAGCCTGCCTGGGGCAGCTGCCTTTGACTGAGGGGAACTCTCTGTGGCAGCAAGTGCCAGGCCTGATCCTTTTGCAGGTTGCTTTGCAGGCAGCTGAGCAGGCAGCAGTGAGAAGACGCGACCCAGATGTGAGGGCAAGCCACATGGGTGAGCTTGGTGCAGTCCTTGCCCAAGAAACCATCACATTTCAGAGACTGCAACAAGCCATCGCTGGTGCCCTGACATTCCAGTGGGCCCCTGCCCTGTGCAGGAGAGTTCCAAGCCCCAGCCTGCCCCTCGTGCGGGTGCAACCCCCGGGGGCTAGAGGGACACACACGCTGGGATATGCCCAGGGTCCCCCTGGCCACTTTGAGCCTTTGGGGCACTTTTGGAATTCTGACATAGGACGGTGGGCGCAGCCACAAAATGGCTGCCACAGGAGGTGGAATCAACCACCGAATGTCAGGGAGTGAGGTTATGCAAAATTAACTGTGATCAGGGGTCATTTTGTAGAAAAAGAGGTGCAGGAGCTCATTAACATAACTCATTTGCATACACCACACCCCCTTACTTGCATATGCCACACCAGAAGTGTGATGGGGGCAACACCCACCTCTGCTCTCTGCCTTCCCTTCTCTAGCTGACATGGGGTAGCACGAGAAGAGCAGGCAGGGAGCCCAGGCATGTTTAAAAGGCCTTTCCTCCCCTCCCCTCCCCAAGTTTCACTGCTGCAGCGGAGAAGTTCAGATAGGGAAGGGAGGAGGAAGAGGCATGCTTCCATGCCTGCCCTTCCCTTTCCCAGACAGCCTGCTGTGTCGGATGGGCTGGCTGGAGAAGCAAAGGGCAGGCATTCAAGCATGCCTAGGTGGGGGGCACCTGGAGAAGATCAGGCAGGGAGCCCAGGCATGTTTAAAAGGCCTTTCTTTCTCTTCTCCAGACGGCATGTAAATCAGTTAGAGTGGTCAAGGCTTTGCAGAAGTGGGTTTTGAGCCAGGGTTTGAAGGAAGACAGTGTTGGTGCCTGATGCGTTCTCAGAGGAGGGAGTGCCAGAAATAACAGCAGTGTGTGTGTGTGTGGGGGGGGGGGGAGTGTTGAGAAGTGAGCAGGGGGACTTAGTGGGCTGTATGCCCAGGAAACTAGAAAATTGTTTTAGGCTGATTTTACATGTGACTTTCCCACTGGAATCATTCTAGTTCCAAAAAAACCTGCCCATACTTCTGTGCGGTGTGAAACCATGCTGCCACTGAAATGTCCATATCTACTAATTGTCCTCTTGTGGTCAAGGTAGTATAATACCGGCTTCATTCTGCTTTAAACAATTGTAATTTCTTAGTGCACTTAGACCCCCTGGAGTGAAATTTCACACCACTGTGAAATCAGCACAGGAAAAGACAGCAGTCAAACTACTTTAGAGGGGAGGTGTAAAATGACCCTAAAATGCCTTTCTTTCCCCTGCCCGATCTGGGGAAAGGAAAGAAAGACATTTAAACCATCAGTGTGTGTGTGGGGGGCGGGGGGGGGCGGTGTTTTGGACTCACTGTTATTAACAAAGCAAGAGGAAGGCCTATTCAGATATAGTAACGAGGGAGCCGAGTCACTGGCCAAAGCATAACGGGAGTGAGAGAGACATTTAGAAACAGAGGCCTCACAGTGAATTACAGGCAGGTGGGGAGATCCTGCCTTAGAAGCAGGCAAGTTGGCTTCCCAAACAGACATGTTCACATTGGCCTAGTCAAACAAAGCAAAGGAAGCAGCAAAAATATTTTCCAGCTACACAAAGTGATCTTTCTAGCACAACACGATCTTATACCATTTTCCAGTCTATAATTGCTTAGATAAAACTGCAGCCCACCCAGGGGTTTTAGCATACGTTTTCCTTGGCTTTCAGCCCCTGATATACTACCTAGACTAGGCAAGACCAAGTGCATTTAGCTAAAAACCACTCTTCATCCGGATTTCTTCAAAACACTTTTCTAGGGGGATTGCAGGGTGACTACTTTACAGGAAAGATAGTAAGCCAGTGCAGGCAGGAAAATGTCATAAAGCTCTAGCAAATGCACCATTAAATCTTGTTTTCTCTCTTCCGTAACATACTTTATGTATGTGTTCAGGCTGGATCCAATGCTCCCTCTAAACTGTGGAGTCTTGTGAACAAAAATTCTACTTTGTGAGCCACTGGCATTAAAGTTGAGAGCAAGGCATTTGGCTACTGCATAGATTAGTTTGCTCTGGAGCCATTTTTCCTGAGCTAAGTAAAAAATGTGTGAGTGAGAAGCTAAAAAAACTCCAGGCTTCTCACTCCTGGAGCTCAGCTCTGGTGAGCTCCGGCTCCAACCGACCCCTGGTGATAGTAACTCTTTAACATTTTAGGCAGAAGCTCTGGTCAACAGGATGCCTTTTAAAATGAAGATATTGTTCTAAAATGTTTCTCCTTGCATAAACATAGATGTCAGATTCCACTGTGGTTGGGTCCAAGTCCAGACTGGTCTCACTCTGTAGGGTTGCTTTTGTTGGGCAAATGTCCTAGGCTAGAGCCTCAGAACAGAGTAAGATAGGGCTGCCAAGTCCGCCCGGGGGGCGGGGGGGATCCCCCGCTACAGGGGTTCCCAATCGCCGGCCAGCATTCGGCCGGCGGGGGGAACCCCACCCCCGAAGTCGTTCTGTCAGGACGACATCCCCATCGTAATGACGTCACTCGGAAGTGACGTCCTCACGTTGGGGACGTTGCCGGGACGACGCTCTAGCAATCGCCCTGGCAACGCCCCCAACATGAGGATGTCACTTCCGGTGACATCGTCATGGCGCGCACGCAAGCGCACATGCCGGGGAAGCTCCCGGCGCCAGGAGGACTCCCCCCCGCCGGCAAGTTTTTAGGACTTGGCAACCCTAGAGTAAGAAGAGGGGTTTTCTCTTCACCCAGTTCCCACCCTTTGCTCTGCCAGTTACCTAATCCTACCTGCGAGGGAATGAGTCTCTCTCTCCCTCCCTGGCTGCTCCTGGGCACAACTTTTAGATACTCCCCCAGGGGCAGGCCAACCCCAGGCTTAGCCAGTCCCCCCTCCCCAACCCCGTTCAGGAGAGCAGAATCAAGAAAGGGTCCAGGCTGCAGAGGAGCCAGCTTCCCTTTGCCCTTCTCCTCTGAGCCCATTCATCCTGGGCTTGGCTTGGTGAGCTCACTGGCCCTTCCCCTGGGAGCTCTATGGAGGGCTGGCTGCCCCACCCAGTCTCCTCTGAGAAGGTCAGAGCGGCCTGTTCTCCCTGCCCCTTTAGCAGGGCTCCCCTCAGGTGGGTAGCTTCTGCTGCTGAGAGCCAACTGGCCTCCTTCAGGCTGGCTGACTCCTGAGCTGACTCTGTCAAGGCTGCACTTGACTGTGACCTGGCAGGCAGCCTCCCTAGCATCAGGGCTTGCTGGCGCAGTGGGCCTTCTGTGGGCCTTCCGTGGGCCTTGTGGTCCCCTGAGGTATGTGCAATGGCCCCAGACAACAGCTTCCTTCTGTCACAAAGCAACAACGCTTGTGCTGTGGTAGAGGTGCTGCTGAAGCAGTGCTTTTAAAAACCATAAGCCCTGCTGGGCAAAATTCCTGCCTGCTTCCTGAAAACACTTGGCGGGTGCCAGGCAAGGTCTTGGCGGACACCATGGTGCCCATGGGCACTGTGTTGGGAATCCCTGGATTATGCAGTGACTGGTGTTCGAGAAAAAAGTGAAGAGACTCCCGCAGGGGGTGGAATGTGAAGAGCTAATCAGACAGGCAGACAGGTTTCTACCTCCTTCCTCTGCCAAGGGTCCTTTTCTCATGTGCCCCCAGAACACTACTGCCAGAAGCTTCCAGGACTCTCTCCTCCCTCCAGTCATGGAGCTGGCATGCTCTCTCTGTCTCCTGCTCCCTCCCTCCCATGTGGCAGCTCATTAATAAAGCTCTCTTATTCTTAATCAGTCTGTGTGATTCCCGCTGTGTGTTCGTTCTGCGGAAATTACATCCCGCTGCTTCAGATGTAAAGCCAGGCATAACCAGCTACCTTGCAGTTTGCAAGGCAACGGGGGGATGGCGGTTGCTCAAACCATTCCTTCAAGGCTGTCTCAGATAGTAGTGCACTGCAGTTTGTCCTGATGTCTGGCTAGGCGGGATATAAATCTCAATAAATAAATAAATAAATAAAATCACACCAATGTGTTTTCGCAGGGAAGTAAGTTTAGACTTAAACCTGGCTGAGTTTAGACTTCGAGTGTGGTGACATGGTCATTTACATCGGGTTTTGCCGCTGTTCCCCATTGCATTTAAAAGGGCTGACCAGACGACTGCATCTGTCTCCTGTTTTGAATCCCATGCCCTCTTGCGATCTACCACATTCGATCTCAGATTTTCAAACACCAGCAAAATCAAGTACCGGGTTTCTCCCGGTGAGAACCCGCAGTTGCGCCCGTCTGGACTGCAACCATTCGCAACGATCCTGACTTCCCTCTTGCTGAGTTTTGTTTTTTTTTTAAAAAAGATCGCCGTTGTGCGTATAAATGCTTTTATGTAAAAAAAAATCTATGGAGGCGGAGATTTGTACACGCACTTGTGCGCATGCTCAAAGAACTTAAAAAAACAACAACGCTGCGCTGCTGCTCAGGCGGCTCACCCAACTGGATGGTCTGTGGAGCCTAGTTGCACAACTGAAGTGGTTTGTGGGGGGATGTGTGGTCATCCCAAACCTTGTTTAAATAATCCCACTGAAAAATGCAGTGCTAGATACCCGCATTTAAATGACCATGTGACCGCACCCTTCCAGCTTCCTGTACCCTCCACAGGAGTGGGGGACCTATTAAAGTGATCCAGTCTGAAAGACTGATGGATCCTGAAGGGTTTCTGACAATTTGAGAGGATTTTGTGATCCACATGGCTTGTGTTCCTAGTGAATCCTTGGTTGAATCAAGAAATGGTCCAGGCTACCAACAAGCAAACTTCCCTGTGCCCTTTCCCTCTGAGTAGAGCCTACTCAACTCCCTGGTTCTCCAAGGAAGTGGGGATAATGCCATTCAGTCTAGATATCTGAAACGTGATAATGGGGTGAGGTGGCTGGGAAGTGTGCCATCCCTGGAGTGCAAGAGTGATACTTGGCCCAATAAAGAGGGTGCAGTTGCCATCACGGACAAAGTAGACTGTGTACCAGAAGCCAAGAGATAACTCCAATGCCACATTTTACAAACTGCTATTCTCACACCCTGTGAAAGAGTACTAGAAAGGTCTGAACAAGGTTTTCAAGAAGCCACCTCTCACATACAAGAACAAACTGATATGGACACACACTGTGAGCCTCAGTCAGAAACATTCTACCTGCGACTCAAGATACACAAACCTGGTAACCCAGTAAACTCCATTGTCTCAGGTACATGCACTGCTAGGCCTGTAGACAGTGGGGGGCACTGAGGGTGGTGCCCCTCTGGATTCTTCAATGGCCCCACCCCAGTCTCCCCAATCTCCCCTTTCATTCTGAAAAACTTTAGTTCGAATGGTTCCATTCCGCTGGGGGACGTGAGCAGCCGGCAGAGGAGGCGATAGGGAGAGTGAGGCCAGCCACCTGAAGAGAGGGGAGAGTGAGCAAGGCAGGCTGAGGAGAAGTGAGTCTGAGCAGGGCAGAAGCAGCACTGGGGGCGAGGCGGGTCTGGAGGCGCCAGACGTTGGACGAGGCAGAGGAAGGCATGATAGAGCCTTGAAAGAGGAAGGGGGAGCAGAGTGGAAGGCTCCAGAGAGGGCCAGCCAGGGGGGAGGCTGGTGAGTGGTGGCGCTCCGTGAGTGGTGGCGCTGGGGGGGGGGGAGAAACGCATCACGGGCACATAATTTAATTAGCACCCCCAGAGCGATGGTGCTCCCCATGGAAAAATCGTGGCTGGGTGTCAGGAACTGACAATAGCATCTCTGTACTTTACTCTGTTTTCTTTGTTCTGGTAGATCCCTTGTCTGCACCCCTTATCTGTATCAACCCCCCCCCCCCCATGCAGCTGTAAATGTCACTTTGAAGTATATTGCTTGCTCTGGTTTATGTTACAATTTCTGGGCAGGAGAATGGCGACCCGAATTCCTGCACGTCACCGAAAACAAATGGTCTTCACTCCCATGCATTCCTCCTCCCTCTTTCCGGGCCGTGTATGTTATCTTGTTGTGAAGACCTTGGGTGCTTCTTTATGGCTGCTTGCCTGGAATTGTTGTGCCTAGCTTCACACATGTGGGTCACTCAGATCAAGAAGGGCATTTTTATAACTTTCACACCTTGCTGTGGGAACCTTAACGGTCCCCTCTCTTTTCCTGCGTTCACCCTCTGATCCTGATTGGCCTAAGGCTGGGGTTCAATTGTGACTGGAGAGTATATTAACACTGACTGTATTTCATTAAGCATCTCTAACAAACATTGAGAACCTGTTTGCAGTATTAGACAATAAAGAACTTTGATTCAACAAAGGTCTGATCTCTTGCTGTCTATTCAGAAGCCTCACAGATTGTTAGAGATCTGTGCTTGGGACTTTCTTGTTCCTGACCATGTCAGATGACGAGACTATTCCTGTAACATCGGCAGAAGAAACGGTGCCCGTGGAAAGCGGACCTACCGGGGGTGGAGTACTGGCAGCATCCAGCCAAGGAGCCTACCATATCCCACGCCCTGGGCTAGGCTTGCATTGGCCACCGGTCTCCCCCAGGTACTCGTGGTCCAATTTCGGGCACGGGACCTCTGAGTCATGGATCCACGACTGGAAAGTGTCCCGTGTGTGATTCAGTGGGGATCGCACGGAGTTCGGCTGTCCCAGCCTGGTAGAGGAGGAACGGGATTTCTCGAGAGGCCAGGACGATTGGCGTTACCGCTTTCCGGAAGAAGAGCGTGGGATGCCATGGGGTCCCGATCCTGTGGGTGAGGATTTGGGACGGGTGCTGGACCGGCGGTTCGGCGAGATGCAGGATCGCATCACCGTGGAGCTACGGGAGGTCATGCTGGATATGCAGCAACAACTGAGGGATGTTGTGGCTGCTGTACAGGCTCCTGTGCCGGCTCCCCCTCCAGGAGGGGGGGAGTGCCCCGGGTCCCCGGACCTGCGGGAGGAGCGCCCCCGCAACAGGTACTACCAGCAGGGCCGCCAGCGGGGGCCCCTCAGCAACCCATGCCTTTGGGTCCCGTGGGGGCAGACTGTCTGATCCGTCAAGCCCCTGCCGACCCATTGACCGCTACGTTCGACAGGGACCCGGAGAAGCTTCATTTCTTCATAATAGAGATCGAGAGGTTCCTGGCCACTTGGGGCCATCTCTACCCTACCGAGAGGGACCAAGTAGGCTACATCGGTTCGAAGCTACGGGACACCGCAAGCGACTGGTATGTAAGCCTGCACAACCCCCCGGGGCCCAAGTTACATACTGTTGATAATTTCATGTGGGCCCTGTGGCAGCATTATGAGGACCCTCTGGGCGAGGAAAAAGCCCGGAACCAACTGCGGAAGCTGGTGCAGGGGCAGTCCTCGGTGAGGGAGTACACTGATCGGTTCAGGCGAATCGCGGCCAAGGTGCAGGGTTGGTCCGAAGACCTATTTGTGGAAAAATACTGAGAGGGACTGCACCCGGAGATCTACGAGACCATCTTGAGAAGTGGCCGACCATTGTCGCTGGCCGCCTGGATGAGAGCAGCCGCTGATGTGGAAGAACGATTCACCTTGATCAAGTTGGGAGCCTCCGCAACTACCCAACCAAAGGCCCCCCAGAAGATGAAAGGGAAGTCGGCTTTTCAAGAGCTGTGGGATATTCGCTTCAAGCAAGGGCTCTGCATAAAGTGCGGGGAGAATGGGCACTTCGCATCCGCCTGCCCCCGGGGTGGCATGAAGGCACCCAAGACCTCTACCCCGGTGGGGGGGACCCCCCGTCCAGGCAAGACAGCATTTAAACCCTGGGCACTACAGCTGGAAGAGGCAACGTGTGAGCAGGGTGAGTTGGAGCTGGTCGAGGCACAGCCGTCGGGAAACTTCATCAACCTGCAGTAGGTGGCGCAGAGCTGCAGGTCCCCCCACCCGGTGCGCCATCCCCGGTGAGCATTCCTGGCCCTTTACTTTACATGGTCGTGACTGTGATTGCCCCCGGCACGGGAACCCATGTATGGGTGCATGCTTTAATAGACTCGGGGTGTGCCAGAGATTTAATAAGCCCCTTGGTGGTGGATGGGTTGGGCCCCAAGGTAAATCCCCTGGGAGAACCTCTCACCTTTACTCAGATGGACGGTTCAGAGATGAAAGAAGCCTGTGTGGCAGAGACTGAACTTTTGGTGGTGGGGACGGGGGAGCATTGGGAAAAAAGAGCTTTTGTCATCACTCCCAATACCCAATTCCCAATGGTGCTGGGCAGCCCTTGGTTGAGTTCCCACGACCCCTACATAAAATGGAGCGAGGGAAAGATCTCATGGGTAGATGAGAAATGCAACCGCCACACATGGGACCCTGGTTGGGGCCCTGGACCCCCCGCTCCAGTCATGGCGGCAGCCCTGTCCCTGGTGCCGGCCCAGATCCCCCGGGAATATAGAGACTTGGTGGAGGTGTTCAGTGAAACGGAGGCAGATGAACTGCCACCCCATCGCCTCTCTGACTGCCATCGAGTTGTTGCCGGGGGAAAAGCTGCCCAAGGGAAAATTATATTCCATGAGCCCAGCGGAGCGAGAAGAGCTGAGGAAGTTCTTAGACAAGAACTTGGCCCGCGGTTTCATTCGCCCCGCCAAATCCCCCTTCGCAGCCCCGGTTTTGTTTCAGAAAAAGAAAGACGGGGGTTTGAGACTGTGCACGGATTATAGGGGCTTAAATGCAGTGTCTGCCTCCAATGCCTACCCCCTCCCACTAATCAAGGACTTACTAGCTGAGGCAGCCAAAGGGAAGATTTTTACGAAACTGGACTTGTGAGACGCATATTTTTGGGTGCGCGTCAGGGAGGGGGACGAATATAAAACTGCGTTTAACACACCATTGGGACAATTCGAGTATTTGGTGATGCCATTCGGCTTGAGTGGCACGCCGAGAGTTTTTATGAGCCTGATCAATGAAGTGTTGCACAAGCATCTGTTTAAGGGGGTGCTCTGCTATCTAGATGATATCTTGATTTATTCCACTGATAAGCAGTCCCACGTGGGGTTGGTGAGGGAAGTACTGGCTACCTTGCTGGAAAACCACCTCTATGCCAAGTTATCCAAATGCGAGTTTCACCAAACTGAGGTCGATTTCCTAGGCTATCGAATCTCGCAGCATGGGCTGGAGATGGATCCGGCTAAAGTAGAAGTGGTGGTGCAGTGGGAGGCCCCCCAAACCCGCAAACAGCTACAGAGCCTGTTAGGATTTTGCAATTTCTACCACACCTTCCTAAAAGACTTCGCCACTGTCACCCTACCCCTCACAGAACTGTTAAAAACTAAGGGGAAGGGACCCGAGGCGGGAAAACCTGGGGAGCGCCTGGGTTGGACTGAGGCGTGCCAAGCTGCCTTTGAGAAACTAAAGAGACTGTTCACCTCAGAACCTATCTTAGCCCATCCGGATGAGACTAAAGAGTTTGTGATTCATGTGGATGCCTCAGATGTGGCCATGGGGGGGGCAATCTTGCAAATGGGCTCAGATAGCGTCTTGCACCCGTTGGCATACATCTCAAAAAAGTTCAATGAGACAGAGAGACACTGGCCAGTGTGGGATAAAGAGGCGGCAGCCATATGATTAGCCCTGACCACATGGAGACATTGGCTAGAGGGGGCGCAAAAGCCATTTGAAATCTGGACAGATCATAAGAACCTCGAAGCGTTGCGGACCCAGAGGTCCCTAAATGCAAAGCAGCTTCAATTGGCGGATTTCTTTTCGAAATTCAACTTCGTGTTAAAACATTTTCCTGGGAAAGCCAATTCTCTAGCCGACGCATTGCCCTGATTACCCCAACACGAATCTCAGAGAGAGGAGGTGTTCGATTCCATGTTCTCGCCTCAGCAGTTGGGGGGGGGCAGTGACTACTCGGAGCCAGAGCAAAGCGGCCTCGGGACCCCCTTCCTGGACTGAGAGGTGTGCGGGGGAATATACTAAGGAGGAGACTGAGGAATGGAGTGGGATTGATGAATGCTCCACTCATGAAAATAATTGCTGGTACCATGGGTCCAAGTTAATAGTGCCTCAAACACTGCGCAAAGAAGTGTTAATGTCGTGCCACGCTTCCAAGTTGTCAGGACATTTTGGATTTCTTAAGACACTAAACCTGGTTCAGAGACAATTCTGTTGGCCTTGTATGCGTAAAGATGTGTCAGACTATGTAACAGCATGTCAGGTGTGCCTTATGTGTAAACGCGGGGGGGGGGGGGAAGACCCCTGGACTATTGCACCCTTTGCCCACTCCCTCCAGACCCTGGGAGATTGTGTCTATGGACTTCATCACTAATCTCCCACCCTCAAGGGGCAAAACGGTCATTTGGGTGGTGGTGGACATGTTCTCTAAACAAGCTCATTTTGTCCCCTTCAAGCAAATGCCTATCGCCAAGGGGCTGGCCAAAACGTTCTTTAACCACGTGATTAAACTGCATGCTTTTCCTAAGAGAGTGGTATTGTGAGGCTTCTGCCCTAAGCAGTCAAAGATCAGACCTTTGTTGATGAAAACAGAGTTCTTTATTTCTCAGTACTGCATGACAGGTTCTCGAATGTTTGTTAGAGATGACATATACAGGACAGTGAGAGTTAATATACCCTCTAGTGCAGTTTGAAACCCCAATAGTCAACCAATCACAATAAAGGAAAAAAGCGTGGTTAATAGATCTTAGCCGTTTTACTTCCCACAGGAAAAGTGAAGTGTGAAAGTTATAAATTTTCCCTTCTTGAATTAGGCGCCTCAGATGTGCCAGCCATATACATAACAAGTGTCTTTTCAAGGACTTCTCACAGCGATAAGAGAGTTCCGTGTCTGCGAAGGCAGGGAGGGGAGGAATGCAGTGGGGGGAAAAGGCCATTTGGTTTTGGGTGACGTGCAAGTATGCGAGGTCGCCACTCTCCCGGATGAAATAGTTACATTGACCAGACCCTCAAAGAGCAATATAATTCAAAGCAATAAAGACAGCAGGGGGTAACCTGAGACAGCCTGAGAGAGATAGCAAACAGTTACAATTGCATCTGCATCTGCACACAGAAATTTACATAATGCATAAAGGAAACTTTGTTAGGATCTGAGGATCCTGACAGGTATCCGATTGGGGAAGCCAATTCGTTGCCAACTTCTGGTGGGAGCTTCTCCAGGTGATGGACATTGAGCCTGCCCTTAGCTCGGGGTACCATCCCGAGACCGATGGACAGTCCGAACGCGTTAATCAGATTTTGGAACAGTTTCTGAGATGTTACACAAATTATCATCAGGACAATTGGGTGGATCTTTTACCCTTTGCAGAATATAGCTACAACAATGCGGTGCACTCTTCAACTGGTGTTTCTCCTTTTACGGCTGTAGGGGGGGGGGTTCGAGGGAAAGCTGTTGCCCACCCTAACTGATTCAACAGAAACCCCCCCCCCTTGGATTTCTCCCAGTGGTGGGCCAAGCTGCAAGAATCCTGGCCCCTAATTGCTAAAACTCTTGATAAAGCCAAAGCTGACTACAAAAAATATGCGGATAGAGGTCGAGCCGAAGGGTGGGACTTGCAGCCAGGAGATTTGGTTTACCTCTCCACCAAGAACATTCATGGACTCCAACCCAGCAGGAAATTGGGATGGAAATATGTGGGACCGTATAAAGTGTTGAGGAAAATCTCAGATGTGTCGTTTGAACTTGAATTGCCTAAATCATTGAGTTCTGTGCATTCTGTTTTTCATTTCAGCTTGCTGAAGAAGGATCCTGGGCTGAATGCATGGCACCCAGTACCTCCGAGTCCTCCTCCGCTGATGAAGGAGGGGGACCAACACTTTGAAATTTCTGATATCTTAGATTCTAAAATGCGTAAAGGGCGCTTACTGAA
This sequence comes from Lepidodactylus listeri, assembly GCA_029233225.1. Taxonomy (NCBI): domain Eukaryota; kingdom Metazoa; phylum Chordata; class Lepidosauria; order Squamata; family Gekkonidae; genus Lepidodactylus; species Lepidodactylus listeri. The sequence goes on from JARCFY010000013.1 coordinate 71,627,843, forward strand.
TTTGGTTAAGTGGGTAGATTTTGGCCCTGAATTAAATGAATGGGTCTTTGCTGAAAATGTTCATGCTCCTAAACTTGTTAAAGCTTTTCATAAACGTTTTCCTGATAAGCCGGGGTGAAATGTATTTTGGGAAGAGCTGGGTGTCAGGAACTGACAATAGCATCTCTGTACTTTACTTTCATTTTCTTTGTTCTGGTAGATCCCTTGCCTGCACCCCTTATCTGTATCAAACCCCCCTCCCCTATGCAGCTGTAAATGTCACTTTGAAGTATATTGCTTGCTCTGGTTTATGTTACAATTTCTGGGCGGGAGAATGGCGACCCGAATTCCTGCACGTCACCGAAAACAAATGGTCTTCACTCCCATGCATCCCTCCTCCCTCTTTCCGGGCCGTGTATGTTATCTTGTTGTGAAGACCTTGGGTGCTTCTTTGTGGCTGCTTGCCTGGAATTGTTGTGCCTAGCTTCACACATGTGGGTCACTCAGATCAAGAAGGGCATTTTTATAACTTTCACACCTTGCTGTGGGAACCTTAACGGTCCCCTTTCTTTTTCCCGCGTTCACCCTCTGATCCTGATTGGCCTAAGGCTGGGGTTCAATTGTGACTGGAGAATATATTAACACTGACTGTCTTTCATTAAGCATCTCTAACAAACATTGAGAACCTGTTTGCAGTATTAGACAATAAAGAGCTTTGATTCAACAAAGGTCTGATCTCTTGCTGTCTATTCAGAAGCCTCACACCGTGGGGCTGTGCACTGCCACTGTGGGGGTGCCTGGCTGTATGGACTTCCCCCCGTTGGGCCTTGGGCCAGCTGCACGCCTGGTTACTAACAGGCATAACTGACTCCCTGCGGAAGCATCAGTCCCTCGATATTCTCCCAGAAAAAGGCACCTTTGCAGCCCCGGAGCCTGTGTCCCTGGGTGCCAGGATGCCTTGCAGAGATGGGCTATGAACAGAGATGAACAATTTACAGAAATTTTGAAGCCCCAGGGAAACACTTTTTGTGTTTTTCCCACCAGAAAAAAATGGATATGGGGGGGGGGGGGAGGGACCGAGATATATGCAATACTTGCTGGCCTATCAAACCTAAACTAACTTTACTGCTTTAACAACATAAAATGCATCATTGTCCCGATTGCAGGACTTGTCGAGGCATCGGCAGCCCCGCCGACCCCTCACCAGCCCCCCTGAGGACCATGACCACACCCCCGAAACTCACCAAGATGCAGGAGCGCCGGGGGGCGGCCCCCCACAGTGGCGGGCAGCGGAGCGCTGAGCAGAAAGAAGAGCTGAGGTCCGTCCCAGCTCCTTCGCCAGCTGCGGGCGCCGCAGTGGGCGCTGCCGAGGAGAGCGCGGCAACGCCAACTAGGGCTTCCGATGCCGACAGCAGCACAGGGGAAGGAGGGGGAAGAGCTTCCTTGGGCCATCTCCGGGCGCACCTCAGAGGCGGCCCCAGGGACCGAGAACAGAGGCGGCCATCTGCAGAGCTTCCTCGCCCTGGCTACAGGAGGAATGAGGGAGGGGTGTGTGACAAATCAAGCCGCGCCGGGCCGCGTCAGCACACCCAGGCTCCACGCCCAGGGCTGATGGGGGGAAGGCAGGGCGGACCCGGATGCCCAGGAGAGGCCTTGGTGTCAAGGCATAAGAAGGGAGGCGGGGCCAGGCACGGAGGGGGAAAAGCAGAGGAAGTTGGGAGGGGAGAGGAAATAAAAGCAAGGCAGCTGAACGGAACCGGGGAGGAGAAGCCTGTAGGTGACGTTTGACGAAGGTGCAGAGAGAGAGAGAGAGAGAGCGCACGAAAGACTCACCCCAGGGGCGCTGTCAAGGAGGGTGTGGTGACTTAACCCCCCTCTGGGCGCCACATCTGAGGTTCCAGCTGCCAGGGGCAGGAGGCAGACGAGGTGGCGGCACGAGGCGCTGCTGCCGAGTCCAGTGATAGCAACTCGGGTTCCAGTAGCTCATGTGACAATCATTTATAACTTTCTTAGTATATACAATTTCAATATTTGATTTTTTAAAATAGAATTTAAGTTATAAACGCCTTAGTTTTCTACAAGCAAAACTGCAAATACACGTAATACTTGAGAGAAAACTACAAGCTGATACATCCTATGCTGCTTTAGCCCAGATTCCTTAATTTTTGCTATCTGGAAAATAAAAAAAAGGAGTTAAACAGAAAACACAAAATTTGTGTTAAATAACGTAAATAAAACATTATTTGGTCAGAAATAAGGGACACACAAAGGATTGATGATAATATCTGCACAGTTAGATGTAGTTTTTGCTTGGTGTTGTCTTCTTCATCTTCCTGGGGCTACTGGTTAGAGAGCGCTCAGTTCTCAATGAAACTTTCAGAGTTTTGCTCTGAGGCTTTGGTGCAGTTTCTGTCCCACCTCCTTCTGATCTTCCCCCCCCCCTCCAGCAAGGTAGGGCAATAAGCTACTTGATACCCAGTCTGGAGGTATACCGTGTTACAGTGCTTAGAGGGTGTTGGATACTAATGGCAACCGCACACATGGTCAGAGACCACACACACGGTCAGATAAGCTACCGAAGCTTCGCATCGGAAGACAATAGCCCATGCGGATCCTAACTTGGACTAGTTGGCTCAGCAGGATCCTAAAAGGGACCTATGGTCAGGGGTGCCATGTAAATAGTCCTATCACGGGTGTGACTGGGGATGTGGTTTGTACCTGCATAAAAGCAGACCCTCGGGTCCCGCTTGGCAGTTCTTGTTTGCCTTCTGTAAATAAACTATGAGCTGATTTCACTGCAACGTGTCTGGACCCAGTATATTTCACTGGCGACGAAGGTGGGATCCTGATGAGCGACTCTGTGCCTGACTCCGAACTGGGCACCGCCACGAGCACCAGCACTGGCCTCCAGGGCCACCCACCCCACATCTGCATCACTCCAGCACCTCGAGTCATGGCCGCCGCTCCAGAACAGATAGCCATCTTCGACCCTGCATGCCCTGAGCTGTGGGAAGCGTGGGTCAAGCAGCTCACCTACTTCTTCTGGGTCCAGGGAACAACCGAGGCAGACTTGAAGAAAGCGTGGCTCCTCAGCACGTGTGGAGTCTCTACAATCTGGCTCGCCCAGAGTCTCGTCACTCCCAGGAAGCTAGAAGCTGCCACCTAGGACAAGCTCATCAAGGCCCTCACGGATCACTTCACGCCAAAACCATCCAAGATGGTGATGCACATGGACTTTTTTGTGCGCAGCCAACAATCCGATGAGTTGGTCACCAACTTCATGGCAGACATTTGCAGACTAGCCATCGACGGCGAGTTTCCTGCCATCAAGGATGTCCAGCTAAACCAATTCATTTGGGGCATCTGAGAGCCGAAAATCCACAGAAAGCTTGTCCGGCTAGATGACATCAAGCTGGAAAAGACACTCTGCGCAGCCATAGCTTTTGAGAAGGCCCAGAGATCCACTCTGCAGACAGCATGCTCAACTGCTCCAACACCATGTGCCAGCTGCAGGGATCCGCATGAATGCCACTCATGTCATTTCTGGGATGCAGTCTGCCAGTCCTGCAGCAAGACAGGACACATAGCCAAGGCCTGCCATTCCCAAGTATCCAGACGACATCTGACAATGCATCAGGAGTCACTGGACCTGCACACCATGACCACCAGCAGCCATCACCAGGTACTGAATCTTCCTGGGATGCCCCTAACAAAATCCATGTCACGGTACAAGTAGAGGGGTCCCCTTGTGAGATGGAGCTGTACACAGGGTCCTCCTTCTCCATCATATTGGCTGAGACCTTTAAGAGACTGTGTCCACAAGGGGGGCCCCTCCTCAAGAAACCTGTTGGCCTCATGCTGCGGGACTTTCAGAAGAACCCAGTGGCCATCAAATTCTGGGTTCAGTACAAGGACTTTAACAGACTATTGGATTTATTGGTGGTGGAGGGCAAGCTAAGAAACCTGCTGGGCCTATCTTGGTTCAGGCCCTTGGGGTTTGGGGTGACCAGGGTGCACCGCGTACCAGGTGGTGGGTTTTCTGAGGTGTGTGACGAATTCCTGGTCATTTTTGATGGTTCATTTGGCTGCTACACCGGATCTCCGGTTGCCCTCGAACTTGACCCCACTGTGCAGCCAGTCCGCCTGAAGGCCAGGTGCGCCCTCTTTGCATTATGGCCAAAAATAGACTTAGAGCTAGACCGCCTGGTGGCACAAGGGGTCCTGGAATGCATGCCACATGCCCAATGGGAGATCCCCCCATAGTCACCCCGGTTAAGCCCTATGGGGATGTCCAGATATGGGCAGACTACAAATGCACGATCAATAAGGACTTACAAGATCATGCATATCATCCCTATTGTCAGCCATGTCCTCACTTCGCTAGCAGGAGCCAAGATCTTTAGGAAGCTGGATCTGGCACAGGCCTACCAGCAACTGGTGGTCAATGCCACAGTGGAAGCCCAGACCATAGTGACCCACCAGGGGGCATTCAAGGTGAAGTGCCTACAGTTCAGGGTCAGTGTGGCTCCTGGGATTTTCCAAAACTCGATGGACTGTTTACTTAAAGGAATCACTGGAGTCCAACCTTTCTTTGATGATGTTTTGATCGCAGCTCCCCCCCACGAGTATCACAGGTCCCCCTTCTTGTTTATATTCTAATTCCTGGGCAGGGGTTGTGCGGATACTTATTTCTGCCAACAGAGGGCTCACTCTCCCCCAACAGCTTTTCCTACATAGCCAAGGGCCTTCCTGGGTCTACAGAAAAATCCAAAAAGTTAAAAAAAAACCCTTCAGGGATGGTTGAATTCCACCCAATACCTTTTGAAATGGCCTCTGCAGGGATCTAACTCTAGGCATCAACGGTGAGAAATTAGAACTTGGGGGGGGGGAGGCTTCTAACTGGCTCTGTCAGTAAAAGGCAGGGGAAGGGCCCTTTCCTGGCCTTTTTTGGCTTTTGAGGGAGGGAGCCTTGGGACCAGGCCTGACGAGGGTTGTCAGTGCCAGGCTGAGGAATTCCTAGAGATGATATCGTGGACTCTAAGGAAGGCTGGGTTTGCGGAAGGGAGAGGCCTCAGCTGGGTATAATGCCAGAGTCCACCCTCCAAAGCAGCCATTTTCTCCAGGGCGACAGATCTCTGCTGTCTAGAGTTCAGTTGTAATTTGGGGGGGGTCTCAAGGCCCCACTTGGAGGTTGGCAACCCTAGGCTGGCATCCCTAGGCAGCACCCTCTGGGTGACTTGATACCACCTGACTTGCATGACTTAATTAGGCCTAACTGCTTTCTACTGTTCATCAGCAGCCAACAGTCACACACTTTCAGTCTAACCAACTTCACAGGGTTGTTGTGCAGATAACAAGGAGTAAATAATAATGTAAGCTGCTTTGGTCTCCACTATGAAGAAAGATTATAATTTTCCTAGGTAGAGGCTGTGGGGGAGGGGAGACGGAAAGCTGAAGACAGAGGGGTACATAAAGGTAGGTTGGCTGTTGAGTGGGAAGGAAATAGGGTTGACAACTCCAGGTTGGGAAATTCCTGGAGATTTGAGAGGTGGGGCCTGGGGAGGGGGGTTGTGGAGGGGAGGAACTTCAGACTGCTATAATGCCATGGACTCCACCCTCCAAACCAGCCATTTCCTCTACGAGAACTACCATTGCCAGCCTCCAGGGGAAGGCTGGAGATCACCCAGAATTACAACTGTTGTCCAGGTGACAGAGATCAATTCCCCTTGACAAAATGTCTGCTTTGGAGGGTTGAGTCTATGATACTATTTATTTTTATTTATTTATTTTTCACATTTATATCCCGCCCTCCCCGCGAACGGGCTCAGGGCAGCTTACATGGGCCCATGGCCTGATCAATACATTACTATACCTTGCTGAGGCTGCTTGCCTCTCCAAGCTTCACTGTCCCAAGACTCAACCCCCAAATCTCCAGGGATTTTCCAACCTGGAGCTGGCAGCCCTGAGGTGAATTGATCTCTGCAGCTGGGAGATCCATTGTGATTCCCAGAGCACTGCCACTGCTGCTGTGGGGGGGGGGGGGGAGGAAGCAGGCGGGTGGCTGGGAGAGTGATGGGGCAGAAAGAGAAGGGGTGGGGGCAGAAAGAGAGAGAAAGAGTGATGAGGTGGGGAGGCAGAAAAACAAAGAGAATGATGACGGGTCAGAAAGAGAGAGGAAGTAACATACATGGAGGAGAGAGAGAGAAGAGTGGAGGCAGAAGGGAGAAAGAGTGTGAGAGAGGTAGGGGGAGAAGGGAGGAAGCAAAGGTGTGAGGAATGGGATAACCATCCCACAAGTTTCTTGCTGGTCTCCACTTGTATAACTCTAATAGCACCTCTTCAACATTTCAGGTAGGAGTTCTCTTTAACAGGATGCCTTTTAATCTACTCAGCCAATCAGAAGCCCTGACAGGCAAAAGCCCCACCCAGGCCCTCCCACTCTCTGAAGGCACCTGGGGGGCATCAGGGAAGGTGTCGGGTGGCACCATGGCGCCTAAGGGGGGGGGGGGGACCCTTGCCATAGATTCTAGGCAAAATCCCTTCTAAATTTTTCCTGCCACAAAATCTCCAGGAATTTCTCAGGCCAGAACTGGCAACCCTAGGAGACCTGGAGGCCCAAATGGACACGCCCCCCCCCCCCCCGCTCCTTATTCCTCTGGTGTGAGCAGCTATAGGCTGAAGCAGCTAATTTAGAGCCCCCTTTTTCTCTTATTTCCTCAGTAGGACAAGTTGTGATGCATGGCTCCAGTGTATGCGATTGTGTGCCCATGAGAACAATCACACCATGCCAGGCATTTAATCCCATTGGTTTAAAATGTGTATCTTTGCCTCCCTTCCCCCTTTCTTCTACCAGCGTGGCCCCTGTATAGTATTTTAATCAGAGGAAGCAGATATACCAAGGAAGTGGGGAGGGCGGGGAGGGCCACACCATCACAGCCCCCAGCTGTCAGTATAAACACTTGACCATTTCCTGTTATTGTAGCCTAAAATGTGCCATGACATCATCCCAGGGCCTCCTTGAATCACCCAGGAGGAGGAAAAGGCTGCCTTCCCAGCCTGCCCTTTGAGCTAAATCAGGGGAATTGCCGGCCCTATATGGCAGTCAGTGGAGCCTGGCAAATCCCAGCCACTGTGACTGAACCCAACCCGAGACTGCCAGGCCTCCCTTGATCTTGGCGGTGCTGAGATTTCACAGACAGGAAAAATGGTTCTTATTCTTCACGAAATACTGGCAGCTGGAACAGCTGGAATGGGAATGGGAGGAGTTATTTGGAGACAGGAGGAGCTGGATGGAAGGAGGGGACTAGAAGTCCGTCCCCCCCCCCCCCTTCACATATGCAGTAACTGGGTTGCTTTTGTATTTTGAAGGCATGCTGGATTACATTGTCACTCTAATTGAGGACAGCAGTTCCTAGAACACAGGCGGCTGTTTCAACGTTCCCAAGGTCTGGAAACCTGGCATACAGGGATTGGGGTTTTGTCCTGGAAAAGGGGGGTACCCTTCACTCTTACCTACCCCAAGTGAATATAAAACTTGGCTGGGGCACAAAATGATGGGCGGGCAGGCAGGCAGGTTCCTTGTTGCTGAGAGAAAACCCCGGTTACCTTGAGAAGAGCTTTGCTAGGAATGCTTGTGTCTGTTGCCCTTTTCAAAATGGGGACAAAAAAGAGGGGGGGAGGACTTAACCCTAAAACCTGGGATCAAGAACCTAAAAAGGTAAGTCCAACAGAATAGAGGGCCAACAATAAAAAACTTAATGTGTATAGTATAAAAAGATACATGTATTTATTAACAAAGAATTAAAAAACATATAAGGGCCCAATCACACCTCATATAAAAATACCAGAATATAGCACACAAGGGCTAACGGACTTGACCTGACGCGTTTCGGCCTGTTTAGGCCTTCTTCAGAGGTCAAACATAAACAGGAGCATATTGGCTTGTATCATACTACAGTACAGTCATACAATTATGCAACATAGATACAAGATGGACCAGAAAAGAATTGCTGTAAAAATAGAAAAATGTGAAATTAACTACATATAATAAAATGAATAAATAAATGACACCCACATTCTACTTAAAAACATATTGACTTCCTTCCAAAGTGAAACCACGAGGCACAGAATAAAAGTACAACGGAGGCCTCCAAAGATGCCGTCACAGGCCAAGTGATGTTTCACTGATAATAATCTAGAAACAATATATGTATATATAAACCAATACAATCTACAATACTGAAACTTAATTTAAAAAGTAATTAAATAATAAATAAAGTTATTTTGTTACTTCTGGTCCAGAAAGTGCCTTCCAGGGATTGTATAGCCAAAGCGTCCTCAGTAAAGTTGTCCCTTAAGCAAAAAGCAGTGCTGATAAGGCAAAGTGCTGGAGCTTTATACCAGGTGAAGGATGATACAATCCTTGTCTGTTGCCCTTTTCAAAAGGCCCATGAGACCCCTGCTGTGCTTCATTCATAAGCTAGAACTGGTCAGGCCAGGGGCCTTTAAGAGGACATGGAGGTTTTGCCTGTCCCTGTGCTGACCGGATGTGTCGCCTTCACAGCTGGAGATCCTGCCAGGTCACTTGTACTCTTCTGCCTCACCTGGTCCTGAAGAAGGTGGGCCCTGCAAGCAGACTGGGTCGCCCCCTTGCTGCCTCCCCCCTAAAGTCACCAAGCTCCAAGGATGACCTGGAGGTCTCTTGGAATTACAACTCCAGGGACCAGTTCCCCTGGGGCAAACAGATGCTCCAGAGGGTGGGCTGTATGGCTTTACTGAACACATGAAGCTGCCTTACGCTGAACCAGGCCCTCAGTCCATCAAGGTCAGTTTTGTCTGCTCAGACTGGCAGCGGCCCTCCAAGGTCTCAGGCGGAGGTCTTTCATATCACCTACTGCTTGGGCCTTTCCACTGGAGATGCTGGCAGGGGCGCAGCCAGAACACTTTGGGTGGGGGGGGGGGCTTCAGGAAATCCAAGGGGTGGGGGTGGGGGGGAGAAGAAGACTTCCCCCCACCTTTCCAACTGTCAAAGGGGCACAGGCTCACTGGTTTTCTTCTTGCTTCTGCAGCCAAAGTTGGCTGCAGAAGCAGGAAGGAGACCTCCCCCAATGCCTCTCTGATGTTTGCATCTGGCACCTCTCCCCCCTCCCTGTCCCTGTCCTGCCAGCTACCCTTTGGACTGGCCCTGCGGGCAGCCATTCACAACACGGAGGGTGAGCGAGGCAATGGCAGGGGCTGCAAGGCGCTAGAGCAGCTGGCGGTGGGTGGCAGTGAAAGCACAGTGGTGTGTGGCTAACAGGTGCGGGGCATGGGCCTGGAATGCCCCAACATAGCTTCATGCCTGGATGCCAGGGACTGAACCTGCACAGGCTCTTCCACTGAGCCACAGCCCCTCCCCATGACAGTCCCTCTCCCCCCCCCCCAAAGCCCACCCTCCCCAGACCTCTAGATCTCTAGAAATGGCCCAGCTTGGAGCTGGCAACCCTGTTCCAGACACAGCCCCTCTCAGCAGCAATGCTGAAGGCTCAGCAAGCCAATCTTCACAAACGTCTTCTGGAGAAAGCAGAGGATAGAACCATACTCAGTTTAAAAAGAGCCCCGCTGGGGAATTAAGTTCACCAGGAGAGGCTGAATCAAAGAAGCTCCTGTGGCCGGGAGGACACGAGAGAGAGGCTCTTGTCAGTGGCAGCCCCACCATTATGGAACAGATTCCCCAGGGGCGTCTGCTTGGCCTGCCCCCCCCCTCCATCTTGAGGAGGCAGATGAAGGTGGTTTTTATTTAGGACTACATTTGATTAAAGCACATCCTAAACTGTGATTTTAAATTTGGGCTGTATGTATTTTTATGTACTCTATTTTATGTATTTTACATAAGCCCCCTTGAGCTCCATGAGGGAGAAAGACGGCTAATAAGTGTTACAAATAAACAAATATCTCCTGCACCTGTCAGGGTGAAGCCGTGTTCTGGCTTGGCCTCATCCTGACACCCTAGTTTCCTTTGTGCGTACCAACATGACCCACCCCCACCCCCACCTCCCACCTCCTGAAATGGTACAGTCCAGCTGGAGCGGCTGCACATGATTTCCCTGACCACGTCGCTTGGTGGTGCTGAAGGAGTGAAACATGGTTCTGGGTTCTCTCTCCCACTGTGTCGTGCTGCCCCAGGAACTTCTCATCTCAGGGTGGGGGAGTGGTGGTGGTGGTGTCTGTGTGTATCGACACCATGGAAGCCCATTTAAAGAGACCCACCGAGGCCATGTAGCTCTGTGAGGCTTGGGGAAGGGCTGCCCAGTATGTGCTCTCAGTTCTCCCGCTGACAGGGAAGCCCTCTTCCAACAATGGTCTTCGTATAAGGAACAGTTAAATTGATTTGTGACAGGAATGCCAAAGCCACACCGTCAGTCTCAGTAAGGCACTGGAGTGAGGAGCAGGACTGTCAGGAAACAATTGCTGCTACTTGAGGACATGTTCCAAACCCAGCCCCTGGGATGATTACAGGCCGTTGCCTTGGGGAACCAGATAATAGGAGAGAATAAGAAGCTAATAACATTTCACTGCTGCACTGCTGGCACATGCAAATCTCTAAGCAGGTAGACTTCTAGAGGCCTTTCACACAGGTTTTTCAATCACATTTTTATCTCATGGAGCTCAGGCAGCATCAATGGCTCTTGAGAGGACTTTGGTCCCCCAATGACAGCCAAACTAGACTACACATGTAACCTGATTTGGGATGGGTATTCCCCCACTCAACTTGCAGTCACATGTGACATCAGGGAATGAAGGACTCCGGGTGCGCCAGGGCCTGATCCAGCTTGGGAGTTCAGCACAAGGAGAGAAGGGGTTTCATTCAGCTAAAATGGCCTTAGGGGGCCTTGTTTGCCAAACTGAGGGGATCTGTATTTCCTGCTTAGGCTTACCATTTGCCCACTGACAGCAATCTGAGGAGTAGGATGGAAAATGAAGAAAGAAAATAGCATTCATGGTGATGCTTTAGGAATTTTCCCCATCTGTATAGTATAGGCCACAGAGATTGGAGAGATTCCTGTAGCATCACCCAGAAGTGATGTCACACCCTCAGACATTCACCTGGAAGTGACATCACACTCTCTGTGATGTTCTAAAAGCCAGTTTGTTGTAGTGGTTAAGAGCACAGACTCTAATCTGGGAGAACTGGGTTTGATTCCCCACTCCTCCACATGCAGCTGCTGGGTCAGTCATAAGTTCTCTCAGAGCTGTTCTCTCAAGGGCAGTTCTCGAGAGAGCTCTCTCAGCCCCACCTACCTCACAGGGTGTCTGTCATGGGGAGGGGAAGGGAAAAGGATTGTAAGCCACTCTGAGACTCCTTCAGGTAGTGAAGGTGTTGTGTTTGTTTAGAATATGAAGCAGTAATAGCTTGAAAAGGGCTCTGGTATCCTAAAGCTCCAATTCCTATTGGCTGATTAATAAAGACTCCCATTGGTCCTGAAGTCAATCTAGATAGCCAATCACTGAGCCCTGCTTGGGTCCAATAGTATTGCTTGTATATAGTTACATTGTTGAAAGTTATGTGTTGGAACAGTATAAATGAAAGTGCTGCTCTCATAGAGCTGTCTTTTGAGCTGAACAGTGTCACTGAATAAAAGCCTGTTTGTTTGAATTCATCGCCTCCTGCTCAATACTTAAAACTGGCGATGAGGATGGGATCCCAGTCCTAACTGAACGGCTGAAATCACTCTGCCTGCCCAGCTGAAATCACTAAGGGCGCCCAGAGCTAAATCACTATGGGCATGGCATCCAAGGGCCATATCGAACCGTTCGACCCAAAGGTTGGGAACTGGGATTCATACCTCGATCGGTTTGAATGCTATCTCGTAGCAAATTGTATTGACGGAGACGATGTCTGCCGTGCCACTTTTCTGAGTACCTGCAGCCAGGCTGTATTCGACATTGCCCCCTCTAAGATTTAGTTGCCCCCTCTAAGTTACTCGAGACCCCTCTCAGCACCATCAAGGCCCGGCTGACCGAGTACTTCACCCCGAAGATGTCAGCTCCGCACACCAATGCACATTCCATCAGCGGAACCAGAAGGAGGGCGAGTCTGTCACGGAGTACCTCACTGCACTGAGGCGGGCTGCTCAAGACTGTCACTTCACCGATTTGAAGTCCATTCTCCTAGATCGGCTGCTCTGTGGCCTCAGAGATGAGGGCATCAGGTGAGCCCTACTCTTACTAAAGACTCTCACATATGAATCGGCCCTAGAAGAGGCCCTGAGAGTAGAGGCCACCAACCTATCCCTCCGTGAACTGCGATTGAGTTCCCACAGCCACACGCCAGGCTGCTCTGACGCTGTACACTGGGGTAGTACCACTGAGTCTGATAACGCCCGGGACGACCAATCTGATGTCTCCGATGACAGAGTTTTCAACACGAGGGCCAATCAGAAGCTGTGCCGCTGTCACAAAAGCCCGCGCCGCTCTCAAAAAAGCCCGCGAAGAAACAGCTGTGCCGGTTGCGGAGGTGTGCATGTGCGTAGAGACTGTCAGTTCTGCGATGCCATCTGTCATGTGTGTGGGAAAGCGGGCCACCTTGCCAAAGTATGTTGCTCGTCTCAGGGTCGTGATGCTTGAGACGAGTTCCAGCGTACCAGAGGGTCTGTGAATGCCCCCAGCCAATCGTATCATTCCAAGTCATCTCGGCCATCTGGGCAAAGACAAAGGTACAGCAATGAAGCAAGCGTGTCCGAGGACTACACCAACTGCCTATATATACACCAGGGGCTACATCCGTGTCCGAAAATCAAAGCCACCATCTTCATTGAAGGTCGAGCGTGCCAGATGGAGGTAGACTCTGGGTCAGCATTGTCCATCGTCTCTTGGAGCACGTTCCAACAAGTCTGCCCGCGATTTGCTGCTCACCGCCTTCCGAGATGCACCCTACAGCTGTTCGACTTCCAGACGAACCGAGTTCCAGTCATCAGCATCACCACAGTCCAGGTCAAATATAAGAAATTCTCTGGCCGTCTAAACCTGCTTGTGGTAGAGGGTCACCGCACAAGCCTGATAGGGCTGGACTGGTTCGCCGCCTTGGGCATAGACATTGTTGGTGTGAACCAAGTTGAGCCACAGCCTTTTATGGACCTTGAGACAGAGTTTCCGGAGGTTTTCAAGACAGAGCTAGGCTGCTACAAGGGTCCACCTGTGTCGTTTAACCTGGATCCTGCTGTACCACCAATCTGCCTCAAGCCCAGACGCTGCCCCATCACTTTTAAGCCCAAGGTTAATGAGCAGATTGATAAGCTGTTGGCCCAAGGGATCCTCGAGCCAGTTCCCAATGCCAAGTGGGAGACACCTATCATCACTCCCCTCAAGCCCGATGGCTCCATCCGTTTGTGCGCTGACTATAAGTGCACCATCAACCGGGCCCTACAGCCTCATGCATAACCGGTTCCTTTGGTGAGCCACCTTCTAGCCTTGGGGGCCGGGTGTTTGCCAAGATCGACCTTGCCCAGGCATATCAGCAGTTGCCAGTAGATGCAGCCACAGCCGAGGCACAGACTATCGTGACGCACCGAGGTGCTTTTAAAGTAAACCATCTGCAGTTCGGGGTAAGCGTCGCCCCTGGCATTTTTCAAGAACTTATGGAGCACCTTCTTCGGGGTCTGCCTGGCGTCATACCCTATTTCAATGACGTCTTAATTGCCGGGGCCTCTGATCTTGAACTGGCTACTCGGGTGCGAGAGGTCCTTCGTCGGCTACTTCGCTTGCAATTGGGGGCCCTGAAGCTTAAGCTTCATTAGTTTCACAGTAGATTCACAGGGCCTCTGGGTATAGGGAGGGAGTGACCAAAGTTGGTTTCTACCCTATGCAAAGGCAGGCAGTGGTGAACCACCTCTGTTGATCTCTTGCCTTGAAAATCCTCTGGGGCGGCCAGCTTCCACTGTCACCAGTAATAATGACATTCATTTACATTTAAATTAATTGATGAATCCATTAAAGGGCATTTCCCCAGTATCTGCACTGCTTCATGCATCATAAACATGCTTTCGGACTCTGGGACTTGGGAAAGACCGGCTCCCTCCTTAGCCAGGGGCCACAAACACCACTAGAAGCAACACATCCCTGCCTCTTTTCTCTTCTAAAACCTTCCGGCACAGTGTGATGGGAACTGCTCTGCTGCAGGACTGCTCTTTTGGTCTTGCCTTCATCTCCCCCTCCCTGATCTCTCTGGTACTGTCAGCGTGCCCCCTCTGCTGGGGAAAAATAGGAATGTTCACACAATCTGGAGGGGAGTGGGGTGGAATCTGTGCAGGGATTTTTACGTGGGGCATCCAAACATTCACAACAGCCTTTTAAGCTTTACAGAACATTCCCTGTGACTTACACAAACAAGGGAAGGAAGTCTGAAGTGTGTTGCTGTTTGGGTGGCAATTTCAGAAGCTCTTTGCAAACTAATTGGCTTAGACTCTGCTTGATGTCTGTTTACCAGCCAGAAGACAATAAAGAATGAAGGGTGTGTGTGTGTGAGTGGGCCTAAGATGCTTCCCTCCACTTTGATTGATGCCCATGTTGGGATGAGGCAGGAGCAGATGCCCTTTGTTGGAACAACCCACATGGAAAGGTAACATTCAGTCAGAGATGTCTGTGTGCTGATCCTCACTGGCTCAAGAGGGTTGGTTGTTCCTAACTGGGGGTTTGAATGAATTTAATGTTGTAACTGTAAGTCGTAACAGCACAGCATAGCATAACATTAACATCAGATATAGACACATATGTCAAATTTCTCAATAAAGGTCCTGAAGTCCAAGTCATCATATTTATTTCCCCATCCTGCTATATTATTTGTAGGGTTTGGTCTGCTAGTACATTCCAGATGTTGGTCATTCAGGTCTAGTCAATTTAATTTAGCTATACAATTCAAGGCTGGGCTGTCTTCTAAGCATCTACATCCACTGGTCACCTCCTGAATTATACCATGAGGTGAATAAGGTTGTGCAATAGAGTTGATTACATTTAAAAGGAATGGTTTTACAGGATCATTAATAAGTAGTTCACTGCCTTTCCTTATGGGATGAACAAGGGTCTATTGAAGAGTAACCAAAGAAGTCATTCGAGGGGAACATGTATTTGTACTTGCTGTAAGTAGCTTGGGAGCCAATGGGACCATTGTAAGTGGCTCATCAAGAGGAATCTCAGCATCCATAATTGAATTTTCAAATTTTTAGTCTCTTGTAGCTTACAGGGCTTGGTGATCAATCCATCAGTAGTCATTTGATGCTTGGCATTGATAGATGGTCCAGAGGGATCAGAAGCATCTTCTTCTAAGGAAGTAGATAGTTGGCCAGAGGGTACATGGGTCCTGAGGTCCACAAGGGCGGTAAAGTCCTGTTGATTTGCTTGGCCAGCGCAAGGGGCATGTGTCTCGCATGGAAATTGGGAGTTTAAATCAGGCATTCTTGAATCATCTTGAAGTGATAAATTCATGGGTGTTGCCATATCTTTCTCTAACAACATTGAATTGAAAGCAGACCTTTCTGAGACTGGTTAAATTCTGAGACTGGGAAGCAAATTATGAAGACCCCGCTTGACACCAAGACCCTAGATGAGGCATTGTCAATCTTTAAACTTGTTACAGAGTCCTTGGCCTCATATGCACAACCAATCAGATCTTCAGAGTCATCTTCCCACTCTTGGTTTGATGCTGAATGTTTTGAAGCCAAAAGACCTGAGATATGGTTACAAACAGCTGTGCTCTGGCACTAATCCCTGGACTTTTCACAGATATAGAGAACTGAAGAAGGATTGTCAAAGGCTGCTTACCCAAAAGAAGCACACTTTTGCTATGGAGAAATGGTCCCAACTACTTACAGCGTTCAAGTGTAGTGACCATAAAACCTTCTGGGCATTGGTCTCTGGCTCAAAAAATTTATTTGGGCCATGTACATCTTCTAAAATTACTGCACAAAATTGGACAACTTATTATTTGGATCTTTTTAATGACCCATCCTGCTTAGACCTAGGAAATAATGGACCAATGCCTGCTGACCTGCCAGACTGGCCACCAGTCTCCTATGATGAAATTTTTGATCCTATTAACTCTTTTAAATCTGGCAAAGCCCCAGGACCTCACGGCCTACCTACTGAACTCTTTAAGAGTGATATTGATTGGTGGACACAAGTTCTTGCCCACTTATTCATGCTTATTTTTTTAATTTAAGTTTTTATTTTAATTTCTAATAGCATATAAGGATAATACAAAATCCAATAAACGGTGTATGACATTGCAATATTAAGAATATTCAAAAACAAATTATGAACAGCAAGAAAATCTTCTGGTAACTAGAAATAGTGAGTTAACTTTGCTTATCAAGAAATGATATACCAATGTAGTAATTCATTCAGTTGGCAGCTAATCAAGGCAAGCGAGTGAAAATGATATTGATGTTTATAACAATGAGAACTTGTAAACAACATCTGAGCCATCTGAAATCAGAATATTGAAAACTTATGTCTGAGGTTTAAAGTAACCATAATATGTAAATAACAACGTTTCATACATTAAGGACCTCCCAAAGGAAAGGAAAGAAAAAAAGGAGAAGGAGAAAAAGAGAAAGAGGGAAAAAGGAGACGAGTGCTCACAACCAGTTTTGGTAAGTAGACCAGCATTGTGATATGACTTCCATTTCTGATAAGAATTTCAGTATTGGATCCCACTTTGACATGAAAGTTATTTTGATTGGTCGTACTGAGAAAGTGTTTACTTTATTTGTGACACTTTCCATTAAGAATTGGTCCCGGAGTTCCGGTTCTGCCCTCGTTGGAGGCAGACGTGCGGGAGAAGGCTCCGGCGTCTGGGCTTGAACTTTTCAGGGTATTGAGGCAAAAATAGTTAATTTTGCCTTTCTTCCTCCCTGTAGGGGGGGGGAGAAGCGGGGGGCTTAGGTAGACGTCTAGGGTGAACTCTGGCAAAGTTTCCTGGACGCCTCCGTGCTCTGTGCCAAACCTGAGAAGAAGACTGCCAGTGGATAACTGACAGGAAAAACAAAGAGCGGGACTACATGGAGCCTACGAATAAAAGGACCGAGACGACTGGAAAAGAAAACTAAAAGCTGAGTATTACTTATGACTTAATATTCTTCTCATTTTGGTTTCTCTACATTTGCCCAAATGTGGACTTGTGCACGGCACGCAACCCCACGGCAATATTTGGCTGACTGAGGAAACGGGTGGGGTGGGGTGGTGCGTATAAAAAGAAACTCCGCTGCACTAACCATATCTCTGGCATTTTCTTTACTTTCTTTGGCTTCTGAGCTTACTGGATAGTCTGGAATCGGGTCTACAAGGAGGAGGAGGCGAGGTGTGTAGAGGAGAGTGCTGAATACGCAGAAGCAAGTCGTATGATTCAGCAAACCTGACGGAGGCAACGGGGCGGCTGCGTGAGATCGACAGAGCGGCTGCGCGAGTGTGGAGACAACAGGGAGGCTGCGCAAGACCAGGAGGCAGCATTTGGAGGTGACGGGGCAGCTGCGCGAGATCGGCAGAGAGGCTGCGTGTGGGTGGAGACGACAGAGAGGCGGCGTGAGACTGCGCGAGACCAGGAGGCAACGTTTGGGAACTGCGAGACTACGAGACCCGGAAAGACGTGAGACTGAGAGAGAGTGCGAGATTACGAGGGAAAAACACCCTAACTGAACGAAAGACACAGTAATAGCGTGGGGCTTTTGAAGTTAAGAAGCACACGTTCAATAACAATAATAACTTAATATTGCATATATTGCATATATAGTAAAGTATAGAAGCGTGCTGAGGTACAATTTGAAAATACAGTGACTTAATAGCACGCAGGACAAGGAAAATAAATTTGTGACTGTGTAACTCTGAAAGCATTGTAAGCACAAAAAAATAATAAGAGTAGTATTGTTTGTCTGGTGACCAAGTATTTGAGCATACAGAACTTTCTAAAGCTATAAACACATAATAATAAATTCATAGATCAATTAACATTCATTAATTAGTAATAGGATTAAATTGATTAGACTCTAATATCAGATTAATTAATTAGAATAGAATTAAACAGTTAGAACAGAATAGAATACCCAATATATTAAAGATCAAAATTGCAGCTGGATATTAAAATATTAGAATAGTAACATATCAAATCTTAAACAATAAAAATTTATTAAAATAGAATAGATAGTAAAATATAGTTGCAGTATAAATACAATTACTAAATAAGGTAGTATAGTGGGTGAAAAGATAATAAGCTAACTCTAGGGGAGCAATTAACAGATAATCAATTAGTTAAATAGCTTACTAATTAATTAGTGAATCAATTAATTGGCTGATTAATATACAGATATATAGATAGAGATAGACGTATAATTTGTATTAATTACCCCACTAAGCGATAATTAGTTATTAATCCACTAACTAAGCTAATTAATTAAATATCTATGTAAATATTTAATAATACAGATTACCATTTATTAATTAATAATTACACAGGTGTAAAAGAACATATTTAAAAAAGATTAACCAACTTTTCATAACTTAAAATACCAAGAAGACCGTGTTGAGGTAAAAATATCAAAAGTAATCACAGTTTAAAAGAAACTCAATAAGGCTAAGATAAACCACCCCAGGCTTAGTTTCAGATAGTTTGGGAAAAATAAATAAATAAATAAAACAAAAATACATAAATAACTTAACACTCATTAGATACCGTGCCACTTAGCTCACGTAAAACACGCCAACTACAGGGCCATCACAGGTAAGTGGTGAACAACTAATGGCAACAGGTGCTCCAAGAAAGAACTCCCTACCGTCACCATCTCAACTCAGAACAATGAGCCAACAGAAGTCAACGGCAGGCAACCCAAGCCAATCAAACAAGGACGTAAAATCAATGATAGACGACGCCGTAGCAGCTGCCATTAAGGCAGTAATGGAAAATACAGTTCCAGTCTTACTAGAGAAAGTAGAGGAGAGAATTCCAACCTTGATCAAGAAAGAAATTACACCAGTATACGACAAGATCTACGATAAAATTGATGAATTAGCAAATCATATGAAAGTGGAAGTAGAGGCAATCAAGACACAAGTTGTTGCCAATAAAAAAGACCTAGAAACTTTGAGGATGGGTGGTAGACAGACCCACGATAGAGTGAGAGAACTCGAGCTAGACCTTCAAGATGTCAAAGCAAAGAATGAAGGGCTGGAAAACTCTTTAATCAACCTGGAACTGGACAGAGCAGCGACAATCATCAGATGTCAAAATATCCCAGAAAAGATCGGTTCCAGTCTGAGAGAAGAAGTGGCATCAACCTTGGCAGACCAGCTAGACCTCGGGACGAAAGAAGAGATGATGAATGAAATTGACACAATCTATAGGCGAAACACGGTGTTTGCCAAAAAAATTCAACGTTCCAAGAGAGGTCCATGTAAAGTTCCACAAAAGAGAGACCAGGGAAAAAATCCTGAGATCATCAAAGGAAAATAAAGTTGAAATCCAAGGTGAAGAGATACGATTCCTTAAAGAGGTACCATGGCGGGTGAGAGAGAGAAGACGTAACTACCAACAGCTAGCGTCAATGTTGCGAGAAAAAGAGATACCATATAGATGGAACAACCCGGAAGGAATTCTCTTTGAATACAAAAGCAGAAGGTATAAATTGGATTCAATTTTCAAATTAGAAAACTTTCTTGAGAACTTTGGAGAAGACTTTAACATGGAAAAGAGAGGAGAGGAAGAAGAGGAGGAAGAACTCCAACACTCGGAAAAAGAAGAAGAACAGGAAAAAGGAAAAGATAAAGATGGGACATACCAAAAAAAAGAGAAGAAAGGCGGCCAGATTCCACTCCAAATCCTGACAAGAAAACAGGCGAAGAGCAAGCCCAAAGAACAGAAACGTGACGATGGCCCTGAATAGTATGGATTTTAAAATACTATCAGTAAACGTTAATGGATTAAATAGTCCACAAAAACGGAGAAGGATATTCCAACAGGCCAATAAAATTAAAGCTGATGTGACATGTCTACAAGAGTCACACATTAGAAAGGACCATATAAAACATCTACATTGTAAAAAATTGGGAACAATGTTCACTGCGACGGATGAAAAAGAAAAAAAAAGGGGAGTGGTTATATATGTAAAAGATCAGTTGCGCCCTCAACAAGTGTACTCGTCGGTAGATGGTAGGATAATACCCATCACTATCATTAAGGGAGGAATGGAATATCTAATAGTAAACATATATGCCCCTAATTCAAAGCAGGATACCTTTTATAGAGAGCTGGCTGAAGTCCTTCAACTAAAAAAATCCCATAAAATTTGTATAACTGGAGATTTTAACGCTGTAATGGAAAGGGAACTAGATAGGAAGACTCCAGGTAAAAACAAAAAAAAAGGTTTAGTTCTGCCAAATAGCTTCCTTCAAATAGCGGAAGAACATGACCTTTTGGACATGTGGAGGGTAAAACACAGGTTTGAGCGAGGGTATACTTTTTACTCCTCCAGACACAAATCATGGTCTCGTATAGACATGATGTGGACCTCCAGATCCATAGCCCTTGAGATAAAAGATATAGACATTTTGCCATCAACGTTCTCAGATCATAACCCGATGCTATTAACATTAGTAGAGGTAAAAAAAAATCGGAGATGGTCCCTGAATAGATTTGTACTAAAAGATCAAGACTTTGTAAATAAATTGAAAAAAGAAATAAAGATGTTCTTCAAAGAAAATATTCAAGAAGAAATCTCCATTAATGTGGTCTGGGACGCCTTCAAGGCTTATATAAGAGGTAGATTTATTAGTCAAGCAATCTGGATTAAAAAACAGGAAAATAAGGAATATAATCAACTAGTTAAACAGATTAAATCAGAGGAAGAAAATGCAATAAAGAGGGGTGACAGGGGGAATAGAAAAAGATTGATTTTAGCTCAATATAAATTGAACCTGTTGTTAAACAAAGAAGTAGCTAAAAAAAATCGAATGGAACAAAGCTTTTTTCTTTGAGAACGCAAACAAGCCCTCTCAATGGTTAGCATATAAGTTAAAAAAAGAAGCAGCAAAAAAGCACATAATTTCAATTAAAAATCATAAAGGGGAAAATAAATATTTGCTGGAGGATATAACAAAGATAGCAGTAGAATATTTCAAAAAGGTTTACAAACAAGAGGAACTAGAGGAACCAGCCGAAATTGAAGAAAAGATAAGGGAATATCTATCAAAAAAACAATAAGGGCCCAGAGAAATTCAACGATGAACATCGGAGGATACTAAACGAACCTGTCACGATATGTGAAGTTATTGAGGCTTTTAAAAGACAGAAAAATAACAAATCACCGGGACCGGACGGACTGCCCGCTGAGTTTTACCGTATATTCGAAGATCAAATTTCCAATAGATTTAAAGACCTTATTAAAAACATTGGTAGAACTGGAACCATGCCAACATCTTGGATGGGTGCAATTATCACATTAATCCCTAAAGGCTCAGAAAATTTAGACCTAATAGGAAATTATAGGCCAATTTCACTCCTAAACGCTGACTACAAGATATTCGCAAGTATACTAGCAGAGAGGTTTAAGAAGGTGTTAAGTCAAATTATTAACAGAGATCAGGTGGGTTTTCTTCCCAAAAGGCAATTGAGGGAAAATATGAGAACCTTAATTAATACCTTGGAATATTATGAAATACACCCAGAGAAAGCGGTAGCATTAATGTTTATGGACGCCGAGAAGGCGTTTGATAATCTTTCCTGGAAATTCTTACTGTTCAAATTGAAAAGTGCAAACCCAGGAAATAACTTCCTGTCAATGATAGAGGCAATATACAAGACTCAAGTCGCTAAACTAATAATTAATGGAGATCTATCGCAGGAATTCAAAATTGAAAAAGGGACCCGGCAGGGTTGCCCCCTTTCACCATTACTTTTCATTTATGCATTAGAATCATTATGTGAGCAGGTAAGAAATGAACAGGAAATTATTGGTCTCCAATGTAAGGGCCAAAAATATAAACTCTGTGCTTACGCGGATGATCTCATGTTTATTATTGAGAAACCTGAGACCTCACTAAGTAAACTGCTAAAAGTAATTAATGAATATGGTCAAGCTGCAGGCCTAAAAATCAATATACAAAAAACAAAGATAATCACCAAAAATTGCAATAAGGAATTAGAAAACATAATCCAATCCACTTTGAATATAAGTATTGTGAAGAAGGTAAAGTACTTAGGCATTGTCTGTACGAACAAAGTTAGCTCTCTGATAACAGATAATTATAAAAGTTGGTTAAAAAAGGTAGGTGCAGATATGAATAAATGGAAAAACTTAAATCTATCCTGGTTGGGCAAAATAGCAGCTGTTAAGATGAATATCCTCCCAAAATTTTTGTTCCTAGCTCAAACCATCCCGCTGTTAGACAATAAAGCCAGCTTCTATAAAGAATTAAACAAAGTTATAAACCAATTTGTATGGCATCCTGGAAAACCAAGGATTAAAAAGAGAATGCTACAAGATAGCAAAGATAGAGGGGGAGTAGGCTTGCCTTTCTGGGAAATCTATGGAAAGGCCGCAGCTCTAGTATGGGTTAAAGATTGGGCCAACCTAGACAATCACAGGGTTTTGGCTATAGAAGGCCATGATCTATATATGGGATGGCATTCATACCTTTGGTATGGTAAACAGAAAATACATCAGAATTTCACTTCACACCCTCTTAGAGCAGCGCTGATGAAGAACTGGCTGAACATTAGAGAGAGATTTTATGAAAAGATACCCAAATGGGTTTCACCTCTTGAAGCCTTCATTAAACCCTCCTTAATGACATATAACAAAAATCTAAAATATGAAATGCTATTAGACAATAAGGATAACCTGAAAACTGAGGCTCAAATACGGGAAGAACTAAATATCAACCTAACTTGGTTGGAAATTAACCAACTTAAGTCTAGATTTAAAGAAGATAGAAAACAAGGTTTTTACAGGAATCCGAATAAATTAGATAAAGCTTGGCTAAATAATGACTCGAAATTAATCACAAAATTGTATGAAATAATTTTACAAGATGAAATGAAAGATGAAGAAGTTAAAATGGTGATGGTCAAATGGATGGAAGACTTTGGCCACATGGTAGAAATAAATAGATGGTCTAAGATATGGAAATCGATTAAATTTCTAAAGACCATAAGCTATAAAGAAAACATATATAAAATGTTTTATAGGTGGCACTGGTCACCAGACAAATTAAATAAATGTTTTGGCATAACCTCACATAAATGTTGGGTTTGTGGAAAGGCTAGGGGAACACTATATCATATGTGGTGGACATGTACGGAAATGAAGAAGTTTTGGACTATGGTTAAGAGGTTGATTTTGGAAATTGTGGGTATTGATATAGAGTTAGAACCAGAAGCTTTTTTATTAAACATGTTAGCAGATAACTTGCCAATGACTGAGTTGAAGTTAATAACCTATATGCTTACAGCGGCACGTATAACAAGGGCAAAAGTCTGGAAGTCTTCAGCTATACCGGGAAGAGAAGCTATAGTTGATAAACTAATGGAATGGGCAGAACTGGATAGAATGAGTTATTTGTTAAATCCTGCATGTAATAGCGACCCTACCTTTACATGGTCCAAGTTTTTCAGCTGGTTGTATTAGTGTAAATATTACGATGGTTCACCTTATTTCAATATGAATATTGTTTTTTTTGGTTGTCTAATTTTACACATTGTTAAAAACCTTAATAAAAATGGATTAAAAAAAAAAAAAAAAGAATTGGTCCCAAAGCTTTATATACCATGTTTGCATTGAGGGTGGTTCAGGATTTTTCCAAAAGGTGGCAATCGTTGTTCGGGCAGCAAAAAGCATAGTATCCAGCGTTTTTTTCATTTTGTGTGTAGCGATAGATTGAGGCCATATGTCTAAAAATAAAGATTCTGGGCAGAGTGTGATATCTACATTTATAACTTTTTTTTATTGTGTCTTTGATGTGTGTCCAGAATTGTATGATATCGCACTGCTACCAGCAATAAGCAAAGGTACCCAGTTGTTTGCATCCTTTCCAACATAAAGGGGAGCTGGAAGGCAGAATGTAAGATAGTTTTTGAGGCGTGAGGTACCATCTGGTCAGGATTTTTAGTTTCTGAAAATCATATTGTAAGGAAACTGGAATATAAGATTTGGATGTCCAAATGTCAAGCCAATTTTGATTGTCTAGTTCTAAAGTGCAATCTTTTTGCCACGCCTTTTGGTATGGCAATGTTTTAGTTGTGTCATCTGTAAGTAAAGTGCTATATAATGCTGAGATTAATCCTTTATTGTTATGTTCAAACAATTGTGTAATGATTTCTATGTCCGTTTGTTTGCATTTCAGAATCGAGGCTACCTTAGATGGGTTACAGAAGTGTTGAAGAAGAAGAAGAGATTGGATTTATACCCCGCTCTCCACTCCCCAAGGGAGTCTCAGAGCGGTTTACAAACTCCTTTTTCCCTTCCCCTCCCCACAACAGACACCCTGTGAGGTAGGTGGGGCTGAAAGAGCGCTTTCCCAAGCTGTCCTTGAGGGAACAGCTAGTACAGAGCTATGGCTTGCCCAAGGTCATCCAGCCAGGTGCAAGTGGAGGAGTGGGGAATCAAACCCGGTTCTCCCAGATTAGAGTCCGTGCACTTAACCACTACACCAGTTTCACTGTTGCAGTGAAAGACATAAAAACCAAGGAATAGATCCTTGAAACTTTTGCTCCGATTCTGTTTTTGTAAGTATTCCATTTTTATTAGTAATATCACAAATTCTGGATAGATTGGCTTTTTTCCATTTTGTCCTGAATGCTTTGTCTGTCATTTGAAGAAACCACGGTTGGTGTGTATACCCTGAAAGCCTAGAAGTTTCTGGAAGATATTTCTTTCGTGATGTTCTCCATAACTGTAGCATTGGAGATATAAAAGGGTAGTAACCTTGTAAGAGTTTAGAGATGGGTTTAGAGTCCCAAATTAGGGAATCTAGTGTGCATGGTAAAATCATGTCTTGACTTAATAAAATCCAATCCAAGTCGGTGTTATTTCTCAGAATTTTTATCATGCTGGCTAAGAGTGTAGCTTTATTATAAATAACTAAGCCAGGGAATCCAAATCCACCTTTTGATTGTGGTCGCTTGAGAACTGGAAAGGTAATTCTGGCTTTTTCCCCATTCCATAGGAATTTCCATAGGATGGATTGCCATTTTTTCAAATAAGAATTTGGAATTGAAATGGAGATTGTTCTAAATATAAAAAGATATTTGGGCAATATAAAATATTTTATTAGGTGAAAACGTTCCATCCATGAAGGATTCAATTTTGACCATTTTGTAATTAAGTTGCAGACTTCAGTATGGATGTTATTATGATTTAAGTGAATAAGTTTAGAAATGTCAGCATTGAGATGTATTCCTAAGTAAGTCAGGTGTGTTGTAATCCACTCAAAATCAAAATTTTCCTGAAGGTGCTTGCAATCATCTGGGCTGATATTTATTGGGAGAAGTTGTGACTTAGAGTTATTAATACATAAGCCTGATATGACTCCAAATTCCTTCAATGTCGTGAGTAAAGCTGGAATTGATAATGTAGGTTGTGTTATATAAAGCAGCATGTCATCTGCAAATAGCATTATTTTATGTTCTGTTTCATTAACCTTTACTCCCTTAATGTGAGAGTTTGACCGAATTGCTTGAGCCAGTGGTTCCACTGCCATGGCAAAGAGCAGTGGGGAAAGAGGGCAGCCTTGCCTAGTCCCCCTTCCCAGAAGTAACGTCTTTGATTTGCAGTCATTCGCTTTGATGTTTGTTGTTGGTTTTTCATACAGACTTTCAATTGTCCTAAGAAACTTGGGGCCAAATCCCATATGCCTGAGAGTTGGAAATAGATATGGGAATGAGACCAAATCGAAGGCCTTTTCCACATCTAGCGAAAGAAGAGACATTGGTATGTTCTGTTTTTTACAATAATGTAGTATATTGAGTGTTTTGAATGTATTATCTGCCAAATCTCTATTTGGGATGAATCCCACCTGACTGGGGTGGATATATTTTGGGATAAAGGAATTTATACGTCTAGCTAATATGGATGTGAGTAACTTCATGTCTTGGTTGAGGAGAGATATTGGGCGGTAGGATTTAGCCAATTGTGGGTCTCTCCCTGGTTTTGGGATGTCGCCTGCCTCCAAGATGGAGGAATTTCTCCTGAATTCAAGACATGGTTAAATGCATTTGTGAGGGGTTGAAGTAGCTGTGTTGTGAATGTCTTATAGTACTCCACTGGTAGACCATCTGGTCCTGGTGTCTTGCCATTCTTGAGTGCTTTAATTGCCTGCAATATTTCCTCGGATGAGATGGATTCCTCCATCAGAGTTTTATGGTGTTGGCAAAGTTCAGTATGTATTGGGAATTTGGAGAGTCTCTCTTGAAAGATTTCCTCCTCCACTGGTTGGGCTGTATACAACTTGGAGTAGAAGTCTTCCAGATGGTCATGATGTGATTTGAATTTGTGACCACTTGGTTTGTGTTTGATTTGAGTGTTTTGATCTGATTTTGTTTTCTACTTTCTTTTTTCACCTTGTGTGAGAGTAATTTTAAGTTTTTAGATGATTTTATCCAGTATTTTTGTTTGGTAAAAATTAATTGTTTTTTAATTGAGGATGTGTCTATCAATATCAAGTTTTTCCTTTCCAATTCAAGTTCTTTCAGAACACGTTGGGAGCCTGTCTCTTTATGTTTTTTTTCTAGGTCTCGAATCTTGTTTAAAGTGTCTGTAAGTAATAATTGTTTATTTTTTTTCAGTTGAGCTGCTTTGGAAATGAGCTTCCCTCTCAATGTCGGCGTCATAGCATCCCAACAGGTTGTTGGGGAAACTTCATCATTATCATTTTCCTTGAAATACTGGATAATTTATTGTGCTATTTCTGATCTAAGTTCTATGTTGTTTAATAAAGAAGTGTTTAAATTCCATTGTGTGGATTTTTTGGATTGGTCAAAAGCCGAAAATACACATTTAAGCCAGGCATGATCTGACCACTGGAATGGCCCAATTTGAGATGTGATTACTCTGTCCAGGAGAGATTTGGAAATCAAAATCAGATCAATTCTGGAATAGGTGTTATGACGGTCTGAGAAGAATGTATAATCTTTTTCTAGAGGGTGTAAGAGTCTCCAAATATCTGTTAACTCATGATCTGTAATTAATTTAGCCAGTTTGGTGAAACATGGCATTTGTTTTGAATTAGTTGAGTTATGGTGTGATTTGTCTAGTGTTTGATCTATAACAAGATTAAAGTCACCTCCCAAGATAACATCACCTTCAGAAAAATCATGAAGCTCTTGTAATGCATGCTCTAAGAAAGGTACCTGACCATCATTTGGTGCATAAAGGGTAGCCAAAGTAGTCATTCTGCCTTCCAGACATCCCTTGATGAATAAGAATCTGCCCGCTGGAGCCTGGTTTTTTTGCTGTGAGATCAAATCTGACATGTTGCCCAAGAAGAATTGCCACCCCACGGGACTTTGAGGAACCTGCAGCTGAGAACTGAGAGTGAATTTTTTTAGTGTTAAAAATGATAGAATCCTCACGCTTGAGATGTGTTACCTGTAGGAAGACAATAGAAGGGTTAAGCTTTAAGAGATTGGTGAGCAGTCGTCTTCTTTTCAAGACACTATTTAATCCATTCACATTGGTTGAAATAATAATAAAATCATTAGACATATTGAAAAGCTTTCAGTTGTCAATCTGGAAGTGAAGGTATAGATAACAGAAGGCACAAAAGGTATTATTCAGTTCAGTATTATAACACTGCTGCCAAATGAAGGTTATCTTAGTGTTTCTTATTTTACTTAAGGATTAAATTCAAAAATTTATCTCATATATCAAGTTTAAACAGAACTTGTATTTTCTTATAGTTAACTATGAAGCAGTAAAATAGTAAAACAATACCAACTTTCACCACACGAGTGCGCTAGTGTAATGGAGATATCAAGTATATAGCAGAGCTATATATACTTTAGGCTTTGGGTTCAAGAAATAAAAATATAATTATCCTAGGTATCTACAGAAGTTTAGATAAATGATAAACCTTAATACTAACCAGTTAGTGTCAGCAATGAAAGAAGCCCTTAAATTGTAAAAAAGAAAACCAACAACTTCTACAATGTGATTAGAAATGTAAATATTGATTCCTAACTTAAGTCCCAACAGTATCTGGGAATGTTCTATTACATTCAAGAAATATATGAAATGTTTTGGTGAAGTAAAAACAAGTAATTAATTATCATATGGTTAGAATTATTTTTTCTGTATTATAATTAATGTTCTATAATTTACTAAGGATACAAGTTAATTAATAGCTTAGTTTGTAACAATTAATTTACTAATACAAGATATAAAATTAAGTTGGCTCTAATATCTCCCGGAAAAGCTTTTGGTACCTGGGAGGCTGGGGAATAAAATATAGGTCTCTCTTCTTCCCAGCTCTGAATTTCTAGAGCCGAACACTTTTTTATAAAAAGGACTCTGGAAAACCTCTCTCGTTCCCCCCTCCCTAAATATCAATATAGCAAACATTTTAAAAACACTCATGAACATCAATAACAAAGATCCTATGTGACTTATAAATTAAAACATCATAAGAAAGTGTAATTGTAATCTGAAGTATCTAATAACATTTCTAAATAAATAAGCTATTATGAACAAACCACAATAAGAATTCATTTATAAGTAGAAGTGCCCGAAGAAGTCTTCCAAGTAAAGTCTGCATGTCTTTATGCGGTCGTTGTTATCTGTTCTTTTTCTCTGTGTGGCAGCCTAGACTCTTGTGGTGGTGGTGAGGGAGAGAGATGTCTCTTGTATGACTGCTTGTTAAGATCCACCGGAGTTTCAATATCTATTGTTCTCAGTAGTGCTAATCCAACTTCTACATTAGAGAGTTTATGCATTTTGCCCTTATAGTTCACTTGTAGGACTAGTGGTGAAAACCATGAGTACTTTATATCAGCTTCTATAAGTTGTCTCGTGACAGGTTTCATTTCCTGCCTTTTTTGAATGGCCTCTTTAGGGAGATCGGGGAAGATTTCTATATCAAATCCATTATAGTTGAGATGGCCGTGCTGTCTTGCCACATTTAGAATTCGCTTTTGGTACCTCAGGTCTACTAAAGTTATCATGATGTCCCTCGAGGGCCTAGTTTTCAATATGTTCAGGGAGCCAAGCCGATAAGCCTTCACAATGACTGGTGAAATATCATTCCTATCTGCTGCAGGAGCCATTTTGAGAGGTGAATTGTTAAGTCCTCTTTTCCTTCAACTTTTTCACCCACCCCTCGTAATTTCAGATTATTTTGGCGTGTCGTTAAGTCTAGTCTCATTGTTTTTTCCGCCAAAATATCTTCTGTTAGTTGCAGTGTTTGGATATTATTTTGGTTTGTAATACTGTTATTCATGGCTCCCTCGGCTATTTTTTTTGTTTCAAGTAGGCTCTGTTGCATCAAGTCTAATTGGTCATAGACCGGTTTGAACATTTTTGACATTTGGTCAACAAAGTTCTTCTCTAAATTAGCTAGCACTTTGTTAAATTCTGCAGAAGTTACCGTAGTTGTCTTCGCATCTCTCGCGCTGGTCCCGCTTGCCATGTTGGGTGGCATCGTCGTCAGCAGGCTTGTGGAATAAAAAGAGGCAGATTTCTTCGCTGTTAGATCTCCATTAGGTTTTGTTTTCTTTTAAGTAGTTGCAGCTTTATTTTCTTCTTCGGTCTCCATGCCTGTTTTGCCGGGGACCTGGCACATCTAGGTCACACAGTTCGAGCTGGAAATTTTTATGTTCTCTCACCCCTGGGTGACAAAAGGTGAATCTGCCTTCCTGCAATTTTGCTGTATGCTGATTGGTGATCAATGTTTATGCATTCATGCTTGTAGGTATAATAATCCCCTGTTCTCTTTGTATGGCATCACTAACAAACACCGAGACCTGTTCCAGTATCTGAATAAAGGACTATGTTTTAATGACAAAGGCCTGATCATTTGCTGATAGCACAGAAGCCTCACAGTATTTCACGTACTAATTTAACATGCGATTTCTCATCGGAGGAGTACAGTAAGATGTCGTCAAGATAACAAAGTACCCCCTTGAATAAATGTTTGTGTAAAACTTCATCAATTAAGTTTATAAAAGCGCCGGAAGCACCCTGAAGTCCAAACGGCATAACTAAGTATTCAAATTGCCTGGGAGGGTATTATAGGCTGTCTTGTATTCATCCCCCTCCCAGATGCCCACCCAAAAGTAAGATCCAGCTTAGAAAAGATTTTTCCTTTGGATGCCTCTGTTAAGAGGTCTTTTATCAGGGGCAGCAGGTAGGCACTTGAGGCTGAAACTGCATTCAGGCCCCGATAATCAGTGCATAGTCTCAGGCCCCCATCTTTCTTTTTCTGGAACAAAACGGGCCACAAAAGGGGACTTGGCCAGTCTGATAAACCCGTGCTGTAAGTTCTTGTCAATAAAATGGTGCAGCTCTATCTCTCCAGAGGGGCTCATGGAGTACAGCTTCCCTTTAGGTAATTTTACCCCGGGCAACAATTCAATGGTGCAATCCGTGTTACAGTGGGGGGGTAGTTCATCTGCTTTGACTTCACTAAAAACCTCCGCTAAATCCCGGTATGCGGTAGGTATTTGTAATAGATCCTCTTTGGCTAGGCACAACTTTTTGTGGGATGGCTTGTTTCCCCACTCAGCCTGCCACTTATACTGTTTGCAGTCAGGAGCCACCCAACGTATCCTCCCTTCACTCCACATAATGTAGGGATCATGGGTGCTCAATCAGGGACTCCCCAACATCATTGGGAACTGAGCATGCGGGGTGATGACAAAAGCCCACTGCTCCCAATGTTTCCCCACCCCCAAGCACATCAACTGAGTCACGAAAAGGCAGGGTTCCTTCATTTCTGATCCATCCATCTGGGTGAATTGCAGGGGTTCCTCTAGTGAGTTCACTCCCACCCCAACCCATCTACTACAATGGGACTGATTAGGTCTCGAGCACACCCTGAGTCTATCAATGCTTGCACCTTTACGTGCGTGTCCATCTTAGGGGCAACATGTGAGGCTTCTGTATTGACAGCAAGAAACCAGACCTTTGTTGTTGAAGCAAAGTTCTTTATTGTTCCAATACTGCAGACAGGTTCTCGAATGTTTGTTAGAGATGCTTAATGGAATACAGACAGTGCTAATATACTCTCAGGTTTTAATTGAACCCTGGTCCTAAGCCAATCAGGGGAGGAGGGTAAACGCGGGAAAAAGTACAAGGGACCGTTGTGTTTCCCACAGCAAGGTGAGAAAGTTATAAATTCCCTTCTTGATCTGAGTGACCCACATGTGTTAACCTAGGCCAGGGGTGGGCAATTGTTTTGGCTCGGGGGCCACTTTGTGGGAGCGGAGGTTAGCGGAGGGCTGCACCTTTTAAAATGATTGCATTCATTAGTTAACAGAGACAGACTCAGAGGGACAGAGAGAGACACACAGGGGAACATAGGGACACAGAGAGAGAGAGAGAGGGACACAGAGACACACACACATGCAGAGGGACACAGAAAGAGTCAGAGAGAGAGAGAGAGGGACAGAGAGAGAGATTGCCGAAAGCAAGCTGCCTGCCTGCTGCGCCTCTGTGCAACCCAGGGAAGGCGAGGGTGGGAGTGTGCAGGGCTTCCACGGAGTGCTGCGCTTTGGCGTGGCCTGGGGAAGGCGAGGGTGGGGGCAGGCAGGGCTTCCCCGGAACACTGCGCTTTGGCGCGGCCCAGGGAAGGTGAGAGTGGGGGCGGGCAGGGCTTCCCCGGAGCGCTGCGGCCCCGGGAAGAGGAGGATGGGGGAGGGAAGGTAACTTACCTTCCTTCTTCTGCCTCCTCATCACCCAACAGGGCTGCTGGGAGCAGGGGGTGGGGCTTGGTAACGTGCCCGTCTCCTGGATACTTCACTCCCGGAGCGCCGCTTCTCTATGCTCTGAGCCCAACGGAGGCATGACTGAAACCACATGGCTAACTGTTTTGGCGGGCTGCAAAAAACTCTGTGGCGGGCCGCATGTGGCCCCCGGGCCGCAATTTGCCCACCCCTGACCTAGGCACATCTCCAGGCACCCGGCCATAAAGAACTCTCAAGGTTTTAACAACAAGATAACATACGCTGGCCTGGAAAAAGGGAGGAGGGAATGCAAGGGAGTAACTGCCATTTATTTAGAGATGACGCCTAGGAATGTGGGTCGCCATCTCCCGCCTAGACATTGCAACATAAACCAGAGCAACTAATATACTTCAAAGCGACATTTATAGCTCTATGGAGGGAGGGGGAATCAGACAGATAAGGGGCACAAGCGAGGGTCTGTGAAAACAAAGGAATCGAAAGCGAAGTACAGAAAAGTATAGAGGCATCATTGTCAGATCCTGACAGCTTGTACCCCCTCCTGCAACTTCCCCCTCCATTTGGCACATCAAAGGACTTCACACAAGGGTGCGAAAGCAGCGGGATGCTTCCTGATGGACTGCTTTTGCTGCCCGGAGCCTGCTTTCACCTAGAAGATCATGCCAGATGCCGGTGACATCGACATCCTGTCCTGACCATCAGGTAGATCTAAATATTGACCACTCCTGTAGGACCCTCTTAGTGGCCAGGGATAGAGAACGGACCATCTATAGGCATTCCTGGGAAGGTCTCAGACCTTGCCAACCTCCCGGTAACACCCCCCAATAAACACAGCTTCCCAAGAGTCACAAGTCAGATTTTCCTCCTCTCCCTTATTTGTCTCTCCATCCTCCCTCCCAGACCCTTGGGTGCATCACTTGGGCCCGCCACGTGGTTTCTGCTGGTTCAGAACCACAATCCTTTGTCCTTTGTCTGAAGACATCTTCCCCACTTTTTCCAGATGGACTTCGCTAGATCTCTATAGAGGCAACTATCACCCTCAAGGGATACCATTGACACTCCTGCTCATGCAAATGTCTCTGTATTTCTATCTGATTTCCTAGGTCTGCATAACTGTATGTATGACTGTGCAGCATTTGTCTATGAATATTTTATTCCTTAAAGTAAACAATCTCCCCTTTTAACCTCAATTTGAGTCATGTGTCAGTTTCTGGGAAGCTTTGGAGGAGCGCAGCCTCTGTAGACACAGGTGCAGATCCGCAACACCTGCTGCTAGTTGTTGAGAGCTAATATTTCCCCAGTATTGATAATCTAATTGTGAGTTCAAAAATTTCTTCCTGCACTTGCTCCCACAAACGTGTTCCCATGCGCTCGACCAGTGCTCCCACCTCCCCACCTCCGCCCCAGCCCAGTGACTCTGGAAGGCTGGGGTACACTCTGTCATAGTGGTTTGGCACAGTTACCTGAGGAGTCAGTATCCACGACTGCCTCAGAGTAGTAGAAAAGTGTGCCCACGAATACAGGTCTCTCCCCCGGGGCCAAGTACCTCCCACCAGCCCCTGTCCAGGAGCCGGAACCTGCATCCCCATTGAGGGGATCTCGCTCACCATGGTGATGGCAATCTCCGCCTCCGTGGCTGTCTGGTCTCCACCGTTCCCCATGCTCATGTTGAGATTTTGGGGGGTGAAGCACAGTCCAGGGATGAGGAGTCTTAACACTCTGTCAGAATCTCTAGGAATTAGCACTCAACAACGGTCCTTAAGTAGGTTCAGTTTATTGTAGTCAGTGTTACTAATACATTCGCTAAACATTTCAGTGTTAAGACTAAAGAGGGAAAGGGAAAGGGATTTTATACAGGGTTCAAATTAGGGTGTCAGATGGCTACAAGCCAATGAATGCCGCGTTACCCTCATGCGGAAAATAACAACTTTTACCACCAAGCAGGAAACTGGCAAGAGAAACCTGAGATCTTAAATAAACAGGGGACAAATGCTAAAGGAGCATCAAACAGTGACAAATGCTAGAGGAGAATCGAAAGCAACATTCCAGAGTTTACAACAGTATTTACAACCTTCTTCCCCCTCCTTTTCTTCATAGCGGCCACTCTCTCCCCCCCCCCCTTTATTTATGACAGCCTAGCTGACACATCTTGCAAATACCTGGATTCAAGGCATAGTGTCAGGATCTGACAATAGCCTGCTTGTTCTTTGGTTGCCCTAATGTTACTTTCTGTTTCTTTGTGCCTTGCTATCACCGAATGTTTTATTACTTGCCTTGAAGTAGAAATTGCTGTCCTGCTTAGTGTTACTTTTTCCCCGGGAGGGTGGCCTGTCAAATTCCTAGTCGTCACATAAACAACGGCAGCTATCTTGTCCAGTTCACTCCCCCTCCTGTCCGAGGTTCAGTGTATGTTATCAGAGTTGGTACAACCTTGGAAGTTATTTTATTGTCACTGGCCAAATGTTTTGCCTAGAGTTCTCACATCTGGGTCACTCAGAGCAAGAAGGGGATTTTTATAACTTTCCCACCTTTGGTGGGAACAAACGGTTGCCATTTCCCTTCCCGCTTTTTTGTGTGTATTCTGATTGGATGTTTATGTTCAAGCACCTATGCCTAAAGGTATATTAACCCATGTCATCTTAATTCTGTATCTCTAACAAACATCGAGTACCTGTTCCAGTATTAGAAATAAAGAGCTTTACTTAAACCCAAAGGTCTGATCTATTGCTAATAGTGCAGAAGCCTCACGCATAGGCCCTCATGGATCATTATTTTAAATGGAATCCAACAAAATGCAGTGTAGATGACATGTCACATCCATGCCCCAAAATGGCAGCGTACGAAACATGAATCCAGCACATTCTGTCACTGTCAGCTAATGCTGCCATCTCCTGCCCGGGAGGTGGGATGAGTGAACCCTTGATGTCAGGTCTGTGGAATGTTATGTCATACTTCTCATGGCATGCTTATAGCTCTTCGAGCTGCTCTGACCTTGGGAGACTGTTGGTGCCTGTCCATGTATCTTTTCTCCTGTCTGACTCTAATTCTTCCTGCTTTTTCCCTGGGAACTGTAAACCAGTATTTTAAGTGCCTTTTCTCTGACATGGTGATTGGTTGCAATGCATTACCGGACCCCTCTTTGAATTCTGTATAATTGTCCTGTTTGGTGCTGTGTCAGCCATTACTAACACAAGAAGTGCAAATGACCATAGCAGACCTTTCTCAATAAGGACCTTTCTCAGACCTTTCTGTTTAAGGACACTTGTTGGTGACTGACTCTGTAGGACTCTCACAGAGTGTTAGTAAACTTTTACCTTGGGATCTTACCCTGCACCCAAAGATGGATGGTGAGGAGAAGATACCTGCATCCACTGTGCCCATGGAGGGGAGAGTGTCTTCTGCAGAAGAGATCGTGGTTACAACTACAAATCAGTGGGTTTATGATAGACTGTGGTGGAGCCAGTACTCCTGGACGCAGTTTACCACCACCCCACTGGAAATGTGGTTGACACCACGTCGGGGCTCTACCCTGGGCAAGGTCGAGATCCCAATGGTATCCACAGTACCTGGAATTCCCAAGGATGCCGGACCCCTTGGTGATCTATGGGCTCACATGGATTGGAGGTTCAAGGCAATGCACCAGATGATGCAAAAGGAGATGATGGAGATGTTCCTAGATCTTCCTAGAGTGATTGCAGCCATGATGACAGGGGAAGGGGAAGATGAAGAAGGGGCCGCAGCACCGCCTCCTCTTCCACAACTGCTCCCTCAACCCCAAGGGGTCCCCACGGGCTCGGGCCCTGGGGAAGCCCCTCCCAGACCTGCAGCACCGGGTCCTGTGATACAATGATGTCCCATGCCTCAGAAGTTGTTAGATGCTATGTTTGATGGGAACCTGAATAAACTGCAGTTTTTCATGACTTAGACTGGGAGGTTTCTCCAGAATTGGGGTCATCTTTTTCTATCAGAGGAAGAACGTGTCAGTTACATCG
The DNA here is from genome assembly GCA_029233225.1 of Lepidodactylus listeri. Lineage (NCBI taxonomy): Eukaryota > Metazoa > Chordata > Lepidosauria > Squamata > Gekkonidae > Lepidodactylus > Lepidodactylus listeri. The sequence goes on from JARCFY010000013.1 coordinate 71,663,723, forward strand.
GGTCGAGGATGTGGGAAGAGGTGGTTGAGTGGTACGTGAACCTCCATAACATGCCAGGACCTGAACTCAGAGGCACGGAAAAGTTCATGTGGGCATTGAGACATCAGTATGAGGACCCCTTGGGAAAAGAAAAAGCACACAAGCAGATCCGCACCTTGCAGCAAGGGAACAGCTCCATGCATGAGTACTCTGCTGCTTTTAAAAGATTTGCGACTAAGATAACAGGGGTGGCCGGAAGCCGTGTTTATCAAGCAATATCGTCAGGGCCTAAATCACGATATATATGAGACTGTACTCAGAAACGTGAACCCCACGTTGTTGGCGGCCTGGGTGAAGGTGGCGGAAGATGCAGAAGGCAGATTCCAGCTTATCCACATGCATATCCATGTCCCAAAGCCAGTCCCCAAAACTCCAGTAGCTGCCGGGAAGCCGTCGAAGGCCAAATTGAAACAGCCTCTTCAGGACCTCCAAGACCTATGATTGAAACAGGGGCTCTGCCTGCGCTGCAGAGAAGCCAGCCATTATGCTTCATCCTGTCTGGCAGGGCCCCCAAAGGAGTGTTAACTCCACCAATCGCTGCCCCTCATGGTACAAAGGGACCCCACCCCCCAAAGCCCTGAGCCCTACAACTCAAAGCTCAGCCGGAGCAAGAGCGAATGGTGTTAGTGGAAGCTAACCAGCTGGTGGGGAATGGGCAGGACCTGCTCTAAAAGGTGCTACTCAGCAGGTCCCTCAACAATCAACACCACCCATGGTGAGCTACCCCACCCCTCTCTTTTATGTTATACTCACAGTTGTCAACCCAGATCTAGAAACCCAAGTCAGAGTACAGGCCCTCATTGACTCAGGGTGTGCTAGAGACCTGATAAGCCCAATAGCAGTCACGGGCCTGGGAACTGGGGTGACATATTTGGATGAACCTTTATGATTCACCCAGATGGATGGGTCAGAGATGAAGGAGCCCTGTGCATATGAGACTGAGCAATTAATTGTTGGGATGGGGGAGCACTGGGAGAAAAGAACATTTGTCATTAACCCCCATGCTCAGTTCCCTAGGGTACTGGGGAGTCCTTGGCTGGGCTCTCATGATCCGTACATTGTGTGGAGCGAAGGGAAGGTGAGTTTTGTAACCAACTGTTGTGCAGCGCACCGGTGGAAGCACCAATGGGGGCCAGAACCTGCAACTCCACCTTTCAAAACCTGCATGGCCAGGGAGGAATTTGACACTATACCTGTGGAGTATCAGGACTTAAGTGAGGTGTTTGAGGAAACTGAGGCCAATGAGTTACCCCCTCACAGAAACACTGACTGTGCTATTGAATTGTTACTGGGTCATAAATTGCCCAAAGGGAAATTGTATTCAATGAGCCCTGCGGAGAAGGTGGAACTATGCAAGTTCCTTGACAAAAACTTGGTGCGGGGGTTCATTCGGCCTGCAACCTCCCCCCTCGCAGCCCTTGTACTGTTCTGGAAAAAGAAAGATGGGGGGTTAAGGCTGTGCACAGACTATCGAGGGCTGAATGTGGTGTCAGCCTCCAATGCATACCCCCTCCCTTTGATTAAAGATCTCCTGGCGAAGGTGGAAAAATATTCTCCAAATTGAATCTCTGGGACACATACTTCTGAGTGCACATCCGGGAGGGGGATGAGTATAAGACTGCATTCAATACACCTCTAGGCCAGTTCGAATACCTGGTGATGCTGTTCAGACTTCAAGGGGCGCCTGGAGTTTTTATGAATTTAATAAATGAAGTGTTGCACAATCACCTGTTTAAAGGGGTCCTCTGCTATCTAGATGATATCCTTTTATACTCCCTGGATTGGGAGTGGCATGTAAAATTGGTGCGCGAAGTTCTCACCACCCTTCCGGCACATAAGCTTTTTGCTAAGCTGTCCAAATGTGAGTTTCACAAGTTGGAAATTGACTTTTGGGGGTATTGCATATTTCCCCAAGGTTTAGAAATGAACCCTGCAAAGGTGGCGGCTGTGGTAGATTGGGAGCCCCCCAAAACCTGCTGACAACTCCAGAGCTTTTAAGATTTCTACTGCACATTCATCGAAAATTTCACCCAATATAGCCTACCTCTAACAGATTTATTGAAAACAAAGAGGAAGGGACCAGAGTCTACACAACCAGGTGCGCATCTCAATTGGACCCCTGAGTGCCAAAAGGTGTTTGAGGCTCTTAAGACTATGTTTACCTCTGAGCCTGTGTTAGCGCACCCTGATGAAAATAAAAAATTCATTGTAAATGTGGATGCATCAGATGTGGCCATGGGGGGGGGGTGCAATCCTCTAAGAAGGGAATGATGGAAAGCTGCCCCCCCTTGCCTATGTGTCCTAAAAATTCAGGGAGACTGAACATAACTGGGCGGTTTGGGATAAGGAGGCTGCGGCCATTCAGCTGGCACTGACTACGTGGTGCCACTGGTTGGAAGGTGCACGCACCCCATTCGAGGTTTGGACTGATCACAAAAACCTCGAGACACTTAAGATTCATAGAACTTTGAATGCCAAACAGCTCTGGTGGGCTGAATTTTTCTCAAAATTTCAATTTATGTTCCATCTTTTTCTGGGGAAGTCAAACTCCCTTGCTGATACCCTCTCCTGCCTCCTGCAACACAATAACATCCAGGATGAGATTATTGACTCAATATTTACTCCTGCCCAGCTGGGACGGGTGGTGGTCACTAGGAGCAAAAGCTGGGGGTGTGTGTGAAAATCCTCCCGTTAATGCCTGGCAGGAGAAATGTGCCCAAGCTTACACTGAGGTGGACTGAGTTGACATACAGGGAGACCCCAATGTGGTGCAGGGCTCCAATGCTTGTTGGTACAAAGGTGATAAACTGGTTGTTCCCCTCTCCCTCCAGAGGGAAGTTATGTACTCTGCTCATGAGTCTAAACGGTCGGGCCACTTTGGTTATTTAAAAATGCTTCATTTGCTGCAACGCCAATTCTGGTGGCCACACATGCATGGGGATGTATTGTCTTATGTGAGCTTCTGCCAAACCTAATGTGTAAATGCCGGGGGGGGGGACCCCTGGTCTCTTGAAACCATTAGAAACCACTAGCCGACCTTGGGAGGTGATCTCTATGGACTTTATCACAGATCTGCCCCCTAGTAAGGGGGAAATGGTGATCTGGGTGGTGGTGGATTTGTTTTATTCCATTCAAGCAAATACCCACGGCGAAAGCATTGGCCAAAATGTTTATGAGTAACATCATCAAACTGCAATCAATAAGGGAATTTGATAAAGAGGAGGGAACAAATGGGATTAAGTTGTTTCTTGTTAGATAAATAGTAACCTCATTGTTTATTGCTTAATTTTTTTTGGTTAAAAGGTTGAAAATGAGTATAATATTAAGAAAAAAATTGAATGTATGAATATAGATATGATATACTTAATAAAAAATTGTAAATTCAAACTGCACTCAATTCCACACAAGATAATCTCAGATCACAGTTCGTTGCCACCACCTGGCGGGAGTTATTGCAAGGACTGGGGGTGGAGCAAGCACTCAGCAGTGCTTATCACCCAGAGACTGATGGCCAAACCGAAAGAGTCAATCAAGTTGTCGAACAATTTCTATGCTGTTTCTTGAACTATCAGCAAGATAATTGGGTTGATTTATTGCCATTTGCGGAGTACAGTTATAATAATGCATTTCATTCTTCTACGGGTGTCTCTCCCTTTATGGCTTCCTGTGGATATGAAGGAACCCCCCCACCACAATTCACCCCTGTTGGACTAGGGTTGGGAGACTCTTGAGACTGGTGGAAAGCATTACAGGACTCTTGGCCATTAATAGCAAAGACATTGGATAAAGCCAAGATGGACTATGAAAAGCAAGTAGATAAGGGGAAGGTGCCTGGGTGGGATTTGCAGCCCGGGGATTTGGTGTATTTGTCAACCAAGAACATCAGGGGCCTGCAGCCCAGTCGCAAATTGGGCTGGAAATATGTGGGCCCGTTTAAGGTACTCAGAAAGATCAGTGAGGTGACCGTGGAAGTTGAACTGCCTGAGTCACTGAAATCTTTGCATCCAGTTTTCCATTTCAGCTTATTGAAATGGGACCCTGGACCAAATATCTGGTGGCCCCAGCAACCGATTCATCCTCCTCTGATTCTGAATGGTGAAACTCATTATGAGATTGCGCAAATTCTGGACTCTAAGCTTAAACATGGTTGCTTATTTTATTTAGTACACTGGAAAGACTTTGGGCCTGGAGATAATGAATGGGTTGCTGCTGAACATGTTAACGCTCCTGCATTGCTTCGTGCCTTCCATAAATTGTACCCGCTGGAGGTACAGGGCTTTGGGGAGGCAGAATGTCAGCTAATACTGCCATCTCCTGCCCGGAAGGTGGGATGAATGAACCCTTGACATTGGGTCTGTAGAATGTTATGTTATACTTCTCATGGCATGCTTATCGCTCTTTGAGCTGCTCTGACCTTGGGAGACTGTCCATGTAGCTCTTCTCCTGTCTGACTCTAGTTCTTCCTGATTTTTCCCTGGGAACTGTAAACCAGTATTTTAAGTGCTTTTTCTCTGACATGGTGATTGGTTGCAATGCATTACCAGACCCCTTTTTGAATTTTGTATAATAGTCCTATTTGGGGCTGTGTCAGCCATTACTAACACAGGAAGTGCAGATGACCATAGCAGACCTTTCTCAATAAAGCATTCCTGTTTAAGGACACTTGTTGGTGACTGACTCTGTAGGAGTCACAGTCACCACCATCCCACAAAAAATGCAAAGTATCCTATGGCTCTATAAGATTTCAGCATGGAGTGTTCTGGAATGAAAACTTCTAGATCCATGATTTTTACAGATTTGCCCATGGACAAGGATATGAGCTGCCATAGGATGATATTTTTGTGCTGTTTTAGTGTAACAATCATGTGGGTTCATAACAATTCATTTAGATCAAATGCTTATCCAACTAGATATAATGTTTGTATATGCTGCCATTTTGTGACTGGTCCCACCCACCAAGCTGCAATTTGGCAGCTTCCAAGGCTTTAGAAAAGAATTAGTTCCCAGAAGTATGCAGCCTAACCCTTTTCCAGCATAAAACCTCTTCTGCCATTGCATCAGACTTGTTTTAAGACTCTTACATATGAGAGCCAAACCTTTTGTTTAGGCTGTTCAGTGAAGAGTCAGCCCAAGCTCTGTTCCATGGATTCCAGGCACCTCTTGCAAGGTGGGCAGAGAGAGCCTCTGAGAGCTGAAAAACAAGGGCCTTTTGCTATGGGATTTCTCAGCCATGTAACATACAGCCTATTTGCTCACATTAGACAGGGAAAGTATCTCTTGCTCTTCTTATTTTCTTGACTGCATAGCTGATCCTTGAGCACTGATAATAAACCTAGCCACTTAAAGCAATACTATGTGTACGGGTATGGGGGGGGGGGTGCTACCTAATCTTTTCCCACCCATATTAATGGTCCTTTTGGCCAAGAGAGGCTGAAGTTCCTGGACACATTTCATTTGGCTCGCCTGGTTACTCCCACTCCAAGGAGCCTTGGAATGCCACACATCTTAATTTTTTTGTTTCAGTTTTATTGTATTAATTCATTAGGTTGAAAAGGTGCAGTGGAACTAGCTGTTCAGGTGGTAAGAAACAACTTGCTTCAACTAAAATAAAGCTTCCATACTGTGGTAGTGTGAGCTCTCCAGAAGGGTTTTTCTTCATCCGGTAAACAGCCAAAATAGAAATGTGAATGCCTGGGAAAAAATGGGGGGGGGGAAATTGGGGGAAAAGATTTCCCCCCATATTTTACATAAAAATTGGAAATTTTGGAGAGTACTGAAAAAGATGCCTATGAAATACTTACTCTTTTCAAACAAGTGAGATGCTTTTAAAGCCAAGGTGGGTGTGCTGTGGAGATATACAGCTCTTAAATCCAAGATGCATTTCTGCCGCTAGAAGGATGCCTAATCTTCATGAAGGCAGCATGCAGGGCTTTCATTGCTTCTCAACAGTTGCATGCCTTCTGTTGTCCTTTTGACCTGACATGGGCTGTGGCCAGATGGGCAGTTTGGCCTGCTATAGTTGCTTTATCCTAATGGATTAAATGAGCTCGTTCACACATCCACGTCTTGCAGCCATTCCCCAGTTGTACTCACCCCGTCGTATGACAAGTTGGATATGGAGTTAATAGCAACCAGAGACAATCAGGTGTTTACAGATCTACGTGCATTGATCCTGCATTTCTGGATGTCTGAATGCCCCAGTGTGCACTCAAACTGGTTCGGAAGTGTGAACCTTTAGTTCTGGTTTTACCATATTTTGTTTTAAAATGATAGGACATATGTACATGTGCTCACATGTATACCCAAGAAATGTTCTCAAAAAAGGTCAAAGTTGTTATTATTTTTTTTTTTTTAAAAAGACCAGGCTGTGTGCTCTATGGTTGATGCGCAGCACTAATCTGAATGGTCAGCCACGGAAGAAGTGTGCAGTGAGGCCAGATCAGGGTGGGAGTCTGATCAAAAATTTCCTTCACAAAATGCAACTGAGTAATTAGTGGCATGCCCAAACCACACTAACCTGCCAGTCTGGCCACAGCCATAGTAGACTTTTCACCTCTCCCTCAAACAACTGTGACATCTTTACCCACAGACTGGGCAAAAAGAAGCTTAATGCCCTACCATGCTGGGAGAAGAAAAAAGATCAAAAGGAGGTGAGGCAGAAAGTGCACCCGAGCCTCAGAGGAAGACAGGATGTTTCACTGAGAACAGAGCTCTCTGTAATCAGATAGCCAAAATTAAGGTATACGTGCTAAGGCAGTAGAGGACGCATCAGCTTGCAGTTTTCTCTCAAGTACTGGATATATTTACAATTTTGTTTGTATAAAACTAAGGCATTTATAACTTTAAGTTACATAAATATGTAAAATAATACAATTGTATATGCTAAGTAAGATATAAATGATACATTTTATGTTGTTAAAGCAGTAAAATTAGTTTAGGTTATTAGGATGGTAAGTAATACATATATACAAATTTCCCCCCAAATGCCTGGTTTTTCCCAACAAAAGAAAAGGGGAGAAGTTTTTTCAATGTCTTCAAAATTTTTGGGAAATATATCTCTGAGCTGAAACAAAGCTGCCCTGTGGCTCTCTTAGTTGCTCCTCTTGTTTTTTTTCATTTTCTCCTTCAGGACAGCAGTGGCATAACAGCCCTGGAACTTGATCAAGAAGATTGGGAGGGGAATGATGATGGTCAGGATGCCACAGATGGCTGTGCAGCATGCGATGACTTTGCCAAATGGACTGACAGCATACATATCTCCATAGCCAACCGTGGTCAAGGTGACCACTGCCCAATAGAAGGAAGAGAGCATTCCGTCAAAGTGTGAGTATGGTTCAAGGAGTTCCGCATGATAGCAGAGGGCACCAAAGAAAAGGACTTCAAAGGTAAAAATCATCATGAGGATGAAGACCTCCTTCAAGATGGACCGGAATGCGAAGGGCAGAATTCGCAGCATCAGAGGGGTCTCCAAGAGCCTGAAGATCTTCAAGAATTTAACGATGTAGAGCACACGGAGCAGACCCAGCCAGAATAAGATGTCCAGCATTTCATCACTATGTCCTGTTAAGAAGAGCTCAATGTAAACCGGAAACAGAGAAAGGAAATCAGTAATATTCAGAGGGTTTGTAAGGAATTTCTTTTTGTTTGGGCAGAATATGAGTCGCATAGAAAACTCAAAGGTGAACCAGAGGATGCAGAAAAGCTCTACATAGAGCAGGCGGATAGCCTCTCGGAAAGAATCCTTCAGAGCAACGTGGAATATGCCGTAGGCTACTGAATCATTAAAATGGTTGTAATCTAAGTAGGTTGTCGGTTCCATGAAAAAGAGGATGAGGATGCCAATATTGAACAGCAGGGAAATGATCATCAAGCACTGCAAAGAGATGGGAGAACCCATTAGAACAATGAGCATCTAATAAAGTTAGTCCCTTGCTTTTCTTCAGCCACCCTCTCCCAACAGTACAGTTTCCCTAGAACTTTGCATATGAATGCCCTCTGGTGTTGTGGCCCAGCCCACACCCCAAAGTAAGGGAAAGCTGTCTGGGTGTTCTTGTGGCCTCTGGGTGCTCCAGATCTGGGGGCAGGGGGTCCATTGGTTGTGGGGGGAGGAACTTGCCGGAACTGAACCTGAAACCAACAACTCTAGTAGTGATGGGTGACCTTTCCCCTCCATCCCTTTATAATTGGCTCAGTCTTTCCAAACTTCTTCTTGGAGAGAGGAATTTGGGGTTTTTTTCCCCTGAGAGTTCTCTTCCTGATCATAAGTTAGCTCCTGGAAAAATGGTAAGCATCAGCACCTTGAAGTGAACCTAGAAATTTCTAGGCAGCTGATATGATGATCATAGGATCGATGTAATATGAGCCCTCTTGGCTACTCCCAGCAGTGAAGTCTCCACCAGTGCTATCAGCCCTTCTGACTAGTCATTGTTCTTCACAAAGGTAAATTTGGGGAAGGGAAATAAACAACCAAGGAGAGTGGTTTCAGGTGAACCCATTACAAGCTGAGACTGAAGTTTGGAAAGAATATGGGCTCCAGTCATAAAGGACTCAAGGTTTTCTAAGTTGATGAAGTTATTTCTAAACTCTCTCCATTTAGAACTGCATTACTATTACTGCTTTTCAATGAGGACTCTGAATTAGTTCACCAACCAGCCAAGGCTCTGCAGTTGACCAGAATTCCCCACTGCCAAAGGAAGAGGGAATGGTTTCAGACCATTTGAAAACACAGCAGTAGAGTGAAGGCATCTGGCTGCCACGCTCATGGCTCGGGCCCATGTCTTGTGCTCTTGCAAGCTACGACATAAACCAGATGAGGAGTCCCCAATTTTGGGATGAGACATGTCATGTGGGCTAGCCAGTGGGCAGATTACTTTACACTGTGATGGACTTCAGTTGCAGAGACCTGGCCTTTAAATCTCTACCCAGTTATGAAGTTCACTAGGTAACCATGGGCCAGTCATCGTGCCTCAGCCTAACCTTCCTTAAAGGGAGGAGAGCCCTAGATGAATGGCCAAACTAAATATGCTCCTGATTATGCCCTTTGTTTGATTCCCCGTTCCCAGGGCTCTGGCAGACCTGCCCATGCCAAAGGATCATTTAGAAGCATTCCTTACCATGGCAGCTGTAGAGGAGTAGGGCTTCTCAAAGAGAGACCATATTTTGGGCTGCCACCGAGCCCACAAATGGTAATCCCTTCTCTCCACCTGGCCCAGAAGAGCCAAGCTGTCTTCATTGTTATTATCACTGTCACCCCCGAGAAGAAACTCCTCCTGTGGACCTTCGGTGTTGCTCAGCTTCATCCAGCAGCAGGGGGCCAGCTTGGCATGAGGAATTTCCCAGAAGGCCAGCTCCTCCTCCCAGAGGAACTTACAGACATCTGCAGGACAGTGGAGGTGTTTGGTCCTGTAGTAGTTCAACACATCACCAAACAGTCTGGCGCTTCTGTCAAAGAAAAACTCTTTGGTGTCAGGGTCATAGTCCAGCGTAGCACGGCCCTGGGAGGGCTCTGTGAGCTGGCACAGCTTGGTCCTTGGGAAGGCTCTGAGGGTGCTGCAGTAAGTTTCATGTCTGATGCCTCCCACATTCAAGATGATCCTTTCTTTAGAGGCCTCCATCTTGTGGTTGGCCTAAGGGAAAGAGAAAGAACACAACTGTCAAGCTTCTCTTGTTCCAATTAACACAGCAAATGTGACAAAACTGATGTTGAGCAGACCTTCCGTTTTGACATGTGCTTACTGATATGGTAGCCATTGGTCCTGGCATTCCATCTGCAGGGTTTGTTGGCACATCATTGTACTCCTATTTACAACAAGCGAATCACAACCTAGAACATCGAATTAATTCAAGATACCAAAAGCTGTGTAGTGCACATAAATATACTTATAATAAATTCAGTGATTTACAAATAATACAACAATTATACAAAACAATTCAAGGTCCTGTTTATAAGCTGTGCTAGATGATAGCTTTATGTAGTTGACGGAAATTTCCGGAAGAAGGTTCTGTTTTGAAAATCCTTCCTCTGAACATTAGGACCAATTAAAATCATAAAATCTTTATAATTACATGGACATGTATATAGCCTCTTCCAGGCATAACATTCATTCCCTCAGTACATACTACAAACCATCTCAGTAAAGTGTCAGCAAGATTTCTTATAATCTTGAAGGCTAAGCCATTGCTGTAAACATTTCCAGAAGCCATTTCTATATATATAAAAGAAAGTCCTCTCACCGTAAAATCAATGCCCAGGCCAAACCCCTGGACCTAGAAACACGAAATTTGGGGAGAGCACTCCTACCATGACATAGATGTTCACTAAGAAAGGATTTTTAGACATTTGACCCATAAGGGGGTCAAAAGGGGTAAAATATGCTTCCCCCATTGCTTCCTATGTGGCTGCCAGGCTACTGTCTCCTCTGATTGGTCAGCTACAGAGCTTAGTGTTCTGAGTTAAAAAAATAATTATAGGAGACTGCAGAGAGCAAATGACAGTTGAGGAAATCAGGAATGGCCAACAACCACCTGTGAGGTGCAGTAATGCTGCTGGCCCAGCCTCTCTGATGTCTTCCAACACACTCCCCCCACTTCCTATACCTAACAAGTGGCTGTCTGTCAGGTGCAGCAGTGGGTGCAGGGTGCTTAAACCTATAAGTGAGCCCGCCCCAGCAGTAATGTAATGACTTAATGATCCTGCCAGTCCAGCCTGCACAGTGGCTTGCAATACCCCTCCCCCTCTAACAGTGGATAGGCAACTGCCTTTCAGGTGTAGGAGAGGGGGTGGGATGCTTACAGCTGTTGGGGAGACTTGCTCAGCAAGATTACCTTACTGCTGCTGCTGGCCCAGCTTCCCTGATGCCTTTAAACACACTCCCCCCAACACCAGACGGTCGGGTGTCTGTCAGATGTAGGAGCAGGGCCAGGGTACTGTAATCCATGAGGGAGGCCGCCCAAGCAGAAACACCTTAGTAATGCTGCTGGGCCAACCTTCACAATGGCATTAGACACACTCCCACCCACAATGGAAATATACCCCAAATTTGTAAAAAAAGTGGTTTCCTGTATTAGGTTATTTAACTTCTCACAGCGTGGGTTCTAGAAAATTGGTTCATATGAGCTTGCTTAATATCTGATTGCTCAGCTGTTGTTTTGAATATATAGTTGTGTCCTACTTCTTAAATGTAACAAAAATGAGAAGGATTTTTGTAAAGAAAAAAAGAGTATGCCCTGCACCCCCCATTTTATCGTCACCACCACCACCACCACCACCATCATCAATGAATCGCCCCACCCTTGCTATTGCAGGGCTCTGGGCAATGTACAACCAGAGATAAAACAAGATAAATTAATTTAAAACATTAGTACAACACTAAAGATAACCAGATGGCGAATAACCAATCCTCATTCCAACTCCCACTGCCAGCTACTTCATGGACGGGGGTGGTGGTGGGGGGGTGAGGGCAAAATAGACATAAACAACAGGGAACGGGAAGGGTGCCAGCCAAGGTAGAACCATCGCTGACCTCACTAAAATTCAATGCCCAGGCCAAACCCCACACCAAGAAACCCATAACAAGGGGAGAGCATTCCTACCATGATGTCAACCCCCACTGTGAAAATATTTCTGAGAAACATGACCCCTAAGGCAATAAAAAGGGGCAAAATGTGTTCCCCCAATTGTTTCCCATGTGCCTGGCTGGCTGCTGCCTCCTTGCCCGCCCCCCCCCCCCCCCATAAATTGGTCAACTGTGAAGCTCAGAGTTCTGAGGTGAAACCTGCCTCTTGCACCCAGCTCCCTCTGATTGCTCAGCTGTGGATCTCAATGTTGTGAGGTAGAAACACAGTTAAAAGAGACTGCAGACAGTTGAGGACAGTTACAAAAATTAGTGATTCAAGACTCCTCAGTAGACATTTCTCATAACAGCCAGCATGGCAATTGAGTTTATGAATGTTCATGGGGAGATAGTAAAGGACCTTTCTAGGAGCCATTTTGATGCATGCCTCCCTCATGAACCTGAAGAAATATCCACCACATCACCACTCCCTCAGACCAACTCCCCCTCACACCTCTCACCTCTTACTGTCCCCATGAAAGCTCCTGGCGAACGTTGAGCCAGATATAACAACACTACAAGGAGGAGGTAACTTAGGAATGCAGCAAAGACATTTGCACATCATACTCCTGAGGTGCACTGAGCTGCGCTGGCGAAGTACCAGCAAGATCACCCTGAGGTGCTCAGATGAACACATCTCCATATGAGCAAAACAGCGTGGTCTACAGAGGGGTCCTTCAGTAGAGAGAAAACCAGTATGTGTGTCTCATTTTAGTTTTTACATTACAGTCTTCTCCATTAGAATTCCTACAACGAATGTTACATTTCAAACTTCACAGCATCAGTATTATAACTGGATTTACAGAACTTAGATGCCGTAGTGAAGCATGGGTATCAGGCTAGTATATATATAGATTAAATGCACCTTTCTCCCAGGCATCTTGGGACCCAAGGCAGGAAACAATAAGGTAAAAACAATACCAACAATGTAATAAAACCAACACTAAAAACAACACACTTTAAACATGAACTAAAACACAAAACATGGCATGAAGATTATCACAGAGTAGAAAACAACATGAGACCTTAAAGCACTTACATGTATTAATGGGTGAATGAGGCAAATATCCCACGTGACGGTTCCCTCCCGCCTCCATATATCCCTGCTTTCTCATATAGGCTGTCTGAAACACTGCTCAGTGGTCACCTGTAGGATTTGTGTGCTGTTTTGGCAGCCACACCACCTGCCAACCTGCTTTCTCATCTGCCTGGAAATGGTTATGCCTCTCTGTTACCAAGATCACAGTCTCCACAAAAAATCCCAAGGAAAAAGCAGTGCGTTTGATCCTTACCTCCGCCCTTCAGAAGCATGTGGCCAGAGAGGGAGAAACAGCAGAGGACCGCAAGGGAAGCAGAGAGCTGGATGAAAATGGGATGTTTAGTGGTCCACGTCCAAGTGGGGAGCTGTGGGGTGCCAGAAAACAAAGCCAGCCAATCACACAGCAAACCCATTTCAACCTCTCCCCCCCCCCCCTAAACTTTCCGATTGACAGTGACTCACCATTCTTCAGGGAACAATTTTCAAGCAAGCCAATAAGCCCCGTGCCAACCAGTTCTCATCACTGCCCGCAGCTCCTCAGGCCACTGTTGTTCTGAAGCAGGCCAAGTTCAAACTTTCTTGGCTGGACAGAATTGTTGTGCAACAGGGGAGGGAAGCAACAAGCAAGGACAATTTGTTTCATTCCTCTTTTTTTTCCTTGGTAGAGACTTCTCTCTGATATATTTTTTTCCTTCTTGTAAAGATGAGGTCATCTTCATACATATTCAGCAATAATCAGACCCAAACATGATAAAAGGCAACCAACAACTCGTGCTTGAAGCTGCCCTAGAAAGTCTGCACTTACTCCTTTGATCAAAATCATACTGGAAAACTGCCATGAAGGCAGAAACAGACTCAAGTTTAATATTACCATAATAAAGTGCAGTTTTCTTATGTACTTTGTGGGACCTGCCGGCCTAGGAAGAAGGGATTCTCAGTTATCCCCCACCCACTCCATTTCAAGGGCCCATAACTTCAAGTTTTGAGGAGACATATGGATAACGGTTTACTTTTCGTTGGTTGGCAGAACTGTTTTTATCTTGGCTGTTTTAAGAGAACTGAATTGTGTGTGTGTGTGTACATTGTACAATTGTTATCTGTCTTCATATCTAGGTAGAAGAAGAAAAAAATGAGACCAAAAATTTATAAATAAATGAACAAAGAATCCCCCCTCCCGTATAGTGCATTCTGGTATTTTACAGCCAGCCCATTCAAGCCCAATTCCAAGCATGTCTATGAGTTCTGTTGCACTACTCCCCTAATTAGAATGTTTTGTCTGTCAATAAACCATTGCCTGTTCCATGAACTTGGGTAAGTGCTACAAGGTATAGCCTCCCTTGGTGCTCATGTCTAGGGATGCCCCAAATGTGGTGATTACATTTGGCAGGTGAACATATCACGTTTGACATCCACAATCACTTGTGGATGCACAGGTACAAAATAATTTCTATAGTATATGAAGCTGCCTTATATTGAATTAGACCCTTGGTCCATCAATATTGTCTAATCAGACTGGCAGTTGCTCTCCAGAGTCTCAGGTGGAGGTCTTTCACATGACCTATGTAATGTACTCACAGCAACAACCGCATGGCGGTCCGTTGCACACATGGCCGGGGAAGCCCTGAGCTTGAGGCCAGAGAATAATAGGGCACTAGGATCCTAGTCATCCCCCTATCAGAGGCTTAGGATATTCAAATAAACCTATGATAGCTACTAATCCAAGCCTCAGAAATACCACTATTTTGGGAGGATTGCTTCAGTGGTGGCTGAAGCCTTCAGAAGGCTGGTCGGAGGAACAAGGACCTTTCCAGGGGATGTGGTCATTTTGCTGCAGCCATGACACAAGCAGGCATTCTCCCATGGGGGTGGGGGGGCTGGCGTTAACTCCTGGAGCTGCGCTCCCCCGAGCTCCTGCTCAAAATCACCCCTGTGCCTACTCCATATTCTTGGTGGATCCCCTTCGAGAGCTATGTCCCAAGGGGGGACCCGGCTGAGGAAGCCAACCAGACTCCAGCTAAGGGATTTCCAAAAGAACCCCATAGCAATCAAGGGTCTAGGCAAATTCAGAGTCCGGTTCAAAGATTTCGAGGGAAAGCTGGACCTTTTAGTGGTAGAAGGAAAACTGTCCAGCCTGCTGGGACTAGCCTGGTTTGCACCCCTGGGGCTAGGAGTAAAAGGGGTTAACCAGCTCCAGCGCCTAGATTTCCAAAAGGTCTGCGATGAATTTCCCTCCATCTTTGACAGTACGTTAGGTACCTACAAGGGACCCCCTGTGTCCTTGGACCTTGATCCGGTCATCTGCCCCATCTGCATACCTGCCAGGCAGCCTCCCCTAGCAGTCAAACCCAAAATAGAACAAGAACTGGATAGGCTGGTCGCACAGGGCATCCTGGAGCCCATCTCCCATGCCTGCTGGGAAACCCCGATTGTGACCCCCATGAAATGGAACGGGGACATATGGATTTGCGCAGATTATAAGTGCTCTCTAAACAAGGCGCGATTGGCGGGGCCGCGATACCGGAAAGAGACCAGGTGCCTGGAGGAGCTGGGTGCAAAGAGAAGGCACTGAGTCAGACATAGAGTGGAGCCGGCTGCAGCGGGGGACCCAGTCGCGGACTGTGGTATGCAAGGAGGTTGGGCGTCAGGAAGAGCTGAGTGCTGGGAGGAATTGGCTGGTGTGGGAGAACCCATCGAAATGGCATAGGTGCCCTTGGGGCTGTTGGACTGCTGAGGCCCTAACGGGTCTGATTTCAGTACCACCGGACTTTTGCCCCCCTCAGCCAGTGGGGCTATCTCCTTGCTCCTAATAACAGAGCTGCTTAAGAGATCACCAGGAGCACCTGGCCTGAAATGCAACAGGACAGAGGACTAGGGACTTGTGAGCCAAAGGCGACATCAACCATATGCTGCAAGTATCCAGGACACTATTATGGACTGAGGAGTGGCTGGACTAAGGCAGGGAGTGTTTCTGGGCACACCTTCGTTCCCATTGAGGGTTTTACTAGTATTTTTAGATTAGTTAGGTTGTCTAAATTGTATTTAGGTCCTTCCCTATAGTGATTAGGTAGAGCAGGAGGGGAGTTAGTTTAGCCTTGTGGCCCTAAATTGGCGTTGGGGCAACAAGGAAAGAGGTCAGGGGGGGACAGGATAGATAGGTCGGCGGGTGTTAGCAGCCTAGCTGGTCAGTTGGCCACTAGTTTACTACACTGTGGAAGTGTGAATGGCCACTTTAAATGGAGACAGGCGAAGCGATACCAGTGCTCTTGGGGAGGGGAAGGTATAGCGGTGGGACCAGGCAGATATACAAGGGAAGAGGGCAGAGAAACAGGGAAGCTCAGCCCCCTTCCAGCCTGCGTCCCATCCCGAGGGTGGCAGACAGTGGGGCTGGGATTAACCCCCCTCCGACATTGGTGTTGTGCAATGCCAGGTCTATAAAGAATAAGACCTCTACCCTGCGAGACTTCTTGGTTGAGCAGGGAGAAGACCTGGCATGCGTGACCGCGACCTGGGTGCAAGAGGGAGCGACAGTGGCTCTCTCCCAGATGGCTCCACCTGGGTTTTCGGTCCTTCACCAATCACGGACTGAGGGGCGGGGGGGTGGAGTGGCACTGCTCATTCGGGAGGTTTACTCCTACAGAGCGCTCCTGCCGCTTAAACTAGAGGGCATAGAATGCTCTGGCCTGGTGTGGGATACTGGGGAGAGTTTGGCTATTTGGGTGGTGTACTAACCGCCCAATGCACCACCCATTAGCCTGCCATCTCTGGTTGAGGCCGTGTCGGGCTGGGCGTTGGAGCACCCTCGACTTATAGTCTTGGGTGACTTCAATGTCCATGCTGATGATGCGGCCTCTGGGCCGGCGATGGACCTGGTGTCAGCCATGGCGGCACTAGGACTCACCCAACTTGTAACGGTGCCCACACACCAGGCGGGGCATACGCTCGACTTGATTTTTGCAGCGGGGGTTGGGGTGGGTCCGATTACTGCTCTGCCAGTACCATGGTCGGACCACCTTGCTCTGAAGGCCCGTCTGAATGTCCCACTCAGACCCTGTGTGGGCGGCGAGCATATTTTGGCTCACCCACGGAGCCAGATGGACCCTCAGAGGTTTCAGATGGCCCTGCGGGATCCCATTCCCCCTGGCGGCTCGTTGGATGAGCTGGTCGAGGACTGGCACAGCCGGCTTCGGGCCGCCATCGACGAGATCGCCCCCAGGCATCCTCTTCACCCTCGCTCTAAGCGGGCTCCCTGGTACACCGGGGAGCTGCGGCAGATGAAGCGAGAGCTGAGACGATTAGAGAGACGGTGGCGGCAAGCCCGCGACAAAGCGTCAAGAGCATCTTATAGGACGTTTATGAGATCCTATGAGATGGCTGTCAAGGCTGCAAAGAGACAGTTCTATGTGGCTACAATTGCGTCTGCAAGCTCACGCCCGGCACAATTATTTAGAACTATTCGGTCTCTAACAGAACTGCCACATGGCAGATTAAATGATAAGGAATTGGATATTGGCTGTGAGGCTTTTGCGAGCTATTTTGCAGATAAAATCTTGTTGCTCCGCCGTGACCTCCCCGCCACAGTTGAGACAGTGAGTGAACTTGAGGCCCCATGCACGTCTTCTAGTTCCATTCTGGATTCCTTCAGCCCACTCAGCCTTGAGGAGGTTGACAGTTTACTCTCGGCTGTACGCCCAACCTCATGCAGTCTTGACCCGTGCCCTTCATGGCTTGTAAAAGCTGGCCGTGAGGGGTTACGAGGTGCCCTCAGGGAGATTGTCAACAAGTCCCTCCAGGAGGGACTGTTCCCTAGGGCACTCACGGAAGCGATGGTCCGCCCCCTCCCGAAAAAACCATCATTGGATCCGGCCGAATTGGCCAACTATCGGCCGGTTTCCAACTTGCCCTATTTGGGCAAGATTTTGGAGAGGGCGGTGGCGATTCAGTTGCAGGGTTTCCTGGATGACACCTCCATGCTTGACCCGTTTCAGTCTGGCTTCCGGCCGGGTCACGGGACGGAAACGGCACTGGTCGCTCTCACGGATGACCTCCGACGGCATCTGGATCGGGGCGGAACGGCGGTGCTGGTGCTATTAGATCTGTCGGCTGCGTTTGACACGGTTGACCACCAGTTACTGATCCACCGCCTCGCCGACATAGGGGTTCAGGGGCTTGCTTTACAGTGGCTCATCTGCTTTCTCCAAGGTCGGGGACAGAGAGTGGCGCTGGGGGAGCAGGTGTCCCAGAGGCACCCGCTGGTATGTGGTGTGCCTCAGGGGGCAGTGCTATCTCCCATGCTGTTTAACATCTATATGCGCCCTCTTGCCCCGATCGCCCGGAGGCACAAGCTGGGCTGTCATCAGTATGCGGATGACACCCAGCTGTATCTGTTGCTGGGCGGCCGGTCCGGGGCCACCCTAGATGACTTGGAGCGGGCGCCTGAGGACGTAGCGGGCTGGCTCAGGCTGAGTCGACTGAAAATGAATCCAATGAAGACGGAGGTCCTGTGCCTGAGTCGGAGTGGACCAGGGGTGGGTATCCCATTACCGGCCTGCGGGGGGGCGCCATTGGTAGCAGCCACTGCCATGGAGGCACAGGTAGCAGCCACTGCCAAAGTAGCCTTTTACCACCTACGGCTGATTAGGCAGTTGGTTCCCTTCCTCGAATGCAATGACAGCGATCCATGCTATGGTCACCTCAAGGCTAGACTACTGTAACGCTCTATACATGGGGCTGCCCTTGACCCAGCTCCGGAGGCTGCAGCTAGTGCAGAATGCTGCAGCCAGGCTGCTGATGGGCCTCTCAGTGAGGGACCACGTCCGGCCTGTGCTGAGGGTGCTGCACTGGCTGCCTATAGCGTACCGGGTCCGGTTCAAGGTGCTGGTTTTAACTTTTAAAGCCCTATATGGCCTGGGGCCTGCCTACCTAAGGGACCACCTTTCCCTGTATACACCCCAAAGAGCACTGCGGTCAGGCACTCAACATCGCCTGACCCTTCCGGGTCTGAAGGAGGCTAGGTTGACAACCACCAGAAACAGGGCCTTCTCGGTGGCGGCTCCCTACTGGTGGAACGAGCTCCCAGAGAACATCAGGGCCCTGCGGGACCTTTTGCAGTTCCGCAGGGCCTGCAAAGCGGAGCTCTTCCGCCAGGCTTTTGGGGCTGCCACTGGGGGGAATGGCCCTTAGTAGATGGCGCGTCGAACCATCTTCAGAACATCTACGGTGGAAGCCTCCTGGCTGGGCATAAGCTAGTGGCTAGTATTTGGTGCTGGTATGTTGCTGCCATTTGTGATTATTGTCTGTTGTATTTTAAAATGAGTCAACTTTATGCTGTGTTTTAACTTTGTATTTGAGTGATTTTATGTTGTTAGCCGCCTAGAGCCGGTCCGCTGGCTAGGCGGGATATAAATCAAAATAATAAATAAATAATAAATAAATAAATAAGGCACTTCAGGACCACTCCTACCCAGTGCCGGTAGTAAGCCACATCCTGGCTAGACTAGCCGGCTTGCAAATATTTGGGAAATTGAACTTGGCACAGGCCTACCAGCAGCTCCCTGTGGACGAGGCCACGGTGGAGGTGCAGACTATTACAACACACAAAGGGGCTTTCAGGGTTCACTGCCTACAGTTTGGGGTGAACGTCGCTCCAGGTCTGTTTCATGAGTTAATGGATCATCTCCTGAAAGGTATTCCAGGTGTGTTCCCACTCTTTGACAATGTACTGATGTCTCGTCCTTCACCAGTTGGCTCCGCTCTGTTCTTCAGGGATTCCAAGACACCGGCCTGAAGGTAAAGTTGGAAAAGTACTCCATTGGTCTGCCATCAGTCCAGTTCCACAGCTTCACCATGGACGCTCAAGGTATCCACCCCTCACCCAACAAGGTCCACGCCATCACAGATGCGCCCACTCCGTCATCCAAAGCGGAGTTTCAATCATTTTCGAGGCTCCTCAGTTTTTATCACACGTTCCTTCCGCACAAGGCAGCCATTGCAGAGCCTCTCCACAGGCTCCTGGATAAAAACGCCAAGTGGGTTTGGGGGCCCCACCAATGTGCAGCATTCCAGGCTGTCAAAGACCTCCTTGTCTCAAATGATGTCCTCACGCACTTCAATGAGAGTCTGCCAGTGGTTCTCACATGCGACGCTTCCCCCTATGGCATCGGGGCAGTCCTGGCTCACCGCCTCCTCAACAGCCGGGAGGTCCTGGTCATTTACTACGCATGGACTTTGTCTTCAGCTGAGCGCAATATACGCAAATCGACAAGGAGGCCCTAGCAATCGTTGTGGGAGTCAAGAAGTTTCATGACTTCTTGTATGGTCGCCCTTTCGCTGTCGCTACTGACCACAAGCCCCTCTTGGGTGTTCTAGTGTTGGACCACCAAACTCCACAGATGCTGTCGCTGCATGTCCTGAGGTGGTCAATCTTTCTGTCCAGCTACGACTACTCCCTGGTCCACCGCCCATGCAATGCCACCTGGACCCTGCTCCAGGGCACCATGTTGCCCTGCTGGAAGACCTGCCCTGCCATATGGTCCAGTTAAAAGACATTGCCCGGCTCACAGCTTGGGACCACGTCCTCTCCTGGGTCCTCAACTGGGTGGGAAGGGTGTGGCCCAGCTCTCCCGGCCCTGATTTCGCGGCATTCACATGCCGCCAGACAGAGCTATCCACCCACAAGGGGTGTTTGCTGTGGGGCACCAGGGTGGTCATGCCTGCCCCGTAGTGCAAGAGAGTCCTGTTGGTCCTCCACAAAAATCACCCAGGCATCATTCGCATGAAGGCACTGGCCTGCAGCTACATGTGGTGGCCAGGGCTGGATGCAGCCATCGAGGAGAGGGTGAAGCAATGCAGGGTCTGTCAGGAATCTTGCCCTGAACTACCTGGAGCACCCATCAGGCCCTGGGAGTCTGCGCACAAGCTGTAGGCCAGGCTCCACCTTGACTTCGCGGGGCCCTTCCTTGACTTCGCGGGGCCAATACTAGTCAACAGCTACACTAAGTGGCTGGAGGTAGCCCCGGTATTGGCCACGTCATCCCAGGTGGCCATCCGATGCATATGGCACATTTTCAGTACCCACAGCCTCCTGGATACATTAGTTACTGACTTCCAGGAGTTCCAGAACTTCACGGAGTACTACGGCATCCACCATGTGAGGTCCGCGCTGTTTCACCCAGCCATAAACGGACAGGTGGACCTTATGGTCAGGACGACCAAGGAGGCCCTGCGGCGGATGGAATGCGGCGACTGGAACCACAAGCTGGCTGCTTTCCTCTTTGGTCAATGGATTACCCCATTGTACACAGTACGGGACGCAGCCCAGCAGAGCTCCTGATGGGATAGAGGCTCACAATGCAACTATACCAACTGCATTTGGACCAGGCCCCAGAGCACAGCGGTGAAGGGTAACAATGCAAGGCACCCTGGGAGTTCTTTCCTGAGGACCCCATCTATGCAGAGAGACTGGCATGGCTGCCTGGGTGCATAATCCATGCCACGGGACTGCTCTCCTATGAGGTCTCAGGGAAAGATGGTCAACTATGGAAGCAGCACATAGACCAGCTGTGACGATGCCTCCTGTCACCAGACCGCAACACGATGGAGGAGACATTCAACGATCATGAACCACCCACTCCACAGCAAGAACCGCCGGCAGAACCACCAAGGGAGCAGCCGGCTGACCCAGTTCCCAAAACTCCACTGAGCAACACTCCAGACCCCGCGACAACTCCACTTCCAGAACCCAGTACAGCAATGCCAGAAGCTGTTCCCACAGTTGTTCCCTGACACTCCAGATGAGAGTGCAGACCCCCCGCTTATTTAAAAGACTATGCTTGCTAAAAGGGTATCTGGATTATGGGGGGAGGGGTGTAATGTACTTGCATCAACGACCGCATGGCAGTCCGTTGCGCACATGGCCGGGGAAGCCCTGAGCTTGAGGCCAGAGAACAATAGGGCACTAGGATCCTAGTCATCCCCCTATCAGAGGCTTAAGATATTCAAATAAACCTATGATAGCCTCTGGTGGGAACCAAATCCTACCACCTTGTCTGGGCGAGGTTGGGGATGTGGCTTACCTGTAAATATAAGTGGCCCCCCCTTTTTTTTGTAAACAATTTTTTTTCTTATCCAAAACTTTACACAATTACCTTCAGAATATTTTCATCACTATCATATTTTCTATATAACTGTGTATTCCGATTACAATTCAAACTCTTTATGACTTCCCATCTCACCTATACCATTATATATATATAACAATTATAAAGATTTAGTAATATTATCTCTTACAGGTAACATATTTGGTTATAAAAAATTTTAAACGTTTAAAAATATTATCTAAATATAGATTATATGTAATCTGGCTTTCATCCTTGTCACAACAAACATTCAATATATGTTCATTAAAAAAAATATTCTTCTTTTCTTAATATTATTTTAAACATCCAAAATCAGTAATTAGACAGTGTAAAAATATTATTTTTCATATCCCAGTATTGCTCTAAATATTCTTTCAAGTCTTTCCATTCTTCTAAAAACATCTCTGAGTCATGAT
Organism: Lepidodactylus listeri; assembly: GCA_029233225.1. Classification (NCBI taxonomy): domain Eukaryota; kingdom Metazoa; phylum Chordata; class Lepidosauria; order Squamata; family Gekkonidae; genus Lepidodactylus; species Lepidodactylus listeri. The sequence continues at coordinate 71,685,963 of JARCFY010000013.1, forward strand.
TGTTCAATTTTCTTGTCCATTTATCCATTTCTGCCATAAATAGCAATTTTCTCAACCATTCCCATAGGTCAGGGATTCTCTCACATTTCCAATTCTGGGCATAGACCATCCTCGCTGTAGTCACCATATACCATATCAGTGTCCCACTCCTTTTTTCTTTATAGTTGCTAATGAGGAAAATTCTTCTCCCAATTTTTTCCTGGTCAAATATTTATAATCTTGTTTTTTAATATGCACTTCTTGTAGACAAATCACATTACATTTCTGTTTTTCAAGCCAATGTCCAACAATTTTACGCTTATTAGGTGAATTTAGTCCATTTACATTCCATGAAAGTACTTTGTAATCCATAATGGCTTTGAATTAAATGTCTCCAAATTCTTCAATATTTTCTGTCAAAAAGGAAAGCATCTCTCCCGCATTCTTGATTACAACTCGTGTACTTTGATAGTTAAAACTTACGCCTTCAGGAATCTCCCATCTGAATCTATAATTTTTCTGTTTCAGCTTATCTATCAACCGTTTAAATTTCTTCCTGTCTTGCAACATAGATCTAGGGATCTCTTTCATCACAATTACTTTGTCTCCATCCACTTCAAAAGATTCCTTAAAGCATTTTCTGTAGATCAGCTCTCTTACTCTCTTGGTTGTAAATTGCACTACCACATCTCTCGGCAGATTTTTCTTGCTAGCATACTCTGAATTAACTCTGTAGACCAGGTCAATATTAGATTTTAAGTCCTCTTCTTCATCTTTCAAATAATCACTCAAAGCTTCAATACTCCTTGTGAATATATCCTCACCCATCTTTTCACCTATCCCTCTAAATCTTAAGTGGTTTTGCATCTCCTTGTATACCATCATTATTTCCACTCTATAATTCTCCTTTGTCACTTTTTGAATATTTTCTTCCAAAACAAGCATTTTACTTTCCATCTCTTTTGATTTCTTTGCCAAGTGTTGAAATTCAGTCTTTAGGTCTCCAAAATTCTTGTCCACTTGCTCAGCTAAGCCGTTTATTTTCTTGTCTAATTGTTGGTTTTGCTGGCTAAGATCGCTTAAAGCTTCCATCATCCTTTTCTCCATTGCCTCTATCATAGCCACTATTTCAGTATCTTTTCTGGTAGGCATCTTAGATGCTGACCAGGTTGCCGCCCGTTTTCTCTGTTCAGGCCCCGTTTTTGCCTCTTAAAACAAATCAATCAGTCCTGGAGAGCTTTGACAAATGCCGTTATTTTCGCCGCTCAGAAGTGTTTACTTTTCAAGATATTTAATTTTGAAGTTTTAGTCCTCCACAAAATGGCAGATGTCTTTTCTCTATGGTACAGGTCACAAATCTTGCTTCCTGGTTCTCTTTCACCCGGAAGTGCTTCTTACTTAATGCAGTCCTCCCAAGTCCCTTCCTCTGCAGTTCTTCTTTTCTACTGTCAGCCAGATGTCACTTCCTGTTATTTAATACAGCTCTCGCCTATGCAATACCTCCGGTCCCACCAGCCCTCTCCTCCGCGACCACAGGAATGGTAAACAAAACGCTCTTCAGGCAGTTTTTGCTAAAATCCAGTTCTTTTACAACAGGAAAAAGTCTCAGTCTGTTCTTCAACTGGTACTCTGCTTATCTCTCTGTTTTCCTTGCTCCCAACCACACGGTACCGGTAAGGAAAAAGTTTTTCGTTACCTTTAGATGTTACTTGGGTAAAGGTGAAGCTTCATAAATTAGAATTTGTCTTCTTTTAGTCAAGAAATCGGGGGAGTGGAGGTTTTATGCTGAATAAATCAGCCCGGTTCAGTTCTCTAGAGTTGCTTGCAGAACCCGCACTGGGGGAGGAGATCAAAGTGGCAATAAATCTCCTCCGAGACTTATCGCTCACCGATCTCAACTTTCTCTTGGGTCTTGTTGCTTGCTGGACACTCCCCTGCCTGGGAAGAGTTGCATCGGGTGCTAAAAAAAGCCCCCAAACTGTCAGAAAGAACCGCTGTCCACCCTGAACAATTACAGGGTGCGTCAAATCTCCATTTTCCCCGACCGGAAGTCCTAAGTGGCCCCCATTTAGACATGCTCTTCTGACCTCTCTATAATAAAGTTATGCTTGCTAAAATCAATATGAAGCATCTCCAACTCCAGTACTTTCCAACCTATATGTGATTGTTTTAACTGTGGAGTGAATGTTGGACCTTCTTCATGTCAAGCAGATCCACTGAGACAGAATCGCTCCCCAGCATGGAGTTAAACAAACACCAAATGATAAGACTTAAAAAAACACACCAATGTTTATATATAATAACAAGGCAATCAGTTAAGTTGCTGTCTATTTATATGATTGGTTGCTAAGTGGTAGGCAGTGATGATGGGTTTATAGAGGAGGGGAAACCTAAAACTCTCATTATGCTGTGCGAGAACACATGTGAAATGCTTCCTGCTACATTGTACTGACATGGTTTGAGTTTGTGAATATGAATGCTCATGAGCAGCCAAACTAATTGATGAAAAATTGGATCCCTGTTCACAACTAGTGAACAGAACATAAGCTAAACCAGTGGGTGTTTGAGGATTCCTACCCGTGTCTTGTCAGAATTGTGCTGAGTTGGGGTGAATGGCATCAGGATTTATTTAGGGGCATCAGACAGAATTTGCTAGCCACCTTGGTGGCCCTTATGAAGGAATAAAGGTGGGGTATAAACATTTTGTAAAATAAAAACAAGTAAATAAATAAATAAATGGAATCCACTTTGCCTACATACAAGCTCATGACTGTAAGTTTCTAACTGGCAAAGGGGAAAGTGGAGGAGTTGAGTTGAGTTGTTGAGTCACCGATCACAAGCACCAAGCACTTCAGTGCTTAGGGATGCAAATGTCTCTGGCCAGAGACAGACAAAAGGTTCACCATCTCACACTTCAGATAGACTGAAGGACCTGAAGTACAGAGACATGGAGAGCCAGAAGATTATATTGTATTTCTTCCTTTTGTGGTCAGTAAGATTGGAATTGACCACTGGGGGGAGGATTCCCAAGGGGAGATGAAACATTCTCAGTACACAGGGAAGAAGCCCTCTCTTATCCTTCAGTCTTCGCCTGACTTGTACCTCTTGGCTCAAGTCATGAAGGACTAAGCCCTTTGAAATATACTGGGTTCAGATGCATAGAATGATCAGCTCATAGTTTATTAGTGATTTCAGCAAGGAGAAAGAAGACTGGGGAAATGATGGTGCACTTGTATTCCGTGCAGATGCAGACGTCCCCATTGGGCTTGACTGGGGTCACAATAGGGGTCTCCCAGAGGGCATGTGACACTGGCTCTAAAACCCCTTGTGCTATTAGGTGATCCAGCTCTTCATCTATCTTGGGCTGCAACACAAATGGAACACACCTGGCCTTTATACAGATGTGGTGTACTGCGGGGTTGAGGTCTAAGGCCAGGGGAGCAAACCACAACAGTCCCAGTAAACTAGTAAGCTGCCCTTCCACCACCAACAAATCCAAAAGTCCTTCAAAGTTCTTATACTGCACATGGAATTTGCCGCACCCTTTAATGGCCACCTGGTTCTTTTGGAAGTCTCTGAGGGTGAAGCCGGCAGTTTGTAGGCTGGGGACCCCCTCGTGGGCAGAGCCTCCAAAGAGTCTCTTCGGATATGATGGAGATGGAGGACCCTGTGTCCAACTCCATTTTGCAAGGGGCCCCCTCAATAAACACAGTTACTTCAATTTTGTTAGGGGTGTCCTGGGGCAAGTGTAGTACCTGGTGTTGGTGGATGGCTGTATTGTGGAGCTCTGTGGATTCCTGGTGCATGGTTGGACAATGCTGGAGTCCTTGGGAGCAGCAGGCATGTGCAATGTGGCCTTGTTTTCTGCAGGTTCAGCAGATTGCATTGCAGAAACTGCAGAAATGGTGTTCATGCTCTTCACTGCAGCTGGTGCAAGGCGCTTGAGCGAGGGTCTTCATGGGCTGAGGGGTTGTCGAGGATGGTGGGCACGAGTCCCTGCAAGCCAGGTGGAACACCTGCAGTATTTCTTCCTTGTCTGAGGCACCGGGGACCAGGGATGTGGAGGCCTGATGCGTGAAGTGGGCCTGGTGATCCCATTGTGACTTTTCAAAAGCCATGGCCATGCATAGTGCCTTGTCTAGTTTGAATTTGTCGGTGCCAATGAGTTTGTGGTGGAGTTTCTGCTCTTGGACACCCCAGATGAACTGGGTTAAGAGGGCATTCTTGAGATCTGGGAACTCACAGTTGATGGCCAGCCTGCAGATATCAGCCATGAAGACGGTGGCCACTTCACCGGACTTTTGGTGGCACACCAAGAAGTCCATGCGTTTCACCATCTTGGTTGGTTGAAGCGCAAAATGGTCAGTGAGGGCCTTGATGAGTTCATCATACGTGGCTTCTTCCAGGGTTTTAGGAGCGATGAGGCCTTGGACTAGGCGTAGCGTGGCGATGCCACATGTGCTGAGCAGGAGCAATTTTTTTCCTTGTCAACATCATCTATGCCTTGGAATTGAACAAATTATTTCAGCTGCTCCACCCATGCTTTCCAAAGCTCAGGGTGAGCAGGGTCAAATGCAGGAATGATTCCTGGAGTGGCAGCCATGGCCCATGGAGCAATGTGATGCGCAGAGTCCTGGAGATCGTTGGGTGTTGCAGTGCTGGAGGTTGGGTCAGGGTTGCTCATTGGGATCCCACCTTTGTTGCCAGTGAAATATACTGGGTTCCAATGTGTAGAATGATCAGCTCATAGTTTATTAGTGATTTCAGCAAGGAGAAAGAAGACTAATGAAATGCCTGACCAAAGCCGGATATTTATGCATGCAAAAGCTTACACCCTAAACAAACCCCACTCCCAACAATAGGCTATTTACACTGCATTGTTATTCTCTTGGTTTACTCTAGGATCCTTGTTTCCCTACTAGTCCATTCTAAGATCCTAGCCAGCTATTGTTATGGATCCTCAAGCTGGGTCCTGTCCCTGGTACATTTTCTGCTCAGTACATTACACCCTTACAAACAGTACTCCATATTAACAACATGTCAAGTGATAATGGGGAGAAGTCCCAAACCCTAAAAACTACAGTAATGGAGGAACTTTAAATGCTGCAACTTTAAAAGATACTAGCCTATCCTAATGTAACATCATTTAGGATATGTACAGAGTTAGGGTTTAGAGGACTGTGTTACACCATTTCTTTTTATCCTTGCTTAGCCTGATGCTTTTACAAACCATGTGCACTTTTTTCTATTTTATTAAATTCTCTTTTGTTCTGAATGCTTTGAGCCTGATCTCTGCATGCATGCCACACCTAATTTGGTCCTACTTTCTAAAGAGCTGTAAAGGTGAGAGAAACTGGTCAAATTCATCATCCCTAGAGCATGAAAATGTGAAAATGCAATAGATCATCCCCACACTAGCTAGTAGAAATGAAGAGGGAGATGTGGCAACCAGGACAAGCCTTTGAACAGCAAGTTATTAAAGAATGCTAGAAGTACCCTCCCCTAAAACACTGAGTCAAGTAAAATTAAACACTATGAGTTTATCTCAAATTTCACTGAAAGATTTGAAAGCACTAATTCAAGAATGTGTTGCACAAACAATTAAAGACACAGTAGAAAATACACTACCTACATTAATAAAGACTGAGTTACAACTGATACATTCGAAAATGGAGGAATTATTACAAAAGATTTCTACAGAGACAGAAGAAATCAAAAAACAAATAGTAGAAAACAAATAAAAAATAATAAAAATTGCCACGGCAAATAAAGAAGTAGACAACAAAGTTCAAGATCTGAATGAGGAAATACAGGAACTTAAGAACAGAAATGACAGAATAGAAGAAACATTAATTAACCTTGAAATGGACAAAGCTGCCTTCATAGTACACTGTCAAAATATCCCAGAAACTATAGAAAAAACCCTAAAAACAGAGGTTGCACATCATATTTCTCAGCAACTTGAAGTAGGCTCACATGATGAGATAGAAAAAGAAACCATCTTCAGAAGAAACTTGTCATATGCAAGGAAAAATAAAACACCTAGGGAGGTACACATAAAATTTTATAAAAGAGAAATGAGAGATAAAATTTTGAATGCCTCCAATGAGAAAAAAAAGTAGTAATAGAACATGCTGAAATCAATTTCCTCAAAGAAGTCCCATGGAGAGTACAGGAAAAAAGAAGGAATTACTCAATATTAACTAAACTTCTAAGAGATAACGAGATAAACTATTGCTGGCTACTCCTGGAAGGAGTTCTATTTACCTACCTGGGCAAAAGACAGAAACTGGACTTTGTATTTAAGGCAGATGACTTTTTGAGAAGATATAGTAAGGAATTAGGCTGGCAAGAGGTGGAAGATGAAACTTCAGAGGAAGAAGTCTCAGAACAGGAGAGAGAGAAGCAGGAAAAAAGAGTGGTGAAAAAAAGAGAAAAAAAGAGCAGAAATGATCCTCTCTCAAATCCTAACTAGGTTCTAGTACAAAGCAAAAGAAAAAGGTAATAAAAATAAAAAATATGAGTATTAAAAAACTTAATATCCTTTCAATAAATGTAAGTGGCCTTAACAGTCCTCAGAAAAGATGAAAGATATTTCACCAACTCACCAAACTTAAATCAGACATCATATGTTTGCAGGTGACATACATTAAAAGACAAGATGAAAAATATCTAATAGCAAAAAAATTAGGAAAACTTTTTACATCACTAGACTTAAAAAAAGAAGAGAGGTGTAGCCATTTATGCCAAAGATCATTTATTTCCAGCGTTCCAATTTTCTTCTGAAGATGGAAGGATACTGGCAATTTCAATCCAAAGGCTATTAATTAATATTTATGCACCCAACCAAAATCAGGAAAAAATTTATGCAGAGCTTCAAGAAAGTCTGAACTCCCTAGAATTTGAAGATATTTGTATTATAGGTGACTATAATCCAGTATATGACTCAAGAATTGACAGGAAAAACCAAACAAAGAAAGGGAAAATAGGAAATACTCTTCCTAAACCTTTTCTTAACCTTGCCAAAGAACTTAATCTGATAGATGTCTGGAGAACCAGAAATATAGATTAAAAAGATCATACATTTTATTCTGCTAGACATAACTCCTGGTCTAGGCTGTATATGGCCTGGGTATCAACTACAGTGATTCGAGAATTGCTAGAAGTTGAAATTTTGCCAAACACCTTTGTGGATCATAGCCCTGTGATGATTTCTTTTTAAGAGTTACAAAAAAAGAGACCCAGATGGACAATGAATACTGGTATCTTTATTTATTTATTTTATTTATTTATTTTTTGCATTTCTATCCCGCCTTTCCAGCGAACTGGCTCAATCCATCTTAAGAGATCAGGAAGTGGTAGAAAAAACAAGGCCAGAAATTCACGATTTTTTCAAAAGAAATATGCAGCCCAAAATACCAACTAACATTGTTTGGGATACTTTTAAAGCTTACTTAAGGGGTTAGTTTATAAACCAGGAGGCGTAGAAGAAAAAGAAAGAAAGAAAACAATATGAATATTTGGGAACCAAAATTAAACAAGAAGACAAGATGAAGAAACTTAACAATATAGGGAAAATCAAACTAGAACTAAATAATCTACAACACCAGATGAATCTACTATTAACTCAAGAATTAGTAAGAAAGCTAGACTATACAAATCAATATTATTTTGATAATGCGAACAAACCCACTAGATGGTTAGTTTTTAGAATAAGAAAAAAGAGAGAAAAACGTATAATCAAGACTCTAAAAAATGAAACTGGCACTGAACAACATACGCAATGAGAAATTAAGGAAACAGTAGAAAATTTCTATGGAAATTTATATAAACAACCAGCACAAGATTATCAAACCCCCCCCACAGAACTACTTAAACAAATGGAATAAAAAGAAGTTTTCTGAAGGTCAAATTGCTATGTTAAATGACCCCATTACAATGTGTGAGTTGACAGAAGTGATCAAAAACACGAAGAAAAAGAAAACACCAGGTCCTGATGCCATCCCATCTGAAATATATCAAATTTTTGAAGAACAGATATTACCAACCTTAAAGGAGGTCTTCCAAAATATAAAAACAGTAGGTAAAACACTGGAATCCTGGAATGAAGCCCTAATAACGCTGATTTATAAATCAAATACAGCCCGAGGACAGACTGGTAGTCTGGCCCGCTCCGCCTCCACTTTAAAAGCGGAGGCAGAGTGGCTGTTCAGACTGCCGCATCTGCCCGGAGGAGGCGACCTGGACGCAACGCGTCTGGCACTGCGCTCCTCCTGCAGCAGCCGAGCACCACTTCAAAGTGGTGTCCCGGCTGCTGCGGCGTGCGTTCCACCCGCTTCCAGCGGGTGTGAATGCGCGCTGGGCGGGGGAGCCACATGGTGTTCGGATGCCGCCGCCAGAATCCACCCGCAGTCTAGACGCTGCAGGTGGCTTCCTTATGGTGGCATGTGAATGCTGTGCGGTGGGGCAATTCCCCCCGCCTTGTTCTGCCGTGCCGCGGAGGTGCGGCAGAACTCAAGTCTGTCCATGGCCACAGATGAAAAAGAAATCAAGAGCTACAGCCCAATATCATTGCTAAATGCAGATTATAAATTATTTGCTAACATCATAGCAGCTAGATTTTAAAAAGTTTTAGCTCAAGTTATCCATCAAGATCAAGCAGACTTTTTGCCCAAAAGACAGATTAGGCATAATATTAGGACCATTATTAATGCATTAGAGTATTATGAAATGAACTCAGGAAAACAAATGGTGATGATCTCTCTGGATGCAGAAAAATCATTTGACAACATTAGTTTGGGACTTTTTACTGCAAAAACTGGAACTGTGGAACTGGCACAAATTTCCTGGCGATGGTTAAAGCAATATATAATACTCAAAGAGCTAAGATTATAGTAAATGGAGATACCACCCAATATATTGAGATTCAGAAGGGAATAAGACAAGGGTGTCCATTATCCCCTTTATCTTCACCCTGGAGACACTGACTGATAAGGTAAGGGAAAATGAACAAATATAAGGTCTCAAGATCAAAGGAGAAAACTTCAAGCTTCAGGCATTCACTGATGATTTGGCTTTCATACTAGAGGATCCTATCACAACAATCTCTCACTTAATAAAAGAAATCCAAGATTATGGCACTATAGCAGGATTAAAAATTAACCTTAAAAATTGAAAATCTTAACTAAAAATTGTACTCAAAACTAAATTCAAATTATACAGTTAAAATCCTCAATAGAAGTTGTTCAGAAACTTAAATATTTAGGTATATTCCTATCTAATAAAACTTCAACCTTGTTTGAAGAATTATAATAAATTTATAAAGGATATAAAGAAAGATTTATCGAAATGGAAAGACCTATAATTGTCTTTTATGGGAAGAATTGCGTTAGTAAAAAATGAATATTCTCCAAAGGTTTCTGTTCTTGGCACAAAACTTACCCATTCTTAAAAAGATGTGCCTTTTCAACGAACTGGACAAAGCTACAAAAAATTTTACTTGGCAGAATAAAAGAGCAAGAATTAAATGGAAAATTCTCCAAGATATAAAAGATAGAGGGGGCTTCTCAGTACTAAATTGGCAACTGTATTACAAAGCAGCCTCGTTAACCTGGATAAGAGAATGGATTATTCTTGAAAATACAAGAACTTTGAAGTTAGAGGGACATGACCTGAATACGGAATGGCATGCTTATATATGGTATGGAAAAGATAAAATTCACTCCAATTTCCATAACCACATGATACGAGGTGCATTAATTAAAATCTGGAATTAAAAGAATGCTTTTATAATAAAATGCCGAAATGGTTATCACCATTACTAAACCTCCCTACTAAGGAAGCAAGACAGAAAGTTACAAGATTTTACTAGACATAAATAATGAGTTAAAATCTGCCAAAACTCTCAAAATCTTAATCTGTCTTGGTGGGAATACTTACAAATAAAAACAAGCTTCAACAAAGACAAAAAACTGGGATTTTGCAAAGAACAAAACAGACTGGACAAAATCTGGTTGCTATCTGACAATAAACTTATCCAGAAAATATATATATGTGGTTATTAGAAGACTACATGCAAAACGAATATATTAAAACCACAATGATAACATGGGTGAGAGACCTAGGCTATAATTTAGAAATAGAACAATGGGACCAAATCTGGAAAGTAACAAAATTTATGTCCCCCCATCTACCCCCCATAAGGAAAATATATATAAAATGTTCCATAGGTGGCATTGGGCTCCAGATAAAATCAGCAAGTGTTATCCAAACTCATCCAATATATGTTGGAAATATAAAAACAATGTGGGAACCTTCTTCCACATATGGTAGAGGTGTAATAAAATACAAAGATATTGGAGCAAAATCCACAAAGTTATATTAGAAATTCTGAATATCAATTTGCCAATTATCCCTGAAATGTTCCTGTTAAATATAATTCCTGCTAGTTATAATTGTGCAGACTGCTATATTCTAACTTATTGTAACCACTGCTAGAATTTTGGTAGCAAAGAACTGGAAAATAGAAAGAACCCCCATGAGAGAGGATCTAATAAACAAACTAGTGTATTTAGCAGAAATGGACAGATTATAGTTTTGAAAGGCACGGAAGAAGAAAGATTTAGTAAAAGATGGCACAGGGTCTATGATTGGTTAAATAAAGAAATTGGAATTTAGACTCATTCTAATATTATATGCTATATATCGAATTGTTATACTTGCTTTCTGGCAATAGTAAAATGTACAGGCATGAAAACATACATTATGTATTATAAAAAACTATAAATAAAGTAAAAAAATAGAAGTACAGTTATTGGGGGCAAGAGATATTCTTCCAGACTTGGTGGCTGCAGGTGATACCCAGAGAGAAGTTGGTACTCTGGGAGTAAGGGAAAGGGGTGGTGTCTCCAGGTGTTGACAGGGCACAGTCTCCCGGCCAAAGAGGAATAGGGTTTGTGGGACTGTTTCCTGACATCTTCCATTTCTTTCTAGCTCAGTTTTCAGTTTATCCTGAAAAGCAGAAGGCACTTTCCTGCATGGTCCCTGAATCTTGGCAAACAGCCCAGCTCTGCAAAGATTTCATGTTTGAGCACCTCATACCTTTGTTAATGTGGTCCTATAATGGAAATACATGTTTAACCAGATTTACAGTGCAATCCTCTGCAGACTTCAGTTTCAGCCCACTGAAATCAATGTGCTTAGATTGAAATAGTTCTGCATAGGATTGCACTGTGAGTTTTTGCATTTGAGAAGTGGCTTTGCTCTCTCAAAGGCTAAGCAGTGGGCAGAAGCTAAAGACCTGTACAGCTAATGACTAGGGTTCCCAACTGGCCTGGAGAAAAATGTAACATGCTATAAGATTTCATTACATAAAACTCCCCTTTCTCCCTCTCCAGTAGGATAAGATTATAGTTTTCAAGGGGCAGAGTAATCCCAAATTATTTCAGAGATCAGCAGCATGGCACCCCTCTCCATCTCCCCTTCACATATCTCCTTCCACATGTAGCTGGGCAATCTGAGGATTTCTCTAGAGGAGGAACTAAAAATATGTGTCAGGTTTAGTTACACAAAGATTAGAAGTGCAAGAGGTCTGGTTCAGGACCAAGCATAACCTGAATCATCAGGCTAGCAACTTGGAGAGACTTCCTTGGGCCACTGTACCTCCATCCAGAGTCCTGGAAAATCTGGCTCTGATTTCCTTTACCACAGGAGACACTGGCTGAAGTCCAGGTAGGTCCTGATGAAACAGTCAAACCACATAGCCAGGAAATTCCTGCTCAGGGAGTCTGGAATGGAAGACCTACTGTAATATATATATATACAAGCCTGTAGTTACGGTGGGGCCCCTTGGGGCCTGCCACCCCTCGCCTATTGCCAAGGCCCCATGACTTCCCATGCAGCCCAGCCCCCCTGACTTTCCATTTTTTATTTTATTTTACAGCATGCCTCCCTTCTCTCCTGCTGCCACCTGCCCTCTTTCTCCCAACCCTGCAGCACTGCACATGGCATTTATCCACGGCCTCCTCTAATAATGACAGGCTGCCAAGTGCCCCTCAGCTGGCATTGTCTCTGCAAACCCCCCCCCCCACTACCTTCAGACAAGCATCTTTCCAAGGTGCTGAGCCCAGGTACTGGCATGAAGAACAGGGTTTGGCGAGCAGGCAGGGCAAAGTGCACTTGCTTCCCTGGGTAGCCCTCTCCATCTCCTCCCCCCAGGGTTTACTCCTGAGGAAGCAGAGGATGCCCCCAATGCCCACCTTTGAGTCAAGGCTCAGCTGTTCTCTTTCTAGCTGGCTAACGCTCGGCCTCACTGCTGTCTGCCCTTCTTCTCCCAGGAACTCGTGGGGCCCAACCTGCTGCATCTCTTGCATTTCCTTTGCCCTGCTGGGTGCATCTGCATCAGGCTGCCAAAAGAGGACCCAATTCATTGCTTCTCAGCTGGTGCAGCTGAGAAAAATAGGCTGAAATTAGGGCCCAGCCCCCTTCCTGGCAGCAGACAGGTGCGGTGTCACAGGTTGGGTTGGGCCAGGAGGCAGGAGTCAGGTCTGGTCTAGGGGTTGTACCCAGAAGAGACAGAACAGGAGTTAAGTCAAGAGTCCAAGATAATAGTTGTCCAGCGCGGGAGGTCAGGAAGCCAGGAATCCAAGCAGGAGTGAGGTCAGGAAACAGGAAGTGAGGGTGGGTGCAAGGCCAGCATGGATGCAGCTTGTTGCTTCCATGGAAAGCCCAACCCCAGGCAAGAGCTATATGGGCCTCTGGCAGTGCTTCCCTTAGTGGTGGCACAGCTCCTGTCAGTACTCAGGGCTCGGTGCCTGCCTTCCCGGCAAGTGTGCATCTCAGCAGCGGGTTGCTAAGTCCCTGTGGAGCTCCTCTCTCAACTGAGCCACCTGTAGAGATGAATCAGGTGGGCTTTCTGCTTGCACCTGCACCTCGTCAGCTGCTGCTGGACCAGGTGCAGGGGTTGCTGGCTCGAGTGTCAGTGGTGGCAAGCTGTCAACTCCCAAGGAGTCAGAGAGGCTGGATTCCATCTCTAGTGATGCCAGTGATTCTGGCTGTTCTGCCAACTCGGGCAGGGGCCCAACACTGTTGTCATCACCCATGACACTATCCCCCCATCCCCCCATCAGGAGGGCCAGACTTATCTGGGTAAGAATTGTGGAACTGCGGTACCAGGTCCGGGGCATGAAGGTTTTCAATGGGCTCCCAAGACTGGTTCTCAGGTCCATAGCCTTCCCAGTTAACGAAGTATTGGAGGCTGCCCCAATAGCACTGGGAGTCCAGGATCTGGTGTACCTTGTACTCTTCTTTGTCGACGACCAGTACCAGCGGGGGTGGTGATTGCAGTGGTGGCCAAGCAGGGTCAGGGAGCACAGCTGGCACAAGGAGGGACCAGTGGAAAACAGGGTGGATACAGAGGGTAGGAAGCAACTGGATCCAGAAGATGATGGGGTTGACTTGTTCTGTTATCAGGAATGGCCCAAGTAAGCAGGCATCCAGCTTGCAAGAATGGCCAGTGTGCTGGAGGTGCCGAGTCAACAGCCAAACACAATCCCTGGGTTTAAGCAGCGGGCCTTCCTGTTGCTTGTAATCAGCTATGGTTTGTACACATCCTTGGCCCACTGCAGTTGTTCCTGGAGTAGTGTGGATTTCCTGCAGATAGATATCTGCCATTGGGATGTTTGTGGGTGGGAGGACCGACAGGAAGAACCAGGGGTGATACCTGTAGGTCACAGAGAATGGAATCAGCAGCGTGGATGAGGGCACAGTGTTGTTATACGGTGAGAGGCAGCAGGGTGGCACAGTCACCCTGCTGATAGTTGGTGTAGCAGCGGAGGTACTGCTCCAGTGTGGCATTTGTGCACTCTGTCTAGCTGTCCGACTGTGGGTGGTAGTGTCCGTGCCTGCCATATATTGCCTGCCATATATTCTGTTCCTGTTATATATTCTGTGCCTAGCAGGGCCTGCCATATATTCCGTGCCTACCTCTGCCATACCAGTATGTGCCTCTTGCTTTGAACCTATCTAATTTTCACTTTGCTTTAGTTGCTCCATACGTCCTGCCCGGGAGTTCACAACGGAACCTCCGCCCAGCCCTTAGGAATGCAGAGTCAGCCAGAGCTCAGCCTGCTACCCCCTCCTCCTTGCTTGCCTGTTTTGCGTATGCTTCGCTTGGTAGATTATCAGTGCCTCCACAGACTGCTAACTTCCTTCTGGCCGGCTATCTCATGTTTTGTCCTTGAACATGAAAGGCTCTGCTGTAGAGAGTAACTATTTTGCTGTTATGATTTCAGGTCTCTGTGAACTGGGTTTTTAGAATGTTCAACACTATTATTCCCTAAGAAAAGGTTTTCCTGTGTATTCTATGGGAACTGTTAGTCTTCCTGGTTGCGTGCCTAAAAGCACTGTTTAGTATATCTATGCATGTAACCCAAAGCAATTCATTACTAACAGAAGAAGTGTATGACTCCAATAACCTTTCTGCAAGTAAAGGACTTTTATTTACAAGACCTGTTGTGGACTATATTCATTGGGACATTCTCACAGGTAGGTGGAGGATAAGTGGATCTGGGTACCCAGGCAGGAGTGGAAGGCCAGCCAGAATTGGGGGGTGAACTGTGGGCCCCATCAGAAATCAGGTGTGTCAGAAGTCCGTGCTGGCAGAAGGTATGCTGCAGGAAGAGCTGGGCAGTTTCTTTAGCTGTGGGGAGCTTTGGGCAAGGGACGAAGTGGACTATTTTGGTAAAAAAGTTCACAATCACCAGGATGCAAGTGTGACCCTTGGACTGGGGAAGCTCGGTGATGAAGTCCAGAGAAACTGTGTTCCAGGGACCCGAAGGTGTGGGCAAGGGACGTAAGAGACCTGAGGGTTTGGATGGAAGGTCCTTGGCCCATTGGCAGACTTCACAGGAGCTGATGTACTGGGCAACATCGGTGTGGACTTGGGGCCACGAGAACTCCCTCGTCAGCAGATGTGTTGTCTTGTGCTGGCCAAAGTGCCCTGCAAGCTGGGAATCATGGGACAGGTGTAACACTGGTTCGCAGGGGTCCAGGCAGCACACAGAGTTGCTCTCGATGAAGCAGGAGGCCTTCTTGAGTCATAAACTCTCTTGTCGGGCCCTTCTGGAGTTTCTGGAGGTGCTCCTCTGTCAGGGTTGGGTGGGTGGAGGTGGCTGCAAAGACTGAGGGTGGCAGTATGGCAATGGCAGGGGCTTCTCTGGTCGATGCAGGCTGTGATGGTAACTCTCTCTTATTTTGTCTGGTTAGATGTGGTGTAGTTTTAGACTTCTTGTTGTCTCTTTCTCTCCCTCAAAGTATCTATTGCTGCTACCAGGAATTTAATTCCAGTCTTTAATTAACCTTTCCCACAGTATTGTGCCCGAGCTCTAAGGCTCCTTCATTGGACTATGTGGCTCTGAGGATAAGACTCTGGGTTAACAATAAACAAGATAAAACTTTATTGGTAAAAGAAGCGTATTGGTTACAAGATGTTTTGTTAAGTTGCGTAGTAGAAACTTTCCCTTTTTCTCAGGTCTCTGTCAGCTTTTCCCCTCACACTCTTAATATACTCTGACTATATTGGATGTGTTTAATGTCTTAATATACTCTGACTATATTGGATGTTTAAAGAAACACACACATCTAACTTGACATAATTACACAGGCATATACTTTGGCTTCCGAGAGAGCGCATCCAGTTTTGGGTATGAGGAACATAGGTGATCCAGAAGTCGCAGAAGAGGAGGGACCACCAGATCTGCTGTTGGCTGAGGCAGCAAATCATCTGGTGGTGTTCCAGGTTACAATGGTGGCAGGCTCCTTCGAGGTGATGTCTCCAAACCTTGAAGGCAGTTTTGATGGCAAGCAGTTCCCTCTCCCAGATGGTGTAGTTCCTCTCTACTGCTTTCAGCTGGTGCAAGTAGTAGGTGCAGGGCTGAAGAGGTTGGGAAGGGTTGTCCCATTGGGACAATACTGCTCCAAGCATGACTCTGGAAATGTCTGCATTGATGGTAAAGGGCAGCTGGGGGTCCGGATAGTGCAGTAGTGGACCCGTGGCAAAGCTGGCCTTTAGGTTAGTG
The DNA here is from genome assembly GCA_029233225.1 of Lepidodactylus listeri. Classification (NCBI taxonomy): domain Eukaryota; kingdom Metazoa; phylum Chordata; class Lepidosauria; order Squamata; family Gekkonidae; genus Lepidodactylus; species Lepidodactylus listeri. The sequence continues at coordinate 71,702,018 of JARCFY010000013.1, forward strand.
AAGGCCTGGTCAGTCTCTGTGATACAGTGGAAGGGTTCCTTGGGCCGGAGGAACCAGGTCAGGGGAGTGGTCAGGTATGCATAAACAGGAATGAATTGCCAATAGCAGCAGCAGCAGTAGAAGGAGAAGAAGAAGAGAAGAGATTGGATTTATACCCCACCCTTCACTACCCAATGGAGTCTCAGAGCAGCTTACAAACACCTTTCCCTTCCCCTCCCCACAACAGACACCCTATGAGGTAGGTGGGGCTGAGAGAGCTCTGACAGAAACTGCTCTTTTTTCAAGGATAGCTGTGCCAGAAGTTGTGAGAGTCCTACAGAGTCAGTCACGAACAAGTGTCCTTAAACAGGAATGCTTTACTGAGAAAGATCTGTTATGGTCATCTGTACTTCTTGTGTTAGTAATGGCTGACACAGCCACAAGCAGGACAATTATACAGAATTTAAAATGGGGCCGGTTAATACATTGTAACCAATCATCATGTCAGAGAAAAGGCACTTAAAATACTAGTTTGCAGTTCCCAGGCAAAAGGTGGGAAGTTGTTGAACCAGACAGGAGAAGAGATACATGGACAGTCATCAGCAGTCCCTCAAGGTCAGAACAGCTTGAAGAGCGATAAGCATGCCATGAGAAATATTACATAACATTCCACAGTCCATCACGGGTTTACTCAGTCCACTTCCCAGGCAGGAGATGGCAGCATTAGCTGACAGAACTATGGCTTGCCCAACGTCATCCAGCAGTTGCAGGTGGAGGAGTGGGGAGTCAAACCTGGTTCTCCCAGATTAGAGTCTGTGCACTTAACCACTACACCAAACTGGCAAAGCCAAGAAACCACTGCAGGTACTTGTGATATCGAGCGGCCTGCCAAGTCAGGACATCTTCAACTTTCTTCAGATCCATGAGGACCCCTTGAGGTGTCACAATGTGGCCGAGGAACTCAACAGAGTGCAGGTCAAAGTCACACTTCTGGAGCTTGGCATAGAGGCCATGGGCTCAAAGGCGCTGCAGAACCTGGTAGACACACTTGATGTGCTGGGTGGGGATGGGAGAGTATATTAGAATATCATCTAAATAAATAATGATGAAGAAGTCGAGCAGGTCTCTGAAGATGTCATTCATTAGCCTCTGAAAGATGGCCGGGGCATTGGCCAACCCAAACAGCATCACCAGGTATTCATATTGGCCGTAGCAGGTGCCAAACACAGTCTTCCATTCGTCCCCTGGCTGTATACACACCAAATTGTAGGCAACCCAAAGACTGAGTTTGGTGTAGAACTGGGGCCCCTTAAGGCTGTCTAAGATCAATGGCAGGGGATACCAATCCCGGATGGTAATCTTGTTGAGTGCCCAATAATTGTTGCAGAGGTGGAGCTCTCCACTTTTCTTCTTTACGAAGAGGACTGGGGCTGACAGTGGGGATGCAGAGGGCTGAATGAAGCCTTGTTTCAAGTTCTTAGCAAGGAAGTATCACAAAGCTTCCAGCTCTGGTTCTGACATTGCATACAGGCACCCTATAAGTAGGGATGCCCCTGGAACTTGGTTGATGGCACAGTTGTACTGCCAGTGAGGGGGGAGCATGTCAGCCCCCTTCTCTTCAAAGACATCAGCGAAGTCAGCATACTTCTGAGGAAGCTGTGAGGCACCAGCCGGGGCAGCAGCCACAAGAGTAAAGGGTGGGCTGTGGTGCCAGCAAGGGTCCCGAAAGCAAAGCTCCTGTTGAGCCCAGTCCAGAATGGGGTTGTGGCTCATCAGCCAGGACAGCCCTAGGATGAGCGGAAACTGAGGCATGCTCACCACATCGAATTACATTTGCTCAAGGTGTTGATGTATCTGGAGAGCAACTGGGCAGGTTTCCTGGGCCACAGGGCCAGAGCAGAGGAGACGTCCGTCAATGGCTTCCACAAGGACTGGGGTCACCTTGGGTTATAGAAGGATCTGGTGCGGTTTCATGTAGGCAGTATTGATGGAGCAACGGGCTGCCCCGGAATCGATCATGGCATAGATGAGCAGCCAGCACTTGTCGAACAAATGGAGTTTGACAGGGACCAGGAATGGGCCTTTGTTACTGGCACAGTTCAGGGGATCAACCTAGGTGCCCCAGGCTGGAGAGTCCATTCAGGCTTGGGGCTGGTCTTTTAGTGGCAGCATACTGAGGCTGGGGTGCATCCGGAAGAGAAATGCCCCACCCCATTGCAGTGCAAGCAGAGATTCAGGGCCCGGTGCCGTGCCTTCTCCTCTGGGGTTAATTGGGGTTGTTGCATAGGCTTGCTTTCATCTTCCCTGGTGCTTGGGGGTGCAGGAAGTGGGGGGGGAGTGGGTTGTCGAGGGGCCTGAGATGGATGGCTGCTATTCTAGGCTTGACGGCAGCTCTCAAGGTTGCCGTCGATGCAAAACTACAGGGTGATAAAGCTTTGCAGCTTGGAGCATCGTTCTACTCGGGCAAGTTCACCTGGGACCTCACTGGCCAACCCCTCCATGTATTGGTCCATCAGGGCTGCCTTGTTCAACTCCAGGTCTTGCTCCAGTAGCTGGAACTCAATAGAACAGTGGGCAATGGAACCCCTCCTCTGCTTCAGGGCTCATATCTTCCTGTTGGCTGAGGTTGGCTGCTGCAGGTTTGCAAAGGTGGTGGACAGGTGGTTGAGGAAGCCTTGGAAATTGTCGAGCAGGGGGGGATGGAGCTACGAGTGTCACGACTGAGCCTCTGGCTTGAGACAGAGCTGCAGCTGGCAGGCGTGCAGATCAGAGTTCTCGGGTTACAAGGCAAGCGTTATCAACAGTCCGGGAGTCACAACCATAAATCAGTCAGCCGAAGGATTAAGCATAAGAATCGTCAGCAGGAATGCCAGGAGTCAGAGCCGGAGAGTATGAAAGCCAGGAGTCAGAGGTAACAGGGATCACAACAGAAAGACAAGCCAAAGTCCAAATACCAATCCGTAGTCCAAAATGCCGAGTCCAGGGTCAGAAGTCCGAGAGTCCAGCAGCCGGGTTCAGGAACAGAGTTCAGAAGGGTGCAGGGCTAGGTCACGTCGATGACGAGCGTTCTTTGCCAGCACAATTTGTTGGGCGTTGACAGGCTGCTGATAACGTGTGCCGGCTCATTAACCAATTAGCAGCCGCCGGCCACGGCCCAGCGTCTGCTAGTACTCTGGACTGATAGATCTCCTGGCCCTCATGCATGCCTCACTCCTTCTGTCTCTTAATTCCTGGCATCTCCTTTCACGGAGACGCCTGACAGGTGGAGGTGATGACTCGGGGCTATGGTTTTCTCCAGGGGGAGCCTGATGGGTCTCAGGTGCTTGACCAGTCCCCGGTGGCTCCTGTTGCTGGCTTAACTCCTCTGGACTTACGTCCAGGTCCGTTAAAGGAGCCTGATCTTGCTCTGCAGGGGCTGGGTGAGGAGCAGGGTCAGGAGCAGGCATGACAACGAGCAGGGGGGTAGCCCATTTGGCTGGCTGCCCCTTTAATAAGCTGATAATGAAGAAGACCTTCATTTTGTCAGTGGGAAAGTCCCAGGCGCACAGTTCGATATACAGTTTGTACTGTGCCAGGAAAGCAGGGAACTCCTCCACCTTTCCATCAAACTTCTTGGGAAGACTCACAGGGCATTTTGGTGGCATGATGGCAGCAGTGGCAACTTGCGGCTGCAGCTGCTGTTGTTGCAGATGAGTCATCATCTGTGTGAGTTGCTGAACCTGGAGGTGCAGGTCTGCCAGGTCTGCAGAGCCCCAGCCATTGCCTCCATCTTTTGGAGCGAGTTTGGGGTGGAAGCAAATGATCATGGGCTGGGCTGGGCCAGGAGTCAGGTCTAGTCTGAGGGTCATAGCCAGAAGAGACAGAACAGGAGCCAAGTTGAGAGTCCAAGAGAATAGTCGTCCAACATGGGAGGCCAGGAAGGTGGGAATCCAAGAAGGAGTGAGGTCAGGAAACAGGAATCAAGGGTGGGCACAAGGTCGGCACAGATGCGACTTGTTGCTTCCACAGAAAGCCCAACCCTGAGTGGGAGTTATATGGGCCTCCAGCAGTGCTTCCCTTAGTGGTGGCACAGCTCCTGTCAGTACTCAGGGCTTGGTGCCCACCTTCCCCACAAGCGTGCGTCTCGGCAACGGGTTACTAAGTCCCTGTGGAGCTGTTCCTTCAACCAAGCCACCTGTAGAGATTAATCAGGTGGGCTTTCTGCTTGCACCTGCACCTCGTTGGCTGCTGCTGGACCAGGTGCAGGGGTTGCTGGCTCGGGCACTGGTGGCAGCAAGCTGTCAACTCCTGAGGAGTCAGAGGGGCCAGTTTTCAGCTCTGGTGATGCCAGTGACTCTGGCTGTACTGCCGACTCAGGCAGGGGCCTGACACTGTCGTCATCACCCATGACAGTGGGAGGCTTCCATGGGTGGAACGGCTGGGTAAGAATCTCTGCTTTGCCTCCATCTCAGGCTATGCGTGAGATGCAGAGAAGGGAAGGGCCGGAGTGGGGCTGCTCACTTCAGATGTGTGTTCAGGCGTGCCCCCAACTTATTTAAAAAAACCCCCCCCCCATTAAAAAATCTGGGCCACAGGCCGGAATTTTTATATATCCAGTTCTCAACAGTTTCCTCTGTGTGTGGATACTTATTTCCACAAACAGGGCACACTCTCCTCCAACAGCAGAACAAATTCAGACTCCAGTGGCACCTTTAAACCCAACAAAAGTTTATTCAAGGTATGAGCTTTCATATGCAAGGCACACTTTTTCAAATACATTGGAATGGCAGATGAGGTTCCAAACTTATAGACTGGGATTTAACAGCAAATTAACATGTAACATGATGATGTTTAAGGTATGCAAAGTGAAAAACTTTGCAAATACATTATGCTAATGAGTTATGCCAATGAGCTCCTGTACCTCTTTTTCTACGAAATGACCCCTGTATAAGAGAACTGCTACTCTGAAGCCAGCAACTGAATGCCCTGGAAGGTTAAAATGTTCCCTCACTGGTTTTTAATCAGGTTTCTAATAGTAGTAGAAAGAGTCCAGTAGCACCTTTAAAGACTAACAAAACTGTGGTAGGGTGTGTGCTTTTGTGAGTCACTGCTCACTTCTTCAGACTTATTTCCATTTATTCTTTGTATCCTCCTGGACTAAATCTTCCTGTACCAAACTGAGACCTAGGTTTCCTGTCTCAGTGCCAATGCTGATATCTCCGCGCATCTGTATATCACACCAATGCTGATATCTCTACTCATCTGCATATCACACTTAATCCAGTCATGCCTGCTATTGCCATTAGGCATCTGAAATAATTTTTATTAAGTTTATATCTCTGGTACTTCGTGTTACATTTTATGGCACACATGGCCCAGCCCGACCAAGTGACATTTATGTCAGATCCGGCCCACATAACAAATGAGTTTGACACCTATGTATTACAGATACTACTAAAGCTAATAAAAAAGGAATGCAAAGAACTGAAAATACAAACTGTAATGTAGAATTAATGTACAACTTAATGAAGTTAATACAACAAATAAACCCATATGCAAAAACATATATACATATGAAAGAAATATTCTATACAGAAAAAGCAGCAAAAGAACAAGATTGCCAGTAGAATATTCCCATTATAAAGTATTTTTATTTGCTAGGTTAGATACACAGTAACCTCATTTCATTGTTGCATTTTAAGTCTTTTAACATTTTCTCCCCAATCCCTCCCCCTTCAGTCTAATCTTCGTCTTTCAGCCAGGAACACAGGGCTTGTAGCTTCCACTGTACGTCTTCTTTCTGTCCCTCTTTTATCCAGTTCAAATAGATAGACCATTTCTCCTGGATCTGCGATGTTCTGTCCTCCCATGGCAGGTCCTTATTGATTGTAGCCATTATATCTGACTGAATAAATTCACAGAGATACTTATGCCAAGTTCTTTCTGTCCATTTACTTTTATCTTTCCACTCTACTGCTATCACTGCTTTACCGGCTAATATCATCGCTTTCAATAAATCCTGATTCTTTTTCTCTATTGTCCCATTACCTAAGCTACTCATCGTCATCAGTTCAAAATCTATATTCAACTTTACCTGGAACAACTCATTTATTACTTTTAATATATTTTTCCAAAATTCTTTAACTTCCAGGCATTCCCACCACATGTGGGAATACCATCCTTTCGCACTTTTACAATGCCAGCAGTTTGGGCTTAGTCCTGAGAACATATTAGCTAAGGTGGCTGGAGTTCTATACCATTTAGTAAAGAATTTTAATTCCATTTCCCTAAACTTATGTATTTTTATTCCCTTAATTCCATCCATTGATTTTTTTTACTTTTTGTTCTGTTAACTTAGTTTCTAATGGGGCCCATCTTGATGTTTATTTTAACCATTTTGACTGCCATTTCCTCCAGACTATTAATGTACTCTCCCTAGGTCCTGTATCTAATTTAAGATCTTTAACCTGTTTGTTTGTAAAAATCTCCAGACTGACAACTGATAATTCCACTCAGCATTTAGCTGATCATATATTTTCCCTGCTGGCACTGGCCAATCAAATAAGAGAAGGAGCCTGTCACTTAAGCTGTCCCTCCCAGGGTAAAGTTAACTCTTTATCTCCCAGTTCTCTGACTTTGCTGCACTATGAAACCTGCTTCTAAAATGCACTAAAATGCAATCCGTCACACATGCAATACTTTCTGAATTTCCAGTACACAGAGAACTCTTGATTTTCACATTTGGTAGTTCTGGCCATTTAACTATGGAACTTGAAGACGAGAGGGGGTATTTTCACTTACAGGCTGATGAGCTGCGTTGCTTTTGTGATCAATATGCATTTCTCTTGCAGGTGTGCTGTTTAAACCCTCCTTTCTCTGCTGATGCGCTTTTGTTTGACTTACGATATCACTTTTGTTTGACTTATGCCAAGGAGAAGGATATATATATATATATATATATATATATATATATATATATATATCCTTCTCCTTGGCATAAGTCAAACAAAAGTGATATCTTCCTGCTGTCTCATTTCAGAGCAGGCACTAGCTAAAGATCCTTCTGTTTGCAAGTCCACAAGTTTGGGGGGGGAAATGCATCCAAGAAAAAAAAAAAGGTTGATTTCCGTCAAAAAAAATGTCCTGTCCCGTTACTTACAAGCTAATACACACAGGGCTGCATTCTGAGCCCATAACCTTAGATGCTGTATGTTTAGCAGAGAGAATAGTGCAGTACAATAATGCATCACAGACACGTGTGCGTTTAACATCTAAGAAAAAGTTACTACAAAAATTGGGAAAGGGTTACATGGGAAAAAACAACAACAGCCTAATAAACTCATCTTTCTAGTTCTGATCACCATGTTTGTTCCCTCACTCTTTTTCTCACACACAAAAAAGTGGAAGTTCCCTCCAAAGGCTCCACCCTTTGTGTACATGCAAAATGACATGAACTATCTCTAATATATTGATTAACCAATAGTCAATCCTAAGGTCACCTCATTAAGAATAAATCCTCCCCTTCTTTGGTGGGAAGATTCTACTTGACACCTAATTGGGTCTATGCTAACTTGCTATCATTAGCCTACAGAAACTTCATGACTGAAGGGATGACACTTGTAAAACCCAACAACCATGCAGATGGATGCATCAGTCTGGAGCCAGAACAGTGTTACTACAAGAAGGTAAGCCTGTGGCATGTGCATCATGGTCACTAACCCCAGCGCAGTGCAGCTATGCACAAACTGAAGAAAGAAATGTTTGCAATTGTAGCAGGATGAGAAAAGTTCCAGCAGCACTTCTATGGAAGAAATGCCAAAATTAGCGGGGATGATAAAAGAGAGGATGGCCCAAAATGAATCACGTACCATAGGAAATAATAGAGTTCTGGAATGTCAAGGAGAAACTGACAATTCATGAAGGTCTTATGCAGCGAGGAGAGCAAATTGTTATTCCAAAATCTCTGCAATGAAGAGTACACAGAGAATACATGGACACGGTTTTATGCAAAAGAAGGGCACGTGATATATTATGTTAGCCTGGAATGAGAACTCAGATGCAAGGCATGGTGCTGGGGGGCCCAACATGCTTAGAGCATAAAAAAGGAAATGCTAAAGAGCAGCACCAAACAGGCAATGCCAGCAAATTGGAATAGACTTGTTCACCTGGCAACAAAAGAATTATTTGCTTGTTGAGGATTATTACTCAGTTACCTGATATAAGAGCAAGTCAATTTTAGGAAGGATGGAGTATGGAAGGAATTAATATCGGATAATGGAGTACAGTATACATCAATGGAATCTGAAACATTTGCCAAGGAGTGGGGTTTTGAAACACACACGTACAAATCCATACTACACACAGTCAAATGGACTAGCAAAAAATTATGTACAAATTTTGAAAAGCAGAACAGACTGATCAAAATATACACCTAAGCCTGTTGAGTTACAGAAACACACCAATAGGGTAATAGAGAGAAATGTACCCTTTGTGTATGAGTAGACTGAAATCCAAACTTCAAAACACCAATAGATAATTACTACTTTGGCTGAAGGGCCAAAGCTGGCCCACAGTTATCTCAACATGATGTAGCCAACACCTCACTGCTGTGAAAAGCCCCAAAGAAAGCCAAAGTAAAATCTGCTTGAAAAAGGGTGGTCTTGAAAACAGAAAAACACGTGCTGGGAAGCTGGCACGTGAACCTCTGCAATACAGGCAGAGTGATGGGCCTGCAGAAGTCAGGGTCCTACAGTGGGGACCTCTTCCAACCCTTGATGGCATGCTGGGCCAGAAAAGAATTGCAAGGGTCATGGAAACTGTGAGCCTTACTATAGAAAGTGTGCAGAGTGCCAAGGGGTAGTGCTATCCCCAGTGTTGTTTAACATCTATATGCGCCCTCTTGCCCAGATTGCCCGGAGGCATAGGCTGGGTTGTCACCAGTATGCTGATGACACCCAGCTTTATCTGCTGTTGGGCGGCCGGTCTGAAGCCACCCCAGATGACCTGGAGCGGGTGCTTCAGGACGTGGCAGGCTGGCTCAAGCTGAGCCAACTGAAATTGAATCCAAGGAAGACGGCGGTCCTGTGCCTGAGTCGGAGCAGTTCGGGGGTAGGGATCCCATTGCTGGCCTTCGGGGGGGGGGGGGTGCCACTGGTGCCAGCACTGAGGGTCAGGCATTTGGGAGTTCTCCTGGATGCCTCCCTAACCATGGAGGCCCAGGTAGCAGCCACTGCCAAGGCAGCCTTTTACCATCTGCGGCTGATTAGGCAGTTGGTTCCCTTCCTCAAATGCAATGACCTGGCGACAGTGATCCATGTTATGGTCACCTCGAGACTGGACTACTGTAACCCTCTCTACATGGGGCTGCCCTTGTCTCAGCTCCAGAGGCTGCAGCTGGTGCAGAACGCCATGGCCAGGCTGTTGATGGGTCTCTCAGTGCAAGACCACATCCAGCCTGTGCTGAGGATGCTGCACTGGCTGCCTATAGTGTACCGGATCCGGTTCAAGGTGCTGGTTTTAACCTTTAAAGCCCTATATGGTCAGGGGCCTGCCTACCTAAGGGACTGCCTTTCCCCATATAGACCCCAGAGAGCACTGTGGTCAGGCACTGTCACCACCTCCAACTCACCTAGACCAGGTAAGCAGGGGCAGGTTTCAGGGTCAAACAAACCAGTTAACAAACAACCTAGAAAGCCTACAGCCTTCACAGGTTATTGGTATGCTGCCACCAGATTCTCTGTCTACACCCCACCAGCTGAGAATAGAGAATCAAACTTCCCAGCCTCTCAGGGCACTCAAAGTCAAACAGTTAAAAGGGTAGCAATGTGGTCTTCAGGTCTAAGGCACTTGGAGAAAGCCTATTACGGTTGCAAGAAATCAAGGCCCAGGTCAGGTAAAATATAATGTTTGTTTATTAAGTAATAAATGCAAGAATGTATAAAACACAAGACTAGACTTGAAAGGAGAGGGTAAAACAACAAACTCCTAAGCTTAACCAGCCTAGCTATAACACAGTCAGGTTCAGTTACTCACAGGTTCAAGACAGGACAAGAGACAGTTTGTAATCCATAAAGTCAGGCAGGCCATCCAGGCCTTTGGTCACGGCATCATTCTGACTAACAGCATCCCACTTGACCTACCAGGCCCAAGTAGAAATTGCTAGCCCCGAATCTAATGTCCAGGGTACTTTTATAGGCAATATGGCTTCTGAGGTGGTCATGGCCAGTAACCAATCAGAAGTCACATGCATGATGTAACTCATCAATTAGCTGCTAAAACAAGCACGTTCTTTGTTCAAGGGAAGAGGGCTCGTTACTGCAGTTAACAAGCTTGCTTCCCCCATCCAGGTGTAAATCATTCTAATTGGGTTGGAATGCAAAGTGGAGCTTCACTGATAAGCAAGCGTTAGGGAGGCAAGGTCAGTATGGTCAGTATGGCCTCCCGTTATCTGTGGTATGTTATTCTAACTCAAGGAAAACAGTTACAGTCTCATGACCATATTTCTTTGCTGTTGCTGGAGAGGCCTTTTGCAACAGGCCTCAAACATTGGTCTGAACCAAAGTTTAGAAATAGTCTCTAGAAGGGAAAAATGCATTACAGGCACCCAACACCGCTTGACCATCCCTGGCCCCAGAGAAACCAGGTTGACAACCACCAGGACCAGGGCCTTCTCAATGGCGGCTCCATACTGGTGGAGTGAGCTCCTGGATGACATCAGGGCCCTACGGGACCTTTTGCAATTCTGCTGGACCTGCAAAGCAGAGCACTTCTGCCAGGCTTTCAATTAGGAGCCGCCACTGGGTCGGGCTGAGTTATTCTTTGGCCCGGGAAATCTACTGGTGCGGCCTCTTGGTCTGGATCTGATTAACCTGCTGTGCTGAGTGTTGGAAGCAATGCTGGCTGCCAGTCATTGTGATTTTCTGCTGTTTTTCTGTGTAATTTTAACCTGCACTTTTATGTTATTTATGTGTTGTTGTTTTAAACTTTTGTGCGCCGCCTTGAGCCGGCTAACTGCTGGCTAGGCAGGATATAAATCCAACTAATGAATGAATGAATGAATAAATGAATGAATGAATGAATAAATGAATGAATGAATGAATGAAATGGCTGACATGTGGATGCCAATGGTCCTTGGGGTGAACCCAGGCTCCTCAAGATGGGCCAGATGCTGCAATGTGAAGGTGCTGGGGTAGGCCATGGCTCCACCACCCTTTGTGACTCTGCAGAGGACAGGCAGGCGGAGACAGCGCGCTCATTGGCCCGACAGGTAGAGGGTGCAAGAGACCCAAAGACTCCCTGAATTATCCATCATTGTCAAGTATCCGGAGTTCCTCCGCGAAGCAATTCAGATGTTGGTTAATGCTGGGGGCCGGAGTCCAAAACTGCTTGTCCCAAAATCGAGACAAGGTGTCTACAATGTCATTACTGGTGCCTGCAATGTATCTTGCTGAGAAAAGGATGTTAGACACAATAAGATTTCACTTCATTCTCAATAACAAAAGACTTTTCAACACTGGACTATCCTGGCATATCCCAGAGGTGTCTGCCCAGCCCAAGGAAGTTGCTATTTCATTAACCAACACCTGACCCCTCTTTTTCCATTTTAAAAACTCAACCAAGTTGCCTCACATGAAATCATCTCTAACAATTTTTTAATTAAAAAAAAAAAACTCAACCAAGAAGGGCACTCAAGGCACTAATTTATGTTCCATCCTGTTTCAGGAGCTATCTTGACTCACCCAAACTTTTGTGTCAATACAGATCCGGCTCACTTGATCAGGTTGCCTCATCCAGGCTCTTTGTGTCCATGCAGATCTGGCTCACATTAGCCTAATCAAGGCATTGCCCCCATTTCCCCCCAATCAAAGTTTGACAACAGTAAACTTTAAACCAGCCAGTGAGATTCCAACTTCTCATCTTGGACCAATCATGTTCCTGGGAAAATGAGTTCCCATGTCTTTTTATAGGACTTTTCCCCATAAAAAACCCCATCCCAGGTCAGTGAAAAGTGTGCCAGGTTTGCCCACTACTTGAATACTCAGGCCCAGGATTTCAGGTTGTCCTCCTCTTCTCTAAAACTTCCTAATTCCTTCCTTTTTATAAGTGCAACCTCTTGCTGGTTTGTGTGTGTGTGGTTACATAGGGAATTAGTTCTCATGGGCTCAGAGTAGATTCTTTACATTTTTACTGGTTTTATACTAGTTTTTATACAATAGAATTGTCTGTGTTTACAATCACTCTCTCACTCTCTTTCTTCCTAATTTTATTTTGGGGTATCCTCAGGATCTACAAGGTCCTGTATTACTCCATTCTGCAACCCTTTTAAAAGTGAATTTCCCCTTCTCCAGGTCATAAGAACATAAGAACATCAGAGAAGCCAACGTTGGATCAGGCCAATGGCCCATCCAGTCCAACACTCAGTCACACAGTGGACAAAAACACTTTGGGTAAGACTCATCAGTTGCATTAGGTAGGGGGAGTGGTCTTCTCCTGGCTGATCAGGAGCTTCCCTTCCCTTGTCCCATTTGGTGCTCCTTGGAGTGAGGGGTGGTGAGAGAGGGGGCCCCTTCCAGGGCCATATCATCTTCCCAGTCTACCCCTGGCCAACTTGGTCACAGCCTACTGAAAGCAACCATGAAGGCCAAAACTATATATTCCTTGAGGGAGCGTGAGTGTCAGCCAATCATCACAGAAAAAGTGGGCATTGAAGAAAAAACCTTTTTTCAGGCAAGAAGATTGCCATTTTTACATAAGAGTGTTTTAAAAGTACTATTCACTGACAGAGGAGGCACTAGGTTTCGAAATGGTAAGAAATAGCTGTGTTATAATAGTATGAGCTCTCCAAAAGGGTGTTTCCTAATCTCATACATATTAGGAAAGATGCTGCCCTGTTAGTTGCTCCTCTTGTTGCGTTTCATCTTCTCCTTCAGGACAGCAGTGGCATAACAGCCCTGGAACTTGATCAAGAAGATTGGGAGGGGAATGATGATGGTCAGGATGCCACAGATGGCTGTGCAGCATGCGATGGCTTTGCCAAATGGACTGACAGCATACATATCTCCATAGCCAACCGTGGTCAAGGTGACCACTGCCCAATAGAAGGAAGAGAGCATTCCGTCAAAGTGTGAGTATGGTTCAAGGAGTTCCGCATGATAGCAGAGGGCACCAAAGAAAAGGACTTCAAAGGTAAAAATCACCATGAGGATGAAGACCTCCTTCAAGATGGACCGGAATGCGAAGGGCAGAATTCGCAGCATCAGAGGGGTCTCCAAGAGCCTGAAGATCTTCAGGAATTTAACGATGTAGAGCACACGGAGCAGACCCAGCCAGAATAAGATGTCCAGCATTTCATCACTATGTCCAGTTAAGAAGAGCTCAATGTAAACCGGAAACAGAGAAAGGAAATCAGTAATATTCAGAGGGTTTGTAAGGAATTTCTTTTTGTTTGGGCAGAATATGAGTCGCATAGAAAACTCAAAGGTGAACCAGAGGATGCAGAAAAGCTCTACATAGAGCAGGCGGATAGCCTCTCGGAAAGAATCCTTCAGAGCAACGTGGAATATGCCGTAGGCTACTGAATCATTAAAATGGTTGTAATCTAAGTAGGTTGTCGGTTCCATGAAAAAGAGGATGAGGATGCCAATATTGAACAGCAGGGAAATGATCATCAAGCACTGCAAAGAGATGGGAGAACCCATTAGAACAATGAGCATCTAATAAAGTTAGTCCCTTGCTTTTCTTCAGCCACCCTCTCCCAACAGTACAGTTTCCCTAGAACTTTGCATTTGAATGCCCTCTGGTGTTGTGGCCCAGCCCACACCCCAAAGTAAGGGAAAGCTGTCTGGGTGTTCTTGTGGCCTCTGGGTGCTCCAGATCTGGGGGCAGGGGGTCCATTGGTTGTGGGGGGAGGAACTTGCCGGAACTGAACCTGAAACCAACAACTCTAGTAGTGATGGGTGACCTTTCCCCTCCATCCCTTTATAATTGGCTCAGTCTTTCCAAACTTCTTCTTGGAGAGAGGAATTTGGGGTTTTTTTCCCCTGAGAGTTTTCTTCCTGATCATAAGTTAGTTCCTGGAAAAATGGTAAGCATCAGCACCTTGAAGTGAACCTAGAAATTTCTAGGCAGCTGATATGATGATCATAGGATCGATGTAATATGAGCCCTCTTGGCTACTCCCAGCAGTGAAGTCTCCACCAGTGCTATCAGCCCTTCTGACTAGTCATTGTTCTTCACAAAGGTAAATTTGGGGAAGGGAAATAAACAACCAAGGAGAGTGGTTTCAGGTGAACCCATTACAAGCTGAGACTGAAGTTTGGAAAGAATATGGGCTCCAGTCATAAAGGACTCAAGGTTTTCTAAGTTGATGAAGTTATTTCTAAACTCTCTCCATTTAGAACTGCATTACTATTACTGCTTTTCAATGAGGACTCTGAATTAGTTCACCAACCAGCCAAGGCTCTGCAGTTGACCAGAATTCCCCACTGCCAAAGGAAGAGGGAATGGTTTCAGACCATTTGAAAACACAGCAGTAGAGTGAAGGCATCTGGCTGCCACGCTCATGGCTCGGGCCCATGTCTTGTGCTCTTGCAAGCTACGACATAAACCAGATGAGGAGTCCCCAATTTTGGGATGAGACATGTCATGTGGGCTAGCCAGTGGGCAGATTACTTTACACTGTGATGGACTTCAGTTGCAGAGACCTGGCCTTTAAATCTCTACCCAGTTATGAAGTTCACTAAGTAACCATGGGCCAGTCATCGTGCCTCAGCCTAACCTTCCTTAAAGGGAGGAGAGCCCTAGATGAATGGCCAAACTAAATATGCTCCTGATTATGCCCTTTGTTTGATTCCCCGTTCCCAGGGCTCTGGCAGACCTGCCCATGCCAAAGGATCATTTAGAAGCATTCCTTACCATGGCAGCTGTAGAGGAGTAGGGCTTCTCAAAGAGAGACCATATTTTGGGCTGCCACCGAGCCCACAAATGGTAATCCCTTCTCTCCACCTGGCCCAGAAGAGCCAAGCTGTCTTCATTGTTATTATCACTGTCACCCCCGAGAAGAAACTCCTCCTGTGGACCTTCGGTGTTGCTCAGCTTCATCCAGCAGCAGGGGGCCAGCTTGGCATGAGGAATTTCCCAGAAGGCCAGCTCCTCCTCCCAGAGGAACTTACAGACATCTGCAGGACAGTGGAGGTGTTTGGTCCTGTAGTAGTTCAACACATCACCAAACAGTCTGGCGCTTCTGTCAAAGAAAAACTCTTTGGTGTCAGGGTCATAGTCCAGCGTAGCACGGCCCTGGGAGGGCTCTGTGAGCTGGCACAGCTTGGTCCTTGGGAAGGCTCTGAGGGTGCTGCAGTAAGTTTCATGTCTGATGCCTCCCACATTCAAGATGATCCTTTCTTTAGAGGCCTCCATCTTGTGGTTGGCCTAAGGGAAAGAGAAATATAAAGTACTGGAGTCGGAGATGCTTCAAGTAAAATCAGCTCATAAAGTTTATTGAGGGGAGAAGATGACATGAAGGATGGAAGTCTGGGGGTCTGCTTATATTTCCATTTCAGCCATGCCCCCAGCCTTGCCCAATACAGTGGATAGGTGCAGTTTCCCGCAGTTGTGCCCCACAGGTCCCTTTAAGGAACCCTCGTGCAAGATTGGGCTAAATTACGATCTGGTCGGGCTATTGTCTGCCGGATCAAAGCTCTGGCAGCTAGCCCGACCATGTGCGTTGCGGCAACCACATGGCGGTCGCCATTAAGGACATTACAAGAAGGAACACAACCATCAAGCTCCTCTTGTTTCAGTTAACACAGCAAATGTGACAAAACTGATGTCAATCAGACCTTTTTCCCTTTTGACATGTGCTTACTGATATGATAGCCATTGGTCCTGGCATTCCATCTGCAGGGTTTATGGGCACATCATTGCAAGCAGGCACACGAGCATTGCTCATTCCAAGGGGCCAGTTATGTCAGATGTGTCAGGTTCCCTGTCATTTTCTGGCTGTTCCCCTTCTGCTTTTTAGATCCTTTAGTTGGGAGATTGGCATCCGGTTCCCTTCCCCCCGCCTCCTCTGCCCCTCCCATCTCTGTGTTGCTAATTTGTTTTGCCAGCCCTCCTTATCTCTCCCACTGTACTGTTAGCCTTGAGATGTCTCGCTCTGGTGTCTATGCGTGGGAATTCAAGTAGAGTGCACTAAAGAGAATGGGAGGGGGGAAATTATGCTTTGCTGCGCGCCTTTTCCATGAGAACCTAACGGTTGCAGGTTTTTTGCGCTTCATTACTTTACACTGATTGGTGCCTGTCAATTCAGTACCTTTTGAATACTGTATAAGAGATCCTAGCCTCATCTATTTGGTATCACTAACAAAAACGTGTTCCTGAAAGACCATTAAGAAAATAAAGGACTTTGTTTTCACACGAGGCCTGACTTATTGGTTCTCAACAGAAGTCTCACAGATTGTTAGTGATCTTCCTTTCAATCGGGAAGGAGTGATCTCCATACCTGAAGATGACAGACAATGGGTCCCTCGTTCCCACCTCCACCCCTGAGACACCGGTGACCTCTGCACCTGCAGAGCCGGTGACTACGAACTTTGATACCTATGCTCCTCTCAGTTGGGGGGGAGTCATGGGTGGATTGTTGTTTACGCCAAGGTACTCCTGGTCGACTTTTGGCATGGGCACAGCGGAGTCCTGGGTCCATGACAGACAGGGCTCCCGTGTATGGTTTGCAGATGAGGAGAGGGAATCCTGGAGGCTGAGTCTACCCCCGAGGAATGACCCCCCTCGGCAACCAGAGCAAGGTACTGATGACCTCTGGCAGCAAATGGATCGGAGGTTCGAGGAAATGCATGATCGGCTGGCGGTTGAGCTATGTGAGGCGTTACTCAAGATGCAACAAGTGGTGGTGGGAGCCATGGGAGCGGGATCCGCCGGAGGAGCTGGTGTGGATGGAGGACTTCCACCCCCTCCCCAGCAGGTAGATGGGGGTGTGGGACCTGCACAACCAGTGCCTGGGGGCCCTCAGCCACCACCTGGGGGCCCAGGCCAGCCCATGCCATGACCCATGGACCGGTTGTATCGGCAACCTCCAAGTGACCCCCTGACAGCTACGTTTGATGGTGACCCCGACAAGCTCTGGTTCTTCATCATCAAGATCGAGCGGTTCCTGGAGACTTGGGGACACCTTTACCCTACTGAGCGTGAGCAGGTTGGCTACATTGGCTCAAAACTGCGGGACACTGCAAGTGACTGGTATGTGAGTTTACACAACCCCCCAGGTCCTGAACTGAGATCCATGAACAACTTTATGTGGGCTCTTCGGCAGCACTACGAGGATCCCTTGGGGGAGGAGAAGGCCAGGAATCAGTTAAGGAAGCTGGTTCAGGGCCGATCCTCTGTAAGGGAGTATACTGCTCAGTTTCGTAGAATAGCTGCGAAGGTGCATGGCTGGTCTCAAGACCTTTTCATCGAGAAATACTGGGGAGGCCTGAACTCGGAGATTTACGAGACTGTGTTACGAAATGATAGGCCTGGCTCTCTGGCTGCGTGGATGAGAGCAGCGGCCGATGTGGAGGAACACTTTACTTTTATTAAGTTGGGGTCGCAAGCATCCCACTCTGCTGCTAAAGCTATTCCCAAATCCAAGTTCAAGACAGCAATTCAAGAGCTCCGTGATGCCCGCTTCAAACAAGGACTTTGTATGAGATGCGGGGAGAGTGGCCACTTTGCATCCTCCTGCCCCTTGGGGGGTGCAAAGACACCCAAGACTCCCATCCCGACCCCTGGAGGAACACCTCAGCAACCCAAGGAACTTTTAAACCCCGGGCATTACAGCTGGAAGGGGCACCGAACGAAAGCACCGAGAAGGCGATGCTGGAAGTTGTTGCAGTGCAGCCATCGGGAAACTTCCAAGACCTGCAGTAGCAGGCACGAAACTGCAGGTCCCCCCTCCAGCCACGCCGCCAACGGTGAGCAGTCCCGGACCTTTGCTTTACATAGTTGTGACTGTTGTTGTACCCAAAAGTGACACTGACGTTCAAGTGCGGGCACTCATTGACTTAGGGTGTGCCAGAGACTTGATTAGTCCTTTAGTAGTAGAGGGTTTGGGACCTAAAGTAAACTTGTTGGGGGAGCCTTTACAGTTCACCCAGATGGATGGGTCCGAGATGAAGGAGGCTTGTGTGGCAGAGACTGAACCATTAATTTTAGGCATGGGGACCCACTGGGAGAAGAGAGCCTTTGTAATAACTCCACATGCCCAATTCCCCATGGTACTGGGGAGTCCCTGGTTAGGAGCCCATGACCCCTACATCAAATGGAGTGAGGGGAAGATCTCCTGGGTCGACCCTAAGTGCACACAACATACATGGGATCCTGCCTGGGGTTTGGGCCCCCCCTCTTCCCCCTTTGCCTGCTTGGTCTCGGAGGATCTAACTAAAATCCCTCAAGAATACCGGGATTTGGCTGAAGTGTTTAGTGAAACAGAGGCAGATGAGCCCCCCCCCCCCCATAGACTTACTGACTGTGCTATTGAGCTTTTGCCAGGGGAGAAGCTGCCCAAAGGGAAATTGTACTCCATGAGCCCTGCAGAGAGAGACGAGTTACCGAAGTTCTTGGATAAAAACCTGGAGCGGGGTTTCATTCGGCCGGCCAAGTCCCCGTTTGCCGCCCCTGTCCTTTTTTGAAAAAAGAAAGATGGGGGTTTACGACTTTGCACGGACTATAGAGGGCTGAATGCTGTCTCTGCTTCCAGTGCTTATCCTCTGCCTCTCATCAAAGACTTGCTAGCGGAGGCAGCTAAGGGAAAGATTTTTTCTAAACTGGATTTATGGGAAGCTTACTTCTGAGTGCGCATCAAGGAAGGAGATGAGTATAAGACTGCTTTCAATACCCCCCTGGGGCAATTCGAATACCTGGTTATGCCCTTCGGATTGGCTGGGCTCCAGGCATTTTTATGAGCCTCATAAATGAGGTGTTACACAAGCATTTGTTCAAAGGGGTGCTCTGCTATCTAGATGACATTATTCTTTATTCTCAAGACCAGGACTCTCATGTTAAATTGATGAGGGAAGTGCTGACCACCCTTAAGAACCATAAACTGTATGCTAAGCTGTCAAAATGTGAGTTCCACTGCACTGAGATTGACTTTTTGGGGTACCGCATTTCCCCTAGGGGGCTTGAGATGGACTCAGCTAAAGTGGAAGCCGTAGTATCGTGGGAAGCACCCCGTACACGCAAACAACTCCAAAGCCTCTTAGGATTCTGCAACTTCTATAGAACCTTCCTAAAAGACTTTGCTACGGTCACTCTGCCCCTAACTGATCTATTAAAAACAAAGGGGAGAGGACCTGAGGCTGGCAAGCCGGGTGAGCACTTAAACTGGACAAATGACTGTCAGGCGGCTTTTGAGACTTTAAAAAGACTGTTTACCTTGGAGCCTATCCTAGCCCATCCTGATGAAACCCGGGAGCTTATCATTCATGTTGATGCTTCGGATGTGGCTATGGGGGGGGGGGCGATTCTGCAGAAGGGGGAAGACGGAAAACTGCATCCCTTAGCATATGTTTCAAAAAAAATTAATGAGACTAAGAGACACTGGTCGGTTTGGGATAAAGAGGCTGCAGCAATTTGCCTGGCTCTCTCCACTTGGCAACATTGGCTGGAGGGTGCACAGGCTCCTTTTGAGATCTGGACTGATCATAAAAATTTAGAAGCACTGCACACCTGGAGGACTCTTAATGCTAAGCAGCTTTGTTGGGCTGATTTCTTTTCCAAGTTTAACTTTAAACTCCGTCATTTCCCTGGGACAGCCAACTCATTGGCAGACGCACTGTCCAGGTTGCCCCAGCATGAGTCCAAATGGGAAAAGATTTTTGACTCCATGTTTTCCCCAGAGCAATTGAGTGGGGCTGTTGTTACTAGAAGCCAAAAACGTCAGGCTGAGGTGGCCCCTTTGTCAGAGTGGATTACAAAATGTGCACTGGAATATTCTCAGCAGGATCGGGATGATTTGGGAGGGGAAGATGGTGTGGAAACCCGAGTGGACGGTTGTTGGTACAAAGGCACTAAATTAATAGTGCCGAAATCCCTGAGACTGTCTATCTTGCACACTTGCCATGAGTCCAAGCTCTCTGGACACTTTAGATACCTTAAGACTTTAAATTTGATTCAAAGGCAGTTTTGGTGGCCGTGGATGCGGAGAGATGTCTCAGACTATGTAACCTCCTGCCAAACTTGTTTGATGTGTAAAAGAAGGGGGGAAAGCCCCCGGGACTTTTGCAACCCCTCCCGACACCTTCCTGACCCTGGGAAGTCATATCAATGGATTTCATTACGAATTTACCACCCAGTAAAGGGAAAACAGTAATTTGGGTGGTGGTTGATTTATTCTCCAAACAGGCACACTTCGTCCCATTCAAACAATTGCCCACAGCAAAGGGCTTGGCTAAAGTGTTTTTTGCCCATGTTGTGAAACTACATTCTTTCCCTAAGCGTATAGTCTCCGATCGGGGAAGTCAATATGTTGCCACCTTCTGGCGGGAGCTTTTACAGGTCATGGGAATCAAACCTGCCCTAAGCTCTGCTTATCACCCAGAAAGTGATGGACAAGCCGAACGTGTCAATCAAATCTTAGAGCAATTCTTGCATTGCTACTCCAATTACCATCAAGACAATTGGGTGGACCTTATTCCCTTTACAGAATATAGCTACAACAATGCAGTGCACTCATCTACGGGGGTCTCTCCTTTCATGGCAGTGGGGGGTTTCAAAGGTGATCCACTGCCCACCATCAAACTCCCCCTCTAAGTTTGGAGATTGGTGGACTTCTCTTCAAGACTCTTGGCCCCTCATCACTAAGACTTTAGAGCGGGCCAAAGCGGATTACAAAAAACATGCTGACAGGGGTAGGGCCCCTGGGTGGGACTTGGAACCTGGGGATTCAGTGTACATTTCCACCAAGAACATTCGGGGTCTCTAACCTAGTCGGAAATTGGGTTGGAAGTTTGTGGGGCCGTTTAAGGTTGTGCGTAAGATTTCCTCTGTCTCGTTTGAGCTTGAACTGCCGAAATCGCTGAGTTCTGTGCATCCTGTTTTCCATTACAGCCTGCTGAAGAAAAGCTCTGGGCAGAACTCGTGGAGACCGGATCTTCCTACTCCTCCTCCACATTATGAAATCTCCAGTATTTTGGACTCTAAAGTTAAACGTGGCCATTTGTATTATCTTGTCAGCTGGGTGGATTTTGGTCCTGAATGTAATGAATGGGTTTTAGCTGAGCATGTTCATGCCCCACGTTTAATCCGTGCTTTTCACAAATGTTACCCGTCTAAACCCGGTGGGGAGTGATTTTGGGAGGGGCAGG
Source organism: Lepidodactylus listeri (assembly GCA_029233225.1). Classification (NCBI taxonomy): domain Eukaryota; kingdom Metazoa; phylum Chordata; class Lepidosauria; order Squamata; family Gekkonidae; genus Lepidodactylus; species Lepidodactylus listeri. The sequence continues at coordinate 71,723,335 of JARCFY010000013.1, forward strand.
ATGTCAGGTTCCCTGTCATTTTCTGGCCGTTCCCCTTCTGCTTTTCAGATCCTCCAGTCGGGAGATTGGCGTCCGGTTCCCTTCCCCTCGCCTCCTCTGCCCCTCCCGTCTCTGTGTTGCTAATTTGTTTTGCCAGCCCTCCTTATCTCTCCCACTGTACTGTTAGCCTTGAGATGTCTCGCTCTGGGTTCTTCCAGGTGTCTATGCGTGGGAATGCAAGTAGAGTGCACTAAAGGGCATGGGGGGGGGGAATTATGCTTTGCTGCACACCTTTTCCATGAGAACCTAATGGTTGCAGGTTTTTCGCACTTCATTACTTTACACTGATTGGTGCCTGTCAATTCAGTACCTTTTGAATACTGTATAAGAGATCCTAGCCTCATCTATTTGGTATCACTAACAAAAAAATGTTCCTGAAAGACCATTAAGAAAATAAAGGACTTTGTTTTCACACGAGGCCTGACTTATTGGTTCTCATCAGAAGTCTCACAGATGTTTCATTGCCAGACATGAGGTAGTAGGAATCCAAATGGGCAAAGACTCTAGCCATTCTTTTCCTGGAGAAATGGGCACAAGCTCTAAATGGAGGGTGGTGGTGGAGGTGGTGATGACTGGCAGCTGCCTGAGGAGAGGTCTTCCTGTCAGAGCCATACACTCTCCGCTGGCACAATTCCCTACCAGCATTTACCTGCAAGGCTGTTCTTGTGCATCAGACAGCAGGATTCCATAAATGAAACCAGAAGACCATTAGGGTTACAGTGAGAAGATACATCAAGAGATGATGCCTGTCTCCTGCCTACAGCCCCTGCCACCTTGGTTATTCTATGGATAAATATCAAAACCATAAAACACCAAACCAATAACAGGAAAGGACAACTAAATACTGGTAAAGCACACACAAATACAAAGCCATATAGTATTCTCAATGCAAACTCCCCACACAGAGGGCTTAAGGGTGTACATCATGTATCAGTGAATCATTACAGGGATTCTGGCGTACGACATCTTACTGTGTCCTGGGTTCGATGCATAGAAAGTCCGGACTACGACGTACTGATCAGCATAGATTTATTGAGTACACAACAAGCATGCAATAATGGCTGAGATGGCCAGCTATATACAACTCCTAGGACACACCCAGAAGTCCTATTGGCGGGTTTGAATTTCCCGCCAGAGTTCTTATTGGAGGGCTAATGGTGTTCTAGGATCCTTGACCCCTATTGTCTCTTGGAGTCAAGCTCTGACTGTATGCCACTGGTGCCCAGTGGTGGTCAGCGGACATAACACAGATCATCCTCCAGACAGCTGTGGGATTCAAACTGGGAGCCCAGGGAGCCCAGGCTCCTGCTTTTCTGCTCTCTTGAGCTTGGGATGACTCACACTTTCATGCACAGATAGCATCTGGGGTCCCCAGTCTCAGATGCAGCAGAATCACACACGAGTTGTGGGGTCTCCTCAACTCCTGTGCATGGAAGCGGCCTCTGATTCAGATTGGGATGGTGGGGCCTGTGGGGAAGGGGCTTTGGGGGCCCCTCCCCCACACAACCATTTCTTCACCCAAATCAGTCCCAGGGTGTGCTTTCTGGCCTGCTGGGGAAACCCACTGGTATCCCAGGGAGCATGCAGGTTCCCTCTGGGACTGTCAAGAATATCAACAATGTAATAAAACCAATATTAATAGCAGCACATTTTAAACATAAACAAAAACACACCAAAGTGGCATGAAGATGATCACATAGTAGGAAACAGCATTGGTCCTGAAAGGATTGACTACAAAAATCAATGGGTGAGTGTGGTGAGTATCCCATTTTGATGTTCCACTCCTGCTTCCATAGATCCCTGCTTTCTCATACAGACTACCTGAAATACTCCTCAGTGGTCACCTGTAGGATTTGCATGCTGTTTCTGCTGTCCCACCTCCTGTCAACCTGCTTTTTCCTTCACCTGGAAATTGTTATGCCAGGTACCAAGAACATGGTCCCCACAAAGAATCCAAAAGAAAAAGCAGGCCTTTTGATCCTTACCTTCACCCTTCAGCTGTGTGTGGCCAGAGAGGGAGAAAGAGCACAGGGAAGCCGAGGGAAGCCAGGGAAGCAAGGGAGCAAGGGAAGCTGAGAGCTGGACAAAAACAGGATGTTCGGTGGCCCACTTCCAAGTGGCAAGCTGTGGGTCTCTAGAAAACAAAGCCCATTAATCACACAGCAAACCTATTTCAACCCCTCCCCCCAAACTTCCCAATTGACAGTGACTCACCATTCTTTAGGGAACAATTTTCAAACAAGCTAGTAAGCCCCATGCCAGCTGGTTCTCATCACCACCCGCAGGTCCTCAAAGGCCACTGGTGTCTTGAAGCAAGCTAAGTTCAAACTTTCTTGGCTGGACAGAATTGTTGTGCAACAAGGGAGGGAAACAACAAACAAGGACAATTTGTTTCATTCCTCTTTTTTTCTTTCTAGAGACCTCTCTCTGATATTTATTTTTTCCCTTCCTGTAAAGAGGAGGACATCTTCATCACACATGTTCAGCAGTAATCAGACACAAACATAAGAAGAGGCAATCAGTGACTCATGTGTGAAGATGCCCTAGAAAGTCTGCACTTATTCTTCTGTTACCGGTTCCCCATTAGCATGTGAGCCTGTGTCCAGACAGCAACAGGGAATTAGCCTGCATTTTTGTGCAAAAAGTGGGAAACCAGGATCTTTTACCTACAGAGGTAGCTGACATCAAGCTTTTGGAAGGAAAAGGATGACAGAGACCTGGTTTAAAGAATTAAAAAGAAATATATGGAGTTTATTGAGGGATTCGTTAGAATGTGGGAGGGTTTATCCTAAAGCAAACATTAGGAAATACTAAACCAAATCATGGAGTACATTCCTTATCCAAAACTAACAATAGAACAACAAAAAGTTTGAGTCCAGTGGCACCTTTAAGACCAATGAAGTTTTATTCTGGGTATAACTTTTCATGTGCACACACAGTGTGCACATGAAAGCTTATACCCAGAATAAAACTTTGTCGGTCTTAAAGATGCCACTGGACTCAAACTTTGTTCTCCTGCTTCAGACCAACACAGATACCCCACACCCCCCGGAATATAAAAACAACAAATTGACCATAGCTACTCCAATTTGGAGCAGGAATTACCTTTAAGCTAAAGCTGTAAATGAGGGGGAAATGGGGAACAGGACAGAGGAGAAAGTGGAATCTGTTGGGACAGAGGTGTCCAGTCTTCCAGATGTGAGGCCTAAATATCAAAGAGGAGCAAAGTGTGTGGCAGTGTGCTTTGGGGAAAAAAGATGGATCAAGGTGGGGAGCAATGTTACACCTGTCATAGACAATGTAGAAATCAGATGAAAAAAGGAGGGACCTAGTATGTTGGGAGCCTGTGTTGCAGTCCAGTTTGTAACCCAAGTCAGACTCAAATTAGTAGCTCTAAAGGCAGGTGAGTGTCAAACCTCACTCGCTTTGCTCGCTTTCGCTTGCCATGATTTAGGGGGGAGGAAATTCCTGAGGGGCGGAGAGGTGTATGAATGAGTGTGTTGTACGAATATATTCTCAAGCCAAAAAAAGAAGTCACTCCAAAAGCCCTCCAAGCAGAGGCCTGCGAATCCACTGACAGGACCACGTCCTCCAGTGACAATGAGGAGCCTCAGCCGGGTGGGTAAACGCTGGGGCCTGCTGTGAAGGATGTCAACCAGCAGGTCCGACTGACTCCTGCACATGAATTGGTGAGACCCACATCCCCCTTGTTTTATTTCACTGTTACCATAATAAACCCAGAAGCGGGCACCCATATTAGAGCTGGGCCCTCATAGACTCTGGGTGTGCCAGAGACTTGATGAGCCCTCCTATTGTTACAGGACTGGGAGCGAAGGTGCCCAAGTTGAAAGAGCCCATCATTTTCTCCCAGGTGGATGGGGCTCCCATGAAGGGTGAAGCCTGCCGGTATTGTATACTGCACCTGCTGGTGTGAGTGGCAGCACACTGGGAAATGCACTCATTTGTAATAAATCCCACTGTGAGAATGTCCCAATGAATATAGTCCACAACAGGTCTTGTAAATAAAAGTCCTTTACTTGTAGAAAAGATTATTGGAGTCATACACTTCATCTGTTAGTAATGAGATGCTTAGGGTTACATGCATTGATATACTAAACTCACAAACAGATAGTCTGCCAATCAGACTATAGTGCTGATGGCGTAACATAAAAGGAGGGTCCGTTCCCAGAGAATACACAGGAAACCTTTTTCTCAGGAAATAATGATGCTGAACATTCTAAAAAATCAGTTCACAGAGACCTGAGACCATAACAGCAAACGGTTTCTCTCCACACCAGACCCTTTCATGTTTCAAGGCTAAGACATGAGACAAGCGGCCAGAAGGCGTGGGTAATCTGCACAGCTGTCTGCGCAGGCGTGGGTAATCTGCCAAGCAAAGCATAAGCCAAGCAATTAAGGAGGTGGGGTGGCGGGCGGTAGCTGACTCTGCATTCCTGAGGGCTGGGTGAGAGGCCCATTGTTAACTCCCAGGCAGAACCTGTGGGGAAGCTAAAAGCAAGGCGAAATATGAATAGGCCCAAAGCATGATTAACATACTAGTATAGCATAGGCACATAAGAATACAGGGTGTTTAGGCTCAAAGCCTGAGTAATATACTGGTATAGCAGAGGCACACAAGAATACAGGGTATGCACTGAAATATATGGCAGGCACTGACATTCTGCCCCCTCAATAATTAGCCCCCTGGGTCTGTAGGCTTTAAGGGATACAACTTGTGAAACGCTTTGATTTTACCAGGGGCATGGACATGAGAGGCTTCAACCCATTCATTATCTTCAGGACCAAAGTGAACCCATTTAACCAGATAATATAAATGACCCCGCTTAATTTTAGAGTCTAGGACTTGGTCAATTTCATAGTGAGGCTGGTCATTCTTCATCAGAGGAGGAGGAGGAGAGGATGAGGAGGGCCTCCATTTGTTCGGACCAGGATCTTTCTTCAGTAAGCTGTAATGAAACACAGGATGTACAAATTTCAATGATTTGGGTAGTTTCAGCTCAAAAGACACTTTGTTAATACACCTGACCACAGGGAAAGGTCCTACATATTTCCAACCCAATTTTCTACTGGGTTGCAGTCCTTTAATATTTTTAGTAGACACATAGAGTCAACAGGTGCTAAATTCCATCCAGGATCTCATTTTTGGTCTGCATACTTTTTATAAGTAGCCTTAGCATCATCCAGCATTTTAGCCAGCAATGGCCAAGAGTCTTTCAATGAGTTCCACCATTGGGCAAAGTCTATGAAACCTTCAGCAGGCTGCAGAAGGTCCGGGAGGGGAACATCTTCAAACCCCCCAACAGCCATAAAAGGAGAAACTCCAGTAGATGAATGCACAGAGTTATTATAACTGTATTCAGCAAAAGGTAACAAATCAACCCAATTGTCTTGCTGATAGTTAGTGTAACAACGTAAATATTGTTCCAGAATTTGATTAATTAATTCAGTTTGGCCATCGGTTTCTGGATGATATCCACTACTTAAGGCGTGGATTCAGTCCCCATAACCTGTAAAAGCTCCCTCCAGAAGGTGGCAACGAACTGAGGGCCCCGATCTGTAATTATCTTCCTGGGTAAACAATGGAGCCTGATCACGTGGTTCACAAAAGCTTTGGCCAAGGTTTTAGCATTAGGAAGAGCTTTGAAGGGGACAAAGTGGGCCTGTTTTGAAAAAGTGTCCACTATTACCCATATCACAGTCTTTCCTTTGGAGGGGGGTAAATCAGTGATAAAGTCCATAGAAATAACCTCCCATAGTCTACTGGGGGTCTCCAAAGGTTGTAGCAGACCAGGGAGCTTTCCCCCTCTGGATTTACTCATTAAACAGGTTTGACAAGACGACACATAAGTAGATACATCTCCACGCATTCTTGGCCACCAAAATTGCCTTTGTAATAAATTCAGTGTCTTTAAAAATCCAAAATGTCCCGAGCGCTTAGACTCGTGGGCCGCATACATTATTTTTTTGCGGAGGCTTGTGGGGACTACAAGCTTTTGATCTTTAAACCAACACCCCTCAGGACTTTGTTTTAGGGTCGGAGTGGCTCGGAGCTCACAGTGATCTTTGTCTGTATAGGCTTGGATGAATTTGAGGATCCACTCTGACACTGCGCTAGGTGGATGAGATTTGGCTTGGCTTCAGGTTTGCACCCCCCCCTAATTGCTCCGGGGTGAACATTGTTTCTACTACCTCTGCTCTCTGAGAATCATGTTGAGGTAGACGCGAGAGCGCATCCGCCAGCGAGTTAGCTTTGCCAGGAAAATGACGGAGGGTGAAAGTGAACTTAGAGAAAAAATCAGCCCAACATAGCTGTTTGGCATTAAGAGAGCGTTGGGTCCGTAGAGCCTCTAAGTTTTTATGGTCTGTCCAGATTTCAAAAGGCTGTCTAGCTCCCTCTAACCAATGTCTCCATGTAGTGAGGGCTAGTCTGATAGCTGCAGCCTCTTTGTCCCACACCGCCCAATTTCTCTCTGTCTCTTCAAACTTCTTAGAGACATAGGCTAATGGATGCAACCTCCCATCCGACCCTTCCTGTAGTATGCCCCCCCCCCATAGCCACATCAGACACATCCATTTGGACAAGAAATTTTTTGGTCTCATCTGGGTGAGCCAGGATTGGTTCTGAAGTAAACAGTTTTTTTAGATTATCGAATGCCTGCTGAAATTCAGGAGTCCTTCTCAATGGGGCTCCAGGCTTAGTGGCTTCAGGACCCTTCCCCTTAGTTTTCAACAAGTCTATAAGGGGCAAACTATATTTGGCAAAGTTATTGATGGAGCCATGGTAGAAACTGGCGAACCCGAAAAAACTCTGAAGTTGTTTATGAGTTCTAGGGACCTCCCAATCCACCACTGCCATTATCTTCACTGGGTCCATTTCTAAACCCCAAGGGGAGATCTGGTATCCCAGGAAATCAATCTCAGTCTTATGGAAATCACACTTGGATAGTTTGGCAAACAGCTTATTCTGTTTCAATGTGGCTAACACCTCTCTCACCAGCTTAACATGTGAATCCAAGTCCTCAGAGTACAGTAAGATGTCATCAAGTTAACAAAGCATCCCTTTGAAAAGGTGCTTGTGTAACATTTCATTAATGAGGTTCATAAAGACCCCTGGAGCCCCCTGGAGGCCAAAGGGCATAACAAGGTACTCAAATTGCCCCAGGGGGGTATTGAAAGCAGTCTTGTATTCATCCCCCTCCCGTATGCGCACCCTAAAGTAGGCATCCCGGAGATCCAGTTTAGAGAAGATTTTCCCTTTGCTGGCTTCATTCAACAAGTCTTTTATTAAGGGTAGGGGGTAAGCATTGGACGTTGACACTGCATTCAGACCCCTATAGTCAGTGCAAAGCCACAGGCCCCCATCTTTCTTTTTTCAAAACAGTACAGGAGCGGCAAAGGGGGAGGTGGCAGGTCTAATAAACCCCCGCTCCAGATTTTTGTCTATGAACTTACGAAGCTCAATTTTCTCCTGAGGTGTCATAGCATACAATTTCCCTTTAGGCAACTTCTGCCCTGGTAACAGTTCAATAGCACACTCAGTGTTACATTGGGGGGGGGTAGTTCATCAGATTCCATCTCCTCAAAAACAGCTGACAAGTCTCTATAAACTGATGGGATAGCCAACAATTTCGCCTTTGCTAGGCAAGCACTCACATGGCCAGGCACAGGGCCCCAGCTCACCTCCCATTTATGAGTGTGACAAGCAGGGGAGACCCAGCTTATTTTCTTCCCACTCCAATGGATGTACGGGTCAGGGTCTTGTAGCCAAGGGCTCCCCAACACCAGGGGAAATTGGGCATTTTGAGTAACTATGAAGTGTCTCTGTTCCCAATGTGAGCCTGTCCCCAAAGTAACAGGATCAGTCTCAAAGGTGCAGGGTTCTTTCATTTCAGAGCCGTTGATCTGCATGAAATGCAGAGGCTCTTCTAAAGTCCACACTCCCGCCCCAACCTGTCTACCACAATCGGGCTGATTAAGTCCCGGGCACACCCTGAATCAATCTGGGCTCGCACCCGCATCTGGGTGCCTTGTTGGGGGTTGATCACAGTCATTAGCAAATACAAGAGGGGCCCAGGGGAGCTCAACATTTGCAGTGCCTTGGGAGGAGGGACCTGCTCTGTAGTGCCATTTAGAGCAGGTCCTGGCCATTTCCCTGCATTGGGGTTTCGGTGGCAATCTCAGCAGCCTCAGGATGCTCTGGTTCAATCACCTGCGAGGCCGTCTGCTTCAAAGCACCCCCCTTTTTGACCAGGGGCATGCCAGCATCTGTCCTGGCCCCCCCTCTCGGGGAGACCGCTGGGCAGGTCGAGGCAAAGTGCCTTGTTTCCCCACACCAGGTGCACAGGCCCATCTTCATCTGCTGATTACGGAGGTCTTGGGATGCCGTCTTAGGCTTCAGCTTCAGCGGAGCCCCCCCGCGGGGGAACCCTTCAGGTATTTAGCTCTCTGCCACATGCGAATTAATGTGAAGCGAGCCTCAGCGTCTTCAGCTGCCTGGATCCACCCATTAAGGGTAGTGGGGTTGACATTCCTCAGCACAGTCTCATACAGTTCTGAATTCAACCCCTTGTGGTAACTGCTCCACGAACACTATCTCTGGCCACCCTCGGATCTTAGCCTCCAACCTCTTGAAGGCGGCCGTGTACTCCCGAACAGACATCCTCCCTTGCATGAGGTTGCGTACCTGGTTCATGGCTTTCTCCTCGCTCATCCGATCTTCATACTGCTGGCGGAGAACCCACATGAAGTCATCCACGCTGTCCAACTCGGGGCCAGGGGGGTTGTGGAGGCTCACATACCAGTCGGCCGTTTCCTCATGCAGTCTTGATCCCAAGTATCCAACTCGGTCTCCCTCATCTCGGAACAGGTGGCCCCAGTTCTGCATGCACCTCCCTGCTTCAATTATAAAAAACTGCAACTTGATGGGGTTGCCATCGAAGGTAGCCCCCAATAGTTCAGTAGGGTGATGGTCAGCAGCTGGGGCAAGTCCTGGGGCAGGTGCTACCGGTGGCTGTACAGGAGCTTGAAGGGGGGGAGGAATCAGAAGCTGCACAGGCCCCGGCGCCGGTCCCGGCAGTGCCCCAGCACCCCCTCAGCGCATCAAGTTGGTCCTGCAGGACCTGACCCACAACATTGGGCAGATCAGTCATCATTGCTGTCATCTCACATTGGAGCCATCGTTGGATCATGTCAAACCAACAATCTGCTTCCACATCTCCCCCATCGGATTGGCTTCCGATGGACCTTGTTCAGCTCCGCGCAAGGATGAGGCTTCCAATCCCCGGCTCCAGCATGGGGACCAGGTCTCAGCAGTTCCAGTCCCAAACTTGGCCCAGGATTGGGTCCCTCCTGACCAGTGAGGCCTCGTGTTCACTCCGCTGGCGTCAGGGAACTGGATCGGTGCCTCCTCCAAGGACACCGGCACTTCAGCATCAGACACAGGGATTTCAGCGCCATCATCCATGGGAAGGGAATGGTCTGTTCTCCCAAAGTAATGGAGATTACTACCAGTCTGTGAGAATGTCCCAATGAATATAGTCCACAACAGGTCTTGTAAATAAAAGTCCTTTACTTGTAGAAAAGATTATTGGAGTCATACACTTTGTCTGTTAGTAATGAGATGCTTAGGGTTACATGCATTGATATACTAAACTCACAAACAGTTATAGATAGTCTGCCAATCAGACTATAGTGCTGATGGCGTAACATAAAAGGAGGGTCAGTTCCCAGAGAATATGCGGGAAACCTTTTTCTCAGGAAATAATGATGTTGAACATTCTAAAAAATCAGTTCACCGAGACCTGAGACCATAACAGCAAACAGTTTCTCTCCACACCAGACCCTTTCATGTTTCAAGGCTAAGACACGAGATAAGCGGCCAGAAGGTGGCTAGCTGTCTGCGCAGGCGTGGGTAATCTGCCAAGCAAAGCATAAGCCAAGCAATTAAGGAGGTGGGGTGGCAAGCGATAGCTGACTCTGCATTTATGAAGGCTGGGTGAGAGGCCCATTGTTAACTCCCGAGCAGGACCTGTGGGGAAGCTAAAAGCAAGGCGAAATATGAATAGGCCCAAAGCATGATTAACATATTAGTATAACATAGGCACATAAGAATACAGGGTGTTTAGGCTCAAAGCCTGAGTAATATACTGGTATAGCAGAGGCACATAAGAATACAGGGTATGCACTGAAATATATGGCAGGCACTGACACCCACTGCCAAATTCCCCATGGTTCTGGGTGGGCCATGGCTCCAAGTCCACAACTCTTATGTATAGTGGAGCACTGGAACTTTGACATTTTTAGACCCCAGGTGTAAGGAGCACCTGTGGCATCTGGAATGCCAGGAGGAGCTGCACCCCATGACTGAGCAAGTTTGTTTGGCACGTGAGGAACTGAATCTAATCCCTGAGGAGTATAGAGACTTGGCTAGGGGTTTCAAGGAAGGGGAGGCGGATGAGTTACCCCCATACCGTAACACTGACTGTGCCACTGAAATCTGATGGGTCACAAGTTACCAAAGGGGAAACTGTATGTGATGAGCCCGGCTGAGAAGGAGGAGTTGTGGAGGTTTATTGACAAGAACTTAAGCCGTGGGTTTATTTACCCTGCCACCTCCTCATTCGCGGCCCACATGCTCTTCCAGAAAAAGAAGGATGGGGGGCTGCGGCTGTGCATGGATTATAGAGGACTGAATGCCATTTCCATGTCTACTGCCTACCCCCTTCCGCTCATTAAAGACCTGTTGGCAAAGGCATCCCAGGGGACAATCTTTACCAAATTGGATTTGCAGGATGCTTACTTCAGGGTCCACATTCAAGAGGCCTGTAATTTCCCGGATCTCCTCTGGAACCCTTTTTAAAGATGGGAGTGACATTCACTACCTTCCAGTCCTCAGGAATGGAGGCAGATTTTAAGGAAAGATTACATATTTTTGTCAGGAGATCCACAAGTTCACCTTTGAGTTCTTTCAGAACTCTCAGATGTACGCCATCCGGGCCCAGTGATTTATTAGTTTTTAAGTTGTCTATCAGTCATAATAGATTCCAAAAGATTTTCCCCGACAAACTAAATGGTCCTTAGGAATAGGTTAAAAACAGTGCCATCGCTAAAAAAAACTCTCACAAGTATAAAATACAGTGAAATAATTGCAACTTATATTTTATTGTGGTGTAATAACAAAATAGCATTATTAAAGTGTAAATGATAAAAAAAGAAAAGAAAAGTCACTCCCACCATGTTAGAGGGCGGGCTCATGGGCGGGCGCATTTCAAGCTTTGCCTCCGGAGGGAATTTGGAAAACCTCAAAAAACAGGTTTTTCTTGCTCCGAGCAAACTCCGATGCAGCTCTGCAAAAACCCCGAACAAAGTGAGAGCCGGGAACAACTGTTCTGAAATTGACGAGACGTACCGGCTCAGGCAGGAACGTAAACTGGGGGCAAGGCTAGTGAGAAAACACCCTGGGTGTGTGAGTGACGTGTGACTGGGGAGGGGGCTTTTGTCTGCTTTACCCATATGAAGTATGTACCCGCCAAAATGCTTCAGTTCTAACACAGAGATGTTCTGGATCATGCATACTTATCAATAAACTATCACTGCTAAAGAGAGAGTTGTTGAGAGTAACTTGACCAGAGTCTGACAGTGAGCTATCCTGTTTTTGGCCCATAGCATAAAGTGGATTCTTTTCAGAAAACAAATGATTACAGCAGAGGAGTTGGGCAATTTACCAGGAGAAAACTATAGAAATGGCAAAATGATATTGGAGAAGGGCAGCAGGAAGGGAAGTTTTTGATTAAATTGTAATTCAGGATTATAAAACTGGAGACATGAAACTGAGTCACATATTCAGTGGGAACTTTGGGGATCAATGGGAAGATCGAATTGGAGGTTCCAGGCTGTCAGAGGGCACTTAGTGTCCAAATTGCCCCAGTGGTCAGTGCTTGCAAAACAATACAGGGAGAGGTGTATTTGTCTTCTAGCTTGGCGTAGCTCATTGTTTTTGTCTTGTTGGCACTACCTGATTTCTCCCCATGAGGCTTCTTTGAAAGTGGATGTCATACAAACAAAACATGGTGATTGCTGTCCAAGTTCTGTGGTAGCCTCATGGGACTTGCTCATGTGCAGTATGTACATTCACGCTGGGAGGCAGGGGTGTGCAGGTGGAAGTGGGGGACAACACTCCTGGTCAAAAACATACTGGAAAACTGCCAGGATGGCAGAGACAGGCCCAAGTCTGATATTATAATAATACAAAGTTCTTTACATCAATTGTGAGACTTAGGGGCCTAAGAAGAAGGCATTCTCAACTGCCCCCTCCATTTCAAGGAGCCACATCTTCAGATTTTGAGGAGCTGTGTAGAGGTTAGGTAATTATCTCTTGGATTTTCAATGGTTGATAGAACTGTTTCTCTCTTGGCTGGTTTAAAAGAATTATATATACTTCAAAATGTATATTGTACAATAGTTATATGTCTTGGTATCCAGGCAGAAGGAGAAAACAAGATTAAGATTTTATAAATATTTGAAGAAACCAAGAAATGTTTCATTTCCCTTTTAGTGCACATTGTTATTTTACAGCCAGCACAATGCCACCCATTCAAGCCCATTTGTAACCTGGCTTACTCTAAAATAAGCTATATGGGTTTCTGTTGCCCTGGCCCCCAAATTAGAATGCTCCGTCTATCAGTAAGCCATTGCTTGTTCCTTGAACTTGGGCACATGCCACATGGTGAAGCCTCCCTTGGTGCTCATTTCTAGGGACATGCCAGACTTTGTGACAATGGCATTTGGCAGGTGAACATACCATGTTCAACAGTCCCAATCACTTGTGAGCAGAGTTTTAGATCCAGTCACCTCACATCTGTCTGAGAGAAGCAGCCACAGAATAGCTTTGCGGTAGCTGTGGCAGTAGTTTTGTTTCCTTGCCTTACAGGTGCTTTTGCATTTGCATAGTAGGTAAAAATGATTCTTCCCCAAGATAATGGAAAGCTGGGCCAATTAATTAAATGATGGGGGTGTGGACCTCGCTTCCCATAAAAGTACGCCAACAGGCACAGGTACAGAATGATTTCTATAAGATATGAAACTGCCTTATGCTGAAGCAGACCTTTGAACCATTAAGGTGCATCCTGTCTACTCAGACTGGCAGCAGGTCTCCAGGATCTCAGGTAGAGAGGTCTTTCATATTAGAAACGCTGGTCCTTTTAAATGGAGGATCCTCTGGAGCATGAACTGGCCTACAAACTAAAGTTCATGATGAATTTTGGCTGGTTTGTGCTTTGCGAAGTGAAGCTCATGGCATGTCAAACAGCACAAACTTTCCACGAATTTTGAAGCTGTTTGTGGAGGTTTCTGTGGGTTTGTGAATGGATACATTTCCAGACAGACAGTCTCCCTTCAAACAAAATATTTACCAAACTTCAAAGCAACTGGGGGGGGGGCAGATGGAATTCTCCAGCCTTGGAAACACTGTTGTCAGTTTCAAACTAGTCATGTCAGTTTCAAGCAGTCCCCCCCTTTTGTCCTGGTTCCTTTTTTGAACAGAGCTTGCAATCCCCCCCCCCCCCGATTTGTGACTCTGCTTTAAGATCAGTCCTTTTAAGCTTGCCATACCAGTGGCCCTGGGTTCTGCTGGGCACTCTGTGGTTACACTAGTACTGCTGGGTATTCTGTACATTATACCAGTTCTGCTGGGCTCACAAAAATGCCCCTCCCTGCTTGGATTGTGATTGAGCTGGCATTGCAACATTGGCAATGACAGCTGGAAAGTAGTACATTGCACTGGTTTGGCTGGGCTTCCAACCCCCCCCCCCCCCCGCGCTTGATTTGTGATTGAGCTGGCATTGCCACAATGGCACTGGGTTCTGCTGGAATTAGTACATTGTACTGGTTCTGCTGGGTTCACAAAAATGCCCCTCCCTGATTGGATTGTGATTGAGCTGGCATTGCCACATTGGCAATGACAGCTGGCACTAGTATGTTGCACTGGTTCTGCTGGGCTTCCAACCCCCTCCTTGCTTGATTTGTGATTGAGCTGGCATTGTAACAATGGCACTGGTTCTGCTGGGCTTGTAAAATGCCCCCACCTTCAGTTTCTACTACAGAGATTCTCGGTGACTTTGATTCTGTTCTGCTAGGCCTCTATTGCTGTTGTTTTTTAACTGTTTTTCCCCCTCCATTGGAAATGAGGATAGGATACCTTCTTTGGGGGGCATAACTTGGACCCCATAAATCCAATCCTCATCAAACTTGAAGGGCAGGTAGAGGAGGGTCAGCCAGAGCGCTCCGGTAAGTTTGGTGTCTTAAGCATGCCAGGGGGCACTCTACCATGTCACAAACCAAACTAATTAGTTTAGTTCTTAAAAGTTTGTGAAGGTTCATGGTTCATGAACTGGGCATGCCATGAACCATGAAATGAACCACATTTTCCCAGTTCATGCCTATCCCTACAGGTTACACAAGTTTAGGATGAAGTGTTGGTCATGTGTAAACTGTGTTTCTGCCACATATCTCTTCTTATAGCAACACAGTATATGCTTATGAGGAAAATTTAGTCCCCCTTTTACTAAATATTTGACTGAATAATCAAGACATAGGTGAAGGCAAAACAATATAACAGGAGGGGAAAGATATTCAACAGATTGTTATGTGTGGAAAGTTTCAGCTTAAATTGGTAAAATGATACATAATCAAAGCCAGTATACAAAGCTAGATTTTCTGTGTCAAAATCCATACCTGTTAACTATGAAATATCAAATACCACAGCTTTTTCTAAGGCCAAATTTGTGCACCCGATGACGTGGTTGATTGATGTCCATTCTCTTGAACAAGCCCTCTCATTCAATTATCGGGGCTGCCATTTTCATTCTTCTCTTGCACCAGCCAGTTCCAGAATCAATCTAGCAGCTATTCATTGGTTCTTTTTTTCTCTTGGCGGGTGTTACATTATTTTGCCCTTACGAGTATTTTTTTTATTTGTAATTTTTTATTCAATAATATTCCAAACAAGACAGATTAACAGTAAGATAACTTTGTACAGGTTGATGGTAAGATAATAATAAACAAGTACAATAAGATACAGCAGCAATGTAAAAACAGCAAAAGCAATTATAAGGTATCAGAAGCAAAACAGTGTTCCATATATAATATAAGGCAATGATCACATACAGAAAATACATTGTCTATCCATAACGTGTTTTACAGGCGCAGCTATCCAGTAATAAAGTTAGACATAAGATAAAGGTAGGTATCTTCGGACAAAACTATAGTAAACCAACTGGGATTGGAGATGAGGGGGAGAGAGAGGATGCTTCAAGAGAGTTTAGAAAAAGGGCGACTGGTTGGATCCATTAAAACGTACATATACAAATAAAAGTCGGTAGGCTTCATATCCACTGATGTAACTGCGACCATTCAAAAGAGAGAAACCCCTTCTGTGTTAGAAATTCAAGAATTGGGGATCATTTTTTATCGAAGTTGGTCTTGGCGGGTTTGATTAAGGACATGTTAATTTTGTGGGTGATGTTTTCCATAAGATATTGATCCCAAAGTTTTGTATGCCAGAGATCGAAATTAGAGAAGAGTAGAGATTGGATTTATATCCTGCCCTTCACTCACTTGGAGTCTCAGAGCGGCTTACAAAGTCCTTTCCCTTCCCCTCCCCACAACAGACACCCTGTGAGGTAGGTGGGGCTGAGAGAGCTCTGAGACAACTGTCCTTGAGAGAACAACTGGTACAGAGCTATGGCTTGCCCAAGGTCATCCAGCAGCTGCAAGTGGAGGAGTGGGGAATCAAACCCGGGTCTCCCAGATTAGAGTCCGCGCATTTAACCCCTACACCAAACTGGCTCTAGAAATTAGGAGGATCAATATCACACCAACAAGATGCAATTGCATTTCTTGCTGTGCAAAGAAGAGCATCTATAGTCAGTTCAAAGTGTTGGGTAACTGAGGGTGTAGGCCAATAGTCTAGGAGAAGTGTTTCAGGAGTAGATGGGACAGAGATCCCAGTGATTGAATGAATATGGGTAAGGACCATATTCCAGAATTATTGGATTTTGACACACCTCTACCAACAGTGGGTGGACATACCTCTTGATTGGCACCCCTTCCAGCAGAAAGGGGCTTTATTGGGGCACAGTTGTGGGGTAAGATACCATCAGGTCATGATCTTCAATGTTTGGAGCTCAGTGGCTGCAATATGAGATCTAAAGTTCAAAGAGTCCAAGATAGCCTTCTGCACATTCTCATCTAGTATAGTGTTATAGTCTTTTTGCCAGGCTGCTTCATACGGCATAGGTGTGGAACAAGAATCTTTAAGTAGTAGTTGATAGAGAGCAGATACAAGATTACAATTCTGAGAGTGGTATATTTTGAGAATAATTTCTAAGTCCTTATGTGGTTGTTTGAGAAGGTCAAGTAGCTTAATATGGATACAGGCATGCCTCAATTGGAAGTAGAGAAACCATGGTATCTGTTGTTGTAAAGCTTTTTCTATGTCTAATTTTTGTAAAATTCCATGTTTGGTTGCAATGTCACAGAAACGTGAAAGACCATGAGCTTTCCAGTAAGTTTGCATATCCAGAGGAACATTATCTAGAAACCATTGCTGGGATGTGAACGTGAAGTAGTGTGATATTTTTGGGAGGAGTCTCTTTTTCAAGGTCCTCCATAACCATATGGAGGGATAAAGGAAACTATGAGAGCTAACAATTGAAGAAGGCACAGGTTCAGGACTCCAAATCAGTTTATCAATATGTATGGGGTGTATAATATTATCGCACAGCCCAACCCAGTTTGGAAGAGAGTGGGTGCATAGCATCTTCACTATGTTGGACAAGAGGGTGGCTTTTTGATATGTGGACAGATCTGGGAGACTAAACCCACTGTTAGATTTGGTTTGACATAACACTTGAAATCCTTTTCTATGATGCTTCCCATTCCATAGAGAGTTAAGTAAGGCGGATTGCCAGTTTTGAATCAGGGGTGGGGGTAGAGTTATCAGGATGGCCCGAAAAAGATTTAGATCTGTTTTCGTAGATCATTAGAATGGAGGTCAAAGGGGGAGAGTCAGACAGAGCAAAGGACTTAGGCGGCCATGTTTGTTTTTCACACCACCGGAAGTGCCCTTACTAATATTTAAAGCCAAAATCATGACCCAGTTAATGTACGGAACCCCAATTTGAAATTTAAGCTAGGATTGCCAACTCTGGGTTGGGAAATCCCTGGAGATTTTGTGGGTGGAGCCTGGGGACAGAGGTGTTTGGGGAGGGGCAGGAGTTCAGTGGGATATGATGCCCTAGAGTCCACCCTCCAAAGCAGCCGTTTTCTCCAGGGGAACTGAAATCTGTTGCTGGAGATTTGTTGTAATTCCTGGAGATCTCCAGGCCCCACCTGGAGGTTGGCAACCCTGATTCAAGCTCTTAGACCTTGCATTGAACCCATCCAAACTGCCTTCCTGTGTGCTCTTTTTTGAGCTCCAAGGCATGTAGCCTTGTCAGCACCAGGACTAAGATGTGCAAGAAGCAAAACTGACCCATAGCCTGGTCTGCAGCCGCAGAGTTCTGGGTTTCTCTCACTCTGACTCCCCCAGCCATAACCAGCAGAGGCAAGGCATGAGGAGCTGAAAAGGCCAGTCAGCCTCTGAGGCCATCTGGGCTGAAGTGCTTCTGGGGGGGCCTGCCCCTCTTTCAGCCAGATGGGTCCCTGCGAGGGCAATGCCTGGGTTGGAGGCCTCCTTCCCCCCCAGCTGGCTCATCAGATGCATTGGGGGGTCCTCCCTTGGCTGATCAGGAACTCCTCCTGCCTTTAATGATTTGGGTGCTCCATTGGGCGAGGTTCCATTGGACAGTGGGAGGGGCCATTCTGAGGCCCCCTTCCAGGGCCATATTAGGTTCCCAGTCCACCCCTGGCCAATGTGGTCACAGCCTACCAAAAGCAGCCATGAAGGCCTAAACTGTGAACTCCACTAGGGAGAGTGGGTGTCAGCCAATCATCACAGGAGAGGAAGGCACTGAACAAAATGTGTGTGTGTGTGTGTGTGTTTTTCCAGGCAAGAAGATCCCCATTTGTACGCAAGAATCATCTTTAAGTACTATTCAGTAAAAGAAGCAGCACTAGATCTTAAAATGGCAAGATGCAGCTGTATTATAATAGTGTCAGCTCTCCAGAAGTGTTTTTCCTCATCCTGTAAATAGCTGGACCGATGCTGCCCTGTGGCTCTCTTAGCTGCTCCTCTTGTTGCGTTTCATCTTCTCCTTTACGACGGCTGTGGCATAATAGCCCTGGAACTTGATCAAGAAGATTGGGAGGGGAATGATGATGGTCAGGATGCCACAGATGGCTGTGCAGCATGCGATGGCTTTGCCAAATGGACTGACAGCAAACATGTCTCCATAGCCAACCGTGGTCAAGGTGACCACTGCCCAATAGAAGGAGTCAATCAGTCCTCCAAAGTGTGTTTCTGGACTTTGGAGGTGTGCATGATAGCAGAGGGCACCAAAGAAAAGGACTTCAAAACTAAAAATCATCATGAGGATGAAGACCTCCTTCAAGATGAACTGGAATGTGGTGGGCAGAATTCGCAGCATCAGAGGGGTCTCTCGGAGCCTGAGGATCTTCAGGAGCTTGACAGTGTAGAGGGCACGGAAGAAACCCAGCCAAGATAAGAGGCTTAGCATATTGTTGATATGTCCAGTTAAGAAGAGTTCAATGTAAACCGGAAACAGAGAAAGAAAATCAGTAATATTCAGAGGGTTTGTAAGGAATTTCTTTTTGTCTGGGCAGAATGTAAGTCGCATAAAAAACTCAAATGTGAACCAGAGGATGCAGAAAAGCTCCAAGTACAGGAAGTTATTAGCTGGCTGGTAGAAGGCGCCATGGATTTCATGGTGTGTCTCATTTTCTAAGTCATCATGTATTGGCAGGGGATAGCGGTAGTGTATTTGTGCTCGACTCTTCTCCTCAAAAACGATGACTATGCCAATGTTGAAGAGCAGAGAAACAACAGCCAGGCACTGAGGAGAGAGAGAAAAGTCAGTTATATCACCAGATTACTCTATGAATGTTGCAGTATGGCAAAACTCCATTCTGCCCTATCCAGACACTGGGGTCCTGGTTCTGCCCCTGTCCTGCCCCTCCACTGGGCAAAGTCTGAAGCCTTCCTCATGGATACTCCGGTTTGAATCCCAACTCTTCCATGGAAGCTCAGAGAGTAGCTCTGTCTTTCTGCCTAATCTCCCTTACAGGGCTGTTGTGAGGATACAATAGAGGAGAACAATGTTGTGAGCTGCTTTGGGTCCACTTTGTGGAGAAAAGTATCATGGAAAAAACTAAATAAACAGAGCCTGTTATAGCTAGATCAGATATATTTGTGTTCAGTGCCATCAAGTTGCTTCCAGTTTATGGCAAGTTTATGGATTAATGAGCCTTGCTCAGGTCTTGTGAACTGAGGGCCTTTGGGGCTTCCTTGGTTGAGTCCCTCCATCTCCTTTTGGGACTCCCTCTTTTCCTGCTGCTTTCAACTTTTCCTAGCATTATTGTCCTTTCCAGTGAGTCTTGCCTTCACATAATGTGACTAAACTATAATAGCCTCAGTTTAGTCATTTTAGCTTCAAGTGAGCGTTTAGGTTCAGATCTGACCAAAACTGAGTCCTGCTTTCCTCAGCAGATGTGAGAGGAAGGAAGGTGGAGAGATTTGTTGCAGCATTGTATTGCTGTGCTGCCTCTAGATTTGTGAAGATTGTTGTGTGTTTCTGAGAGCAATGCTAAACAATCAGAATTCTCACTGCAAATGGGTTGTTGCTCATTTTCTGGAAGGGTCTCCAGTTGCATTGTTAGCAAAAATTCAACAGGCAAATCTTTTCATTCCTTACTGCATCTCCAAGGAGCACCTGCTGAATTTCAGCTTCTCAAGCAGATGTAAAAAAGACTCAGAAGACTGTAAAACGGTTGGTCTTAGGGCTAGATGAGATGTGTGACACAAGTCAGGTCAAGGTCCCCTGAACTACCTCTCGGTCACACATAACATTGTAGGAGTTAAGTTCCCAAGTACTCTGGGGCCCATTTAGGCCCAGAAATGCAGTACTGGAGGAGGAAGGACTTCAGCCTTCCCTCCTGCACCATTTTCCTGAGCTACAAGGGCCGTGGGGGCCTGTTTGCCCCGCTGTGGGGCTCCACATATTTCTGACTGCAGCATGTGGTGCCCATAGTACAGCAAACAGGACCCCCATGGACAGTTTAGCTTGGGAAGATGATTCAGGAGGGAAAGCTGAAGGCCCTCCTCCCCCTAGGGTTGCCAAGTCTGGGTTGGGAAATACCTGGAGACTTTGGGGGTGGAGCCAGGAGAGGGCGTGGTTTGGGGAGGGGAGGGGCCTCAGCATAGTACAATGCCATAGAGTCTACCCTTCAAAGCAGCCATTTTCTCCAGGGGAGCTGCTCTCTGTCAGCTGGAGATCAGCTGTAAAAGCGGGAGATCCCCAGGCCCCACCTGGAGGTTGGCAACCCTACCTCCCCCATGCCTAATCCAGAGGCAAACTGGGCCCTGGAGCACTCAGGAACTTTTGCTCCCAGATTTTATGTGTGACTGCAAGTGTCACAGAGGTATTGTCTAGCTGAGCCCTGAAGGTGAAGTAATGTTGCTTCAGATGACCATCTCCAGAACCCCTCCCCCTCCCATCTTTATGCAGCTTCTTTGGCCTTGTTTGAAAGAAATCCACTGAACGAGTTACCTTTGCAGGCAAACTAGAGAAGGGTTTTTCAAAGAGAGCCCAGATCTTGGGCTGCTGCCTGACCCGCCAGCTGAGATTCCTTCTTTCCATTGGGACCGGGAGACTCTGGCTGTCAGCCTCGCTTCTCTCATCACAGAGAAGACCCTCTGCCTGCTGGGACTCTGCGTTAGTCACCTTCCACCAACAACAGGGAGCCACGGGAACATGGCTGATCTCCCAAAATGCCAGCTCCTCCTCAAATGTAGACTTGCAGATATCTCCTGGGCAGTGGAGGTGTCTGGTCCTATAGTAGTTCAGCACTGCACCAAACAGCCGAGGGCTTCGGTCAAAGAAGAACTCTTTGGTGTTGGAGTCGTAGTCAAAGACATTGGCAGCCTGGGGCTCTGTGAGGCGGCAAAGCTTGGTCCCTGGGAAAGCCTGGAGAATGCTGGGGAAGGTCTCATGTCGGACTCCGCCCACATTCAAGGTGATCTTCTCTCTGGAGGAGTTCATCCTTCAGCTCTCCAGTAGTGCCCTGGGGGTGGGGAGTGGGGAGGAAAGAATATAGGTATCAGGATGATGCCAGTGTCCGGGGCAGTCACTTTGAATTTGTTTTAAAACCCAGAGATTTGAATAAGGCAAGTTCAGAAGGAGAAACCATTCACAAAAGGTTCACCAAGTACATTTTTATAAATGTTTGATTCAGTCTTTTTTGGGAGGGGCGATGTAATCTAAAACCTAAGAGCTTCCTGGCATTACTTGTTCCTCTTCTCCTCATTCCCTTTTCCACTAGCAAAGACAAGGCATTAACATCGACAGGTGCAGAGAGTACTGAAACTCCATGCACAGAAATGCATACTGGCTTCTGTGGCAGAACGCGCCTGCTCTGGCCTGCAGGCCCCGTCCCACCTTGCCCTCCTAGGGGTTCCCAACTCTCTGGAGGGGCTTTTACTTCTCTCTAGGGTAGCCCGCTGCCACCACCTGATCGTTGTAGGGATTTCCCACTGGAAGGATCAGGACTCCCAGCTCTCTTCCCAGTTCTGAGGCCTCTGTGTCCCCCACTGCCCAGCACCTGGCCACTGACTTGGGTGTCCTTGAAGAAATAGCTGCTAGCCAACTGCCTGCCTTCCCCCTGGCTCCCCTCTTCAAAAAGCACGTTGGAGATGGTGGAGGTCTATGTGGTACAGAGAACTACTGTCAGCAGAGCTATTTTTGGGCAGGAACGCACAGGAACGGAATTCCGGCTGGCTTCTGAGTTGGCCACGCCTACAGGCCCCCCCCCCCAGGTGCCTCGTAAGTCGTGGGGCACTTGGGGAAGCCAAGCCGACCTAGAGAGGGAAGGTAGTTTAAATTGCCTCTCCTCCTCGGGTTCCCCAGGCGCCCCATAGCTGCGGGGCACCTGGGGAAGCCAATCCTGGGAGGGAGCTGCGCTGTCAGGGGTGTGGCCTAATATGCTAATGAGTTCCTGCTGTTGGGTGTGGCCTGTTATGAGTTCCTGCTGGTCTTTTTCCACAAAAAAAGCCCTGACTGCCAGCATCAACAGTTACAAAGTACTGGTTAAAAAGAAAATGTTTACAAGCATACTTCTAGCACCGCATCAAACTGAACAAGAAATACAAAAGAAATCAGTAAAGACACAAATCCTCTGTCCCTTTCTCTATACACGCCCTATCAGCTGGTAAAATAAAAGACAGGCTCTTTAGCTTAGATATTCTCGATCTCTACAAAGTTTCCTCTACCTCAAAGCTTGCTCCAAGTCTCCCAGGCAAGCACATGGTCAATGGCTGCCTGCTTGCAGACCGCAGCTCAGAATTCTCCTGAATGCAGCACCTCAGAGAACGAGAGCCCTTTCCGGTTGCCAGGAGGTTTAATCACCTCTGTTTTCCCCTCCCACTTGATCTGGATAGGCCAACTCAGAGAACCGTTTTCTCCAGCTCCTGCCTGAAAATTATCTATGGAGCTGTTCCAGCCCAAAGTCCTCCAAACTCTGTTCCCTGCCTGGAGAAGGGGTGGGGAGAGGGAGGCTTGCCCATATCGTTGTCTCTAGATAGACCCATTAGCATTTCTTAAGAGGTGAGCCTGGAAATGCATTAATGGATTTCCTCCTTCCCAGCCTGTTCTCTGCCCAGAGAAAGAAAAAAAACTTGTTAAAATGCCAAGTGAAGGCTTTGCTCCTTGCCAACCTCCCTGGAAAACCTGCAGTTCTTCACAACTTTACACACTGAAAATCCCTCTAAATAAAACAGGAGCCCACCAACACTCCGGAAAGGCTAGACTTCAGCCGATGCATCTGGCTCTTGGAAGCTTCTGTTGAAACAGACTTTATTTAGATGGTCGTGAAGGCACCACGGGACTTCTGTTTTATGTTGCTGCAATGGACTAAGATGGCCGACCCTGTGGAATGGAAATCCTTCCATCAGCCTTCCGTGTACCGGTCCTGAACAAGCACTGCCATTGATTGGATGGATCCCTGGCATAGCTTTGCTCTCCTGACTGGATGAGATGGCAAGAAATTGTTACTGGGTGCCCTGCAGTTTTCTGTAAGCAGTAAAGCCGCCCCCCCCCCCACACAACTGATGTGTTGGTGGAGAGTGTGTTGGAGATACAGCTAACTGATGGCAACCCCTCATGGGGTTTTCAAGGGAAGAGATGACTTCAGGTGGCTTACCATTCCCAGCCTCTAACACAGCGATTCTGGACGTCCCTGGTGGTCTCCCACCCAACTACTAACCAGGGCCAGGCCCAGAGCCAGGATTTTTTTTCATCAGGGGGCATTTAAATTTCTTAGGAGGGAGTTAACTTAATTAAAGTTAATTAAATTAAAGTTAATGATTTTGCTGACTTGTGCCTGGGAACTTTTGCCTGCTGCCTATGCAGTAAAGGCAAGGTGTGACATCTGCCCCACAGTCATGCCCTTCTTTTACATGGGGGCATTTTTTGCTCCATGGGAAGTCACTCTGCACGGTGCCCCTTACCACTTTGCAAAGTGCCAAAAGCACAGTTCCCAGCCCAATCTCACCTACCCCCACTGGAGCTCTCTTCAGTGCTTCAGCTTTCTTCTCAAGCTCTCCCCATCCATTTTTCCTATTATATAAAACCGTTTTCAAGATTCCAAGGGGCAAGATTCCATGGGGCGCCAAAATCAGTAGGCTGGATGGACTGCCACTCAAAAGGGGGACCCTGGCCACTGGCTGCATTCTCTCCCTGCTTTGCCTCAGTCCTGCCCACAGAGCCACCAGCCAGCATCCTGGCCTCAGTCTGGAGGGAGCCAGTGAAGGGGAAGGATCCACTCTTTTCCTCCCCACTGCCAGGTGGGTCTAACTGTCCCCTCAATGGTCTGCTTCTGTCAGTGAAAAGACAATGGACTATCAGCATAACTCCCTCCCCCACACACTGCCAGCGTGCCCAGAATAAACTGTCAGAATAATCTGTCAGAAAGAGGGGGGCATTTCACACAGCACCCCATAGCGCTTCAGGACCAGTACAAAGAACTGAAGAATGCTTGGGAGGAGGTTTCAAGGTAAACCAGCTCAGGAATGCTTCCCCAATGGGAGAGGCATGTTTGTGTGTGAAAGGGCCAATATGTTCCGTTAGGAAACCGGTACTAATACGGTCCCCTCAATGCCCGTTGCTAGGCAACCAAGCTTGCTTCTCTGAAAGCCCCTTTCCACACCTATGTTGGCCTCTGAGAGAAAACTCATTAGGGCCAGCTGAACAGAATGCCACAGAGGCCACCCTCCAAAGCAGTCATTTTCTCCAAGGGAGGAGGGGGGGAATCGGTTGTCTGGAGTTCAATTGTGATACCTGGTGATCTTCAGGCTCCACCTGGAAGTTGGGTACCCTAGGCATAGCAGTAAGCACTTCAGGGCAGGATCTGCTAGACCCAGGTTCCTGCTGAGTGGGTAATTTGGGGCCAGTCACAGACTTTAAGCCTAACCTATCTCACAGAGTTGTTGTGCAAGTCAAAAGGGGGAGAGGAGAATGATGTCAGCTGTTTCGGTCCCCATTGCAGAGAAAGACTACTTTTCCACCAGAGGAAGTATGGTTGTCAATCTCCAGGTGAGGGCTGGAGATCACTCAGAATTACAAGTGCACTCCAGATGACAGAGATCAGTTCCCCTGGAGAAAATGGGGGACTCTATGTCCTTATAGCCTGTTGAGATGGACCCCTTATGACAGCCAATGTGACATAGCAGTCAGGGCTTCAGAGCACAGTGGAGGCTGTGGGGGGGGAGATGGAAAGTTGAAGAGTGAGGTTGATGTTGGCTGGGAAGAAGATAGGGTTGCCAACTCCAGGTGGAAAATTCCTGGAGATTTGAGGGATTGAGCCTGGAGATGGTGAGGTTTGAGGAGGGGTGGGACCTCAGACAGGTACAATGCCATAGACTCCACCCTCCAAGTTAGCAAGTCCCTCATGGGGAACCATTGTTGCCAATCTCCAGGTGGGGACTGGAGATCACTCAGAATTACAACTGTTCTCTAGGGGGGAGGGGGGAGGAGATAGAAAGCTGAAGCCAGGGGGCAGATAACAATACATTGACAGTTGGCTGGGAGGTAGGGTTGCCAATCTCCAGGGGAGGGATGGGGATCATGCTGAATTACAACTGCTCTTCAGATGGTAGAGATCTTCCCCTGGAGAAAATGGTGGACTCTGTGTCATTATACCCTGCTGAGGTCGCCACAGCAAATTGACGCTGAGTGCCCAAGGCCGGGGCACTCTCCCAGAGCCTCTTTCTAGAGCCCGTTGTATTTATTTCCACAATGGGCCTTATTCCTAGTCTAAGAAATAAAACACAACCCCATGCATAAAACGCCAGCCGAGCCAGCTGCAGAGCAACCAACTGGACACCTATGAAGCTCCAAATAAAGTGAAATTGGATGTGGTCAGGGAGGGAGGAAAAGCCACTGAAGCAACCTTCTCCACCCCACCCCCCGCTTCGGCCCACAGCGAAACAGGTTGGAAAGCCTCTACTCCAGTCACAAATATGCACGAGGAGGCATTTTACAGAGAGAGAGAGAGAGAGAGAGAGAAATGCCCTCCTGACACCACTGATCTAAGAACTGCAGAAACTTTTTCCAAATTGCAGTCTAATCATTGGCAGTGGCATGCATTTGAAAATAAAAACAAACATTTCTCCCCCTCCCCCATCTACAGCAGAACAAACCATGAAGACTGGGGGGGAGTACAATGCCAGTCCCTCCTAGGGCTGCCAAGTCCAACTTGGGAATATCTGGGGACTTTGGGGGTGGAGCCAGGAGACTTTGAGGGTGGAGCCAGGAGAAAGGAAGTGACATCATTTTGTGATGTCACATCCTGTGATGTTGCTTCTACATGCTGACACATGAACTCATGAAGTTTCCTAATACTGAATCAGGCCATTGGTCCATCAAGGTCAGTATTGACTACTCAGACTGATAGTGGCTCTCCAGGGTCTCAGGCTGAGATCTTTAATGTCACCTATTACCTGATCCTTTTTTAGCTGAAGAGGCTGATACCTCCTGCATGTCAAGCAGATGCTCTATCACTGAGCAACGGCCCTACTGAATCCTTCCTCATCTCGGCAGAATATGAAGCACTAAGTGCTATACAAGTGCTAAATATGATTTTCATATCATAAGAACAGGAGAGAAGCCACAGTGGATCGGCCCATCCAGTACAGCCCATCCAGTACAACACTCTGTGTCACAACAGTGGCCAAAAATACCAGGTGCCCTCAGGAGGTCCAGCAGCAGGGCCAGAACTCCAGAAGCCCTCCCACTGTTGCCCCCCAAGCACCAAGAATGCAGAGCATCATTGCCCCAGACAAAGGGTTCCATTTAGACCTTGTGGCTAATAATAGCCACTGATAGACCTCTGCTGGATGGGGACAGAGAGAGAGAGAGAGAGAGAGACAGACAGACAGACAGACAGACAGAAAAAAGAAAGAAAGAGGGAGAGAGAGAGAAGGAAAAGAGCTGTAAGAGAAACTTACCACAGCAACCTTGCAACCTTACCCCAGCCACATGCAAAAGCAGCCCCTTCAGTCCCTCCTTAATCTCTGGGTGGAGCTCTCTTGCTGACTCTATTCTTAAAGGGGAAATGTCTGGTGAGGCTTTTTACTGCAGGGCAGGCTCTCTGCAGACATTTCCCTTTTAAGGCAGGGCAGGGCAGCCATTTTGTCCCCCCGGTGGCCAATTTTGAAAAAGCAGGGGTAAGTATTAAAAATCGGTGTTTCCCCCGCCCTACCGGGGGACTTGGCAGCCCTAGTCCCTCCCTCCCCCCCCAGAAGACCCTCTCCAATGGGGCAGAGTGCAAACTGAGTTGTTGGAGGCTTTTAAAAAACAAACAAGCAAGCAAGTTGAGGTTGAGCGGCTGCCCACTGGCCTCCCACCAGTGGCTCGCTTGGGTGTTAGCAAACGAGTGCCAGTGCCAGTCCTGACCTCTAGGAGGAGGAGAAAGGGGCTGGGATGGGATGGTGGAGGAGGAGGCAGACTCGCCTGAGTGGGATTACCCCCCACGATCTTGACACAGTGTGCTAGAGACCAATGGGGGGGGGGGGGATGGAAGCAGCATGCCTGGTTCAGCACGGGGTCAGGCCTGTCAGTGGGACACGCCGGAAACCCACACAGCATCTCACTGAGAGAGAGTTTTGTGGGGAGAAAGTTTTGTGGGGGTATGGCTCTTAATTAAGGGGTGTGGCCCCAAGATGCCCCACCGTGGCTATGGACCCCACCAGGGCCTTCCAAGATATAATGAGACCAGACTTGCCTGGGCCATGGAGATCAGGACTCCAGATGGTGTATCTGCATCTTTTCTCCATGCAGGAAATGGCAGCAGAAGGATGAAAATTTGTTTAAGGCGGGACTGGATAAAATCATGCCAAATAAAATTGTCCACCCCTTTTTCCAGACATAACCCTGGTATGAGCCAGAAGGGCTCATTAAGGACTTAGGGTTGCTAACCTCCAGGTGGGAGCTCAGGACTGCCCACTCAATCAAGATCCCTCCCCTCTCTAAACCCCACTCTCCTGGGTTCCACCCTCAGATCTCCAGGTATTTCCAGATCTGGAGTTGGCAACCCTAACTGGTACTGTGGAAGATCAGATCCCAAATTCTCATCTGAGAACAGTAGCAGAAGAAGGGATGGAGGGCGTGACACACGGCAGGAAGCTTTGTTGGTGCTTGGGCAGAAATGGCACTCAATGTTTGTGCTCTACTCCATCTCACAGGCCTTGGAATCACATTTCTGAGTTTTGCTATATAAAACACATCATATTAAATCATGCAAAGCCAACACTCCAGGGTCATGTTGAATTTTAGGTCTAAAGCCTGCAGCCACTTTTATTCATCCTTCTTAGGGGGATAAATGTTCGTCTCTACAGCACACTGGATGTCTCGTTTTTTAAAGAACTGTATTGTGTCTGATCATTGTGAGGGAGGTCATCATTATGCCCACTATTACCTGTTGGTTGCCCAAGGTCACAGAATGGCCATCCTCCAAAACAAAGCGAATTGGATCTCCTTAATTCTGTGCTAGACAGGAGGGCCTGGCGTGATGTGGTCCATGGGGTCACAAACAGTTGGACTCGACTGCGACTGGACAGCAACAATTCTGTGCTGGATTGCGGCCAGTGAGTCCAAGGCAGTGGTGGGACACAAGAGATCCCAGAGTTCAGTACTCCGATCTCTAGACCACACAGTCTCCTTGAATTCTTCCTGCCTCACTCCAGACTCCTCTCTAGTGGTTTTCTGTAGTTTGGGGCTTGGAAGCAAATCTGCTAAATTTAAAAGTTAGACTGGCAGAGGTGGGGCTCTGAGGAGGAGTGTGCAGTTGTCAGGCCGCAGCAGGTTCTCTCCCCCTCATGGAACTGCAGAGCACATCAGAGTCCTTTCACCCCCCCCCCCTCCCAATTTAATTGTTTTCACTAAAGGAATGCTGCACACCACAGCAGATCTGGGAAAGAGTGGCTATGAGGAACAGCGGAGGACAAGATTGAAGGCCCAGCAGCAACCCATGGGTAACTTTCTTCAGGCAAGAAGATGGCAACTGGGGGTGTCTAGGAGGTCTAGGAGGGCCCTGGGCAGAGAGTGCCCAGGGCCGTCCCCCCTCCTCATCTGACAGCCACCAGGACCCCTGCTCAAGCCTTCCTTCCTGACCTGGCTGCGTGTCCTTCCTTCCCCCGCCCATTTTTGAGTTTTCACATGGGCTGTATGCTCCTTCTGCGATGGTGCTGGATGGTGTGCGCAGGTGAGAATACCACCCCAGTGCCCGCCAGGACAGCCACCACTGTACACACCCCCTGCACATCCTTCCCTGGCAGCGTGGGGCTGGGGGCCTTTGTGGCAGCACACCTAGCCAGAATCCCTGGGCCCTGGAAGCTGTCCCACCCTGACAACAACCTGACAGTAATTTCTATTCCAGATCAGGCACCAGAATCATCAAGAAGGCCAATACAGAATCTTACCAGCCTCCCTTCAAAATGCCCATCCCAGAAACAGCTAGTAATAATATTAAAAAGTGATACCTTTAAACTAAATTTCTGAGTTGCCTAATTTAACTAAATTATCCAGTAATGATTGCTTCAAATTGTTTTTGTATTTTTTAAAAATTACAAACCATTGCCAGTTTTTTCTCAAAACTATCAAATATTTCCAGTCTTCCCTCTCTATGTTTAACCAGCTGCTTGTTCTGTTCCTTTTCCCAGGAACCCAAACGTCAGGAACTTCTACACTGGACTGTTAGAAATGTCATAGCCTTTAAAATGAAGTTGTGAGACTCCTCAGAAAAAAAGAAACTCAACACTGCTTGTCTGCTATCGAAACTCGTACCTGGCTTCTCACCTGGTCACGAGAGCAGTTAGCCTTGATGTCTGCTCTCTTTTGCCGCTCCAGACTAACAGGGGGGCTCCCACCAAGGACGACAGGGATTTGTGTCTCCTGTTAGTTCTGTTTGCTGTGTAATAGACGCATCTGCACTGGTCTTACTGCATCAGCCAGAGGTCCCTGCCATTCCAACAAAAACATGCAACTAAATAGCAGGTGTAAAGATATTTTAAAATTTGCATTACAAACAAGGTCTCATTGCAGTAAATAAATTTACAATTAGTTACCATAAACTCTGCAAAATAAATCCTAACTTTATGGGCAACCAAGGCAAACCACCCTCGTAGTTAGGGTTGTCAGCAGGTCTGGAGAAAAATATCCTGTCCCTTTAATAGAGGCTGAAAGGGGCTGTTCTTTACCAGACAATGTTATTTACTTCCCTGCCATGAAAAGCTTGGACTGCCTACTTCCACAAATGAAGCCTCTGTTAAAACAACAGAACATGTTTCTCCAGGCCTGTTGGCAATAGTACCGCTATTACATAACAAAAGTTCAGTTGTGCAGAAATAGAAACCATCAAATCCAATCTCTGAGATAACAAACAGATTCTTGCTTTGCAAGAGATGTCTTCAAGGGGAAGCAAATGGGATAGACTTAAGTTGTCCTTTCTCACAGATACAAACATGGGATTATTCCAACCTTTTCTGACTCCTCACCTCCACAACCACTATAGCCACTCCTTTCATTTGCAGCAAGGACAGTTGCTTGGCTCCTTTCCTGCCCGTGGAGATATTGGGCTTCTCCTCTGTGCTTCCCCCCCTTGGCTAGCCCTTCATCTCTGTCCCTTCATCTCTGTCCCCTCAGCTCTGTCCTGTGCACACTGACCCCCCCCCCCAAGGAAGAAAGGGGGCTTGATTCTTACCTTTACTTTGTCAGACAATTTTGGGGGACCAGCAAGAGACGCATCCAACAAGAGAAGAAGTGAACTCAGGAAAAACAAGACGTTCTGTGGCTGACATCCAAGCTTGTGGCTTTGGGATGCCAGAAAAGCCAGCCAGCCTCTCAATAGCAAGGCCATGGGACTTCCCCCCACACTGAGCCCCCCCCCCCCCAATCAGCAATCCATTACCAAATTCCAGGGAACAGCACTCAGGCATGATGGGAAATGACAAACCAGATGTGTCCTGGACAGCATATTCTGCCTCTGTCTCCCGCTGTTCCTGTTACAGCCTGAAAGGACAGTATTGTGCTGGAAATATGCAGGGTTCTGATGTTCTTGGCAGGACAGCACTGCAAGAATGTTGAGCAGGAGAAAGAGGGAAAGAGCACAGTGCCTTACCCTCCTGTCCTTCAGCCAAATGTTAGAGATGACACTCCAGGCTCTGCAGCCTTCTTTTCCATATCTATCAGTCACAGTCCAACATGGAGGGAAATTTGTTGGAACAGTATCATTTCACATCCTCTTTCTAGTTATGTCAGAATTACATCAGGTCCTCAACTGCTATACCCATCATGGGTTTTGGAGTGGGGCTACAGCCTGGGACAGAAGGCAAATACTGGCTGTTCTCCCTGATGGCCCGTCAGGTGGAAGAACTAGCCCTGCCAACTTGACACCTGTCGTCCTGGCATGGTGCACTCTGCCTCCCAGCCTGACTCCTCCTAGGCTTGGCTATGCCAGCTTCAAATTTCACTCTCCAGGCAGCTTTGTGCCTGGGTTGGCTGGGGAAGGGGCCTGTCCAGGCCTTTCCACCTGCACCAGTGGGCAAGCAGCAGAAGACAATGGCATCTGCTTGGAGGCATTGTCTCTCCTCTTCTTTGGGGTCCAGTGCACAGCTCTTCTCAGATGGCATTTCTTGCCTTCCTCCCTTGCCCCTTGGACTGCTGGCATGGAATCCTGGTCCCCGGCCTGGCCTCAGCGCTCCCACCTCGGATTGGAGCTCCTAATGGGTTGTTGGGGGGAGAAAAGGAGCCCAGTGAGTAGGTAAACAGAAAAGGCCATGACTGGACCCAAGGTAGGCAAGGATAACTCTTCTGTTGGGCCAGCGTCTCTTGAGGATGCCTCAGATTCCTTGTGGCACAGGTCCATGGGACTACACTTGATTTCACAAGTGGTCCAAAACCCCCAGAGAAGGCCATATGATCATGGCTAACAAGTACCTCCCAAGCATCTCACAACAAGCATGTTGAGTAGGGCCATTTGGACTTAACTCAAATAAGATGCTGGCTGAGGTGGCAGACGAAGCAGCTCTGCATGGGCAGTGGGTCAGTTTAAACAAGAGGCCGTTGAGTGCCAAGTACCCTGGGGGCAGTTTGGCTCAGGGCATGGGCGTCAACTATGGGGGGGCTTGAGGGCTCGAGCCTCCCCCGAAATTTCCCGGGGGGGGCTCAGCCACCCCCGGCAAAAGGGAGCGCCCTCAGGTGGCCAGTCAGCCGGCCAGCTGGCCGTCGCCGCCTCTCCTTCCCCCCCACCCCCGGCCTGCCCTCCTGCCTCCCTGGGGCCGGAGGGGGGGGGAGAGAGGCGGCGGGGACTTACTCCCGCACGCGGCAGTCAGCTGGCCAGCTGGCCGCCGCCGCCGTGACTGCACCCTGAGCGTGGGTCTGCCTCCCTGGGGCGGGGGGGGGAGGAGCGGAGGGGACATGGTCCCGTGCGCGCGCGCACGAGAGAGCCCCTGCCCCCCCGGGGATCTACAAAGTCTACACCCCTGGCTCAGGGGTCACTTACTTTATCTGAGAGCCAGTTTTATTAGGGAAACCAGCCTCCAGGTGGAGCCTGGGGAGCCCCCAGAATTACATTTAGTCTCCAGACAACAGAGATCAGTTCCCCTGGAGTAAATGGATGCTTTAGAGCAGGGGTCCTCAAACTATGGCCCGTGGGCCACATGCGGCCCGCCGAGGGCATTTTTCTGGCCCGCCGGGTGTGCTGCCAGGGGTCCGTTGGAGGGGGAGCTCACTGGAGCGCCGCTCCGGGAGTGACAAGCCTGGCGGGAGGACACATGATCAAGCCCCTCCCCCCAGTCGGCCAGGAGGAGGCAGAAGGAAGAGGGTAAGTGTGCAAGGGCAGGCGCTCCAGACAGCCCCAAGTCCCCTAGCCGGCTCAGAGGTCTCTGAGCCAGCTAGGAGACCTGCGCCAGTCCTGGGCACCCAGGAGCTGGGTGGGGATGCTTTCCGGGGGGGGGGAGCAGCGGCGGCAGGCGCTCTGGCCGGCCCCAAGTCCCCTAGCTACCTCAGAGGCCTCTGAGCTGGCCAGGGGACCTGCACCAGTCCCAGGAGCCGGGTGGGGATGCTTTCCGGGAGGGGGAGAGTGGCGGCGGCAGCCGCTCCAGCTGGCCCCAAGTTCTCTAGCTGGCTCAGAGCTAGGAGACCTGTGCCAGTCCTGGACGCCCAGGAGCCGGGTGGGGATGTTTTCCGGGGGAGGGGGGTGGGAAGCAGCCATCGGCGTAGACTTCAGGGGGGCTGGGGAGCTGGCCCCCCTCCCAAACTTTTCTGTAGGGTACTGAGCCTCCCCCGGGGAGGCTTCAATCCTTCCCGGTAGGAAGCATCCTCTGACCTCCCAGGAGGAGGAAGCAAGGACTGAATGCAGCTCTTGGAGCCCTCTCCTAGGACTCCCGAGGCTTGCCACACACACACACACACACACACCAGTGTGCATAGGAATTTGTTCATTTTTTAAAAAAAACTATAGTCTGGCCCTCCAACGGTCTGAGGGACAGTGAACTGGCCCCCTGTTTAAAAAGTTTGAGGACCCCTGCTTTAGAGGGTGGACTTCATGGCATTGTACCCCAATGAAGTCCCTGTCCTCCCCAGGCTCCACCCCCAAATCTCCAGGAGTTTCCCAACCCTGAAACTGGCAACTCTAAGGGGCCGCCATCCCCCAACAGTGGCCGGGGGGACGGGGACCTGGCAACCCTGCATTACTTTATATATCTAAGTTATCCAGATATCATAGTTACCTTACTAAATACTACATGTTCTGTTAAAGAAACCTTTCTTTTCCATCTCCATCTGTATCTTGCCTGTCAAGCCAAAAATCTAAACAGCAGGTGTCCCCTTTTAAAGTACTGTTACCCCATCAGTTTTATTAAATAATATTCTTGCCTTTGGTTTGATTGTGGGAATTAGTGTCAAAGGCAGAGCTTAGCGAGAGGTGGGGCAATAGCAAAATCTGCTATCAGTGTTTACAGAGATAGTCCCTTTAAGACTCCTGGTTAAGTAAATAACCAGTCCAAATTGTAAAGAGAAATGGGTTTTTATTGAGAAAAATAATGATTTAGGTATTTACACTCAAATCAGGTTTTGCAAGCATACAAGAAGAAACAAAAAGAAGATAGAGAAGAAGAAGAGATTGGATTTATATCCTGCCCGTCACTCAATTGAAGTCTCAGAGCGGTTTACAAACTCCTTTCCCTTCCCCTCCCCACAACAGACACCCTGTGAGGTAGGTGGGGCTGAGAGAGCTCTGAGACAACTGTCCTTGAGAGAACAGCTGGTACAGAGCTACAGCTTTCCCAAGGGCATCCAGCCAGGTGCAAGTGGAGGAGTGGGGAATCAAACCCGGTTCTCCCAGATTAGAGCCCACGTACTTAACCACTACACCAAACTACAAGTTAGCAGACAGATAGAAAGGTGGGGAGGTTGGGATAATACTGTACCTATCCAGATGTGCAGGGGTCAATTGCTGCAAGGGAAGGGATCCAAACTGTGGGGTTTGAGGGTGACCTGTAGGATGCCCCAGAGTGACACACAGTCGAGGCCATGTGCTTTAGTGGATATAGACATAGGGAAACAATGTGGACCAATGGGAGACCTTGAGGGGCTTGTCTTAGGTGAAGACAAAAGATTTCCTGGACCAATAAGGGGTCCAAGGAGGTGTGACACCAAGAGAAGTAAAACCTAGGTGTTACCACTGAAGTCCCAGAAGGGCAGAGTCTGGATTTGCAATAGGATTGATGGAAAGTATTGGAGTCGGGAGGCTGATAACAGTGAAATCAGCATTGTGGTTTATTGAGGGTCAAGATGGAGCATGGGGACAAAGGGATGAGTAACTCACTTATATGTACAGGTAAACCACACCTTGCCTGTGTTCCCCCTTAAGGGGATTGGTCCAACAGGGAATAGTCTCCCGCCAGGGGCTGCCATAGGTCCATTCAAATATCCTCAGCCCCTGATAGGGGGACCGGCAGGATCACTAGGTCCATTGTTCTCTGGGGATGGAAGCTCTGTTGTTCTCACATCCCATTACAGGCAAACATGCCCAGACATGTTCCCTGTCAGTGGACAACGAGTCAAGTACCGGACATAACACCCCTCCCTCCATAGTCTAGTTTCCCCCTGCAAACATAGTCCTTCAAGTACTCTGGCCGGCAATGCTCGCGTCCCAAGCATCGGGGAGTTGCTGGCCGCGGGGCACTGCTTGGCTTGGGGAGCAGGGTCACCGATGGCTGCCTGGGGCCGCTTGCGGGAATGTCTGGTAGCGGCTCGGGCAGCGTGGACTCACTTGGACAGCCGAGAGGTAGGGGTTCCGCAGGCTCTGTGTCTGACTCGGATTCCTGGAGCGGGGCTAGGACTGGTTCGTCGGGAGATGTTGTCTTGGGGATGTCGGGTGTGTTGCTTGGGAGATGCCGCCAGAGCTGGTCGATATGGTGCCACCACACCGCTCCATCATCTGTGAAGACCTCGTAGGAGAGCGGCCCAGTTGAGCGGACAATCCTCGTGGGGACCCACGCCGGACCTCTGGCGTAGTTCTGTGCATAGACAGGATCCTCGGGGGCAAAACCTTGTGCTGCTGGCCGGGACTCATGCTTGGTGTAGCCGCTGATGGCGCAGTCCAGGTGGAGGCAATCCAGCAGGGAGCCGAGGCGTTGACCCATCAGTAGCTCCGCTGGTAGGCATCCTGTCCCGGTGTGTGGGGTGTTCCATTGGCTGAATAGGAACTTAATCAGCTGGAGCTCCCAATCCCCTTGTTCCATCTGCTTGAGGGCGTCCTTGGTTGTTCTTACCATCCGTTCCGCCTGGCCGTTGGTCGCAGGATGGAACGGCGCTGAGCGGATGTGCCAGATACCGAAGGAGAACACGAAGCGCTGGAACTCCCCAGATGTGAACATTGTCCCGTTGTCTGTAATGATAGTGTCAGGCAATCCATGGGTGGCGAAGATGTGCCACAGAGCTCGGACGGCCGCTTCGGTCGAGGTAGCCCACACCAGGATGACCTCCAGCCACTTGCTGTAGCTGTCTACAACAATAAAAAATAACTGGCCTTGGACTGGCCCTGCAAAGTCCAGGTGGAGTCGAGACCAGGGCTTGTTGGTCGACTCCTAGGGCCAGACGGGGACGTGAGGAGGATCGGGGTGCGACTCTTGGCATTTGCTGCACCGGTGCACCTGGTCCGCAATTTCCTTGTCCATGCCAGGCCACCACACTTAGCTGCATGCCAGGGCTTTCATCTGGACAATTCCGGGATGGGACTTGAGGAGGGCTCCTAGGCCTTCGAGTGGAGCGGCCCTGGGATTACCACCCTCATGACCCATAGTAAACACCCCTTGTGGGTGGACAGTTTGTGCTGCCTTACTGTGTAAGCGGTAAAATCAGGGCCCAGATATAAAGAGGGAAAAAAGATTGGTTTTTGTAGAAACTCGAACACACTAGATGCAGTTTGGTTAAATAATGATTCTAAATTAATTAAAAAGTTATATGAGATAATTCTGAGATATGAAGAGATTAAATCTGTGATGGTTAAATGGATGGAGGATTTTGGCCATAATATAGATGTTAATAGATGGCCAAAAATTTGGAAATCAACTAAATTTTTAAAAGCAGTAAATTATAAGGAAAACATTTATAAACTTTTTTACAGATGGCATTGGTCACCTGATAAACTGAATAGATGCTTTAAATCTGTAACTAATTTATGCTGGGTATGTGGGAAGAGCGGGGGGACGTTTTACCATATGTGGTGGTCCTGTAATGAAGTACAGAAATTTTGGGATTTGGTCAAGGATTTGATTTTTTTGAAAACAAATTTTATTATTTTTCTATTTGTTTAAAATTTTACATAGTTACTTTCAGAATATTATCATCACTATCCTATTTTCTATATAACTATGTAATCCAATTACAATTCACAACTTTTAGGACTTCCCGCCTCACCTATACCATTATATATATAACCACAATTATAAAGATTTAAAAGTATTAACTCTTACAGGTAACATATTTGGTTATAATTTTTTTTAAACATTTAAAAGTATTATCTAAATATCTGTTATATGTAATCTAGTTTCCATTCTTATCATTTGAAACATTCAGTATATTTCCCTTAAGAAGAATTGTTTCTTCTTTTAAACATCTAAAATCAATAATTAGACAGTGTAAAAATATTATTTTTCATATCCCAGTGTTGTTCTAGATATTCTTTCAAGTCTTTCCATTCTTCTAGAAACATTTCTGAGTCTTGATTGTTCAGTTTTCTGGTCCATTTGTCCATTTCTGCCATAAATAGCAATTTTCTCAACCATTCCCATATGTCTGGAGTTTTCTCACATTTCCAGTTCTGAGCATAGACCATTCTTGTGGTAGTCACCATATACCATATTAGTGTCCTTTTATTTACATTTACATTCTCTAACTTAAGAGCAAGCAATAACATTTCAGGCAGCTTTTTAAAGGTACATTTCAAAAAATTTTCCATTTCAGCATGAATCATACACCAAAAAACTTTAGCTTTATCTCAAGTCCACCACATATGGTAAAAAGAACCTTATTTTTGTTTACATTTCCAACACTTATTAGACAGCCGTTGATCAATATTTGCTATTTTTTTCAGAGTCATATACCATCTATACAACATTTTAAAGCAATTTTCTTTTAAATTATAACAAGTAGAGATACTCATAGCATTTTTCCACAAAAATTCCCAAGATGACATAGCTATTTCTTTATTCATATTAATTGCCCATTTTATCATTTGTTCTTTTACAAGTTCATCTGCATTATACCATTTCAGCAAAATTGTATACATTTTTGAAATCTTTTTTATCTGTCACAATTTTACTTATAATCTTATTTTCTCTTCTTTTTTTTAGTTGCCATGCCAAATATTTTCCGGGTTTGTTTGCACCTTCAAAAGACTTTTGCTGCAACTTTTTAAAGTTCCAATATATTTATTGGTTCAAAATAGCCTTTAGTTGATCTTGTAGGAATTGTATTTCTCTTTGAAGTTTCTTTCTTCCAGGTCTTTTCTTTAATTCTTTCTCTTTTAACTTAATTGCTTGAATAATACTATTTTGTTGTTCTTTCTTTCTCTTATTCTCTTTATTGTTTAAGGATATCAATGTTCCACACATTACAGCCTTATAGGAGTCCCATACCACTTGCGGCTTGGTTTCTTGGTGTAAATTCATTTGAAAGTAGATCTTTGTGTCATCTTGTATGTTGTTGATTATTTCATTATTATCAAAGAGTTCTTCATTTAATCTCCATCTCCATTGTTTTTCTCCCTGTCTCGAGATCCACATCAAGGGATTGTGGTCAGAAATAAGCTTTGGTAAAATTTCTATCTTTTTTGTTTTCAGCGTTAATTCTGATGTCATCCACATCATGTCTATCCTCGAGTGTGAGTCATGCCTGTTGGAGTAAAAAGTATAGTCTTTAACTCGAGAATTCCATTTCCTCCAAACATCTTCCAGACTTTCCTGTTTAACCATTGCAAAAAAACCTTTAGATAGCTTTCCAATTGTGTCATCCTTACTTTTTGAACGTCTGTCTACTTTGTTATTTACAGTTCCATTAAAGTCGCCCAACAAAATTAAATGTTCATAATTAACTTGGTCCAATTCAACAATTAAGTCCTTAAAAAGCTTTTCTTTTGCTCCATTGGGTGCATAGATATTCAGAATCAAGATTTTTTTGTTATGCATAGTTATCTCTGTTGCAATATATCTACCTTCTTTGTCTTTAAAAATTTCTTTTGGATCTAATTCTTTCTTGACATATGTTACTACTCCTTTTTTCTTTATAGTCGCTAATGAGGAAAATTCTTCTCCCAATTTTTTCCTGATCAAATATTTACAATCTTGTTTTTTAATGTGCACTTCTTGTAGGCAAATCACATCACATTTCTGTTTTTCAAGCCAATGTTCAACAATTTTACACTTATTGGGTGAATTTAATCCGTTTACATTCCATGAAAGTACTTTGTAATCCATAATGGTGTTAAGTTAAATGTCTCCAAATTCTTCAATATTTTCTCCCAAAACAGAAAGCATCTCTTCCGCATTCTTGATTACAACTTGTGTACTTTGGTAGTTAAAGCTTACACCTTCAGGAATTTCCCATCTAAATCTGTAATTTTTCTGTTTCAGCTTATCTATCAACCGTTTGAATTTCTTCCTATCTTGCAACATAGCTCTAGGGAGCTCTTTCATCACAATTACTTTATCTCTGTCCATTTCAAAAGATTCCTTGAAGCATTTTCTGTAAATCAACTCTCTTACTCTCTTAGTAGTAAATTGCACTAACACATCTCTTGGCAGATTTTTCCTGCTAGCATACTCTGAATTAACTCTATAGACCAAGTCAATGTTAGATTTTATGTCCTCTTCTTCATCTTTCAAATAGTCACTCAAGGCTTCAATAATCCTTGTGAGTATGTTCTCACCCATCTTTTCGCCTATCCCTCTAAATCTTAAGTGCTTTTGCATCTCCTTGTATACCATCATTGTTTCCACTCTATAATTCTCTTTTGTCACTTTTTGAATGTTTTCTTCCAACACAAGCATTTTGTTTTCCATCTCTTTTGATTTTTTTGCCAAGTTTTGAATTTTGGTCTTTAAGTCTCCAAAATTCTTATCCACTTGCTCAGCTAAGTCA
This sequence comes from Lepidodactylus listeri, assembly GCA_029233225.1. Classification (NCBI taxonomy): domain Eukaryota; kingdom Metazoa; phylum Chordata; class Lepidosauria; order Squamata; family Gekkonidae; genus Lepidodactylus; species Lepidodactylus listeri. The sequence goes on from JARCFY010000013.1 coordinate 71,762,763, forward strand.
TTTATTTTCTTATCCAATTTCTTATCCAGTTGTTGATTTTGCTGGCTAAGATCACTAAAAGCTTCTATCATCCTTTTGTCCATCGCCTCTATCATAGCCATTAGTTCAGTATCTTTTTTAGGAGCCATCTTGGATGCTGACCAGGTTGCCGCCCGCTTTCTCTGTTCAGACTCCATTTTTACCTTTTTAAAAAAGCCGTTTTTTTGGTATCTTCCAATTTCAAAGCTATTGGACCAAAATATATATGAGATTTACTGTGATTTCCATTACAGTGTGATTGGAATGTATATGATATGAGTCTTGACTTATTGATGTGAATGTGTATTTATACTTATGACTTTTTGAGATTGCCCTCCATGGCTACTGTTACAGGATGTAATGTGTGTGGCTGGAAAGACATGTACCCTCTGGACATATCTGTGTGACCGTAAGCCCCCTTTCCAGTTTATGTGTAAACGAAAAAAACTCCACTGTGATGAAATGTGCTAAGAAATTTTAAAATAAATCTTATAAACATTGTTTTAAAGTCTGTTTTTTAAAAATATTTTTAAAATAATGTTTGTGAAAATATCAAATTCTATAAAGGTATCATATACAAAAATCATATACTCATAACCAAAAACACCAAAGTACATTAAATACAATCCTAAATATCTAAGTTTCAATGTAATAATTAATCAGTATATATAGAGTTGTTAAGTTCATCAGAAGGAAAGCTTGAGTCAGTATTCATCAAGTCAAAAGGCTCATCAGACCAATAGTTCAATCAGTTCACAAGAGGATCCTGGGTATAGATAGTCTCATTTCGATAGTCTTCTTCAGTGAGACTAAAAAATAGACTCATAACACTCACTGTTCTGCCACACCGTAATTTAGTAGTATAACCTACTCATAGAGATATTTGTCTTACTAAACAGTAAAAGGTTACAATTTCTGCAAACTTCTTTAATTTCAAGGTGGTGAAAAGTCTATAGAAAGATCACAAAGATTATATACAAACTACCAGACAGTACCAAAAATTATAATCTGAAGACCAAAATTATTTTAAATGATTCTTACCACAATTATTTCCTCATTCTGTACAAGACACATCTGGGGCAGTGATGCTCTGTATTCTTGGTGTTGGGGGGGCAACAGTGGGAGGGCTTCTGGAGTTCTAGCCCTGCTGGTGGAACTCATGATGGCACCTGGGTTTTGGGCACTGTGTGATACAGAATTTTGGACTAGGTAGGTCATTGGCCTGATTCATCACGGCTTCTCTTAGGTTCTTAACCAAGAAATAGAACCATGGAGATATTTTTAATGTGTTTCCTGCAGTTTATTTACACTACAGTCTTGTCTCACTCATTCACACAATGAGGTTGTGGGACTTGTAATCACTATTTCTGTTTTGCAGACAGTGAATGGGGAGTATGAGAACAACAAAGAGTACTAGTGGCACCTATTTATGGGCATCCACTTTTGCAGACATGAGAGTATGGCTGCAAACCAGAGGTGCTTGCATGTGTGCCTGGAGCATCCTGTTGCCAGGGAGAGGAAGGATGAGTTATGGTCCTAGGGCGATATTATTTGTACTCACAGGATTGCATCATGACCCATGACTTGTCTAAGACCTTGGAATGAGTCCTTTTGTTCACTGTGGAGTCACCCAGACCACCAGGTTTCTTTGTCTAGCCATTTCTTTGGATTACTAAATATGATTTGAAAGGTCAGCATTCAACAGGTGGGGGGGAGAGAGAGAGAGCCAAACCCAGGGCCCTACTTACCTGCAAACATATAAACACATGCACTGCCCCCTTCTGCAGGAAAGAGGAGCACCGTGGAAACTTGGGGGGAGAGGCTCACATGGCTCCAGCTGCCTCTGCAAAAAGCTGATCAAAGTGCAGGTGAAATATACTGGGTTCAGATGTGTAGAGTGATCAGCTCATAGTTTATTAGTGATTCAGCTTAACTCTAAGACTACTCTAGCAGGGCTGAAGCCCTGCTTATATGCATGCAAAACACCCCCCCCCCACACACACACACATTCCCCGTGATAGGCTATTTACAAAACATTACTACTTGATTGGTTTATTCCAGAGTCCTAGTCTGCTATTGTTCTTCTGCTTCAACTTCAGCCAGTCACTAGGGTGATTCAATCATGGTGATTCAATCAAGGATGATTCAATCTCAATACACAACACCCCTCCCCCCTAAGTTCCAAAGCACCTAACAGACATAGTCTCTTAAGTAAGCTGGTCTGTGTCACTCCCTGGTTGAGTGTCGCGGTTCTAGCAGGGGGTTGCGATTACTGGGCTCAGGTTCAATGTTACTAATGGGGTGGCAACAGGTGGTAGTGGGCTTGGTGAGACCTTGAGTCATCCTGGGAGGTCAGTTCTGGGGGCGCTACTGCCGACTGATTGCTGGTCGCTGGCTGCTTACTGGCTGCAGATCACTCGCTGGCCTCTGGAGCATCTCTCTCAGACTCCGATTCCCGGAGGAATGGCATCTATTCATTGCTGTCATCAGGACTGGCTGATGGCCGGCCCGGCTCTGTTGGGGAAAGGCGATGGTGGAGCTGGTCAATGTGCCTCCAAAGCACCAGGCCCTCCTTCGTCAACACCTTGTATGACAAGGGCCCAGTTACCTTGACAACCCTTGTGGGGACCCATGCTGAGCCTCTGGTGATGTTGTGGGCATATATGGGATCACCCAGGAAGAACCTGCAGGGTGCTGCTTGACTCTCTGGGGCCAGGCCATGCTCTGGAGTGTGGCTGGGGTGCAGCCTGTTGAGGCGTGTTATTAGGTGTCTGCCCATGAGAAATTCTGCAGGGCTGTGGCCAGTGGTGGTGCTCAGGATCACCCAGTAGTTAAATAGGAAAGTTGTGAGCCAGTGATCCCAGTCCTAGTGGATGATCCATTGGAGGGATTCTTTAGTAATCCTCACTATCCATTCGGCTTGGTTGACGCATGAAAGGGAGCAGAATGGATGTGCCTGATCGTGTAGCAGCCCAAGAATTCCTGGAACTCGCCCGATATTAAGGCTGTTCCGTTGTCCGTCACAATGATGTCTGGTATGCCCTGAGTACAGAAGATCTGATGGAAGGCGTGAATTGCCACTTGGGACGAGCTGGAGAAGACCGGAACCACTTCTAACCGTTTGGTGTAGAAGTCCACCAGGATGAAGAAAATCTGTCCCTGGAAGGGCCCCGCAAAATCTAGATGCAGCCAGGACCACGGTTTGTTGTACCGGGTCCCTGGGGGGCTCCAGTTGGGTCTTCTGGCACACCTGACAACACCTTATGCAGTCCTCAATTTCTCTGTCCATGCCGGGCCACCACACGTAGTTGTGGGCCAACGCCTTCATGTGCACAATTCCCAGGTGCATTTCATGTAGTGCTGCTAGTACTTGTGGACGCAGCGGTGCGGGCATGACCACCTGGCTCCCCCACAGCAGGCAGCCCTTGTGAGCTAACAGCTCATCTTGGCAGGAGAAGAAAGCCGTGAATTCAGGGCCCACCCGGGTGGTGGGCCGCCCTCCCCTCCCCTCCCCTCCCCACCCCAAAATGCGGGCAAGAACGCAGTCCCAAGCAGTGAGGCGAGACACATCGGACATCAGAAGAGAGTAATCAGGCAGATCCTCGAGGAGCAGGATCTAACGCACAGGAGTCAGGTCTGGGTCACAGGAAGGCAGCGGAAGGCAGCTGAGGGCATCGGCATAACCCATCGCCTTCCCAGGGCAGTGGAGGAGCGAATACTGGTAGCCAGCCAAGAAGATAGACCAGTGCAACACCCGCGGGGACCGGATAGGTGTGGTCCTGTAGGGCCTTGTTGATAATGCATCTGTAGTCCACACAGATGCGGATGTCACCATTTGGCTTGACTGGGGTCACTACAGGGGTCACCCAGAGAGCATGCAGCATGGGCTCCAAAACCCCTTGTGCCATGAGGCAGTCCAGTTCCTTGTCTATTTTGGGTTTCAGGGCAAACAGGACACAACGGGCCTTCAGACAGATGGGCCACACTGCAGGGTTGAGTTGCAGGGAGATGGTAGGACCCATGTAACGGCCATCAAAAACAGAAGGGAACTCATTGCACACGTTATCAAAATTTGAAGTCTGCACGTGGTGCACCCCCATCACTTCAAATCCCAAGGGTGCGAACCATGCCAGTTCCAGTAAACTGGGAGGCTTGGTGTATAGAGTGAGCCTGGCAGTCACCTTGAACCTTCTTGAAACTGGTGGCCTTGTGAAGCACCGATTCCAGGGTGAGTTCCACATGGCGGATGAATTTGCAGTGGAGTTTCTGCTCTCATATGCCCATGACAAACTGGTTGAGAAGGCCATCCTCTAGATCCAGGAACGTGCAGTTGAGACACAATCGGCGAAGGTCCACCACAAAGTCAGTGGCCACTTCGTTGGGCTTTTGTTGGTGCCAGAAGAAGTCCACACAGCACACCATCTTAGTCGGTTGAGGCACAAAATGAACAGTGAGCACCTTGAGGAGGTCATTGTACGAGGCATCTTTTAGGATTTTTGGTGCGATGAGGCCCTGAACGAGTCGCAGTGTGGCAATTTCACAGCTGCTGAGCAGGAAGGCCTTTTTTTTACCAGCATCACCAATGTCTTAGAACATGATGTAGTACTTTAGCCACTCCACCCACATTTCCTAAAGCTTTGGGTGAGCAGGGTCAGATTCCAGCAGATGTCCCAGAGTAGCAGCCATGGTTTGTAGAGCAATGCGGGGTGCGGCGCACTGAGACTCATTGTGCGGTGCAGTGCTGGTTGGATCAGGCTCACTCAGCGGGATCCCATCCTCATTGCCAGTGAAATATACTGGGTTCAGATGCGTAGAGTGACCAGCTCATAGTTTACTAGTGATTCAGCTTAACTCTAAGACCACTCTAGCAGGGCTGAAGCCCTACTTATATGCATGCAAAACACCACAACCTACATATACACACTCCCCATGATAGGCTATTTACAATACATTACTACTTGATTGGTTCATTCCAGAGTCCTGGTCTGCTATTGTTCTTCTGCTTCAAGCTCAGCCAATCTCTAGGGTGATTCATTCAGGGATGATTCAATCTCAGTACACAACAGCAGGCTTCCTTGGGGCTGGAGGAGACAGCATCCCTGCCCTGTTCTTCCCTTCCCAGGCATCAGCTGCAGCAGCAGACATCTGTCATGAGCATGGATGAGGGAGTGCTGACAGAGCTTGCAGAAACTGCAGCTGGCCCCTCTGAAGCAGCATTCTTCACACCTGGCTCAGATAAGGGGAAAGAATTGCAAACTGAAAGTTCTCCTAACTCACCCCCACGTGTGACTCGTTTAAGGGAATAACTGCAGCAAAAATTAGCAACCAGGTGATGAGAGGCCAGGCTACAGGGAAGATGCTCGGCTAGCCCAGAGTTTTAACAGGAGCCTGGGCGATCATGCAGCTGGCTAATTGGAAGCAGCATTTAACTCCACACTCTGGGCAGTCTCTTTGTGGAAGCAACAAGTCAGCTTTGTGCTGCCTTGCATCCACTTTGGCTCAGCTCTTACACCTAGACCTTCGGACCCCCTGGCTTTGGACTTGGCTCTGTGTTCCTGGCTCCGGCTTGGCTTGGCTTTGGACTTTGCACTGTCTTCATGATTTCTGACCTCGGCCTGTTCTGGATTCCCTTTGACTGGCACTCCAGCCCATGACAAGACTCTCCTTCCTCCATCTCCGTTTGAGGGCTTCTGGGGGCGGGGACTCACACCCACCCAGCTGCACACTCACCTCAGGAGCAACTGCTGTCCAGTCTGGCCCCCCAGCTATTTATACTACATCTCCAAGCTGGTGAGCTGTGCTTCAGCCCTGCTCACTTTTGGGCAGTTCCTGATATATTTTTTTTTAATGCTTTGACACCCAGCTTGCTTTTTACATCATAGGATGTATATCAGAGGAGCTTACATCAGAAGAGTTTTGCTCTGGAGCATTTACGGCATAATCCTAAATGCACTGACCTCCCTTTTGCCTTGGAAATGGAGGCTGGAAGCCAGCCAGGGAGGAGGTGGCTGTCTTCCTTTGGGGTCACTGCCAACAGGTACTAAGGTCAAACCCTGGTGAAGGCTGTCACTCCCAGGGCTCTTCTTGTAGAAAATGCCCAGCAGGAACTCATTAGCATATTAGGCCACACCCCTGACAGCACAGCTCATTAACATATTAGGCCACACCCAGTGTTCCCAGAAGTGTGGTCATCCAGCCACATCCACCTTTTGCTTCTTATTCTGTTTACCTTGTTGTCAAAACAGTTTTGACAAAACCAATAAAAACATTATTTTCTGTCCCATCTATACAAAACCTTGCCTGAACCAATATCTTATGTCCAACAATTATTCCCACACTGGATTGGAATCAATTCCTAAGGGTTAGGTTCCCATGGAAATCAGGTTGCCTTCCTGCAGAACTAGTACGCTGAATATGATTTTTTAGGGTTGCCAACCTACAGGTGGGGTCTGGAGATCTACTGGAATTACAACTGAGCTCCAAACTACAGAGATCAGGTCAATGGCTGCTTTGGAAAGTAGAGTCCATGGCATTATGCCTTGCTTAGGTCCCTCCTTCCCCTAAACTGCCCCCTCCACTCCCAAATCTCCAGGGATTTCCTCAGCCTGGAGTTGGCAACCCTAATTCACTGGCAGAACAATGCTAGGAGCCAGTTTGGTGTAGTGGTTAAGTGCGTGGACTCTATTCTGGGAGAACCGGGTTTGATTCCCCACTCCCCCCTTGCACCTGCTGGATGACCTTGGGCAAGCCATAGCTCTGTACCAGCTGTTGTCTCAGAGCTCTCTCAGCCCCACCTACCTCACAGGGTGTCTGTTGTGGGGAGGGGAAGGGAAAGGAGTTTGAAAGACGCTCTGAGACTCCCTTGGGTAGTGAAGGGCGGGGTATAAATCCAATCTCTTCTTCTTCTAGGTTTGTGGGTGCACTGGATGGGAGTAGTTTGTGGACTATTTTATTCAAGGTACAACATTTTATTCAAGGTATAAGATTTCATGTGCCACCCACACTTCTTCAGATGGAAGACGTGTGCATGCACACAAAAGCTTATACCTTGGATGAAACTTTGGACTCCAACTTTGTTCTGCTGCTTCAGACCAACACGGCTACCCACATGAATTATTACACTATAATACTTTTTACAAGCAATTATGTACCAGTGGAGTGGTTACCATGCAGAGTCTGTCCCACAGGTAAAATTATCCTGTGAACAGGTGGTCTTTACCACATAAAAGTATCACTACCATCACAAGATCACCAATTGTTGGAACTCCTCAGAAGCGGAAATCTCTCTTATTAAGAGGTTTAAGAACATTAACTTTGCTGGCCCATTAAAGGCAGATGTCAATCCATTGGCAGGAGAAGAGGGACAATCATCTTCTTCAGAAACTCTGCTCACTTTTTTAAATGTCACAAAACAGGCAATCTCCAAAGTGCAGCTGACCATGCTCATTTTTAGTTACAACTCTGTTTCTCTGCAGATGTCCCCCAAAGATGTCCCCCATGCAACAGTCAAGTGTTCTGACAACACACACAACAATTAAGCTGCTTTTTCAGATGTTTTCTCTTACATGGCAGTAAGCACCAAACCACTTTAATACAGACTTTAAACACACATATATTTGCAAGCCATTCCCAACAAGACACAACAATGAACTCAGGCTTCAAAGTTACTTTTCTTAAGCAGAAGATGCCATGAGAAAACTAAAGAGATTCTCAAAAATTAAAGATATTGTCAAAACCAGCATTTCCTGGGCTCTCTGCTTTTTTACATCCCCCCCCTTTTCAATTTTTTTTAAATAAAAACAGAAAGAACGGAAGGAAGGTAGACAGACAGACAGAGGAAGGAAGGAAGGAAGAGGTTGGTGAGGGGAGAGAGAGAAAGGAAGGAAGGAAAAGGAAGGAAGAAGGAAGGAAGGAAGGTAGACAGACAGACAAAGGAAGGAAGGTAGGTAGGTAGGTGGAGGAGAGAGAAAGGAAGGAGGGAGGGAGAGAGAGAAAGGAATAAAGAAAGATGGGTGGGCCAGAGAGAGAAAGACAGAAAGAAAGACAGAAAGAAAGAAAGGTGGGGGGGCCAGAGAGAGAAAGACAGAAAGAAAGGTGGGGGGGCCAGAGAGAGAAAGACAGAAAGAAAGACAGAAAGAAAGGTGGGGGGGCCAGAGAGAGAAAGACAGAAAGAAAGACAGAAAGAAAGGTGGGGGGGGCAGAGAGAGGGAGAGAGAGAGGGAAAAGAGAACAGAGAACTTACTGGAGCAGGAAAAGCCACGCGAGTCGGCAAGTCAAATGCAGAAAGCCTAGCCCCTGTGCTTAATCGTTGGGCGGGGCTTTCTCCTGCTGGCTTTTTTTGCTCTTAAAGGGAAAGCACCCAGTGGAGCCTATTCCTGCTGGCTCTCTGCAGGAACTTTCCCTTTAAGTATAAAAAGCTCAGGGCGGGCAGGGAGGGGGCGGGGCAGGCTCGGAGGCCAGCCCGAACGGTGTTCCTGCGCGTTCCTGCTGAAATCAAGCCCTGGTCACTCCTCCCTTTTCCCAATGCACCCCCTTCCCCTCTCTCTGGTGATGGAGGTGAGTGAGTGCACAGTATAGTGTGGCAAGGAGACTCCTCCTTCTGTCCCACCTCACTTGCAGCTGGGCTGAGAACATCTCCTTCTTCCTCCAGCCCTCCCCACCCACTGGCTCTCACTCGGCTCGCCAGAAGGCCAGGAAGGAGAGATGCAGGCTCACTGCCTTCGCCTGTCCCATGCCTGGCTTGCCCACTGCTTGCTGTTGTGCACCAAGGGACCAAATCTGTGAGCCAAGGGGCCAAAACTTGTGGATGGGCACATGACAGCTCAGCTTAGGGGAAACACTGCCTGCCACCCTTGATTCCATGGTCAGAGGGCCTGCTGGCTTTGCTTCTATACTCAAGTCAAGGAAACGCTCCCAAGTCCAGACACTGGAAAACACAAATGGCCATGAAAGGAGGGAGAAGCTCCTATGACAGGTCTGGAAGAATGAATGAGACCCTGGATATGATCAAATGAGAGCAGTGTCATGATCCCTGCCAAACAAGCCATAGTCCCAGCCTCTGAGGAAGAACTGGGCAAGCCGGAGGAGGGGGAGAGGGCACGCTGCCAGAGGAGGATTAGGAGTCCTAAAAGCAGCCAGGGAACATGTTTGCAACCATATTTTGGGGGTGGGGGTGGATGGAAGGACACCCACCCTGAATCATTTGTTATTTCCTTGGGGCAGTCCCCAGAATGCCCTGCCTGGCAACCACTGGGTGTTTTGTGTTTTTTATCCAGCTCGTTCAGTCTTTCCTGCACCCCCTCCACCAGGTCACCTCCCTTTACTTTCTGTGGGGGGGGATCGCAAGTGCCGTTTCCTCCCTGCAGCGCCAGGGCCCCAGGAGGCCACTCCCCCCCTCCTGCGCTCTCCCTAAACATGATGCAGATGGCAGGCTTTAATACTGAGCCAAATGGGAGGCAACGGAAGCCGGCGCCAGGACTGAAAGAAGCAGTGTTACACGGTGTGAGAGTTCTGCTCAAAGTAGTCAAGGATCAGATCTTGGTTGGTTAACCACAGTTCTTTATTCCCTATTTCTACATTAGTACAGCATCTCGGATTATTGTCAGAGATGAGACAGATTATACAAGCGGGTCTATTATACCATTCCAAGGAGTTTGAATTACCCATAGATAGCCAATCCCCTTAAGGGAAAATTGGCGGGCTAAAAGGTGTCCTGACCGTTTGGTTCTCACAGGAAAAAAGTGAGGTGTTAAGCAGTAAATTTCCTCTCCCAAACCAGACCCCTCAGATGTTTCGAGTTCACATAACAATCAATGGCTCCAAGGTTCTTTTGCATTTGATAAGAGATGAGAGGCATCCTCCCTTGAAGTTACTGCCGGAGCAGCTGGAATGCGGAGGCAGGGATGTGAGGCCTCCTTGTTCTCGCAAATCATTGTTGTCACCCTCCCGGCCAGGACAGAAACAATGCATCATGGTTACATAGGTCCCAATATACTTTAGATACATAGGATAGTGAAAGACATGCATGCAAGAAGTTAAATCTAGATCTGACTAATACATTGGCTGAATTGGCAGATTCTGACACACGGCAGATGCGGATTGGGCCTGAGACCCAGCAGAGCCTGGCTTGTGGCTTGAGCCCCAGCTGTTGAACCAGATGCCAGACCGTTGCTCCAGTAAACTGAATCCTTTGAGTGATTCTGTTGTGATTAAGACCCGGCCAGATGAGCCTCAGGAGCTGGGGGCTGCTTCTCTCTCAGTCCACTTAAGCCTTGAGCTGGAAAGAGACTCTTGCTGGGTCGACCAGTCTGCAAGGCTTCTGCTCTTGTGACCCAGACCACTCAGGAAGCCCTCACTCCTCAGAGGAGCCTTCTCACTGCAGTGCCTAGAGACAGGGCAATGCCACGCATACAACGGTCCCATTCAACACTGGAGTATCCTGCTGAAGAACCAAATATTGCAACACTTATGTGCACATGGTACAAGTTCTTGCAGGTCTCCCTCCTTCTATTTATTCCATACGTTTCCCCCCTATTCGAAGACTTCTAATCTGGCCCCACCAGTTTTGGGGAGCTTGTGGGGCAGGGTTCTATTATAGAACATCATTTAATTATTTACTTATTTTCTTTACTTATTGCCTGCTTTTCTTGCTGAGACTGGATTACAAAATAAAAAGCAATGCAACCGGACACCATAAGGCATTGGTGAACAATGAAGTAGGATTACAGAATTAGAAATCAACAAGAAGTGGGAGGGGGGAGTAGTCCATGCAGCTCCTGGGTGGCTAGCCTGCTGAAGCAGCAGGAGCGCTGCATGGAGGAAGAGGAGGCAGTGGCCGCAGGTGAGCCCAGCAGGCGGTCTGCCAGGCCCACCAAGGCTTCCCCCCCCCCCACGCAGCTCCCAGCTGCCAGGACCTCCAGGCTTCTTCCCCCTCCCGTTGCCTCCATTGCCAGCAGCAATGGCAGTGAGCCCTGCGCAGCTCTGCCACAGTTCCTAGTGGTAAGTGCACATGTGCAGGGAACGCTCTTTTACTTTTGGGGGGGATTTAAGTATCCCCTGTATAGTTTTTTCTACATTTCAGATTTTTCTGCACACCTGGGGAATGCAGGAAAATCTGTTTATCCTCCAGGTGCTCCCAATGAGCAGATTTAGATATCTGCACAGAGGGGGCATCTTGGCTATGATGAACAGGCTAAGGCAAGATATTCCATAAACAATGAGGACGGTGGATTACAAAGGTAGGATTGCCCATTAACAATGTCATCCTAATAAGAGCCACATCCTTGTAGATCCCTTGACCCCAAAGTTCAACTCTTCTTAAGATGGCACCAGATAGATCTAGGTGGGCAGCCGTGTTGGTCTGAAGCAGCAGAACAAATTCTGAGTCCAGTGGGGGCACCTTTAAGACCAGCAAAAGTTTATTCAAGGTATGAGCTTTCATAGGCACACATACGTCTTCAGATATCTGAAAAAGTGTGCATGCATTCAAAAGCATGCCCTGCACTAGGGTTGCCAACCTCCAGGTTGGGGCTGGAGACCTTCCAGAATTACAATTGATCTCCAGACAATATAGATCACATATTTATTTATTTATTTATTTAAAACATTTATTCCACTTCTAAAGAAAAATGGCTGCTTTGGAAAGTGGAGTGTATGGCATTATACCCAGCTGAGTTTCCTCCCTTCCCCAAACCCTGCCCTCCCCAGGCTCCACCCCTCAAATCTCCAGGTATTTCTGAGCCCAGAGTTGGCAACCCTCACCTGCACCATCTTCTTCATTCCCCAGTTACGGCCTTTTCCTTCAGTTGCTTACAAAAAGGTCAGTGCTGCAAATATGCAAGTGAGTTTTATATCTTTTATTGCATTGTTTTAAAGGTTTTATGTATATTTATCTGTATTTTAAATGTTAATGTTCTCATATTTCATCACCTTGGGGACCCTCCGTTAGATGGAAAGTGGGGGAGCATACAAATGCTTTAAATTAAATAAAATATCCAGTGAAATAGCTGGAAGGAACAGGAATAAATGAAGAAGCTAATTCAAAACATGTCAGAAGAAACTGAAAATGAGGTGGCGGTGGCAGCTATGGGGTGAGGGGGAGCCTCTGAGGCGACTGCCTTCTGGCCTGAAGAATCTCCAGTCCCCTCATCTGGCGGCCTCTCCTCTTCTTTACGCCCTTGATAGGGATTTCTATGTAAATGAGAAGTTAATAAATGCAGCAGAACACTTGTATTAGCTTTTAAAAAGATACCTTTCTTTACTAATGAGGTAGGGTAAATTGGGCATTGAAATTAACAAAAACAATACAGGAATATCATCCTGTCTAGCTGCTCTATTCTACATCTTTACTTAGAGACTTCTAAACCTCGCATGAGGATGAACTAGAGAAGAAGGACAAAGAGCAATAAAACTGAAACCCAATGCTTACTCTCTAGTCCACCCCCAAAGAATTGATTACCCAACTGGAGAATCCCAATGCTAACTAATTATGTGTTTTGTCACCTTCTTCTGGCAGCAAACATGTGCAGACTTTCCCACTGGGTCTTTAAAGTTAAACTAGCTAAGACATCAGCATGCATAAACAAACAGTAAATTCTTTCATGATTATGGAAAGAACAAATCCGCCATCACCCAAATCACAGTCTTTCCCTTACTGGGAGGCAAGTCAGTAATAAAATCAAAATCACTTCCCAAGGTCTGGATGGGGTTTCCAAAGGTTTCAACAATCCAGGAGGTTTCCCACCTCGCCTTTTGCACATGAGACAGGTGGGGCATGAAGTAACATATTGGGAAATGTCCGCCCTCATATGTGGCCACCAGAACTGGCGTTGCAGCAAGTGCAAAGTCTTCAGAAACCCAAAGTGTCCAGCCAGTTTCGATTCATGGCCCCAGCACATCACCTCCCCCCTGATAGAAACAGGCACGAATACTTTGGACCCCTTATATCAACAGCCGTCCTCATGTTCTTCCAGCCCCAGCATGGAGGCAAGTTCCTCTCGGTCTTTGTCAGACACACCCTCCCTGAATTTGGTACCCCACGGATTCACTGCCTTCTCCCACCTCGCTTTCGCCTGACTGTGAATCAGGACCACCTCTCCCAACTGCAAGGGTGTGAACATAGAGTCAATCACCTCCTCCCTCTGACTCGCATGTTGAAGCAGGCGTGACAGGGCATCGGCCAGAAAGTTTGATTTCCCCGGGAGATGGTGGAGGTTTGAAACGGAATTTGGAGAAAAACTCTGCCCATTGGAGCTGTTTAGCATTGAGACTCCGGGGGGTGCGCAATGCCTCTAAGTTCTTATGATCAGTCCAAACCTCAAATGCCACCCGAGCCCCCTCCAGCCAATGACACCATGTCGACAAGGCCAGTTTAATAGCCGCAGCCTCTTTGTCCCACACAGACCAATTGTGCTCAGTAGTGTTCATTTTTTTAGAGCTGTAAGCAAGGGGGTGGAGCCACCCATCTGCTCCTCCTGCAAGATGCCCCCCCATGGCGACATCCAATGTGTCCACTTGGACAATATATTTTTTATTCTCATCGGGGTGGGTGAGCACTGGCTCTGAAGTGAACAGCTTTTTTAGTGTCTCAAATGCATGCTGGCATTCCTCAGTCCTGTTTAACTTGGCCCCGGGCTTTGTACTCTCCGCACCCTTCCCCTTTGTTTTCAACAAGTCAGTGAGGGGGAGGGCTACCTGGGCAAAATTGGAGATGAAGTTTCTATAGTAATTGCAAAAACCTAAGAACGATTGGAGATGGCGCCAGGTAGTGGGCGCCTCCCACCACACCATGTCAGCCACCTTCTTTGGATCCAAATCTACTTCCTCCTTATGAAACTCACATTGAGACAGCTTAGCAAATAGCCTATGATGCAGAAGGGTCTGGAGGACCTCTCGCACCAGTTTGACATGTGATTCCTTATTGGGGGAGTACAGAAGAATGTCATCCAAGTACACCAGTGCCCCCTGGAATAAGTGTTTGTACAAGACTTCATTAATCAGGTTCATAAAAGCTCCAGGCGCCCCCTGGAGGCCAAAGGGCATAACAAAGTATTCAAATTGCCCTGGGGTGTGTTGAAAGCTGTTTTAGATTCACCCCCCTCCCTTATGTGCACTCTAAAGTAAGCATCCCACAGATCTAGCTTAGTGAAGATCTTTCCTTTGGAAGCCTCTGCCGTCAAGTCTTTGTTCAGAGGGAGGGGATAAGTGTTGGTAGTTGACACTACGTTGAACTCCTGATAATCTGTACACAACCTGAGCCCGCCATCCTTCTTTTTCCGGAAGAGAACGGGAGCCGCATAAGGGGAGGAGGCGGGATGGATGAAACCTCGCACCAAGTTTTTCTCAATTAACTTTTGCAGCTTCCCCTTCTCTGCAGGGCTCATGGAATACAACTTCCCTTTCGGTAACTTATGCCCTGGCAATAGTTCAATACTACAGTCAGAATTCCAGTGGGGGGGGGGCAGTTCCACTTCCCCAAAGACTTCAGCTAAGTCTTCATATTTATGGGGGATCCCTCTCCACTTTCTCCTCCGCTAGGCAAGAGATCACTGGTTTTGCTGGAGGAGACTCGCCCATTCGGCTGACCACACATGGGCGTTACATCCCGGATCGACAAAACACACCACCCCTGGGACTTCCGATTCTGGCATATTCATATTCGAGCTCGAGGAGATGCAGCCCGGTCCTGGTGGCATGAAGGGGTTTCAAACGGGATTTGGACCCCCAGGAGCCCTTGAAGGGGGCTCCTGCCTGAGGCGCAAGGGATAGCCTCTCCTCGGGTGGCAATCCGGGGATTGAGGCTTCCCTTTGCCTCAGAAGTTTCAGCTGTTGTGGAGCCGCACGGCACGAAGAAGCATCACCGGCTAGCTGCAGGGACTACAAGCAGCAAAAGAAAGTGCTGATTGAATGGAACGCATGGGGGAAAAGTGAGTTCTTAAACTGGGTGAAGATTCTCTAGATGGAAGGAGAAGTAGATGGGGATTTAAAGTTTAACCCTTTAATGGGGATTTAAAGTTTAAAGAAGTGGCGCTTTAAACACAATAGAGAATCTGGCTGGCTGGATTGAATGGCTGAAATTTAAAGAGACACAGCTTTATTGTTAGAGCGTAAAGAAGATTTTTTTTTTTAAAGCTGTACTTTGAACTTCTCTGAAATGTAAAAGGAAAAACAATGACGGGCAGAGGGGACAAAATGGCGGGGGAGTCTAAGCCCTCTCCAAAAGCCCCAACAATGCTTCCAGCAGCAAAGCCAGAGTCCAGTACAGACCTATCTGCTACATTAGCTGAAGCATTGCGCCCTCTGATGGAACAATTGAGCTCGGTTAATGTTAAGCTAGATTCCCTTCAAAAGCAGAGGACAGATGCAAGTATGAAATCTGACACTTTAGCAAAAGAGCTGGAAGCTGTTAAAGTTAAGTCTGAGAAGCTGGATTTGAGAATGGAAGGGACTGAAAAAGAAAGGGCTTCTGATAAGGATAATGTCCTAAGACTTCAGATGGAAAGGTCTACATTCTTTCTGAGATTTCAGGGTGTGCCTGAAGTAAACGGGGAGAATCTAAAGCAGATGAGTGAAGCTCTTGCTTCAGTAACAGGTTTGCAGCGGATTTACTGCAAAGTGACATGGATGTGGTCTACAGGATCTATCTGGAATTTATAAAGAAAAAAACCTGCCTTGTGGTAAGATTCTCCAAAAGGTTGTGGTAAGATTCTCCAAAAAATTTACAAGAGATGTGGTACTTAAGGTCACAAATACAGCTGCCCTAAAGATCCGTGAAGAAGAAATCAAAGTGTTAAAAGACGTTTCATTCGAGATAAGGAAGAAGAGGAAACCCTACAAGGCTTTAACTGCATTCCTACAAGCAAAGAACATCTTTCCTATTATATAAAGCCATTTTAAGATTCCATGGGGCGCCAAAATCAGTAGGCTGGATGGACTGCCACTCAAAAGGGGGACCCTGCCCACTGGCTGCATTCTCTCCCTGCTTTGCCTCAGTCCCGCCCACAGAGCCACCGGCCAGCATCCCGGCCTCAGTCTGGAGGGAGCCAGGAAGGGGAAGGACCGACTGGGAGCTGCTGGGTCCACTCTTCTCCTCCACCCACTGCCAGGTGGGTCTAACTGTCCCCTCAGTGGCCTGCTTCTGTCAGTGAAAAGACAACAGACTAACAGCATAACCCCCTCACCTCCGCCCACTGACTTTTCTGTCAGAATAAACTGTCAGAAAACGGCTCTCTCTCCTTCTAAGCTCCACCATGGCTGGCTGGCTGGCTGGCTAATGAGGTGGGCCAGCAACCATCAAACCATTCCCTTCAACCATCAAGCGATGGTCCAAGATGGCGCCGAGCGTAGAGCTCCGTAATTGAGCTCGGCCGTTGTAAGGGGAGATTTTCCTTCTAAATAGAACAGCAATAAAGAACAACAACTGACAACAGCAATAAAGAACAACAACTGACCTACTGGGCATAGTCGGTGCTTCTGCTACCCTCGGGGGGACCCTGGTGTGCGGGAGCCGTTGAGCTGGGGGCGTGGAGCCGGGAGCCGGTTGGAGCCGAGGGCTGTGTGGAGCCGGGGCCAGAGCCGGGGAGTCGTGTGGAGCTGGAGATACCCGAAGATGCCCAGAGACATCCGAGGGCGTCCGGAGGCACCCGAGGACGCCGGAGACACCCGAGGACGGCCGGGATTGGGCAGAGTGATCCGGAGACCCCTGAGGACATCCGGAAACATCCAGAGACTCCTGGAGACCCCCCGGAGACCCCCGAGAACCCCCGGAGACGCCCGAGGACGCCGGGGACCCAGGAACGACTCGGAGGGCCTCGGGAGCTCACGGAGCGGTTCGGAGGCCTCAGTAGGACCTGGGGGACCTCGGGGTGTCTCGGATGACCGGAACGTCTTGGAGGCCGTGGGGGGGGGGTGTATGCTGAGGCCTCGCAGAACTGCAGCAGGGACTCTCGGTTAGCCCAGAGCGTTGAGCCCGAGAACTGGGGCAGAGCGAGAGTGTAGGGCCCGAAACACCTGGCGGCAGGAGACGCGTCTGGTGGCAGGAGATGCGCTGAGGCCGGCTCTAGGGCGCTGAGCCCGAGAGTGAGGTTGTTCGTGGAAAAACGGAGTCCAAACTCTGACTGCATTGGGAAAGAACTGGGTCTCGGGGCGACTGGTGGCAGGAGTCGGGCCGAGGCCGGTGAGCGAGGGACGGAAGCTAATACCAGCAAACCTCAGGGGACTCACTACCAACATCACCAACTTCAAGTCCTGGGACGTCCTGGGACGGTTGGGAACCGGCACTGAAAATGCCGGGGCCTAGGACGTTCTGGGACGGTCACCTTAGGGAGTGGAGGAGCTGCGGAAGCCTGGCTGTGTTCTTATTAACTGAGAACTTTGCTCCTAGTGGAGACGTGTTGGAGTGGAAGAGTCGGGTACATCGAGCCCGCCGAGGGCCTTTAGGCCTAGCTAATAACAGCAATTTTGGGACTAGTCTCTTCCATTTAGCAGTTGTGAATTTGATATTTTTAGGCTAGTTATAGATAGGGGTTTAGTGTTAGGCCACTCTATATTAATTAGTTAGCTATTAGCTAGGATAGTTATTTTATTCTTGCTGCCCAGTTTATTGGGTAGTAATGATGGGAGGTCAGGGTGGGTAATAGGGAGTTAGGTTTAGGAGTGTACTAGCCTTTGATATTATTTTGCTGAAGTGGAGTTGTATAGTTTGGGAGGGAGTGGCTTGGGTTTGAGTAGACTGCGCAGAGGTGTGAGATTCTCTTCTGGGCATCTGACGGTGTCGAGTGGCCTGTGACCAGCATTGTGCGGCGTGAAGGCCATCGGCGCCGATGACAGCCGGACAGGGGATTCCAGTGCTTCTGGGGCAGGGGAAATATAGCAGTGGGAGCAGGCGGGTAGTTAAGGGAAGGAGGCAGAGAAATGGAGAAGCTTGGCCTCCTTCCAGCCTGCGTCCCATCCCGAGAGTGGCAGGTAGGGAGGCTGGGAAGGACCATCCTCCGTCATTGGTGTTGTGCAATGCCAGGTCTATTAATAACAAGACTGCTACCTTGCAGGAATTTCTGTTGGAGCAAGGTGCTGACCTGGCTTGCGTGACTGAGACCTGGGTGCGAGAGGGGGAGACAGTGGCTCTCTCCCAGTTAGCTCCACCCGGGTTCTCAGTCCTCCACCAATCACGGACTGAGGGCCGGGGAGGAGGAGTGGCACTGTTCATTCGGGAGGCTTACTCCTATAGAGCACTCCCACCGTTGAAGCTGGAGGGTATTGAGTGTGCGGGCCTGGTGTGGGAAACCGGGGAGAGGTTGGCTGTCTGGCTGGTGTACTGGTCACCCAACGCACCAGCCAGCAGCCTGTCCTCACTGGTGGAGGCGGTGTCGGGCTGGGTGTTGGAGCACCCAAGGCTGATAGTCTTGGGTGACTTCAATGTCCATGCCGACGATGCGGCCTCTGTTCCGGCGAGGGACCTGGTGTCTTCCATGGCGACACTAGGGCTCTCCCAATTTGTAATGGTTCCTATGCACCAGGCCGGACATATGCTCTACCTGATCTTCGCGGCGGGGGTTACGGTGGGTCAGTTGACTGCCACGGCAGTGCCATGGTCTGACCACTTTGCCCTGAAGGCTCGTCTGATGGTGTCACCCCAACTCCGTTTGGGCAACGAGCGAATTTTAGCTCGCCCGTGGAGTCTGATGGACCCTCAGCGGTTTCTGACGGCTCTGCGGGATCCCAGGCCTTCCAGCGACTCATTAGATGGACTGGTCGAGGACTGGCATGGCCGGCTCTCGGCGGCCATCGATGAGATTGCTCCCCGACGCCCTCTGCGCCCTCGCTCGAAGCTGGCTCCCTGGTTTACCGGGGAGCTGAGGCTGATGAAACAGGGTCTCAGACGGCTAGAGAGACGGTGGCGGCGTTTTCGCGACGAGGTATCAAGAACATCTTATAGAACGTTTATGAGATTCTATGAGGTGGCAATCAAGGCTGCTAAGACAAAATTCTTTGCAGCTGAGGTTGCGTCTGCTAGCTCTCGCCCGGCCCAATTATTTAGAACAATTAGGTCGCTAACAGAAGTGCCACAGAGCACCTTAAATGATAGGGAATTGGAAATTGGCTGTGAGGCTTTTGCGAGCTATTTTGCAGATAAAATCTTGCTACTCCACCGTGAACTCACGGCCACAGTTGAGACAGTGTGTGAACTTGAGGCTCCATGCACGTCTTCAGGTGTAATCTTGGATCATTTCAGTCCTCTCAGTCTTGAGGAGGTTGACAGGTTGCTCTTGACTGTATGTCCAACCTCGTGCAGCCTTGATCCGTGCCCCTCGTGGCTTATAAAAGCTTGCCATGAGGGGTTGCGTGATACGCTCCAGGAGATTATCAACAAGTCCTTTTCAGAAGGACTGTTCCCGGAGGCACTCAAGGTTGCGATGGTCCGCCCTCTCCTTAAAAAACCATCTCTGGACCCGGCTGTTTTGGCCAACTATCGGCCGGTGTCCAACCTACCCTATTTGGGTAAGGTCTTGGAGAGGGCGGTGGCGATTCAGTTACAGAGCTTCATGGATGACACCTCCATGCTGGACCCGTTTCAGTCCGGGTTCCGACCGGGTCACGGGACGGAGTCGGTTCTGGTCGCCCTCATGGATGACCTCCGAAGACATCTGGATCGCGGTGGTACGGCGGCACTGGTGTTGTTAGACCTGTCGGCGGCATTTGATGTCGTCGACTACCAGTTGCTGATCCACCGCCTCGCCGATGCTGGGATACGGGGGCTCGCTTTACAATGGCTTGCCTCCATTCTGCAAGATCGGGGACAGAGGGTTGCGCTCGGGGGACAGACCTCCCAGAGGCACCCACTGGTGTGTGGTGTCCCTCAAGGGGCGGTCCTATCCCCGATGTTATTTAACATCTATATGCGCTCCCTTGCCCAGATTGTCCGGAGGCATGGGCTGGGGTGTCATCCATATGTGGATGACACCCAGCTCTATCTGTTGTTGGGCGGCTGGTCCGGCTCCTCCCCAGAGGACCTGGAACGAGCGCTGCAGGAGGTTGCGGGCTGGCTTAGACTGAGTCGACTGAAATTGAATCCTCTGAAGACGGAGGTCCTGTGCTTGAGTCGGACCGGAACGGGGCTAGGGCACCCACTTCTGTCCTTTGGTGGGGCGCCATTGGTGCCAGCTCCGAGGGTCAGGAGTTTGGGTGTGCTCCTGGACTCCTCTTTAACGATGGAGGCCCAGGTAGCAGCCACTGCCAAAGCAGCCTTTTTCCATCTACGGCTGACTAGGCAGTTGGCTCCCTTCCTCGAACGCGAAGACCTAGCTACAATGATCCATGCTATGGTCACCTCACGTCTTGATCACTGTAACACTCTCTACTTGGTGCTGCCCTTGTCCCAGATCCGGAGGCTGCAGCTGGTGCAGAATACTGCGGCCAGGCTTTTGATGGGTCTCTCCTTGCGGGACCACATCTGGCCTGTGCTGCAGCGGCTGCACTGGCTGCCTATAGCATACCGGATCAGGTTCAAGGTGCTGGTGTTAACCTTTAAATCCCTGTATGGTCAGGGACCCGCCTACTTGAGGGACCGCCTTTCCCCATATAGGCCCCAGAGGCTACTGAGGTCGGGCACCCAAAACCGCCTGACTTGCCCGGGTCCAAAGGATGCCCGGTTGTCTTGTACTAGGGCCAGGGCTTTCTCGGTGGCGGCCCCTTACTGGTGGAACGAGCTCCTGGATAACATCAGGGCCCTGCGGGATTTGTTGCAGTTCCACAGGGCCTGCAAGACGGAGCTCTTCCGCCAGGCTTTTAAATAGAAAGCTGATTATACCATCTCCCTGGCCCTGTTCATCGCACCCCATTGCAGCTACTCACCGGAGCGCTAGGAAGTCGCCATCTTGTGGTATTTATTTAGAGTTGTTTTAAATGTTGATGTTTTAAACTGCAAATCTGTTTTTATGATTTTATATGTTGTTAGCCGCCTTGAGTCGGTTGTATAACTGACAAGGCGGGATAAAAATGAAACAAACAAATAAATAAATAAATAAAATAAACCCCCTGCTGTGCGGCTGACTTTCCCCCTAGGATTGCCAAACTCCAGGTGGTAAAGAAATGGCAGTTACCTGTGTTTATAAGATGGCTGCTGTCTGTGGTTTGTTTAAAATGTTCCCCCGTAAGGTTCATTTGAGCTGTAGTTTCAGAGAGGGGCCTGTGTCAGAATCTGCTGATTCAGACAAGGTTTTCTGGGGGCTCTCTGCTATGATTTCTATTGCTGGTGTACTGTCTATGGTAACCTGTATCTGCACCCATTATGTATCCATGCTTCTTGCTTCTAGTTGCCCCTATGCCTACCATGTAACCCTATCTTTGGCCAGTATAAACATAAGCTCTGTGACCCCAGGTTTATGACTCTGACCAGGCCTGGTCTGTGTAACTGTTTGCCCGGGAGAATGACAACTTCAAAGTATGGGAACAATGGGCCTCTCACACTCCTGCCTCCGCATTCCATTCATCCCGGCTGGGACGCCAAGGGAGGACAGAGATCATCTCTTATCAACGTGCGAAAGCCTTGAGGCCAGCATTTGTTATGTGAATATGGTTACATCTAAGGGGTCTGGTTTGGGAAGGGAAATTTACAACTTAACACCTCACTTTCTTTCCTGTGGGAAGCAAACGGCCAGAGACCCTTTTTGCCCGCCGTTTTTCCCCTTTGGTGATTGGTTACCTATGGGCAATTCAAATTGTTCTGAAAGGTATAATAGACCTGCTTCTGTCATATGCATTATCTCTGACAATGATCCGAGAACCTGTACTAATGTAGAGATTGGAAATAAAGAACTGTGTTTCATCAACAAAGATCTGATCCTTGACTACTTTGAGCAGAAGTCTCACAGCCTGCAGGGGTATCACTCACTGCGTTGAATGGGGCTTTCTCATCTGTTGGACTACAGTTCCCAGCAGCCCCAAGGCCAAAAAGTGTGGGAAAAGAGGGACTGTCCCAAGGGGTGGGGCACCATCAATACAGACTCCAGCCCATCCAGGGAGGATTGTGCTTAACCCCTGTTGACTTATGCCCTGTTGGTTCATCATATGTGCTTACTCCTACAGTTGTGCCTTATTCATTTAGTGCAGGGGTCCTCAAACTATGGCCCGGGGGCCACATGCGGCCCGCCGAGGGCATTTTTCTGGCCCGCCGGGTGTGCTGCTGCCTGTCCTCCAATTCCCAGCAGCACACAAAGCAGCGGGAAAATTGCAGCCGACTCGTCCCGGGCCACATGACAAAGCCCCGCCCCCTGCTTCCAGACAGCCAGGAGGAGGCAAAAGGAAGACTGGAAGAGGGTAAGTGTGGGGTGGCAGGCGCTCCGGCTGGCCCCAAGTCTCCTAGCCAGCTGAGAGGCCTCTCAGCCGGCTAGGAGACCTGTGCCAGTCCCAAGAGCCGGGTGGGGGTCTTTTTCGAGGCTTTTTGTGCTGCTGGGAATTGGAGGGGGAGAACGAGAGAGAGAGAGAGGTTTCTCTTTCCCATCAAGATGCCTGCAGTAGTGGAGTTTCAGGGAGAAGCAGCTGGGGGCTTGCTGCCTTAAAAAGTTTGTGAGGATGCCGAGTTCTTTGTTTCTTCGGAGAGGGAAAGAAAACAGCCCCGTCAAGGGTGCCTTGCTTGCACGCCCCCCCCCCCGTGCACCTTCCCTACCCGCAAAATAACACCTGAAATCTCCAACCAGATCTAGACTAACTGATGCACACTTGCATCACTTGTTACGACTAGCAGTGACAAATATGGAACTGGACATTGACCATCTCATTAGCCAAAAGCAGCCCCATAGTTCCCATTGAAATACTGGTAAGTTTGTTGATTTAACTTTACTTGTTCTTCATTTTAAATATTGTATTTGTTCCCATTTTGGTTTTTTACTTCAAAATAAGATATGTGCCGTGTGCATAGGAATTTGTTTATAGTTTTGTTTTTTTTAAACTATAGTCCGGCCCTCCAGTGGTCTGAGGGACAGTGAACTGGCCCCCTGTTTAAAAAGTTTGAGGACCCCTGATTTAGTGTGTGTGTATGCGCTCCATAATTGTGTGTATAGTAAAATAAATTCTTCTATATGGGCTAATAATCTGTGTTGTGCATAATCTCCCCTGCTCTGCACAATACCAAAGGGAGGGGGTAGCCCAGGGAAGCAAGGAAAGGCCAGACCCTTTGGTTGCCAACTTTCCAGGGATCCCCCAAAGATTGAGGATTCCATCTCCAAATAGGGAGATTTGGCCACAGGGGCCCTCTAAAAAGGCAGTGACAGTTCAGTGACTGATGGCAGGGAACTTAAGGAGTGAGATATGCCCACAGGATGAGGGAGGGAGGCGAACAGCTGAGTTGCAAATTGGAGCCCGTTTTGCCACAGTAGGCAACCCAGCTTGGTTCAGACAAAGGAAGGGAACCCTTTGCAAGCCTTTGTAAAGAACTCATTGGGACCAGTTCTGACTAGGGTTGCCAGCTCCAGGTAGGGAGATTCCTGGAGATTTTCTGGTAGAGTCCCTGGAAGCCAGGGTTTGGGGAGGGGAGAGGCCTCAGCTGAACAGAATGCCATCAAGTCCACCATCCAAAGCAGTTATTTTCTCTGGACAGGAGAGACCAGTTGTCTGGAGTTCAGTTGTGATACGTGGCGATCTTCAGGCTCTACCTGGAGGTTGGGTACCCTAGGCGTGGCAATCAGTACTTCAGAGCAGGATCTGCTAGATCCAGGTTCTTGCTGTAGAAGCTGAGTGGGTGATTTTTAACCAGTCACAGACTTTCAGCCTAACCTACCTCACAGGATTGTTGTGCAAGTCAAAAGGGGGAGAGGAGAATGATGTAAGCTGCTTTGGTCCCCATTGCAGAGAAAGACTACTTTTCCTCCTGGGAAATTTATTTATTTAAATTTCTATCCTGCCCTCCCGGCCGAGGAAACCATTGTTGCCAATATCCAGGCGAGGGCTGGATATCACTCAGAATTACAACTGCTCTCCAGATGGCATTGATCAGTTCCCATGGAGAAAACGGTGGACTCTGTGTCCTTATACCCTGCTGAGATGCCCCCCATGACAGCCAATGTGACATGGCAGACAGGGTTTCAGAGCACAGTAGAGGCTGCAGGTGGAAGGGGGGAGATGGAAAACTGAACAGTGAGGGGGAAATAAAGGTAGGTTGAGGCTTGGCTGGGAAGGATATGGGGTTGCCAACTTCAAGTGGGGAATTCCTGGAGATTTGAGGGATGGAGCCTGAAGAGGGTGAGGTTTGAGGAGGGATGGGGCCTCAGTCAGGTAGAATGCCATGGACTCTGCCCTCCAAACCAGCTACTCCCTGTTGGGGAACCACTGTTGCCAATCTCCAGGTGAGGGCTGGAGATCACTCAGAATTACAATTGCTCTCCAGATGGCATTGATCAGTTCCCATGGAGAAAATGGTGGACTCTATGTACCCTGCTGAGGTTGCCACAGCAAATTGATGTTGAGTGCCCAAGGCCTTGGCACTCTCCCAGAGCCTTTCAAGAGCTTGTTGTATTTATTTCCACAACGGGCCTTGTTCCTAGTTATGTATAAATGGATTACCCCTGAAGGATTGTTGTTCAGCTATCAAGATAGGAAACAAAAGATTGACTCTGTTGCAAAAGCTAAAAAATTCCTGGATTTCTGCAAAGAAGGGAAAGAGAAAAAATCCACTGAGGACTCCCTTGAAGACCAAGAAAACATATATGGACTGAAAAGCTCTGATTCTGCTGGAAGTAAAGAGTCAGGTGAAGAATCAGATGGAGATTTGGGGGCAGCAGCACCTAAGCCCAAGAGAGAAGAAAAGAAGAAGAGAAGACAGAAAGAAAAATAATCTTGTTTATGTTAAAAGCTATATTTGTTATTGTGTACCACTTTGAATTTTTAGTCATTTAAGTATTGATTTAAAGCTTAGAAATAAGGATTACTTAGTGAGTAAATATGCCTAGATTGCTTTTTTAATTACTTTTGCAATATTTTAAGATGAAATTTCATAGCTGTATTACAAACTGGTCTCTATACTTTAGGGTAGTGTAGTTTTTGGTTCTTTTTTAGGTAATGTAGTTTGTTTTTAGCATGTGTAGTTATAGAAATCAATATAAACACCACCCCTTTGCTCCACTGAGTATAAGGGCTGCCCAGTACCATTGGGAACCAGGTATTGGGGTTAATCACAAAAGAGCGGTGTTCCCAATGTACTCCCCCACCCCATGAGCAAGGGGACCGTCTGATATTTACACGGCTCTTGCATCGAGGAGCCGTCCATCTGGACAAAAACTAATGGCTCTGGTAGTCTTTGGACTGGGGCCCCCAGCCCTGTAATGAGAGACGGGCTAATGATGTCTCTTGCACAGCCCGAGTCGATCAGCACCCGGACGCGGATTTGCATGCCCATGTCTCTGTTTAAAATAGTCACAGTCACGAACAGAATGGGGTCTTTAACTGGGTCTTTAACTGGGTCTTTTCCTCTGGGCCGGGTCATCTTCTGGGGGCCCGCCAGGGTTTTAGGGTATGCCTGCGGGACCCACATCTTGATCATCTGCAGGCGGTTCTCCACATCCTCTGCTTCTCACATCCAGGAGGCCAAGGTGAGGGGCTGCACATTACGTAGAACCATGTCAAGGATCTGGTGACTGAGCCTGTCACCACCTCACCACTCACCTAGACCAGGTAAGCAGGGGCAGGTTTAGTGGTCAAACAAACAACTTAACAAACAACCAGGAAAGCCTACAGCCTTCACAGGTTATTGGTATGCTGCCACCAGATTCTCTCAGTCTACACCCCACCAGCTGAGAATAGAGAATCAGACTTCCCAGCCTCTCAGGGCACTCAAATTCAAAACAGTTATCAGGGTAGCAATGTGGTCTTAGGTCCAAGGCACTTGGAGAAAGCCTATTACGGTTGCAAGAAATCAAGGCACAATTCAGGTAAAATATAATGATTATTTATTAAGTAATAAGTGCAAGAATATTGTAAAACACAAGACAAGACTTGAAGGAGGGTAAAACAATAAACTCTAAGCTTAACCAGCCTAGCTACACAATCTCAGGTTCAGGTACTCACAGGTTCTTAACAAGACAAGAGACAATTTGTAATCCACAAAGTCAGGTAGGCCATCCCAGCCTTTGGTCACGATATCATGGTGACTAACTCACAAGCAAGCACCATTGCACAGTCACATAATCACACAAGTCACACAAGTCACATTGTCACCCATAAGTCCAGAGAACTTTTATATAAAATATGGCTGCTGAAATGGTCATGGCCAGTAACCAATCAGAAGTCAGGTAGGTGATGTAACTCACTTCCCAGTTGCTAGGGTAACCACCTTTCTTTGGTAATGGGAACAGGGCTCCTTTCTGCAGTTAACAATCCTGCTCCCCCATCCAGGTGCAACTCATGTTAATTGGGTCGGAATGCAATAATTGAGCTTCACTGATAAGTAGCAGTGAGCGTTAGGGAGGCAAGGTCAGTATGGCCTCCCATTATCTTGTTATTCACTTCTGACTCAGGGAAAACTGTAACAGTCTCCTGAGAAGATTTCTTAAAGCTGGAGAGGCCTTTTGCAGCAGGCCTCAAACACTGGTCTGAACCAAAGTTTGAATTATTTGACTCTGGAAGGGAGAAATGCATTACAGAGCCCCATCTGGAAGTGCTCCATCAGCATCGGCTCTGGCCACCCATGGATCTTCGCCACGATCATTTTGAACTCTTCTGAGTACTCACGCACTGTGCGGTTGCCATGCTTCAAGGTATGGAGGCACACCCTCGCCTTCTTGCCTGCCAGCGGATCTTCATACTGCCTTTGTAGTGCCCACATGAAGGCTTGAACATCCTGTAGCTTGGGACCCTGGATCTCGTGCAGACCTGTGTACCAGTCTTCTGCCTGGTCCCTCAGCTTCGTGCTGATGAACTCAACACAGTGCTTGTCATCTGGGAACAGATGGCCCCAATCTCTCAGGAATAGTGCACTTGCTCTAGAAAGAACGCCAACTTTTCAGAGGTCCCGTTGAACGTAGCTTCGAGTAGTGACTTGGGTTGTCACAGTCTGGGGACCCCAGGAGCCAGGGGGCTTGAACCGGTTGCCCTGCCCACCCTTGGAACCCAGGTGACCCGGCGGGTGCCTCAGGCCATGCAGGAGGTGCTTCTGTTTGCCCGGCTAGCGGCCCTGCTGGTGCCGCAGTCGCCCCTGGCTGGGGGGGAGCCTCTTGCCTCAGTTCCTCACGCACCACATCCGAAATAATTTGGGGTAATCTAATCGTTAGTTGCTGCACTTGCTCCCACAAGCATGTTCCCATGCACTCGACCAGTGCTTCGACCTCGTCACCTCCACCCCAGTCCAGCGACTGTGGACAGCTGGGGATCGCCCGGTCATAGCGGCTTGGCACAGCCACCCGAGGAATCAGCAGTCATGACTCCCTCAGAGTAGTAGAGAGGTGCGCCCATGAGTACTGGTCTCTCCCTCAGGGCCAAGCACCCCCCACTGCCCCCTGATCTGGAGCCAGTATCTGCGCCCCCATTGCAGGGACCTCGCTTGCTATGGTGATGGGAATCTCCGCCTCTGTGACTGGCTGGTCTCCACCATTCCCCACGCTCATATTGAGATTTGGGGTTTGGAGCACAGTCCAGGGACAAGGAGTCTTAACACTCTGTCCAAGTCCCCAGTAATCAGCACTCAACAAACGTTCCTTAAACAGGATCAGTTTATTGGTCAGGTTACTACGTTGCTCTAAATATTGTCTATGTTAAGGCTACTGAGGGAACACGGGAATGGGATTTTATACAGAGTTCGAACTTGGGTTGTCAAATGGCTACAAGCCATTGGATCTAGCAGACCCTGCTTTGAAGCACTGACTGCTACACCTAGGGTAGCCAGCCTCCAGGTGGACCTTAAGATTTCCAAGTATCACAACTGAACTTCAGTCAACAGATCTCCCCCCCCCCCGGAGAAAATAACTGCTTTGGAAGGTGGGCTCTATGGCATTCTGTTCAGCTGAGGCCTCTCCCCTCCCCAAACCCTGGCTTCCAGGGACTCTACCAGAAAATCTCCAGGAGTCTCCCTACCTGGAGCTGGCAACCCTAGTCAGGACTGGCCCCAATGAGTTTTCTCCCAAAGGCCAAAATAGGTATGGAAAGGGCCTTTTACTGACAGAACCAAGTTTGGTTGCCTAACAACAGGCACTGATTGGAAGGAAGGGTTCCCAGCTCTGAGTAGGCAAATACCTGGAGATTTGGGGGCTAGATCCTGTGGAGGGTAGCATGGGGGGGCGGGGGCGGAAGGACTCAGTAGTAATTTTCCAACCTGGAGCTGGCAACCCTAGTCAGGAATGGCCGCAATGAGATCCTCACAAAGGTGTGGAAAGGGTTTCGTTCCTTTGTCTTTTTACTAACAGAACCAAGCTTGGTTGCCTACTAACAGCCACTGAGTGAAAAGTTAGTCCCACAGAGAAGCCACGCAGGCAAAGTGTCTTCATCAGGAGAGAGAGTGTATTCTGACAGGGAACAGTGGCTAGAGTGGGCAGGGAAGAGGAGCAGACCCAGCAACTGGTCAATGGCACACAAGTACTCTTGAGTGGCAGCTGGCAAGCCAATGGCTAATGGAGTGCACTGTGGGTGGGACTCAGGCAACGCAGCCAGTGGATAGGGATAGCTTCTGAGTGACCCATCATGGAGCCGACTGATTTAGGAGCATGTAGAATGTTCAGAAAGTGCCACCCCACTACTCAATTATATATAAGGAAAGATAAGGGATTCTGTGTTGTTGTTGGTGTGTTACAGATGCAGACACATGCCTCTGTGTGTGAGAGCTGAAGGTTGCCTTTGCACAGAGGGAGGGAAAAAACTGGCTGGGAAACAGTGTGGGGGGGCTGCTTTTGGGTCCTCAAGTGGCACAGCCAAGCATCTGGATGGAGCAACCCAGCATTGCCCTCCTGGGTTCCACACAACTGCTCATCCTCTCCTCCTGTGGCTGCTCTCCACTCCCTCAGCTGTGCTGGTGAGGGAGACTGAAACAGAAAGCCAGGAGAGGGCTTTGTTGAGATTTGAGCTGAGGTCCCCAAAATTTTGAGCCTGTGGGCCCCTTTGGAATTCTGACATAGGAAGGTGGGTGCAGCAACAAAATGGCTACCACAGGAGGTGGGGCCAGCCACAAAATGGCTGCTGCAGCTTACCTTCAGTCACACAGTGAAGATCCTTGCACTGTAATGAAAGCTGCAGCCAAAACAAAGTATTTTTTTTAAAAAAAAATCCGTACAGCCAATCAAATCTCCAAAGGCTAATCAGAAGCCTCACTTGGCATAAACACCTGCCCCCATCCACTTTCTAAAAGTACCTGGTAGGCATCGGGAAAGCTGCCAGCAGGCACTACGTTGGGGACCTTAGAGGAATGAAGGGAGACAGACATAAGAACATAAGAGAAGCCAATGTTGGATCAGGCCAGTGGCCCATCCAGTCCAACACTGTGTCACACAGTGGCCAAAAACACCAGGTGCCCTCAGGAGGTCCAGCAGTGGGGGCAGGACACCAGAAGCCCTCCCACTGTTGCTCCCCCCCTCAAAAATCAAGAATACAGAGCATCACTTGCCCCAGACTGAGAGTTCCTATCTATACCTTATGGCTAATAGCCACTAATGGACCTCTGCTCCATATGCTTATCTAATTCCCTCTTGAAGCCGTCCATGCTTGTTGCCATGACCACCTCCTGTGGCAGTGAATTCCATGTGTTAATCACTCTTTGGGTGAAGAAGTATTTCCTTTTATCTGTTCTAACCTGACTGCTCAGCAATTTCATGGAGTGCCCACGAGTTCTTGGCTGAGGACAGACTGGCAATCTGGAGTGAGATGAATGCGGAGGAAACTGCTGCGGAGGAAAAACTCCCCGGGGCTGGCCGTTCA
This sequence comes from Lepidodactylus listeri, assembly GCA_029233225.1. NCBI lineage: Eukaryota > Metazoa > Chordata > Lepidosauria > Squamata > Gekkonidae > Lepidodactylus > Lepidodactylus listeri. Next base: position 71,792,664 of record JARCFY010000013.1, read on the forward strand.
CACCGGCCGGTGTATTGCGCAACGGTGCCGATATGGAGCATTCAGACTGCTGCGGAGTGGCCCCACGTGGGCCGGCCTCCGCAGCTCGTGATAGGGCTGTTTCGGCAATTTGCGCATGTGCGCATGTGTGCTCATGCGCAAACTGGCAAAACGCCGCGTTCACACTGCCGCCTCCGCTTGCCTCCCGCCTTCTTCCGGTTCACACTGCCTGGAAGCGGGAGGCAAGCGCAAGACGGCCCCTGGACACCAGTTTCTCCCGGTGTCCTGTTAAAGCGGATGGAAAGCGAGTGGGAGATGGGTAAGTGCAAAATGGAGCCGATGGACAGATGCGCATGTCTGAACGCGCTCCCTTCTTCCACTTCCAATTCGGGGCTGTCCCGCTTTACATTGCCAGTCTGTCCTCAGCCCTTGTATTGTGAGAAAGGGAGAAAAGGACTTCTTTCTCTACCTGCTCTATCCCATGCATAATCTTATAAACCTCGATCATGTCACCCCTCAGCCGTCGTTTCTCCAAGCTAAAGAGCCCCAAGTGCTTCAACCTTTCTTCATAGGGAAAGGGTTCCAACCCTTTTATCATTCTAGTTGCCCTTTTCTGCACTTTCTCTGATGCTATAATATCTTTTTTGAGGTGTGGCGACCAGAACTGTATATAGTACTCCAGATGAGGTTGCACCATTGATTTCTACAGGGGCATTATGATACTGGCTGATTTGTTTTCAGTTCCTTTCCTAATAACCCCCAGCATACTGTTGGCCTTTTTCATTGCAGTTGCACACTGTCTCGATATTTTCATTGAGTTATCTACTATGACTCCAAGATCTCTCTCTTGGTCAGTCTCCGCCAGTTCGGACCCCATCAACGTGTATTTATAGTTAGGATTTTTGGCTCCAATGTACATCACTTTGCACTTGGTCACATTGAACCCCATTTGCCACGCTGATGACCACTCGCCCATCCTCGACAGATCCCTTTGGAGTGCCTCACAGTCCTCCCTGGTTCTCACCAACCTGAACAACTTGGTGTCATCTGCAAATTTAGCCACTTCACTGCTTACTCCCAACTCCAAATCATTAACAAACAAGTTAAAAAGCTTTGGACTGAATACTGATCCTTGCGGAACCCCACTGCTTACCTCCCTTCCACTGAGAAAATTGCCCATTTATACTCACTCTCTGTTTCCTTTTAATTAGCCATTTTTTGATCCACAAAAGGACTTGTCCTTTTATCCCATGACTATTGAGCTTACTTAGGAGCCTTTGATGAGGAACTTTATCAAAAGCTTTCTGGAAGTCAAGGTAAACAACATCTATTGGGTCCCCCTTGTCCTCATGTTTGTGTACTCCCTCAAAGAACACTAACAGGTTAGTGAGACAAGGTCTTCCCTTACAGAACCCAAGCTGAGTCTTCCTTAATAGATTTTGTTCATCAATGTGCCCACTAATTTTTTCCTTAATAGTAATTTCCACCAACTTACCCGGTATTGACATCAGACTGACTGGCCTGTAATTTTCCAGATCTCCTCTGGAACCCTCTCTAAAGGTGGGGGTGACATTATCTACTTTCCAGTCCTCAGGAATGGAGGCAGATTTTAAGGAAAGATTACATATTTTTGTCAGGAGATCCACAAGTTCACATTTGAGTGCTTTCAGAATTCCCGGATGTATGCCATCCAGGCCCAGTTATTTATTAGCTTTTAAGTTGTGTATCAGTCGTAGGACCTCCTCTCTCGTCACCTCAATCTGACTCAGGTCTTTCAACACCCCTCCTGAAATCAGTGGTTCTGGAGTGGGCAAGCACTTCTCATCTTCCACAGTGAAGACAGAGGCAAAAAATGTATTCAGCTTCTCAGCCATTTCTCTGTCATCCATTCACTACACCTTTTACCCCTAGGGTTCATCCAAGGGCCCCACTGCTTCCCTGGCTGGTTTCCTACTTCTAATGTATTTGAAGAAAGTTTTATTGTTGGTCTTTATGTTTTTTGCGATATGCTCCTCATATTCCCTTTTTGCCTGCCTGATCACAGACTTGCACTTTGTTTGCCACAGGCCAGGCCAAGCCCAGTTCCTGGAAGGAGGGGTATACAGGACTTTTGTATACCTTTTGATTTTTTTGTGTGGGTCATGGTTTGATGCCCAACTGTTCTTTTTGCATTTTGTCTCACCACCTGGATACCTGCCTCTGCACTGGAAGGCATCCAGTTCAAGAATGCAGAAGCAAAACTAACCCTGCATGTCTGATTCCCCAAGTTGTGCTGAGGTCTCTTATCCATCACCATTTGTATGTTGTGTGCCCTCAGTTGTTTCTGTAGAGTGATAATTTTGATTATGTTGCATATAACATTTACAGTATCCCTTAGAGGGCGCCATCTTACAGCAAATCAGGGCTGGGGATGATGACACTGTGGAGCCTTGGCTGGCTGGAGAAAGACAATAGTTTGATTGTGGCCCCTTTCATTGATGTTTCTCCAGTTTCTGGCTGAAAGAGCTTTTGATTGAAGCATTTACAGAATGGGCAAGAACATGTTTAACTTGTCAATGGAGGCCATCTGGGGATGAGGGGGTCTCCCCCTCCCACTAACATGCTTAGAGCAAAAGGGGCACAAGGCTGAATGAAACAACCAGAAGATCATCTAGGGCTATGGGGGTGGGTGGGTGAGGGGAGACAGAGTCATATTTGAGAATGCCTCAGGGTGGATGAGGGCCAATGAATTGAAGCTCAGTCCACACAAGACTGGAGTGCTGCTGGTCAACAGAGAATGTGCCGGAGGACTGTAGAGTCAACTCGTCCCAGAGGGGGTGGCACTTCCCCTGAGGGAGCAGGGTGCGCCCCCTCCCCCTTAACTAGGTTCTGCTGCTACAGTTGGAAGCTCAGGTCTCCTCTGGGGCATGAAAATGTTATCAGGAGATCCAGCTGATAGGCCAACTTTGGCCATTCCTCTAAAAGTTTGACCTGGCTCTGGCGATCCTCCGTGCTCTGCCACATCCACCTAAGATGACTGTGATGCACCTGGCATGGCGCTGCCTTTGAAACCATCTGGAAACTTCAGTTGGTCCTGATCCGCGCTGGCTGTCCTTCTGTTTCCAGACATTGGACAACCAGGACTTTGGACTGTTAGCAGCTCTGGGCTGGCATACTTCAAGGACCGCATCCCCCTGCGCTGTTCAGCCTCCTCGGATCCTCTGCCCAAGGTCTGTTTCTCTACCTTCAGAGGTGGAGACAGGGGGCAACAAGAGCCAGGACCTTTTCAGTAGGGGCACCTGGCTTAGGCAATGCCCTCCCCATTGGGGCTCACCTGCCACCTTCCTTACTGCTTTCAACCGAGCAGTTCTACTTTTTGAATTTGTTCTTATGGTCTGCTTCTAACCTGATGTGACTACTATTTTATGAATATCATTTTTGACTGCCAAAAATTATTTCATAATGTTTTTATGCTCTGGCTTTTCTTTGCATGAATCACATTCGGGTTCCACATCCATGCCAGCTCTGTTGTCAGAGTCCCCAGTAATCAGCACTCAACAACGTTCCTTAAGCAGGATCAGTTTATTTAGTCAGGTTACTACATTGCTCTAAACACTACCTGTGTTAAGACTCCAGAGGAAAAGCGGGAATGGGATTTTATACGGGGTTCAAACTTGGGTCGTCAGATGGCTACAAGCCAACGGATGCCAGGTTACCTTTGCGTGGAAAATAGTGGCCCCTAGTTCCCAGTGGGAAACTCACAAGAGAAAACAGAGACCTTGTCAAAACAAAGACAAATGCTAGAGGAGAATCGAAAGTTAGCATACCAGTGTCAACTTCCTCACCCCCACCTTCTTTATGGCAGCCAGCCTCCCTACCCCCACCTTCTTTATGACAGCCTAGCTGACATCTGGGCTGGAAACACCTGGAGGTTTGAGGAGTGGTGCTTGGGGAGGGGAGGGACTTCAGCAGGGTTATAATGTCATACAGCCCACCTTCCAGAGCAGCCGTTTCCTCCATCTGGTCTCTGTCATCTGGAGACCGGTTGTAATTCCAGGAGATCTCTGGAATTACCACCTGGAGTCTGTGTCAGGTTCTGACAATAGTATGCTTGTTTTTCTGTGCTCTATAATCTCTATTGTAGCCATTTGTTATTTACTGCTTGCCTTGAAGTATATTAGCTGCTCTGTTAAATGTAACTGTCCCTTGCCGGGAGGATGGCGTGCCACATTCCTGAACGTCACATAAACAACTGGGACTATCGTATCCGTTCACTCCCACTAGCCTTTGAGGCTCGAAGTATGTTATCTTGCTATTCTAACCTTGGAGGCTCTCGGATTGTTTCTAACCAAATGTTTAGCCTATCGTTTACACATTTGGGTCACACAGGGCAGGAAGGGAATTTTTATTACTTTCCCACCTCTCCTGTGAGAACCAAACGGTTGCCATTTTTCCCCGCTTCTTTGTACTTGCTCTGATTGGTCCAATGCCTGTATTCAACTGTGCCTGAAGGTATATTAACCCAGATTACCTGCTGTCATGTATCTCTAACAAACATCGAGAACCTGAACCATTATTAGAAATAAAAGAACTTTGCTTTCAAACAAAGGTCTGGTCTGATAGTGTCAGCTCAGAAGCCTCACAGTCTGGCTATCCTATTCCCCCGAGAGGTGAGCAGTATCTGGTGAGGGCCCATATCCCACAACTTATTCCAAGGAATTCTCTTCAGAGGGAGAAGAGCCATGCTGGATCAGGCCAGCAGCACACTGAGTCCAGCATCCTGCTCCCTACAGCAGCTTACCAGCTGATGGAGAAGGCAATGAACAGGCTCCCTCCTAGCACTGGGTTTCAGAGGTATGAAGGTCCCCTTTACTTACAATGATGAGTGGCCATGGATGGATGTATCTTTCATGACTGTCTACTCTAACCCACTTTTAAAGCCATCTGCACTAATGGCCAAGCACTACTTCCACCAGCAGAGAATTCCCAGGAACGGTTTGGGTGCATGCCATCTGGACCTGGAGAATTACTCATTTTCACTTTGCCTTGTACTTTACTTAACTTTGTTTATAATCTGCCATTCTCACTGGGACGCTAGGCAGATTACAAGATGTAAAACAGAGCAATCAAACAGCATACAACAGCCAATGAACAAGGATTACAGAACTAGAGAGCAATGCAAACAACAAACTATCTAAGGCAAAGTATTCTGTAAGCAATATGAAAAGTGGATTGTGAAGTATACAACACTGCAATAAATAAAAGCAAGTCATCTTTGAAGTAGCTGATAATTCTGTCCAGTGTAAACGTATCCTCATGGGCTGTTTATAGAAATGCTCTCCTGAACATTTCTGTTTTGCACATTCTTCAGAATGATAGAAATGTAGAGTATTCTTATCTCTTTGGCTTGGGTTGGTAATCACAGAGGCATCCTTTCGGGCTTGGTGGTCTCTTTCCTAATCGGAGAGATGTGCGTCCTGTGTGTGTGTCTCCCGGCACGGGTTCCAAATTGTTTTCAGGCAGCCTGGAGAGATTTGTCCCTTTGAGCTTTCTTCCGACTAGCCCCCCCCCCTTTTTTTTGTAAAGTTCCTCTTTTGAGGACAAATGTGCTGATGGTTCTGGACTTTGGGGCCACTTCCCTGTGGCATGAATGCTGAGCTTAATAGCATTGTGGTCACTGTTCCCAACCGGTGCAACATCTGCATCTCTCACACCAGATCGGGAGCCCTGCTCAGAACCAAGTTCAGGGTCCCTCTTCCGGGCCCCATCCAGCCATCTAGTTTGGTCCATGACTCGCCCAGTTTTCCTGCTCAGTAAGCAGAACCGCTGACTGGTAGGGTCAGGCCACTAATGGAACAGCAGAGGTTACTTCTGGCCAGGGTTGCTATGATCCAGCAGGGCTATTATGTGTAAGAGCTTGCTCAACCCTTGTATGCATCCTGTTTGGAAGGCACTGGGCTGCCAGCATCTGAGTTTTACGAGCAGTAAATTCAAGCACACTTTCTGAAAGAGGATATTCATGTCAACGCATTGACTTCCTCTTTCTACAGCTGGAAAAGGAGACTTATTGTCTGATGTGTAAGCAATTGTGTTTGTTTGAAGTTTTTGGTTGCTAATTATTCCAAGGGGTCACAATCCCAGGAAAGACAGCAGCACCAATGTTCTGTCATGGAAAGCTATTGCTTTTGGAGAATCTTCCTGTTGTTAATCTAAACTGTATTTTTAGGAGTAGAAAACTGGCATGAAGGGGGAGTCTAAAATTAGAAGCCTAAAATCTTTTACTCCTGAGAAATCATAAAGCCAAATGCCGGCTCAACGTATCATGAGTGGATCACCCCCATTTGGCTTTCCTAAACACTCCTTCAGCTTTAAAAATTGCTTTCTTTTTAGGGCTGCCAAGTCGTACTCATCTACTGGCAGGGGGGAGTCCTTCTTCGCCTGGGAGCCGCCCGGGAGCCTCTTCGCGCGCGCGCCCGGTGACGTCACCTGGAAGTGACATCACCACGTTGGGGGCGTTGCCAGGGCAACATCTCCAACGTGGTGACGTCACTTCCAGGTGACGTCATTACGCTGGGGAAGTCATCCAGGGTGGACGACTTCAGGGGCGGGGTTCCCCCCGCCGGCCAAATGCCGGCCGGCGGATCGGGAACCCCTATAGTGGGGGATCCCCCGCCCCCCGGGCTGACTTGGCAGCCCTATTTCTTTTCCCAGTCTTCCACCCAGCTAGATGGCATCTCCATGTGTGAAGGCAGAGAGGCTGGAAGACAAAGGAGAAGAGAGAGAGGCCTGCCATCAGATCCTGTTTGTCTCTTACCAAAAATCTGGTATCTGGTCAGCCAGTAGAAATCTGGGTCAGATGACCCATTTGGCAATGAAAACTGAAAGTGAAAACCCCAGAGTGAGGGGCAGTCTGACCTTGCCTCAAGTGAGCCTGTGAGAGAGACACTGGGGTCTTCAGCTCTTCACTTGAGTGGTGGCTTCATGCAAGAAAAAAAGAAGCACAGTTAATATCTGAAGAACAGAATAATATTTATTTATCTGGAGAAGATAATTAGAAAAGTTCTGCTAGCAGCTGCAATATATGTTATTAATTTGGCTTCCAGCTTTTTGATTTATGGCGAACTTTCCAATAATGTAATTCAGACCTTGTGTAATTTCCCCATTTATTTTTTTGTGTGAGTAGCCATTGGGTTTTCTTGTTCTTGACATATATACTTCTTCTATATAACTGTACATACTTTTAAAAACAGACTTTGATTGTTAGTGGGTAGCCCTCCCTTTGTGCTGTTGCATTTTTGTAAGGGTAGAAAATGGACCACCAACTACCATCTGAGCCGACCTGACCGCATCTCCAGGGACTCTACTTTGCCTGCCCTGCCGTACTAGGCAAGCAGGGTTGCCAACCTCCAGGTGGTGGCTGGCAATCTCCAGGTGACAGACATCGCTTCCCCTGGAGAAAACAGGTGCTTCGGAAGGTAGACTCTATGGCAGGGGTGGCCAGACTTGCTTAACGTAAGAGCCACATAGAATAAACGTCAGATGTTTGAGAGCCACATGAAATGAACAAATATTACACTCATTTTTATTGAAAAATATGCAATTTTGTTTTTTTATTAACATTAAACGAGACTACCAAAAATAAAAATAAGTAAAAATAGATATTGATCATGATAATTATTTGTCCAGTGATATTTGTAGGCTTAGGGGGCCCCCTTTGTGAATGCTTTTAAAGTTAAAGTTGCTGTCTTTCTCTGCTCCCCCCCCCCCCACCTCAAGCCTACCCAGGAAGGGGAACACTGGCTGGGGAAGGGAAGTTTTAAGTGCTGAGAGTCCGGAGACGGTGAATCAGAACAAGGCTTTTATTCCAAACATCACTCAGCTCAAGAGAGCTCCAGCAGACACAAACTTATACGTTCTCAACAGTGAACTATGTACAATGTAACGATATACGCCAAGTCCTATTGGACCTAAGCCGGGCTCTATTACTGGCTCTCTGGGGTGGCTTCAGGACCAATGGTTGGTCTTTATTGTGCAGCCAATTGGAACGAGGGAGTTATGATCCCATGGCTAAACCAAACTGCACAGAATGAACTCAAAACATAACAGGAAGACTGATTGGGGAGGCATGCCTCCCCTTTGCTTCCCCAGCTGCCCTGCTGGGAGCCACACAATGTGTGTGAAAGAGCTGCATGTGGCTCCTGAGCCAGAGTTTGCCCTCCCCTGCTCTATGGCATTATACCCCACAGAAGTCCCTCCCCTTCCCAAACCTCACCCTCCTGAGGCTCTGCCCCCCAGATATCCAGATATTTCCGAACCTGGAATTGGCAACCATAAGGCAAGATCTGGTTGCAACCTGAGAAAAGGCCTTCTCAGTAGATTGTGGCACCAAAACAGTGACATTCCTTCCCCAGGGCAATTCAACTGTCTCCCGCTGCATTGTTTTCTGTCAGTGGGTGAAGACTTTCCTGGTGCGTCTGACTAGCTCTCCTTCCTGCTGGTGCATTTTAGATGTTTTATCTAGATCTATTTTGGGGGGGGGGGGGGTGTGTCTGGCCTGTAGCTAGTGGGGCCACCGGGGGCTCAGCCTCACATGATTTCCCTCCTCCTCCCTTGTGGAGGTCTTGACTCCGCAGCGGACCACAGAGGCCACACAGCCGCCCCCTCTCTTCCCCTGCCAGCGGGTTTAAACGTTGAGCCCCCTCTCTGGAGTTTCTCCATTGGAGACACCCTCGGTGTGTATTCGCATTTTAATACTGGTTCCGATATTTTGTTTCTTCACTTTGTTTGCCCCCTTGGGCGGAAGGGGTGCATGGGGCTCTTCTGACCAAAACCAACACGGCAGGGAATATTCTCGGGGCGCTCCTGTTCCGCGGCGCTGCAGCTCCACCCAGCCCCAACGCCTTGCTCGAGAGGAGCCAGACTACAACTCCCACCCAGCCTAGCGCGCCTCCTCCCGGCCAGCGGTTCGCCTTCTCCCGCGGCGAGGAGCCGGCGCCCGCTTCCAACCCTTCCTGCGCCGAGAGCCGGCCCCGCAGCCCCGCCCCTCCGCCTGGCTCCGCTCTGCCGGGAGGGGGCGCGCCGGGTACCCAGACGCCGGGGCGAGGGGCGGCTTTGTCCTGCCGCCGGCCTCTCGCACCCGCCCAGCCTGCGGGAAGGCAGCAAGAAGCAGCCGGCCCGGCCAGCCAGCCAGCCAGCCAGGGGGCCGCCGCCGAGCCGAGCCAGCGCTTCTTCGCCTCCACCCCCACAGAGGCGCGCGGCGGCGGCGGCGGCAAAAGCAGCCAGAGTAGCCGCTGCCGCCGGCGGAACTCGCGCGCGCCAGGTGCGGCGGCCGGTCCAGCAGCAGCAGCAGGAGGAGGAGGCGGCGGCGGCGCTCGAGCGGTTCCCAATCCCGGCCCGTCGCTGGGGAAGCGGCCGAGCAGCTGCCGCGGGCCGGGCTGCAGAGGGATGGCGGGAGGTGCCCGGCGGGGCCGGCGCGTCGCGTCGTCGGCGTTGCTGCGGAGCCCTCCCCGCTGATGGTGCGGGGCGCGGGCGGCTGTGCGGCGTCGCGGGCAGGCCGGGGCTCCTCCTCGCCATGGGGCACCCGCCGCTGGAGTTCAGCGCCTGCTACCTGGACAGCCCCGACTTCCGCGAGCGGCTCAAGTGCTACGAGCAGGAGCTGGAGCGCAGCAACAAGTTCCTCAAGGAGGTCATCCGCGACGGCAACGCGCTCATCGGCGCCCTCAAGGGTGAGTCCGCGCCCCGCCACGACGCCTGGCCCGGCCCGGCCCGGCCCGGCCGCCTCTTGGGTGGGAGTGAGGGAGGCCGGGCCGCCTTCGCCTTCTGTCCCGGCGGCGGCACCGCAGTTCAGCACGAGAGCAGCCCCCGCAGGCTGGCCGGCTTGGCAGGGAGGGAGGGAGGGAGGAGGTGGGTGGGTGGGTGGGTGGGGGAAGCCTGGGCACCCCTCGAGTTACAGCTCCTCTCCCCAGTTCCCCGGGAGCCAGTGAGTGTTGTGGAGGGCGGTGGACTCTGTGGCCTTGCACCCCCCATCCCCAGGTCCCCAGGATTTTCCCCGCCCGGAGCTGGCGACCCTCGGACTCCAGGGGCCCCCTCGAGACCAACAAGATTTTCGTGGGTCAGAGCTCCCTTCGCCAGAGACAGGTCCAGATACTGCGACCTGAGGACACTTTCCACCACTGCCACCGTTTGCCAAGGCCTCCTCTCAAGCACTGTGCCCTGTGGACCGCATCTCGCTGCCTTCTTTAAGGATGAGCTCATTTAAGGCAAAGCAGAGTGAGACGGGTGCCTGGGTGACCATGCCGTGAAGGGTGGTCTCCCATGCAGTGATCTCCTGTGTGTCTCTGAGACGACCTGCGTTGTGTCCCTGGGCAAACCCAGGTGCCCAGGGTGGGGCTTTCCCCAGTAGCTTCCTTTGTACGTGGTGTCCGGATAGTCTTTGCATCTTTGGGTTTCTGTGGAATTCTCTCAAGACCTTAAGCTTCTGTTCTGTTTTTGGGATTTCCAAGCAAGTGATGCAGGTTGCCCAGGTGAATAAGGCTTACTGATGTTTTGAGATCTAGCAGTCAGAGTGAGGATGCACGGTGTGAAGCTGGCACCTCCAAAGGCCAGTGGTCTGTAATCTGCAGGCAAGGCATTATTGGAACATTTATTTTATTTATTTATTTATTTTTGTATTTATACCCCGCTCTCTACCGTCTTGTGCCATGTCGACTGGAATGGACAGGAGTGTAGCTTTCTGGGCTGTACGTATTGAACAAGGTTCTTATGTTTGTGATCATTTCAAGGCAAGATGGGCCATCCGGGCACTGTTGAGCTCATTTCATCCATCTGAACCTGGGAGTTTGAGACTGCAGTGCTGAGCTATCAGTAAAATCCCATGAAAATGCCAAAAAATGCCGCATGCATTCAGCAAGGTGACTTTTCTTTAAATTCAGTAGTTTCAAAGGCAGCTGAAGAGGACAAAATTATCACTGAATTGCTCCAGTGGTTCACACAAACAGTAATGTGCCCTTTCGCTCTAACTGTCAATTGTCTAAAAAAATTGACACTGAATGTTTGGGCCACAGATGTGTCCTGGTACCAAGTGCTGAAACAGAAATACAAGAGTTGACTCTTAAAGCAATCTGATGAGTTGCCAAGAGGGTTGTGAAAATTTAGCATTAGGGATGTGTAAACTGAGTTTGACAATTTTAACAGGTTAATCTATCATGTATATACTATTTCCCAGAGGTTTTTTTTCTGTGTGGATACTTATATCTGCCAAAAGAGAGCTCACTCCCCCAACAGCTTTTCCTACATAGTCAGGGGCCTTTCTCGGTCTGCAGAAAAATCCAACAAGTTAAAAAAAAAGCTTTAGGAACCATTGAATTCCCCCCCATACCTTTTGAAATGGCCTTCGCAGGGATCTAAATCCAGGCATCAGCTATGAGAGATTAGAATGTTCGGGGGCGAGGGGGGAGGCTTCTAACTGTTACTGTCAGTAAAAGGCAGGGTTTTTACTGGCAGCAGTCTAGGGTTGCCAAGTACCCCCCTTGGCCACCAGCAGCAGATCCAGATCCAGGCTGGGAAACTCCTGGAGATTTGGGGGTGAAGCCTGGGGAGGACAGGGACCTCAGTGAGGTACAATGCCATAAACTCCACCCTCCAAAGCATCCATTTTCTCCATGGAAAGTTATCTCTGTAGTCTGGAGATGAGCAGTAATTCCAGGGGATCCCCAGGTCCCACCTGGAGGCTGGCATCCCTAGGCAGCACCCTCTGTGTGACTTGATACCACCTGATTTGCTTGACTCGGGTACACCCAGCTGCTTGCTCTTGTTCATCAGCAGCCACCCTATGAAAGCCATTGTGATGTAACAGTTAGAGCTTCAGATTGGGATCTGTGAGACCAGATCACCATCTTGCAGTGGAAGCTGACTGGGAGATTTTGGACCAGTCACATACTTCCAGCCTAACCAACCTCACAGGGTTGTTGTGCAGATAACAAGGAGGAATTAATATTGTAAACTGCTTTAGTCCCCACTGTGGAGAAAGATTGTAATTTTCCTAGGTAGAGGCTGCAGGGGAGGGGGTGGAGATGGAATGCTGAAGACAAATAAAGGTAGGTTGGCTGTTGGATGGGAAGGAAATAGGGTTGCCAACTCCAGGTTGGGAAATTCCTGGACATTTGAGGGGTGGAGCCTGGGGAGAGTGGGATTTGAGGAGGGACTACAAACCAGTATAATGCCATGGACTCCACCCTCCAAACCAGCCATTTCTTTCACTTGAACTACCATTGCCAGCCTCCAGACAAGGGCTGGAGAGCACCCAGATGACAGAGATCAGTTCCCCTGGATAAAATGTCTACTTTGGAGGGTTGAGTCTATGGCATTATATACCCTGCTGAGGCTGCTTGCCTCCCCAAGCCTCACTGTCCCAAGGCTCCACCCCCAAATCTCCAGGAATTTCCCAAACTGGAGCTGGCAGCCCTGAGGTGAATTGATCTCTGCAGCTGGGAGATCCATTGTGATCCCCAGAGCACTGCCACTGCTGCTGTGGGGGGAGAGGAAGCAGGCAGGGGGCTGGGAGAGTGATGGGGGCAAAAGGAGAGAGTGATGGAGTGGGGGGGCAGAAAGAGAGAGAAAGAGTGATGAGGTGGGGAGGCAGAAAAACAAAGGGAATGATGACGGGTCAAAAAGAAAGAGGAAGTAACATGCATAGAAGAGAGATAGAGAGAGTAAGAAAGGGGGGGGCAGATGGGAGAAAGCGTGTGAGAGAGGTAGGGGGAGAAGGGAGGAAGCAAAGGTGTGAGGAATGGGATAACCATCCTGCAAGTTTCTTGTGGGTCTCCACTTGTCTATATAATAGGCAAGGCTCCCCCTTTGTGCGGATATCTAAATCCGCACATCAGGGGTACCTAGGGGGCAAAGAGATTTTCCTGCACACTTGGGGGGCTCTAAAATCCAAAAAGTTTTAAACAATGATACGGGGGATATTTAAATCCCCCCCCCCAAAGTAAAAGAGTGTTCCCTGCACATGTGCAGAGAACGCTCTGGGAACTCTGCGGCTGGCCGATGGTTGGGAGGCGTCCAGGCCTCGCTGCTGGGGCCCGTGGGGGGGGGGGGGGAATCAGCGGGCCTGGGCCTCACCGCCGGGGCTTGTGGGGAGAAGATTGGTGGGCCTGGGCCTTGCTGCCAGGGCCGGTGGGGGGGGGAGAAGGATTGGTGGGCCCGGGCCTTGCCATCGGTGCTGGGGGGGGGGAAGCTCACCTGCAGTGCTTCCTTCTCCTCAACACTGAGCTCCTTCTCCCCCCCCCCCCCCCCGCGAGTATTGCGGGTCCTCCTGCTTGTGGCTACTAATTTTGCTCTGTGACCCCAGACTTCTCTGAAGAGCTGTATTTCCCAAGCCATCCTGTCTCTCATCTCTGCTCACATAGTCCAGAATATTGGCATCTTTTTGCATCTGCTGTACAATAACACTAGCAATAACTAACTTTACTTTAATTCCCTTAACGTTTTTGCTATAAAAATAATAAACTGCCTTAAAAGCCTCATTCCCTCCAGATGGAAAGAAAATTTGCTGCCTGAGCTGACAGATGGCAGGAAGGGGAAGGATTAAGCATTCCCCCCTCCCCACTGGTCTTCCATTGCCCTTGCTAGACTTCCAGGGCCGTTTTTTATTGTTTGAGACTTCTTCCCCCACCCCAGCTTGTACATTTTGCCCCGTCGCCTGTGACGCAAGATCTCTTGGCTGCCTTGAGTGCTGCGTGTATTCAGGGCATGTTTGTGTCAAGGCAGCTGCAGAGATCTAGAACCATCCAAGTTAAGCAGGTATACTTGCAATGACCGGGCACAAGAACCTGCCAGGGCACCAAGGCATTTTCCAGCTGTGTTGTTATTTTGGTTCCAGCGTTTCATTCCCAATAAATATCAGAAATATGTGGCATGTCAGTGTGTTTTGCTGCTGCTCTGTGTGTGACCCACTGGCTCTTTGAACTGTGAAAGGCCGTTCTCTCAGTGGGCGGTAGACCGAGCCTCCCACTTCTTTTCAGCACATCCCAGTTTCAAAGGGTCATGGTTTTCGAAGGGTGTTAGACCTGTCCTACGGACTCAGGGTCTTCCACCCATTGAAAGGGTGGCCTTTGAAAGTTTAATGGGCCATTGCACCACGGACCAGCAGGGGTGTTCTTCCTCTCCCCCCTGGCTTCCACTGCTGCAGGAACTTCAAAAATTGTTTTAATTTTGTTTCGTAATTTGAAATAATAATCATAATCAGTTTCATTCAGTTTGTGAGCGTATTGACATTTTCCCAATATTAATTAAAATGAATAAATTTCCAGCAAGCTACAACTGGGATCACAAGAAACGACGCCTTTCTTGTGATCTGGCTTTCTGAGCAGCGGTCCTCACTGGGTGGGTATGGAATTGGCTGTGGTCAGACTCAGGAGAAACCCTACTTCACAGGTCTGTGGCCGTTCAGCATCGGAGGAGGAGCATTTTTGAGCAGCAGCTGTTCAGATTGTCCCCTGGCAACACAAGGCACATCACCCATGTTTGCTTTCCAGCCTACCCACGTCTCCTGCTGACCGTTTGCTGCATGGGCCATGGTCACTCAGAGGCAGTCTGATGGTGTTGCTCACCCTTTGCTTTTGAGGTAGAGCGGCTGGTGGTCGTGATGGCATCATTCACTGCCTTCTACCCATACATAAGATCTCATAAGCCAGGGAGGGATGCATCATCCACTTGATGCAGTGGTTTGTGGCCCTGTCCTGGCCACAGATTCAGATATAGCTGGCCAGTTGAAACTTCCATGCTTGGTCCACAATTATGCAGTCTCCAGTTCCTTTGCCTGGCACTTCTGTTCGCACCCACGGCCCTTTCCGTTACTGGGTCAAGCATCTCCCCCGCCAGCCTCACTTTCTCCTTGAACCCATGAAGCTGCCATGTGCTGAACCAGACTCTTTTTCTCTTCGTGGAAGTTCCATGACATTGTACTTGCTCAGCTGACAACAGAGTGGCCTGATATGAACCATTTGTAAAGGACTAAAGTTCTAGAAAGCATACACCTGGATGGTAGCGCCTTGGATCCTAACCTTCCTTTCCGTTCATGGAAGAGGGGGAGGCTGACTTTTGCCAGCGGGCCCCATGGCGTCCCTGCAGGTCAAGTAACCCAAGGGGCCAAGAAGTTTGCTGGGTGGCTTGTGTGCTGGACCTCCTGTGCCCTTCCACTTCTTCACTGCCTCATGAGTATAAGTTGCTCCCTGCAAAGAGTCACTCTTCAGGCATCAGGGTGTCCAGGTTAATTGGACTCCTAAAAAGAACAAGTATAAATGGTGCAAAGCTCTGGCTCTGCTAGCTGGGCCAGTGTGAAGGAGCTGTTTTGCACCCAGATTTGGCAATTTCTCAGAGTGAGATGGCACCTCCCTCCCCCCACTTATTCTGCTTCTGCACCTTTCAACAGTGGTAGACTTCAGATGAAGCCCACTGAGTGACCAGTTTGTAAGATTTGTAAGAGGGGTGGAAACATTAGCTGTCTTCCAATTACGTGATGATGAAGAAGAAGAGATTGGATTTATATCCCGCCCTTCACTCACTTGGAGTCTCAGAGCGGCTTACAAACTCCTTTCCCTTCCCCTCCCCACAACAGACACCCTGTGAGGTGGGTGGGGGTGAGAGAGCTCTTTCCCAAGCTGTCCTTGAGGGAACAGCTGGTACAGAGCTATGGCTTGCCCAAGGTCATCCAGCAGGTGCAAGTGGAGGAGTGGGGAATCAAACCCGGTTCTCCCAGATTAGAGTCCGCGCACTTAACCACTACACCAAACTGGCTCTCTGTGATGACACGATTAGTCCCTTAGTCCAAACAAATGAGATATTCTGTTCTTGGTCTTTAGGAAAGCCTGATTTTCTTAGACTCTTGATGTCTTAGGCAGTGGGTGTGGGGTGTGATGCGCTTGCTCGTACCGCCTCTGCTGAAGTGCTAAGCAGGGTCAAGAGAGCCAGAAGGACATAGGTGAGCCCTCTCTATTGTATGCCTTGTTTGGAGAGTGGGGTGAGCCACTCAGTTCCGGGGCGGATGGAGGTCCCAGGGGTGACGTCTTGGCTGAGCCTGTTCCCTTGTCATAGGAGAATAGAATTCAGTAGAGACTTGCTTCTGGTTAGGAGTATACCGGCACATCTGATTCCCAAAGGGCACTCACTCGTGTGCCCCCTGCCGGGAAGGCTGAACACCCAGCTCTGTGCCCAGCTCCACTCCCTTCTGCAGATCCCCCACGGATGTAGTAGCGGTACCAGACTCCACCCAGCAGGTGGTGGGATGCTGCGAAGGAGCTGTCCCTGGCCGTAGGCTCCCAACTGAGGAATATCGTCCAATGGGCTGAAGACCACCTTTCCACACGGAGTTATTTTTGCCCTAGTACTGATGACTGCCAAGGTCTTTTGGGGACTTTTCAGCTGTGGTCATCTGCTTTCTGGCAGTCTCTCAAACCCCAAATGAAAACTGTCAAGTCTTAAGGCCTGTCTTCTCCAGACCACACATGGCAGTGAATGCCTACTCAGAACCCTCCTTCTCCTTTCTGATGTGCCTGTATGGGCCTTGAGATGTTTGGAAGGGGATCAGCAGAACCATTGCCGGGTAACAGATGGATACTAGAAGGGCCCTTGCCCGACTGACTTTTCATAGGTGTTATGTGCAATGTGGGCAGGCTGAGCAATGCACCTTTGGTGTAGTTGCACTGGAATGTAGAAGGAATTGTCTTTCAATGACCGTAGTTCCCAGTAAGTGCTTTTTCTCCCCTCTTTCCAGAATAATATTCACAGTCAACATTGGATGTTAGGGTGGCCTGAGTCATGTTGTCTTGGACAGAAATCTTTTAAATTCATTTTTACCCATATGTTCTCACAATAAAGAACATCAAGGCAAAAGCAACTTAAAATAGTGCCAATGCTCAGAACAACTAAACAACTGAATTCACTACAGTCATTGAACAGCCCCAACAGCAGAACCTTCAGCAAAATACAGAAATGGGCATCCAACCCAGCAGATTCAGGCAAATGTCTTCTAGGAAAGGGCCAGTTCATGAGCTTTTCTAAAAACAGGTTGCAACAGGTCTCTTCTCAGCTTCAGCAGCAGCCAGCTCCACCAGGTTGGTGCAACAACAACAGAGCCCTGGGCTGGGCCACAGAGGGACAGCCCGACCAAGTGGAAGAGGCAGCAGTCACAGATGGAGCGGGGTTTGCGTGTGTGTGTGTGTGTGTGTCTGTAACTGGTACCCAGGGACTGCGTGGGGAGGGGTGCTTGCGTGGATTTGTGCATCATGGCTGTGAAGGCCGTTGAAGCAGGGGAGGCGCAGCCTTTTTAGTCCTCCTTTGGAGCTTGCATAAGGCTTGCAGGCCCTTCTGTGCTCTCCGTGACAGAAGAGAATAGGCTTGTGGTTAGGGATGTGCAACTGTTATCAGCTCTGTAACCAAGGATCTGAAATGCTGACGTCTTCTCCTGGAGGCTGGGCATTTAAAAATAACAGCTTTTCTAGTAAATGTCTTGTCTCCACAGCAAACGTTGTGGCTTGGCCAGGCTGGTATAATTGCATGAGCTTCTTTTTTTGTTCAGACTTCACGTCTTACTCTCTCTTTCTCTCTCTCTCTCTCTCTCTGTGTGTGTGTGTGTTAAATGGGTGCAGGGAGTTAGGGGCAATACTTAAAAATGGCTCCTTGTGCTGGGAGGAGGTTGTGATGTGCCAGGGGAAACGTTTGCGCTGCAAGCACATTAGATCCCGGCACTTCCAGTGGAAAGATCTTAGGCAGAAGGGACTGAGAGAGAGCGAACTCTGCCTGAGACCCCAGAGAGCTGGGGCCAGTTGGAGAGGGCGGTTCTCAGCATGGAGGACCAGTAGACTGGCTCAGTTCGAGGCCTGTTGGTGTTCAGCTGCCCACTGCTCAGTTAGGGTGACTTTTCCCCACAGGAGTGCCAGGGTTTCTCTTTGGATGCTAGTGTTGGGCCGGGGGGAATTTCCTCAACAGGATGGTCAGCTGAAGCACACGAATGGCTTCTGTGAAGACATTTGTCCTGAGGAGCAATTTAAACTGGCTTTCTCACACCCCTTCGGCATGTGGACTGGTCCTTCTCTTATCTCCTTTGATAAGTTCTGATGCAAAAGCCCCAGATGCCTCTGCTCCTCCTCCTTCTTTCCGGTGTCAGGAAAAGTGACGGCAGCTTCTTCCATTTCATATTATTAACAAAGCACCTCTGAATTCCAAATTAGTGTTCCGGGAGTTTGTGGATTGCTGTCATGAGACCTGTGAAGTACCTCACTTATCTCCCCCCCCCCCCCCCCTTTGCCATCAAGCCTCACTGACTTATGGTGACCCTGGAGAGTTTCCAAGGCAAGAGACGGACAGCAGTGGTCTGCCATTGCTTGCCTTCGCATAGCAACCCTGGATATCCTTGGTGGTCTTCAGGTACTGACCAGGGCTGACCCTGCCTAGCTTCTGAGATCTGATGAGATCAGGCTAGCTTGGGCCATCTGGGCCAGGGCATTACTGACCAGAAAATGAGGCCCCCCCTGGCCCCAGTGAGGAGAGGTTTCAACCCAATTTGATTGCCTTAGTTCCTAGTCAGGGGCCTCTGGCAATTGTAGTTTAATGACAGAACTTTGCAGAGTTCTAACCACACTGTTATTAGGGGCAGTAACATTTCATCCAGTGTGTGTGGCCGGTTACCACTCTAAACAGCCGGAATGACTCTAGAAACCTGAGCAAGCCACCCTGAATCCCCTGCTGGAGCAGCTGAGAAATGTTCAAGGTTTTAGTTAACTTGCTGGGGCAGGGAAGGAGCTGGCAGAGTCAGAGGTCCGGGGGGGGGGGGGGGGGGAATGTTGGAGAGCGCCATCCCACTGTACCTTTATTCAGTCTGTAAAATGCTGCATTTTTCTTGGGGATTTTTTGCCACATGTTTTTCCAGTAGTTTCTTCTTTGGTAAATCTTTAAAAGGTCAGCATTTGCTCAGTAATGTAGGGCTGGGAGGGCACAGGGAATAAAAAGTTTCACACCTGAGAGGCAGAAATCATTATTATGTGGTTTGCCCGGTCTGCCACCAGCTCTCTGCAATGGATAAATCCTCTCACTGTGCTCTACAGCTTTGTTTAGCGTAACATCTCTGTGCAGAGTCTCCTTTCAGGAGCAGAGCACATGGCTAGGGTGCGATCCCAAACCCTGTTGGGTATCGTTGGTATGGGGCTGTGGGGGTCAAGTGTTAAGCCAGGAGATTCCAGAGTTTTCCTGCAAATCACATCCGACCGGAAAACTAATTCCCTGATATTAGGTGGGCCAGTGTGAACTGCTTGCTCTTCCCCTCCTGCCTCCATCCCCACAGCTGTGTACATGGTTGAAAATGATATCGGAGATAGTCTTGAGCTATGTGGGGCAGGACTGGAAATCCAGCCCCCCTTCCCAGAAAACTGAGCACATGGATTTGAAGCTGCCTGCCAGAGCTGGTATGAGGACTAGAAATATAGGTGATGTTCTAGCTTTTGAAAGGAAACTGGGGGGCCCTCCGGGTACTGAACTTGCAGGCAGCACCAAAAGTTGCTTCCCACAATGGAGGGTCCCCTGTCTTCTTGAGCCTGCAGAGGCCCCCGGGAAAGTCTAACATAGTGTGGTGGGCACAGCCAAAGCATCGTTTTTTAGAAATCTGCACAGCCAATCAGAAGCCTTGTGGGGCAAAAGGTGTCGATGGACCCCTGACACAGTGCTTGAGGGACCTGGCAGCTGCTGGAGCTTTCTGGTAGAGGGGGTCTGGAATCGGCACGTGCCCAGAGCTCCTCTGTGGAATTTCAAGGGATACCTCTGCAGCGGTGGAGGACCCAGCGGACAGCTTAGGGTGGAGGCAGGTGGGTCACCGCAGTCTGCCCCTCGTCACGTTCCGGCAGATCTTGCTCAGAACCCGCTGGAAGATGCTGCCAGCTGGCACCAGGCTGGTACATCCCTTAGGCAGCCGGTCAGTGGGCAGACGAGTTTGTTTTGTGAAGCTGCTAGGCACAATTGGTCTTTGAGGTGGTTAGAGAAAATCCCAGCCGCGCAGGTTGTGGCCGATCTAAAACAGATGTGTGTTTTCAACAACAGCCACAAGCGAATCTGCTGCGCTCATCTTTAAAAGAGAAGGCGGCAAGGACATGGTAGTAGTTATGACATTTTGCATCACCCTCTCAAGGCGGACATCGTTGCTGTTTCAGAGGCTGACAGGCCTGCTTTTCGTCTCCCCCTGGTCAGTCAAGACTTGCTCCTTCAGCAGCTTCTTACCAAAGGGCCTGTCTAGCGACATGTTCCCTCTTGAGAGCGCTGGGAATGTGGGAACTGACTGCGGGCCAGTGGAAAGAGTCAGGTGTGGTTCACGTGTGCGTGAGTGCTCCCTGATCTTGCGTCCTGAGATGAATGTGCACACAGAGTCCCTCGTAAAGTATTGAGTTTGAAGTGTGGTGAAACATTTTCTCTCTGGCGCTTTGACCTGGGATGGCCGTGCCCACAGCTGTAAGTTGTAGCTGGCAAGCGAGGGGCCTGAATGTGCCAAGAGGTTCTGAAACTTAGACCTGGGATGGCACACCGTTTCTGCTGTAGCTTCGTTATGTGGCCTTCGCTCACCTCCACTGCTTATTTCCTTCCATTAAAAGCACTTTTGGAAAACCCGTCGCTCCAGAGCTTGGATATGGTGATTGCCCATTGATGTGCCAGAGAGATCTGCTCTGCTCTGGTTTTCCGGGGCACTTATCGGCATGCCTCATCAGTGGCGGAGCGTGACCTTTGAGGAACGCTAACCCTAATCCTTCAGGGAAGTGCTGCTGGGATAAGAAATGCTCAGTGCTTCAGTGTACAGTAGGAATAATAGTGATCTGCCTTTTGACATTGATCCTAATAAAGATTGCAAAGTGGTGTAGGCATGAGGTAAGTATTGCTAAATGGGTATAATTTGAGCTGAACTATATGCTAAATATCATAGCATCATCATAGAGTTGGAAGGGGCCAGACAGGCCAGCTAGCCCAACCCTCTGCTCAGTGCAGGATCAGCCTAGAGCATCTCTGACAGGTGTTTGTCCAGCTGCCGCTTAAAGACTGCCAGTGAGGGGGAGCTCACCACCTCCCTGTGCTGCTGGTTCCACTCTTGCACAACTCTGACTGTAAAAAAACTTTCCCCCTAATATCCAGCTGGTACCTTTTTGCCTGTAATTTAAACCCATTATTGCGAGTCCTCACCTCTGCTGCCCACAGGAAGAGTCCCCTGCCCTCCTCTAAGGGACAGCCTTTCAGATCCTTAAAGAGAGCCATCGTATGTCCCCCTCAACCTTCACTTCTCCAGACTGAACATTCCCAAGAAATCCCTCAGCCTTTCCTCGCAGGGCTTCTTGGTCTCCATCATCCTCATCACTCCCTTCTGTACCCATTCCATTCTGTCCCCACGAAGTGAGGCCTCCAAAACTGCACACAGTACTCCAGATGCGGCCTGACCAATGTGGTGTACAGTGCGACTATGACCTCTTGTGATTTGGATGTTTTGCCTTTGTTGATACATCCCAAGACTGCATTAGCCTTTCTTGCTGCTGCATCACACTGCCTGCTCAAAATTTCTAACAGGGTTCAAGCAGGCTTTAGGGCCAAGAGCACTTCAGTGTGCAGGGCTATTTTTGGGCAGGAACGCACAGTAATGGAGTTCCTGCTGGCTCCTGAATTGGCCACGCCTACAACCAAAACTTCTGGCATGCGTGGCTACAGAGCACACTGCCCTCCTCATGTTACACACAAGAGGGAAAGGCGGCATGTTAAAATGCCGTCTTCCCCTTTGGGGAGCCCCTGGGGGATTTCCTTGTCAATTTCACTCCCCCCCCCCTCAGCTGAGGGTGAAATTGACAAGGAAAAGCCTCTCTCTGCCTTCCCTTCTCTAGCTGACTTGTGGCAGCTGGAAATGGGCAGGCAGGGAACCCAGGCACCTTGAAAAGGCCTTTCTTTCCCAGTCCCCCTGCCTAATACGCTAATGAGCTGCGCTGTCAGGGGTGTGGCCTAATATACTAATGAGTTTCTGTGGTTTGGTGTGGCCTATTATGCTAATGAGTTCCTGCTGGGCTTTTTCTACAAAAAAAGCCCTGTCAGTGTGTATTTAAAAGCAGCCTCGGAATGAGGGAAGCCAGCATGTCCCGGGGCAAACTGGGTCCCAGGATGGCAGTTGTGGGGATTTGGAGTGAGGATCTCTCCCAGTGGCACTGTCTGCTTTTCAGAGTGTGAAGGAAGCTGCTCTCCTGCTCATCCTCTCAGGCGGGTCCATCTCCTGGCATGTAGAGCTGGGAGGGTTTTTAGTTTTTACATCGGAGGGAGGGAAAGCATTTCAGTATGTGATCCTCCACTTGTGTTTTGAAGCGGTACAGTCTGGGGAGCTGAACGCACACTGCTTCTGAATACATGGATAGTCTCTCTGAGTTTCATCAACTTTTTGTATTTTCTAAATGCAGTTGTATCATCTTTGTTTAATAAAGATTTGTCGAGGAACATACTAAACAGCTGCTATCATTTACAGTGTTAATATCTACAGCCCCAACTGCAGGATTACTGTTGGACCTCGGCTGAGTGAACATATTACGTGTGTTCTGCAGTCAAGGTGACTGCCTGGTTTCCAGGTTCAATTCAAGATGCTGGTTATCACCTGTAAAGGCCCTCCCAGGCTTGGATCCACAGCATGGTGTGGTACAGAGTTCCCCAGCCTTTTTGAGCCAGTGTGCATCTTTGGAATTGCGATATGGGGTGGTGAGGGATGGCTGCCGCAGCAGGCGACACCAGCCACAAAATGTCAAGGCATGAAGTGATGCATAACTCTCACAGCTGGACAAAGTTTGAGTCCAGTGGCAACTTTAAGACCAACAAAGTTTAATTCTGGGTATACAAAAGCTTATACCCAGAATTAAAGACCTGGAAAAGGGAGTGAAGAGAGTATGGTGCCGCACGGAAGTGGAAGGAAATGGAAAGTGGTGGCTGTCGGGGTCTCTCTGCTCAGGGGTATGGAACATAAGGTGTCCAGGGGCCAGACCCCCTTCTCCGAGAGAGGTGTTGCTTACCTGGGGCCAGAATTCAGGACATTACAGACCGACTGCCAAAACCGATAAGACTGACTGATCAGTACCCGTTTGCGCTGGTTCACGTGGAGACGAATGACACGGCCGCGAATACCACCTCGGAAATTAAAGGGGACTGTGAAGCTCTTGGAAGGCAGCTGAAGGCACTGGGGGGGGGGGGGAGGGCACAGGCGGTATTCTCTTCTGACCTTCCAGTCAAAGGAAGAGGAGTGCGAAGAGGTCAGACTGTTCTCCAGGTGAATCGCTGGCTGAGATGGTGGTGCCGGCAGGAGCGCTTTGGGCTCTGGGACCACGGGATAAGTTTTCTTAGAGAAGGCCTTTGTTTGGAGAAGAGGAGATTGAGGGGGGACCTGATTGCTCTCTTTAAGTATTTGAAAGGCCGTCATTTGGAGGAGGGTAAAGAGCTGTTCCAGTTGGCAGCAGAAGAGAGGACCCGACACAACTTAGGAAAAACTTCTTCACGGTCGGAGTGGTTCAGAGGTGGAGTCAGCTGCCTAAGGAGGTGGTTAGCCCCCCTTCACCAGCAGCTTTCAAGAAGAGGCTGGACGAATATTTGTCAGAGATGCTTTAGGCTGGTCCTGCATTGGGCAGGGGGTCGGACTAGATGGTCTGTATGGCCCCTTCCAACTCTATGGTTCTATGAATTAAACTTTATTGGACTCAAACTTTTTTCTCTTGCTTCAGACAAACATGGCTACCCACCTAAATCTGTTCTCACAGTAACTCTGGCATGTCATGCGGAAGCTCTGTTCAACAGGATGTCTTACATTGTCTGAAGATACTTTGTTGTACACACGCAGTTCACCTTCATTGACACAGTGAAGATCTTGGTGGTGGCAGCTGCTGCCAAAGCAACTTGTAAAAAACATGCACAGCCATTCTGGTTTCCAGCGGCCAATCAGAAGCACAGTTAGGCAAAGACTCCACCTGGCCCAACCCACTTTCTACAAAGAGCTGGCTGGCACCAGGAAGGGTGTTGACCGACAGCCCTGTAGCTAGGGATGTTTTTGGGAGGGGGCCTGGGGGGCCACCAGCTAATTAAATCAAAGTTAATTAGTGAAACTCCTTAGAGGCCAGCCTTCCTCTAAGGCAGCCCTGTACCCCTGCCAGACTCCAGGGCAAGTGTGTGTGTGTGTGGGGGGGGGGGGGTAATGCTCAGCAGCCGCCGCTTCCTCTCTCCCCCGGGGCACTGCAGACCTGCTCAAGTTGTGAAGCCAGGCAGGGAGAAGCAGGCAGTGGGCAGCAGCAGCAGCATCCAGGAGGGGGATTGGGAGGGAAGGGGGGGGAAGAGATCTGACGGTGGGAGTGGGAAGAGGCAGCAGGACCCTCTCCCCAGCCCACTCACTCGGGCTAGCCCAGCAAGCCCACCCACCACACCACCGAGCAAGCCAGGCACCTTCCGCTGCTGGAACTGCCGCCACCTCCACTGCCGCTATTCTGGACGTCGCCGCTATTCTGGGCGTGGAGTGAGGCAGGTGGGGAAGCAGCCAAGGTGCTCAGTTGTCTGGCAGCCAGGTCGGAGGCAGCAAGTTGAGGTACTTTGGTGCTAGCCTGGGAGGGAGGGGCCCAGAAGAAATGCTGGGGGGGTGGATCCCGCGGGCCCCATGTTACCAACAGGCCTGTTAACGGGTGTCCACGAGCGCCATGCTGGGGACCCCAGGGTAGTGGCTGGAGTGTCAGACTTGGATTTGGGAGACCCAGGTTTGAATCCCCCCTCTGCCATGGGAGTTTGCTGGGTGACCTTGAGCCTGTGGCGTCCTCTCAGCCTCACCTCACCTCACCAAGTTGCTGAGCAGATAAAAACGGAGCAGGGGTGTGTGTTGGACATCCCTTTGAGTCCCCATTGGGGAGAAGGGTAGGGCATTTAGTGAGCAAGCAAGCGTCTCCTGGGTTGCATCTCCTATTATGCTCCACTGGGGCAGCTTTGCTTACCTGGCCAAGGCCTTCGGGAGAGGCTGTCCTGCAAAGGGGCGCGATCAGCGGCTGCCCACACCTGAGACTTCCCCGTTGTGGCTCTTGCCTGGGGGAGTGGCCTGCCTGATGTGGCTCATCATGTCACTCCATAAAATGTGTAAACAGAGCTTTTCAGGAGGCCGGCTTTGAGAAGAGGACCTTGTAGTTTTTAATACCTTTTGAAAGTTTCAGATTGTTATTTGGGGGGGGGGGTTGTAATCCACTTTTGAGCCTTTTGGGAAAGGCTGCAAGTGACATAAATAGCCTTGTCCCAGGTACAAGTGGTTCTTTGTAGGCAAAGCAGTTGCATGTCAGGCTTGTCTAAAAGCTCTCCAAGGGCCTGACTTCACATCTGTGTGTTTTTCTCAAAGGAAATGAGGAATTTTGTCAAGATTTGGGGAACGGTGTCACTTTCTAGCGTGTTCTTGATGGAGGATTTGGAGCCCACTCAGGTGTTGCCTGCCAGTTTGTATTTGTGGATGCTGTCCCCCCACTCCACAGGGATTTTCCTCTCCCATCAGAATTCCTGGTGTATGTATTTGGAATCTTACAGGGAGAGAGTTGTTTTAAATTCTTTTTAATGGTTGTTTTAATGGTATTGTATTAAGATTGTTGTAAAGCACCCTGAACCCATCCCCGGGGAGGGCAGCATAGAAATCAAATAAAACAAAACAAAGCACCAGAGGCAGGGAAAGGATGAAGGGCCCCTCTTCCTACCCTAGCTGTCCCTCTAGAGATGACCTTTTTATGGAAAAGGAGAAGAGAATCCAGTCTGGTCTTGGTGGTTCTGGATTCCCACACACTGCATCAAGTCTGCCTGTTTGGAAATACTGGATTAAAGCAGGCCATCTGGTTACTAGTGATTCTCTAGCCCAGGGGTGGCCAACCTTGCTTAACGTAAGAGCCACATAGAATAAACGTCAGATGTCTGAGAGCCGCAAGACAGGAACAAATATCATGCACACGTTTTTATTTTTAAAAATATGCAAATTTGCTTTTTATTAACGTTAAATGGGACTGCCAAAAATAAAAACAAACGAGGAAAACCGGTTATTGATAATGATATTACTTGTTTGCTATTGATATTGAGAGAGAGAGAGAGAAAGAGAGAGATGGAAAGAAAGAATTAAAGAAGTGGAAAGAAAGAGAGAGAGAGAAACTAGGAAAGCAAATAGATGGGAGGGAGGAGGGAAGGAAGGAAGGGAGAAAGAGAGAAAAAGCATGCCTCTCCTTTGCTTTCCCAGCCGCCCTGCCAGGAGCCGCACAATATGTGTGAAAGAGCCGCATGTGGCTCCCGAGCCACAGGTTGGCCACCCCTGCTCTAGCCTGTGGTTGTCGTGTGGAGCTTTTGGGAACGGGGCTTCAGATTGGGGAATCCTGTCATGTTGGACCTTGGCTGTGAATCAAGTCCATTTCAGACGACTTGGCAGCTTTCTTTTCTTCCTTGCCAGCAGTGGTTGGATCAAATCACGAAGTATGGATTTCTCAAGCTTTCTTCAGACCTGGAGGAGTTTATTATTGGGGGACATCAAGGATGCCTTGGGCTGTTCCCACCAAGGGTCTGGATGTACAAATCTGTATTGATAAAACTGGCTGAAGCGGCTTGATGGTTGGACCCGAAGGCCTGAGTTAAATGTTCTGCTCGGCTCCATAGCTGAGACAGGTGGGGGGCCCCCTCCATGAAGAAAGTGGTGGTGGTGGGAGTTTGTGGGATTGGCTGTGCTGGGCCAAGTGGAAAGCAGCAGGCGGGCAGGAGCAGGTCTGGAGCTGAATTGGGGGGCGGGGGGGGGGAGAGTCTGCCTGTCTTGCTTTCCGCATTTGCCTCCTGCCTTGATGGAATCTCCAAGTTCCTTCTCAAACTAGTTTTTAGTGTTCTACTGCATGGATTTTCTACGTGAGCTTGTCTCTTGTTTTTAAAGGCAATGGTTTGTTTTTAATCAGTTTTTTAGAACAGAAACAAAATCTAGGGCTTTTATTCTAAAAACAGAGGTAAAATTTAATCTTTTTAGTGTGTGTGTGTGTGTGTGTGCGCGTGTGTGAAGTGCCATCAAGTCCCAGCTGACTTATGGTGATCCCTCGAGGCAAGAGACGCTCAGAGGTGGTTTGCCCTTGCCTGCCTCTGCATCGCAACCCTGGACTTCCTCGGGGTTCTCCCATCCAAATACTAGCCAGGGGCGACCCTGCTTAGCTTCCGAGATGGGACAAGATTAGGCTAGCCTGGATTGTCCAGGTCAGTGTTTGCGGTACCTGAAATGGGAAAAAAAAGAAGAAGCTCTGAACCTGTTATTAAATAGCTGCTGGCTTTCTAACCTTCTCTGCAATTGACTTTACCAACAATTAATTAATTGAGTGATTATAAATTTAACAAGCTCTCCATGTGAATTACAAATGGCTATTATACGACAGAAACCAAAAGCCAACAATTAGATCGGGCGTATTTATAATCTGCTTTCCAGTCTAACTGTCTCCAGGGATTCTTATCTGGACTGCAGGTCCGTTGAGGCCGGGCAGGCGAGCAGTGCTGGGCACCTGCTGCACTGGGAGCATCACGCTGTCTGGGAGAAGTGTTTTGTGTCAGGGCCATAAAGTCTAAATGGTCTCTTCAAACCAAGGCTGTGGTTTGGAGCCCCTCTCTGACTGTGGCTGTTCTTCAAGTGACATGTGGATGCACCAGAAGCAGTGGCAGGTGTGTGTCCCGTCCCCCCCCCCTCCCCGAGGATGTCCAAGGCCTGATTTAAATGTGACTCTGGTGTGGCAACACAGCTCATGTATGCCCTGGCCCCCA
Source organism: Lepidodactylus listeri (assembly GCA_029233225.1). Lineage (NCBI taxonomy): Eukaryota > Metazoa > Chordata > Lepidosauria > Squamata > Gekkonidae > Lepidodactylus > Lepidodactylus listeri. The sequence continues at coordinate 71,820,438 of JARCFY010000013.1, forward strand.
CATCTTGTTTAAACCGAGCTGCCAGGTGCTCCATGTGCACTGTTAGTTTGGCAAGAGTTCATAGCCTGGGCGGGTGCTGCACTCGGGGGCACATACAGTGTGGCACATACAGCTAGATCACTGCACAGTTTCATTGAGATGCTGGGGTGTGCAATGTCCCGTGAGTTCTTTTGTCCCATCAGCGTCATGTTCAGGCCCGAGATACTCAACTCAGCAGTCAGCAAAAGAGGCTTGGGAAACTTGGTAGCTTCACATCCGCCCTTTTGTGTTTCTAGATCAGAGACCCCCAGTGGGGTACCTGCGGGCACCATGGTGCCTCCAACACCTTTCTGAAGCCCAACGAGTCTTTTTAGAAAGAGGGTGGGGTCAGTTGGAGCTTTTGCCCAGCAAGGCTTCTGCTTCACCATTGGAGATCTGATTGGCTGTGCAGATTTTTTAAAACATTGCTTTGCTGCCACCACTGCACAAGGATCTTCACTGCATGCCTGAAGGTCAGCTGTGGCAGCCATTTTGTTTCTGGCACTGCCTCCTATGGCTGTGTACCCACCCATGGCTGCCTTCCCCCTGGGGGCAAAACCACACAGCTCGCTCCATCCATGGCCTGGTTATGGCCCTCCATAGCTGTAGGAAACCGCTTCCCTTATTTTGTCCGAAATATCACTTGGTGCTTTGATTTGGTGAATGTTTTGACGAATGAGTGTCAGTTCCTAGCTGTTGGTGCTGGTGGCGAGGAGCTTAGCAGTATTGCTGGGTTCTGTGTTGTTCCAGAAGCAAGGCAGGTCTCAGGCTGGCTCCCAGCACTCTCGCAGGCTGCCTAGAAACCCTCTGAGAGCTCTTGGGAGTGGGCGGGACAGAGCAGCAGGAGAAGCGTCATTCCTCTGAACTGAACATGAGATCACGACTGCAAAGTGTACGAACTTGAGAGCGAGCAAGGCCCCCCCCCCCATGCTCTTGGAGCAGGCTAAGCGCAGGTTCTGAGCTGGCCTGGAGAACTCCTGCATCAGGCAAGGCAGATTTAGGCTGCGCCCTCAGGTGCTGTGGTCTGAGTTTCGGGGTGACCTCCTGTCTGCTGCAAGCTGCATGTTGGCCTGCCAGCAGACTTGGTGTTTGCCTGATGCCTTCCAGCTGTTCCTGGCTTCGGGAGGAGGCCTCTCTGTGAACTGTTGTTCGTGGAAAGAACTGGAGCATTCTGGGAGATGGCTGACCTGGCTTCCTGATGTGTTACGTGCTGAGGGGCGGGGGTGGGGGGGGGAGTTGGGCGAGGGTGGTGGTGGTGGTCTGTGTTTCAGCATTGAGCAGGAGGGGCTGGCAGAGTTGAACACTCCCTTTCCTCCCCCTCCCCTCTCCAGAAAGCAGAAAATGTGGGTTCTACCGGGTGTATCATTTACTCAAGTTGAGCCTTGTGGAGGGGCTGGCAGAGGCTACAGTTTTCCATTCCAACCAGCAATTATGCAAGTTTGAAAACAGGGCTTGTGCTAGACAGATCCCCCCCCCCTTTTCTCCTTCTTGCAAGGGGAGAGGGAGGGAGAGAACACAAGCCTTTGCCCTGGAAAGAGCCCAGCTGGGTTGACTCATGAACCGCTTGTAAGATTTCCCTGCTTGACAAGTGTGACTCATCTGCCCATAGAGCTATGGGGGGGGGGGGATCCCGAGGCTCCCCGTGTCCTTTACAGCCTTGAGAAGGAAAAGCCTTCTGCCCCTTCCAGTTCAGTGTGCCGCTCCTGACATCTCGGAAGGACTTGTTTTCTTGCTGGGCAAAGTAAAGTTTTCTTGGCCTAAGTTTCCTGCCTATTGGTTTGTAATGCGGTAATTCTCTTAACATTTGAGACCTTTGAGCAAAGTTTGGTTCGTATTCTTTGGGGCACTATTTTATGTGGCACCATGCCCCCCCCCCTTGCATTTCCAATGGGAGGAACTGACTGCAAGATGCTTTGGGCATGTGCATGCCACACCCTGTCCTGTGCCTGAAGGGCTAGTGCCCACTCTGCCCTCAGGCCCCTTTACAAGGCAGCCCCTCCTCCGGCAGGGAGACCTCTGAAAGGGAACGGGTTCAGCATCGAGTGCCGGTTCTCCCCCTCCCCCGGACTTTTGCAGGCCCTGCCAGGCCTGTGGTTTGGGCAGAGGCAGCCCAGCAGGGTTCTGATTGTGTCTCAGTGCCAGTGGCGGGCCCATGGGTGTCCTTTGGAAGAAGTGAGAGACTTTGGAGCGGGGTGGGGGCTAAAGAAGGGTTGCCAACATGGCCATTGGTGGCTGAAAAGCTGCTGTGTGCCCATGCCAGCCTTTGCAAGTGGGCACTGAGAAGGAGGGGGAAATGCTCCTTCCTTTGCCCCTGGCTTTGCAGCTGCCTTTCTTGAGCCCACAAACTCTGGTCCAGCAGAACAAGGGCCAGCAGCAGCAGCAGCAGCTTTTTGAAGGGGCTGCAGAAGGAAGGCACATACAAACCATTTTTTGGGGGGGGGGGGATGTGGAGTTGTGTGTGCAGCTCTGAGGAGTCTGCCCCTTACCAGGTCTCCCAGGTTATCTGGCTTCAAAGCATTTGAGGAACCCTGGCTTTTGAGAGAGAGAGAGACGGAGGTCCCTGGTGTAGAGAGGACTCTTGGCTGCCAGAAGGGAGAAGCTCTGAAATTCCGTGGCTGAAGTGTGGGTGTACTTCAAATAAGAGCACACAGTGTGTTCCTTCTTGGCCCTGAAAACCGCAGCCCACCATCTGCATCTGGAAGGAGGGGGGGGGGGGCTTCTAGGATGGGCAAGTCCCAGGCCTCAACTCTTTGACCAGATAAAGAAGGCAGTCTGGTGGGATGGTTAGAAGGGTGGGCATGAAAGTGTGGAAACGCACACTCAGATCCTGCACAGCTGACAGAATTGCTCAGTAGTTTTGAACAAAAGCTTTCTCCAAACCTAGGCCACCCCATAAAATTGTGGAGAGGCAAAAATGCCCATCTGACCTCTTCGGAAGAGGGTCCAGGATTCTTCAAGCTCTTCTGTGATGCTGCTGGCCGTGCCAAAGCCCCTTCTGGACCAAATATGGCCCCCCTGCTAGGGTGTGCTGTGAGGGGGAAAACCTCTGGCATTTATCCAGGGGCTGGCTTTTAAGAAGTGAGGACCTGGGGCGCACACTTCCCCAAGGGAACATTGTGCAAGAGTCCTGGAGAGATACAGCCCCTCCTGATAGGTGGTGACCCCCTCCTGATAATCTGGAGAACATCACCCTCACCACAAGAGAGCTACTCTTGGGGTAGAAAGGTATTCCAGACCAACAACAAAATGTGCAATTTTTAATGCTGATGTAAAAGGATGTTTTCAGGCTCTGGGTGCTTGGATCTGTAAAACCAATGTTTTCTTCCACCACAAACTCTTTTTGAGGTGTGATGTTTTTCTACCCCAAGATACACTGGCATTTGGCTTGGTTTAGAAATATAACTGACAGTATAAACAGTGCCGGTTTCCCCAGGGTGTTACCAAAAGGTTTCAAGGAAGGTTCCATGCTTGGCCTCAACTCTGAGTTGGTGTCAGCTCTGGCTTCAGTGAAGTTCTGCATATTCCTTTGCAAAAGAGCTTGACATCTGTGGTCAGTACTGTGCCATACTGGAGTAGTGGTTAGAGTGCTGGAATAGGATCTAGAAGACCCAGGTTCGAATCCCTGTTCATCAGCGTGGCTTCTGTGCCATCCCACATGGGACTGCGATGCTGCAGGCCGGCCACCGGGAGGAACTAGCAAGCTCATAGAATACAATTTTAACCCCAAGAGTGCTTGGCTCCTACCCAGAGGAGCAATTTCCCGCCCCTGAATTACATGACCTGGGAGGAGCCAGCTCTCTTCCCTCAGTTCTCTTTTTGCTGCCACAAAGAGAGGACGTTTCCAGCGAGCTGTCTACTTCTGAGGTAAAACATGCCTTCAAAAAAACAAAAAATAGCTTCGTTCAAAAAATGCCGCACATGTGGAGCGAAAATGGCTCAGTCAGATGAGCATTCCTACTGTCTCCTGTGCTTAGGGGAAACCCACGGCATGGCCACTTGTAAGGCCTGTAAGGCCTTGATGCCTTGGGCACGTGAAAGCAGAGCGGCGCGTTAGAAGGCCGCACTATGGGGAAAGGCCCTAAGCTGTTCCTGATTCCACGGCGGATCTCGGCGAGACAGCACAAAAGGGCTCCAGACCACCTTCGGTGAGTTCAGCCCTGACGCCTATGCCTGCCCCAGGCTCCTTGGCCCAATCATCTGTGAGGGCAGAGTTGGAGCCACCGGCGAAAAAGGCAAAAAAGAAAAAGTGTGCCCATGAACGGCGTTCACCGCTGTCCCCAGAGCTGCGAACCGAGGAGCGGGCACCAACTTCAACATCATCTCAGCGTTGACAGTCACCGTTGCCTCAGCGCCAACAGTTGGTCGGTACCGAAAGCCATCCAGCATCGAGGGGCCGTTCTCTGCCTCGACACCCTTCCACGTTGAAGTCGCCTCAGTACCGATCCCCCTCAGTACCAATGATTTTGATGATGAGTCTCAGCGCTTGCGGTCTTCCCATCATTGCTGATTGCCCTCTTCGGATGTGCTCCTGATTAATCCTTCCAGCCCTGGCATGTCCTTCGAGGCTGAGGAGATGCCTCCCCCATGGTATCCCTGTTCCTGCAGGCATATTTCTGAGAGCCACCGTTACTGCTGGTCTGACTCTTATTCACCAACCCCGCAGGGCCGTTTTCCCCACCGTTACACCCTAGATGATCCCACTTTGACTCAACAGTTGTCTCTGTTGGAAGGTGAAGCTTCCTCAGATATCAGTTCAGACCTAGCCTTGGTACCAAGGGTGTTGGTTCACCAGCATTGACTTAACAGACACTTACTTCCACATCTCTATTCATAGGAATTGTAGGCGATATTTATGGTTCACGCATGCTGGGAAGATTTTTCAGTACTCTGCTGCCCTTCGGCTTGGCCTCTGCCCCTAGAGGGTTTTCTAAGAGTCTGTCGGTTATAGTGGGTCACCTACGCCTCCTGGGGTGTACGGTTTATCCTTACCTTGATGATTGGCTTCTGCTGGCAAATTCCAAAGAGCAATTATCACCAGACCTTGCTCTTACCTTGAAAACTTTGCAGTCATTGGGGTTTTTGATTAACCTTCCAAAATTTAAACTGCAGCCGTCTCAACGCATTGAGTTTATTGATGCTGTCTTAGATGAGTCTGTAGGTATGGCCTTCTTGCCTAATGATCGGGAACACTGCATCAAAACTGGTATTGGCATTACAGTCCTGTCCTAGGCGCTCAGCCAAGTTTATTCAATGTCTTCTGGGACATATGTCCACCACCACTGCAGTAACACCGTATGCTAGGCTGTGCATGAGGTCCCTTCAGAATTGGTTCCTGAGGAACTTTCATGCCCATGCCTAACAGACATCTCACTGTTCCCAGGTGTATATTGAGGGATTTACTATGGTGGACTCATTTACCTTACCTGCAGGCTGGAATTCTTTTAGGGGTACTCTCGCATGATGTTCAGTTATTCACAGATGCCTCCCTCAAGGGTTGGGGGGCCCACTGTGAAGGGCAAGAATCTCAGGAGACTGACTGAATCAACACTACACATTAATTTATTAGAACTTAGGGCAGTAAGAAGAGCCTTTTCTTCTTTTGCAGATCTACTTCGGAATCGTTCTGTGCTTCTTCACACAGACAACATCAGTGTTCAGTACTACATAAACAAACAGGGTGGTACTGCATCTTTAACCCTTACCAGGGAAGCCACCCTTCTGTGGGATCAGGCCACTTAAACATAGAAACAGACAGACTCAGCAGGGTGTTCCAACCCCTACAAGAGTGGGCACTGTCACGCACATACCTAGAGCCACTTTTTCAGGAGTGGGGTGCACCGCAGATAGATCTCTTTGCATCCCCTGCAAATACACAATGCCCACTGTTTTGCTCCTGAGCTGCCACAGGTGTAGGGTTGCCTGGGGGATGTGTTCCAGCTGTGGTGGAATGGCTACCTGTTCTGTGCCTTCCCTCCAGTGGCGTTGCTGAACAGGGTAGTGGCGAAGGCATACCTTGACCATACCACAGCCATCGTTGTCACTCCATTCTGGCCCCGGCGACCATGGTTCCCCAAACTCTGGACTCTGGTGGACGGCAGGTTTTGCAGGTTCCCACTGGTCACTGACCTGTTTGTGGGGCAATGAGGGCAGCATCTCAATCTTCTATCTCTCAAACTCACAGTGTGGCTGACTCAGCCGGCTCCTCTTCCCAATCTCTAGTATGTAAGGTACTACAAGCGTCTAGGAAACCCGCTACTAGGTGGTCTTACACTGCAAAGTTCTCCAGGTTTGCCATGTGGGCTTACTCTAAAGGCATAGACCCCATTACTTGTGGCATCTCTGAAATTCTGGAGTTCCTACTTAAAGAAGAGTGAAGGTCTGGCCAATACCTCCGTTAAGGTGTATTGGCTGCTATCTCTGTGGTTCACACGCTGCTTGGGGGAAAATCTGAGTTCGCCTCAGGTGATGCTAAAAGGTTCTTGTGGGGATTGAAGAATTTATACCAGCCTTCCAAGATACCCATTCCCTAGTGGAGTTTATCTCCAGTATTAGCTAACCTTGTACATAAACCGTTTGAACCTATGGCCACGTGTGAGTTGTCCTTTCTTTCGTGTAAGATTGCATTCCTGGTTGCCATTGCCTTCACCAGACAGGTTGGAGAACTAGCTGCACTGTCAACGGAACCCCGGTTTTTGCAGATACACAAAGATTAGAGTACTTCTACATCCCCACATCGACTTCCTTCCCAAGTTGGTTACAAAGTTCCACTTGACTCAGGACATCGCTTTACCAGTGTTCTTCCCTTCCCCTACTACCCTAGTGGAACGCTCCTTACATACCCTAGATGTTAGAAGAGCTGTGCTTTTTCAGGAAACTTTTATCACATGTGGTGGACATGCCAAAGGACAAAAAGATTTTGGCAAAATGTAAGGAACATTATGCATGAAATACTACAATGTGATATACCGTGGTCTCCTGAACTATACTTACTTAATATTATCCCGGAGGAATATGATTATAAAGATAAAAGATTGATAATTTATGTTGTCACAGCCGCAAGAATCCTGTATGCGAAATATTGGAAGACCAACAAAATACCCGAGCAAGAGGAAATTATATTGAAATTATTCGAAATGGTAGAAACAGACAATTTGAGTTTAAGGTTAAAGAACAAACAAGAAAAATTTAAGTCAATGTGGGAAAAATTTTATTTTTGGTATGATAAAAAATATATACATGTATAGACAAATTGATATAATTTATAACTGTAAGTCTGTTAGCTCTCTTTGTTAGCAAATATCTGAAGTATTGTAATGTTGATATTATATAAAAAAGTAAATAAAATAATTTTTTAAAAAAAGAAGAGCTGTGCTTTTTTATTTAGACAGAACACAAGGGTTCCGTAAAGACAAATCTTTATTTGTCTGCTTTGGGGGTAATAAGAAGTATCATGCAGCATCAACTCAGATCATTTCCAGATGGATTTGCATGGCCATTAAGTTAGTGTATGAAAGTGTAGGAGCACAGTGTCCCTCTGTATTGTCTGCACATTCTACACGTGCACAGGCTTCTTAGGCAGCTTTCCGCTCCGGCATTCCGATGATCTGTAGAGCAGCAACATGGTCGACTCCTTCAACATTTGTTTGACATTGTGCAATGGATGTGGACGCTTGGAGAGATGCGGCTGTGGGAAAAGCAGTGCTGCAATCAATTTTTTGTTGAGATCTCCCACTCCCTCCTCCGCAGTAACTGAACTTGCTATTCTCCCATGTGGGACTGCACAGAAGCCACACTGATGAAAACAGGGGTTGCACTTACCTATAACCTTTGTTCATTGATCGGGCATCTGTGCAGGCACACATCCCTCCCTCCTTCCCCGCTGTGGGAGTCTCATCTTCCTAACGCGGCAATGGAGAACTGAGGGAAGAGTGCTGGCTCCTCCCAGGTCACGTGATTTGGCGTTGGGTTTCCCCTAAGCACAGGAGACAGTAGGAATGCTCATCTAACTGAGCCATTTTTGCTCCACATGTGCGGCATTTTTTGAACAAAGCTATTTTTTGTTTTTTTTGAAGGCATGTTTTACCTCAGAAATAGACAGCTTGCTGGAAACATCCTCTCTTTGTGGCAGCAAAAAGAGAACTGAGGGAAGAGTGCTGGCTCCTCCCAGGTCATGTGATTCTGGGGCGGGAAATTGCTCCTTTTGGGATTAAAATTGTATTCTATGAGCTCGCTAGTTCCTCCCAGTGGCCGGCCTGTGGCATCGCAGTCCCATGTGGGCCTGCCCAGAAGCCCTCTCGATGAACAAAGGTTACAGGTTAGTGTTTTCTGTTGTGGAAGCTTGCCGGGTGACCTTGGACCAATCACATGTTCAGCCTGACCTACCCCACTGGATTGTTGTAAGAATAAAATGGCGAGGAGAATGACATGAGCCACTTTAGCTCTCTGTTGGTGAGGAAGGCAGGGTATGAATGAAGTTAAAAAATTAATTAAATGTTGCTTTGCAAAACAAACAAACAAGAAAGCAAAAAAGCAACTCAAGACCAGGAATACCTTTGACATGTTCTAGCATTCCAGTAGATCAACAGAAATGGTTCTTCTAACCCTTCCCTGAGAATTCCTTTCCTAGTCTTGAGGGGTTCTGCAAAATGGGATCCTTTCATCTTGAGACTGGGGGAAACTTTTAAAAAGCCAGCTGCACTGACAGCCATCCTAGGAATTCCTTAGGAGTGGTGTTTGACACTTCAAGAGTGTTTTGGTGGAGGCACTCGTCTTCCTCTGGGAAAGAATGTGCATGCTCCCAGTTCTTGTGTGCACTCGTGGCAGCTCTCTTGCCTTTTTGAAGGGTGTCATGTACCAGTCACATATAATTCCCTTGCCAAATTCCATCTTCCATAGAGACTGGCAGTTCCGGTGTACACAAGGCTGATTCCGGAACTGAGTAAACAAAAAGGATGGCAAGTCAGTGCAACACACTTGATCTGTGAAGCTGGGCTTATTTATTCATTCAGTACATTTCCAACCACGCCTTTCCTGCAAGGAGTTCAGGCTGAGCATTGGCACTTCTCCCCCCGCCTCCATTTTATTCTCACAACAACCCTGTGCAGTAGTTCAGCGGTGAGAGTATTTGGCTGAAGGTGCCCCAGGGAACTTCATGGCAAGTGGGGATTTGGACCTGGGTTTCCCAGCTTGTAACTGTGGTCCACGTGGGCTGTCAAATATGACTTGTGGTCGGGGTGGGAAATCCTGGGAAGAGGACTTCTGTGGATTTTCCTGGACCTCTCTGTGGCTTTTGATTCCGTCAACCACTGTATCCTCGTGAAGAGGCTGGCCGGATGCGTTGGTGGTTTCACCCTTGCTAACTGGCTGGTTCCAGGAGGTGGGGTGGATCAGGCCCCTCCCCAGCAGAGCAGGTGGCTCTTCTTTCAATCACAGGTTTTTGCCATTTCCTCTAACTCTGAAATGTCACGAACAGTCTGCTTTCCAAAGGCTCACGCAAGTATTTAAAGAAATAACATTTACTCTGCTTGAGGAGTGATGCTTTCCATTTCATCGGGCAGCGACACCTGTATTTTGAGGGCTCTCTGACTTGTAGAAGTGAAATGTTTGGGTGCTGAAAATTGTTGTCTTGTATCCTGATCAGTGTGAGAAAGGTAAAGCTGTGCTGATGCAGTCATGAGTCCTGTGGGTTCCGTGGATTCATTATGAGCTCCCCCCCCCCCTTTTTGCTGGGTTTCCTTATTTTCCGCACCTTTTGTGCCATTAGGAAGCCGCCAGGATGTTCATGGTGTCTTGCCTGGCTTTTTTACAACCATCTGGCTAACTTCTTCACTCAGTGAGTAATGACCTTGTGGAATTCACCGCTGGAGGATGCAGTGATGGCCGTTGGTTGCTTTATGGAGGAGGCCTTCTTCAGTGGCTATCCGCCATGGTGAGCAGCAGAATCCCAGTGCCAGGAAGCCACATCAGGGAAACCCTTGGCCCCTGGGCCCTGTTGGCTGGACCTCACAGACAACTGGTTGGCTCCTGTGACCCTCAGTGCTGTCTGGCTGGGCTGCTGGTCTGATCCGGTGTGGCTGTTCAGATGGAGATTTTTCTCTCAGTCCTCCTCTTCTGGTCCTTACCACCCCCAGGAAAGATCCAAGGCCCAGTACTGGCCACTTGCCAACTTCTGCAGGAAAAGACGAGATGCCATCATCAAGACTGCCCCCCCCCCCTTCCCTGTCAAAACCGATAAAGCTCAAAACCGTAGAGTTCCTTTTCTGGATTTGTTCAGCATTCAGGGCTGCTGCCAGTGGACGGTTCCATCGCCCAGGGAATGGTGCGGCTACACCAGCTGGCAGGACCCCCTGGCAGAATCACAGAGCATGTCAGTCCTGTGTTTGGGGAAACAAGCGCTAAAGCCCCTTCCAGGGTTCAGCTCATTTTATTTTGCCTTGCCTGGTTCTTGTGACTCAGCCAAGTCTCGTTGTTCCCCCCCCCGTTTGCCAAGCACACACTATTTGAAATCCACCGCCGCAGCTGCCATGCCTCCAGTCAGCTGTTTGGCACCTCTTGTGCTTTGCAGAGTCACAGCATCTGCTCCTCCAGTGGTTTTTATTCAAGCTTCATGTCGCTTTCCTCTGTTCTCTTTTATGCCAGTTACCAGCGGCTTCTGCATTTCCGTGGTCTTTGCTCTTGTCTAAAACCTTTTCTGAAACTCTGGTGCTCAGAAGTGAAACTGCCTAGATGCCCCTGAAGCCATTTAGAACAAAATATCTTGCCTGCAGGGTCCGTTCAGTGGATAATGTGAGATACGGGCCACGGCATTCTCAGGTGGGCCTTCGTAGGGAAAACCATCCAAAGTGGGCAGTGGCTTTGCCTCCAAGGAAGCTGTGCAAAATGTGAGTGGAGAGGACAGCTCGCCCTTAAGTGGACACTGGCCTAGCTTGGCCCCTTCACTTGTGAGCATCAAGTGGAAGTCTGTGCAGGGCCTGAGAAATACCGTTTCGATCCCATATGAACTTCCAGGGAAGGAAAAATGGGCCTTTTGTGGGTGGTTCTTATTCTAAGCAATGTATAAGGAGCTGTCCTGTGAAAGGGCCGGTTTGCAGATGTGGCCACTGACGGGGGTGGGGGGCTTTGCCCTCCTTTTACCCACGAGGTGGGCCGCAGCAGTTTAATGGCACAGCAGCCGTTGTTTGCCAGCAAGGCCTGTCCTGGAAGGACATCCGGATCTCTGCTGTGTCTCTTGCACAGCACACGGGCGGGTTGTCTGGGCCAGCAGCAGCAGCAGCAGCCGCCGCCGCCGAGATCTCCTGACTTCACCCACATGGTGCTCGTCAAGAGGCAGCAAACATCTCTGGGGCTGAGAGATGGGCTCCTTGTGGGCTCTGGAAACCTCCCCCTGGGAATTCTGAAGCAGAGGGCGTGTGTGTGTGTGTGTGTGTGTGCGCGTGCGCTTAGACTCCCGCTGCCACACTGTCGCGATGGAATGCTATGTCAAGCCCCTCCCCTGCTGGCCTTTAGAAAGTGCTTGCAAAACAGTATTCCCCCCCCCCCCCCCCAATTTTTTAAACCTTTCTTGGCTGGGGGGAGACATTTGAATATGCCAGGTCTTATTGGGCTGAGCTAATACTGAGCTGTCAGACCATCGTGTTGTATTGTTAGCTGCCACAATCCTTTACGAAGAAGCTGGGGTATCAGTGGTTCAAATAAGTAAAACAAATGCATGCTAGGAACACACAGGGCGTTTGAAGCAAAGACGGCCCTCTGGGCACCTCTGGAGTCTACGAAATTTGGCCCTGGTGCCTGCAGGGACTTGGCAGCAACTCTGTATGAGTTCAGCCATGAACTGAGTGGAATCACTCTGGCGTTCTGCACATGAGCCATCCGGAAAATGACTAATGCACCCTGAGTCACAGAGCAAATCTTAAACTTGTGCAGATGTTAGAAATGAAATGGAACCATAAAAATATTTTAGAGATGCCAAAAAAAGCAACAACCCCAACATCCTGACATTGAAATACAAGCTATCTGTAGTTGGCTTGCATCGTGATGATGAGGAGGATGAAGAGGCAGTGGGTGTAGTGTAGCCAGGAGATCTGTAGATTGTCTGGCAGCCTAAAACTCTAGCTCTTTTTGTGGCGAGCTAGGTTTTTATTTTGGGGGCTGAGGGAGCTGTGACTGACCCAAGGTCACCCAGCTGGCTTTAAGGGGAGGAGTGGGGAACTGAACCTGGCTTGTGTGCTAGAACAAGGGAGTGTGCCCCACCGGTGGGGGTGGGGGAGCAGGGATCTTCCACTGCTGGTCTTCCAGCTGATCCTTGCAAACAAATGCATCGAAGCACCGGCATTTCTCAGACGTTTCTGTAATAATGCCATTCTAACTGTCAAGGGACTGATTCTTTTTCTTGGTGATTTCCTCCACTGCAATCTGTTCAATGTGCCTTTTCCAGTAACACCTTGCACTACTGAGACCTGAGCACCCGGTGTTACTATATCCATGACACTTTCTGATCTCTCAGTAGTTAAATGTTGCCTCATTTCCTGATCTTACATTTCTGGCTGTTAAATCCCTCCCCCTCCCTCTCCCCCCCCCCCATGGCAAGACTGGTTGGGCTGCTTTTCCGTCTTGGCAGCGGCTCCCTCCCTGTTGACTTGGCTGGCCGCCAGTCGTGTCTGTGTGATCTGCTCTCCTGACTTGTGGTCAAATTTAGAGAGTTTGTCTTTCTGGTTACTGAAATTTAACAGCCAGGATGTCACACTTTGCACCTTGGTCTGCTACACCTGTGTTGCAGCCCCTGTGGCAGTTGCACCATCACATTGTGCTAATACTGGTCTAACCAGTTCTGTAATTTTTCACTGCTGTAGCTACTGCCGGGGCTCACCCCATAACACTTAGACAGGAGCTGCATGCTTTTGGGGGTTTGCCAGCTTCTGAGACGTGTTAACATAAAGTTGCTTCTGGAAAGGTGGGGTCAGACAGAGGTGTGCCCTGAGCACCCCTGGCATTCCAGTTGGCTTCCATTGCATGTCCTCCAGGTGAAGGCTGACCTTCCCTTCCCCCATCAGTGGCCTCCTGGGGCTTCAGATGCGGCACTTAGCCTGGCGAGAGCCACCCGTTTCTTTCCGAGGCTCTTGGGACGGGCATCACTTGTAGCTTCTTCACCTTGTCTGTGTTGGCTTTTAAAACTGCCTGGAAGCACTCCGTCCGTTGGCGTGCCCTTGCTGTGTGTGCGTGGTGGTGGTGGTGGTGGTGGGGTGTGCGTGGGGGGTGGGGGGTGGGGGGTGGGTCAGACCGGCTGCAGCCCTGGTCTGCCCTTTGAAGCTTAGCCTGTTGATTTCCCTTCCCCTGGATGTGAAGCCTCTGTCACTCCTGTAGTACAGATTTAAACCAATCTACAGCTATGGCTTATTCCAAGGAACTCTGCGGCTTGGGGAGACCGAGACCTTTATAGAGCCCTTAAAGAAATTCTTGGAACTGAGAGTATACCCCCCTCCCCTTCCAGTGAATTGATGGCACATCAAGGTTTTGAGTGGAATCCTTCGAGATGGTGCGCACAGAGTTAGACGGCCAGGACAGGAAAGCAGGGCCAGTTCCAGGTTTGGTGGGCCGTGGGCAAAAGGGTATAACCCAGGCCCCCTTCCCCCTTTGGCACGGCCCCCTTTCTCCTCCAGCCAGACCCCTTCCTCTGGGCCCTCTGCCTGCGTGTCGTCAGCCACTCCCTCGTCCACCTCAGAGTGCTCACTCTTGATACAGAGAAGTCATACCAAAGTGTGCTTTCTTAGTTACTTTATTACTTTGTAGAAAGTGAGAGAAAAGAAAATATGCCTTCTGTCAAGCACTATGCCTTCTGTTATGTACTAGTCAATAAAACTGGCCTGTGCCGAGAAGTTTCTCCGCTCCCTTCTCTGAGAGTGAGCAGCCCCACTCCACACCCGACCAACAGAGCAATCCCAGCAAACATACTGGAGATGTGCAAGTGGAAAGGGGGGAACTTAATTGTATCCCTCCACACTGGATCAAAGGAGCTATAACTCAGCTAGTATGAGAAAATAAAACTTGTTTTTAATACTGAGAAATGCATCACTCATTTTTTAAAACTAAAAGTTGCATCTTTGGAACAACTAATTTAATCTTCCAACAAATATCAGAATCCAAATCTTTAATTGTTGGTTTTATACATATGTACCATTTAAAAAAATATTTGTATTTTTAAAAAACTGTTCCCTGCCTTGAGGGCCCTAATTGGGTACAAAGATGGCCAAGTATATATTTTGCCTGTCTGTGCCCATAATGAGGAAGCTGTGTGCCATGGATTGTGCGCCTCTGATGCACTGGCTGGTTGTGGCAACTGCAACTTGAGGCTGGTTTTGACTGAATTTAGCTCCGCTTACGCGCCTTTTTCTCTGAGAAAGTAATGGTAGCACATTTTGGCGCTTGATATTTTGATTCTAATTGGTACCCGCACTTTTGCTCCTGTTTGAATACAGTATATCAGTTCCTCCCATTCTGTCTGTGGTATCACTCACAACGCAAGTGTTTCCTGAAAGACCATTAAGAAATAAAGACTTTGTTCTGCAATACAAGGCCTGGCTTATTGGATCTACTCAGAAGTCTCACACCAGTAGAGGAAGGAAATGTGCGTGTTCTTTTCCTTGCTAGAGCCACCAACTGAGAGCATAAAATGATCCTTGATGGAAGTCTTACGTCCCATCTAGTTGTGCTCCAGTAGTGTCTGGGAGGCCGGTTGTTAAAACAGCACATTTGTTGCAATTCTCTTCCCATCTCATAGGCAGCGTTAAAGCTCCAAGTCAAATTTACTTGTTATTTTAAGGGTATTTAGTGGCTCCCACATTAGTTCGCTTTATCCATACATGAAAATGCATAAGCTCCTTTCGGGGACATATGGTGGCAATTCTCAGGTTATTTTGTTCTCTGCAGTTCAGTCCATGCCTATAAAAGATAAGCTTTTTCTTCCCCACAGAGAATAGCATTCTGATGATGAAAGGGCAAGTTTAAGCCCTAAAAGTACTTGAGAACAAGCAGAACCCAAGCGGGGCAGGAGAGCAGTGGAACAAATGGGAATGAGGGACCCACCTCCGTTAACTGCTAGAGTGCATTGGGGGAGTACGGAAGCTTGTCTTGGGGTCACAAAGGCTGCGATCACACGCACCTGTAGATCCAACATAGCTGCGAATGCCTGATGGATCTAAAGGAGACAATCAGACAGCAACATCTGGGAGAGGTCCTGCAGTTGTCAGCAACCCGTGCTGCTCTGCCACAGAAGCGAAGTTAAAAGATGCCAGGAAAAGTCTGGCTTTAAATGGTTGTGATGGGCCATGGACAGACTTTCCCCTGTCTGATTGCTCAAGCATAGTCTCAGACCATCGGGATGGTCTGATCATTCCACCCCAATTCCGTGCCGTTGTTTCCCCCCCCCCCCTCGCAGTATGTGCATGATCACAAACTCCATAGGGAGCCCTCAGTGCAGAGGTGCGATTCCTCGTTTAAGCCCATGGGAAACAAACAGCAAAACCACCACCCCTGACTCACCCGCAGTTGCGTCTGATCACACAGTGACAGGTTGAGCCTGCAGCTTCAAAGGGATGTGTGATCTTGCAACTGCAGGTCAAATTCTTCTGGAGGAAATAGCCTCGCTTCCCCTCTGCTCCAACTGGCATGTGTGACCGCAGCCTAACAGAAGGAAGGACAACTAGAGACATTTAGCAGGGGGGGAATCAGAAAAATGCAGCGTTCCCTGGAAAATGGGAATCCCTGCGCCCTCCCCCACCCCCTCACGGGCCAGTTCCACCAGGGGCTGGTCTAGTCTGCAGTTATTCATTCAAATACCTCAGGGTTCGCTCACCTCTACAGGTGTGAGGAGTTGGGCACAGGGTTGCTAACCTCAAGTTTGTGCCTGGAGATCTCCTGGAATTACAAGAGATCTCCAGATGACAGAGACAAGCTTTCCTGAAGAAAATGGCAGCTTTGGATGGTGGGCTGTGTGGCATTCTGCCCTCCCCAAACTTCAATGCCTTCAGGCTCCACCCCCCCCCCCCCCCCCCCAAATACCCAGAGCTGGCAATCTTCGTGCAGCAGAGGAGGGTTCATCTCACCCACCTGGTGTGGGCAGGTCACATGACAGTGCTGCTGCCTCATGCGTTACATGTGCAGGCACACTTCCATCGCACAGAAGCATAGTGCTGATGAGCCAGTGACTAACTTGGAGCCCTTCTCTTTGCCGCTTGGGCAGAGGATGTGGGCCACAAGCCCCGAACTGAGCAGTGGGCTTTGGAGTGGAGGGCCCTGGTCTGCTCTTCAAGAAGCTTGTTTTGAAGAACAAGTTCCTGACATATTTTCCAGTGGTTTTTTTAAAAATCTGGTTTAGAAACAAATTACAGTCTTCTCTGATTTTCAGTTGTTCATAAGATATTTTATGATTCCACAGTAGTTGGCTATGAAATTTTAAGTTGGGAGAAGTCACTTTTGAGGAGGGAGAGTGGAAGTTTTTAGGCCAATGGTAAGCATACAATATATCACTTTTCAAGTAAGAAGAGAAGAAGAAGAGACTGGATTTATACCCCGCCCTTCACTACCCAAGGGAGTCTCTGAGCGGCTGACAAACTCCTCTCCCTTCCCCGCCCCACAACAGACACCCTGTGAGGGAGGTGGGGCTGAGAGAGCTCTGACAGAAACTGCTCTTTTTCAAGAACAGCTGTGTCAGAGCTACAGCTTTCCCAAGGTCATCCAGCAGGTGCAAGTGGAGGAGTGGGGAATCAAACCTGGTTTGCCCAGATTAGAGTCCGCGCGCTTAACCATGACAACAGACTGTAAGAAAGACAGATGGAAAGGTGAAGGGTAGGAGGTTGGCCAAACAAATCCAGTAACTGATGAAGACTTTCCCAGACATGGTCTCTGGAAGAAGCAGTTCTCCTCCTAGACAGAAGGGTACCCTTTTTTCCAAACTTCTGATACCAAAGGAAGTATTGTATTTTCTGGCGTATAAGACTACTTTTTAACCCAGGAAAATCTTCTCAAAAGTCGGGGGTCGTCTTATACGCCGGGTGTCGTCTTATAGGGCGGGTGATGAAACTTCCAAGCCGGACTGGAGAATCTGCGGTTACCCCATCCCTGCCACGTCCACAGCTCGGCCGATGGAGGGGAACGAGGGGGCAACCAAAGGGAAGGGCACTGTGCAGACCTCCAGCCAAAGGGCGCCTTCCGAAAGACGGCACGCGGGGCTTAGTGAGGCGGGACTAGGCAGGGACCCCCCTGGGCAATGAAGCGGCTGCTACTTGCGCCGGCGGCGGCCGCGGGAAGAGAGGCCTTGGGCCGCTTGCACTGCCGCGGGGAGGGAAACCTCGCATCGCTCGTGGCGGCCGCGGAGAGGTCTTGTGCTGTTCGTGCCGTTGCCGGCTGCGGGGAAGGAAGCCTTGCGCCACTTGTGGTGGTGAGGCCCTGCGCTGCTTGCGCCGGCTGGGGGTGGCGCAAGCAGCGCGAGGCCTCCCTTACCAAGGCCAGCGGCGGCGCAAGCAGCAGCCGTTTCATTTCTCAGGGGGGCTCGCACCGCTGCCGGCCGCGGGGAAGGAAGCCCCCACGCCGCTCATGGGGAGGCCTCGTACCGCTCACAGCGGCTGCAGGGAGGTGTGCTGGCGCACAAACCCCTGCCCCCCCCCTGGGAATTTAAAAAGACGACGCCCCTGGTGTGAGCTAGCTTACAGTTTCTTAGCCTCCGGCGTCCACAGAGCCGCTTGAGAGAGAAGGACTAACTGAAGGTCTGGCGCTGTATTTGGTGTGCATTGGAAGAGGGGTAGTCTTATACGGCGAGTATATCCCAAACTCTATATTTTGACTGGAAAAGTTGGGGGTCGTCTTATACACCCAGTCGTCTTATACGCCGGAAAATACGGTAGATGCAAACCGTGTTGAAAACGTTAACTCTGAGAGTTGCGAATCTGCTGAGGTCTAGATCTGCTTGAAATGTGGCACGCTTCAAAGAAAGCGATGACTAACTGCAGGGGGTTCCAAGTGAAAGTGCTTAGACTTAGCCGCTTAGGGTTATGAATTTTGGATTTCAAAAGACCTGCCTCCTTAGCTGGTTGGGAAGGCAGAATGTTTGGCTTGTGTTGCTCTAACAGGCCTTGATGGGGTTGAGCTTTCTTTGGTAGAACAAGTTGAGAGCTTGGGGGTGCTCTTAGGCTTGGCCTTGGTCATGGACTAGCAAGCTGGTGGTGTTGCTAGGAGTGGCTTCTTTCAGTGATATCTGGCTTGTAAACTGGTCCCTGGTCTAGAGCCTGCCTACCTGGCTACACTGGTCCATGCTCCCGTATCCTCCAGATTTGGTCTGCCTGCGAAGATGCTCAGAAGCTTTGGCTGGTGCCAGGCGCTTGGAACAGAGAAAACTCCAGTGCCGCACAGTCTGTGCTCGCGGCCTCTCTGCTTCTGGGCCCAGTTCAAAGGGCAGGCTCCTGCTTTTGGTGCCCTCCACAGCCTGGGGCCCTCGTGCCTGTCAAACTGCATCTCCCAGTGTGTTCCCGCAGGCCACTCCTTGTCCTTAGACAGCCTTCTCCGTGTGATCAGAGGAGGGTCTTAGGATTGCCAACTGGCTGGCAGTCAGTTCGAGGGGAGTTTCCTGTAGCAGGATTGGTCCTCTGGAGTAGCTTTCCAGGGTGCATGCTCTCCGCATTCAGAAAAACGTGACAATTTGGTTTTGTTGCAGGGGGCATTTGATGGAGGGTAAATGGTTTTGGCAGGTCTGGCTGTTCCGTTTTTATTGTGCCCGTTGATTCCTTGTGTGGTTACATGCTGTTGCTCTGCTGCCTTGAGGCTGGGGGGGGGGGGGGCTCTGCATATTCTAAATAAAGAAATGGTGTGCAAGTGAAGGGAGGGGGGAAATGGGAACAAATTCAGGGGGAGCCCCCATCCTTTGCCATTTTCCCTGAGAACTTTTTGTTTTCATTTTTCCTGATGGATTTCTTAACTTTTGGAGTGAATGGTGGTGATGGGAAGTGTTGCCAAGTTCCAGCCAACTTCGGGTTTCCAGGGCAAGAGACGTCCAGAGGTGGTCGGCCATCACCTGCCTCGGCAAGGTCTCCCTTGGCGGCCTCCCATCCAAACGCCAACCAGGGCCAGCCCTGCTTAGTTCCCAAGATCTAACGAGATCGGGCTGGCCTGGGCCCTCCAGGTCAGGGCTGAAGGGATGAAATTATTTTAAAGACAAGGTTTTATTCACTGAAAAGGTACAGCATGAAAGATTGTTATGTAAGGCAATTTACAGCATTAGATAATGATGTCTTATATATACTGTAGATACATACATTTTCCAGGACGTTGTGACTAATTTGGCAACAATTAATAGACTATACTGTATTGGATAAATATGTTATTAAAGAGTCTGGTGTTCTCAGTGGTAGAAAGTTTAACTTGATATCCAAATACCCAGATCAGCCTTCCTGTTTTGTCTGTATGAATGTCTTTCTCTCCAAAGAATATACTTCCTTTTGTTTACTACACTCATTTCCATCTTTAATTTCCCCCGACATCTCAGTTGGCAAAAATTAAAATGTGTGCTAAGCATAGGACCAGTTTGCATCTATATATTGGGTATATGTGCAGTTCTGTTTTGCAGAAGACCGAGGCATTACTACTTTTACATTCCAGAAACATGTCAATTTGCCAACTAGTAACATTTTTATACTCCCAAGTTATAAATGGTGCATTTTTGTGTAGCTAAAGCAGCAAAGTATATTTAGACTTGATAGGAAGTTGTTCATAAATGCCAGTTTTCCCCAAACTGTCAGGGTTAGGGTGCTTGATTTTTGGAAGAGGGTATTCCCCCCCCCCCCCCCGCTTTCAGATTTCTGGCAATGTGACCTCTCTGTGCACTGAGCTGGTCCATGCTCTGACCCCCCCCCCCCCAACAATGTGGGCAGTGCTGCACGGGGTTGGTTACTTCTTGGCTGCTGGTGGCATGGAGGCGGGCACAGGCACATCTTGCTTGGATTGTCAAAATACCTTGAAGCTGCCCTGGGCTGAGCTCACCAGCCTGGTTCCTAGGTGTGCATGCATGGGGAGGGGAGGGGGCCTGCTGGCTCAGTGGGGGAACCTCTGCTTGACATGCAGAAGGTCCCGGGTTCAACCCCTGGCAGCATCCCCAGTTAAAAGGACCAGGTAGGAGGTGATGGGAAAGACCTCCGCTTGAGAGCGGCTGCCAGTCTGAGTAAACAAGACTGACCTTGATGGACCAAGGCTCTGATTCAATATAAGGACGTTTCATGCATTTTTGTGAGCTACATGAAATTAAATTGATACTGCAAGCTTTTACTCCCAGAATGTCAACTTTGCTGCTGAGAATCTGGCCGTCAGCCAAATTGCTGGCTTTTGCGTGTAGAGTTTTGGGAATTAGCCCCAAGGTGTTTTTTAAAAAAAGTCAGGGAAATTCAGATTGTCAGTCACTGGTAGCAGTAATAATAGTTAAGCTCTGGACGTACGGATGGGCTGAATACCCTCTCCTGAAAGAGGCTTCCTCGGGAGGTGGTGTGCTCCCCTTTGAAGGTTTTGAAGCAGAGGCTAGATGGCCTCCTGACGGCAATGCTGATTCTGTGACCTGAGGCAGATGGTGAGAGGGAGGGCGGGAAGGGCTGCCTCAGGGGCCCTTCCTTAGGCACCCAGGGAAATGCTGATCACCACTTCGGAGTCAGAAAGCAATTTTTCCCCAGGCTAGTTTGGTCAGGGATCCTGGAGGTTTGTTTTGTTTGTTTTGGTTTTCTGCCCTCTTCTGGAGGGCAGGGGTCACTGGGAGTGTGGGGGGAGGTAGTTGTGAATGTCCTGCATTGTGCGGGGGGCTGGACTGGATGACCCTGGTGGTCCCTTCCAACTCTACAATCCTGTGATTCTGTGGACACATCTGATTTACTCTGACTCTCTGTTGTATGAAGGATCTCCTTCTTAACAGCTCATTCAGTTAAAGGTTTCCCAAGAAGCTGGGGGCCTGTCTGACCCAAGAATATGCTCTGCTGGTACAAAAATCCTGAGTCAGGTATTTCAGTGAAGAGGAAGAGAGTGGGCACAGATGACTCTTTTCCATCTGCCAGGAATCAGGGCTGGTGCTACCATTAGGCCAAGTTAGGCGACCGCCTAGGGCAGGGGTGTCAAACATGTGGCATCTATCAGGCCCGCAAGGGACTGGCTGTCTCCTATTTCTTCCTCCAGTTGTGCTGATGCTGTTGCGTCATAGCTTGCTTTCGTAGACTCGCTCAGTCACTCAGGAGAGAGAGATAGGCCAGCTTTTGCTCCCTGCACTGGGCTGAGGCACCTCCCCCTCCCAGATTCCTACAGCACAGGCATTTTGATGCAATAATTCAGAGCAAAAAGTGTCAGTTATCAGAGACTGTTAAATAAACTAAATATTACAAGAATACTAATGTTTCAGGCATGTTTTTATTTTAAGTTAAAATCTTTGTGTTTGTGTCCTTTATAAAGTTTATACCTCCACTGCCTGGCATTACATTTTATGACTCACAGGGCCTGGCCCGACAAAGTCCAATTTATGTCAAATCCGGCCCTCTGTAAAAATGAGTTTGACACCCCTGGCCTAGGGCATAGACCTGAGAGGAGTGCAGAACCGACAATCAGCGCCCCTCCAACCGGCCCTGGTTCTCCTGCACTTTTCCTCCTCTGGGCAGGTGCGGGGGCTCCTGCAGCAGCAGCTCCTGCTTGCCCGTTCTACTTAGCCATGAGCCCCAGGAAGTGTGAGACCAGACAAGGAGCTGCTGAGCATGCCCGGCTGGGGGGAAGAAGTGAGGCGGGGACTTCCTGGCAGCCAGGGAGGGAGGGGTGAGTGACCCTTCTGGCCCTGGAGCTAAACGAGGGCAATTATTATTTTTAATTAATTAATTAATTAATTAATTAGATTTCTAGGCCGCTCTTCCCGCTGTTGCAGACCCAGAGAGGCTTACAAGACTTGGACAAGCCAAGATTCATAAATACAATAAATACAATAAGAATTAAACAGATTAAAACATTATAAAACATAACAGTATTCATACAACACTCAATAGAGTTAAATGGCGAACCATTTGCCCCAACATTTCCAGGCCCAGATGACAAGCGGCAGTGTCAAGGAGCCAGATGGTCTTCTCTGAGGCCCCTTGTTGATTGGGGAAGGGTGAAGGCGTGGGTTAAGGTGGCCCCGAGGCCAAGCGCTTGCCTCCCCCCTGCCTGCCCGAGCCCGCAGGAGCCAAGGGCAAGACTGCAGGGGCTTGCCTCCCCCCCCCCCCCCAGCATGAAGAAAGATTAAAGCACTTGGGGATCTTTAACTTGGAGAAATAATGGCTGAGGGGTGACATGATGGAGGTTTATAAGATTATGCATGGGATAGAACAGGTAGAGAAAGAAGTCCTTTTGTCCCTTTCTCATAATGCAAGAACTCGTGGGCACTCCATGAAATTGCTGAGCAGTCAAGTTAGAACTGATAAAAGGAAGTCCTTCTTCTCCCAAAGAGTGATTAACACGTGGAATTCACTGCCACAGGAGGTGGTGGCGGCTACAAGCATGGACGGCGTCAAGAGGGAATTATTAGATAAACATATGGAGCAGAGGTCCATCAGTGGCTATTAGCCACAAGGTTTAGATAGGAACTCTCAGTCTGGGGCAAGTGATGCTCTGTATTCTTGGTGTTTTTTTGGAGGGGGGACTGTGGCAGAGCTTCTAGTGTCCTGATTCCACTGGTGGAACTCCCGATGGCACCTGGTATTTCTGGCCACTGTGTGACAGAGTGTTGGACTGGATGGGCCACTGGCCTGGTCCCACATTGGTTTTTCTTATGTTCTTAGCATGTGCACCGTTCTTCAAGGGCGCAGACTTTCCAGTTTCCTGGGGGGGGGGCCTGGGGCTGGGCCAGAGGCATTGCTATGCTAGGTTCTTAAAAGAACTGAGGCCTAGTGACATCATAGGGAGGAGCCAATGACATCACAGACCATTGCTACTATCTATGGAGGCAGAGTGATGTGGGATATTGGAAGGAGCTCCCCAGAAATTTGGGGGGGGGGCTGGGAACCCTTGGGAACCCCCCTAGCCATGCCCCTGGGCTGGGCTAAACCCAGGAAAAGGTGAGAGTTGGCCAGTGGTCATAGTGGTATCTCAGCAGTCTCCTGCTGTGTCCTTTATTCAAAATCACTTTTAGAATAGTCACTTTAAGATCTGCAAATATATATACTATGTGCATAAAACAAACAAATGGTCACAAATTTGAAAGTAAGGAGGGCAACACAGAAAATCCTATAAGGGAACATTTAAAATTTTTTCCTGGACATTCATTTACAAGAGTCTTGTTTCTGCCTTATTAATATGGGTGACTTTGCACTGAAATTTACTAAATTATGGCATCACAGATACCTTCGTTTGGTAAATGCATGGCTGAAGTCTCTGAGCCAGAATACCAAACAGTTGTTGTGCACTCAATTTCTGAGAAGTATACAGAGTTCAGAGTAGCAGCAATCTTCTTCTCACTTCAAGTGAGTACAAGTCCCAGAGCACTGAGCCTATTCCCAGGGGCTGTCATTCCACTTTGCTACCTGTCATTCCAGTCCCAGAACACTGAGCCTATTCCCAAGGACTGTCCTGTTCATTCCATTCTGTGACCTGTCATTCCAGTCCCACAGCACAGATTCTATTGCTAGGGATCATCATTCTACTCTGGGGACTGTCATTCCAGTACCAGAGCACAGATTCTCTTCCTAGGGACCGTAATTCCACTCTAGGGGCTGTCATTCCAGTCTCAGAGTAACCTATCTGGGCCCAAAGACCTTAATGGAAACACCATTCCACCTTTTAATGTCTCTCGCCTTGAAAACCATCCAGGGTTACCATGTGTTGGCTATGGAGCTAGTTTTAAAATTGTGAGCAGACTGATTTTTTAAAAAATTGTAGAAACTATTCAGATATAATCTCACTTCCCTTAATAGGAAGGAAGGAAGGAAGGAAGGAAGGAAGACAGAGGGAAAGAAAGAGGGAAGAGAAAGAGAGAAAGAAAAGAAAGAGGAAGGAAGACAAACAGAGAGACAAAGAGAAATGTAGAAAGAGAAAGAGAAAAAGACAAAAGTAAGAAAAAAACAGAGAGAGACAGAAAGAGAGAGAAACAGAAACGACTCAATTTTTTTTGTAAGTTTTATTAGGATAGTCAGTGTGGATCGTTGTATTGCCATCTAGATTAGCACAGGTAAATTTGTGAAATTAGGCTAGCGAGTAGGGTACTGCGGGAACTACTGCTTAGAGTGCAGCATTCCTATTGATATTTCCGAGTACTACCCACTTATGTGGTTGGCCCGGGGCATTGCATTGCAGTGCAGAGGCCACCTTAAATGGTTGAAATAGGACTAGGGATGCCAGTGCTCCTGTGGAGGGGAAAGTATAGCGGTGGGACTAGGCATGTAGTGAACGGAAGAGGGTGGAGAAATAGAGAAGCTCGGCCCCCTTCCAGCCTGTGTCCCATCCCAAGGGTGGCAGATAGTGGGGCTGGGACTAACCCCTCTTCGACATTGGTGTTGTGCAATGCCAGGTCCCTAAATAACAAGACCTCTACACTGTGAGACTTCTTGCTCAAGCAGGGAGTGGACCTGGCATGCGTGACAGAGACCTGGGTGCAAGATGGGGAGACAGTGGCTCTCTCCCAATTGGCTCCACCCGGGTTCTCGGTCCTCCACCAATCACTTACTGAGGGGTGGGGGGGGAGTGGCGCTTTTCATTCGGGAGGCTTACTCCTACAGGGTGCTCCTGCCGCTGAAACTTGTGGGCATTGAATGCTCTGGCCTGGTGTGGGAAGCCAGGGAGAGTTTGGCTATTTGGGGGGTGTACCGGCCGCCCAATGCACCACCCATTAGCCTGCAATCTCTGGTCAAGGCTGTGTCCGGCTGGGCATTGGAGCCCCCTCAGCTTATAGTCCTTGGTGACTTTAATGTCTATGCTGACGATGCAGCCTCTGGACTGGCAATGGACCTGGTGTCGGCCATGGCGGCACTGGGACTCACCCAATATGTAATGGTCCCCACGCACTGGGCCGGGCATACACTCAACTTGATTTTTGCAGTGGGGGTTATGGTGGACCGAATCACTGCCTCGGCAGTTCCATGGTCAGACCACCATGCCCTGAAGGCCGTCTGAATGTGCCACTCAGACCCTGTGTGGGCAGCGAGTGTATTTTGGCTCACCCGCGGAGTCAAATGGACCCTCAGCAGCTCCTGATGGCTCTGCAGTATCTCATGCCCCCTGGCGGCTCGCTGGATGAGCTGGTCAAGGACTGGCAAGTCTGGCTCTCAGCACCCATCGACGAGATTGCCCCCTGACGCCCTCTGTGTCCTCGTTCTAAGCGGGCTCCCTGGTATACTGGGGAGCTGCGGCAGATGAAACAAGGACTCAGAAGATTAGAGAGACTGTGGCGGTGCACCCGCGATGAAGCATCAAGAGCATTTTATAGGACATTTATGAGATCCTATAAGGTGGCAGTCAAAGCCACGAAGAGACAATTCTATGTGGCTGCAATTGCATCTGCAAGCTTACACCCAGCACATTTAGAACCATTCAATCTTTAACAGAATTGCCACAGGGCAAACCAAACAATAGGGAAATGGATATCGGCTGTGAGGCTTTTGCGAGCTACTTTGTGGATAAAATCTTGCTGCTCCGCCGTGATCTCCCGGCCACAGTTGAGACAGTGAGCAAACTTGAGGCTCCATGCACATCTTCTAGTTTCATTCTGGATTATTTCAGTCCACCCAGTCTGGAGGAAGTCGACAGACTGCTCTCAACAGTACGCCCAATCACATGCAGCCTTGACGTGTGCCTTTCATGGCTTATAAAAGCCAGCTGTGAGGGGTTGCAAGGTGCCCTTAGGGATATTACCAACAAGTCCTTCGAGGAGAGGCTGTTCCCGGGGGCACTCAAGGAAGCAACGGTCCACCCTCTCCTGAAAAAAACGTCATTGGATCCGGCTGAATTGGCCAACTATCGACCGGTTTCCAACTTGCCCTATTTGGGCAAGATCCTGGAGAGGGTGGTGGCGATTCAGTTGCAGGGCTTTCTGGATGACACTTCCGTGCTGGACCCGTTTCAGTCCAGCTTCTGCCCAGGTCATGTGACGGAGACGGCTCTGGTTGCCCTCACAGACGACCTCCGATAGCATCTGGATCGGGGCGGAACGATGGTGCTGGTGTTGTTAGATCTGTCTGCCACGTTCGATACAGTCGACCACCAGTTACTGATTCACCGCCTCACCAACACGGGGGTTCAGGGGCTTGCCTTGCAGTGGCTCGCCTTGTTCCTCCAAGGTCGGGGACAGAGGGTGGCGCTGGGGGAGCAGATGTCCCAGGGGCACCAGCTGGTGTGCGGAGTGCCACAAGGGACGGTGCTTTCCCCAATGCTCTTTAACATCTATATGCGCCCTCTTGCCCAGATTGCAAGAGGCACAGGCTGGGCTGTCACCAGTATGCTGATGACATCCAGCTGTATCTGCTGTTGGGCGGCCGGTCCAAAGCCACCCCAGATGACCTGGAGTGGGTGCTTCAGGACGTGGCAGGCTGGCTCAGGCTGAGCCGATTGAAATTGAATCCAGTGAAGATGGATGTCCCGTGCCTGAGTTGGAGTGGGCCGGGGGTAGGGATCCCACTACCGACCTTCGGGGGGGGGGGGGGGCGCCTGCTAGGAACAGGATTTTCTTGCTCCAGGGAAGCTCCGGAGCAGTGCAGTGATACTCTGGAGGAAATTGTGAGCACGGAGCAAATGGTGGGAAACTGACCAGAAGCTCCGGTGCTAGCTTCGGTGTAAACCGCGGGGGAAAGCTAGTGAGAAAACGCCCAGGGAGATGCAGGGGTGGAGTCATAGAGGAGCGGCTTAAAAGGGGAATTAGAGCATCCAATAGGGACCAGGGAAGAGGGAGGATAGACAGGGGGACAAGGGATGGGCACAGACAGGGGAAGAGGATATAAAAGGGGACAAACAGCTGAGGTTGAGGAGGGTTGGTCAAGAGTCTGCGCTAGAGACAGAGGAAGGACTGAGACCAGGAGTAAGCTGCTAAGGGTGAAGCAGCCCAGCTCTCCCAGATCTGAGACCTCAGCATCCCCCAGGACCATGGCAGGAGGAGGAGGAGGAGGACAGATCTCACACCTTAATAAAGTTCCTTTATGTTTATTTAAAGAGGTGAACATCAATTTCCAGGATGATCGTAGCATCTCACCCTTCCTTCTCTTTCTGCAGTATGGCAGTGCTGTACTTCTCATGGCTGGCTTTGGCGGTCTTGAAGTGGATGGGGTGCCTGCAGAGTTTAAAAGTTCTGCTGCTGTTTATTTGGCATGCAGACCAGAGCAGACCAGAGCACTGGCACGCCCCAAGTAGTGTCTGGAAAGCATTTGGCTCATTTTTTCCAGTTGTAATTTCTGGCACTGAAGGAACCGTGTTCCTCCTTAACGGCCGCCCAGCCCCCTTGGAAGGGATTCATCAGTGCGCTGGCCTCCCAAGGCCGAGAGCTTCCACTTAAGTGATATCTGGAATCTGGTTTATAAGCGTTTTTATTCTGCAAAACACACTGCAAAGCACAAAACACTGTTTTCCTGTTCAGAGCTTTTACAGTTTTTATTTCCTCTATCTCCACAGCAACCCAGTGAGGCTGAGGGAGGAGGACTTCTAAGGGCCCCCCCTCACCCTAGCACAATGGCTGGGCAGGGCTTTTGACCTCCATCTCCGCCCCAAAGATGGGATCCCTCTTTTCTTCCCCTTCTGACTCTGGGAAGGGCTCCAAGATGTCCTTATTAAAAAGATCCTTTCCTTTTCAACAAGTTTGGTCTATGAAGCAGCTCCTCTTAGCATCACAGAGGCAGCTTTCAGGGTTTAACAAGTCATAGATATCACTGGTTTGAAGGCTCTATTCTGGGCTTCCTTGGGTACTTAGCTCGGGTTGCCAACTCCAGGTTTGGAAATTCCTGGAGATTTGAGGGTTGAGCCTGGCGTCCGGGAAAGGGAGGAACCTCAGTGAAGTATATAAAAAAGCTGCCATTTCCCGTAGGGGAACTGATTGTTGTCATCTGGAGATCAGTTGCAGTTCTGGGAGCTCTTCAGGCCCCACCTGGAGGTTGGCAACCCTCTGCTTCGCACAGCCTAAAAGGTGCTTTTGCTGATTGAGAGGAGAAGAGTAGCAGCCCCGCAGCAGTGCTCTCCTGTGAACCGCAGGCCCAGCAGGGGCGTTCCGTCCCCTGGAAAGGAGAACTTCATAACAGGCTGTTCCATCCTGGGTCTCTTCAGAAGGGTGCCAAACCCTCCCCCCCTCTTCCTCCTCTGTAGCTGGGATCTTGTTTTGATCCTGAAACAATCATCAGTGGACTTGGATCTCCCCTGTTTCCAGGCGTAGGTGTGGGATGAATCTTTGTCAGTTTGTCAGTATGCAGCAGCTTGTAAGCGGGCTCGATGTTATAGGGGGCTGTCTGCACAGAATGG
Source organism: Lepidodactylus listeri (assembly GCA_029233225.1). Taxonomy (NCBI): domain Eukaryota; kingdom Metazoa; phylum Chordata; class Lepidosauria; order Squamata; family Gekkonidae; genus Lepidodactylus; species Lepidodactylus listeri. Next base: position 71,848,917 of record JARCFY010000013.1, read on the forward strand.
TCTCAAGGGGAGAAGTGTGGAAACAGATGGGGAACCCTGGTCACTGCTAGGATCCCTATACCCCCTCTTTTGAATAATGGATCCTTCCAATTAAAATGTGCTAGGCGTGGGTGGAAGTGGGGGGGGGGGGGATCTGCCTCCCTGTTTTTTTAATTGGATTAACAGTCGGCTAGTAAATGCCCAAAGGCTAGACAGGGATGAACAACTCCTCTTTTTCCACAGAAATTGCCAGAGAGTCCCAATCCCCAGGAAAGCAGATGAAAAGCAAGCAGGCTGTGGGAGGGAAAGCGCCACCCTCCAGAACACGATCTGGTTTGCAGAGGAAGGGGGAGGCTATTGGAGCAGCCTTGCTTTGCAGAAACAAATCTGGGCTAGGAATCAGGGAGCAGGATGTGGTCAGCTGTGGTCTGTTTCTCCTCCCTGACACTCCTACTAAAATCCTTTTAAAATCAGTCCTCTCATCTGGGATTGAAGTGAAGATTCTTAAGGGGCTCGCTCCGTCTCCTGAGTTTGTGCTCCTGGGATAAAAGGAGCTCTTAGTTTTCTATTGTAGTCCTCACTTCTAAGTGAATTTAGCAACAAGTAAAAAGATTCCAAATTGCATCACACTTTGCTAAGACACTTACCTGTCAAGAATTCCCTGCTTACCTGGCTGACCTTGGTTCAGCCCATTTCTGGGACCTTTGTAATTGGTGGTGGCAGAGGGTGCCACAAAGCCCCAAAAATCTGAGTGCCACTCAAGGTGCTTATGTACTTTTAAATGGTCTGCCCATCTCTTGGAAGTTAGCCAGTTGTCAACAAGAATGGACCCTCTGTGCCCTTACTGCAGCTAAAAGACTGGTCTTACAACACTGGAGAGATACAAGCCCACCTCTGGTAAATCATAGAATCACAGCACCATAGAGTTGGAAGGGACTTCCAAGGTTATCTAGTCCCACCCCCTGCACAAGGCAGGAAATTCACAAATACCTCCCCCCCCCCCCCACTCCCAGTGACCCCTGTTCCACATCCAGAAGATGACAAAAAAACCTCCAGGATCTCCAGCCAAACTGTTCTGGAGAAAAATTGCTTCCTGACCCCAAATCAGTGGATTGAGGACCCTAGAACTCTATAAGTATTAGAATGCACAAGAAGTGGGGACCCGCAATATTTGTGTGTGGGGAGGTATTCCCTGCGGCTCCCAGATGCCTGGCCTGCAGAAGCAGCAAGAGCTTCGCATGGAGGAGGGGGAGGATGTGGCGGCCACAGGTAAGCCCAGCAGGTGGAGCTGCCCAGCCCACCAAGGCTTCTCCCCCCACAAGTGGCAATGGCGGCGAGCCTTGTGTGGCTCCCAGCCAGTCAGCCCGCCAAGGCTTCATCCCCCCCCCCCCCCAGCAGCAATGGTGGCGAGCTCTCTGTGGCTTCCAGCTGCTGGGGCCGCCGAGGTTTCTCCCCTGTGCCGCTCCCAACCTCCAACGTTCCTTGTAGCTGTCATTTCCTACCTCCGCCTCAGTTCCCAGCAGTAAGTGCATTCTCTGTGTATATGAAAGAACCACTTTTTTAACTTTTTGGGGGATTTGTATCTCCCATATAATTTTCTCAACATTTCAGATTTTTCTGCACACCTGGGGAGTGCCTCAAGTGTGCAGGAAAATTTGTTTACTCTCCATATGCTCCCAGTGTGCGGATTTAGATATCCACACGCAAAGGGGACCCTTGGCTGTTAGATATATAGATGGCATATAGATGACAATTGTATACAGGCATTTTTAGCTATTTGGAAATCTTTCATAGAAGCCTATGTGTAGATCTGCCACCACTGTTATATTTTTGTTTCTTCTTTATATATATGTGTTGCTTGCTTGTTTTTATTAGATTCAGGTGGGTAACCATGTTGGTCTGAAGCAATAGAACAAAGCATTATGCACATGAAAGCTTATACCCAGAATTAAACTTTGTGGGTCTTAAAGGTGCCACTGGACTCAAACGTTAGTCTATTGTTTTTGTTAGGTCCTAGATTTTGAGTTTTCTTCCTCCTTATTCTTTTCTCGCTCTCCCTCTTTTTTTGAAAGAAAGAAATTTAAAAACAAAACGTGCCACGCAGGTGTGCTCATCTGTCGTGTTCCATGGCTCTGCTTCTCCTCTGCTCTGCCAGGGAGTCGGAGCCTGTGTGGGCGGACTCTGGCACTTAGCAGGCCATGGGGGCTCAGTCCCAGTCCACGGCCCCTGGCATTTTGGAAGGCAGGAGCAAAGTGGCTTTTAATGAACAATTAGATAGGTAGAATACACCTGTTAAGCATCCCTTCCTCTCCAAAAGTGAAAGAACTAGATACTTTCATTTTAAAAGTCAGCCGACAATTGAGGTGTCCTTGAGGGGGTCCAGATTTGGTTTCTACCATCCTGAATAATTTGGTGATGCCTGCAGACTGGGCCACTTCACTTGGTTGCAGGGTGGAGCTTGAAATCCAGACGGTTGATGCCCTCCCTACATCTGTAGTTGCTGTTCCTGAGCCTTTATTCCTAAAATTGTTTCATCTTCTTCCTTCTCCCTAGTGTATTCACTGGCTGTGCAGAAATTCTCTCAGACGCTTCAGTCCTTTCAGTTTGACTTTATTGGAGACACGCTGACAGACGATGAGATCAATATCGGTAGGTGCTTCCTTTGTGCTCTTCGCATGGTTTTATAACAAATTCTTTATTGAAAACAACGTTTTTGGTTTTAATACTTCCGAGCTCCCTTTCTGAAGAGCTGGTCTGATAACTGTCACATGGATTCCTTGTGGTTGTGGATCATTTGCAAACTAATGTGGAACCAGCACCTTGCCGGTTGCAGCCTTAGCGGCTGGAGCTGGCGCAGTGAGGCGCAGGGGCTTCTCTCCTCCCCGGTGCCGATTCCATATTTCCCCCGTCAGACGAGGGGTCTGCACAGCTGCTGGGTGGCTGGCAGGAGTCAGATGTGCCAGGTCAACGACTTGGACAAGAACCACAACCAGCTGGCCCTTGTGGCCAGTTCCCGCACTGGAACTTTATACGGAGTTGGACTAAGGGGCACCTCTGACTAGGCTGAAACAAGGGATTGCACGAATGCATTCTTACTCTTAGAGCTCCTGTGAGCGGTCTGTACGAGCACCAGGACTGTTTTCTGCCTCGGCCAGAACTCCTGCCGTTCCTTCCTGCTGTGATGCTTTCCCAGTAATGTTTCAACTGGCTGCTGTGCTCTTCCTTGCGTAGACAGTATGAGCCGTTATTGCCTCAAATGTTGTCTAGACTGGCTCCAGAATCCCATTCCCAACTTGTGGAGGTGGTTCTTCTGAGTGACAGTGTGAGTGCAGAGAGATCTAGGAACACAGATGCTGCTGCCTTCTGATGAATCAGAGCCATCAAGGCCAGCGCTGTCTGCTCTGATTGACAGTGACTCGCCATGCCCCAGGCTGAGGTCTTTCACTTCACCTACCACCGGGTCCGTTTTGACTGGAGATGCTGGGGGCTGAACCAGGGACACACATGGCCCACCAAGGTCAGTATTGCCGGCTCAGACTGGCAGCGGCTCCCCAGGGTCTGAGGGCGAGGTCCTTTCAAATCATCTGCTGTGTGGTCCTTTTAAAACTGAGGATTGCACCCAGGACCTTCCACACTGTGTATATCTGGAAATTGACGTAGGGAGCCAGTTCCAAGCTACCTCTCCACGGTCATCAAATGAACAGGGAGGACTCTTGTGGAATCTCCTCCCTCCTTTTAAACTGAAGATGCCAGGGATTGAACCTGGGACCTTCTGCATGCAAAGCCAAGACTCTTCCACTTGCTTGCCCTTTTTGAGTATCCCAGCAGAATGAGACCTTGCTGTGTTGGCTTTATTTGCTTGCTTGCTTGATTTGTGCCTGTCCTTTCTCCCCAGTGGGGATCCAGGCTTGCTTACCTCCTTCTCCTCTCGTGCACTTTATGCAAGCAAGCTCCCCGTGGCTTGGGACCATTCCAGGACTCTGAGAGGGGGCTGTGCCTTATTGTCTGGGGTTTCATTTTTTGGTCTCTCTGCTCATGGTCCCAGTTTTCCTTCTGGCTGAAAGTGGCAGGTGTTTCATCATCAAATAATTAATTGGACTGGCAAGGAAGTAGCCTTGGAAACTTAAGCTAGAATCCTTTGGGTGTACTTCCAGACCATGCCTGTGGGGAATCGGCATCTGTCTCTTGAATTCCCTGCTGCCGTTCACACAGTGGGCCGGGAGGCTGGGAAACTCCCGTGCGTGGGGGGGGGGGGTCTGTGGGACCCCAAGGGGTCTAATGAAATGAGCTGGAAAGTCTGGACTCTTGGAAGACCAGGAAACCCTAGGAAAAGGCAGACAAAAAGGCATCAGAGATGAGCAGGATCAGAGGCACCATCTAAGCAAACTGTGATCTATCCTTACATATTCTGCTTGCTGCCTTTATGTCTGATTTTGATGCTGATTTCATTCTGTGCGTTTTGCAGATTTTTGTATTAAAATACTGAGGATAGGGTTTATTTAAATATTGTTATTTATTTATTTATTTGAAATTGTATAATTTATCATTTTATGCTATTAGCTGCCTCAGGCAGATTTTGGAATTACTGAAATATACTTTGATTTTAAACGGTATTGTTTTTTTCTTTTGCTTATTGCTATTAGCCACTTGAAGAACATGGAATAGGAGTATTTTTGGTAATTAATAGCAGAATAATCCTTACTTTAGCGTTGCAACGCATGACAGCCTGAGACTAAATGGTAGCCAGTGGGGCACAATGGATATTTCAGCCTGGGCCCTGCCTTTTTCTGAGGCCTTCCTGGCTTTAGCAGACAGGAATTCACAATATGTTGAACTCTAGAGATTAGTATAAGATGCCAAATCAAGCTGAGCTACTTTGGATGTCTTTTCTTGGCCACAAACCGAAGAATTACCTACCTCACTAGGTGGTTATGGAGACAAATCTCTCCATATCTATAATTGAGTAGTGGGGTGGCATTTTCTGAACATTCCATGCACTCCTAAATCAGTTGGCTCCATGATATGTCAGTCAGAAGCTGTCCCTATCCACTGGCTGCATTGCCTGAGTCCCACCCACAGAAGCGACACCCGCCAAAACTTTCCTCAGAAGATGGTTGTTTCACTCCAGTGAATACACCTACTGTCTTTACTCTCCTCACCAGATGACGATTGATTCCCTCAGGAGACAAAACCCACTGTCTTTAGCCTCCAAGCCAAGTTTGCTAAAGCAACACTTTCCAGAATGGGGCAGGGAGAATGGGGCGGGGAGGAGAACGCCAAGTAAACAGCTGTCAGCGTAGCAGAGGCGCGTGGGGGGACCAGCCCAAGTTATTAAAAAAGAAAGCCAGTGGATATACACACAAGCAGAGATAGAGGATGGGGCCAGAAACACAGAAAACAGGAATGGCTAACTTTCCTGGGTTGCCAACTCCAGGTGGGACATTCCTAGAGATTTGAGGGATGGAACCTGGAGAGGGTGAGGTTTGAGGAGGGGTGGGACCTCAGACAGGTACAATGCCATAGACTTCACCCTCCAAATGAGCCATTTCCTCCTGGGGAACCATTGTTGCCAATCTCCAGGTGGGGGCTGGAGATCACTCAGAATTACAGCTCCTCTAGGAGGGAGGGGGAGGAGATGGAAAGCTGAAATCAGAGGGGCAGATAAAGGTAGGTTGATGGGTGGCTGGGAAGGAGATAGGGTTGTCACCTCCAGGTTGGGAAATTCCTAGAGATTTGAGAGATGGAGCTTGGAGAGGGTGGGGTTTGCGGTAGGGTGGGACCTCAGACAGGTACAATACCATAGATTCCACCCTCCAAACCAGCAGTTTCATCCTGGGGAACCATTGTTGCCAATCTGCAGGTGAGGGCTAGAGATCACTCAAAATTAAAACTGCTCTTGAGGTAGCAGAGATCAGTTCCTCTGGAGAAAATGGTGGACTCTGGGTCATTATACCCTGCTGTGGTCACCACAGCAAATTGACGCTAAGTGCCCAAGACCTTGGCACTCTCCTAGAGCCTCTTTCTAGAGCCCGTTGTATTTATTTCCACAGTGGGCCTTATTCCTAGTATAAATGTAAAGTTAGTGTACTTAATGGAACATGCCCTGTACTTTTGAATAGTGGTAATTCAGGGGTTAAATGTCTGGTCACCTGAGATTCAACCCTGAGTAGCTGCTTCCTCACTCTCTCCCCTGCCCCTTCTCTCCTTCACAGCTGAGTCCTTTAAAGAGTTTGCAGAGCTGCTCCAGGAAGTGGAGCTGGAGAGGTCGATGATGGTAAGGAAGCCCTTTCTCCACTCCCCCCCCCCACCTTGGTTATTGGCCACAAATGTGTGGAAGACCCAGAGCTGAAGAACCCGGTGGACTGGGAATGAGCACAACTCTTGCTCTTTCCTCCCCATCAGAGCTTGCCTGGAAGACTTTATGAGTTCTCAGTAGGAAATGCCTCCATTTTGGTGACTGATTTGAGTCCATGTATCTAATAATAAACTGGGTGGCCCCTGAGTGGACCTTGAAAGCTGCATCAGGTGGGGGTGGGGGGTGCCGTTGGGCAACGGATGGGCCTCCAACCACTTGGGAGTGGTAACTCCTCAAGTGTACTGGAAATAATGACTTCGTAAATCAAAAAGACCCCCCCACACACAAAAAAACCCCTCCACCTCAACCTCACGGGGACTGAATGCACTTCTGAAAGGGCACTAAGAATAGCTGCGTGTCAGTTGAAGAACAGGAATGGGAGGGGCAGGAGATTAGCCTGCTGAGTCCCCTCAGAACTCATGGAATCCTGAAGGGAGAGACTTTAGGGTGGGATTTGGGACCCCTCCCAATTCCTTCTGGGCCTCCAGCTTATTTCGGGGGTGGGGGGGCAGCTGGTTACTCTGCAGGTGACCAAAACAGCCCAGCTGGCAGCAGAGAAGGAAGGCCCCTTCCTTCTGACTTGTGAGGATGCAGGGAAATGACTGTGCATCAGTGAAAAGGAACCGGGGGGGGGGGGGGCAGCGGGAGACCCTCTGATAGCCGGAGGGGAGCTAAATATGGTCCCTGAAGAATGAAACACTGAAAGCAGCTGAGGGGCTGGTCGGTTTTATTTATCGATTTTACCCTACTTTTCACCCCGAAAGGGGACCGGCACAGCTTAATAGCTGTTATAGAGAAGAGTTTGAAGGAGTTGCCGGGAAGGGGGGTGGGGTGCTCCAGATTGTCCCCCTGATGATTCTGTGTGGGCCCCGGCTTGTAACTTAAACTGACCTGAGTGACTTCTGTGTTTGGGGCAGCCCATATGCCTGTTCCTTCAAAACACAATTAGATGTTGCTGTAAAACTGCTTGGCAGAAAATTTATTTATTTATAATTTCTATTTATAAACCACCCTTCTGTGAGTTCACAGAGCTCAATGTAAAATGCAAGAATTAAAATAACTAAAAACATTTTCAGATGGTGCTAATGCTACTGATTGCATTACTGTCTCGCAAATAGATGGAGGAAAAGCAGGATGGGGGAGGGGAAGGGAGTGCCACATAAGATGGCAAACCATTGCTGTCCTCAACCAAAAGCCTGGCGGAACATTTCTGCCTTGCAAGCCCTGCGGAACTGTACCAGGTCCCGCAGGGTGCAGCTGTTGTTTGGCAGAGAGTTCCACCAGGTGGGAGCCACAGCTGAAAAGGCCCTGGCTCTGGTCGAGGACAGCCGGACGTCTTTTGGGCCAGGGATCACTAGCAGGTTGTTCTCAGCAGAGTGTAGGGCTCTTCAAGAGACATACCAGAGGAGGCAGCCCTGAAGAAATGGCAGGTTAGAACTGTCTGCAGCTCGGCTCAAGATGTAAAATGGGGAGGGGGGACTTCCAGCATCCCGAGTGCTACAAGTCTCTGTTGTGGCACTTGACTGTGATAAAGTGCATTCCAGAGGCATTCCATGTGCTGTGTGCACAGTCTCTCCATAATTTTGCCATTCTTTTCATTGAATCATAGAATCACAGAGTTGGAAGGGGCCATGCAGACCATCTAGTCCAACCCTCTGCCCAATGCAGGACCAGCCTAAAGCATCTCTGACAAATATTTGTCCAGCCTCTTCTTGAAAGCTGCCAGTGAAGGGGAGCTAACCACCTCCCTAGGCAGCTGACTCCACCTCTGAACCACTCTGACCGTGAAGTTTTTCCTAATATCCAGCCGATACCTTTCTGCATGTACTTTAAACCCTTTGCTTCGGGTCCTCTCCTCTGCTGCCAACTGGAACAGCTCCTTGCCCTTCTCTAAAGGACAGCCTTTCAAATACTTAAAGAAAGCAATCATGTCCCCCCTCAATCTCCTCTTCTCCAAACTAAACATTCCCAAGGCCCTTAGCCTTTCCTCGTAGGTCTCAGTCTCCAGACCCCTGATCATCCTCATCACTCTCCTCTGCCCCCTCTCGATTTGGTCCACATCCTTTCTGAAGTGAGGCCTCCAGAACTGCACACAGTACTCAAGGAGCGGCCTGACCAAGGCAGTATACAGAGGGGCTATATGACCTCCTGCGATTTCGATGCTGTGGCCCTTTTAATACAACCCAAGACTGAATTTGCCTCTTCTGCCACTGCATCACACTGACTGCTTATATTCAGTTTACAGTCCACTCTTACCCCAAGATCTCTTTCACATACACTACTCCTCAGAAACGTATCCCCCATCCAGTATTTGTGCTTGACGTTTTTGTGGCCCAGATGTAGTACTGTGCATTTATCTTTGTTGAACTGCATCCTGTTTGCAACTGCCCACTTCTCCAGAGTATTCAGGCCTTGTTGAATTTTAACTCTTTCGTCTTGGGTGTTTGCGACTCCTCCCAATTTGGTATCATCAGCAAATTTAATAAGTAGCCCTTCTACCCCTTCATCCAGATCATTGATAAAAATATTGAAAAGTACCGGGTTCAAAACCGAGCCCTGCGGCACCCCACTGGATCCCTCCCTCCAATCTGATGAAACGTCATTGAACACCACTCTTTGGGTGTGGTCCTCTAACCAGTTCCCTATCCACCGAACTGTGCTATAGTCCAGTCCACAGTCCTCCAGTTTACCCATCAGAACGTCATAGGGAACCTTATCAAAAGCTTTACTGAAATTCAGGTAAATCACATCAACAGAGTTCCCTCGATCCAGTAAGCTTGTCGCACGATCAAAGAAGGAAACCAGGTTGGTCTGACAAGATCTGTTGGGGACAAAACCATGCAGACTTCCCCGGATCACTAAGTGGTCCTTCAGATGCTTATAGATCGATCCCTTTAAAATCTGTTCTAGTATCTTCCCAGCAACAGAAGTCAGACTGACCGGCCTGTAGTTTCCCGGGTCATTCTTCTTCCCTTTCTTAAAGATTGGGATAACATTTGCTCTTCTCCAATCTTGTGGCCCATCCCCAGTCCTCCAGGAGGCCTTGAAGATGATGGACGGAGGCTCTGCAAGTCCATTAGAAACCTCTTTGAGGACTCTTGGGTGCACACCACCTGGCCCAGGGGATTTGTATTCGTCCAGTGCAGCCAGGTGTCTCTGCACAACCTCCCTGTCAATGTCAACCAGACACTCAGGTGTCCTGTTATGTCCTCTACCATCTCTAGATGGGCTCGAGTTCTTCAGGGAGAAAACAGGCAAAAAAGTCATTATGCCTGTCTGCTTTTTCTCTGTCCTCCACCAGAGTTTCTCCTTCTACTCCCAAAAGCAGTCCAATTGCCTCTTTTACCTTGCGTTTGCTTCTCACATATCTGTAGAAGTCTTTCTTATTGTAGCGACGCCCCCCTGGCCAGACCCAACTCATACTGAGCTTTGGTTTCTCTGATGGCTGAACTGCAGTACAGTAACTCTCTTATACTCCTCTTTAGAGGTCTGACCTTCCCTCCATTTCCTTTTTCTCCCTTAGCTTATTCTGAAGCCCTCGGTTCATCCACATTGGTTTCTTGGAGCCCTTACCATGTTTTCATCTTGCTGGAATAGTGAGGGCTTGAGCTCGCAAAAGCTCGTGTTGAAAAAGGAAGTGGTCGGCCAAACAGGTTAGGAAGTTGTGTGATTCTTGAAGTCTCCCATAATCGTAAGGTTCTGATGTCTGGCTACTCTGCCAATCTGTTCGAGGAGGGCAGCATCCATTTCCTGCCCCTGGTCAGGCGGTCTGTAGCAGACTCCAACCACAATACCCTTTGCCCTACCTCCCCTTATTTCCACCCATATACTTTCCCTGGGGCTGTCAGCCACATTCTCCAGGACTTCCTGACAAGCTAGCCCTCTCTTCACATACAGCGCCACTCCGCCTCCTCTTCTACCCTTCCGGTTTTTCTTGAACAACTCATACCCATCCGCTACCACATCCTAGTCATGAGAATCATCCCACCAAGTCTCAGTGATTCCTGTTATATCGTAGCCCTCTGTTTGCAAGGGAATCTCAAGCTCTTCCTTCTTATTCCCCATACTGCGGGCACTGGTGTATAGGAACTTGTAGCCTTGTACCTTTGTTTGACCTGTCCTACCCAGGTGGGCCCCCACTGTTTTCTCTTCTTCACTGAAGTCCCCGTGTTGGTCGTCCTCTTCCCCTTGCGGCTTCAGTTTAAAGCTCTCCTGATTCAGCTCTCCAGGTTCTTTCCGAACGTTTTCTTCCCTGATCTTAAGAGGTGAAGCCCAGAGCCCAAAGCGCTCCTGCCAGCACCACCATCTCAGCCAACGATTCACCTGGAGTACGCTCTGACCTCTTCGCACTCCTCTTCCTTTGACTGGAAGGTCAGAAGAGAATAACGCCTGTGTCCCCCAGTGCCTTCAGCTGCCTTTCAAGAGCTTCACAGTCCCCTTTAATTTTCGAGGTGGTATTCGCGGCCGTGTCATTCGTCTCCACATGAACCAGCACAAACGGGTACTGATCAGTCGGTCTTATCGGTTTTGGCAGTTGGACTTAAGTGACATGTGAGAAAATACAGAACTGATATGATCATCTCTGGTGGCAGGAATTCTATTGAACAGCCAGATTTTCTCCATGAAGAGGCTGAGGCCCTCTTTCAGGACAGCCTAGACCAGTGATGGCGAACCTTTTAGAGACCAAGTGCCCAAACTGCAACCCAAAACCCACTTATTTATCGCAAAGTGCCAGCACGACAATTTAACCTGAATACTGAGGTTTTAGTTTAGAAAAAAGAACTCATTAACATCTTTTGTCTTAAAAGAAAAACACAATAACAGAGCTTTCAATTATACAAACAACTTTTTATTGAAAGGTAAAAGTGTGCATTTGGCCTGCTTTTGAACAATTAATTTGATTTTTGCTGTTGTATGCATGTTGATAATTTGTCTAACCTTGGCTCATACTTTGTAAGTTTGAGAGCAGCCCAGCCTCGAGTCTGTGTCGTCTTTTTCCTTTTAGAGACTGAGTGCCCAAACTGCGTGCGTGCCCACAGAGAGGGCTCTGAGTGCTGCCTCTGGCACGCGTGCCATAGGTTTGCCACCACTGGCCTAGACTGAGTCAGTATACTTCCCTCCTTCCCCGGGGAACATGCTGTTTTACTCTGGTATTTCAAGGTGCCAGTCACCTGGATCCATTCAGCTAATAGCGACTCCTTGCGCTGTAGCAAGACGCTTCTGGGGACAGGGGAAGTGCCACTGTTACCAGACTGGATCCGTGGCATCCAACCCAAAGACATCTCAGCACAATGGTGTACTCCCTCCCCAGGCCAGAACTGATTAGTTCAGAACTTGTCCAAGGCCTGATTGAGCACCTTGGAGTTCTGGCGCATGCCCTTTGTTCTTCTGGTTGCAATAGTTTAACAAAGGCTCCCTCACCAGAATTTGTTCAACGCCTAAAATGTTCCACTTTTTAAACTTTTGCCTGCAGGTGCAGAATGCGAGTGATCTGCTCATCAAGCCGCTGGAAAACTTCCGGAAGGAACAAATAGGACTCACCAAAGTAAGTCTTTTTCCCCACCCTCTTGATTAGTCGCCCAGAATTAAATCTCTTGTACTGAGAGTTTGGTGGCTTAATCAACTGGATGGCAGTCGAACGATTTATTTAAAAACGAGCTCTTCCGCGTAGCCTCTTCAATTCATTGCATGTGCCCCCTGCCAGAAAAGGCAAAGCCCCGGTGTGCAGGCGGCCAGCTTGTCCCGAAGAAGGCCAGTCTAGAACCTCTCTCCAGAGGCGTCTAGTTTTCTGCATGCCCGGAACTCCTGGGCGGGGCGTGCCAGGGAACCCTGCCGTGCCCCTGCTGGTATGTTCTGGGGACAGTGGTGCCAAGCGCTCTCCTGACTCTGTGGGCTGGCTTCTCTCTAGAGGGATTACCCTCCGCGTGAGAGCACATGGAAGTTCATCCATTTAAAAAAATACAAATTGGACTGGCTTATATTTGTAAACATCACGTGTTGAAAAGCAGCCCTTTAAATAGCTGGAAAAGTTCATTTCTCTCTCACCATGTGTCAAGAAGTGTGGCATTTCTAAAGTTGCTGTCTGTAATCCCCCCTTGGCATGGAGTGTTCTGAAGCAAGCTGGCATTCCAAAGGAGAACCATAACGGCCCGAGGACTGACAGAGGAGCTCCTCAGTGCCCCCTTGGCCCCCATCTTGCCATCTTGCTCCTGTGAACTCCGAACACCCTTGGAGGGTGTGAACAGAAATAAGAAAAGAGTCAGCAAGGACCATGATCTCCGAGCTTGGCTGGTCCTTTGGTCCTTCGCTCAGAGTCTTCTTTAAAGGTTGATTGTTATGCTGAACTGACAGAACATTCCCCCCCCCCACCCCCATTTTCACAGCCTACATAGAGGTTTCTTGTTTCATGCATTCTTAAGTCAAAGCCTTATAGGTTTCATCCTTGGCAAGGGTAGGGTCATGGAAGTCAGCAGAACAGTTTTTGTGATCCCCGTTGGGTCTTGGTCGAGGGCCCTGCAGGGCAGAGTCACGGCGGGCATCTCTGGCATCTCTGGCTGCCATCAGTTGCCATGTCTCACCCCACAGATGTTCTTTCCTAGCACCAGATTAGAAGCGTGGCTGAGGTAGGCTGTTGTGAGGCCCCACGGTCAGGCTGAGGCATCTGAGTCCGTCTGCTTTCCTACAAAAAGTTCTTAATGTTCTCTTTGTTTCAAATTCAGCTGGATGCTTTATATCGTCCTCTTGTGTTCTGAGGAGCTCTGGAATTTTGTACTGCCTATAAAGTGCTTTATTCCTCCTCCCCGAAAACAAGTCCGTGCCTTCATTTGTCTCCTTCTGGCTCACTGGCAAGGATGCTGCCGTGGTTTTAAAGTCATCGGAACGTGCCATAAACATGCCCGTGGTGCAGCATCCTTATTCCCTCCCCCACATCTTTTCAAGGGCCAAAACAGCCATTGGGGGGCGGGGTTGTGGCCATCTGGGCACTTGATAAAATATTGGGGGGAGGGGAACCAGAGCACCTCAGCCCATGGCCCTGCAGCCCCAGTCGGGATCAGGCCCCCATGACTTCAGAATGGCCGCCGTGACCTCACGGGGGCCCCAAGGGTGCTGCCCTTGGAGTATGTCCTTTCTGACCAGCCAGCATCAAGAACTTCCAGCTCTGGTCGCTTGGGTCTAGTATTAATACTAGAGCTACGTGTCACACTGAGTACTTCGACACACTTAAATGCGTTTGTTGCCTTTGACTCCTCAGTTCTTCTCAGCCCATAGAATCTGCAGCCCACTCTGAAGGATCCTGGGAGGAAGGGGGGTGGGGGTCCTGTTTGATACTTGCTGTGTTCTCTTTTTAAGGTTCAAGTGGTTTTCTGTGTTGGGGGGCGGGGGAGGAATCCAGTTTGCCTCTAACTCCCGAAGGCGCATCTTTTAGCAGTACAGGGACTTGTTTTAAGGTGATTTAAGAAAAGTTGAAAGGCCTGGCTTGGAGCTGTGGTGGCTGCTGGCTCTGGTGCCCAGTAAAGTAGCGCTGGATTATCAGCAACTCAGAGGGAAGAGTTCCCTGAAGAGATATTTTTAGAAGATCTTTGTTATTAATTTGGTAGCCCATTGCTCTCAAGCAACTGCCTACGCCTTCTCCTGCTGCTGCCTCCTGGCACTGAGATTCAGAGGTTTACTGCCTTTGAACATGGAGGTTCTCTTTAGTCACCCTGGCTCGTGGCCACTGACAGACCCCTCCTCCATGAATCCATCCAGTCCCCTTTGAATGGAATGGCTGAGCACGGCCTTCCTCTCTTCCTCCTTTCCATCGCCACAGCCCGAGCCTTGGGCTGGAGCCACTTCCCAGACAACCCAGTTTTCCTTGCCTCATGGACCAGCGGCAGAAGGCTGACAAGGAGCGGGGGGGGGGGGGGGGGGAGCCACGATTCTACCCCGACATGATGCCGTCCAGCATCTCTTGCTTGCCTCGGTGTTCAGTCAGAGAAGCCTAGAAGCTGATGGCAGAACGGAAATGTTAGTCTTCCAAGTGCCACAAGACTCCCGCTGGTCTCGGCTTTGACTGACTGACCTGGCTGCCTCTCTGGACCCCCATCCCTGAGGGGATTCCAAGAGCAAATGGTGGGGGGGGGAGTCCTTCTGGAGAGCGGGGGACCTTGGAGGGGGTGAAGCAGCAGAGATCCCGGGGGGGGGGGGGGGCGGGCCAGGATTTGCAGAAGGGGAGCGTGGAGGACCGTTGGGCAGCCCAAGCTGGCCGGTCGCAGCTCGCCTGAAAAAGGCAGGGATTGTTCCTCATGTTAAATTGCACACACCTGATTCTTCTGTAAATAACTTGGGTAAATCTAATTCCATGGTAATTCCCTGTGTGTGCAAAGCCTCATGTCTTTATCTCAGTCATTGATTTCAGTTGGTCTCAGGTGGCTTAAATCAAAAGAACTCTCCCTGCATTTCTTTGTGGTGCAGCCAGAATAAGTGTCTTTTGAGTCAGCAACCTCAGTCTTGTCCTGATAGCTGGTGTTAAACCAGAATATGAGAGACATGTTCAGCCCCCCCCCCCCCCTTTTGCCTGGCAAGCACTTTTATTTCTTAGAAAGAAGGCCTCCTGGCGAAGCTTAGAGGACCAGAGGGTGTCCTACGCTTACTGGGTCTTTGGGCGTGGGGAAGCTATATTGGTGAAGGCTGATAATCACGCTCTGACTACTTGTCGTATGCTCGAGCTTTATTTTCCGAGTATGTGTGAAGGGGCTGCTGTGTGCTAATGCCCCTTCTGAGAGTTCCAAAACTTCCTGCAGGGTCCGTACGGTTGAGGTGCTCCCCCTGTCCCAGCCCACCTGCCGTATGGTTATAACCGTGTGTGTATTCTCATCTGTCTGTCCCATTGGCACCTTTCCCCTCCACGGAAGAGCTCAAGGACCGTCTCCACGGATCCTCTTCCCTTTCTGCTTCATACTCACAACAGCCCTGTGAAGTGATGTAAAGTACTGGGTTCAGAGACGCGTTGCAGTGAAATCAGCTCATAAGTTTACTGATGGTACAAAACACGACTGCTGAACCATGCTCAGGGGTCTGCTTAAATGTCCGTCTAAACCGCACCCCCGGCCTCGCCCAAACTCCCTGATAGGGTCAATTACAGGTGACCTTAGACCATAGGTCCCCTTGCAGATCCTAGGTGGCCGATTGGCCCACATTATGATCCGCATGGGCTATTGTCTACCGAAGCAAAGCTCCGGTAGCCAGCCCGACCATGTGCGTGTTACCTGACCGTGTGCGCGGTCACCATTAGGACACAACAAGTGTCCTAATGGAGCATTCTGGCCCTTTCACACAGAAACGTGCCTCTCCCGTTGGGGAAGCGTTCCTGAGCCGGTTTACCTTGAAACCGCCTCCCAAGCATTCTTCTGTTCTTTGTACCGGTCCTGAAGCTCTACGGAGTGCTGTGTGAAATGCCCCCAAGTTATGCAGAGTTTGGCCCAAAGTCAGCCTGTGAACATCAAGGTAATTTGAGGCCAGGCCTTCCCAGTCGAGTATGGAACCACTAGCCTTCTCAGCCCCCCCCCCCCCGAAACCACCCACGTTCTGAGTTCAGATTCTGCAAGTGGGGTGAAGCCAGACTTGCCCAGTGTGTGACTTGCTGAGTGCTTGGCCCCTCCCTTGTGTTTGTAGTTCTGGACTAGCAGGAAAAGTTGGAGGATTATCAAGGCCCCTGTCTCTTACTTCTGGGGCCACCGGTCTGTGTTTGGCTTGGTGAGTCACATTTCAGGTGGACCTGGAGCAGACGCTGGCATTTGGGCTACGGGGTTTGGGTCACGGATCGAAGATGTGGAAAGAAGGACCTGGGCGCAACAGCACACGTGAAGAAGGACTGGAAGTTCTCCTCAGGACCCACTCCAGCTTCTCTCCCCATCCCCGAGGGTTCCATTCATTCTTTTCTGTATGAAAAGTATAGGAAGCTGGCATATATGGTGATTGTGTTTAACCCAGATACCATTTTGGAGCCTGTTCTGTTCAGCGTCTGGGTACCCCCCCACCCCGGGTGTATGACGAGAGGGGAAGTGGTCCTCTAACTCAGACTCTGTTGTCTTTGTTGCATGCAGAAGAGAGCATCCAAACTGAACAGTTTCATGACTGCTTGAATGTGAGGCTGCTTTTACCATGAGCTTGGGAGGGGGGATATCTGGATTCTCCTCCAGATAGTATGGGAGTAACGGCAGGGCTCCCCAGTTCCATTCAAGTGTCGCCTTTTGTGTGCAGTGGGGGGCGGAGAGGGGGCGCCTGCAAGCAGCAGGCATAGTTCTCAGTCTTTCATTTTGTTTGGGGACCACAGCTCAGTAGCACTGCTTCAATTTTTCTCTGCTCAAGCTTGGCTAATTCCTCTTTTGCCCACTTAGCTCGGGAAGGGAGTCAGTTCCTGTTTTGGTGGGCATTTGCTGACACTGCCAAGTCTGTGGTCCTGAGTTTGTAAGGGATGTTGTGTTGTGTTGTGTTGTGTTGGGATGGGATGTGTGCAGCTCATAGACCTAGGGATGTGCATGCGTCTGCAGATTCATGGCTGTTTTTGTATATCTGTCCTGTATTGTCAAATAGTCGGTGTAAGTCTGGCTGTATTCAGGGGCTCCATACTGAAAGCTACGGAAGAATAATGCAAGCTGCCTTTCTGAGCAGCATGGAGGATGGGCAGAGTATAAATATCCTAATAGGTTTTAAACTGTGGCCTTTTAGTTTTTTTGTTAATAGTTGCTGTTTTATTATATTGTAAGCCACTTTGAGTTCCACTAATAAATGTTTTAATTTTAATTATTTTTTTTAGAAAAAAATACCGCTTCCATGTAGCTCATCTTGTTGACCATTCAGGGCACGCGTTTTTCAAATGCCAAGAAGCCTGGTAGCCAGAGGCTGGCTTCTTGATCTGCCCTCAGGAGCATCAGGAGGGCTGTCAGCAACGATGACTGGCTCCCCCCACTGAACAGCGGGGTGGGGGTGGGGGGAGGCGCTTCAGGCAGGCAGGTTGGGCTGGAACTCCTCTTTAGAACACCAAGACAGAAAAAAGAACCTCTCACTGATCATAGCTGATTTCTGCCTTTACTCCAGGAACGGAAAAAGAAATTTGAGAAGGACGGTGAGAAGTTTTACTCCATGCTAGATCGCCACCTGAATTTATCTTCAAAGAAAAAAGAAGCCCAGCTACAAGAGGTAAGTGTAGATCTTTTCATTTCTCCCCACAGTTGAGCCCACCGGCAGTCAAGACTGAGAGCCTGAGTGTGAAAGGTCAAGGCAGCCCAGCCCATGGGCTCAGAGCATTTCTGCTGCACACTGGAGGGAGGGAGGGAGGGAGGGAGGCAGCTCTCGCCATGGAGGGCCACTTGATCCATAGCTCGACGGTGGAGCCGGTACTTTGCCGGCAGGAAGCCCCGATTCAGTCCTTGGCATCTCTTGCTGAAGATCCTAAGGACTTTGCAGGAATCACTAGAGTAGGGCAACTCCCGCCCCCCCACCGCCGCCCCCATCTGGGCACTTTTGGAATTTTGAGAGAAGGTATTGGGCCCCACCAGACAATGGCCCCCTTGGAGGTGGAGACAAGTGCAAAATGAAGTTCTGAGCCAAGCATCCTCGGCAGGCTCTTTGCTTTGGAGGAACAAGGTTCAGTTTCCAAATGAAGAAAGAATAGTTTGTTCCCTCTTCGAAGCTCGGAGAGATAAGAGATGGTGTGCACGGCCAGGATGCTGCTCTGACCCGACTGTCAAGAATATGCTCAGTGTCCCGCTGGTATGAAGTGACTGGAAATCCTTTGTCGTTTCCTGCCCGGCTCGGGGCTTTTGGAGTTTATCCCCAACATTCAAAAAGCAAGCAAGTCCTAGGCCTTCTGCTGGCGGGCGCCATGGCACTCTTGGGCACCACCCTGGCAACCGCTGCCCCGGAGAGCCAGTTTTTGCTACCTCATCTGAGGCAGAGGTTTGGGGGCAGCTGTCCCTGCTTGTCTGTCAGGGCTCCTGGTTCACTCATTTCAAGAGATCTTCCCGCTTTCCGATGAGCGCCATTCCTGTTTGCCAGCCAGAAAGGATATTCTGAAATCAAGATAAGGGTTGGATAGGAAATGTGGCTAATGTAATTCAGCTCTGGAGGAAGAATGCCAAAAACACACCAGGTTGTTTTCCAGTTTCCAAAGGAACAATAGCTCTCAGCAGCTCCTGAGTATGTGGCCGCCATAAATCAGTCTGTTCCATAACACTCCTCCCTCTCTCTCTCTCTCCTTTAGGCTGACCTGCAGGTGGATAAAGAACAACATGTTTTCTTTGAATCTTCCCTGGAATACGTGTACCAAATCCAAGAAGTGCAGGAAAGCAAGAAGTTCTGCATCGTGGAGCCTGTAAGCGTCCTTCATTTTGCTCTATCTTTCCAAATCCCCCCCATTGCATTTGGATCTTAAAGCTGCTCTGTGTACTGCTATTTCCATCTATTTAATTTCTTTGGAAGGAGGGGAAAAGAGCAGTCTTTAGGTGTGAACGTAAGAGGGGCATCCCTTCTCCTTCTTCCCTTGTTGCTCCAGGCACCGACTGCCCCGTCTCTGCCCGGGTGCCCCCAGGCGTCCTCAGTACGGTTGTTTCCCATGTAGGAAGTTTTAGCACAACTGGGGGCCCTGAAAGGGAAAGCCACGTAGAGTTCATTTTCGTCTGCCATTATGGGATGTCTTGGCTTTTTTTGCTGTTCTCCAGGAGAGGGAGGTGTCACTCTGTGAAATGGGCTTCCTCGGGAGGAGGTGGCGGGCTCTCCTTCTTTGGAGGTTTTCAAACCGAGGCTAGATGGCCATCTGACAGCAGTGCAGATTCTGTGAACTTGGGCAGATCATGAGAGGGAGGGCAGGGAGGGCTGCCTCAGTGCTTGGTTCTTGTGGCTCCTTCTGACACGCCCAGGGAGATGCCAATCACCACTTTGGGGTCAGGAAGCGGTTTTTCTCCAGGCCGGTTCGGCCAGGGAGCCTGGAGGTTTTTTGCCATCTTCTGGGTATGGAACGGGTCACTGGGGGTGTGGAGGGGGAGGTATTTGTGAGTTCCCTGCATTGTGCAGGGGGTTGGACTAGATGACCCTGGAGTACTTCACAGAAATCCTCCCTAAGCTCATGACCGACATTTGGACTTCCCGGCTCAAGTTTTTAGTCCCTGTGCTACACCAGCTCTTTATAATGCTTACTTTATGTACACAATATAAACATAAGATTAAGTTGGTACTCCCCATGGTGCCCGGGGATGCCATGGAGTCCATGGATTGTGTTTCCTGGTTCTTTCTTGTAGATAAATTCCAAAGGCTTTTTGCTAAGCTTATCCCAGGCATGCATGTTACAGCTGAACATGCTTGGCTTGAACATACAGACTTTTGGTATCTCTGGGTTTGGCACCTTCTCCATTGTGACCGCAAACCTTTCCTTTCCTTTTAAACTGAAACCAAACAGTGGCAGGTTCTCCAGGGTAAAGAAAGGTCTTTCCTGAAACTACTTCTAAGCAAAGATACTAGGGACTGAACCCACATACCACACCTCTGTGGTTCTGTGATTCTAGGTCTAGTGAATGTTTTGCGACTGGTAGAAGCCACTTAAGAGTGCTTTACAGGATATTCATCAACAGCCTTGGCCACTAACGCTTTTTTACAAATCCTTTCCTAAGATAAATTGTTTGTGTGTGTGTGTGTGTGTGTGTGAGAGAGAGAGAGAGAGAGAGAGAGAGCGCCATGCCATCAAGTCACTTCTGACAACCCTCTGAATCCATGTCCTCCAAACCGCTCTGTCGCCCACAGCCTTGCTTGGGGCTGGCAAACGGAGGGGGGCCTTTGCTTTGCGGCTTCAATCCTGCCCCTGCTGGGTCTCCCTCTTCCCCTGCTGCTTTCAACTTTTCCCAGCATTATTGTGTTTTTCCAGTGACTCTTCTCATAATGTGACCAAAGTACGAGAGCCTCAGTTTAGTCATTTCGCCTTCTAGGGAGAGTTCAGGCTTGATCTTTGATCAGAACAAATGTTGATGATGATTTGATTTAAACCCCCCTTGTTTGTCTTTTTGGCAGCCCACGGCATCCATAAAACTCTCCTCCAACACCACATTTCAAATGAATAAGATAAATTAGGACTACACAAAAACAGCAGAAACAGAGCAAAGAGGCCTTGCCTGGAGGTCTGCAGTCTAGGAAATAGAGGAGGCGTTGCTTTCTGCAGCTCCTGGCAGACGGATCTTGATATTGTCACCGGTACCGCATGGGCATAAACGTTACCGTGCAGGATTGCCTGCTGCATCATCTGAAGACTGAAATCCATCTGAAGTGAATTTGGACATTCCTGATAGGACAAAAACTTAGCAGGAATTGTTAGAAGAGTCCCCTTCTGCCATCAGATTCTGATCTTCCCTGGGGGTGATGTGTCCTTTCTGTTGCACCCACTCCCCCGTGGTGTCCCCTGGACTTGGGGTGAGGAGAGAGATCTACCTCTCCAAGAGTCATACTCTCTGAAGAGAAACCAGGGTCCCATGAAGTCCTGTTTGTTGCATGTGTGGGTCTAATTGCTGCCGTTGACTCAGTTGACTGGAATCAATTCCGGGTGAAATTAGCGGGCACAAACATGAACAAGCACTCACTGTTCCTGTTATGGGAATTTCCTTCTGGTATTGTTGCTAGAATCCAGGTGAGCCCCTTGAGGTCCCTAACAGAGGGGATTCCAGTTACTCAAGGGGTTAAACAGGGATATGTTTTGGACCCTCTGCTTTTTAATTTGTATTTAAATGATACTGTTCCAAGCCCATCTGGACTTGAATCCTTCCCGCCATCCTTGGGTGGTTGGAAGGTCTCCTTCACCCATATCAGCTTAAGAAGGACGTTGCCCAGAGTGGGCCGTCTCTGCAAGGGCGAGGGTTTAAATGTAGATTTGGCCCAGACCAAGGCCTGGAAGGCTCCGGTGGTGGATAGATGGTAATTCTGTTGAATAATACAAAACCTTTAAACATCTTGGGGTGACCTTTAGTGAAACCTTCTCATGGAAAACCCACTTGGTGGTCACAAGATCTTTAGTTTCAAGGACCACAGGTGCCACCTTGAACTTCTACAGCTCAAAAGGAGGATTTTTGGTTGAGCCTGCTTTGAAATTATTCCATAGTAGCCCATTCTACAGCTCCTCTGTGGTATAGAGCTCTGGGGCTGGAATGAATGTTTGGTCATCATGACCCTGGAACCTATTCAGAATCTCTTTGGAAAGAGAATTTTTGCTTTGCCTCACAGAATTCCAGCAGCTTCAGTGGGGGCTGAACTCAGATTCCTCTCAGTTAGAGCCTGCATGTGTGTCTGTCTCCCTGTTCAGATTCTGGTGAAAGCAAAGGGATCTTCCTGTTAGCCCGCTTTTCAGGCAGGACATCGTGCTGCTGCACTTATATGTGGCTTGCCTCGGCGGCTTCAACAATACTCTTCGCCCTTCTTCCCTAGCGGGTGATTCTCGGGGGATGTCCTCGTGCCTGGTTTCAGTATATGAGATCAGATTTTTAAGAGCTTCAGTCTCTGCTCGAGATGGTCTCCCTGGGTCAAATTGTCTTAAAAGGACCATGGCAGAGCTTCTTATCAGTCCAGCATTCCTTTCCCCAGTCTTAGAATGGCTTTAACATCTGTACAGTTTCAAACAATAGCATCTGCCATTTTAGCAGGTTGTTCTACAAAAACCCTGACCACTCCTCATCTGTGTATTTGTGGAGCTTTAGCCCCAGAAGATCTTCTACATTATATTTTCTTCTTCTTTCTTTATTCCTCTGACCAACAGGTCTTGAATAGTATCGATCAATTCCAGCTAAGAATAAAAAGAAGAAAGGAAGAATTCAAGCCAGAGAGGACAGGCTATACTATGTTAGAGAAGGTGCCTTGTGGCTTGAGCAAGGAGTTCAGCTAAAAAGAGTGGGTTTGCTGGCCTAGGATTCTTTAAAATTTGACTAACTAAAATGTCTGGGGGAGGCTCGTTTTGTTGGGGCATAAGTAGCTTGATCCATTTCTCTCCAGCCTGCTTATACCGTGGACATTCAAATAAAACACGCTTCATGGTTTCTACCACAATATCTATCTGAAAATGGTGTACCTAATATATGGCTTTCAGAGATTGTAGACACTAGTGCATCTAACCTTTCAGCATACCTGCTCGCCTGTGTCCTGGAACTGTGAGGTTCTACAAGTATTCTGGGGCTGTACAGAGTGGCGGGGTCCCCATGTGGGGAGAAGAGCAGAGGTGCCTGGCCCAGCCGACGGGGCTGTTTCAGGGTCAGGCTTCATAACCACCTGCTTGATAGTCTCGTGGGCTGGGGGGGGGGGGCACCCTGGTGCAAAAGTGACTTTCTCTCTCTGGGCATTGTATAATATTCACTTTTCCTATTACAGCCATGTTCCATGGACTGGAGGAATTATTCTGTTTCATATAACCGATTATCCTCAGAGAATGTTATTTTGAGTTTGATTTAATTCAGTATCCAAGTCCTGGATTCAATGGAATGCCGGCCAGGTTCCGGTCCCAGGGCAGGGCCAGCCACAGGTTTCGGGACCCCACAGATCTGACGCAAGGGCTGTATTAATGGCCTATCTATAGGCTCAGCACTGAAAGCTGCATTCACTGCCGGAAGGAACTGTCCACCTTTCCTGTAGCAAAAAGACTTCATTGCAGTGCGAAAGCAGACTGCCGGGGCCGTCACAGCCTTCCATTAAGGTTTCCAAGCTAAAAGTGCACCGAAAATTACCCCCTGATATTTAAAAAGACCTAACATGCTCTAGTTTGTTATTCTCTAAAATCCGTTTATATCTGTAATCTCTTCTTGCTTTTGTAAAAACCAGGACCTTTGACTTTACAGAGTCAGTGGTCAGACCTTGTTCCCAATGCTAATTAGAGCAGGATCGCATTTGTAGCCTGGCAGGGGATCGGGATGACAATGCTGCATCATCAGCATATAGTAAAATGGGTATTTCTAGGGCCCCAGGTCTTGGCAAGTGAAGTTTGTCTCATTTGAAAGTGGGTGCGAAATCATTTAAAAACACCTTAGTACAGCCATCAGACATCCCTGCTTGGCTCCAGACATCATAGTAAGTTTTCCTGTCATTGGCCCCTCCGGCCCACGCCTAACCTGGGCTGGTGGTACATTATATTTTGTCTTGCCTTTTGCATACGGAGTCCAGAGAGAATCTCTTCCTGAATTCCTTGGGGGCATGAATTCTTCTCCTGTGGTTTTTCTTCTTTCTGACTTGGATCAGTATGTCTCTTACAGAGTGGCACAAAAAGGCTGAACTGTTTCACTTGTATATTGTGAAGGTGTTTATGTGTTTTTGTGTTTTTAAGAGCCTTCAACTTTGTTTTGTTCTTGCTTTTGCTACAGTCATGTGTCCTCCCTGTGTACTGTAACTGTACTGGCCTTTGGCCTTGCTTGCTTGCTCGCTCCAGGATCTGGGCCGGGTGTGAGGGCAGGGCAAGGAGCAGCCCAGGCCATTCACGCTTCTGTGTCCTGCCCAGAGCCCGTGAGTCACCTGGGCCCGTCCCCCTTGGCCTGCTAGGTCATCAGCCGGCTGCTGCAGAAAGAGAAATGGGTTCTGGTTTGAAGCTGTCTGACTGTGGAAAGGTGTTGCCACTATTCTAGAAGTCTGATTCTGCTGGCGTGTCGTGTTAAGTGTGATCTGACGGTTGTTTCCTGCACAGGTGTTGGCTTTTCTGCACAGCCTCTTTACCTACAACAACCTGACGGTTGAGCTGACTCAAGATTTCCTCCCCTACAAGCAGCAGCTTCAGCTCAGCTTGCAGAATGTGAGTTTCCAGGCGGCTTCCTTGACGTCTTCTGCTGCTTCCGCTGTAGGAAGGTTTCCTGAGTGAAAGAACTCAGGCAATATTTATAATTCCCATCCCCAATTTTGCCGTATTTGCTATATTTGCAATATTTATAATTCCCATCCCCCGTTCATTGATCAGTTTTATCATTTTTTCCAGGGTTGAGTTAGATTTGAGATTTCTACGGCTGAGAATCCTCTTCTTTCTGCCGGGCAGCTGACTCTGCCCATTCTGAACCTAACAGTCCCACCACCCGACTAGCCCCCTTCCTGCATTTTGGGGTGTTTTGTCCTGCCACAGTTACTTCTGGTAGCTCATCAATTTCCTGTTTGGCAGCTGCAGGGGTAACAGTTACGTTGTGCTGCTCTTGGTGTGCCTGGACACCAGCTCCAAAGTGGAACTGAAGTAGCTGGGACACCTCCGTGGAGATCTCTGTCCAGAGGTCGCAGGCCCCCGGACCCTGGCAAGTTCGGCAGAGACTCCAGAGGAATCCCATCCGAATGTCGGACTGTGCAGACCGTGGGCCCTTTTTAAGCAGAAATGTTCGCGCGCCCAGGCTTGCCATTGGAATCTTTGCTCTTGCTGCTCGTGTGCTGATCTAAACGCAGGCTTTCCCCCTTTCCTCAACAGACAAGGAATCATTTTACCAGTACACGGGAAGGGCTAGAAGACCTCAAGAAAAGGATGAAGGAAGCTCCCTTGACCTGCAAACTACCTGGGCAGCCGACCATAGAAGGCTATCTATATACTCAAGAAAAATGTAAGCAGCTTTGGTCTTCTGAGGGCTTCGGGAGCCTGCCTCACTGGTCCCCTCTGCTCCGCAGACTGAGCCTTTGTAGCTGCTGGGGATGGGCAGCACGTGGCTCGCTGGCGGAAGCGTCAGACCAGAACAGCAGAAACCAGCATTCCGATCCCTGTTTTTTTTGGGGGGGGGGCCTGGGCCAAACACTGCCTCTCCACTCAGCCTGCCTTGCAGGGTAGATGTCAGGATAGAGTTGGGGGGGGGGGAGCTGTGCGTGCCGCCCTGACATCCTTGGAGGGTGGATGGGGTGGTCTCCAAAGCTGCGTCACGAGTGGCTGAGCCCCTGGCTCCTCAGTGGGGATGGGAATTGAGCCCGAGTCTGCGGTGCTTGGCTGGTCCGAGAATGGGTCCTTTCCTGCCCCCTCCCTTGGTTGAAATCAGGCTGTAAGGAAGGCCAGGGAGTGTCTGAACAGGCGCCACAAGAAGCCTGAGGCTGGACAGGAGTGAAGAAGGCAAAAGCATGGGCCTCTGATGAGATCTGGCGTTGCGTCTTCCCCCTTCCTCCTTGCTGCAGGGGCGCTGGGTGTCTCCTGGATGAAGTACTACTGCCAGTATGAGAAGGAGCACAGGACATTAAGAATGACACCCATGGAACAGAAGCCCGGGTCGAAGCAAGTAAGGGGCTTCCTTTGCCAGAGCTCTGCCAGCCGGGGCTTGCGGTGGGCCTGCTCTGGGGCCAGGTGGAGCATTCACTTTTGCCAGCTGCTTTGCGTCAGTTTGCATAGACTGACACCTGTCCAGGGCTTTAAAATGATCACCTCTGTTGGCTTTCCATTCTCTTCTCCTCAGGGTACCTTACAGTTTGTGCTGAAGTCCTGTGTGAGGCGGAAGACAGACTCCATAGACAAAAGATTTTGTTTTGATATTGAGACCATGGAAAGGTGAGTCGTCCCCCCACTGCAGCCTGCGGCCAGGGCAATGGCGCTGAGGGCCAAAGGCCTGTTTCTCCCTCAGGCGGCTCTGAATTCTCTGGAAGTCTCACCTGGGTGGGAAACGTGAGCGTGGGAAGTTGCCAGGTGCATCATCTGAAGGTTTAAAAACATAATAGAAACAACAGTTCCCAAAGAATTTCACCTAAAGAAATTTTTTGAAGTGAATTTGGACGTTCCTTTTCAGACAGAGCATCTCAGGAATCGTTAGGGAAACTAAAAGAGTTAGGACAACACTAGTGCCCATTCCGCCAGCACATTCCAACCTCCTCTGACTGAGGCCCACAGGGAACACAAGTGTTCCCCTCCCCTCTCTTCCAGGGAGCTCAGGGTGGCCTGCGTGGCTGGCCTCCATTTTATTCTCCCGGCAACCCTGTGAGGCAGGAGGGGACTGGCCCAAAGATGCCCGGTGAGCTTCCGTGGCAGAACTTGGTTCTCCTGGGTCCTAGTTTGACACCAAATTTTGCCTGAAATGAAACTAAGGTGAAATTTGAGATTCCTGCCTCACAGAAACTGATGAAGAAATTTTGAGGGGTATGATAATGCTGGCAGAGTGTCTTGTGGCATGGTTGGGGTGTCCACACATCTGCAATTATGAATGTATCTTAAGTGGATTTTAGATCAGCCTGGCTTGAGTATGAACCCCTGTAAGATACAGCTGTGCCATTTTATTTCATTTTGCTGTCAGCTGGGATGGGGTCATGTTGCTTTCTTTTAAATCAGTTGTGGCCCTGGTCAAGCTGCCTCAGCTGGTATAAGTGGAAAATAGCTGGCCTTCTGTAACTTCTGCCCCATTTCCCGATGGCTTCCCATCTGCATGCTCAATGCTTTGTGAAGAGGGCACCTAAAACCCTCAGCCTGGGCCTCCTGGTGGCCAGCCCCACTTGCATTTCTTTGGCTCATTTCATAACCGTGAGGAGGAGGGGAAAAAACGTAATTCCAGATTCAACTTGGCCTTTTGTTGTTGTTGGATCCCATGCAGGCCTGGGGCCATCACCTTGCAAGCTCTTTCGGAAGCCAACAGACGTCTCTGGATGGAGGCCATGGATGGCAAAGAGCCGGTAGGTGCTCTAAATGTGGGTGCAAAGGGCCCCGGCCATTTCCCAGTCTCAGCGCCAGGGGGCGCTGTCTTGCCTTCAAAGTGCTGTCTTGTGCTAACTGTTTTAGATCGTTTTGCCTCGTCCAAAAAAAATCCTCATTGCAAACATGAATTGAAAAACGGTTACGAGGCTATACATTTTCCAAATGGCTGAATGTTGTGCCATTTCAGTTGCTTCCTGGAACTGACCCTGATCTTACACATAATTGCCAGAAAGTCAGGCTAGTTGATATGGCCGTGACTTCTCCCTCTGCCTGACAGCCCTTCAGTTCCTGTGTGTGTGTATTTTGCATCTGCGCTTTCCTGTGCTCCGTCGAGTGCCTTCTTTCCAATACAGTCTTGGTACTTGATGGAATTTCCTGTGTGCAGATAGTGGCTGCCTGCAGTATGGAAAAGGGCCGTCTGGAGCTGCAACATACTGTTAAACCTTTTTTTAAAAAAATTCAGCATCTATTAAAACAATATTTGGTCTCATTATCAGCATTTCAGGTGCCCAAAACACTTGCTTCGTAGAATAATAGCAATAAAATTGCATTTTAATTTTTCTTTTAAATGGAAAGCCTGTCCAAGGTGAGAGACTGCCGAAGCACTGGAGGAAGTGCTGCATGGAAGGTGTAGGGCTGGTGGCTGCATCCACCTCTCACTGAGGAGTGCCAGCGAGTTCCAGAGCATGCACAGTTCAGGCACACAGATAAGAGCTCTCGCTCTCTCTCTTTCTCTCTCTCTCTCTGTGTCTAGTGGAACACTGACTGTTTAGCCTGTATTGGTCCACAGAATGGCAAATTAATTTATTTACTTCATGCCGTTCGGGCTGAGGTTCAAGGCGGGTCACACAGTTAAAACCAATACAAGTGGAATACCCCCAGGGCCCCTTGGATCTTGGAATGGTTCAGGCAGAATCTCGCATCAAGCAAAGAGTGACAGGTACAGAAAGACCAATGGACATCTCAAGATGTCCAGAGTTCATTTCCCCAGAAAAAAACAGATGCACTGCAGCCCCAGCTGCTTATTTATATTTTCTGGAATCTAACAACACCAGAAGGGCATTCACACTGGCCAGAAGTTCAACTTTGCCTTCGGCAGTGTTTAAAGCAATCCCTTACCCCTGAAGGCTCTGTTCTTGCTCTCTGGGTGGAATTGACTCTATAGAACACATTTCTTTAAAAAAACTGTCTTAACCACACAAAGGTCCGATTGGGAAGTATTAGCCCACTGTTAAAAAGTTTTCCTGGGAGATCAAATAAAATCAAGCTTGATTATCTCCTGTCTGATAGAAACTACCAGACTACGCGACAGGATGCTAAATTCTGTGCTCAGGTTTACAAGCATCGAAAATCCCTTTTGGCAGCATGACTTTGTAGTTCTTTGGCATGGTTTTGTATGTTTTTAAGAATTAATTTTACCCCTTTTATCTTTTTAAGGTGTCTGTGTGCATATTTTAATCCAATTGTATTGCTGGCCACTGGCTTTTGCATTCCTGAACCAAACTGTACTGCTGGTCGCTGACTTTCATAATAAAATGATGGATGATGATGATGATGATACAAGTGTAATACCCACAACCAACAGTGGATTAAAACTGGATTACAGGGATTAGGGAATGATGCACTAAAAACAGTATACTGTATACAGTGAACAAAGCAATGAACACTGTCTAAAATTTCACAGATATTTCACAGCTACGATCCCGTTTCCCTTTATAAAAACACCCTGCGGAATAATTCTGTGTTATACGTTCCTCCCCTCCCTAGTTGGGCCTTTCCACCCGGTGGGGGCTGCAGCAGAGAAGGCCCCGGCAGAGGCAGCTGCTGAGCACGACCATTGGCTCTGGTGTGCAGAGCTGCCCCTCCAGAGTGCCGCGGGGGCCGTGGGCTTGTGGATAAAGCACCATGAAGTGCTTTGTGGGTGACAGCCAAGAAACTAAGAGGTAGCCAGTGGTTATGAAATTCTCATACGAAGTTTGGTATCTGATGGATTTTGTGTTCTGTATTTCATTAATTGGATTATTATTTAGTTGTGATTGCTGATGCGCCTGTAAAGGCAGACGAGAGGAGATGAGGTGGCCAATGGAGCAAAGGAAGAGCAGGAGGCAGAGGCACCCGCCCTCTGCCCAGCTCATGGGAGCGCCCCGGGGTGGGGAGGCTCCTGGTCTCCAGTCCAGCCATTCTGCTGCAGACCAGCATGGCTGCCCTCCGGGACCAGCTCTCGATCATGATGGAGCCGAGTTGTCCTTGAGGGCAGGCCTGTGGAGGAAGCCCAGCCCCTTCCCAGACAGCAGCGTCTCTGGTCAGGATCCAGTTCCAGCTTCTGCGTGGTCTGGCGCAGGCGCCTCTCCTCCACGGCAGCACCAGGTGCTCCCCCAGGTGGAGCACAGGAAAACAGGGCTGGGTGTTGTCGGAATATTGGGGACACCCCCAACACCAGAGCTGTGGACGACACTCAGCCTCATGGAATCCCTCACTAGGAACAGCTTGTCTCCCACAGCAACCCTCTGACTCCTCCCCATAAGGAAGGACGTCAACCAGTCCAAAGCAGATCCCTCGATGCCTACTTCTGTCTTGGCAAGGAGGCGTGGCCTGCTCCATCATCGGGGCTGCAGACGAATGTGTGGCCACAACTGAGAAGCACAGCCCTTTTCTGCATCCAGACTGAGACAAGCGGTCATGCCTGGAACCAGACTGGGAGGGGTCTCGAGCAAAGGAGTCGCCCAGTAAGGCCTGAAGTTGTTCTGGAGCTACTCAGAAAGGGCAAAGGAGAAAACAGCAACAGGCCGTGTCATTGTTCTGGTCTCCTTTAGGAACTGGGCAGAGATGCCCTGAGCCAGGGATTAATTTACGACGGCCATCGGGGTCAGTGACCGGGATGGGCAAGGGTCCAGAGCACAGGAGCTGGCCTTCGCAGACCCCGAGATCCGGTCAGCATCAGTTATAGTAACCAGGTCAAAACTACCCCTCATGAGCCTTCTCCTGAATCAGGCCCCCCCCCCCCCCCCGGTCCATCCGAGTCAGTATTTCCTACTCAGGCTGGCAGCGGCTCTCCAGGGTCCCAGGCGGAGGTCTTTCCCATCTCCTGCTCCCAGATCCTTTAACTTTTGCCGGGGATTGAACCTGGGGCCTTCTGCAGGCCAAGCAAATGCTCTGCCACTGAGCCACAGCCCCCTCCCGAAACATCAACAGACTGCTTGGTGAACTAGAAATTTCTCTTGCCTGAATTTTGTTAAACCAGCATGCAGGTGAGCAGGTGTTTGAAAGGTTTCATCCAAAAAGGCTTTCCAAAGGATATTCACTTATGCCTTGAGTGAAGCAGCAGTTGGACCATAGCATGGGCTTCAGACTCTAATCCCCAAACCAATCTAGGCTTGGTACAAAGTGATTAAGCCCTGGGTGTATCCTTTCTTCATGAGCTGAGCCCATCATTACCTGGGTAAGACCCGTAGTGGCCCAGGAGGTCACAGACCCAGAGTTGGCCCGGCCGGGGTGCCCTCGGCATGAATGCTGGAAGTGCCCCAGGACAATCTGTCTGCAGGTCTTCAGCACCAGGCCTGAGATCACCGTTGCCGACCTGGGTGTGGCACCGCTAGAGAACTTGGTGGCCAGCAAACCAGCAGAATGCTTCATCCATCCCTGGGCCCCCAAACCATTAAAAGCAAGGCTGGCAACAGCGTGCCCTGGGCATCTGCCAAAGGAGAAAGGTTCACGAAGAGTCCCCTCCACCCCTGGCCTCAGGTTCGGGGCTGGTGAAGGACTACACAGCTGGGTGGACTCCTGAAGGCACAGGAATGACTCTTAAGGGGACACAGAGGACACACCCTTTGAGCATCTCCCCCTCCGTCGTTTCAGAGGGGGGCCCTGCTGGTCTGCAGCGGAAGAGCTCAGTTCACATCCGGCAGGGAGGCTGGACTCTTGGAAGCTCAAACACCCCCCCCCCCCCCGCCAAAGTCTCGTCAGCCTCTAAGGTGTGACTGGGATCAATTCTAGTTGTTCTCCATTAATTGGACTCCAAGTTAGGAACCTTGAACTGCTCCACTGTCAGCAACACGTAGTGATCAGCATTCAGTAGATGTTTTACACTTGAAAGGCTGCACATATTACGTGGTGACTATTGAGGAAGCTTGGTGGTCTCATTTGCGAGGCCACTTTAATTTTCCTTGAGTACATCGATGGATTTCCTCGATTTGTTTTCCGCACACAATATGAAAAAGGAAATTTCCTTGCATGGTGGGAGTGTAAAATGTGAATTTCTTACTGCTCTCTGTTTTTGTTTACCATTTGGTTTGGCTTTGTTTCCCCTTTTCCCCTTCAGATCTACCACAGCCCCATCACGAAGCAGGAGGAAAGTAAGTCGCTTGTCTGACTCTTCCAGAAACATCCCACCTCAGAAGTGAATCTGGTTGCTGCCGGTTATTTCTCAGTAGCGTCTGTTGCTGCCCTCTGCTGGATTTATTGTGAATTGCAGCTGCCTGCCTAGACCCCTAATGTGCATTCTTTAAAAAATGTGAGGCAGGGGTAGGTAACAGCTCAGGCAGGACGGTCAGAAATCCTCGCGGGTCCCTAGACAAAGGTTCCCCCCAGTTCCTCTACTCAGACTCCCGGGACCCAGCCCGGTTGTTCTTGGAATGCAAGTCACCCCCTTGCCTAGCTCCATGGCCGCAGGGTGACTGTGGCCCCCCTGGAATCGTGTCCTGCTGAAGAGTTTCTGGAAGCCCCTGCTGTCCTCCAGCCCCCCCCCCCCCAACCTTCATTGGTTAGCCCCCCCCCCCCCCCAGATACGTAAGGAGAGCTGCTGGGTGTAGTTATTAACTGTCTGTGGACTGCCTTCCCAGTCAGTTGGTTTGCTGCCTCACTGGGAATGTTGGCTGAGTCTCAGTCTCTTGGCTCAAATTCCTGTTTGCGGCTAGAGGAGCTGGAGGTGGCCTTTGAATGCCGTAGGCGGTTGAAAGACGGTCCGGAGCTTGGAACGTGTGGAGCTCCAGCCTGGGCAGGACCCACCTTGCCTGCTGCTGCGTTTGGCTCCGGGAGCCAAGGTGAGGTGGTGGCTGTGAGCACTGACCTGAACTCTGCAGTGGAAGAGGAAGGAGAAGTGCCAGACGAGGACCTGGGAGGCCCAGGTTTGAATTCCCACCCTGCCACGAAAGCTGACTGGAGGACCTGGGGCCACTCACGCGTTCTCCGCCTCACCTCACGGGGGTGGCGGTCGTAAGGAAAACTGGAGGAAGGGAGAATGGTGCTGTAAGTCAATTTGGGCCCCCTTTGGGGAGGAGTGTGGGGTTTAAATATCTAAATAAACAATATTGAGGTGAATGAGTTACTGCAGTAATTCTAGGAGGCAACTGTGTTAGTCTGTTGCAGGAAACACAGGAGTCTTCTGTCACTTTCTGGTTAAGAGGATTTTATTTCAGGAGGTGACCAGGACTTTGTGGACTACAGGCTACAGGTTGACTGACTGATATTCTGCACTCTGAAATTTGCCTACAGTGCAGTCTAGTAGGTCCTCATTAGATTAACCTAAGCAGCAGGGTCAAAGGGCCACAAAATGCAGGAAGTACAGAGTAGGATGTAATGATATATAATTCAAGAACAGCACAGAGGCTGTTCGCAACAGCAGAAACTGGCTACTGTTCCAGTTTTGCGAAGCTGCAAACACTAGAAATAACCACAGAACCCACGTTTTTGCATCTGGACCTTCCATAATGTCTAAGGAATCCCAGTTCCTTGTACATTCCTCAGGAGCATCAACACTCTTGATGAATTCTAATTCAGCGCTGTCACACTGGAGTCTCCCTTTGAAGTTTTTTTGCCAAAGCATTTGAGGTTTCCTTCTGGTTTCTGTTATTTTTAATGTCAGATTTGTGTCCATGTAGTCTTCTACATAGGGCTAACCCCTGCCTACTTGTCCTGTAGAAAAGGATTGCCCTTTGCTGATTTGTTTTGGAGGGATCTGATAGCATCTTAAAGAGTAACAATATTTTATTCTAGTATAAGCTTTCATGGACTTCCAAATCTGGAACTGGAACAGGAAGTCCATGAAAGCTTACACTAGAATTAAATATTGTTACTCTTTAAGGTGCCACTAGATCCTTGTTTACATTTCTGAAAGAAGATGCCCCTACCCTTAGTGATCTTGGAAGTTGTTGCTCATACAGAACTTTTGTGCAGGTGCCAGGAACTACTGATGTGGGCTTGAATTTTGTTCTTTGGTTGGAGCCATTCACATCAGCATGGCTCAGGTGGTATCTTACTAGGGGTGTGCAGTGTTTTTTTGTTTTTGTTTTAGTTGGGTCTATTGGACCCCAGAAATTTTGGAGATTTCTGAAAAAACCTGGTTTCCAAACCAGCAAAGTATTTGGATCCAGGGTTTTTCAGAAATCCTGAATTTTGGGGGGTCTAATAGACCCAAGATGGAACGGGAGGCGGCAATTCTGGAGCAGCAAAGTTGCAAAACACAGCTTAGTGGTGGTTCCCCCCTTTCAGCTGTTTTCCTGATATTTTCTGTATTCCCTTTAAACCAGCCTGGTTTAAATGCAGAAGAAAGGGGGGTAGCTGATAGGCAGGCTGCCGTTTCTTAGCCTCACAGGTGTTTTCCTGATCTTTTCTGCAGTCCCTTTAAACCAGCCTAATTTAAAAGAACTGCAGAAGAAGGGGGGAAATCTCTGATCTTTTCTGAAGTCCCTTTAAACCAGCCTGGTTTAAATGGGCTGCAGAAGAAAGGTGGGGATACAGCCTCTCAACTGTTTTCCCCGATCTTCCCAGTTCCTGAAAATATCTAGGATTTTTTCAGGATTTCCCCCAAAATTCCCGGTTTTCAAAAATATCTGAGATTTTTAAAGGATTTCCCCCCATTTTTTTCTGAAAAATCCCAGATACTTTTGGTATGTCAAAATATACCTGGAAAATAAAAGGTATTTTCTGGGTGTATTTTCGGCTCAGGAAGATCCGAATGCACACCCCT
The DNA here is from genome assembly GCA_029233225.1 of Lepidodactylus listeri. Lineage (NCBI taxonomy): Eukaryota > Metazoa > Chordata > Lepidosauria > Squamata > Gekkonidae > Lepidodactylus > Lepidodactylus listeri. The sequence continues at coordinate 71,882,829 of JARCFY010000013.1, forward strand.
ATACCTTAAACTCTCCTAGCAGTTCAGGGGGAAAAACATACCTTTAGGAAACAGAGAGGATCACACCACGGCCAGTCGCCTTGGAAACACTGCCGGCATTCACCAGTCATGGGGCAGCATGTGGACCATGTTAGCCATGCAGGGAGGGAGCCAGTCAACACACAGCAGCCCCTGTCCACCTCTGGGATGTCACCAGGCAGGACATGAAAGACATAAATGCAACACAGTGCTTTCAGGTGTATGAGGAACACTGTGGCGCAGCCCATAACTGCCCATGGAGGTGGGGTTTTGCATCCCCTTATTCCATGCAGGGCCACAAACAACCACACCTTTGACTGGGGAGCTCCTGAGAAAAGAAGACTTGCCAGCCCAGCATCTTTCCCTGTCCCTCAGTCAGGAAATACCCGTGGCCTCCTCAGACTCCACACTCTACAGCAAGGCTCCTCAACATGGTGCCCGTGGGCACCGGGGCACCTGCCAACACCTGCCCTCACCCCTGCCAAGTGTTTTTAGAAAGTGGGCAGAACTAGGGGGTGGGGGGCTTTTGCCCAGAAGGGCTCCTGACCGGTTGCACAGATATGTAAAGATGTTGCTTTGGCAGTAGCTGCCGCCACCGCCCAAGTCTTCTCTGTATGTGACGGAAGGTCAGCTGCAGCAATCATAGAATGGCTGGCTCCGCCTGCTGAGACAGCTGTTTTGTGGCTGCAGCTGCCATCCTGGGTCAGAATTCCAAAGGTGCCCCCTGGCTCAAAAGGGTTGGGGACCCCCTGCTGTACAATCTGGGTCAGAATGTACATAATAATCTTTCCTGTATATATTGCAGAGATACAGAACGCTTTCCTGGATTTAGTTTTTGTCTGTAGTTAAAATGCTGTCATTATTTATTTATTTATTAATAAGGCCCGTTGTGGAAATAAATACAACAGGCTCTAGAAAGAGGCTCTGGGAGAGTGCCCCAGCCTTGGGCACTCAGCGTCATTTTGCTGTGGTGACCTCAGCAAGGTATAATGACACCTTTTTCTCTAGGAGAAAATGTCCACCATTTTCTCTAGGGGAAGATCTCTGCCATCTGAAGAGCAGTTGTAATTCGGCGTGATCTCCATCCCTCCCCTGGAGACTGGCAACAATGGTTCCCCATGAGGGAACAGGTGGTTTGGAGAGTGGACTCTGACATTGTACCTGTCTGAGGTCCCACCCCTGCTGAAACCTCACCCTCTCCTGGGTCCACCCTCAAATCTCCAGGAATTTCCCAACCTGGAGTTGGCAAACTTATCTCCCTCTCAGCCAACCATCAAGGTATCATTATCTGCCCCCTGGCTTCAGCTTTCCATCTCTTCCCCCCTCCCTCCTAGAGAACAGTTGTAATTCTCAGTGATCTCCAGCCCCCACCTGGAGATTGGCAACAATGGTTCCCCATGAGGGAATGGCTGGCTTGGAGGGTGAAGTCTATGGCATTGTACCTGTCTGAGGTTCCACCCCCTCCTCCAACCTCACCGTCTCCAGGCTCCATCCCTCAAATCTCCAGGAATTTTCCACCTGGAGTTGGCAACCCTGTCTCCTTTCCAGCCAATCCTCAGCCTCACTCTTCAACTTTCCATCGCCCCCCCACCCCACATCCTCCACCGTGCTCTGAAGCCCTGACTGCTATGTCACATTGGCTGTCATAGGGGGCCCATCTCAGCATGGTATAAGGACAGAGTCCACCATTTTCTCCAGGGGAACTGATCTCTGCCATCTGGAGAGCACTTGTAATTCTGAATGATCTCCAGCCCTTGCCTGGAGATTGACAACCATACTTCCCCCAGTGGAAAAGTAGTCTTTCTCTGCAATGGGAACCGAAGCAGCTGACATCATTCTCCTCTCCCCCTTTTGACTTGCACAACAACCCTGTGAGGTAGGTTAGGCTTAGAATCTGTGACTGGCCCCAAATTACCCACTCATCAGGAACCTGGGTCTAGCAGATCCTGCCCTGAAGCGCTTACTGCTACGCCTAGGGTACCCAACCTCCAAGTGAAACCTGAAGATCGCTAGGTATCACAATTGAACTCCAGACAACAGATCCCCCCCCCCCCGGAGAAAATGACTGCTTTGGAGGGTGGCCTCTATGGCATTCTGTTCAGCTGGCCCCAGTGAGTTTTCTCCCAGAGGCCAACATAGGTGTGGAAAGAGGCTTTCAGAGAAGCAAGCTTGGTTGCCTAGCAACAGGCACTGAGGAGAAAGTTGCCAGCCCCTAAATACCTGGAGATTTGGGGGGGTGGATCTTGTGGAGGGCAGCATTTTGGGGGGGCGGGATGGAAGGACTCAGCAGGGTATAATGCCATGGTGTCTACCCTCCAAAGCAACCATTTTCTCCAGGGGAACTGATCCCTGTCATCTGGAGATCAATTGTAACAGTGGGAGATCTCCAGGTCCCACCTGGAGATTGGCAACCCTAGGGTGAAAGTCAGCCGTACAGCAGGGGGTTGAAGAGAATGGTTTGATGGTCGCTGGCCCACCTCATTAGCCAGCCAGCGATGGCGGAGCTAAGCAGGAGAGAGAGCCTTTATTCTGACAGGAATATTCACAGTTTATTCTGACAGGAAAGTCAGAAAGTCAGGCGGGGGAGGGGGGTTATGCTGAAAGGCCATTGTCTTTTCATTGACAGAAGCAGGCCACTGAGGGGACAGTTATACCCACCTGGAAGTGGGTGGAGGAGAAGAGTGGACCCAGCACCCAGTCCTTCCCCTTCGCCGGCTCCCTCCAGACTGAGGCCAAGACCCTGGCTGGTGGCTCTGTGGGTGGGACTGAGGCAAAGCAGGGAGAGAATGCAGCCAGTGGCCAGGGACCCCTTTTGAGTAGCAGTCCTTCCAGCCAACTGATTTTGGCGCCCCATGGAATCTTGCTACTTGAAAACGGCTTTTCTATAATAAGGAGAGATATGCCGCGTCTTGTCGCCAGGTGGTTTTGAGGTGGCTGACAACAGTTAAAACTTGAAGAAGTCTTGGTTTCAACACCATAGTCCAGACCAAACTAAAAAGCAGCCCACATACACTAGCCCCAACTAACTAGAAATACACGTCTAATTCTGAAGTGAGCTATGGAGGGCATTGTCATGCTTGCTCCATGGTGGTGGCAGCAGCAGAGCCAACCTGCTTCTCTGCCAGCATTGCATCTGCACAGTGCTGTCCCTTGGGACTTTGCTGGGATTGTGAAGGGACGCTTATTCCCAAACATCACCCCAGAAAATACACGAGCCTGATGTGATTCCCTTACGCTTGCAGGTAAAATTGCTCGCATCTGCTGCAACTGAGACACCCCAGTTGGTTGAGTTCAGTCTCAAGGTGTGTCATCCTCATTGTGTGGATGACTTTCAGTGGGTGGGGCCTGGTGTAGTGGACAAGATGCTTAGAAGCGTGCGGCCCTCCACGTCTAGACTTGAATCTTGTCCTTTGTTGCTGCTAAGTGTCAAGTTGGGTTGGATTGGTCAAGTGAGCCCAGGAGTTAATAAACGCTTCTCTGCAGGAGGGCGTAGTTCTGATAAGTTTGAAAGATCAATCATGAAACCCCTCTTGAAAAAGGCATACCTGGTCACAGATGGCCTCCGTACCTGTTGCCTGGTGGCTGACATTCCATTCTCGGGCTAGGAGCTCAAGTGGGTGTTGGCTACACATCTTCAGGTAGTCTTGGAGGACATGGGTCCTTTCAGTCTGGATTCAGGTCTAGGTTTAGGACAGAAGAGCTTTGGTCACCCTGGGTAGCGAGAAGAGGAGTACGTCCCTGTTGATTCTTCTGGATCTCTTTGTGGTTTTCAGAACCATCAGCCACGGTATCCCTCAGGACAGGCTAGTTGGGTTGGGAAGGGGGAGGGCACGATGATTCCACTCCGTGCTTCAGAGGTTCCACCCTTACTTGACTGGCGTTTATGCTATGGCTCCTTTATCAGGGTTCCATCTTATCTTCCACACTGTGTTAACAGTTGAGTCAAGTGGGTCTGTGGAAGTCCTGAGTGTGGCCAGGAGAAGATAAAAAAAATATACCAAGGCCAGTAAACTGAAGCCTGTGCTGGAGGGGGCTGCACTCCCCCTGAGGGTGCAGGCTCATAGCTTGGGGTCACTGCTGGATCCTGGCCAACGGTTGGAGGCTCAGGTCTCCTCTGGGGTACGCAGCACTTTGGCTAATAGCCAGTTGTGGTCATTCCTCAAAAAGCGTGATCTGGCCTTGGTGAATCAAGCTCTGATCGTATTCAGGTAGGGTTACTGAAATACACTCTGTGTGGGGCTGCCTTTTAAATTGGTCCCGAAACTTAAATTGGTTCAAAATGCAGCAGGCAGGCTACTGTCAGGGATAGGGAGCGGTATCACCAAAGCACTGAGAGACTGGTCTATTTGGTTCTGGCCCCAATTTAAAGTTCTGGTTTTAGAGTCCTAAACAGCCGGGGGCTGGTGTGGGGTTCCAGGAGGACCATCTCCTCCTGCACTGTCCAGCCGGCCAGTTGAGATCTGCCTCTCAAGCCCAGCTCTCCGTGCCCCCGCCCTCAGAGCTGAGGCAGGTGGTGACTTGAGATGGAGGGGTGTTTTGTGTGGCCGTATCACCCTCATGGCCCAGACCAGCCAGATGTCATCCAAGCTTGGAAACTGAGGAGGGCTGGTGCTTGACCAGAAGACTGCCAAGGAAGGCTGAGGCTGCAGTGCAGAGGAAGGGAATGGCGAAACTGCTCTGCTGGTCTCTTGCCCTGGAGACCCCCAGGAGGGGGAACTTCGCAGGGCCACCACCAGGGCTCAGTTGTGATCCCACCTTACCTGGCTTCCCTGTGGAAGGCCTTCACCTCAGAGGCTCACCTGGTGCCTACCTGACAGTCTTTTGGCACCTGGCCAAAACTTTAATTTTATCCAGGTTTTTAATAAGGCTTTTGTTTTATCAGTTTGTTTTATGGTCTCTGTCTGGCCCAAGGTCTGTTTTATGGATAATTTTATGCCCATGGACTTGTTTTTAAAGGCTTATTTTTATATCGAGGAGATATGCAAAGCTCATATCTTTATCTAACCTTAGTACATTACTACTGTTTACTCTCACCCGTTATTTCATATACTGATGTTTTATTCCAGTACTCTGAACAGAGACCATCTTTGAGCAAATAATGATAGGGAGCATTGTTCTGGAAGCCCGCTGGAAGCTCTAGGTTTGCAGGAAATGATGAAATGTAAAAACAAACAAACAAAAATGGGGACTAGGGAAAAACCCAAGTCAGGGAAGCAGTGAAGAAGAAGAAGAGGAGATTGGATTTATACCCCGCCCTTCACTCCCCAAGGGAGTCTCAGAGCGGCTTACAAACTCCTTTTCCCTTCCCCTCCCCACAACAGACACCCTGTGAGGCAGGTGGGGCTGAGAGAGCTCTTTCCCAAGCTGTCCTTGAGGGAACAGCTGGTACAGAGCTATGGCTTGCCCAAGGTCATCCAGCCAGGTGCAAGTGGAGGAGTGGGGAATCAAACCCGGTTCTCCCAGATTAGAGTCCGCGCACTTAACCACTACACCAGACTGGCTCTCTTGTCCGCTTCTTTGAGAAAAGTATGGCACTAAGTTTCTGATGAGACCGTTGCAGCCCTTTGGGGGGATTTCTAGGCAACCCACAACCAACCTTGTTGAGGATTTCAAATCTCAGTTACTTTCAGTATGGGGGAGGGGAGAGAGAGACTCAGGAAGGCAAAAGGTGGTGGGGGGAGGGGGGAGGGAGGTCCACCACAGTTTAAGAAAGATGTTTAAGAAAGCTGGAATGTGTGAAAGCCAAGTCCTTTGAGGAAAGGTTGAGGGAGCTGGGTATGTTTAGCCTGGAGAGATGACGACTGAGTGGTGATATGATCACCATCTTTAAGCACTTGAAGGGCTGCCATGCAGAGGATGGTGTGGAGTTGTTTTCTGTTGCCCCAGAAGGTCAGACCAGAACCAACAGGCTGAAATGAAATCAGAAGAGTTTTTGGCTAAACATTGGGAAGAATGTTTAAGTGGTTCCTTGGTGAAAGAGGCTTCCTCGGGAGGTGGCGGTCTCTCCTCCTTTGTAGGTTTTCAGACAGAGGCTGGATGGCCACCTGACAGCCATGCTGCATCTGTGTCTTTTGGCAGATAGTGAGAGGGAAGGCAGGAAGGGATGAGCCAGGAAGGGACTTCCTGTGTGGGCAGGACTGCAGAGCGGTTACTGAGGGGTGGGAGACTGTCAAGGCAGTGGGCAGGCATGACATACTGGGGGCGGGGGCGGGGGCGGGGGGGGGAGATGGGAGATCTTTGCAGCACTCAGAGCCCGAGGCCTGGGATCCCACTCGCTTGCCTTCCCTGCATGTAGGGCCAGAGATCCTTGTTGGGGCGGAAGACCTGTCAGAGTTCTGAGGAGGGCTAGTGGTGTGCTCTTCCTGTGCCGAAGCGTGTGCTTTTTGCCATGCAAAACCAGACAGGAGCCAAATGCAGCATAGCCGTGCCACGTCCTCTGAGATCGGGAGGTTGTGCCGGCAAAGTGGAGGAGTTGCCCCCGTGTTTCCATTGTTCTGGTGCTGCAGTGATGCCATGCCTGCATCAGTGGTTCAGCTGGCATCTGTGGTGCTCTAGCTAGCAGAGCAGGGACCAGAGGATCGTGGCCGTCTTGAGCTGGACGTCTGAAGGATGCTGGGTTTGGTTATTGGCCAGCTCTGGCCCGAGGAAGGAACGGCCTTGGATGGTCGTAGGCGGGAGGGAGCCGGTGGTGCTTTGGGATCCCTCTGAAGGGTTCGTAGTCTGGCCTGTCGGACTGAGCATGCAGGGAGCTTTGCTCTTGCCCCTTCTTTCTGGCAACAGGTTGCTTTCACTCTTGCCTCAGCTGCAGGAGTCCGGCCTGACTCCTATGTCTGCCTGCCTGCCTGCCTGCGGAAGGGGTTGTTGGTCCTGTGTCTGTTCAAGGGGCATGGTTTCCCCAGGGAGCTGACCTGCCCTTCCTGCCACCAAGAGCTAAATGGTGACTGTTGCTGTCTTGTTTTTTCTCTCTTTTCTTTTTTGCCCCCAAATAGTGGAGCTGAATGAGGTCGGCTTCCGATTTGTCCGGAAATGCATCAACGCCGTCGAGACCAAAGGTAAGTTTTGAAGTTGTTTCTGTCGCTTCTCCCCACCGGACCAATTTGTTCCCCTGCAGCTTCCCCAGGCAAGGAGGGCTGGATCGGAGTCTCCCTGAGCAGCCTCCTGAAAACCACCCGACAGGAAGATGGCAACAGAGCACATCTCGCAGCCGCGCTCAGAGCAGCAAAAGTGTGCAACAGAGGCGGACTTTTAGATTCATCATAAACTTCTCTTTTGGGAGCTTGCAATAGAAGCGGATGTTTTAAGCACTCTTAGAAATGTTTGCTGAACAACAAGACCACGTATTGGCAGGGATAAAAATTAAAGTACCAGATTAAAAATGGATGAGCTCCCTCATTTCACATTCAAGGCAGCCGACGATCCGAAGTCACGCAACGACAAGGAGAGAGAGCGGGTGTGGAAGAGCTGCTGGCTGCGTTTCGAGCCAGGGGTTTCATAAAAGTGCCACTAACATAAGTGGCTGCTGTTCAGCTGAGTCCGGTCCATAACACTGGAGATCTCCAACAAGGAAGTTTTGCCGTCAAAATCTTAAATGACTGGCCAGCCATTGCCACAAAAAGAATGCCAGTAGACTTCCTCAGCTAATTGATGGGAAATGCAAAAGAACTCGCTTTGTGCTGCTGTTTCTTTCAAAGTTCCTGATGAGTTTTCGTTTTTCAGGCTGGAATATTTCTGGGGGGAGATCAGCTGGAAGCCAGCGCACGCAGCCCCACAGGAGCGCTTGAGAGAACCGCTTCTTCGTGCTGGGCGGGGCCATGTTCTTTTGCTCGTTGAGCACGTGTGCCGTTCAATCCGTGAGGCCTGTGGCAGGGAGCCAGGCTCTCTCTGGAGGGAAAGGCAGGTAGCCAACGTGCGGACGAGGCTGGCTGTGCTCATTGTCCGAATGCCTTTGTCTAGAAAGCGCCTCCAGGGCTGCCCTTTGCACCCTTGTGGGGGTTGATGGAACAGAGTTTGGACTCAGACTTTGTTCTGTTGTTTCATGCCAACACGGCTACACACCTGAATTTATATGGGGGATCCAGGTGGGCAGCCGTGTTGGTCTGGAGCAGTAGAGCAAAGTTCAAGTTCAGTGGGGGCACCTTTAAGACCAACAAAGGTTTATTCGAGGCATGAGCTTTCATGTGCAGGCACACTTCCTCAGGCACAACGGAATGGAAAGAGAAATAACAGTCATACATATACAGAGTGGGCAGTAAATAAGCATACAGAATAATGAAGGTGTTTTTAACAGATTAAAAGAATAACAATCTTAGTAGATGTGGCTATTACCTGTTTGGGTTCAACTGGGGAGGAACAAACATAGCAAAAGTAATAAATATGTCAGAGCTGGAGACTGATGTATCCTTAATTGTGGAATGGTGAGAGTCTGTCTCCAGAGAGAAAAAGGGAGGAGGCGAGGGGAGATAGCCAGACTGTTTATGTGACGCGGTGGAATGCGGCAAGCCATCCTCCCGGGGAAGAAAAAGACACATTAAGCAGGACAGGCAATAAACCTCAAGGCTGGCCATAAATTACAGATAGACAATTACTGATAGAGACCCCGGCCTGAACAATTAATGGCAGCAGATCTGACAGTACTTGGATGGGAGACCTCCAAGGAATACCAAGGTCCTGATGTGGAGGTAGGCAGTGTCAAACCACCTCTGAACATCTCTTGCCTTGAAAACCCTACGAGGTCACCAGAAGTCAGCTGTGACTTGACAGGGGAAAAAAATCCTGTGCCCCAAGGGAGGGAAGGCAGCATGATATACCACGATCTCATCAGACTGTAGAAGCTCCGCAGGGCCGGCACTTGGAAGGGAGACCACCAAGCAAGACTCCGTAGAGGAAGGCGATGGGCAACCCACCTCTGCTTCCCCCCTGCCTTGGAAGGCCCTTGCTGGGGTCACGGCAAGTCAGCTGCAGCTTGACAGCCCTTTACACACACATCCATGCATCCAGTTCAAACAGAAAGTGTGACTGTTTTGGTGCCTGCCCCACAATTGTGGCATCCCATTCTCTTCCAGGGCATGATGAAGTCCAAGGGGCGGCATTCACTGGCCAGAATTAAAGTGGGAAGCAGGTGACTGACTTTAACTGGATATCTTGAGGAGAGGGGTTGTCTCTATTTTATTTTAAACCAGTATTACCAATCCCAAAACCTCAGGAATAGGTAAGACTCTAAATTGGAGCAAATCCATACGGCCAAAGGTTAACTTCTGGTGGACCCCATGGTGGCCATGTTGCTCTGCCTGGACACTGGCTACGGGCCTCAAGATCTGTGCGTCAGAAAATACTCATCTGCTGTTTGTGCTCTGCTGTGGGAAGGAACCATATAACTGAGAGAAACCAGGATGCCATGGATTTATGTTGTGAGCCTAAGCTCATGCTGCCATGTCAGAGATCAGGCGCAGCTGGGTGAGGCTCACTGATGGGCTGTGTGGTCAGGTCCACTCATAGGAATGTGGGAAGGGGGCTCTGCATAGTCTCCTATCCCCAGCTCTGGTCTCTGAAGCAGTTACGAAATTCTCTGAAAGAGAGCTCAGAAGGAGAGACTCCAATCAGATCAGATGTGTTTTGGTAACTTTGGATCATACATTTTTAATATTTACTTCCAAGCATGTTTGGAATGTTTTTGTTTTGGTGGTATCAGACATCATCGACAAAGTTATGGAAGGATGTGCATGAACCAGGCTTATTGATAAGATCACATTCCTCACTCGTCTTCCTCTCTTCTCATGCCAAGAATCTGTTGTTGTTGTTGTTCAGTTGCACAGTCGAGTCCAACTCTTCGCGACCCCATAGACCACATCACGCCAGGCCCTCCTATCTTCTGTCGTGTTCTGGAGTTTGTCTAATTTCATGTTTGTTGCATCAATGACACTGTCTAACCACCTCATCCTTTGCCGTCCCCTTCTTCTTTGACCTTCAGTCTTTCTCAGCATCAGGGTCTTCTCCAGTGAGTGCTCCCTTCTCATTTGGTGACCAAAGTATTTGAGCTTCAGCTTCAGTATGTGGCCTTCCGGGGAACAGTCAGGGTTGATTTCTTTTAGGATTGACTGATTTGATCTCCTTGTAGTCCAAGGGTCTCTCAAGAGTCTTCTCCAGCACCATAATTCAAAAGAATCTATTCTTCAGTGCTCAGCCTTCCTTATAGTCCAACTCTCGTAGCCATATGTTACTACTGGGAATACCATTGTTTTGACCATACGGACTTTTGTTGTCAGGGTGATGTCTCTACTTTTTGTTATGCTGTCTAGATTTGCCATCGCTTTCCTCCCAAGGAGCAGGCATCTTTTAATTTCATGGCTGCAGTCATCATCTACAGTAATCTTGGATCCCAGGAAGGTGAAGTCTGTCACTGCTTCCACGACTTCCCCTTCTGTTTGCCAAGGAGTGATGGGGCAGGATGCCATGAACTTAGTTTTATTGATGTTGAGTTTCAAGCCAACTTTTATGCTCTCCTCTTTTACACTCAGCAAGAGGCTTTTGAGGTCCTCTTCCCTTTCTGCCATTATAGTGGTATTGTCTGCATATCTGACGTTATTGATGTTTTTCCCAGCAGTCTTAATTCCAGCTTGTGATTCATCCCAGACGGCATTTCACATGATGTACTCTGCATATAAATTAAATAAGCAAGGTAACAATATACATCCTTGTTGTACTCCTTTTCCTATGCTAAACCAATCAGTTGTTCCATATTTGGTTCTAACTGTTGCTTCTTGACCCTTATACAGGTTTCTCAAGAGACATGTGAGGTGGTCTGGTAGTCCCATCTCTTTAAGGACTCGCCATAGTTTGTTGTGATCCACACAATCAAAGGCTTTAGCATAGTCAGTGAAGCAGTAGATGTTTTTCTGATACTCTCTTGCTTTCTCCATAATCCAGCGAATGTTGGTAATTTGATCTCTAGTTCCTCTACCTCTTCGAAACCCAGCTTGTACTTCTGGCAGTTCTCTATCCACGTACTGCTGAAGCCTTGCTTGTAGGATCTTGAGCATGAACTTGCTAGCGTGTGAAATGAGTGCAATTGTGTGATAGCTTGATAATTCCTTGGCGTTGCCCTTCTTTGGGATTGGAATGTAAACTGACCTTTTCCAATCCTGTGGCCACTGTTGTGTTTTCCAAATTTGCTGGCAAATTGAGTGCAGCACTTTAACAGCATCATCTTTTAAGACTTTGAATAGCTCAGCTGGGATACCATCACCTCTGCTAGCTTTGTTGTTTGCAATGCTTTCTAAGGCCCATTTGACTTCGCATTCCAGGATGTCTGGCTCGAGGTCAGTGATTACACTGTTGTGGTTGTCAAGAACATTGAGGTCCTTCTTGTATAGTTCTTCTGTGTATTCTTGCCAACTTTTCCTAATCTCTTCTGCTCCTGTTAGGTCCCTACCGTTTTTGTCCTTTATCATGGCCAGCTTTGCATGGAAAGTTCCCTTGATTTCTCCAGTTTTCTTGAAGAGATCTCTAGTCCTTCCCATTCTATTGTTTTCCTCTATTACTTTGCATCATTCATTCAAGAAAGCCTCCTTATCTCTCCTTGCTGTTCTCTGGAAATCTGCATTCAGTTGGGTAAATCTTTCCTTTTCACCTTTGCCTTTTGCTTTCCTTCTTTCCTCTGCTATTTGTAAAGCCTCATCAGACAGCCACTTTGCTTTCTTGCATTTCTTTTTCTTTTGGATGTTGGTGATTGCTGCCTCCTATACAATGTCACAAACCTTTGTCCATAGTTCTTCAGGCACTCTATCTATCAAATCTAGTCCCTTAAACCTATTCTTCACCTCCACTGTATATTCATCAGGGATGTGATGTAGGTCAAACCTGAATGGCCTAGTGGTTTTCCCAAGTGTCTTCAGTTAAAGTTTGAATTTTGCAATGAGGAGCTCATGATCTGAGCCACAGTCAGCTACTGGTCTTGTTTTTACTGACTGTATAGAGCTTCTCCATCTTTGGCTGCAAATGATATAATCAATCTGATTTTGGTGTTCCCTATCTGGTGATGTCCATGTGTAGAGTTGCCTCTTAGGTTGTTGGAAGAGGGTGTTCACTATGACCAGCGTATTCTTTTGGCAAAACTCTGTTAGCCTTTACCCTGCTTCATTTTGTTCTCCAAGGCCAAACTTGTCTGTTATTCTGGTTACCTTCTGACTTCCTACTTTAGCATTCTAGTCCCCTATGATGATGAGGACATCTTTTTTTGGTGTTAGTTCTAGGAGGTGTTGTAGGTCATCATAGAACCGGTCCACTTCAGCCTCTTCTGCATCAGTGGTTGGGGCATAGACTTGGATTACTGTGATGTTGAATGGTTTGCCTTGGATTCAGACCGAGATCATGCTGTCATTTTTGAGATTGTTTCCCATTACTGCCTTTTGCACTCTCTTGTTGGCTATAAAGGCCACACCATTTTTCTATGGGATTCTTGGCCACAGTAGTAGATATAATGGTCTTCTGAATTAAATTCGCCCAATCCTGTCCACTTTAGTTCACTGATTCCCAAGATGTCGATGTTCAGTCTCACCATCTCATTTCTGACCACGTCAAGCTTACCTTGATTCACAGATCTTACATGCCAGGTTCCTGTGCAGTATTGTTCTTTGCAGTATTGGACTTTCCTTTCTCCATCAGACACATCCACAGCTGAGCGTCCTTTCGGCTTTGGCCCAGCCGCTTCACTCTTTCTGGGGTTACTTGTACTTGCCCTCTGCTCTTCCCCAGTAGCATATTGGACACCTTCCGACCTGGGGGTCTCATCTTCCGGCATCATATCTTTTAGCCTTTTGTTACTGTCCATGGGGTTTTCCTGGCAAGGATACTGGAGTGGGTTGCCATTTCCTTCTCCAATGGATCACACTTTGTCTGAATTCTCTGCTGTGGCCTGTCCATCCTGGGTGGCCCTCCACAGCATAGCCCACAGCCTCATCGAACCACGCAAGCCCTCTTGCCACATCAAGGCACTGATCCATGAGGGAGGCTAAGAATCTAACCATGGGTAAATTCTGGTTACCCCCCGGCATAGGATGTCACTCTCTCTCTCTCACACACACACAGATTAACCAGGAAGTCTTCCCCACACATGCACATACTTGCTGGGATTCTGAACAAGAGATGCTTTAAAATCCCAGTGAGTGGGAAGAAGCTCTCTCCCATCAACCTGTGGATTCCAGTCCAGGAGCACCTTAGAGACCAAGAAGATTTGGGGTGGGGTGGGGGGAGATGAGCTTCCGAGAGTCAGAGCTCCCTTGGTTAGATGCTAGCCTGTGTGCTTGAATTCTTATGGGTAATGGGAGGGATTGCTGAACCATGATTTTTGGCAGGAGGAGGGAGGTCCGCAGGCCCAGCAGCCAACTGGGCTTGTGAACTTTTTTCCTTAACTGGTACTGTTTGTGTCATCTGAAGGCAGCTTTGTCTTCTGACATGCCCTGTGAAGGGAGTTATCAGTAGAACAGAGTTCAAGTCCAGGGGCACCTTTAAGACCAACAACATTTAATTCTGGGTATAAGCGTCCATGTGCATGCGCACTTTCACGTGCATGCAAACACACATTAAAGCTGATACCCAGAATTAAACTTTGTAGGTCTTAAAGGTGCCACTGGTCTCAAACTTGTTCTGTTGCTTCAGACCAGCACGGCAACCTGCCTGAATCTATCTTCGTGGGAGAGTTATCAGTGTTTGTGGTAAAAAAAAAATGATGGCGCCAGGTGGTGCTGTTGAGCTTTCAGAATGCAGTATATCATCTGTTAAGTAAATATCTCATCTGCTTGTTTTTTTACTGCTCAGGGGTTACAACCGAAGGTGTGTATCGAACGGTGGGCAGCAACATCCAGGTCCAAAAACTCTTGAATGCCTTCTTTGGTAAGGAGCAAAAACTCACAGTGTTTTATGTCTGTGTGTAAGCTGTCATGTAAAGGAGAAGCCTTCTGCTCCATCGTATCCAATTTAGCTCTAGACGTCTTCCTTGTTGCCATTTCTCTTCCTAAGGGCCAAACTAGATGTGATGGCATTACACAGGTCTGCCCTGTGGCCAGCACCACCATTTTAAAGGGATTTAAAAACACCACAAGGGACCATGGCTTAGTTGTACAGCATCTGCTTGGCATGCAAAAGGTTCCTGGTTCAATCCCTGGCATCGCCAGTTAGAAAGGACCGGCCACTGGGTGATGTAGAAGATTCTCTGCCTGAGACCCTGGAGAGCGGCTGCTGGTCTGGGCAGAACATAATGACCTGGATGGACCAATAGGGTGCAAGTCAGTCTAAGGCAACTTCACATGGACGTGAAGTCATGATAGTGGCTCACATATAGTTTGACCCGAACTGAATGTGATGTGCTTTCCTTTTCCACACTAGCTTTGCTTATTGCAAAGAATGTGGTGCTAGAGATTCATTAAGGGAGATCTGAGATGGACTGTGGAAAAATCAGATTGAATGTGGTAGAATGCATTTACATCTGCACACAATATTCTTGACTGACACATGGTATTAGAAGTGGGTTGTTACTGAATCCCCCTCTCCCAGTTGATCTGAAAATCAGATTAGTCTGGTGGAATGGAGCACACAAGCTTTATTTAGGCTCCCACAGATGTGAGGGCTTGGAGTGTTCTCTTTCTTAAACCTATAATCTGCTGTAAATTGGGGACATGCAGTGTATTTTGACATCTGCAGAGCGTGTCTTCCAACAAAGAACTGCAGGCAATGCTGTTTTGGGAAGAGTAAAGTTTAGTTTGAAATGTAATTTAATTTGATATGTACAGATAATTTATCTTTCCAGGGGGGAAAAGTGTTAAGTGGGATTTTGTTTTTATTTATTTACTTAATTTCTACCCTGCCTTTCCTCCCAATGGGGGCCCAGATCAGCTGACATCATTCTCCTCCCCTCCATTTTATCCTCACAACAGCCCTGTGAGGTAGGTTAGGCTGAGAGGGTATGACTGGCCCCCAGGGTCACCGAGCAAGCTCCCACGGCAGAGTGGAGATTCAGAGTGGAGAATCTCCATGGGGAGATTCGGACCTGCGTTTCCCCAGTTGCTGATCTCAGTCTCTCTAATGTGCTTACTGGCCATTTGGATAACAGAATGGACATTTGTCAGGTTTGGAAAAGATGCATGGCTTTGAACTGTGAAGAACACGAGACTAGAATTCACAGTGATCTTGATAAATAGATAACAGTGTTAAAATAAGATCTAAGTTAAGTAAAAGGAAAAATGTTATACAACACTCCTCCCCCCCCGTAGAAATGATGTTGAACAGGAACAGCCGGTTGGACAACAGCTTGGTGGGAAGCATTTCTACATGAGACAATGGTGGAAAACCCTGGGAGAGATTAAACAGTTGCATACACACACCCTCCCAGCTCCTTGGGCCATGTTATAATTGGAACACCTTCAGGCTTTAGACTCTTGATGATTGGAAGTATATTGATAAGCTCATGAGGTTGTACAGAAGAGCTAAGAAAAACGGTAAAGCTCAGTTAAGTCCAGAAGTTTCAAATAAACAGAAGAAAATATGGTTATTCTATTATTTGTATAGTGCATTTTTATCCACCCTTTCTGTAGTGCATTTTTATCCACCCAAACTGGAGAGCCAGTTTGGTGTAGTGGTTAAGTGCGCAGACTCTAATCTGGGAGAACTGGGTTTGATTCCCCACTCCTCCACTTGCACCTGGCTGGATGACCTTGGACAAGCCATAGCTCTGTACCAGCTGTTCCCTCAAGGACAGCTTGGGAAAGAGCTCTCTCAGCCCCACCTACCTCACAGGGTGTCTTTTGTGGGGAAGGGAAGGGAAAAGGAGTTTGTAAGCCGCTCTGAGACTCCCTTGGGGAGTGGAGGGCGGGGTATAAATCCAATCTCTTCTTCTTCTTCTTCTTCTTCTTTAAGGAATGTTGGATAATCTGTGTCATTTTCCCCTCCTCAGTTAAACTGGGAGTGTGTGACTGGCTGAAGGTCACCAAGCAAGTTTCATAGCAGACTAGTGGTTTGAACGAGGGGTGTGCATTCCGCTTTCCCGAACTGAAAAAAATATAGAATAAATGCCTTATCGATACTTATTCAGCATTTTTAAGCCAAATGAAAATTCAAGAAACTTTTCGGCTATTGAATGAAGCTTTCCAAATTTATTCAACTTTTTCAGCGGGTACTGCCGAATGCCACTGGCTGGGAGGGGAAGGCATTTAAATCTAACAGCTGATTGGCAGAAGGGAGTGAAACAAGTCAGTTTCACTCCTCTGCGCCAGTCAGCTGTTAGATTTAAATACCTTCCTCCTCCCTACTAGGGCTGGGGAAGTGAAGGGGAGGCATTTTAAGATGCCTCCGCTTTCTCCCTTTGTTTACCCAGTGGCCACGCTGTGGGGAAGCAAAAGGGAAGGCATTTAAAGATGCCTCCCCTTTCTCTCTTCGCTTTCCCAGCCAGGGTGGCTGGGAAAGTGAAGGGGAGGCCTGCAACACCGCTGTTAGGCTGGATGCCTTTCTAGCCATTGAAATGGTGAGTTTCTAAGTGGAGGGGACTGAGACTGACGATTTCAATGGCTGGAAAGGCATCTATATACTAATTGCCAAGTGGCCCCCTCTATGCGAATATCTAAATCTGCGGAGGGGGGCACTTGGGGGCAGGGAGATTTTTCTGCACACTTGGTGGACTCCCCAGTGTGCACAAAAATCTAAAAAGTTTTAAAAACTTTCAGGGGGATATTTAACCCCCCCCCCCAAAGTAAAAGAGCGTTCCTTACACATGTGCAGGGAATGCTCTGGGAACTGCGGCGGCAGTTGGGAGGCGTCCAAGCCTCACCACCGGTGCCAGGGGGTGGGAGGGAGAAGTGGCGGGCCCGGCAAGAGCTGCTGAGGCCTCACCAGTGCCTGTGGTGGTGGGGAGAAGCAGCGTGCCCAGCGAGAGCTGCTGAGGCCTCACCGGTGCCCATGGGGGGTGGGGGAAAGTGGCGGGCTCGGTGAGAGCCACAGAGGCCTCGCTGGTGCCCGGGGGGAGAAGGCTTACCTGTGGGGGCTTTCTCCTCCATGTAGAGCTCCCCTGCCCCCGTGAGTATCGTGGGTTCCCACCTCTTGCATTCCTTATTTTCAACCCTCCTCCAACACCAGATCCCCCCCCCTGTTTCTACTTTAGACCCAAGGATCCTTGAGTTCCTAACTTCTGGGGAACCCATCTCTTGGCTCAGTGTCATCAGATACCCTTGCTGAGTCTGCCCAAGTCTTGGGTTGCTGATTTTGAACCCTCCTCTGAAGCCAAACTCCCCCCCCCCCCCCGTTTTCACTATAGCCCATGGATCCTTGAGTTCCTAACTTCTGGGGAACCCGTCTCTTGGCTCAAATTTGTCAGCTGCCCATGCTGAGTCTGCCCCAGGTTTATGTTTTTAATTGATTTTAATCTCTCCTCTGAAGCCAGACCTCCCTCCCCCCCCCCCCCGTTTTCACTTTAGACCCATGGATCCTTGAGTTCCTAATTTTTGGGGAACCTGTCTCTTGGCTCAATGTCATCAGCTGCCCTTGCTGAGTCTGCCCCAGTCTTGGGTTGCTCATTTTCAAGCCTCCTCTGAAGCCAGACCTCCCCCCTTTTAACATTAGATCCATGGATCCTTGAGTTCTTAACTTCTGGGGAACCCGTCTATTGGCTCAAAGTCATCAGCTGCCCATGCTGAGTCTGCCCCAGTCTTGGCTTCAAGATTTTCTACCCGCCTCTGAAGCCAGACCTCCCCCCCTCCCTTTTAACTTTAGACCCATGGATCCTTGAGTTCTTAATTTCTGGGAAACCTGTCTCTTGGCTCAGTGTTATCAGCTGCCCTTGCTGAGTCTGCCCCAGTCTTGGGTTGCTGATTTTCAACCCTCCTTTAAAGCCAGAGGTGGGGGGAGAAGTGGTGGACCTGGCGAGAACTGCAGAGGCCTCGCCAGTGCCCGTGGGCGAGGGAGAAGGCTTACCTGTGGGGGCTTTCTCCTCCTCCACATGGAGCTCCCCTGTGAGTATCGCGGGTCCTCGTCTATTGTCCAGCCTAACAGCGCTGGCCCAGAGCTTTAAATGCCCCCGTTGGCTTCCTGGCCTCCCCGCAGCAGCAGGCACCTTGGAATGTCAAGGGACAGAGGGGAGGCATCTTTAAACACCCCTCCTTCACTTCCTCAGGCTACCCACTGTGGCAGGGTACGTGTGGAAGCCAAGGGGAGGCATTTAAAGACGCCTCCCTTCTGTCCTTGGCTTTCCCAGGTGCCCTGCTGCTGCAGAGAGTCCGGGGAAATCATGGGGAGGCATTTAAAAATGCCTCCCCTCTGTCCGTTGGCTTTCCCCAGCACCCTACCATGGCAGGGCACCTGGGGAAGCCAAAGGAAGGTGTTTAAAGACGCCTTCCTTCTGTTCCGTGGCATTCTCATGCACCCCACTATGGCAGGGCACCCAGGAAAGCCAAGGGGAAGCATTTAAAGATGCCTCCCCTCTGTCCCTTGGCTTTCCCAGGTTCCCCACCTGGCAGTGGCTGAGTGATTCAGAAAGGAAGGGAAAGGAGATCAAGAAGGCATGTTTAAATGCCTTCCCTTCCCAAGCTGCCTGGCCGGATCCACTGGTCAGTTTCACTCCCCTCAGGTTTAAATGGCCTACACCTAACTTCTGACTGTGGGGGAGTGAAACTGACCAGTGTAAGCATCAGTGGGCTTTTGGAGGGAAAGGAAGGCATTCAAACATGCCTTCTCCATTTCCCTTGGTATAATAGACCTGAATATATTTGGGAATCCCACATGTCTCCCAAATCAGCATACCATACCGATAATAGTATTCAGTGGTATTCGGGGATCCCAAATATACTCGGATCCATTAACTCCGAATCCAGATGAGACTGATTTTTTTCTTGCACGCTCCTAATCTAAACCTGGGTCTGCCGGATCTCCCTCCAACATGCTAACCAATGCAGATGGCAGAAAGTGCCATCAAGTCGCAGACAACTTATGGTGACCCCTGGTGGGGTTTTCAAAGCAAGAGACCTTCAGAGGTGGTTTGCAGTTGCCTTCCTCTGCATAAACCCTGGACTTCCTTGGTGGTCTCCCATCCAAATACTGGCCAGAGCCAACCCTGCTTAGCTTCCAAGATCTCACGAGATCAGGCTAGCCTCGGCCATCCAGGTCAGGGCAAATGAGCAGAAGTGATTTCCATTCCCAGCCCGCATAGCATCTTTGAACTTCCCGGGTGGTCTCCCATCCAAGTAGTAACCAGGGCTGACCCCGCTTAGCTTCCAAGATCTGAAGAGGCGGGGCCTAACCACTACACCGTGCAGAAAGTGGGTGCTCTTCATATGTTCAGCACTGAAACAGGAGAGAGTAGGAGTGGATTCTACCTGGAGGTATTGTGAGGTTTCTGCTCGAAGTAGTCAAGGATCAGATCTTTGTTGATGAAACACAGTTCTTTATTTCCAATTTCTACATTGCTACAGGTCCTCGGATTATTGTCAGAGATAACATACACAATAGAAGCAGGTCTAATATACCCTCCCGTACAATTTGAATTAAGTAACCAATCAACAAGGGGGAAAAACCGCGGGCAAAAGATCCTTTGGCCGTTTGCTTCCCACAGGAAAAAGGTGAGGTGTGAAGCAGTAAATTTCCCTTCTTAAACCAGACCCCTTAGATGTAACCATCTTTCACATAACAAATAACTTTCCCCAAGGCTTTCGCACGTTGATAAGAACTGGTCCCTGTCCTCCCAGCAGGGAGGAAAGGAATGCGGAGGCAGGAGTGTGAGAGGCCCATTGTTCTCATGCTTTGAAGTCGCCACTCTCCCGGGCAAACGGTTACATAGACCAGACCTGGTCAGAGCCATAAACCCAGGATCACTGAATATACAATCACAAGGGTCAAACTAATAAGCAGTAGGAATGATTACATAGTTATTACAGGAACAGATTGCAAAGCATAGCATAGACAGGTTACAAAGCATAGCATGAATTCCCAAAAACCCTTGTTAGAATCTGCAGATTCTGACACACTGCCACCCGAAAATTCAATCTACCCCGGCTTATCTGGAAATCTATTATGAAAAGCTTTAACTAGTTTAGGAGCATGAACATTTTCAGAACAAACCCATTCATTTAGTTCCGGACCAAAGTCTACCCACTTGACTAGATACAGTAAACGACCCCTACGCATTTTAGAATCCAGGATTTCGGAAATTTCAAAATGGGGTGCCCCCTCCTTCATCAGTGGAGGAGGAGTCGGAGGAGTTGGATGCCATGCATTCGGCCCAGGATTCTTCTTCAATAAGCTGAAATGAAAAACAGGGTGCACAGAGCTCAGTGACTTAGGCAACTCTAGTTCAAAAGACACATCAGAAATTTTGCGCAACACCTTGTAGGGGCCAACATATTTCCACCCCAGCTTCCTGCTGGGTTGCAGTCCATGTATATTTTTCGTGGACAGATAGACCGAGTCCCCTGGTCCTCAGCCCTTCCACGATCCACGTACTTCTTGTAATCCTCTTTGGCTTTATCTAGAGTCTTAGCAATCAATGGCCACGAGTCTTGCAAATTTACCCACCAACGTTTAAAGTCTGAGGGAGAGGTGTCTGACGTTTCCTCTATGGTGGGTAGGGGTTTTCCTTCGAAGCCTCCCACAGCCATGAACAGGGACACGCCCGTGGATGAATGAACAGCATTATTATAGCTGTATTCCGCAAACGGTAGCAGCTCTACCCAGTTGTCCTGATGGTAGTTAGTGTAACATCTTAGAAACTGCTCCAGTATCTGATTAGTTCGTTCGGATTGGCCATCGGTTTCTGGATGGTAACCAGAGCTCATGGCCGGTTCAATGTCCATCAGGGTCAAAAGCTCCCGCCAGAAGTTGGCAACGAATTGACTGCCCCTATCAGATACTACGCGTCGGGGAAAAGCGTGTAATTTAATCACGTGGTTAAAGAATGCTTTAGCCAGCCCCTTGGCGGTAGGTAATTGCTTGAACGGGGTGAAATGGGCTTGCTTCGAAAACATGTCCACCACCACCCAAATCACTGTTTTCCCTTTTGAGGGTGGCAGGTTGGTGATGAAGTCCATAGCTATCGCTTCCCATGGACGGGAGGGGGTGGGCAATGGGTGCAACAGTCCCGGGACTTTTCCCCCCCTTCTTTTGCACATTAAACAGGTTTGGCAGGCAGTAACAAAGTCCGAAACATCTTTGCGCATGCGTGGCCACCAGAATTGCCTTTGGATTAAGATAAGCGTCTTCAGGAACCCAAAGTGTCCTGCTAGTTTCGAGGAATGACAGGTCAGCAGTATGTCTTTTCTTCGGGCCCGAGGCACTACGAGCTTGTCCCTATGATACCAACATTTGTTCTCCCGGAGGGAGCAGTCCTCTATGCCTCCTAATTCTTCGGCCTCTTCCGGGGAGTAGCCCCCCCCCCCACTTATCCACCCACGACTCTACCGCTGCCTGCTTGCTTTGGCTTCAGGTCATAACAGCTCCTCCCAACTGTTGGGGGGAAAACATGGAGTCAAATACTTCTTCCTTTTGACTCTCGTGCTGGGGCAATCTGGACAGAGCGTCTGCTAACGAATTGGCTCTTCCAGGAAAGTGTTTGAGCACGAAATTAAATTTTGAGAAGAAATCAGCCCTCCGGAGCTGCTTGGCATTCAAAGACCTCTGGGTGCGCAGGGCCTCCAGGTTTTTGTGATCAGTCCAAATCTCAAAAGGGGTCTGCGCTCCTTCTAGCCAATGCCACCAGGTGGTTAGGGCCAGTCGTATGGCTGCAGCTTCCTTATCCCATACCGACCAGTTCCTCTCCGTCTCATTAAACTTTTTTGAGATATAAGCCAGAGGGTGTAATTTATTATCCTGCCCCTTCTGTAGGATGGCTCCCCCCATGGCCACATCTGAAGCATCTACATGAACCACGAACTCTTTTGTCTCATCGGGGTGGGCAAGGATGGGCTCTGAGGTGAACAAAGTCTTTAGAGTTTCAAACGCTTTTTGACAGTCCTCAGACCAGGCTATTCTCTTCCCGGGTTTTCCCGCTTCCGGGCCCCTCCCCTTGGTTTTGAGGAGTTCGGTTAGCGGGAGGGTAACCATGGTGAAGTCTTTCAGGAAGGTGCGGTAGAAGTTACAAAACCCTAATAGACTTTGCAGCTGTTTTCTAGTTCGGGGCACCTCCCACTGTACTACCGCCTCTACCTTGGCAGGATCCATCTCTAACCCTTTCTGGGAGATGCGATACCCCAAAAAGTCCACTGAATCTCTATTGAATTCACATTTAGACAGCTTAGCATATAACTGATTTTCCAACAGCGTAGACAGCACTTCCCGGACCAAATTTACATGCTCTTTCTTATCAGTAGAATAAATCAAGATATCATCTAAGTAACACAACACCCCCTTGAACAAATGCTTGTGTAGCACCTCGTTTATCAAGCTCATAAAGACCCCCGGCGCACCACTTAATCCGAACGGCATCACCAGGTATTCGAACTGACCCAACAATGTATTAAACGCAGTCTTAAATTCGTCCCCCTCCCTGATGCGCACCCGGAAGTATGCATCTCGAAGATCTAACTTAGTGAATATCTTCCCCTTGGCCGCTTCTGTCAGCAAGTCTTTTATAAGGGGGAGGGGGTAGGCGTTAGAAGCTGACACTGCGTTGAGCCCCCTGTAGTCCGTGCACAAGCGCAGCCCCCCGTCCTTCTTTTTCCTGAACAGAACAGGGGCTGCGAAAGGGGACTTGGCAGGGCGGATGAAGCCTCGCTCCAAGTTCTTGTCGAGGAACTTTCTTAGCTCCTCCCTCTCCGAGGGGCTCATGGAGTAGAGTTTTCCCTTCGGTAACTTTTCTCCCGGGAGTAACTCTATGGCGCAGTCCGATAGTCTGTGAGGGGGTAGTTCGTCCACCTCGGTTTCACTGAACACCCCCATTAAATCTCGATATTCCTTGGGGACGGTGGAAGGTACCAGGGTGAGCGCTGCCGCTCGTAGAGGTGCCGGGGGACCCGATCCCCATCCCGAGACCCACTTATGATTATGGCACTTCTCGTCCACCCACGAGATCTTCCCCTCGCTCCATTTTATGTAGGGATCGTGGAAGCTCAACCAGGGGTTCCCCAACACCATGGGGAACTGGGTGTTGGGGGTAATGACGAAAGCTCTCTTCTCCCAATGTTCCCCGGTCCCCACTATTAGTCTCTCAGTCTCTGCCACACATGCCTCTTTCATTTCTGACCCATCCATTTGGGTAAACATAAGTGGCTCCCCCAATGGGGTGACTTTGGGACCTAGTCCATCTACTACTAAGGGGCTAATCAAGTCCCGGGCACACCCTGAGTCAATTAATGCACGCACCCGGATGTGGGTCCCGGTCCCGGGTGCTATTACAGTCACTACCATATACAGTAAGGGGCCAGGGATGCTCACCAGAGATGGCGCGTCGCGAATGGGGACCTGCAGTTCTGTGCCGCTCACTGCAGGCCGTTGGAGTTTCCCGACATCTGGGTTTCCATCAGCTCCAGCTCCCCTTGCTCGCTCGCGGCCCCTTCCAGCTGTAATGCCCGGGGTTTGAACGAGGTCTTCCCTTTGCTGGGGGTGCTCCCGGCTACTGGGGTTGAGGTCTTGGGGACTTTTCCACCGCCGCGGGGACATGCCGAGGCATAGTGACCGCTCTCTCCGCACCGCATACAGAGCCCTTGCTTGAACCGGGTGTCCCGGATCTCTTGGATGCTCAGCTTAGGCTTCACCTTCTGGGCGGCTTTGGCTTGGGCAGTCGCCGAAGTCCCCATCTTGATGAGGGTGAAGCGTTCCTCTACGTCCGCGGCCGCTCTCATCCAGGTGGCCAAAGAGCCCGGCCTCCCTCCTCGCAGCACCGTCTCGTACACCTCGGGATTGAGACCTTCTCGGTACTTCTCGATGAAGAGGTCTTGGGTCCAGCCGCGAATCTTAGCTGCTATGCGCCGGAACTTGTCGGTGTATTCCCTCACAGAAGACCGCCCCTGGGTCAGCTTCCGCAGCTGGTTCCGGGCCTTCTCTTCTCCCAGGGGGTCCTCGTAGTGTTGTCTGAGGGCCCACATAAAGTTGTGCACGGAGCGCAACTCAGGCCCGGGGGCGTTGTGCAGGCTCACATACCAGTCGCTGGCTGTGTCCCTCAGCTTGGACCCTATGTAGCCAATCCGGTCCCTCTCGGTGGGGTAGAGGTGCCCCCAGGTGTCTAGGAACCGCTCGATTTCTATGAGGAAGAACCGCAGCTTCTCGGGGTCCCCATCGAAAGTAGCCGTCAACGGATCGGCGGGTGCCTGGCGGATCATCGGCCCTGCTGGCGCCTGGGCTGGTGCCGGTACAGGCGCGGGAACCAGGCGGGGGATGGGTTGCAGGACCTGCTGTGGCACTTGTTGTGGGACGACTCCTGCGGGAGCTCCCCCGGGGGAACCGGTTGCTGCGGGGCTCCCCCTCCTGGGGCTCCGGCCCCTCCTGGGGCTGGCCTGGCTGTCTGCATAGCTGTCAGGGCGTCTCGGAACTGGTACTGCAGGTCGAGGGCTATCTCTCGCAATTCCGCGGTGAGTTGCAGTCGTAAATCTCCCATCATACGATCTAGAGACTGGGTCTGGTCTTCCCCGTAGAGATTGGGCCCGTAGGTCGTGCCTCTCTCCTCTTCCAAAGGCGGGGGATGCCAGTCTCCTCCGTAGATCGTCTCTCGCTCGTCTCCCAAAAAGCTCGGCTTCCCGTGCTCGATGCGGTCTCCTTGGATCGAGACC
Source organism: Lepidodactylus listeri (assembly GCA_029233225.1). Taxonomy (NCBI): domain Eukaryota; kingdom Metazoa; phylum Chordata; class Lepidosauria; order Squamata; family Gekkonidae; genus Lepidodactylus; species Lepidodactylus listeri. Next base: position 71,907,575 of record JARCFY010000013.1, read on the forward strand.
CGCGCCCCCTTCCGATCGTGAACCCACGAGTCGATGGTCCCGCGACCGAAGTTGCTCCATGAGTACCTCGGGGTCACGCTCTGATGAGGAGGTGGTCGTGGGATGTAGTAAGCCCCCTGAGCCATAGTCACTGGCACTTCGGGCTCCCCGCCGCCGCCTCCACCACCGGCACCCTGGTCCACTGGGGTCACCGGTTGATCTTCGGTTGTAGGGATGGGAAGAGTACCGTCGTCCGACATGGTCAGGAACGGACAAGTCCCAGTCACAGATCTCTGACAATCTGTGAGGTTTCTGCTCGAAGTAGTCAAGGATCAGATCTTTGTTGATGAAACACAGTTCTTTATTTCCAATTTCTACATTGCTACAGGTCCTCGGATTATTTTCAGAGATAACATACACAATAGAAGCAGGTCTAATATACCCTCCCGTACAATTTGAATTGCCCATAAGTAACCAATCAACAAGGGGGGAAAACCGCAGGCAAAAGATCCTTTGGCCGTTTGCTTCCCACAGGAAAAAGGTGAGGTGTGAAGCAGTAAATTTCCCTTCTTAAACCAGACCCCTTAGATGTAACCATCTTTCACATAACAAATAACTTTCCCCAAGGCTTTCGCACGTTGATAAGAAACTGGTCCCTGTCCTCCCAGCAGGGAGGAAAGGAATGCGGAGGCAAGAGTGTGAGAGGCCCATTGTTCTCATGCTTTGAAGTCGCCACTCTCCCGGGCAAACGGTTACATAGACCAGACCTGGTCAGAGCCATAAACCCAGGATCACTGAATATACAATCACAAGGGTCAAACTAATAAGCAATAGGAATGATTACATAGTTATTACAGGAACAGATTGCAAAGCATAGCATAGACAGGTTACAAAGCATAGCATGAATTCCCAAAAACCCTTGTTAGAATCTGCAGATTCTGACAGGTATGCAGGAAAATAGCGGCTCTATGACGGGAGTACCCTCTTGATTTCTGTAAAATGAAAGCATCCAAGGGGAGATCCTGCTGGACTGTTCATGTGCATTTGATACACAGCCGCAGTAGTTGAGGGAGGAGTAGGAATGAAGCCAGTGTAGTCAGAGATGCAAGCCAAGCCTAAACTGTGCCTGGTATTGTTCCGGGGGGGGGAGGGGGGGCTCTGTGGGATGCAAGCCAGCAATCCTCACGGGGGCAAAGCAACAAGATGCTCGGAGGTCGGTGGTCAGACCACCCCCCTTCTTTCTTTTTCTCATTCAGAGGTAAAAAGCTGTGGGAGGAGCTTGGTTCAGTTCAGGGCTGCAGCACAGAGGCAGTACCCCACGTCATCGACCAGTGGACACTACGTACACCCCGCACCCCGGAAAGTACTGCTGGGCCTTCAACAGGACTGTGAGGCAACGCACCCCCGGCCTCCCCCCAAGGGTTAAAGGGAAGAGCCATGGGCCTGGTCCATCTAGCAGGTGTTACTAGTTCGTCTCTTGGCCCACCTTCAAGGCCAGAGAGGGAAGGGTGGTGATTGGCCTCTCGCCAGAACCTGCCATCTTTGTGATGGGAGGGAGAGGACAGGGAGTGAGGAGGCCATTCCCCAGAGGCTTCTCTTGAAAACATGTTGTGATTGGATGTCACCCTCGCCTGACATTGCTGGGCCCAGAAACTGTGACTGAGCTAAGGCCCTGAGCAAGAGAGACCAGCTGGGGTTCTCGTTGGACAGGAGGCCTGAATGGTGACCGGCTGGAATTGAAACTGCCAGCAACGTAGGGGACGCCTGAGCTTTGGCCCCTGATTACAAATTCAAGGTTAAACCCCCCTCCCCCCCCATCTAGCACAACAGAGCGTTAGCTAGTCGGGCTACTTTCTTGCTGCATGATTTTAGAGTAATGTGTTGGCCAGAGAATAAATTTTCATGTTGATAGAAATTGAAATAACCTTTATAAATATTTTTAAAATTAAGCTGTGGTCTGGTTACTTACGTACAACTGCACTGAGGACCCAATGGGGACCTGATGGGGAAGTATTTGCCTTGGGACTCCTCCTCGACACGGGCACAGTTCAGAGATATGGGAGGGCTCCCTTCCTTGGCTTCCTTCCCTGCCACCAGGTGAATAGTAAGGGGGGGGGGGTGATTTGCATCTGAAAAACAGCACAAAGGAAAAGGGTTTTAAGGAACCCACCGTGGCTCTAATCTGAATTCTTTAGCCTAGGCAGACAGAGTCTTGCCTAATGGTGAAATGAGTAAAATTGCAGAATTGTAGACGGTTCAAGTCATGTAATCGCCTTGAAGTCTTGTAAGCAAGGAAGGAGACAGTGGGAAGTGTGCAAGTCTATAGTTTTGAGGCTGCCGGTCGAGGTAAATGAAGTAATGAGGTAAATGCCTTAAAGACAGAATGGAAGTATCAGGATCTGCGCAGGCAGGGAGCTAGAGTTTGGGCAAAGGGGCCGGGGAAATGACCGTTGGCTTGAGAAGTTTATAACTCTACAGTGAGCCATTCACCATTGTTATGCATTTTGTGTGAGAAAGAACAGTTCTAGTCTAACCAGAGGCAAATCTCAAACTGAGGGGAAAAACTAAAATTGGGTGAAGCAAGGGAGGCAGTGAGCCACGGGGAGTGAGAGAAAATGTCATCTAACTAGAGAAAGAGAGAGTGGCAGAACTATGGAAGAGAGAAATGGAAACGTTTTACATCAGCAGGGTGGAGGATGAAAATGAAGCCCTCGGAACCTCAGAAGACTGAGTTACGAAATAAACTATCTGAAGAAGTGTGCATGCGCACAAATGCTTATACCCAGAATTAAACTTTGTTGATCAAAGATGCCACTGGACTCAAACTTGTTTTGTTGCTTCAGACCAGCGTGGCTATCCACCTGAATCTATGGGTGTTCCAATAAAGGAAAATGAAAGATCTGAATACAGCTGCAGGTAAAGGAGGGAAAGAGCTAGCAAAAAATAGAGGGCGAATAGAATAAGCCACGTTATTATATAAAGTTGGCCGAAAAGCACAAATGAATTTTCCCACGGCGGGAGGAGGTATAGACATGCAGGAGAGGCAGGTGATACAGCAAAAAATGGGGCACAGTCTAAAGTCTGGCCCCCAAGAACTGACAACCCTTCAGAGCAAAGAGGCATGGGGGTCTGTGGGAAAAAGAAATCCTGAGAGGGGAAAAATAGGGATTTTAAAAAATTGAACAAAAGTAATGCATGAGGCTATGTTGCCAAGGCAGCAGTAGCGATAAACAGCAATACAGAATCTTTTGGCTGAGGGTGTTAAAGCAACTTATAGCCCAAGAGCAAAGCAAGAAAAAAGTGGGCAGCTGCCCAGAGGGGGACTGGAAGAGTGTCAGAGTGGCCACACTGGGGACGGGAGGGGAAAGGAAGGAGAGAAACCAGGAGTAATAGAGTGGAAGCAAGATGCTGAACAAGCGATGTTCATTATGCAGAAGTAAGGATGCAAATGGTAGGAAGCTGCAGCGGCCTGGAGTTTGTTGAGAGCTTAGCTGGACCTGGGAGTATGCCATTTACTGGTGTGTGCGTGTGTGTGTGTGTGTGTTTTAAATCCCGCAGAGCGTTTCCAAAAGCCAAACATGAGACATTCCCATGCAGGCGTTGTTGATGGTGTTCCGACAGACACTCTGGGCATGAGAGAGGCCGTAACCGTTCTGTTGCAGCAGCCTGCCATGTGAAGGCCGGTTGACTAAGCCTAGGGTAGCCAGGTCCGTTCGAGATGCTGGCAGGGGAAGGGTGGATGCTCTGGGAGCTGGAAGTGACCTAGGTACATTGGGGTTGACACTCTGGTTTTTGGGCCAAATTCTATGGTGAAATTGCCCTCAAACCATAGAGTTTTGCCCCCAAAGCAGAGCTCAGTGCTGCTGGGGGGAGGTTTCCTCCTGTGGCCAGGAGCCCACACAACCAGGGGATCCCCTGCCCCCAACTGGGGACCGGCAAATAGGGTTCCCTCTAAGCTGAGTTAGTGAGAGCTAGCTCACAGTTTTTTAGCCTCTGGCTCACACATTTTTGTCTTGGCTCAGGAAGGATGTCTCCAGAGCAAACTGATTTATGCAGTGGCCAAATCGCTCACTCACAACTTTAATGCCAGTAGCTCACCAGGTGGAATTTTTGCTCACAGGACTCTGCAGCTTAGAGGGAGCATTGTTAAGTGGCAACCCTGACTGAACACTCTCCTCTCTCACGGCCCTTCACAGGAAACCGCCGTGGTTACCTTTTCTTTCTGCAGGAGCCAGTCCTACTGGCACAGGATGGGACAAACGGCCTTCTCATACAGAGAACAACTGTAATGGGCAGACTGGCCATCGGATGACAGGCCTGGCTTCAAATCCTTGCTTGGCTGTGAAGCTCACGGGTGGCTTTGGGCCTGTCATGATCTCTCAGTCTGAACAAACTCACCTGGAGGCCACGCAGATAAATTGCACAATAGGGGATTAGAATTCTGGAGGTTCACTGTGGATGAAAATACAGTAAAATAACCAGTATGGAAAAGGTGAAAAATAAAAAAAGTTTTTTTGGGGGGGTTAGCATAGTGTAGGGATGTAGCAAAGGTAGGACCACAGGACACAAAACGTTTCCATAAGGGGTCTACCCCTGGCTCTTCTAATGACAAACGACAGAGGGTTATGTGAGGGGTGTGTGTGTGTGTATAGATGGGAAACAGGAGCCCAGCCTAGCCTGATCTTGTCAGATTTCAGAAGCTCAGCAGGTTAGTATTTGGGTGGGAGACCACCAAGGAAGTCCAGGGCTGCTGTGCAGAGGCAGGCAAACCACCTCTGAACGTCTCTTGCCTTGGAAAACCCATGCAAGGTCGCCACTAGTCGGCTTTGACTTGATGGCACTTTACACAAACACAGAGAGGTTTTCTGAGCTGGATGGTCCTAGCTAGCCTGATCTCAGAAGAAGAAGAGGAGGAGGAGATTGGATTTATACCCCGCCCTTCACTCAGAGCGGCTGACAAACTCCTTTGCCTTCCCCTCCCCGCAACAGACACCCTGGGAGGTAGGTGGGGCTGAGAGAGCTCTGACAGAAACTACTCTTTTTCAAGAACAGCTGTGCCAGAACTATGGCTTACCCAAGGTCATCCAGCAGGTGCAAGTGCAGGAGTGGGGAATCAAACCTGGCGCTTGCAGATTAGAGTCCACGCACTTAACCACTACACCAGACTGGCTCTCGAAGCTAAACAGGGTCAGCCACGGCTAGTACTTGAATGAGAGACCCCCAAGGAAGTCCAGGGTTGCTGCACAGAGGCTGGCAATGGCAGACCACCTCTGTTCATCTCTCCCCTTGAAAACCCCATGGGGTCGCCAGAAGTCAGCTGTGACTTGATTGCAAAATAAAAAGCTTACACTGAATGAAGACACTTCAGTTATTTTTTTCAGCAGATTAAAGTTTATAGTGAGGATGTGAATCACATTTTTCCTCAGTGATGCCATCCAAGACAGCTTTCTTGCATTCCTGCTGGAGGCAGTGAAGCAGCAGTGCGGGATAAACATGGTCTGGAGTTGGTGTGAGATTGTGCTAGTAGATGTAGTCCACAACAGGTCTCCTTAAACAGAAAGTCCTTTATTTGCAGAAAAGATCTGGTTGGTCAAATACACTTCTTCTGTTAGTGATGCCCAAGCATAGGAATACAACTACAATTATACTTGATATGAAATAAGCCCCCTTCAACATCCACCAATCAATTGGGAGAATTATTGGCGCCCAAATATACTGGCCCACTGTCCCCAAGGAAAGCGTGGTAAATTAGGTTCTCAAGCACAGCCACTGTTAGGATTTGTGAGGCGGATGTTCCTAAGAGTAAAATCAAGCAAAGGAGCAATTTGCACCTGAGAGTAATATAACATGTAGCAGGAGGATTCCAGCTCAAGGCCATGAGCTAGCCAGAAGCGAAAGAGAGATAAGAGGGAAGAAAAGCTAATAAGCAGCAAGCATGCGCAGAGCGAGCAAGAAGCTCATTCCTGCGGTGGGAGTCACTCTACCGATGCTATCTCCCATCCGGGACCTAGAGGAATAAGAATGGAACTCAAAACAAAGGCAATGTGAAATGATAATCAGAATAGGCAATAGAAATTATTGGCAGTGATAACTGACATGAATGCAACAGAACCATTGGTTATAAAAGGCAACAGGAATCATTGGCAGTGCTAACTGACAGTTGGTTCCTTCCAAACCAGGGGGGAATGCATGAGGTCAGGAACCTCTTCATGTAACTCTGAGAAGGTTCGTTTTTTCTTTCTGGCACTGGGTAGAACTTACTCTGATTCTTTAGTCCATTCCAAAGATGCTTTTTCTGCTAACTCCTTTTGCACCACAGACTGCACTGGTTGCGCAGTCAGTCATACAAGGGATGAAAATGCGCCTTTAAAATGGGAAATCATGGAAAGCTTCTCTTCTGGGAACTTAAGTCAAGCTTGCGGGTGTACAACTGCATCTCACCGGCCAGCCACATGCTGCCTAGTTCCTTTGTGCCCCCACAGAAACAAAGCGTATCAGAGTTGAAAGCAGGACCCTGCCGCCTCCTGCAAGGTTCTGTGGACAAGTTAGAGACTGGAGATTCGGGCTTGTGAGGTTTCTTCAGCTGCACCATTCTGAATGTTAACTTTGGAGAGGGGTAGGGCAAGCACCATGGTAACAAAACTGAGCCAGGAGGGAATTCACTCACTGACTCGGTAGTTTTTTTGTTCCTGATATTGTCCCATCTTCTAGTGAGGCTGATGTTGCATTTCATCACTTAGTCGCCGCTCATGTGTGTGTGTGTGTGTGTGTGTTGAAACACCTGCCCCTTACCCTCTTTTGCAGTTATTCACTAGACTCCCACAGAAACTGGCAGGACCAGACTTTCTCGGTGACTGACTGTGCTGGATCATGCACAATCCAAACGCAAACACCACTTCATGCCTTCTGTTAGGACCAGCCAACATAGCACAGCACAATTTGGCAGCTTTTGAGATTTCTGTTCCTCAGGTTGGATTTTTATTTTTTTATTTTTAAAAAAGAGCTCTCAGGCTAAAACAGCTGCCTTCAGGGTTTTGCCTGCGTTGGAAACGCCAGAATTCCCCCTCTAAGCTTGGTGTGTTTTTTGTCTGAAGCGTCTGCTGATGTTAAATACACATTAGCTTGGCTGAGCTGTTTGCCAGCTGCCTCACGTGGCAAGAATGGAGCGTGGATTGGCAGGCCCGTCAAAGTGTTGGAGCAGAAAATGCCCCCTAGAAGCACTCAAGTAATCGGCTGCTCCCATTTCTTGAAGAAGAGGGGGTTGGGGTTTTTTCCCATTCCCCATGGCAGCCAATAGATCATCTGTTCTGCTTTTCCCTGAGCCAGAGCATTTTGCCTTTTGCAGCCACAAAAATGCTGTGGTTGCTCAGCTAATCTAAACATGGGGGACATGTGCTTTAAATCCTCTCTGTTCTTCCCTTGGTCAGCTTTTGGCTTCCGGTGCAGAAAGGAATTTTTCAGGATACAGTTAAGAACAATGAGATCCAAGTAAGAGGGAGGCATTGTAAGTGGAACATCAGACAAGGCGTTGTTGTGTTGGTGTTCTTCAGAGAGTGGAATATTGGTGGGCTCCATCCGTAGGGTTTCCGTTGCTTCCTTTCAGAGATTTAATTCTCAAGGCCTCAGCTGAATACATTTCCATACTTAGAATGGGCAGTGATACTGGCTCAGGACTTTTAGGTTGTCTTGTTAAAGCAATTGGAGATGTCTTTCATATGTCTTACTAGTAATAGCATTCCTGTATGCCGTGCCATAGTGTACATGTGCAAAAAGAAGTCTTTTTTGTGTGTATGTACAAAAGAAAAAGACAGATTATATAACAGAAAAAGAGGGATTATATAACAAAATATATGTCAAGGTGATTATATATAGGACCTTCATTATAGTTTTTAAGACATTTTCTGTAGAATACAATGTTCCTTGCTTCAAACGTTTTGAATTTCAAATTTCATAACTAATCTATTTTGCAACTATATTGCTAATTTCCTTGTTATTGTGTATTCTGTATTGTGTATTTCAACATTTCTGGATACTAGCTAGAACTTTTAATATACCAGAGCTTAAAAGAAAGTCTATTATACATCTCACATATAAGATAAAAAAATAATAAGATATTTTTGTTCAAAATCTGCTTCCTCATACATTTATGCATAATTTTTAAATTGTTTCTTGTTCTAAATTTATCTTTTGTTTGCATAATAAACACTCCATCTCTCCTCAAATTTTGAAATTGATCTATTTTTCAAATAAGCTCTTAATTTCACCATTACTGCGTAGTCAGCAAATTTATTTTCCCATTCTTCTAAACTTGGATAAATGTTTGATTTTCACTTTGTTGCGTAAATTATTCTAGCCGCTGTCCCCATAATATTTAAATATCTCTTCCAAAACTTTTGGTAGTTTGTTGGGCAGCATTCCTAATAGCATGTTCTTAGCTTCCATAGGGAATTTAAATATGTTTTGCATTTTTCCATGTATTTCCTTCCAGTACCTTTTTGCTTTTTATAGGCCCACCACATGTGGTAAAAGATTCCATCTATATCTTGAAATTTACAGCATTTTCTTTTGTAATTTTTGTCTAATTCTCAGGGGGTGTGCAAAAATAAAAGTCGGTATTTTTTGGCTTCAGGTATATCAGACCCGAAAAATATAGGTAAATGCCTAAAATCCCTAGTCCAATACTGGTAAAATATCAAGACTGGGGAAATATTCAGTATTCCTGAATATATATTTGGGTCTGATATACCCAACAAGAGGGAAGGGAGGCATGTCAAAATGCCTCCTTGCGTTCTGGAAGCCAGTTCAGCTTTCCTTGTCAGTTTCACTCCCTGCCAGTCAGCAGACCAGCCAGGGGACTGAAACTGACAAGGGAAAGCCTCCTCTCTCTGCCTTCCCTTCTCTCCCTCCCCGCAGGTGAGGGGCGGGACTGGGGAAGCAAAGGGCAGGCATGGAAATGTGCCTGGGCTCCCTACCTTCCCTTCTCCAGCTACCCCGGTCAGCTAGAGCAGTGTTTTTCAACCTTTTTCGAGCTAAGGCACATTTCTTTCATTGAAAAAATCCCGCGGCACACCTGACAATATCTCACGGCGCAGTGGTTGAAAAACACTGAAATACAAGATAAATGGGTCATTAGTTGCCTCAGCTCAAGTATTAACTATGACAGTATTACAAATACACGTAACGGCCACTCAACTTGAAATCGTAAGTTACAGATCCAAAGTGTAATGGCTCCTTCCCATAACACTGACCTGAGTTTCAGAAGAAATATAATGTGGATGTATTTTAATACTGCGATTCTGCTAAAGTTTTTCAAATAGAGAGTTTAAACTCTTACTCTTATGTGAACGGCATTCTGCTGACCATAAGTGATTTGAAGAGAAGCACAGTACACCCATTCTTCGCTGAGGGACAGTTACTGATTTGAACCCCACCCTGACAGAAACAGCTAGCTGTTACCATCAAACATATTCATGTTTACTGGAATGTCTTGGTGCAAATCACCCTACCTCAGGCCGGCCACAGAGCGTGCGAGCGGAATCAGCGAGACCGCACCACTATTCTTTCTCGCATGCGCAGACGCGTCCCGGAAGGTCAGCCCGGAAGGCACATTTCTTTCATTGAAAAAATCCAGCGGCACACCTGACAATATCTCGCGGCACACCAGTGTGCCACGGCACAGTGGTTGAAAAACACTGAGCTAGAGAAGGGAGAGAAAGGCATCTAAACATGTTTGGGTTCCCTGCCTGCACTTCTCCAGGGGCCATGCAGCTGCAGACAACTAGAGAGGGCCAGGCAAGGAGCCCAGGCATGCAAAAAACATAAAGGCCAACCATAAAACTTTCTTCAAATACATTAGAAGTAGGAAACCAGCCAGGGATGACCAAGGGGTAAAAGGTGTAGTGAATGGATGATAGGGAAATGGCTGAGAAGCTGAATGCCTTTTTTGCCTCTGTCTTCATTGTGGAAGATGAGAACTGCTTGCCCACTCCAGAACCACTGATTTCGGGAGGGGTGTTGAAAGACCTGAGTCAGATGGAGGTGACGAGAGAGGAGGTCCTACAACTGATAAACAACTTAAAAACTAATAAATCACCGGGCCCGGATGACATACATCCGAGAGTTCTGAAAGAACTCAAATGTGAACTTGTGGATCTCCTGACAAAAATATGTAATCTTTCCTTAAAATCTGCCTCCATTCCTGAGGACTGGAAGGTAGCGAATGTCACTCCTATCTTTAAAAAGGGTTCCAGAGGAGATCCGGGAAATTACAGGCCAGTCAATCTGACGTCGATACCGGGTAAATTGGTGGAAACTGTTATTAAGGAAAAGATTAGTAGGCACATTGATGAACAAAATCTCTTGAGGAAGACTCAGCATGGGTTCTGTAAGGGAAGATCTTGTCTCACTAACCTGTTAGTGTTCTTTGAGGGAGTACACAAACATGAGGACAAAGGGGACCCAATAGATGTTGTTTACCTTGACTTCCAGAAAGCTTTTGATAAAGTTCCTCATCAAAGGCTCCTAAGTAAGCTCAATAGTCATGGGATAAAAGGACAAGTCCTTTTGTGGATCAAAAAATGGCTAATTAAAAGGAAACAGAGAGTGAATATAAATGGGCAATTTTCCCAGTGGAGGTAGGTAAGCAGTGAGTTACTGCAGGGATCAGTACTCGGTCCAATGCTTTTTAACTTGTTTATTAATGATTTGGAGTTGGGAGTAAGCAGTGAAGTGGTTAAATTTGCAGATGACACGAAGTTGTTCAGGGTGATGAGAACCAGGGAGGATTGTGAGGCACTCCAAAGGGACCTTTTGAGGATGTGCGAGTGGGCATCAACGTGGCAAATGGGGTTCAGTGTAGCCAAGTGCAAAGTGATGCACATTGGAGCCAAAAATCCTAACTATAAACACACGTTGATGGGGTCCAAACTGGCGGAGACTGTCCAAGAGAGAGATCTTGGAGTCATAGTAGATAGCTCAATGAAAATGTCGAGATAGTGGATGACTGCAATAAAAAAGGCCAACACTATGCTGGGGGTTATTAGGAAGGGAACTGAAAACAAATCAGCCAGTATCATAATGCCCCTGTATAAATCAATGGTGCGCCCTCTTTTGGAGTACTGTGTACAGTTCTGGTCACCACACCTCAAAAAAGATATAGCATTGGGAAAAGTGCAGAAAAGGGCAATCAGAATGATAAAAAGGTTAAAGTGCTTGGGGCTCTTTAGCTTGGAGAAACGACGGCTGAGGGGTGAGGTTTATAAGATTATGCATGGGATAGAGCAGGTAGCGAAAGAAGTCCTTTTCTCCCTTTCTCACAATACAAGAACTCGTGGGCACTCCATGAAATTGCTGAGCAGTTGGTTTAGAACAGATAAAAGGAAGTACTTCTTCACCCAAAGAGTGATTAACACATGGAATTCACTGCCACAGGAGGTGGTGGCGGCTACAAGCATGGATGGCTTCAAGAGGGAATTGGATAAACATCTGGAGCAGAGGTCCATCAGTGGCTATTTGCCACAAGGTATAGATAGGAACTCTCAGTCTGGGGCAAGTGATGCTCTGTATTCCTGGTGCTTGACTGGGGGAGGCAACAGTGGGAGGGCTTCTAGTGTCCTGCCCCCACTGCTGGACCTCTTGAGGGCACCTGGTGTTTTTGGCCACGGTGTGACAGAATGTTGGACTGGATGGGCCACTGGCCTGATTGAACATTAGCTTCTCTTATGTTTTTATGTTCCATCCCTGCCCTGTTTTTCCTGCCCTCCCGCCATGGCGGGGGAGCTGGCAAAGCACAGGGCATGCATGGAAACATGTCTCGTTCCCCCCCCCCCCCCCGAGCTTCTCCAGGGGCCCTGAGGCTGCGGGGCAACTGGTTGCATCACAAGACGGCAATGGTCACCCTCACAGACATTCTCGAGAGGCAACTGGGTTGGGGCGGATTGGCAGTGCTGTTGTTGTTGGACCTGTCAGCAGTGTTCAACATGGTTGACCATCAGCTACTGATCCACTGCCTCACCGACATTGGAATTCAGGGGCTGGCCTTGCAGTGGCTTGTCTCCTTTCTCCAAGGTCGGGGACAAAGGGTGACACTAGGGGAACAGCTATCCCAAAGGCACCCACTGGATTGTGGAGTGCCTCAAGGGGTGGTGCTGTCCCCAGTGTTCAATATCTACATGTGCCCCCTTGCCCAGATTGCACGGAGACATGGGCTGCGATGTCACCAGTACGCAGATGACACCCAGCTCTATCTGTTATTGGATGGCCACTCTGACTCTAAACCAAAACGTGGCTGGACTCTACAAAACATGGCTGGACAGCTTAGGCTGAGCTAACTGAAACTGAGTCCAACAAAGACGGAGGTCCTGTGCCTGAGTCGGGGAGGACCAAGGGTAGGGATCCCACTCCCAACTTTCGATGGGGCTCCGTTGGTGTCAGTGCTGGAAGTTAGGAGTTTGGGAGTGCTCTTGGATGCCTCCTTTAATGATGGAGGCCCAGGTAGCACCCACTGCCAAGTCAGCCTTTTACCATCTCCGGCTCATCAGGCAGTTGGTTCCCTTCCTTGAATGCAACAACTTTGCAACAGTGATCCATGCAATGGTCACCTCAGGATTGGACTACTGTAATGCTCTCTACATGGGGCTGCCCTTGTCGCAAATCCGGAAGCTACAGCTAGTGCAAAATGCTGCAGCCAGGCTTTTAATGGGCCTCCCAGTGCAGGAGCACATTCAGCCAGCCCTAAGTGCACTGCACTGGCTACCGATAGCATACCGAATTCGCTTCAAGGTGCTGGTTCTTACCTTTAAAGCCCTTTATGGTCAGGGACTTACTGTGAGAGTCCTACAGAGTCAGTCAGCAACAAGTGTCCTTAAACAGGAAAGCTTTATTGAGAAAGGTCTGCAATGGTCATCTGCACTTCTTGTGTTAGTAATGGCGGGCACTAGGAGACCCAGTACAGTTATACAGAATTCAAGAGAAGTCAGGCAGTATAATGTAACCAATCAACATATCAAGAAAAAGGCACTTAATATACTGGCTCTTTGTTCCCAAGGAAAACACGGGAAGTATTACAGCTAGACAAGAGAAAAGATACATGGCCTGGCACTCACAGTCTCTCAAGGGCAAAACATTAGAGAGAGCGTTAAGCATGTCTATGAGAAGTATAACATAACATTCCACAGTGCTGACGTAGATGGTCCACTCACCCCACCTCCCGGGCAGGAGATGGCAGCATTAGCTGACACCTACATACCTGAGGGATCGCCTTTCCCCATATGTTCCCCAGGGAGCACTGCGATCAGGGTCCCAAAATTGATTGACTTGCCCCAGACCCAAGGACGCCAGGCTGGTTATAGCCAGGGTCAGGGCTTTCTCGGTGGCAGCCCCTCTCTGGTGGAATGAGCTCCCAGAAGAGATCAGGGCCCTGTGGGATCTTATGCAGTTCCGCAGGGCCTGCAAGACGGAGCTCTTCTGCCAGGCCTTCAACCAGGAGCCGCCCCGACAGAGAACCCTGTTCCCTGAAATCATCAGAACAGCCTGTGCTAGCTACACAAAGATCAGATCTAGGATGACCACTAGGATGGAGTATTGAAGGTTGGCCACCATCTTTTAATTCACTTAATTATCTGATCATTTATTAGCATCAGTGTTAGCACCTTTTATTGTTGGAATGTTTTATGTGTTTTTAGGATTATTTAAATTATCTATGCATTGTTTTTATTCTTCTGTAAGCCGCCCTGAGCCAGCCTCGGCTGGGACGGTGGGGTATAAATCTAATAATAGATAGGTAAATAGGTAGATAGATAGGTAGATAGATAGATAAACTGGAGAGGGGCCAGCACGGAGCCCAGGCATGCTTCCATCCCTGCCTTGCGTTTTTCCAGCTCTCCCACCACAGCGGGGGGGGGGGGGGGGCTGTCAAAGCACAGGGAATGCATGGAAACTTGTCTCTCCCTCTCCCCTGAGCTTCTCCGCCACTGCAGAGAGGCTTAGGGTGGAGAGGAAAAAAGAAGGCATGTTTAAATGCCTTTCTTTCCTCGATCTCGGGGAAGGAAAGGAAGGCATCTAAACATGCCTAGGGGCCCTGCCTGTGCCTCTCCAGGGCTGCAGGGCAACTGGAGAGGGCAGGCAAGGAGCCCAGGCATGCTTCCATCCCTGCCCTGTGTTTTTCCAGCACTCCTGCCACAGCAGTGGGGTGGGAAAGCACAGCGCAGGCATGGAGGCATGCCTCTCCCCCCCCCCCCCCGAACTTCTCCGCCACTGCGGAGAAGCTCGGGGAGCAGGGAAGAAGGCCGGGGAGTGCACAGTGGTGTCCAGAAAGGGAACCTCCTAGCCCAGGCTGATGATGAGGTGGAAGTCCTGATGAAATATCTCAAAAGCCTCCTTCCCTCTGGTCCAAGTAGTCAAAATGTCACCAGTGGCCCTGACCTGGATAGCTCTGGCAAGCCTAATATTGTCAGATCTCAGAAGCTAAGCAGGGGTTGACTCAAGTACTTGGATGGGAGACGTCCTTGGAATACCAGAGGCGGGAGGTGGGGACAGGCTTTATTCAACCACCTCTCTTAATATCCTCCAGGCCCTCAGTAGGGGTCAGTCACCAGAGGTCGCCATGACTTCCAGATGCACACACACTCACGCACATATGGGAAAAATGCCACCAGTGTACACCATAGAGAGGAAAGGGGGAAGTGATGCTGTAACAATGTTGGGGAGTCATGCAGGTGACCATTCCAGGGCCCCCAGATCTGAAGAAACTGCTGAGTGCCAAAGCTTGGCAGCCCAGTGCGCTGCATTTTCATCAGGTGCTGTCAGCACTGGGACTGAGGATGGTGTCTGTAGAGCCAGGTAACCCTGTGGTGAGGGTGCCTCCGCCAGAAATAGTGGGACATCCTGGACTGCCAGCTTGGGTATTTGGTGGTGTATATAGGAGGTCCTGACGTGTGTCCATGTGGACTTGCTCCTGAACATGTGTGGGAAGATCAGTTTTCAACAAAAGATCTTCTAAGAGAAACACCACTGACAAATTGTTGAAGTAACCAGTAGGTTTCACTGTCTCATATATGCGGGTTAAACAGAGCTGCCTTCTCTCTTAGCTAGTACAGGTGTTCAGCTCCTTCATTCATTTACACGTAACACTTTTGGGAGGGGAAGAGTGTCGCGGTGTAGCCCAGATCTCGGAAGCTATGCGGGGCTGGTGCTTGGAAGGGAGACCACCAGGAAGGCTCTGCAGCGGAAGGCCGTGGCCAACCACCTCTGCTTCTCCCTTGCCTTGGAAGCCCCTGGCTGGGGTCCAGCACTTTACACGCACTTTACACACTTTTATGCCACCTATCCAGGAACAAAGTTAAAATAATTAAAACAAAACAATAAAAGACATTAATTAAAATCCAGCATTAAAAAAGCCCCAGGCCTGTATAAAAACATCACTCATAAAAACAGACCACCGACGGCTTAAAATAACAATTTCCAGGCTAGAAAAAGAAGAAGAAAAGAGATTGGATTTATACCCCGCCCTTCACTACCCAAGGGAGTCTGGGGTACCCGCCCTTCACTACCCAAGGGTAGGTGGGGCTGAGAGAGCTCTGACAGAAACTGCTCTTTTTCAAGAACAGCTGTGCCAGAACGATGGCTTGCCCAAGGTCATCCAGCAGGTGCAAGTGGAGGAGTGGGGAATCAAACCTGGCTCTCCCAGATTAGAGTCCGCGCACCTAACCACTACATCAAACTGGCTACAATGGTGTTTAAAAAACTCACATAGCTACTTGTGTTAACCCAACAGCAACCGTTGTGAATGATCTCTTCTGTACCTTTGCATTGTGCATAGATTCGTCACAAACAGTGTTCCCTCTAAGCTGAGTTAGTGTGAGCTAGCTCACAGTTTTTTAGCCTCTGGCTCACACATTTTTGTCTTGGCTCAGGAAGGATGGCTCCAGAGCAAACTAGTTTATGCAGCAGCCAAATCACTCGCTCACAGCTTTAATGCCAGGAGCTCACAAAGTAGAATTTTTGCTCACAAGACTCCATGGCTCAGAGGGAGCATTGGTCACGAAGTCTACCTTCTGCATTTCGTGGCCTTTTTAATCCTGTTCAGTGTTTTCCTTCTTTCCTTCTGTTTTGTTCCAATTCCGCTGAATCTGTCCCGCACAGCTGACAGAATGGCTTCAGGCTCACAAAAGTGTATGTTTGGATAATTTGGATAGTCTTTGAAATGCCTCAAGACTCTTGTTGGTGTTTCCGATGCAGCCGGTTAGCATGGCTGCCGCACTTGGAAGATGCTTTACAGAGTTTCATAAAAACAAAACAAAAAAGAAACTAAGGAAAACAATTGCTTGTCCAGAAGCTTACAGTTTAAAAAATTAAAAATATATCACAATCTGCCCTCCTTCCGTTATTGGTTTTTGAAGCAGAAAGCAGTGTGATTTTTCCTAATTCTCTATAAATCTCTGTTACATTTTCTTCTGCATTTCCATCTCTCCCTTCCTCTTCTCAGGGTGGCACACTAGGTTTTCCTGGTGTCCATTTTCCTCTCACAACACCCCTGCACAATAGGCTCTGCTACAAGCCTAATTACCCCTAACGTTTTCTCCACATCCTCTGTGGGTCTGCATGACCAGGTCTGCCCTGCAAGTTGCTTGCTGGGGACACAGAATTCCCACGCATCCGCGGGGAGGAGGCTGAAGCCCCTCCCACACAAGCCTGAAACACCTCTGAAGGGGGACCATTTGCCCCACTGTGGGAACCACGTCACCCGATGGGCTGTGCACAGTTGCCCCCCAGCAGGGCAAGCAGTGGCTCCCCGGGCCCGTTCGGGTTGGGAAAGTGGCAGGCAGGGGGCGGGCAGGGCCTTATGTACCCTCCCTTGGTGTATCGCGTGTGTCTGGGAATGAAGTCCCCAGCATAGAAGTTGCCGTGCACACCTGATGGAGCAGGCTGGGGAGGATGTGGGGGGAACAGAACTCGGCAGTGAGGCCCTGAGCGGGGATGGCAGGTCTCATCCCTGAATGGAGCTCTCATCCTGGTCTCCCCGTGTGGATGGGAAGGTGTGAATTTTCAGACTTCTCCACCCTCACTGATACCAAATTCCCTCCACAGCATTTTAAAATATGGATAGTTGCTACTGCTGGGCTTTTTTTTTTAAGTTGCCAGAAATCCTGATGGCAGCATGGGGGGGGGGGGGGGGGGATGGTGCAAATGCCTCCAGTTTTGCAGTGGCAGCGGGTGACAGTGCAGCGTGGAACAGTCCCCACATGGAGGCCGACTTGGTCTCCTCTTCCTCCTCCCCAACTGCCCCTTATTAAAATGACTGATGAGTAGTTATCCTTTTTAAAGTTAGTGGAGTTCCTCTGGTACTGCAGTTTCTTAGTCTTGCCTAATAAGTTGATAGAATAGATGTATTTATAATTTGCCATGTTGGCATGCTGCGTTAAGAGAAAATAACTCCATACACACTAGCAAGGCCTGTCAGATGACACTTTTTGTCAGCTGACCTTCGTTTGCCTTCTTCTTTCCTTCCTTCCTTCTGCAGATCCCAAATGCCCAGGGGACGTGGATCTCCAGAACAGCGACTGGGACATCAAGACCATCGCCAGCTCTTTGAAGTTCTACCTCAGGTAGCTTTCAGAACTGCTCTGTTGTAGCTGCCGGGGTGGACTGCCTTGCCCAAGATGGGTAACTGGAGGGAGAAAAGTTTAATTTGAGAAACACATATTTTCTGTTTCGCTCTGGTTACCACAGCCTGTGCCTCTCACATCATAGGTACCTATGAATTTACTTTGATGCAAAGTCAAACCATTGCTTGGCTGTCCCACTTGAGATGGCTCAGAGATCTTTTCCTGCTACCTGAAATTATCCGAACATGGTCTTAGACGGGCTGAAATATTCACATACACCCACACAAAACCAGGTTCCAATCCAAATTGCCAGATTCAGAGTCTAGCCTAATAGCCATTATATGATTATTTCAACTATACTCTTCACAGACAACTTATCACGCAAAAACTATTAAAATGTTTCCTGTTCATGAGAAGAACTAAAGGTTTTTGGTTCTGTGTGTGGCAGTGTGCTAAAACGAAGGGATATTCTTCAACTCATATGCATTACTCCACACAGAATTTATTCTGCATTTTGATTATTTCACTCATATGTCTTCTTCTATTGAGAGGGCGGTCAAGGAGTTGTAGGGGGTGATGAAGCTCTGAGGGCTCCCTTGAACCTCTGCCCTTCTGTTGGGGCCTGAGACTTCCCAAGATGTCTTGACAGCAGTGAGGCCTAGAAGCTTGACTTTTAAGCAGTGAAAGGTGAGATTGGCAGGAAGCGAGCTCCGAGCTCGGGGCCACAGCAGGCATTCAGCTCTAGTGACTCCATCCACCGTTTCCACCACACAAAATGAGCCAGGAGCTTCCCCGTCCCACTCAAGAGGGCATGCCCTGCTCCAACCTGCCTTTTCGGCACATTGTGGATGCCGAGCTGTTCCCTGGCTGTTACCTGCTGAAGTCAGTGTTAAGTGTGCCTACATTTATAGAAAAGGGAGCGTGGCACAAGGGGACTGTCTTTCTCACATGCTTTGTCTCTTGTGAAAAGTGGCACGTCTGTGGGTGAAAGAAGCACTTGAAAATTAGCTGTGGGTAAATTTCCAGCAGTTGCAGGGAAAGAGTCCGCATGGATTTGACGTGCAAGTGCAGAAGAAGCTGTTGCTGGAGCCTGACATCAGGCAGGCAGCTGTGCCTGATGTGCTTTAACAGCCACATGGCCAGGAGGGGCATTGCACAGGCTTGGCATGATCGCATCCAGCAACGAACGGCTCTACCTGTTGCCCTTCTTCCCGCCGCAGCTGGCAAAAATGTCAGCATTGGCCCTCCTTCCAGATGGCAATTAGTAAAGTTGGCAGATTTGCAACCCCTGTAGCAGTGGGAACAATGCCCTTTTTGCCCCGCTTGGGATTCTCAGAGCTGCTTTAGTTGGAACTGTGCATGAAAACTCCTGCTTGGTAGTACCTGAGGCAGGACTCCTGGGGCACCAAGTCTGGGTGAAGACTCTCCCACCTGGAACTGGGCTGGCTCAAGCCCATCCTAGCCACCCTGCTCCTTTCCCTCTCCCCTTCTATCTCTCCTCTGCACGCTTCCAGGCTGCTGTGGGGTCTGCAGCATGTCTGTTGAGATGGGCTGGGGGAAGACTGGTGGCTGAGACCAGAAGGGGTTCAGCAAGAAGCACAAGCCTGGAAGACACAGAACTCTGCACGGGGCACTACGTGGGCATGCTTGGGAGCCACTTTTTCGCCAGTGGCCACTTCGAACCGGTGTGTGCAGTCTCAGCTTTTGCTTGGCTTGCAGTGGCAAGTGGCGAGTCCGTGTGGCAGTATTTTGTCCAAGAAGTTCACAGCAAAGCTGCCCCATTTGCAGCAAGCTCAACAAACCTGCTGATGGTATCTGAGTCCCTTCGATGCTGAGCCCTCCTCCAGGCAGCTCCATCCCACTTGGACTGTGAGCACAACAGTCATTCCCTGACTGGGAAATGCCAGCCCGCTCTCTGCCTCTCTCTGGGGTCAGCAGAAGCTGGGGTGAAGTGGTGCTGTGCACACCTGAAAGCAGCCTGAGGACCTTAGCAGAAACAGGGAAAGAAGCATTCACGGCGTGGTTGCGAGAGGCTGTGTTGTGGAAGAGATGGGTGTGTGTTTCCCCTCTGGAGCATTGGAGGCAACTCTGACAACTCTTAGGAAGTCTAGAGACGGGGTGCCAGATGGTATTCTCAGTGGGATTGAAGCAGCCTTTTTTTATTTCCAGATTCTCCCATAGTAATTGAGAACAGAACCCAGCTGTGCCTTGCTGCCTCCTGATGAACTCTGCATTCTTTCTGGTTTTTTCCCTCCTTGCAGGAACCTCTCTGAACCTGTCATGACATACAAACTTCACAAAGAATTGGTCTCAGCTGCCAGTACGTACCAGAGGGAAGTGGGGAAATACTGGAGTGGTTTCTTGGAAATGTATTCTTTTGCCTCTAGGGAGAAGAACGAGTTTGGGGATACTGAATCTTTGCTGGCGATTGCTGGCTGGAGCAGGTGTCACACTGGCTGCTTTCAGGCATCACAGGGAACATCAGAGACTCAGACCCAGTTGGGTGCCCTTCTCCCTGTGTGCGCGGAGAGCCATGGGAGGGCTGGATTGAGCTCCAGTCTGCCGTCGTGCCTGACTGCAGGTGTCTTGGCAAACTGATATTGGCTTCCACCCCACAAACCACAGTTTAATCCCAGTTGAGAATCCCAATTTGGGGGGGGGGGGACGGGACTTAAGCAGCAGTTCCCCAGTTGCTGCCTTCAGTTGCCACAGCAGACGGGACCTGGCCGCAGGGCCTCCGCAGCCACTTAGCCTCAGCAGCCCCCTCTGCAGCTGAAGGCGTGCAGGAGTGGGGCACCAGGCTGCATCGGTGCTCATCACGGATGCATCTCAGCAAGTTTCACGGTCCCCCTTCCCTTTGGTTACAGTCTGGGTTTTTACTGTTGGTGTTAAGGCTACCCAGGATTTCCCTTTGTCCAGGATGTGGAATTGCGTTCCCAAAATAACTGTAGCCTCATTAAGACAACTTGTTTACCTGCAGCTCATGGGAAAGGGGGGGGGCTTAGCTCCGGGGAGGGGAGGGGAGGGGAGGGGAGGGGAGGGGAGGGCACACACTCTTGAGGCTGGTTCCTGACTGACAGGCTCACCTTCGCTGGCTGGGGGGAGGGGGGGAGGGGGGTGAAAGCAAGAGGCCCGTAGTTCTGCGCTGTGTGCCCGACCACTCTTCAGAAGCCACAGGAAGGACTGGAACAGGCCCTGGCAAAGGAAGCCACTGTGTGAGATGCACTCTCCACTCTTGGCCACTTGGAGCTGTGGAGTCCTTTGTAGCACTGACCCCCCCCCCCCCCCCCCCGGGCCATTTTGACTTGCCCATTTCTGGACAGTGGCATCCTCTCTTGGAAAGCGCTGAGTAATCGTGATGCACCAGGATTCCCAGATGCAGCCGAGGCTGGTGCAGGGGGATCCCAGGAGACAGCAGCGTTCCTGCCTTGGGCTCCAGCTGTCTGAGCAGAGGGGAGTGGGAAACACTGGCGTGGCATGGACTCTGGGGCCCCCAGGCTTGCCTCTCCTGGGTCTCCTGGAGGGAAGAAAAGAACGAGTGTCTTTCTGGATGTACTTCCAGCTGTAACCCTGCCCTGCTGCTCTGGCACCAAGGATCTGCCATGTGGCTGTGATGCTCAGGGCTGCTGCTATTAATAGGTGGGTGAATTGGTCAGTGCATAGTTCAAGCAGCCCACTTAATTAACTCAAAGACATTTCAGCCGGCCTGACAGTCCTAATGCGTGCTGTACTGCGGGGACCAGATTCCCCTGTAATGGCAATTAGCCTGGCAATCCAGAGTCCAGCCGTCTTGAGTGAGCTTCTCTGCTGCTTCCAGCATCTGAATAGCTAAAGGGCTTTTAAGCGGTTGCCCTTGAGCTGCCTTTCTTGGCTGCTCTGCCTTCAGCATAACTGGTTGCTGGAAATCGTTCCCGCTGGATATTGTCTCTGCTGAATGCCTGTGAGCCAGCGGGAAGCACAGACCTTTTCCAAGCCAGTGAAAGAAAGCAGCCTGTGGGGCCCCAGTTTCCTCTCTCTGTCTGGGGGTGGCCTTGGTGCCAGTGGAGCCCTGCTGCAAAGGAGAAGTGTGCCATGAAGCACTGACACAGCCACCCTCACAGCTAGGCCAGAACACCCACTTTTCCATCAGTTGGGGGCAAGCAGAAAGCCATTGCTATGGCATAGCGGCTGGGGGCCCCTGTGGTGCCCAGGAAGTCCAAGTGCAGAGGTTGTGTCCCACTCAACCCCCCCCCCCCCACACACACACACACACCTTGTGTGGTACTGTAGCAGCTCTGCTGAGGCAAGTTTAGTGTTAAAAGTCTCTAGTCCTCTAGGGTAGGTTTGACAGAGGGGTGGCCACAAAATATTCAGTCCATTCATTTGAGTACTGACCAAAGTATTAAGTCTAGGCCTTAAAGGAATGTGGGGTTTTTTTTTTGGGGGGGGGGGGGGGGGTTGCTTTTTCTGCCCTTGCCCTATCCAGTCAGTTTGTGATTGCTTAAAATACCCCTAGCAGTGCTGTTGTTCCTCACTGTAATTCTTTCTAGGTTTTTTTGTAATTTACTGTATTCAGCCCAGAAATTGCCCTTTTGTTTGGAATTCACCAGATTATGTGGGATGCCCCTCCCTTCAGATTTCAGCTGAAACGGCTGCTAACTTCCACCATGCTGATCTCAGGCCCAAACCTCTTTCTTTCTCTCCTCCCGCCCCCCCCCCCCCCGCCCCCCGCAGAATCTGAGAACCTGGACTACAGGCTGGGAGCCATTCATTCTCTGGTCTACAAACTCCCTGACAAGAACCGGGAGATGCTGGAACTTCTCATCAGGCATCTCGTCCAGTAAGTTGACATTTATGCCCAAAGGGGAGCTGTGTTGGGGGCTCGGGGGCCAGGCACGCGGGTGTAGCGGAGGGGCTGGCATCTGAACAGGGTCAGTTGCAGTTCTGGGACCGGGCAGCTGTGATTTCATTCTGCTGGTGGTGCCGCCCGGCACCCACGTGGCTCTTTGTCAAAGAGCAAGAGAAACGTTTCATCTTGCTCTATGTGTTGCTGAGTCCCATTGCTCCCTTAAAGTGCTTCGGCCCCATAGCTCCAAACACGGACCCTCACCCCATTTCTGCTGTTTAGTCTTTCCCAGGTTATTCATGCTGATGCTCCTGGCTGAGAGGGAACTGGACCAGGAGCAGGGTGACATGATGCTCTGTAGCCAGTTGGGCTTGGCTACAGAATGTCACTGCTGAGGGAAAATTGAGAGAAAATGCAGTTTAAACAAACAGAGAGGGCTTTGCAAGCAATCTTTTTAGTATTTCCATGTTCCTTTTCAGCATAGAGATACTCTGCTGGATCAGATCCGTGGTCCCTCTTGGCCACCATCATTCACAGAGAGGGCAGCCATCTGCCCTAGAAGGCCAGCAAATAGGGCATAGCAGCCAAGGCATTCCTACTGATTTCATTATATTCACAGGTTTGTTTTATTATTGAGGGTAGGGTGCGAGATTAGAACTAGGGAGAGATTCAGGTTCAAATCCTTTTTCAACCATGAACCTTTCAGCCTAACCCCTCATGCTGGGCTGTTATGAAAATAAAATGGTTCTGCACTCCCGCCTTCGAATAAGAGCAGCAAGGGCAAGTATAGAGTGAGTGGCAGAGGAATTACATGTATACTTTCTTTCAGGTTCCTTGCCCAGTCTGTTGCTGTATTGAGAGCGTGTGTGGGGACGTTTTCTTTTTAATATATGTTTTATAATTTTAATGCTGGTACTTGTTATCTGTACCGCATAGGCCTCCATGGTTTGAACACCCTATTTAAAATGGAGAAGGAGGGTGGTCTGTGGGCAAATTGCCAGTCCTCCATTGTTGTACACATGCAGTGAGCTGCCGCTGTAGTAACCAGATGCGGGGTAGCAGGAGAGGCAGGCGGATGCTGTAGCTTTCGAACAGCAATTCAGGGACGGGGAGCTGGGCGCTCTGGTCCTTTCAGTGGGTAATTCCTACAGAGGCCAGGTGGTGGCAGTGGTGTACTGAAAGAGGGAGAGAAAATGTCTCTGAGGATTGGGAGAGCAGCATGGGGCCAGGCAGAGACCCAGATGTCCACTGGGGCCTAGATGCCATGGAGGGCAAGATGAAGGAGGAGGAGGGTAGGTTTTTATACCCCACTTTCTGTACCCTAAAGAGTCTCAAAGTGGCTTACAATCACATTCCCTTCCTCTCCCCATGGCAGGCACCTTGTGAGGTAGGTGGAGCTGAGAGAGATCCAAGAGAACTGTGACTGGCCCAAGGTTTCATGTGGAGGAGTGGGGAATCAAACCCAGCTCCCAGGTTAGAGTCTGCCACTCCCTGAAGCCATTGACATGGTGGCCCCCTGACAACTTCTTCCGCCCTCAAGGTGGAATCCTGCACCTTGGTTTTCTATGGGTCTGGCAGATTTCATGAGAGTAGGGAGAGGTCTCTGCTGGGAAATGCACACTGACTCTGATGAGCAGTGCCATAGAGCTCATTGGAAGACCTACGAGTTGGTGGTGTTGGTGGATACTACTGAGGTGTCCAGTTCGTGCCCCAATAACTCGCCACTTATTAAGACCAAAATATAAGCCTCTAAACTCCTAGGAACCAACAGTTAGCTGTGATGCATTTACAAAGTTCCTTGCTGAGAAAATCTCTTAAATGCACTCTGATTTGGACCCGAGCCATAATATAGCTGAGGAAGCAGTCTCTGTGGATCACTCTGAGCTGGTTACTGCAATGAATTCCACAAGGATCTTGGGATCTGTGAAGGCCTCCACCACTTGTGCATTAAATCCTTGCCCATCCTGGATACTTAAAGCATGTAAAGATCACACCAGATAGCCCCAATTCTCCAATGGGTAATAATCCAATTGCTGACCCAGGGTAGTGTTCCTTGTACCCTAAACAATGGGCTCATCTGTCTGAACTATCGGTGCTAAGCAAAAGTCTTAGACGCTCCATTGGTTATTCATCAGTTACTGTGCTCAGTTCAAGGTCAAAGGAACAGTTCAAATTAATTCTTTTTCTGTGACCCACTTCCCACTTGGAAAGAGGAGCTGTCCCTTCCCTCCTTTCCCCTTTCTGTTAACTGCACTTTTCCCTCCTCCCAGTGGCAGCTCTTTGTCAAGTGGGCAGGGTGCAGGTTATATGTCAACATGGCTTGACTCTGCAGGTGAGACCATTAAACCTGCTGTCTGCCCAGCCCGGTTGGCAAGTCTGCTTTGCCTTGGATTTTGAGAACCATTCTCCATCCCAGTTGGTGTGTGTGTGTGTACGTGCGTGCGTGCGTGTTCTCGGGACTCAGCTAGAGGCAGAAGTGCCTTTCTTCTTGAAGCAAAACCTAGTCACAGAATAGTTGCGGTGGCCAGTTGTTTCAGGTAGCAGTCCTTGAATGCTTGCTCAGGAGTAGATTGAATTTATGTCAATGAAACTGCCTCTCATTCTCTTATTGTTGTGTTCCTGTCCGGCACTTCGCATTTCATATTTTCCAAACACTTCATCAAAGGTGACTGAACGATCGGGGGGGGGGGGGGGGGGGGGCGGCTGGAGACCAAGAAGCCCTATGAGCAGGGCTCATTTCGTAGCAGGAGCTCCTTTGCATATTAGGCCACACCCCTTCTAATGTAGCAAATCCTCAAAGAGCTTACAGAGCTCTTCTTACAGGGGCTACTGTAAGCTCTTGGAGGATTGGCTACATCTGGGGTATGTGGAGAGGAGCTCCTGCTACGAAATGAGCCTGGCCTATGAGGAAAGGCTGAGGGACTTGGGAATGTTCAGTTTGGAGAAGAGGAGCTTGAGGAGGGCAGGGAGCTGTTCCTGTGGGCAGCAGAGGATAGGACTCGCAATAATGGGTTTAAATTACAGGCAAAAAGGTACCAGCTGGATCTGAGGAAGAACTTGTTTACAGTAAGAGTTGTGCAAGAGTGGAATCAGCTGCCTGGGGAGGTGGTGAGCTCCCCCTCCCTGGCAGGTCTTTAAGCAGCGGCTGGACCAACACTTGTCAGGGATGCTCTAGGCTGAGCAGGGGGTCAGGCTAAATGGCCTGTTTGGCCCATTCCAACTCCGTGATTCTGTGACTGCTGTGGATTGGGGGAAGAATTCAGCTGCAAGCTGCTGACAGCTTGTTTTATGAGCCTCTGGGTTGTCCTGCCTTTCCTCCCTGGAGCTGGAGGTGGTGCCTGCAGACTCTTGTCCCTTTTTGCCCTCAAAAGTAAGTGACCGGATTAATCCAAGGCCAACCAGTGATGAGCTCCTGGCATCCCACCCCTCCAGCTGCTACATCAGCCTGAACCCTCTGCCGTGGGTGGGGAAGCTTTGGCCCAGGGCCTTCCGTGGCCTCCTCTAAGTGGTCCCTTGAGGAAAAGAGTATTTCCTTGTTCACTCTCTGGCAAAAGAAGCCCAGGAATTGGCTCCTCGAGAGTGGCCACTGGGCCAAATCCAGCCCCTGGAGGTTGTACCGTCTTCAACCCAGAGACTCAGGCAATGAGGAGGCCCCTTTTTTCATCTTGTCCCCCAGTGGATGATGGGGAAATGGAAATGCTCAGGAGTGAGTTGTGGGACCAGGAGGGACTCTTCTTTCTTCCTTGACTTCCATTTTCCACAGCAGGGGCTTTGCTTAGGGTTGCTAGCCTCCAGGTGAGGCCTGGAGATTCCCTGGAATTGTGGCTGATCTCCGGTCTACAGAGATCAGTTCCCCTGGAGAAAAGGGCTGCTTTGGAGGGTGGACTCTATGGCATTAGACCCCAGAGACCCTCCCCTCTCTAAACCGTGCTCTGCCCGGGCCCCACCCCCAAACTCCAGGAATTTCCCAGTTCAGAGTTGGCAACCCTAGCATTGCTGCTTTCCTGCCTCCCCCTTCGTTTCTCCTGGGGGGAGGGAGAGGAGAGAGGCCCTTCAGAGCGTTGGTTGTCCGTGGCTGTTCGGTTCAGTTCTTTCTGCTTCCAAGATCCCTCTGATGGAGATTTGTGAGGAGTCCAGGGGTGGGGGGGCGGTGTCCTGTGGCGCTGTTCCGGTACATGAGGGAAAATCTCTGGGAACAGGCTCTGGCATCTAGAATGGGAGGATGGGCCTTTTCCTGGCAGCGGAAGATCCACTTCAGGAACATGACATTTGTCTACTTAAATTAAAAGCTGCTTTGAGTGTTTGGCACTGCGAAATGCACTTTAGGGTTTCGTTGTGCAATCTCTGGGTGCAATTTGGATTTTGGCCTCCAACTGTGTTGTGTTAGCAGTTGCTTTTTCCCAGTCTAGACTTATCTGTAGGCTTCAAATGGTTCTGTTTTCAGAGCCCTTCTTGAAAGGTTATGCCCCCTTTGACAATTATTCTTGAGGAGATTTAACTCTTCACCTCCTGGTACTCTGATAGTGCAGCATTTCGAAGCCTATTTTAAGGGCTGACCGTCACAACTGAGCTTTCACAGTCCATCAGACTAGGGGGTTAATCCTGCCTCCTGCTGGCAGGGGCTGATGCTATATTGCCTTATTCCTTTTGGTACACAAAGTGTGCTCAGAAGCCTCAGCCAGCTAGCTTGTGGCTCAACCCCCAGATTCCCTGATGAGACACCCCTCTGATCTCTCTCCCTTTAGTGATTTATTCCTTTTTCTCCTTCTTCTGACAGTGTGTGTGCACATAGCAGGGAGAACCTGATGACTCCATCCAACATGGCAGTGGTGTTTGGACCCACACTCATGCGGGCTCAAGAGGACACTGTTGCAGCAATGATGAATATCAAGTTCCAAAACATCGTGGTGGAGATCCTCATAGAGCATTTTGACAAGGTACGGCACCTCCAAGGCAAAGTCCTGCCTTTGGCTGGCTCTCTCTGCAGAGCGTCATTCTTTTGAAACACCAAGAGCAGAAAAAGGTCATGTCTAGGAGCACCTTAGAGACCAACAACATTTTTCAAGGCATAAGCTGTCATGAATTCTAATTCCCCAGTCTTCATTTGAAGCTTCTCTGCAGGAGAACTGCCAATCATAGATCAGCAATGGGAAATTATAATGTAGGACTAGGGGCGTGCATTCGGGTTTATCCAAACCAAAAAATATACCCAAAAAACACCTTATCAGTATTTTTGGGGTGTATTTCTGCTTCCCAAATGTATCCAGGATTTTTCAGGAGAACCAAAAAAATCCCTGAAAAAAATCCTAGATATATTTGGGAATTACCAGCAAAACCGGGCTGCCCAGCAGAGCCTGCAGGTAGAACTCTCCCCGCAGGATTGGCTGCTTGTTGGGCTCTGTTGGGCAGTCCAGTCTAAACCAGGCTGCCCAGCAGAGCCCCAGCCAAGCCTGCAAGGAGAACTCTCCCTGCAGGGTTGGCTCCTGGGCAGGCTCTGTTGTGCAGTCCGGTCTAACCTGGGCTGCCCAGCAGAGCCCCAACCAACCCTTCAAGGAGAGTTCTCCCTGCAGAATCGGCTCCTGATCTGGCTTTGTTGGGCAGTCCGGTCTAAACTGGGCTGCCCAGCAGAGCCTGCAGGGAGAGTTCTCCCCACAGAATTGGCTTCTTGGTGAGCTCTTTTGGGTAATCCGGGTTAAAGGGACCGCCCAAAGGAGCCCCAGTTTGTCACTGCTTTTTTTTTTCTTAGTGCTTTTCAGTTCGGGTCTATTAGACTGTGAAAAATTCAGGTTTTTGAAAAATTCCATATCCAAATACTTTACTGGTATTGCAATTCTGGGTTTTTTTTGGAATCCCGATTTTTTTTCTGGTCCAATAGACCCAAACTAAAAAATTCAGAGAAAAATAATTGTACACCCTTATTTAGACTGCTTAACTAGAATTCATTAACAAATTCAGGGCATGCATAGCATGTGGCGAGAGGCCATTGCTGTATCAGACCAGTATGATACCCACTCTGTTAGTGGCCTTTCAAGATCTCATGCAGAGAGAGAGCCGTCTCTCCTTTTGACCTTCTATTTGAAGGTGCATAGCATGCATTGAACTCTAGCCCCAAACTGGCTTACGGCTGAGGAGTAGTTCCTGACAAACTATCAACAGGTTCCATTCTCAGAATTCCACCCTGTTTTCATGTTTCTGTTAGTGGTTCTGAGGTGAAACTTTCTTCTCTCATGGGACTTCGGTTCCTTCCTTTTTCTGTTATGGGGCTTTCTTCTATCTGATACTGCTTTTTGAATAGGAAGTGGACCAGGGCACTAGCTTGTCCCAAGGCATCCTGGGCTGGAAGTAGGCAAGTTTTTCTACTCTGTGAGCCACTGAACACACATCATGAACTGGGAGGCAGAAAGCCAGTCTGCTGAAAGATGCAACCCTGTTCATCCTGTACTGGAAGCACTTCAGGGAAAACTTGGATAGAGAGAAAAGCTAAGATGGGGACCAGAGGCAACAGATGGATGACAGGATGAAAGGGCTGTATGAGTTGGGGAGAGACGATGGAGCCTATCTGTGGAGCATTTTTAATTGAGCAGTTTTATTTGCTATCAGGACTGATTAGAAGTAGTCGAGGCTCTGACCTTAGAATGACTTAAAATTGCTCCCTAGAAGTGTCTCCAACTAGCCATTTCCATTGAAATGAGAGAAGGTAAAACCTGCTTCTCACATCCTTCCACCTTGACACATTCCCTTAAGCATATGGCTCAACGTGAATGCTGCTAGCTATTTCTAATCCCTGGAATGAGGTATTTTAATTAAAAAGCCATACTACTACTTTCTGGTCTTTAATTTCTGCAGTGATAAGGTTAAGCTAGTAAAATTTTATTAGACTTGCGGCTTATAAGTGTGGGTTCAGAGTCGAAAATGTTTCCACTCACACATAAGCAAACACTTCAAATGAGTTTGATATATTATTTATGCTGCACGTTATGAAGTCTCAAAGGACAGGGAAATTGTTCCCTGACTCATGGTGGGTAATTACTGCTTTGACAGTTTTAAACTTGAGCACTACAGCTAAATTAAAAACTTGATCCTTCTGGAAACAACTCTTGACATTACGCAAACCCTTATCTGCAAAGATGAGATTAGGTCAATAGCTCTCTGCATTTATGAATAGTTCAAATGCAGCTCTCACTTCATTGGGTACAAACCCAACTCGGACAGGGCCAGCGTCTCAGCAAGCGTTCAGTGGTAGCAGCTTTTCAACTGGACTTTCGAAAAAAGGGCTGGGGGGGCGATTGGCACAATTTATGAATGCAGCTTTTAATTCTTTGTGCTTCTTTTGCCACTCTTCTCCTTGCCCTGCAACTGTTTACCAGAACACACTTGCTGTGAAAGTCCTCGTTGCGTGGTGGACTTGGGCCACGAATGTAGATTAGGGGTCCCCAACCTTTCTGAGCTTGTGGGCACATTTGGAATTTTGACATGGCACAGTGGGTGTAGCAGCAAAATGGCTGCCGCAGAAGGCAGAGGCAGGCACAAAATGGCTGCTGCAGCTTCCCTTCAGTCACACAGTGCAGATCCTTCTACTGTGGTGGCAGATGCTGCCAACACAACGTTTTTAAAAATCTGCACAGCCAATCAGATTTCCAAAAATCAATCAGAAGCCTTGCTGGGAAAAAGCCCTGGCCCTGCCCACTTCCTAAAAACATTTGGTGGGCACCAGAAGAGGTATCGGCGGGCACCAGGGTATCCATGGGCACCTCGATGGGGACCCCTGATGTGGGTGGAGGAAAGATGGCTGTGGTGCTACTCAGTGATGGGTTTCTATTAAATCTTAAAATGTACAAGTGTGCGAAAACCAGTGTGTGTTTAAGATACAGATTTCAACTGTGTCACTCACCAGGAAAGGAGCACCCAGCAGATATAGGTCAGGGAGGAATAAATTTATTAAAAGGATGAATGTGAATTAAAAATTAATCCAACCAATTTTTTAATATATCATTCTTTAATATAATTAGTCTGATGTCTAAAAACAATAGTTTTCAGTAATTTTTGGAAACGACCATTGTTCTGGTACCTTGCTATCAGCTTTTCATAGCTGCTCAAGGGGAGGGAAGGAAAACACTACAGTCAGCAAGGGAGAGACTCAGGAGGTAATCTGATTTGGTAATCTGACTATCAGCCTCGTAGGCATCTCTGTGCGTTGAATGTCTATTTCCCAACCAGTCTGCCCAGTCACTTTAGCTGGACTTTCTTCATTCTGTACTAGCCTGATATCTGTGCTTTGCTACGGTATTTAAGTTCTGTAAATCCATTTATAATACTGATGATGTGAAGTTTGAAATGTTACATTTGTTGTGGGAATTCTAATGGAGAAGATTGTAGTGTAAAAAATGAAGTGAGACTTATGTACTGTTTTTTTCTCTACTTGAAGGACCTCCCTGTAGACCACATTGGTGGTTCTGCCCTCAGGTGCTAGGATCACCAGGCTGCTTGGTGAGCTCAATCTGGAGCAGGCCACATAGAACTGTCCATGTGAGAAGCAGTTGTCTGTTAAGTCAATTTCTGCCACCCTCAGTGTCTGGCCTTGGGACTTGTTGATGGTCATAGAAAAGCAGACCTTGAGGGGGAACTGCAGCTTTTTGAACTCAGAGGGTTTTTCTGGTGGTATGAGTGGTATGTGTGGTGTGAACATGGCCTCCCTGGTGGATTAAAGTACCCTGGCCCTGCTCCTACACCTGACAAATACCTGCCTGTCTGGTGTAGGGGGGGGGATTGTGTTTAAAGGCATCAGGGAGGCTAAGCCAGCAGCAGCGCTAAGGCAGTCCTGCTGAGCAAGCCTCCCCAATGGCTTTAAGGACTCCACGCCCCTTCCAACCCTTGATAGGCAGTTGTCTGTCAGGTGTAGGAGGGGTAGTGTGTCTGAAGGCATTGGGGAGGCTGGGCCAGCAGGATTGCTAAGGCGGTACTGCTTGGGCAGCCTCCCCGATGGCTTTCAATGCTCTGCCCCTGCTCCTGCACTTGACAGACAACTGTCTGTCAGGTAGATGAGGGGTGGATGGGAGTGTGTCTAAAGCCATTGGGGAGCCTGGCCCAGCAGCATTGCTAAGGTGTTTCTGCTTAGGTGGCCTCCCTGATGGATTAAAGTACCCTGGCCCCGCTTCTACACCTGACTGACACCCAACTGTCTGGTGTTGGAGGGGAGTGTGTTTAAAGGCATCGGGGAGGCTGGGCAAGCAGCAGCGCTAAGGCAGTCTTGCTGAGCAAGCTTCCCCGATGGCTGTAAGCATCCCACCCCATCTCCTACACCTGACAGGTAGCCTGTCCAGTGTAGGAGGGGCAGGGTATTGCAAGCCATTGTGGAGGCTGGGCCAGCAGGATCACTAAGGCATTACTGTTGAAGTGATAGCTTTAAGCAACCTGCTCCTGCACCTGACAGACAGTTGGTGGGGGGGAGCATGTTTGACACCACTGGGGAGCCTGGGCCAGCAGCACTGCTACACCTCACAGGCAGTTGGCCATTCCTGATTTCCTCAGCTGTCATTAGCTCCCTGCAGTCTCCCATAACTGGGTTTTTTTAACCTCAGAACACTGAGCTCTGCAGCTGACCAATCAGAGAGTGGGAGGTGCAAGGAGGCAGCAGCCTGGCAGCCACATAGGAAACAATGGGGGGAGCATATTTTGCCCCTTTTTACCCCCTCAGGGATCTAATTTCTAATAATCCCTCCATAGTGAGCATCTACATCATGGTAGGAGTGCTCTCCCTGAATTTCATGTTTCTGGGTCCAGGGGTTTGGCCTGGGCATTGATTTTACAGTGCGGGGACTTTCTTTCATATATATAGATGAGCAGTGCCCCCCCCCCTTCATTTTCTGCTCTGGGGTTCTGCCTGCTTGCATACGAGGGGAAATGTTTTGCTCACTCAAAAGGCAGGTGCTGAGATGGGAAAGAATGAGGAATAGAGTAAGGGCTAAATTCTCTCCCACTGCTGCCAAAGATGGGTAATGTGACTGCAGGGAACAGATGTGGCCAAGTTGCTTGTGCCCTCTGGAAGACAGACAGGCTGCTACAGAATAGATGTTGCCTCCCTCTCTCCCTCCCTCCAGAGCTCCCTAGCAGAGCCAAACCAGATGAGATGCAAGAGATCTTTGTGTGGATCAATTTTTTTAGATCTTTCACCCTTTGCTACTTGATCTTCTATCCCCACCAGATATATTCCGGCCCTCCTGAGGACAATGCTGCGCCACCAGTGCCTCCTCCACGGGTGGCCACTCGGAGGCACAAGCCCATCACCATTTCCAAGCGCCCATTAAGGGAGCGGCCCATCTTCTTCGGAGGTTCTGTGGAAGAGAATGAAGGTTAGTTGAGCTGCATGTCAGATGCTTTGTCTGTTTTCAGACTTTTCCTGTGGCTTCCTTCAGTGTTAGGTTGCTGTTTGAACTCAGCCGGCCCTCGTGTTTGAGGTGGATGCAGCAGAGAGGGACAGGCACACAAGCTGCCTGTGGGCAGGAAGGAGGCAGTGGAGCAATCAGTGTCCACGGTTAGGGAAGCAGCTTGTACAGAAATGGGATAAAAATACGCTTGGGATGTGTCTGATACAATAGCCAGGGTCTGGGGGACTAGTTGGGTGAGCTCAAGGAGGGCCTGAGACCTCTGCTTCTCAAGCAGCCCCCCCCCCCCCCGGTCCCCATAAAATTACAGAGAGGGTTAAAAGCACTCTGGGAGAGGATTTGGGAGGTGGGAGAGAGGTCAGCCAGTCAAAGAAAGGAAAGTTCAGCATTCCAGTGAACTCCTTGCACCAGCCTTAAGCACGTCTTGGGATCTCTGCCAGCATTTTATTCTATTTAAAATGTTTGTGCGTGTTCATATATATTGCGAGGGCAGCTCACAACATACTAAATAATAATAAAACATCCTCTAAATGCATAAAAATGGCAGCAACAAATGATGGAAGAAATGATTTTTTAAAAATTAGATTAACTTAAGGATAAAGATCTTAGAACATCATAAAAGCAGCGCTGCATGAAACTTTCTTTTAAAAAAACCTTTAGGGAACAGAAAAATGGACAACAGCTGAAAACGTCTTTGGAAGAGAGCTCTAAAAGGCCTGAGGGAATCAGAATGTCTTTGCCTGGTGGTGCCTGAAAGCCTGCCAGTTCCGTGCCAGGCAAGCCACTCTGGGGAGGGAGCTGCAGTGCCAGGTGCTGCTGCTGGAGAGGCCTTGGCTCCGGTGCTCACCGGCCTGCCCCAGAAGGGGGGGACGTGCCGGGGGGGGGCCCTCCGAGGATGGATGACCTCAGCTGGTGGGAAGAGGATCTTTCAAAGGGCACCGTGGTCCCAGGCTGCTTGCCTGGGTGTCAGCCAGCCAGCCCTTCGAGGTGGGCCTGGGCGTGGGCCACAGCGGCGGGCAGGAGATGATCCCCTGGTAACTGTCACTTGCCGACAGGGCAGCAGCTGCCTTTTTTGGGCAAGCTGAAGTTTTTGTGCGGGCTTCATAGCTCTCCCTTCCCAGTCCAGCCGCACTGGAATCAGGGCAGGGGTGAACTGGGCACAAATCCTCCTCTCAAGGAACGGCCGCTGCTGGCAAAAGCAGCCCCCCCCCCCACATGCTGCAGGGACTGGCTCCTCGAGCATTCGCCTCGGTGGGAGGAGCAGCCTGGGCGGTGTAGATGTGGGGACTGCAGCCTTGTCCAGGAACTGGGGTCCTCTGGTGTAATTTTTGCAACATTGAATGTATCGCGTTAATACTGAAGATTTGCTTCAGTTCTGTTTTTAGATTTCTACAAACCTAATCCTGTTGCGTTGTTTAATCTCCTATCCTGTTCATTATATTGACTCACTCCCTGTAATCCGCCTTGAGTCCAAATGAGAATGGTGGACTATAAATAACATAAAGGAATGAATAAACTTCTGCAGTCCTTGCTCAGCCTTGGGACCAGCCGCTAGCACTTCTGTCATCTGGACTAAGCTCCATTTATTGGCCCTCATCCTGCGCAGTTCCATGGCCAGGCACCAGTTCAGGTCAGAAGAAACAGAGCCATGAGTCATTTGCATACGGAGGTCACCTGCCTTCAGATCGATGCAGGATCTCTCCCAGGGGTGTCATGTCGATGTTCAACAGCCTGGGGCAGGCAAATGAAGCAGCCCCGTTAAAACCTGGATTTTAGGTGGTATGGGTTCAAGCTGTTGTCCCCAGCATGTCCTCCTGGAACTGGCCACCAGCGGTGATGATTGGGGCACAACAAAGGGTATTAGAAAGACTTGTGGCGGAAATGTCTATCAGTGGCTGCTAGCCATGGTGACTAAAGGGAACTTCCACGTTCACAGGCAGCAAACCTCTGAATAGCATTGCTGGGAGGCACCATCAGGGGAAGACTTCGGCCTCTGTGCCTGTTGCCTGGACCTCCAGAGGAACTGGTTGGCCGCTGTGTGAGACAGGATAGACCACTGATCTGGTCCAGCAGGCCTCTTCTTGTATTCTTTTAACTTCTTTGTGTCTTGCTGTTTCTGAATTAAATATGCTTGTCCCAGGAGCCAGGGGCCATACAGAGGCACAGGTGCAAATTCATTTGCCTTTGCAGGATCTGCGTAGCTTATGTAGGACAGCAGCCGAGCGAATGGAGAACGGGGCAGCCTTGTGCAACCACCTGCCTTGGGAAACGCAGAGCTGGGCTGGTTCTTCTGCCAGATCGCAGGATGAGCTTGCCCTGCAGAGCGGGAATCTTCTTGTGAGAAACTGGGCGGATGGCTCTGTGGATGGCAACCCAAGCCAGGCACCACTAGGAAGATACTGGATGATGAGTCACGGCCCCAGGAATGCTGATGGGTGTCCTTTCCCAGCCATGGGCTGGGTGTGCAGTTTGCTTACTTGGCAGCAAATTGAAACTTGGAAGGATCTTGCCATGTTGACAGCAACTTCTTATCCTCCAGAACAAAGTTTGAGTCCAATGGCACCTTTAAGACCAACCAAGTTTTATTTAACGTGTAAGCTTTCGTGTGCAAGCACCCTTCCTCAGACAAATCGGAACAAGATTTCTTCAAGCCTTACATATAGGAAGATGGCGGGGATGGGTGGGTTGGAAGCGTCAGGAAGGACCAGTCAGAGTTAAGATGCATAAAGATGCATAAGTGAAGCTGAGATTGGATCAAGGCAGCAAGATCAATGAATGGCAGCAAATTAGGACACAAATCTAAGAGCTAACAAAGAAATGTGAGAACAAAACCTGAGTCCAGCGCCACCCCCAAGACCAACTAAGCTCCACCCTGGGTACATGCGAGAACCGAGAGACTCTGCATGTGTAGAGGCACACTACTTCAAAGATATAGAAACAGATTTCCTCAACAATTACATACAGGTAGGTGGCTTTAGTTGCCAGGAAGAGCTAATTAGAGTCAAGATGCGTAAGTAAGTGAGCAATAAGTACAGGAATAACACATTTGGGAAGACCCCTGTGTTTGAAGAAGTGTCTCTCTTGTTTGCATTGACTGATTGTCTGCCACTAAGAGGAGCCCAGTTGCCTGACTGCAGATGAACCCAGGCTTGTGGAAATGGCCGGGACAGTCAGTGACATCTGCGTGGCAGGCTTTCCCGCACCCCATCACCAGGTTATTTATTTAGTAGGTATGTATTTGAAACTTTTATTGGACACCTTTCTATCTTGCAGAACTCAAGGCGGCTGACAAGTTAAATGAAACAATGATATAAAAAAACACATAAAAGACCACAGTTTAAAATCTCAGGACTGCCAATAAATAAAAAAAACTAAGTTAGTCAAATATAGTCTTCAAGTGCCCCCTGAAGATGGAAAGTTAGGCGGCCAGGCACACCTTCCTGGAGAGGTTGTTCCACAATCACTGGCAGCAACACTTGAACCCTCTAACATGCGCTCTGGGCTGTACGCAGAGCATTTCCAGTGGCAAAAACAACCCATGCAGGTTCTCAACGTTTTATTTTGCCCATTTCATAAAGAACAGGATTTCCCACAGAGTCGGAGTTCCAGGCTAGTTAAGTATCATCAGGCAGAGCTGAGCTGAGACTTATTACATTGTGGGTAAACCTTCCACCCAGGCAGAAGCTCCTCCATGAAAACTTTAGCCTCCATGATTTAAGAATGTTTGGTTCCTGTTTTGCGAGTAATTTTTTCGTACCACTGTCCACTGTTAGGAATTGGTCTGTGTGCATCTTGCAAGATCTCGACCGTGAATGTGATTGGGGTCTTCTTTTAGCAGGTGGCAGCCACGGCACAACTCCGAATGGCTTAAGCGTGCTCAGTTACCCAGAAGCTCCCAGGCCACTCCAGCGCAGCAGGCTGCCTGCACAGAGGGCGGGAGAGCTGGATCCTGGGAAGGCCGGCTCAGAAGGCAAGCCTGAACAGTGCGCAGAGGTGGATGTGGGAAGGCTGGTGTCCAGGCTGCAGGAGGGGGGAACTAAGTTCACCAGCAGAGCTGCCAATGGCATTGTGCAGGGCACGACCTCCCTAAAGGCATCTGTTGCCCACACAAAGAGGCCTGCTCCAAGACCCGGGGCTTGTGGCAAGGAGGGTAAGTCTGTCTGTCTATCTGTGTTTTTTTCCCCCAAAGATTATATTAGCTTGTGACCCGCCCTCCATCAGTTGTCCCTTGCTTCCTTTGCTTATCCTTCCCATTCCTCTTGCTGTGCCTTTCCAGAGCACCTGGGGGGGACCATTTCAGCCTCCTGTCTTTGGTAATTATAGAATTTCTTTATTTCAACATTTTATCAGTCAGAAGGTATGTAACGAGAATAATGGTAATTTGATCCCTAGTTATGTTAAAAAAAACACCTCTGTCTCTTTCACTGAGTTGCATAGAGGCTAATGCTTCAGCATTCTCCATTTGGCACAATACTTCGAGTTGTGTTCCTACTGCATCTATTGGTGTAATGAAGAACTCACTTGATTGTTAACCCACTGTTTCATCCAACTGTGCATCTTGCAGGAAGTTCAGGGTGTCTTTGAGAAAGTCTTGTGCAGAAACCGCTGTCCATGGTTGAGGTGGATTTTCTTTCTTCACGAGTCAGCCGGGCACGGGGTCCTCAGCACCACCACCAGCAGCAGCAGGAGTTTGCCCTCAGTGGTTAAAGCTGACCCCAGACCAGCTAGTCATTTTCAGCTTGAGTGGATTTTAACATTTGGCTGTCCTAATTCCACACAGCAGGGTTCTCCCGGTCGCCAAGCTCAAGCTGATGCTGAGCCAGCGGGTCTGAGGGCGGGTTGATCTGAGGTCCTTGCAGGGAGCCCCGGGGGATTCTTCAAACAAAACCTTGAACCGAAACAGAACTTTAAAGGCTTTGGAGAAGAAGTTTAGGAGTTTCCACCACTTTGAATGGTGGAGTTTTAAGTATTAAAAATTCAAAATATTCTCTCTTTCCCCCCCCCCCCCCACCACCGTGGGAGACATTTTGCATTGATTTATCTGTTTTTGCAGTGAGTTTTTTCAGTATAATAGGCATGCATGTGCACACAAGCATTTTCTGCTAGGCTCAAGAAGTGTAAAACGTGTTCTAGAGAAATGAACATAGCATGGCTTTAGTCTGATTACCTTTCTGGATGAGGCCGGGTCTGGGGGTGATAATTGTCATCCTCCTGAACCTTTTGTGTGAAGGGACCCTTCCCAAGGTTTGCATGGGGACTGCCCCTGTGGACTGTGGAATTTTGGGAAAGCTTCTTTGCCACTGAAGGAAGCATTAGAAGCTCTTGTTACCTGGTTTCCTTAACATCTGTTTTGCTTCTTGTTTGTTACTGAGTGCTGTGAAAGGTCTGGCACATCTGTAATCGCTCTTCCACCACTGGATGCCACAGTGGATGAGGACCAGAACATGCACGTAGGCCCTCTTGGTTCCTAGGCTTGTCTGTGTGGCGGTTCCGTCCAGGGTTCAAAATGTGTCATCTGAACTTAGAACCGAGTCAGGTTTTAGTTGTTAATCATCTCTGTGAATGGAATTCAGTGAAGCCCCATCAGCAGAAAGGCAGGTCCTTGCCCTGCAGAGCTCAGTCTAAATCTTGGCAGTGAGTGGAGTCTGCAGGGGGATAGGATCGGGGGCAGGGGGGCGGGTCATGTGCTTCCTAGAAGAAGACAGTTTGAAGGGAGAGGGTGCATCATGCGGGTGGCCGGGATAGGGTTGCAGGAAGGGGGCAGCCAGTTAGAATGTGTGGGGCCATATTAAGGCATTAAGAGACCTTTGGGTGGCTGAGAGTGGGAGAGCTGTTTGCTGTGGTTTGTGTGAGACTTCTGCTCAAAGTAGTCAAGGATCAGATCTTTGTTGATGAAACACAGTTCTTTATTTCCAATCTCTACATTAGTACAGGTTCTCGGATTATTGTCAGAGATAATGCATATGACAGAAGCAGGTCTATTATACCTTTCAGAACAGTTTGAATTACCCATAGGTAGCCAATCACTAAAGGGGAAAAACGGCGGGTAAAAGGGTCTCTGGCCGTTTGCTTCCCACAGGAAAGAAAGTGAGGTGTTAAGTTGTAAATTTCCCTTCCCAAACCAGACCCCTTAGATGTTACCATTTCACATAACAATCGTTGGCCTCAAGGCTTTCGCACGTTGATAAGAGATGGGACCTGTCCTCCCTTGCTGTCCCAGCCGGGATGAATGGAATGCGGAGGCAGGAGTGTGAGAGGCCCATTGTTCCCATACTTTGAAGTTGTCATCCTCCCGGGCAAACAGTTACACAAACCAGGCCTGGTCAGGGTCATAAACCTGGGGTCATATAGCTTACATACATACTGGCCAAAGTGAGGGTTCATATGGTGAGGGGGGGGCAACTACATAGCAGGTGCTGTAGAACCATACATGGCAACAGAAAGCATAGCAGCAAGCAACAGAAAGTACATGGCAACAGAAATCATAGCAGCAAGCAATAGAGAAGCAAAAGAATACTTTGTCTGAATCAGCAGATTCTGACACACTGCCACCTCGAAAATAAATCTACCCGGGTTTGTCCGGGAACCTTTTATGAAAAGCTTTAACTAATTTAGGAGCATGCACATTTTCAGAGCGAACCCACTCATTATGTTCTGGGCCAAAATCAATCCATCTAACTAAATAATACACTTGGCCCCTGCGTAGTTTAGAATCAAGAATTTCCGAAATTTCAAAATGGGGTGCCTTCCCCTTCATCAGTGGAGGAGGAGTCGGAGGAACTGGATGCCATGCATTCGGCCCAGGATTCTTCTTCAGTAAGCTGAAATGAAAAACAGGATGCACAGAACTCAGTGATTTGGGCAACTCCAGTTCAAAAGACACATCAGAGATTTTACGCAACACCTTGTAAGGGCCCACAAATTTCCACCCCAGCTTTCTACTGGGTTGCAAGCCATGTATATTTTTCGTGGATAGGTAAACCGAGTCCCCGGGCTGGAGGTCCCAGCCCTCTGCTCTGCCACGGTCTGCATATTTTTTGTAGTCTTCTTTTGCCTGGTCCAACGTCTTGGCTATCAGGGGCCATGACTCTTGCAAGGCCGCCCACCATCGCTTAAAGTCTGTGGGGGGAGTGCTTGCCGCGTTTTCCACTGTGGGCAGGGGTTTTCCTTCAAAGCCTCCTACTGCCATGAATGGAGAAACGCCAGTAGAGGAATGCACAGCATTGTTATAGCTATATTCGGCGAACGGTAGCAACTCCACCCAGTTATCTTGGTGGTAGTTAGTGTAACACCTTAAAAATTGCTCCAGGATTTGATTAGTTCGTTCGGATTGTCTATTGGTCTCTGGATGGTACCCTGAACTCAGGGCTGGTTCAATGTCCATAAGTTTCAGAAGCTCCCGCCAGAAGTTGGCAACGAACTGACTGCCCCTATTGGATACCACACGTTTGGGGAAAGCATGTAGCTTTATCACGTGGTTGAAGAAAGCCTTAGCCATTCCCTTTGCCGTAGGCAGCTGCTTGAAGGGGGTAAAATGGGCTTGTTTTGAAAACATGTCTACCACCACCCAAATTACAGTCTTTCCCTTCGAGGGTGGCAGGTTGGTGATGAAATCCATAGCTATCGCCTCCCAGGGTCGAGAGGGGGTTGGCATCGGGTGCAATAGACCCGGGACTTCCCCCCCCCCTTCTTTTGCACATCAAACAGGTCTGGCAGGCAGTTACAAAGTCCGAAACATCCTTGCGCATGCGCGGCCACCAGAACTGTCTCTGAATTAAGTTAAGCGTCTTTAGAAATCCAAAATGCCCTGCTAATTTAGAGGAATGGCATGTCAGCAATATGTCTTTCCTTCTGCTTCAGGGTACCACCGGGCCCCCATCCCCGGTCCCATTTGTGGTCTTGGCACTTCTCGTCCACCCAGGATATCTTCCCCTCGCTTCATTTGATATAGGGGTCATGGGAGCTTAACCAGGGACTCCCCAACGCCATGGGGAATTGGGTGTTGGGGGTGATGACAAAGGCTCTCTTCTCTCAATGTTCCCCCGTTCCCACAATTAGTCTCTCGGTCTCCGCCACACATGCCTCTTTCATTTCCGAACCGTCCATTTGCGTGAACGTGAGTGGCTCCCCCAACAGGGCGACCTTGGGTCCCAGCTCCTCTACTACTAGAGGGCTAATCAAGTCCCGGGCGCACCCAGAGTCAATTAGGGCTCGGACCCGGACATGGGTCCCGGTCCCGGGGGCTATTACAGTCACTACCATATACAATGAGGGGCCAGGGATGCTCACCGGAGATGGCGCGTCTTGGATGGGGACCTGCAGTTCTGCGCCGCTCACTGCAGGCTGTTGGAGTTTCCCGACATCTGCGCTTCCGTCAGCTCCAGCTCTCCCTGCTCGCTCGCTGCCCCTTCCAGCTGCAGAGCCCGGGGTTTGAACGAGGTCTTCCCTCTGCTAGGGGTGCTCCTGGCCACCGGTGTGGAGGTCTTCGGCACTTTTCCCCCTCCCTTTGGGCACGCCGAGGCGAAGTGGCCACTCTCCCCGCATCGCATGCAGAGCCCCTGCTTGAAGCGGGCATCTCGGATCTCTTGCATGTTGGGCTTGGGTTTCACCTTCTGCGCCGCTTTAGCTTGAACCATCGCTGAAGTTCCCATCTTGATGAGGGTGAAGCGTTCTTCCACGTCCGCGGCCGCTCTCATCCAGGCGGCCAACGATCCGAGTCTTCCCCCCCTCAGCACCGTCTCGTACACCTCGTGGCTCAAGCCCTCTTGGTATTTTTCAATGAACAGGTCTTGGGTCCAGCCGCGAATCTTGGCTGCGATGCGCCGGAACTTATCGGTGTAGTCGCTCACCGAGGACCGCCCTTGGGTCAGCCTCCGCAGTTGGTTCCGGGCCTTTTCTTCTCCCAAGGGGTCCTCGTAGTGGTGTCGGAGGGCCCACATGAAGTTGTTCAACGAGCGCAACTCAGGCCCGGGGGCGTTGTGCAGGCTCACGTACCAATCGCTGGCGGTGTCCCTCAGCTTGGACCCGATGTAACCAATCCGGTCCCTCTCGGTGGGGTAGAGATGCGTCTAGGAACCGCTCGATCTCTAGCAGGAAGAACCGCAACTTCTCGGGGTCCCCATCGAAAGTAGCCGTCAATGGATCGGCGGGGGCCGGGCGAACCATCGGCCCTGCCGGCACGGGGGCTGGCGCAGGTATGGGTGCGGGCACCTGGCAGGGAACAGGCGGAGGGACCTGTGGCGGCACTTGCGGCAGCACTTGCGGCGGCACTTGTGCGGGGACTCCTCCGGGAGGTACCACCGGTTGCTGGACTCCCCCCGCGGGGGGTCCTACCCCGGCCGGTGCTGGCTGAGCTGCTTGCATAGCCGTGAGGGCGTCCCGGAACTGATACTGGAGATCGAGGGCTAGCTCACGCAACTCGGCGGTAAGCTGGAACCGCAAATCTCCCATCATCTGGTCGAGGGCTTGAGTCTGGTCTTCCCCGTAGGGATCGGGCCCGTATGGCCCCATTCTCTCTCCTTCCAGGGACGGGGGACGCGATTCTCCTCCGTAGGTCGTCTCGCGCTCGTCTCCCAGGAAACTCGGCTTCCCGCGGTCGAGGTGATCCCCCTGGAACGAAACCCGTGCCCCTTTCCGGTCGTGCACCCAGGAGTCTACGGTCCCGCGACCGAAATTGCTCCATGAGTACCTCAGGGTCACGCTCTGAAGAGGAGGTAGGCGCGGGATGTAGTGAGCCCCTTGAATCGTCACTGGCACTTCGGGCTCCCCTCCGCCACCTCCACCACCGGCACCCTGATCCCCAGGGGTGGCCGGCGGGTCTTCGGGAGTAGGGATGGGAAGAGTACCGTCGTCTGACATGGTCAGGAACGGCCAAGTCCCAGTCACAGATCTCTGACAATCTGTGAGACTTCTGCTCAAAGTAGTCAAGGATCAGATCTTTGTTGATGAAACACAGTTCTTTATTTCCAATCTCTACATTAGTACAGGTTCTCGGATTATTGTCAGAGATAATGCATATGACAGAAGCAGGTCTATTATACCTTTCAGAACAGTTTGAATTACCCATAGGTAGCCAATCACTAAAGGGGAAAAACGGCGGGTAAAAGGGTCTCTGGCCGTTTGCTTCCCACAGGAAAGAAAGTGAGGTGTTAAGTTGTAAATTTCCCTTCCCAAACCAGACCCCTTAGATGTTACCATTTCACATAACAATCGTTGGCCTCAAGGCTTTCGCACGTTGATAAGAGATGGGACCTGTCCTCCCTTGCTGTCCCAGCCGGGATGAATGGAATGCGGAGGCAGGAGTGTGAGAGGCCCATTGTTCCCATACTTTGAAGTTGTCATCCTCCCGGGCTGACAGTTACACAAACCAGGCCTGGTCAGGGTCATAAACCTGGGGTCATCTAGCTTACATACATACTGGCCAAAGTGAGGGTTCATATGGTGAGGGGGGGGCAACTACATAGCAGGTGCTGTAGAACCATACATGGCAACAGAAAGCATAGCAGCAAGCAATAGAAAGTACATGGCAACAGAAATCATAGCAGCAAGCAATAGAGAAGCAAAAGAATACTTTGTCTGAATCAGCAGATTCTGACAGTTTGGGGAATTCCTGCCCCCTTTTATTTCAGTTGGGAGTTCCATATTTGTTAGCACACTTGGGGCTTCCTCTCTGCTTGTGACAGATCCCATTTGTGCCCCTTATGGTTGGGACCAGGGCTCTACTGTTTGAGAGAATGAGCACTTTTGGCAATCTGGCGATATCTGGTATCATTACACGGCCTCAGCACCTGTGGACCCTCACTTTGATTTTGATCTTTTGCGGACCCTGAAGCCCTCCTTATTCCCATTTTCCAAGGGGATTTGGAGGAGACTTTTGTTCTGTCTTGTATCCTCAAAAACATACAGTGACACCTTCATCAACTATGCTATAAAGGTGAATTCTGAGAAAAGTGACAGTGCTGGTGCGTGTCCTGCCAGGTGCGGTATCAGAGGGCAGCTGGTCGGATGGGCACAACTGAGAAGGCCTTGGCCCCGGTTCCCATCAAGTGAGCCAGTCAGTTGCACCGAGTCTTTGCATTGGAGCCAGTGAGAAATCTTATTAGTTTATAACATCTGAAGAGTAGCTGGCT
Organism: Lepidodactylus listeri; assembly: GCA_029233225.1. Lineage (NCBI taxonomy): Eukaryota > Metazoa > Chordata > Lepidosauria > Squamata > Gekkonidae > Lepidodactylus > Lepidodactylus listeri. Next base: position 71,951,493 of record JARCFY010000013.1, read on the forward strand.
GAAGAGGGCCAGGAAGGAGCAGGAAAAATGTTCAGAGCTGCTCAGCACGATACGCAACCAGAGCTTCTGCTATTCCAGCAAAGACAGCCGTTGTCTGTCGACTGCTCAAAGTAGTCAAGGATCAGATCTTTGTTGATGAAACACAGTTCTTTATTTCCAATCTCTACATTGGTACAGGTTCTCGGATTATTGTCAGAGATAATGCATATGACAGAAGCAGGTCTATTATACCTTTCAGAGCAGTTTGAATTGCCCATAGGTAACCAATCACTAAAGGGGAAAAACGGCGGGCAAAAGGGGTCTCTGGCCGTTTGCTTCCCACAGGAAAGAAAGTGAGGTGTTAAGTTGTAAATTTCCCTTCCCAAACCAGACCCCTTAGATGTAACCATATTCACATAACAATTGCTGGCCTCAAGGCTTTCGCACGTTGATAAGAGATGGGTTCTGTCCTCCCTTGGCGTCCCAGCCGGGATGAATGGAATGTGGAGGCAGGAGTGTGAGAGGCCCATTGTTCCCATACTTTGAAGTTGTCATTCTCCCGGGCAAACAGTTACACAGACCAGGCCTGGTCAGGGTCATAAACCGGGGGTCACATAGCTTACATTTATACTGGCCAAAGTTAGGGTTACATGGTAGGCATAGGGGCAACTAGAAACAAGAAGCATGTATACATAATGGGTGCAAATGCATAAGCAATAGAGCAATAGAAATTATAGCAGCAAACCCCAGAAAACCTTGTCTGAATCAGCGGATTCTGACACCATTTGCACTGGAAGTCAACAGTGATGGCTGCACGGGGGCTCTTGGTGCCACTCCCGCCATTCAGAGTTGCCAGGGTTGAGCTTTCGGTCCCCAGTGAGGCAGTGGCATGTTCTCTGGCCTGTGTTCTGGGTGACAAGAGGCAGCGGCAGCTGTATGAGCGACACCCTTCGAAAGAGGACTGCTGATTCCACCCCCGTGCCTTGCTCTCCTTCTGAGGAAGTTGAGCGGGCTGCAATTCCAAAGGGTATGAGAAGGGCTCTTTTTCTGTCCTGACAGAGGCCTCACTCACCTCACTATCCACTCTGCCTGAGGCTTCTGGAATCCCGCTTGAGACACACCAGTCTGACAAATAATCCTGCTATTATTTATTAACAGTTTTATTTACAGGTTTCACCATAAGTGGTACATATATACATTTCTAGTACATACATTTGAGTCTATTTATCTAAATCATTATTTATCCAGTTGTAAAATTTCAACCATCTTTCCATATAATTCGTTTCATCTTTTCCTTGTAATAACATAGTCAGCTTGTCCATTATGGCCAAATCCAAATAATCCTGCTATTGATCACCATCTAGCAATGTTTGGGTTTACATGTGTTGCTAGATGTGAGCTGGGATCAGCTTAGATCTGAAATTCTGACGTGGCTTCTCTCCACAGCGTTCCTTGAATTAACAAAAGCGTACACCATTTGTGCTGCTTTTATGACCCACCTGATGGAGTGGGCTATAATGCAGAGCAAATGATTTTCATTTCCCAGTCTTTTCTGTGCTCGGGAATGGGCTTCCTCTCTTTATGCAGTAGATTCTTTTCCTTCTTATGAGATCAGTGTTGCTTAGGGTGGTATATTGATTAGCCATGCACCCATTTCTTGTTTTCCTGTTGTATGGATCCCTTCAAGGATCCATTTCTGACACCCAGGGGATTTTGTAAGGAAGTGTCTTGTCTTTAATTTCTGTTGAATTTTAAAGGATTTTAGATGGCTAGCTGTCTGACTATATGGATGTAAAGTTTACACATTATAAATTCTTTGAGGATCCTGCACACAGAAGATGATCTTTTAAGTAAGCTAATTTAGATTTTAAAAATCAGAATGTTAATTTCTACAGTTCATCATCTGTCTACTGTGCAGCACATTAGGACTGCCCTTGTACAGGCCGGCTGAGGACATTTTATTTTCTAGCTTTAAGCTCCAAGAATGAGGTGCCCCACCCGCTGAGAATGGCGCGTGCCCTGGTTTCCCTGCTGAATGTGTCACATGGCCCAGGGGGGTGCTCCCATTCCCTCAGTTCCTTTCTCGCCACTACGTGAATAGGTCACCTTTTTTAGTGTTCCGTATTTCTTGTGGGGGGGTTTTGCTCAGTCATCGTTGCTACGTGTAGGACTTTTCTTGTTTTGGTCCCTTTCATTCTTCTATCCTGCTCACCAGTCGTTTTCCCACTTGTAGTCCTTCCGTTATGGCAACTGAAGCGCTCTTCAAAAAATGCTCAATCTGTGGCACCAAGAAGCCCCATACAGACAAGCCCGATCTCTGCTCATAATGTTACAGCCTGTACAATTTGTCAGTGCTTCACACCAAAGGCGAGGTTCAGTAGTGCCTCACGGTTGAAAGTCGCCCTTTGGGAGAAGGCTCTCTCCTCCTCCCTACCAGAGAAACTGGCCGCTAGTTCACAATCCATATCCCTTGTGCCATCCCTCTTGGTTCTGACCCCTGGCTTGAGGTCCAAACCTCCTTTGGTTCGGTTGGTTCTGACGACATTGGCTTCGAGATCAACCCCTACTCCAGTCAAATATGCTTCCTCCACAGTGCCTGGCTCCAAGAGGGCCCAATCTGTGTCCCCCTCTTTGGCACCTGCTGAGAAGGCTCGGTCGCATTCAGAGCCCCCCCTAAGAAGCCCAGAAAAGACAAACATAAGAAGTCCTCGGCCTCAACACCCAAACATAAACATTCTGGCCATCACCGTCCCCAGGTTCCGGATCAGCCCAAGGAGCCGGCCCACCTTGAACCCCGTCACCGCACCTAGCATCCTTTATGGGCTCCTGTTCAGAGGGCAAGAGTGACCAGGGTATCCAAACGGGCCAAACCTTACCCTTGGAACCCGCGCCTTGGCGCTCAGCTGTCCATAAACAGCTCGACTACCCCATGTCTCCTACCTACCTAGACTGCTGGGATGATCAATGTGACAGGGGAAGCTTCCATGACCCAGTGAGACACTTGTCGGGGGAATGTTCCGAAACCTCTGCGTTCTGGCCACATTATGGCAGAAATGACAACACTGTGTCAGTCGCCTCCAGATACAGTGCTGAGAGTGCATCAGACCTCTCTCCAAAAGATGGAGGAGGAGGAGGAGATTAGGTTTATACCCCACCCTTCACTTGGAGTCTCAGAGCGACTTACAAACTCCTTTCCCTTCCCCTCCCCACAACAGACACCCTGTGAGGTGGGTGGGGCTGAGAGAGCTCTGAGAGAACTGTCCTTGAGAGAACAGCTGTGCCAGAGCTATGGCTTGCCCAAGGTCATCCAGCAGGTGCAAGTGGAAGAGTGGGGAATCAAACCCAGTTCTCCCAGATTAGAGTCCGCGCACTTAACCACTACACCAAAGTGACTACACCAAATGATGCAGTGGGGGACCCTAACCCTGTCTCTCCGAGCAAGGACTTAAGACTCTGTAGTGAGCAGATGGTCCGCATGGCCAAGGCCTTGGATACTGATGTGGCTGCGTCCAGCAATAGACCTAAGGATAAAATTTTTTTGTTTTTTGAATTTAGCTCGTAGTTTATTAGGTAGTCAGACGAATATGCGGGACAGAGGTCTGGGGGCCTCCTTATGTTCACATTATAGCCGCACCCCGGCCTCGCCCGATCAACCTTTTTTTTTTTTGTAAAAAAAATTTTTATTTTTCAAAACATTAAAAATAACACCTTTATCTTATACAAATCCTTTTTTCCATATTATATAACATTTTGTTCTGTTTGTATATTATTGTTTTTATCTTATATTAGCGGTTTCCCACCACATCTGAAGCATAACATATTTTCCACTCTATCCAAAATAGTAACCCTTATATCTATGTTTACATTTCTGGTAACGGTCATATTTCTTAAAAATACTTATACACTAATTCTTACTTTCTATATTATATAATTCTAAAATAAAAAACAACTTCATTATCTAATTATCCTTAATACATTCATATACTCTAATTCTATTACTTTATGTTATTATAACCTTGTATAAATGCAATTTTTCATGTTCCAGTATTTTTCAGCATATTCTTTCAAATCCTTCCAATCTTCTAAAAAAGTCTCTGAGTACAGATCATTCAACTTTCTAGTCCATTTATCCATTTCAGCCATATATAACAGTTTTTTCAACCATTCCCACACCTCTGGTATTTTTTCATTTTTCCAATTTTGTGCATACACCATTCTTGCTGTTGTTATCATATACCATATTATTGTCCTTTTCTTTACATTTATCTCTTCTAGTTTAAGTCCAAGCAGTAACATTTCAGGCAACTTCTTAAATGTACATTTCAAGATTTTTTCCATTTCTGCATGTATTTTTGACCAGTAAATCTTTGCTTTATCACAAGTCCACCACATATGATAAAAAGAACCTTCTTTCTTTTTACATTTCCAACATTTGTTAGACATATTCTGACTAATATTTGCAATTTTTTTTGGTGTCATATACCATCTGTACATCATTTTAAGACAGTTTTCTTTTAAGTTATAACACGTAGATATACTCATAGCATTTTTCCATAAAAATTCCCAAGATTCCATTTCAATGTCTTTGTTAAAGTTTATCGCCCATTTTACCATTTGTTCTTTTACCATTTCATCAGCATTAAACCATTTTAGCAATACTTTATACATTTTAGAAATCATTTTTTCCCACCTTCCTCCCAAACTTGTTCTATTTCATTACTTTTTTCCCTAAAGCTGTGTTTTTTTATCACTTCTATACATGTCATATATTTGTCTATATCTTAGCCAACCATAATCAAAGTCCATCTGATGCTGCTCCTTCAATTTAAAGTCTTTACCATGTCTTGTTAATAAGTCTCTATACTTCAGCCAGTCTTGTCCTTTGTACCATGATGCTGGATGTAAAACTTCTGCAGGTACAATCCACCTAGGTATCTCTTCTGGAAAAAAGTTTTTATATCTTGTCCACGTATCCATTAGCGTTCTTCTCAGATAATGATGTTTAAACATATTGTCCATTTTTGTTTTACCATAATACAAATACGCATGCCACCCAAATCTACAATCATGACCTTCCAGGGACAATAACTTTCTATCTTGTAACATAGTCCATGTCCCTACCCAGGTCAAACATATTGCATCATGGTATAGCCTTAAGTTTGGTAATTGAAACCCTCCTCTATCTTTAGCATCACACATTATTTTCATCTTGATTCTTGGTTTTTTCCCTCCCCACACAAACTTAGACAATTCCTTCTGCCAGCATTTGAATGTTTTTACATCTTTCACAATTGGAATAGTTTGAAACAAAAACATTAATCGTGGTAACATGTTCATCTTAACCACCGCTATTCTACCCAGCAATGACAAATTTAATACATTCCACTTTTTAATATCCTGCATAATTTGCAACCATAATTTTTCATAATTGTTTTTATAAAGATCAATGTTTTTCATTGTTAGGTTTACACCTAGATATTTTGTCTTTTTCACCACCTCACATTCTATAAGATTTTGTAACTCATTTTGTTTATTATTTGACATATTTTTGCACATCACTTTCGATTTGTTCTTATTTACATAAAATCCTGCTAAGTCACCAAACTCTTTTACTCTCTGTAACAAATATGGTAGTGTAGACAAGGGGTCTTCCACTATAAACATCACATCATCTGCAAAGGCCCTATATTTAAAAGAAAAACCTTTAATTGTTAAGCCTTTAGTATCTTTGTCTTCCTTCACATTTAACAGTAGAACTTCTAAAATCAAAATAAATAGCAGCGGCGAAGGTGGGCATCCTTGTCTTGTTCCTTTTTCAACTTTAAAGTCGTCTGTCTTTTCAGTATTAATTATTAAAAAGGATTTCTGCTCTTTATATATTGCTTTAATGAGGTTAAGCATATATTCGCCAATCTCAAGATGTTCTAAAACTTCAAACATAAAATCCCAGTTTAAATTATCGAATGCTTTTTCCGCATCTAAAAAGAAAAAGCCCACTTCCTTTTCAGGGTGTTTGTCATAGTATTCTATAGCATCCACTACTACTCTTAGATTATCCCTTATTTGTCGATTGGGTAAGAACCCTGCTTGTTCTGTTTGTATAGTTTCTTTAAGGTGCTCTTTTAGTCTGTCCGCTATAATCTTAGCAAAAATCTTATAATCATTATTTAGTAAAGAAATCGGTCTATAATTCTTAACATTAGTCAAATCTTGATTTTCTTTCGGGATCAGTGAGATGGATGCATCTTTCCAGGTTTCTGGGACCTCACCAGTGACTCCTGTAACGTTTTATAAAACTTCGCTGTAAATCCATCCGGTCCAGGTGCTTTTCCTAATTTCCTAATTTTGAGTCATTTATTGTGTTTTTAATCTCTTGTAATGATATTGGATTGTTAAATAGTTCTTTAATTTTCTCTGTTGGTTTTGGTAACTTTAATGTTTGCAGGTATTCTTTAATCTTTCTTCTGTCTTTGTTTTCCTTCTTAAAAAGTTTTGCATAGTATTTAAAAAATTCTCTTTTTATTCCTTTGTTGTCTATTATCTCAATATTATCTCTTATCACTTTAGTGATAAATTTATTTTCACGTTTTTTCTTTAATTGCCATGCTAAGTATTTTCCGGGTTTGTTTGCACCTTCAAATGCTTTTTGTTGAAGTTTTTTTAAGTTCCAGTACATCTCTTGGTTCAAAATAGCTTTTGCTTGGTCTTGTAGCATCCAGATTTCCTTTTGCAGTTTCTTTTTCCCTGGTTTATTCTTCAGTTCTTCTTCCTTTGTTTTAATGGCTTGTAGAATATTTTCATATTGCTCTCTTTTCTTTTTATTATCTTTAGCATTTAGTGATATCAATAGTTCTCTCATCACTGCTTTATATGCATCCCATACGGTTTGGATTTTTACTTCTTTCTGCATGTTTACTTGGAAGTATAGGTCTGTTTCTTCAAATAATTTTTTAACTATTTCTTGGTTATCTAGTAAGTCCTCGTTTATTCTCCATCTCTTGTTTTTTTACCTGCCCAGCTGTCCATAAACACGGATTGTGATCTGAAATTATTCTGGGTAGAATTTCCACTTTTCTTGTCTTAAAGGTTAAGTTAGTAGTCATCCAAATCATGTCGATTCTTGAATGTGAATCATGTCTGTTAGAATAAAAGGTAAAATCTTTTCCTTGTGGGTTAGCTTTCCTCCAAATATCTTCCAGCTTCTCTTGTTTTATCAGTTCAAAAAAATTTTTTGGAAGCTTCCCTAATGTCTCATCCTTTCTTTTAGAGCGCCTGTCTAATTTGTTATCTACAGTTCCATTGAAGTCCCCTAACATCATGATTTGATCGTAATTTACATTGTCCAATTCCATTTGTAATTCTTTAAAAAAAATTTCTTTAGCTCCATTCGGAGCATAAATGTTCACAATCAAAGTTTTCAGACCTTGTAGTAAAATTTCAATGGCTAAATATCTTCCATCTTTGTCTTTAAATATTACTTTAGGTTCCAAATCTTTTTTGACATATGTTACAACACCATTCTTTTTATTACTTGCTAAAGAATAAAATTCTTCTCCCAATTTTTTCCTTATTAAATATTTGTGGTCTTGTTTTTTAAGATGAGCTTCTTGTATACAAATTATACTACATTTTTGTTTTTCCAGCCAATGACCTACCATTCTACGTTTTTGGGGTGAATTTAGTCCATTTACATTCCATGTAAGTATTTTGTAATCCATCTTGTTATATTCTTAAATATCTCCAAAGTCATCTTTATTCTCTCCCAGGAATGCGTACATTTCTTCTGTACTTTTAATCACTACTCTGGTGTTGCCATAATAAAAGCTTAGTCCTTGAGGTATTTCCCAACGGAATCTGATTTTTTTCTCCTTCAGTTTATCCGTCAGACGCTTGAATTTTTTCCTTTCTTGCAGTATTGCTCTAGGCAATTCTTTCATTACTATAATTTTCTTTCCATCTATTTCAAAAGGATCAGTAAAGCACTTCTTGTAGATTTGTTCTTTTGTTCTTTTCATTGTAAATTGGACAACCACATCTCTTGGTATGTTTTTGTCTCTTGCATATGTAGAATTAACTATAAACAAGATCCATGTGTTCTTTAACAACCTCTTCCTGTTCTTGTAAAAAATCTGCTATTGCTTCTTGCATTCTTGTAAAAATGTCTTCACTCAATTTTTCCTCAATCCCTCGAAATCTCAAATGGTTTTGCATGTCTTTATAATGCATCATCTTTTCCATCCTCTCATTCTCTCTCATTGTCTTTTGGGTGCTTTCTTCCAGTTCTTTTACTTTAGTTTCTATATCTTGTGTTCTTGTGGATAATTTTTGAAATTCTGCTTTTAAGTCCATAAAATTTTTGTCTGCTTGAGCCGCTATATTATTCATTTTAACATTTACCTCTCCTATAGCGTCTAACATTTTCTTTTCCATTGCTTCCATAACGGCTAGTAATTCTTTTTCTTTTTTTGCTGCCATTGTAGGAGAAGACCATGTAGCTGCTCTCGATCTTAATCCACGATCCGTCTTGTCTCTTTAAAAAAGATCAATTTTATCTTGTTTTCCAAATCGAACACCAATTAGTGCATTCAAACAAGCTAATCTTGCCAAGTCAAATTATGTTGGTTTCAGCCTTCTAAGTTATATAATTTTTGAGATATTGCAGTTTAAAAATTTTATAAATCCAAAATGGCGGGCACGACTTCTCTATGGTTAGTGTCAAAGGTTATAGTCTTTTTACCTTACTTCTGGCTTGCCGTAGTTTCCTTTTATCCCTTCCTTTTGTTTCCTTGTCTGCTCTCTGCCACTTCCTGTTGTGGTCTTTCTGGTCCGGCAATTTTTAAAGTCCCCTTTACCTTCTTCCGGTTCTTCTCCTTTTCCCTTCTTGTCTGCTCCTCTAGCCGTCACTTCCTGTCTCAGTCCTCACATCTTAGTCTCGCGATGCTTGGTTCCCTTCTCCCTCTTTGTCTCGCGATGCTTGGCTCCCCCTCCCGGCTCTTCTTAACCGCAGGAATGTTAAACAACTTGTTTTTTTGGCTTTTTAAGTTCAAATTCAGCTTTTTAGCGTTTCAAAACTGCACTCATCCAGTCTGCAACAGTGTATTGCTTCACCCAATCTGCTTTTCGTCTTTCAAAATGCGGTAATGGTAAGGCAAAAACTTTTTTTCCGTTACCTTTTGTTGTTACTTCGCTTCAGATGTGGTCCCAACGTTTAAACTTTGTCTTCTTTGCTAAGGAATCAGGGGAATTGGAGGTTTTATGCTGAATTTATCAGCTCAGCTCAGCTCCTTAGAGATACTCGCAAGAATCCTCTTCGGCTGCAGTGCTCAAGGTGTCGGAAAAGTCTCCTCCGAGACTTTCCCTTCACCGAGGTTGCTCAAACCTGGATTATATTGCTTGCTGGTCCTCACACTACCTGTGTGAGGTTGCGTCAGGTGGATTAATCCACCCAAGCTGTCAAGAAGAGCTGCTGTCCGCCTTGCGCATTTGCAAAGCGTGTCAGACCTCCATTCCTCCAACTGGAAACCGCGACCTAAGGATAAAATCTTGAACAGCTTTATTCAGAAACACCAATCACTTTTGCTTTTCCTATTCTTGAAGGTTTGTTGGACCTCACCATTCTCATTTGGGATAAGCTGGCCTCAGTCTAAGCCATTCCCAGGAAGATCAAGAATCTGTATCAGATCAAACCTGATTCCGCCAAGTACCTTTCGACCCAACCGCTGCCCTCCTCCATTATAATTGAGGACATGTAGGCGTGTCACAGACCCAGGCAGCACACCTCCCCCTCGAATTGAAACAGTTGACATCTTGACATGCTGGGCAGAAAGCTTTATTCCTCCTCAGCATTAAACTTTAGAATTGCAAACTACTGTCAGCTTCCCTGCACATTTTACAGCTGGCCTGCCATTGAGAGAGAAGGTTCCTCTCTCTTTGATGTGCCAGGGACTTGTCACCCGAGTGGTGCCAAATGCCCTGGCTTCTCAAATGTCTGTTCTTCTGTTTTCCTTGCTAGGTAGAGGCTACATGTCTGGGGGGGGAGGGTAGACAACCATTAATTCTGGCGGGGGGTTGCTCTGGGAAGGGTATGTGTTTAGTGCAGGGGGGGTAGTTGACTGTTAATTCTGGCGGGCAAATACTGTGGGGCGATTGCATTCTGATCTTTAGTGCCTTTACTTGAACGTAATATATCTACTACCTTCTCGCGTTCAACTTCAGTCCTAACGATAGCTCATGTCCAGTATGGTATCTATCAATGTCTCAATAAAGTTAGCTTTCTTCAAAGTGACTGGTGTTGAGAACTGATTTAACCAGGATCCTGACAACTACCAGACCATAATGGGTGGCTACCAGCCATGCTTGTGGGAGAACCTATCAAAATAACTTAATTTAGCTAAATTGATCCAAGCAGAAGTGTTTAAGGTCTCCAAGCAGGAGATAAACATGGGTAAGCATGCAGCTGATATCTCTGCAAGAACTATGGCCTTATCCGTCATCCTGAGATGCCACTCATGGCTTTGCAATACTGCCTTGCTGATCGATACTTGGGCGAGGACCTTCCCTTTATGAAGAAAACACTATTTGTCCAGTCTACCGATGAGTTCCTGGCTGCTATAAAGAAGAGCAGACAAACCACAAAATTGTTGGCCATCTACTCTTTGTTTCTGACTCAAAATCCTGGAGTCCAGTGTCAGCAAGGCTTCCCCACTCCTTTTTATTGTGTGCCCCACCGGTAAGACCAATATTGTGAGAACCCTTGCAGAGCCAGTAAGCCAGGCCTTCTGGGATTAAAAGTCCTTTTTTATTCTTAATGGTCCACAGTAGTCAACATGTTTTGTGTTAGTGATACAGAGCAAAGGGCTGTAGGTAAGTTATACATTATTCAAAGGCGAAGAGGGAGGAGGGACACCAATCAGGTTAGTCAGAAATGGTGCTACATTACATGTCCATTTAGCTTCCCAGGAAAAACGTGCTCAAATGTGCGATTGCTCATCCCACATTCCTTCCCGCACCCCACCGAAACCTCCCCAGTGATTCCCAGGCTGCAGTTAGAGAGGCACCTGGAAGGCAGAGTAGCCATGAAGACAACAAGTTGAGGCCATATAAAAGCAAAGCAGATAACAGTTTCAACAGTAGTAATGAGCTCTCTGGCGGAGCGGGTGATGTAGACTGAGTCGGGGAAACCACCTTCCATATCTCAAGTTAACCACTCCAGTAGGAAGTTCCTCCATTTCAGATATGGTACCCAAGTCTTTCAGTTTATGGCCTTACCATTCGGTCTAGCTACTGCACCAAGGGTCTTCACTAAGTGCATGGCAGTGGTAATTGCCCATATATGTGTCCAAGGTTGTGTCATTTTCCCATACCTGGATGACTGGTTGTTGGTGGCCCGAGACAGTGAATCTCTGGGTGCCCAGGTCCACCTAGTCCTGTCCATCTGTCAGAGCCTCAGCCTGGTGGCCAACTGGGAAAAGTCCCACCTTATCCCTTCCCAGAAGATCCAGTTTATTGGGGCGACCCTAGATGCCACATTGGGCAAAGCCTTCCTACCTTTGGACAGGGCTGAAAGTCTGAAATCCATGATTTGCGCTTTCCTTAGAAAATGTTGGCAGACAGTTCGAGCGATTCATAAGTTATTGGGGCTCATGATTTCCACCACGGCTGTAGTCCCACATGCCAGATGACACATGAGGAGCCTACAAGTATGGTTTGTTAGGTGGTACAATCTGGCCACCCATCCCCAGTGGCTTTGTCTCTCTATTCTAAGGTCTGTTCTGAGGTCCTTTCATTGGTAGTTGGCTGACACTAACCTCCGACCAGTTGATTTTGGGTTCTGGCCCCCCCTTGTAAAACTGACAACTGATGCCTCTGATGGTGGTGGGGGGTTAGGGCTCACTGCCAAGGGTTCTCAGCCGCTGTCATGTTCACATCAATGTACTCAAAATGCGAGCTGTTGAGTTTGCCCTTACCTCCTCCACAGATATTCTCCGAGGGAAGAGTGTCCTCCTCCAGATAGACAATATAGCCACCATGTTTTGGTTAAATAAACAAGGGGATACCGGTTCCTTTGCCCTGTTCAGGGAGGTCACCACAACCTGGGAAGTGACTATCAGGCTGGGGTTGTCCCTAAGAGCTGTCCATATAGCAGAGCCCTTCAACACAGAGGCAGATAGATTCAGCGGAATGCACACAATGAATTACGAGTGGTCCATCCATCCCGAGTACATTGCCCCATTCCTTGAGGCATGGGGTTACCCCCCAAGTAGACCTTTTCATGATGACCACGTTGACAAAAGCACCTCTATTTTGCTCAGTGGCAAGGTCCAATCCGCACTCCCTGGGAGACGCCTTCCAGATTCACTGGACAGGGATCCTGTTCTACGCATTTCCTACCTTCCTGCTGATACCCAAGGTTATAGGGAAGATGTTTTTGGATCAGACAGAGGCAATCCTGGTTGCCCCCTTCTGGCCCAGGCAAGCCTCATTCCCACATCTTCTGTGTCTGGCAAGGGGACACTACATGCTTTTCCCCTCCGTTCCAGTCCTCTCCTTTCAAGGGCCTCTCTGACACCATGAGGAGTCCACACTCCACTTAGTAGCCTGAAAATCCAACCTTAATCCACTCTTTTTTGCAAGGGGTCCTAGATGTTCTTATCCGTTCTTTAAAAGCATTCCCCAGGTACTCGTACCACAGGAAATGGGTCCAGTTCGAGCACTGGACTATGGACCATGAGGGTTGTCTGTATACCTGCCTTTTACCCTGAATATTCGAATATTTACTCTCCCTTGCTTGTTTGGGCCTCACAGTGTCATCAGTCAAGACACACCTGGTGGCCATTGCTGAGTACCACAAGGGAGTTCAGTTTTTCCCCAAAAATTATCTCAGATATTTTTGAGGGGGTTGGCTAAAATCTTTCTCCCTACCTCACTTATTGTTCTGTGATGGTCACTCCCTCTGGTACTGGCCGCTTTGATGAAACCTCCACTTGAGCCCCTGACCCACTGCTCACTAGCTCACCTGTCTGGGAAGGTGGTGTTTCTGGTGGCTGTAACCTCGACAAGAGGGGTAGGAGGGACGGGTCATCCTGCACCCTAGTTTGGAGTTCCTTCCCTAAATTGTTTCCAAATTTCATTTGGCTCAAGATATTGTTCTCCCGATATTCTTTCCTTCTCCCACTTCCCAGGCAGAAAAGACCTTGCACTCCAATTTGGTGCACTTTAATCTGGGAGAACCGGGTTGGATTCCCCATGCCTCCACATGCAGCTGCTGGATGACCTTGGGCAAGCCAGAGTTCTGTCAGAGCTGTTCTGTCAAAAGAGCTTTCTCAGCCCCACCGACCTCACAGCGTGTCTGTTGTGGGGAGGGGAAGGGAAAGGAGTTTGTAAGCCGTTCTGAGACTCCGAGTGAAGGGCAGGTAGAAATTCAGTCCCTTCTTCTCATATTCTTCTTCCTTGGATGTGAAAAGGGCTTTATTGTATTATCTGAATAGGACAAGCATCTTCCGCAAGCACAAATCTTTTATTTGTTACTGGGGCTCTAAGAAGGGCAAACCAGCCTCGTTACCAACCATTGCCAGAAGTGTGGTGTCTGCCATCCGATGCCATTACAGGGCATGTGGGGAACCGTGTCCCTTGGATATCAGAGCCCACTCCACTTAGGCCTCTTCTGCCGCGTTCCACAGTAGGATTCTGATCCGAGATATTTGTTGTGCAGCCACGTGATCCTCTGGAAACACTTTTGTCAAACGTTACATGCTGGACCTGCAGGCAAGGAGGGAAGCTGAGATCAGCAAATCTGAAGTACAGTCACTGTTCCAATGAGGGACTCACCCTCCTTCCTCAGATGAGAAGCTTGTGAAGGTCGCAGTGTGGGGCGGCACAGTAGAAGATGAAAACAGGGTTGCACTCACCTGTAATTGTTGTTCAGCGACATCTTCTGTGCAGACACACAGTCCCTCCCTCCTTCCCCACTGTGAGTCCCTTGTCTGCTTAATGCCTTTTTTTCCCGGCACTGGGACAGGAACTGAGGGAATGGGGGTGCCCGCCCCGGGACACATGATGCGTTGCGTGGGGAAACCTGCACACACACCATTCCCAGGGAGCAGGGTGCCCCATTCTTGGAGCTTAAAGCTAGAAAAAAAATGTCCACATCCGGCCTGCACATGTGCAGTTCCAGAGCGTGTCTGCTCAGAAGACGTTGGTAAACAAGAGTCACAGGAAAGGGCAACTCTGTTCTTTAATCTGTGATAAGGCGGTGGTCTCCATCTGGTCCCCTGCAAACACCACTGGCCTGACAACTGAGTTGATGTGGCCCCCGATGGCCCCCTCAAGTGGCAGCCAGGATGTGCTGGGAAGCTTGCACAGAGTTTCACTCATGTGGGGGGAAACAGTTTTGACAGTCTGTGCGGGTGTGAGAGAGTTTGCATCTGTGTGGTCCCCCCCTGCCAACTTTCCAGTTGTGTGTGTTAGTTTTAGGCTCTTCCTAGTAAATAACACAAACTCTGTTCTGGGGGCAGGCCACCTGTGGGAGTTCGGGGGTCAGGAAAAGTCCCGTCTGCCTGCCAGACCCCTGTGCAGGGAATACACCGGATCCCTGGAGCACAAGAGCTTGCCGTTCCTCTTCTAGGCAAAGAAGGAGCTGCCTGAGGTTTTCCTTGACGCTGCAAGGGCCCTGCTGCGCTGCTCCCCAGAAGCCGTGTCTGCCAGAGCCCGTGGGCTGGGCCGTTGTGTGGTGCCCCTGACGGCAGCCTCTTTGGGCCTCCTGTGGCACGGAGAACGAGGGAGGCGCATCCCCTCCCCCTCCCCTCGACCCACCCGGCTTCCCCACATTCCTCATGACTCTCACTGAACTGTGTCTTGTTTTTCAACGTTAGGGGATTATGAAGGTTTTGCCAGAGTGCGGTCTCCCGGAGAGAAACCGACAATCGTGCGTCCTCCAGTGAGACCCCCAGACCCCCCCTGCAAAGCACCCCCCCTTCAGAAGCTGGAGCCGAAGCCAGAGCTGTCAAGTGGAGGGCCGGGAGAAGCGCCCCCCTCGGTGTGAGTAGCCGGCCAGAGGCAGACCTGGTCCACACAAGCGGGGGGGTGGGGGGGTGGGGAAGGCGGCAGAGGGGACAGCCAGCCCCGGACTGTAGGGGGAAGGTCAAGGAGGATCACATTTGGGAACCCGAACCCTCCCATAAAAGCTCCCTTCATCTGTGCTGTGCTGGTTTCCGGTTCGCATCCAGTTCTTCTGCAAAAGGACATTCGCAGCTGAAATCTTACCTGCAGTCTCCAGCGGTCAGGGCTCATTTCATAGCAGGAGCTCCTCTGCATATTAGGCCACGCACCCCTGATGCAGTCAATCCTCCAAGAGCTTACAGTAGCCCCTGTAAGAAGAGCTCTGTAAGCTCTTGGAGGATTGGCTACATCAGGGGGTGTGGCCTAATATGCAAAGGAGCTCCTGCTACGAAATGAGCCCTGCCAGCGGTGCCTTCCCTGGCTCTGGCTCACTCTCCTGCGTGCACGAAGCAGGCCCACGTCCAAGGGGACAAATGATGTGGTGGGCCCCGCTTCCATGGTGCCAGAAGGACCTGAAAAGGCTGTTGGGGGTCTGGATTCAGCTGCAGGGGCTCAGCAGGGATATCAGGTAGAGTTGCCAGCCTCCAGGTGGGGCCTGGAGAGCTCCTGGAATTACAAGTGATTTCCAGATGACCGAGATCAGTTCCCCTGGAGAAAAAGGCTACTTTGGAGGGTGGACTCCGTGGTGCTATACCACACTGAGGCCCCTCCTGTCCTTAAACCCTGCTCTGCCTAGATTCAACCTCCCCCCCCCCCCCAGGCTACAGAAATCTCGCAGCCCAGAGATGGCAACCTTAGCTAACTGCAGACTTCCATCAGGTATACAGAAAGGCAGAAGAACAAGAGTGGAACGCAAGAGAGCTGGAACTTTCTAGGAAGCCTCTCTAGTATCTGCTCCTGTGTCCTTCCCCTACTTGTCACCTGCCAAGCTTGTCATCTGTGAACCCAGCCCTCCCAGAACTACACATCAGAAAGGGTGGGAGCTGTCCAGACTTGTCCCAAGTAGAATTACGCTGCGCTTTTGACTCCTGTCACTCACTTCTTAGGGGGAAAGTCCCTTCTGCAAGTGACAGCTGGAAACTAGGGAATCCCTGCCCTGCACACACAGTGTGCTTGAGAAGGCCTTGGTGGGTTTAGCAGCCAAGAACTGACTCCCTGCAGCCAGTTGCTGCCATAACTTGGCCCCAGAGCTGAAATGTCTGGAGTGTGTGTGTCATCGTCTCACAAGCCATTCCTCAGAAGAGGTCAAGTAGCACTGGTGGCACTTGCGCTCTGACATTCCCTCAGAGTCCCGGTATCAAGGCGGCAGCTGTGCTGCAGCACAGGGCAGGGACTGCAAAGCAGAGCACGAGTCGCTGCGGAGGAGTCACGCTTTGTGCTGTGGGGCGCAGCTGGCCCCTGAATCCCCCCCTCGTTGCTCTGCACGTGCCCATCTGGATACAAAACGGGCGCAGAAGACTGTTGATGCAATCCTGCAGGGTCTCTGTACAGCCGTTGGGTCGGGAGATTGGAGGGGGGCTCATCCTGCTCATTTATATTCAGGGCAGCATGCGAAAGAAAGAAAGAAAGAAAGAAAGAAAGAAAGAAAGAAAGAAAGAAAGAAAGAAAGAAAGAAAGAAAGAAAGAAAGAAAGAAAGAAAGAAACCTGAACTCTGTATTCGGGCAATCTAAATTCAAGAAAAAACTATGTAAATAATTTGCATCAAGCAACTGAGCAGAATAGTAATTTTGCATAATAATCAGAGGCCAAGGATGATTCATAGTACTTAAGCCCTGCTGGAAATGTTATGCCCCCCCCCCCATCCCGTCTCAAGCATATCTAAGTGCATGAAAAGAGCCTTGCTGGGTCAGACCAGTGAGGGTCCATCTAGTCCAGCATCCCGACTCACACAGGGGCCAACCTCTGAAGGTCCAGCCGTGGGGAGACCCTGACTCTGGGGAGACCCTCCTGGCTCTGGGATTCAGAGGCTGACTGTCTCCGAACATGGGGGGTTCCCTCAGTCACCGTGGCTGGAAGCCAGCAACAGACCTCTCCTCCCTGATCTTATCCCCTTTTAAAGTCGTATCTTTGCAGCTACAATCCTTGCTATTAATAAGTCTTTCACGCTTTTATTTATTTTGGGACTTTTATCTCACTTTTCTCTGCTAAATGTGGACTCCAAGCAGCTTTCAGTGTGAGAAGAGCGCCACCCACAACAGCTTCATCAAATAAAGCTTGGTGATCTGATAGGAAACACACATGCACACACCCCAAAAATATGTGTCTTCCCGAGGGCCTGCACATTCTTCAAGGCCTTCTGGGATTCTACCACTGCAGAATGCAAGCCTGGGACTCTATGCCTGGGTCCTTCTTCGCCTCCTCCTCCTCCTCCTCCCTCTTCCCCAGCTCACTAGAGGGAAACAGAAGGTGCCTCCTGAGATGAGGCCGGTGGCAGCCCTTCTAGGTGGTGGCACCCAAATTCTGGGACTCTCTCGCTTGTCCCCTTCTGTTGCCCTCTGCCACCAGAGGGTAAAGACTGTTTGGTTTCGTTTGACATTCCCTCAGCGATCCCCCCTTCTGATGTGATGTTTCCACTGTTGTTTTTATATCTTTGCATGTGTTCTAATTCCGGCTTTAGTGGGTTTAACAATGTGCTGTTGTTCTTTTTGGTTGGTTTTAATGATTTTAAAATGCAGTTTTATTATGAATGTTTTAACTTGTGAGGCCAGAAACGTGAGATATCAGTTTTGCAAAATAAAGTGCTAGCTTTCCCCAAGCAAGGAAGTTTGAAGCCCGTGGTCAAGCAGCTCCAGACCTGCACTCTGCACTGGTGGAGCCCGAGGAGAGCCAGCTTGGCCTCCCATTCAAAGGGAAGGGAAGGGAAGGGCAGCAGAGAGAAAGGAGATCTACCCTGGTGCGTGGCCTGGACATGGCAGGGCTGGTGGTAGTTGCCCAGCATTGGAGTTTGAAGCCAGGTGTCACTGAGCAGAGGTTTAAAGAGCTGAAAAGTGGATCTGTGGGAGTTAAAGGCTCTTTGCCACGATGTGTCGCTTGACAAGCCTCGTCTGGGGTTTGCAGTGAAGCTTCCATCGGATCGTACAGAGCGGGGAGGGGAGCAGAACATATTTGTGTCTGCCTGTCTGTCTGTCCCTTGGCACTAGAATCCTGCTGTTGGCCAGAGGGGGTTCACCCACTGCCTATATTGGAGCCTGCCCCCAAAGCCCCTCCGTCTCTGACCAACACCTGTGCTGGTTCCTTTTGTAGAGTGGCTTCCAGAACAAAGTTCTTTGAGACAGCGTCCTTCAGGACAGGAAGGTAGGCGAGGGCTGTTGCCCTTCTTCCTCGTGTGATGTTAAGGGAGTGGGGTCCCCTGGGGTTGGGAGGGGTGTTTGAAGACTGCTGCCGCCCCCGAGCGGCCTGAGCCTTTTGCAGAAGGAGAAGCGGGGAGGCCCGGGGGGGGGGGGGGGGTTGCTGGCAAGCCCGTTGCAGGGAGACAACCAGAGCTGGAGACTCTTCTTTCTTAACCTGCAGGCTCTTGAGGCCTTTTTGGGACCTGCTTTGCAGAGCAGATCTTGCCCCTGCTGTGGGCATCATACCTCCAGCTCCCCTCCACTGAGCTGTGGCATTGCATCGCCTGGAGGTGTTGAGGGCATGGTGGCATTTCTTTCACCCTTCTGATTTCCTTGGGTGCCACTTTCTGGCAGCACAGTTGCAATCCTGGGCTGGCCCAGCTTCCAGGGGAGGGGTGCAGGGTGATTTCCAGCACTGTTCTCCCCCCCCCCCTTTTTTTTTCTTTGCAGTTCCTCATCACCTCAAGGCAAGCTCCCAAGTGATGAAAGCTGAGAGGCTACAGAGGTATTTGCTGTGTGGTGAAGAAGCAGGAGTGTTGGCTCTGGGAGGGTCCGACTGCTGCTGGTGTTTGGGGCGGGGATTCCAGTGTGGTGACCCCTCCCCTGCTTGCATGCTGAATGGAACAGTCCCAGCATGTCTGGGCCACATTGACATTTCCAGATGTTCAGCTCAGCTGTAATCAATCTGGCTTTTGCTCTTTTCCCAGGGCCGACCCTGGCAGGATCCAGAGAGGCTACCACGAGTGCCAGCATCCGTTCTCTTGCTTCCCAGCATGTGTGCCGTGCTGTCCAGACCAGCTTTTTGCAGGACTGTGACCTGTTTGCATTACCTGAAGAGAACACAGTGTCTCCCCTTTGCCATTCGTTTAAGAGTCCAGCCCTTGGGCTTCTCCTCTCTCTCCTCCCCAGCCGCTGAGCTCTTCCTGTGGCTATTTCTGGTTTCCCCGTTTGCCAGCGGAAGGTGGCCTGGCGAGGGGGCCATGGGGGGATCCTGTGGCCAGGAGCAGTGACCCGCTTTGCCACCTTCCCTTGAGGGGTCTCCAGAGGACTGTGGTGGGCCTCCATCTAGACTCTGCCTTGGAACATTCCCTGCTGGTGACAAGCTGGACTAAGAGGAAGATTTGAGGTGCTTCTTAAAGAACAGAAGTGGCCTGTGTGTGTTTTTCAGTCCACTGCAACAAGAAGACCTTCCTGTGCTGTTGGAAGAAATGTGAGACAATTCCCTGCCCAAATGGTTGTCTCTGCCCCCTCATCCTCTGGGCTCTGCCTCATTCAGCAAGCAAATAGCCTATGGGAGCGGAGTTTATTGACTCCTTTTGTAGGAGTGGGAAGACTTTTAAAAAACCAGATTTCTCCTTCAAAGTAAGGACAGCGCCGGATCTTACCGAATGAGTCGTTGGTGCGTCCCTTAGATGGTGCTTCCCGTGGAGTCCAAAGCATCTCCCCAGGGCTTCCTCTGGCTCTTGCCCAGGGCCTCATTCCGGGCTTCCTGAGGCTGCTTTCTGCACTTGGAGCCTGAGACTGGGCAGGACTGCTGGTCCGCGCAGGTGAGGGACTCTCTGGGTGCCAAGGGGAGCCCTTCTGCATGCCTGTGGGCACAATTAACTCTGCCACGGGTGTGTTCCCTAGACTGGGGTGGGGGGCATGGAGTGGCTTTTAAAGCCTCATGTTCCTCGTTCAGCCCCTTGCCTAGAGTCACCGTAGCAGTCGGTTCCTTGTGCGCTACCATGTTCTGCTTATCTGCAGCATGGGGAAAGCACTCCTTTGGATTCCAGTGCTTTGATGATCTGGGCTCACACTGCAACATGTGCGATTCCTGGGACCAAAACAGAAAAAGTCTTCATGCCTAACAGTGTGCAAGGAAGGCAGTGCTGTGCCAGCAGAGATCCTGGACTTCTGTGTCCCTTCGCCAACCACGTCTCTGGGCCACTTGCCTTTTCGTGTCACTGGGGCACATCCTGCTTTCTGTCCAAGTGCAGTGCTGGTTTGGCCGTATGCTGTGCTTGTTGGCATAAATCATTTTCTTCTTGCTGTTACAGTCTCTGCACTTTGAACTTGATGTCCTGTGCGCATGTGTGCCCTTGCTTAAACAGTGGTTGTGGGGGAATCAAATATGTGCTTATTATTGTCTTTGAATGATATCAGTGCTTCTACACACTTTTGGGCTGATAAGAGTTGCTGCCGAATAAGAGAATGTCATCCATTCCATTTTGTCCAGTTTGTGATCAGCAAGCACCGATCATACAACAGAATGACAGGTAACTGTCGTGAAATTAGTCAGCAGGAAGGGGCTTCAGGGGGCACAAGCAGAGCCCTGGCAGCCCCTCCTGAGGCCCTCAGCTGAAGCTGTCTTGGGATCCGGGGGGGGGGGAGGGGGGTGTTACTCGGGGCAGTGAAGTCGTTGTAACCAAACAGGAAAGTTGGAGATCAGGATCGTGTCCTTTTATTGTAAAGCTTTGGTTGAAGTAATCGTTGAATGCGAAGAGGAAGAGGAGGAGGAGGAGGAGGAGGGCATAGATACTGCCGGTCAGCATGCTGGAGCTGGCTGGGGAGAAAGATGAACTGCCGAGGCAGCAGCAGAAAGCAGCACCTGTGCGGCCTGGTGAGGCCCTCCTCTTGTGGGCATCTTTCTCCGTGCGGCCGAGGGCCACCAGCCTCCTCATGGGAAGTCAGTGGGTCTTCCTGTGCACCTGCATTCATCAGAAACTAAGCAACCTGAAGGTGTCCAGCAATTCAACTTGTTCTTCTGTGAATTTCAAGGCACCAAAGGTGTTTTTAAATGTATTTTGTCCAGTTAGACATAAATGTTCATAACATTTCTATGGGTTAAAAAAAATCACTTGTCCGTGTTATTACAATTGTATGCATTTTATGTTCAGAACTCAATCAAAAGTATTGCACGGGGCGGGGGGGGGGGCTCAAATGCGCAGGCTATTGGGTGGTAGGCAGTACAGCCTCTTTGCTCATTGCTGCAGTAATGAGAAGAGGTCCCATTGGTTGGTGGCACCTTTCAGTCTGTTGCCAGGGGCAACAGGAACACATCTCACCTATTTCAAACATCTCCATTGGCTACCAGTTTATTTCCAAATGCAATTCATGGTGCTGGTCACCATCCAAAGCACATCCCTTGATACCGGCTTCTCTCTCCAAACGTCTCAACCAGGTGGCATGGGCTACAAGGTCAAAGGCTGCTGATAAATCCCAAAAAGAGGTGTGAAACCTTGGGTATGTTCTTAATGTTCTAAATAAATGAATACATGCAGAAGGAGATAATCAACTGATGCCACCAGAGAAGATGAGGAAAACCAGAAGTTGTTCTGCAGCTGCTTTCTCCATCACTTTGACCAGAAAGGGCAGATTGGAGACTGGGCAATAATTGGCCACATCATTTTTCTGTACTGTGATTGGTTTATGATGGCCATCTAGGGATTAATGTCCTTATATAATTCCAGCAACCAGGGTGGACACAGATTTTAAGCCGCTGGTGTGGGCCTTCACCGATCTTGACACTTCCATTTCCCCAAATCTGCTTTCTTGCATTTCTAGCTGTGTGCTAAAGAACTCTGACTGTTATAAGTCATCTTGAGTCATTGGAGAAAGTGGGATAAAAAACTGACAGGAAAAGGAGGGCTATAGTGAAACTCCTAGGCAGGGGTCATTTCAAGCAGGAGCTTGGGGGAGCGCAGCTCCTGGAGTTGGTGCCAGCCCCCACCCCCCACCCCTCTGCGGGGGACTGCCTGCTTGTGTCATGGCTGCAGCAAAATGACCCCGTCCCCTGGAAAGGTCCTTGTTCCTCCGACCAGCCTTCTGAAGGCTTCAGCCACCACTGAAGTTATCCTCCCAGAATAGTGGTATTTCTGAGGCTTGGATTAGTAGCTGTCCCCTCTTTGCCAGCTTTCTTTCTTTCTTTCTTTCTTTCTTTCTTTCTTTCTTTCTTTCTTTCTTTCTTTCTTTCTTTCTTGTTTTCTGACATACTTCCGGTTATGTCAGGTGGCATAGCATATGCAAATAAGTTATGCTAATGGTTATGCTAATGAGCTCCTGCACCTCTTTTTCTATGAAATGACCCCTGCTCCTAGGCAAACATATCTTTAGAACATGCTTCTGGGAAGCCCACTATCTAGGAATATTATGGGAAAAGATGCCAAACCTCCTCTTGACGAGTGGTGTTGGCAGAGGGAGGAGCTGAGGACAAGGTAAGATACGTCGTAAGGGAGTTGCTGCTCGTCTCAGGAAACAATATTAGGTGGAAGTGCATGCACGATTACCATGAATAAAGGCCTGGCTCAGTTCTGGAGGAAAGTGCTATGTAAGGAAGGCTCGATTTGCCTCTTCAGGGGGCACTTCCCTAATTTTCATACTGTCTGCAGTGGATATGTTACCAGGCAACTTGAGTATAATTTTAGTTCAACCTGAGACTTCCTCTGTGAGCTTGAGACACTTCCCATATGGCAGTAACAGCTGTCCATATCACTGACTTGTGCCTTCTGGGCTGTGAGACTGAAGAGTCCTCTCAAGACTAAAGCCTTCCTTTCAGCCCTTCCTCTTCTGCATGGGTGCCATGCTTAAACAGATTCAGGTGGGTAGCCAGCCGGGTTGGTCTGAAGCAATAGAACTGTCAGACTCACACTCACACCCCTCTGGAATTTCCCTTCCCAGGCCTCTTTCCCATAATGCATGGCAAACTGGTGCTCAAGTTTGACATTCTGCCCTCCCCCAAGCACTCATCCTCCCGGGTTGAGGGGGCGCCGTTTATGAAAAGCACGCACTAGTTTAGGAGCGTTCGCATGTTTCTCTTGTACCCATTCATTATGACTTGGATCAAAGTCCTTCCACTTGACGGGATAGTATAAACGCCCCCTTTTGATTTTAGAATCTAAAATGTCCTCTACCTCCTGGTGGGGCTCTCCATCCACGATCAGGGGAGGAGGAGCTGCATGAGGTCTCCACTTTGATGGTCCAGGATCCTTCTTCAGTAGACTAAAATGGAAAACAGGTGAATGTGACACAAGTTCTTTGGCAGTTCAACTTCCACAGATACTTTATTAATCAGTCGTACTACTTTAAATGGCCCCAGGTATTTCCATCCCAATTTCTTTCCAGGTTGTAAGCCCCCAAAGTTTTTTTGTGGAGATATACACTGAATCCCTCAGTTTTAAGTCCCATTCGGGGGCCCTCCCTTTGTCAGCGTAATGCTTGTAAACCTCTTTCACTTTATTGAGTGTTTGCTGTTGGGCCAGCCATCCTTGTGTTGCTTTGGCCCACCACGTTTGAGCGTCACCTGAGTCTCCTTCCCCAGGGTTCAGGGCAGGGAGGTGTCCTCCCTCATATCCATGTACTGCTTTAAAGGGGGAAACGCCAGTGGAGCTACGCACTGAGTTGTTGTAGCTATACTCTGCAAAAGGAAGTAAGTCCACCCAATCAGTCTGCTGATGGTTTGTGGAGCACCTTAAGAATTGTTCCAGCACTTGATTGGTTTGCCCATCTGTCTCTGAATGGTAGGCACTACTGAGTCCTTGTTCCACCCCCAGTAGTTTTAATAGCTCAATCCAAAACTCAGCCACGAACTGGGACCCCCAGTCCGAGATTATTTTCCAGGTCAACACATGCAACCGGACTGTGTTTTGCATGAACATCTGAGCCAGCTTTCAGGTGGTCAGCAGTTGTTTACACAGAATAAAATGCACTTGGAAAATAAATCAACCACCGCCCCAATTACTGTTTTCCCCTTGCTTGGGGTAAGTCTGGGATAAAGTCCATAAAATGACAGCCCACAGGCACTGAGGGGTTTCTAGAGGCTGTAATAATCCTGGGGGCTTCCCAGTCCATCTCTTGCTCATCAGACAAGTCTGGCAAGTAGCCCCCCCCCCCCCCCGCATGTGGGGCCACCAGAATTGTCTTTGAATGAGGTTCAAAGTCTTGAAGTAACTATAATGCCCAGCTAGTTTATTATCATGCCTCATTGAAAGAACCTCCCCCCTGGGAGTTTTTGGAACAAACAGCTTATTTTGCCGATACCAACAGCAATCCTCTTTTTGCACCAGTGTCCCCTATTTCTCAACGTCCTCTTTGTCGGCATCTGTTAGGGCTGCTTTGAATTTCTCCGCCCAGGGGTCGATTCCCAGCAGGGCACCCCCTTTAGCTTGACTGGGCAGGTGTGAACATTGCATCCTTGTAGGGGCCCAAGTAAAGCCTAATAAAATGTTCCAAGTTACATATACACAAAAAAGGACAGTGTGTGACCTATAAAATGTTCAGTTACATACCCCTCCAAAAAAAAAAATTCTTCTTTGTGACCTCTGACACGACATCAGCATTGCATCATCCTGTATCACACTATTTAAGTTCATGATATCTGTCTGTCTCCACTGTCACATGCTGACGGCCCATGGTCCCTGACGAGGCAGTTCCGTTTGCACCCTTAGGACCTAGACTGGAAGGTATTTTTCTCTTTATTTAATTTCTTATATTTTTATTTAATAGATTTTAGTATTGGTTATATTTTGGAATTTATCTTTATCCTTATTTCCAGGTACATATTATCTCCAGGTCATACAACTATTTTTGACACAAGGCCAGATATATTTGTGGCCCCAAATAGAAACTTTTTGGTGTGTCATTCAATTCCATATTGGAAGTAAGTATATTTGGGGACAGTTAAATACTTTTAACATTGGATAGAATTTTCAATTGAATTATTAAATATTAATCTAAAACATTTTTTATCTTTCTGTACAGCATTCCAATTTTGGTCCTATTTTATTTATTGTTAACTAGGAATAAGGCCCATGGTGGAAATAAATACAACGGGCTCTAGAAAGAGGCTCTGGGAGAGTGCCCCGGCCTTGGGCACTCAGTGTTAATTTGCTGTGGTGACCACAGCAGGGTATAATGACCCAGAGTCCACCATTTTCTCCAGGGGAACTGATCTCTACCATCTGAAGAGCAGTTGTAATTCAGCATGATCTCCATCCCTCCCCTGGAGATTGACAACAATGGTTCCCCATGAGGGAATGGGTGGTTTGAAGGGTGGAATCTGTGGCATTGTACCTCTCAGATGTCCCACCCCTACTGAAACCTCACCCTCTCCAGTGTCCATCCTTCAAATCTCCAGGGATTTCCCAACCTGGACTTGACAACCCTACCTCCCTGCCAACCATCAATGTATTGTTATCTGCCCCCTGGCTTCAGCTTTCCATCTTCTCCCCCCTAGAGAACAGTTGTAATTCTGAGTGATCTCCAGCCCCCACCTGGAGATTGGCAACAATGGTTCCCCATGAGGGACTTGCTGGCTTGGAGGGTGGAGTCTATGGCATTGTACCTGTCTGAGGTCCCACCCCTCCTCAAACCTCACTGTCTCCAGGCTCCATCCCTCAAATCTCCAGGAATTTTCCACCTGGAGTTGGCAACCCTATCTCCTTCCCAGCCAATTATCAACCTCACTCTTCAACTTTTCATCTCCCCCCCCCAGCCTCCACTGTGCTCTGAAGCCCTGACTGCTATGTTACATTGGCTGTCATAGGGGGTCCATCTCTGCAGGATATAAAGACACACAGTCTACCGTTCTCTCCAGGGGAACTCATCTCTGCCATCTGGAGAGCACTTGTAATTCTGAATGATCTCCAGCCCTTGCCTGGAGATTGGCAACCATAGTTCCCATGGAGGAAAAGTAGTCTTTCCCTGCAATGGGGACCAAAGCAGCTTACATCATACTCTTCTCCTCCTTTTGACTTGCACAACAACACTTTGAGGTCGGTTAGGCTTAAAGTCTGTGACTGGCCCAAAATCAGCAAGAACCTGGGTCTAGCAGATCCTGCTTACTGGCTTGGAATAAACTGGTACAGTGACAGTTGTTTCAGACAGCCCTTCCCCTACCATTTCGGAGCTGTCTTCGGAGTGGTTTGCCATTTCAGACATCCGCTTTCTTTTCAAGTCTCTTCACCACACACACACACAAATACAAACACACAAATGCAAACGCCTAAAGTAGCCAACCTCCAGGTGGAGCCTAAAGATCGCCAGGTATCACAATTGAACTCCAGGCAACAGATTCCCCCCCCCCTCCCTTGGAGAAAATGACTGCTTTGGAGGGTGGCCTCTATGGCATTCTGTTCAGCTGGCCCCAATGAGTTTTTTCCCAAAGGCCAACATAGGTGTGGAAAGGGGCTTTCAGAGAAGCAAGCTTGGTTGCCTAGCAATGGGCACTGAGGGGAAAGTTGCCGGCTCTGATGATGGAATAGGGTTCCCAACCTCCAGGTGGGGCCTGGGGATCTCCCACTTTTACAATGGATCTTCAGCTGACAGAGATCAGCTCCTCTAGAGAAAATGGCTGCTTTGAAGGGTGGACTCTATGGCATTGTACCATGCTGAGGCCCCTCCCCTCCCCAAACCCCACCCACTCCTGGATCCACCCCCAAAGTATCCAGGGATTTTCCATCCCAGACCTGGCAACCCTATGATGGAAATACCTGAAGATTTGGGGGGTGGATCCTTTGGAGGGCAGCATTTTGGGGGGGGGGGGATGGAAGGACTCAGCAAGCTATAATGCCATAAGGTTTACCCTCCAAATTAGCCATTTTCTTCAGGGGAACTGATCTCTCATCTGGAGATCAATTGTAACAGTGGGAGAGCTCCAGCTCCCACCTGGAGATTGGCAACCCTAGGGGGAAAGTTAGCCACACACCAGGGGGTTGAAGGGAACAGTTTAATGGTTGCTGGCCTACCTCATTAGCCAGCCAGCCGTGGTAGTGCTAAGCAGGAGAGAGGGCCTGAGAATTTCACCCAGCCAATATGTTCTGTTTCAGGAACATTTCAGTAACGGTTTCTGCAAGGCATTTTACACAGAACTGTATTCGTATCGGTTCCCTAACGGAGCATAGTGGCCCTTTCACACAGAAACATGCCTCTCCCATTGGGGAAGCGTTCCTGAGCCGGTTTACCTTGAAACCTCCTCCCAAGCGTTCTTCTATTCTTTGTACCGGTCCTGAAGTGCTACGGGGTGCAGTGCCCGTTTCTGAAAGTTTATTCTGACAGTTTATTCTGGGCACACTGGCAGTGTGCGGTGGAGGGGGTTATACTGATAGTCCATTGTCTTTTCACTGACAGAAGCAGGCCACTGAGGAGACAGTTAGTCCCACCTGGCAGTGGGCAGAGGAGAAGAGTGGACCCAGCATCCAGTCGGTCCTTCCTCTTTGCTGGGTCCCTCCAGACTGAGGCCGGGACGCTGGCTCGTGGCTCTGTGGGCGGGACTGAGGCAAAGTAGGGAGAGAATGCAGCCAATGGCCAGGGACCCCCTTTTGCGGGGCAGTCCGTCCAGCCAACTGATTTTGGTGCCCCATGGAATCTTGCCCTTGGAATCTTGAGTACAGTTTTATATAATAGGAAAGATTGCCTTACATGTGTTACAAGGAGTCT
The DNA here is from genome assembly GCA_029233225.1 of Lepidodactylus listeri. Taxonomy (NCBI): domain Eukaryota; kingdom Metazoa; phylum Chordata; class Lepidosauria; order Squamata; family Gekkonidae; genus Lepidodactylus; species Lepidodactylus listeri. The sequence continues at coordinate 71,979,273 of JARCFY010000013.1, forward strand.
GCTGCTAGTTGCATTTTGCACTAATTGACCTCTGATGAAGGCTCTTGTGAGCCGAAACATGTCAGGTCATATATAGTCCTTTTGTGTGTACATGTAACTTGGAACATTTTATTAGGCTTTACTTGGGCCCCTACTAGGTTTTTATATGTCTTTGTAACAAACACTATTTTGTACACTTACTCATGTTTTTAACTTTTGGCCCTCTACCAGTTTTCTAAACTTCCTTTGTGCTTTGTCAGTTTAGATTCCCCCCCCCCCTTTTCTGGGTGAACATTGTATCCACCATCTTCTCTTTTTGGCTCGCGTGTTGGGGGAGGCCCGACAGGGAGTGAGCTAGGAAGTTTGATTTCCCAGGGAGGTGTTTTAGTATGAATCAAAACAGAGAAAATCTCCGCCCACCTTAATTGGTTTGTGTTTAGGCACTGAGGGGCTCGTAGTGCCTCAGGATTTTTATGGTCCATCCAGACTTTGAAAGGAACCCGGGCCCTTTCTAATCAATGTCTCCAGGTAGTTTAGGCTAACTTTATGGTGGCAGCCTCTTTGTCCCACACCCTTTCCCTTTCCATGACTGAAAATTTATTTGATACATATGCCAGCAGATGTAAGTTCCTGTCCTCCCCTCTCTGCAAGATCCCCCCCCCATGGCCACATCCAAAGTGTCCATTTGTATCACAGACTGCTTGCTCTCATCTGGGTGGTGTAGGATGGGCTCTGAGGTACACAAAGTCTTTAAATGGGCTAACACTTGCTGGCATTCTGGAGAACATTGCAGCTGGCTGCTTGGCTTTTTACAGTCCAGCCTCTTCCCCTTTGTTTTCAGGAGATCAGTGAGGGGGAGGGTGACCTGGGTGAAATTTGAGATGAACAGGCAGTAGAAATTGGTGAACCCCAAGAATGATTGTAAATTGTGCCGAGGTTGCGGGGGTTCCCACCTTACTACATCCTGAACCTTATGTGGGTCCTTTCCCAAACCTTGTGCGATACACAAGGAAGTCCAGTTCCTCCTTGGGGAACTCACACTTAGACAATCTGGCAAATAGGCGGTTCGTGTAGAGGGCCTTTAGCACATCTCGCACCAATTGCACATGTGAATCATCTTTTGAATATAAGATGTCATCAAGATAAACCAGTACCCCTTTGTATAAGTGATTGTGCAACACTCCATTGATCAAGTTTATGAACACCTTGGGTGCCCCGGCCAAGCCAAATGGCATCACCAGATATTCAAATTGGCCCAGCAGTGTGTTAAAGGCAGTCTTATACTCGTCCCCTTCCCTGATGCGTACTCTAAAATATGCATCCTGTAAATCCAGTTTAGTAAAAATCTGACCATGGGAAGCTTCAGCCAATAGGTCCTTGATGAGCGGGAGGGAATAAGCATTGAACACTGACACAGCATTTAGCCCCCAATAGTCAGTGCATAGTCTCAGCCCCCCCCCCCCCCCATCCTTCTTCCGGAAGAGCACCAGAGCTGCAAACGGAGAGGCTGCTGCTCTGATGAAGCCCCTGCCCAAATTTTTGTCAATAAATCTCCGCAATTCTTTCTTCTCAGCTGGGCTCATGGAATAAAGTTTCCCTTTAGGCATTTTATGACCCAGCAATATCTCAGTCGCACAGTCAGTTTTGCGATGGGAAGGCAGCTCATCTGCCTTCCCATTCTCAAATACCCTGCCCAGGTCCCAGTACTCAGCAGGGATGAGATTCAGTCTTTTGCGTGCTAAGCAGATGTGCTCTGCTGCAGGTTGGGGCTCTTCCCCCCCACTCAGAGTTCCAAAGGTGTTCTTTATACTGGGGGACTAAAAAGGTTAGTGTCCCAGTACTCCATTGTACTTACGGGTCATGGGCTTGGAGCCAGGGACTTCCAAATACCGTCGGGAACTTGGCTGAGGAGTTCAACACAAAAGAATGCAGTTCCCAATGGGAGCCACACAAACCAGTCTGCTGCCTGATCCTGCAGCTAAGACCGCATGTAGTCCACGTGATGCTCATTGGAGGAAAAGGTGTGGCCCCATTCCCTCAGGAACTTCTGCACCTGCAGGGTGAAGAATGCTAGCTTTTCGAGGGCGCCATCAACGTTGCCTCCTATGTATTCCTGGGTCATTCGGGTCCAGTGACCGATCTCTGCAGGGGCAGCTGTACCAGAGCCAGCACAGGTGGTGCCTCCACAGCTGCCTGTGCTCCACGCTCTTCTTCTCCTTGCCCTTGTTCCATGAGCTCCTGGACTGTGTGGATGCCTCTACGTAGCTTCTCGATCTCTCCACGGAACTCCATCCAGATGTGATCCAGCTCTGGGTCATCTGCTAGTGAGCCAGCCACTTGCAACCAGTCTGGATTGTCTTGGAACATTCTCAAGGTCTGTCTCCATTCCAAGTTGGACTGGCTTTTCCATCCCTGGTACCCCGGGGTTCACAGCCAGGTGGGCTCATCCCGTCTGCTCTGAGTCTGGTGGGGGTCTTTGGGCCTTGCCCCCAGGTCCCACAATGCAGCAAATTTAGCAGGGTTGGTCACCCCTGTGTTTGTCCCCTTATTCTTCTGGTCATCAGGTTCATGGGCTGGGATCTCAGTTTGGGAGCCAGTTCCCATCCCCATATCTTTGCCTTCACTAGCCATCACTTGTGTGGTGCAGTGGTCAAAGAGGGGGAGTTCTGACATTCTGTCAGACTCTTAGACAAAGTTACTTCCAACTACACTCTCTGGTAGTGATTTGTTTATTGAGAAATAAAGATGTCCCAAGCTAAGACCACTTCTGTGTCAGAACTGAGGTTTAGGTGCAAAAACCCATAATTAGACACAGTTTGAATAAGGCCCCCCCTTTGGTTCCATCTAGTCACACTCAGTAATCATCCCGCCTAGCATTTGTACTCACTACACCCCCCACCTGTAAATTCTACTGTGGTGTTTATCTAAGACAGTAAAGCAAGCACAGGCAGAAGGGAGAAGGGAGGCTACTTTGGAAGAGTTACATCACCACTACATCAGAGCCATTCTCACACTCACACACACCCCTCTAGAATTTTCCTTCCCAGGCCTCATTCCCATAATTCATGGCAAACTGGAGCCCAAGTTTGACAAGAACAAAGTTTGAATCCAGTGGCATATTTAAGATGGGGGAAGTTCAATTCTGGGTATAGGCTTTCATGTGCATAATTCCAGGAGAACTCCAGATTCCACCAAGAGGCTTGCAACTGTTGGTCTTAAAGGTACCACTGGACTCAAACTTTGTTCTAATACTCAAACACAGCTGTAGGTGGGATTCAAGACTACGGTTGCAAGCCTTCAGGTGAAACCTGGAGTTCTCCTGGTTACACCTTGATTCCAGACTACAGAGGTAAATACCCCTGGAAGAAACAGCAGCTTTAGAGGGCAGACACTGGTATACCAGAGAGTCTGTGAGAAATTGAGGTCTTAAGAGTGCCATCACATCACCACTGAGGTCACTTCTTTTCCCAAGGCCCTGCCCCCAAGCCTCCAGGAATTTCCCAGAACACAGTGGGTAACCCTGTTTGGGACCCGCTTGCCATCCGTGTCAGGTGGCCTCTGGGTACACTAGAGGACAGCCAAGGGGGAGCCACTGAGGTGGGACAGCACAATTCAAGGGAAGGGGTGATGCCTCACTTTAAGTGGCTGACCGGCACCCTTGCCCTAGGCCACAAAGTTGTAATAAATATATGACTCCTGATCCATGGGTGCTCAACATATGTCTCATGCTCTGCACACTGGGGGGGGGGAGGCTCCAGCACTTCTGCCTCAGTCTCCGGGGGGGGGGGCTGTGGTTCAGTCTCCAGTCTCTCCAGCACAGTGGAGAAGCTCCCAGGGAGAGGTCAGAGGTCCCATCTCTCAGTTCTTGAGCAGGGAAACCTTCCTGCTGCTCCTGCCCTGCTGCTCCCACAGCCACCTCATAGGACCCAGGAAGGGGGGGGGGGATGCAAGGCCTCCCTCTGCTTTGACTCTCCATTCCAGCCATGGTGTTTTGAGGGGACTGTGGGGAAAGCTGCTGGTGCACCACCCACCAGACAAGAGGCAGATGCAGCAGAGAACTTAGTGCTTAGTTCTCGTGGCCCTTTCTTACATGCCCAGGGAAATGCTGATCACCACTTTGGGGTCAGGAAGCAATTTCCTCCAGGCCAGTTTGGCTGGAGATCCTGGAGGTCTTTTGTCATCTTCTGGGCATAGAGCAGGGGTCACTGGGGGGTGTGGGGAAGGTATTTGTGAATTCCCTGCATTGTATGGGGGGTTGGACTTAGGGCTGCCAAGTCAGCCTGGGGGGCAGGGGATCCCCCGCTACAGGGGTTCCCAATCCGCCGGCCAGCATTCGGCTGGCGGGGGAAACCTCACCCCCAAAGTCGTCCAGCCTGGACGACTTCCCCCGGGCTGGGCGACGTCACCGGAAGTGACGCCATCACGTTGAGGGCGTTGCCAGGGCAATGCTCTGGCAATCGCCCCAAAACTCTATGATACCATAGAGTTTTGGGGCGATTGCCAGAGCGTCCCCCTGGCAACGCCCCCAACGTGCTCACGTCACTTCTGGTGACATCGCCCGGCCAGCAGAAGACTCCCCCCCACCGGTAAGGTTAAGAGACTTGGCAACCCTAGCTGGACTAGATGACCCTGGAGATCCCTTCCAACTCCATGATGCTATGAACTTTCCCCGAGCGAGCTGTTGATCCTTTCATGCCTTCTCCCCCACCCCCCGCCGTAAAGCTGTCCAGATGCCACTGCTTGAGAAAGAAAGAAGGGGTTGACAGTTGAGGGGAAAGAGGAAATTAAAGAAGTCACAGGGATAACGTGAACAAGACCCCTGAGCCTGATTGTGCCAGAAAACAGACAATTTCCATGTGACAGCTGATGCTGAGGATTCTTGAACAGATCATGAGAAGCTCAGATCTTCGTGGTCTCTGTGCATCACACCTCTGGGATAAAGTGCGCCTGCGCCAATCCCGATCGGTAATCTTCAAAGCCTAACGGATTTTCGCGCCAGCTCCCCGGTCACGTGCACGTCCCACTGCGCATGACCCGGGGAGAGGCACGAGGATCCCGCCAGTTCTCTTCTGACCGCCGCGTCGTGAGGACCCCCTCTCCACTCCGGTCGGTAGTTAACTTTCGTTTCTTCTTTTTCCAACTTTGGAAAGGCCTTTCGGACTGATTTCTTGGCTTCACTTGACCTACGGACTGTTTCCTGGACTCTCTTTTGGATTTTTCCTCCTTCTACTCCCCGCCCGGCCTATGGCCCAGCGGTGGGGTTTCTTTAAACGCTGCCTTAAGTGTGGGAGTAAAATCCCCCCCCCAGACAAGCACTCCCTCTGCTTGCTGTGCCTAGGCGAGTCGCATCGTGTCGACTCCTGTTCGAGTTGCACCGCGTTCTCCAAACAAACTTGTAAGAACCGGGCGGCCCGACTCAGAGTGGCTCTCTTGGAGGCAGCGTTGTCACCGAAGATGTCCGCAGCCGACGCCTCGGCAACATCCCCATCGGTACCGACGGGCCCGACGTCGCCACCGATGCGAAGCCCTTCCGGCACCGAGAAGTCGGCACCGAAAAGACCCCTCTCACTGCCACGAACTCCGGCTAAGAAGCGTAAGGAGGGCAAAGAGGGTAAGGGCAAGCTGAAGCACAAAACCTCGAGTGCTTCGTCGACGCATCCCGTGTCCGACATGACCCAGCACGGGTCTCCGCAGCTTGACCCTCCAGGGCGCGAGCGACCCCGGGGCAACCCCGTCTCCCCAATGCCGCGACCCATCCAGCTCACAGATTCGGAACCTGACATCGAGCTGACGCAGATCCCTCACAGCAGTCCCGAGACCGGGCCCAACCCGATGCCGGCACCGAGAGGCGAGCGAGACTGGCGCCTCCCCCCATCTTCGGTGCCGTGGGATGTTCGTCAATGGCGATACCTGTATGGTTCATCCTACCCGCCACCTCCACAATGGTACCCAGCGGAGTGGGATCGCCAATTGACATCGTCAAGAGTCTCCCGATGCCGAGATCCCCCGGCCCCGACTCCGACTCCGATACCGAAACCGAAACCGATACCGAAACTAACGATGCCGATACCCACCTCACCCGATGTCGACCTCCCTCCTTATCAGCCAGACCCGTCGACCCCTATGTCTCCCTCCGAACATTCCGACCATTCGATGCCCGAATCTCCCGAATCATCCGATGATGAATCTCCCATCCAGCCGTCACCATCCCCTGATGTGGCTGAAAATTTACCAATCTCCCCCTCCGAGGATGTGAAATCCTATGGAGAACTTATCAAACGAATGGCACATTCCTTGGCACTTGCCACAGTCCAACCAACTCCTACCGCTACCGATGCCATCTTTGACATCGTACAGATGGATATATCCACTGCGGTAGCGTTGCCACTAATTTCGGTGCTCTTGAGCACTGCCAAAGAATCCTGGGGCCACCCCTCCTCAACCCCAATTTCCAACAAGAGGTTAGACCACATGTATAGGCTCCAAGAGCCAGGGGCAGAATTCCTATTCATCCACCCCAAGCCCAACTCAGTCGTCGTGACCCCCTCGGCTAGGGGCCGTAGCGGACATTCCTCCCCCTTGGACAAGGAGGGACGGAAACTAGATTCTTTCGGGAGACGATTTTATTCAGCCAGTGCACTGGGCATAAAAACGGCAAACTACACAGCCTGCATGAGCAGGTACCAGTACTCCCTATGGGAACAGATGACACCACTTCTGGCCCAGCTTCCTGAGGATAAGCAACGCCTGGCTAGGAAGATCCAGAGGGAATGCATGGTGCTAGCAAAGCACCAGCTTAACGCATCCAAGCATGCTGCGGACGTCACGTCCAAGGCACTCACTTCAGCAGTCGCCCTTCGTTGCCACGCCTGGCTGAGGTCGACTTCGCTTCCACAAGACACTAAGTCCTTAGTGGAAGATCTCCCTTTCGAGGGTGAAGGACTGTTCAGCTCCACGACGGACACAGTCCTTCATGATTTAGATAAGAGCATCAAAACATCTCGAAACTTGGGTGTCTCACAACCGAGACAACAGAAGCAGAAAACATGGCAGAGATCTTGGCCCAAACAGCAACCGCGAAGATCTCCCACTGAACCCCAATGGCAGAGACCACCATCTACTGCTTATCAACAGAAACCTTATGGCCATAAGCCACGATTCCCGTCCGCTTCCGCTTCCAAGACTAAACCACCCAAGCCGAACAAGCAGAGTCTTTGACTCTCCCATTCGCTCCGATCTTCCCACCCGTCTATCCCCCTTCCTACTAGCATGGCAACGTATCACGACAGACAAATGGGCACTGTCGGTCGTAGCAGAAGGCTACAGAATAGAATTTTTCCAGATTCCACAAGAATCGTACTTCGTAACCACCCCTCCCTCCGACACCCTATCGTCGGAAGTCGAAACCCTCCTCTCAAAAGATGCCATAGAACAAGTACCACCAAACCACCTTCAGCGGGGGTTTTACTCCCGCTACTTCACGGTCCCAAAGAAGGATGGCGGACTTCGTCCCATATTGGATCTGCGGAACCTCAATGCGTTCATCACCTACAAGAAATTCCGTATGACCACTCTACAGACCATCCTACCGCTACTAGAAGCCAACGCGTGGATGGTGACGCTGGACTTAAAGGACGCATACTTTCATGTGACGATCCACCCGTCACACAGACAGTACCTACGCTTTGCGATCGGTCCGCGTCACTTCCAGTACAAGGCCCTACCCTTCGGCCTCTCTACAGCTCCTCGTGTCTTCACGAAGCTTATGGCAGTAGTAGAGGCGCATCTGAGACTCCAAGGTGTCCACCTTTACCCCTACCTGGACGACTGGCTTCTAGTCGCCCCCTCTACGACGGAACTACAGAACCACATCTCTACTACCATTCGTACCCTAGAATCACTAGGGCTGACTATAAACCTCAAAAAGTCCATACTTATCCCTTCCAGACGGGTTCAGTTTATCGGAGCTATCCTGGACTCCTTGCAATGCAGAGCATTCCTACCCCCCAACAGAGCAGCGGATATAGTCTCCCTTCTCCAGTCTATCCAAGAGACCAAGGAGGCTACAGCCAAACAAATCCTTCGCTTGCTCGGCCTGATGGCCGCGACAACAGCAGTAATTCCCTTCGCCAAATTGCGAATGAGACCACTGCAGCTTTGGTTCTTGAGGTGTTTCCGCCCCAAATTCCACTCCCTCTCCAAACTTTTCCAGATATCTACTCAGGTCCTGGAGACCCTGAATTGGTGGCTTGTGCCCCAGAATTTACACTCAGGTGCACCTTTCCGGCTTCCACCCCCCTCAGCGACCGTCACCACGGACGCATCCCTATGGGGCTGGGGAGCTCACCTGGACGGTGTAGGTGTGGGAGACAGGTGGCACCCCTCTGTGGCACACAACCATATCAATTTCTTAGAGCTGCTGGCAGTTCTCTACGCAGTGAGATCTTTCCGCCAATCCCTAACGGGGAAAACGGTGACTGTCCTTACCGACAACACCACCACTATGTTTTACATCAACCGCCAGGGTGGGACGGTCTCCCGTGGACTTTGCCGGTTAGCGATAGAGCTGTGGAACGAGTGCCAGGCACTAGATATTCACCTGGTGGCGACTCATCTCCTGGGACTACTCAACGTCCAAGCGGACTTCCTAAGCAGAGGGGGAGCATCCCTACATGAGTGGGAGCTGAACCCCCTCTACCTGACTCCGATCTTCGACCACTGGGGACATCCATCCGTGGATGTATTCGCCTCTCGAGAGAACAAGAAGTGCCATCTATTCTGTTCCAGAGCAGGAACGGACCCGACCTCTCTCGGAGACGGTCTCCTCTTCCGGTGGACAGGGAAACGGTTGTACCTATTTCCCCCGATCCCTCTCATACCGAGAGTAGTCCACAAACTGTTGACAGAGCGACCGTGGGTAATTCTAGTTACCCCATGGTGGCCGAGACAACCCTGGTTCCCCACGCTCCTCACCCTCTCACGAGGGACGTATCTCCATCTCCCGACGGACCCGGACCTCCTCGGGATGTGCGGGGGCCGAGTACTGCACCACGATGTGCCCAGGCTGAAATTGACAGTGTGGCTGATCCAAACTTAGGGTTAGAATCACGCATTGCTCAAGTTCTACTGAACTCACGTAAACTCTCCACTCGACGTTCATATGAGTCAAAATGGACTAAGTTTCTAACTTTCCTGGCATCTGTGGGACGGCCCTCAGTCCCCGCCGGACTTAAAGATGTTTTTGGTTTCCTCCTGTCATGTAAGGACAGGGGACTGTGTCACTCATCTATCCGAGTCTACTTGTCAGCCATCTCAGTCAATCATCCTAAGATTGATGGCTATTCGGTGTTTTCCCACCCAACAACGAAACAATTCCTCAAGGGAATGAATCGCCTCTATCCCCCAGTGCGGACACTAGTCCCGGCATGGGACTTGCCCCTGGTTCTCACTAAGCTGATGGGAAAACCCTTCGAACCCATGGCCTCATGCAGTCTTCAGCTTTTGTCATGGAAGGTTGCGTTTTTAGTGGCCATCACGTCTACTCGACGCATGAGTGAGCTCTCGGCGCTCCGTTGCGACCCACCGTACCTCACGTTTCATCATAATGCCGTCACTTTGGCTCCAGATGTCGCTTTCCTGCCTAAGATAGTCTCAGACTTCCATATAGGGGCGGATATCACCTTGCCGGTATTTTTTCCTGATCCCCAGGACCCGACGCAACGTAGTCTACACACTTTAGATGTCAAGAGAGCCCTGTCTTTCTACTTGCACCGGACAAAATCCTTTCGCAAGTCCCCAGCTCTCTTCATTTCTTATGCCTTGCCCAGGCAGGGACAGAAACTGTCGTCTCAAAGACTCTCAAAGTGGATAGTTGAGACGATAAAACTCGCCTATCTTCTGGCCAAAAGGCCACTACCGGCGTCCCTCCGGGCACACTCCACTCGAGCCGTGGCTACTTCCACAGCATTCCTCAAGGGCATTCCCCTGGGAGACATCTGCAATGCTGCAACGTGGGCGTCCCCTCACACGTTTGTGAAGCACTACGCCCTAGATGTCCGCGTCCATCAGCGTACTGTGGTGGGCTGTGCAGTCCTGCAAGCAGCTCAGATGTGAGACCTCCAGCACCCACCTCCAGGTATGTGGTGTGTTCATTGCTCGCTATTCTCCCAGAGGTGTGATGCACAGAGACCACGAAGAAGATATACAGGTTGCTTACCTGTAATTGGAGATCTTCGAGTGGTCATCTGTGCATTCACACCACCCGCCCTCCTTCCCCTCTGCTTTCGGTCTCCCTCACTTTTTCCTTGGGGGCTGTTAGCAGCGGTCAGAAGGAACTGGCGGGATCCTCGTGCCTCTCCCCGGGTCATGCGCAGTGGGACGTGCACGTGACCGGGGAGCTGGCGCGAAAATCCGTTAGGCTTTGAAGATTACCGATCGGGATTGGCGCAGGCGCACTTTATCCCAGAGGTGTGAATGCACAGATAACCACTCGAAGATCTCCAATTACAGGTAAGCAACCTGTATTTGTGTGTGTGTGTGTGGGGAGGGGGTCTCCTCGACTGGTAGTGCCCTCGGGCTTGGGTAGGGAGGTCTGGGAGCATCAACAGGTGCTGGGGGCCAGGGGCTGGAGCTGGCGGCCAGGGGCTGGCTCGCAGGCCTGTGCCTAGTGGACTAGTTAATCCAGCAAAGCAGCTTGCCCAAGCCTCAGCCTAAAGAGGCCAGGAAATAATTTGGCTCAGCTGCCCTGCTGGCAGCTGCTGAGCTCCTGTGGCTGCCTTGTGCTGAGGCCAGACTCCTGTGGCAAATGACCCTTCTCACTCTCTGGCTCTGAGGTGGGGTTGCGTGCATCCAGTTGAGCTCTTCACCACCTCTGGGCCTCCTCAGCCTGGGCCTTCTGCCGTCGTGGTTCCCGCAGAGTGAGAGTGTCTCCTGAGGGACTTTGGGCCTGTGTCCTGTCCTGTTTCAGGGGCCAGTGGTGAGGCAGGCTGGCTCCTGGTGTTGCTGGACCATTGTGGGCCCCCTGGCCCCGCCCATCTTCCTCAGCGGGTGGCCTTGGCTCTTCGGCCTCTCCCTCTGACAACTCTGAGTGGGTCATGACAACTCCCTGAGCAAAAGCTCATGTGCGCAATGAGAATTTTCCAGGCTGGTTCACAGAAATGATAATGTGGATCAGAATAAAAACAAATGCTAGCAATCATAGCACCAGATATGTTTCCATCTCTGTCATCACAAATAAACGGACCCAAAAATGTGATTAAAATAAAAATGTAAAAGCAGTTGGCTGCAGTGTATACAGGCCATTAAATGAGAACCATTCCTCTCCTGCACAAGAGATAAGGGGAGCAAGAGGGGAGGGAACTCTTAAATAGCACTGCTGTGGCAAACTGACACTTTTTAGAAAATGGATTGTTTGGAAGGAAACGCAAAGTTATGCAAAATGGTTCTCTAAGCAGTATTCACAGGGAAGTAAATTGCATAACACGTGACTATTGGCGTTTTCCAGGAGAAACAACACACTCTTGGGCTGCAGCCCCAAAGCACACTTATAGGGGAAGTCTGTCCCACTGAACTTGGGAGAATTTGATTCCAAGTTCTTGCCTAATGGGATCTGGTGAATGCCAATTTTGCCACAAGTTGGTGAAGGTTCAACAATGACTGTATGAGGCCTCACAGTATTAAAGTATGTTTTTGCTTTAGGTGGCTAATTCTCTCTCCACTGCTGCCTGGAGTCACTGCCTTTCGATGTACTTTAATGCTATGTAACTTTGTTATGGCCTACGGCTAATACACCAAATCTCATCGACTTGACTCATTGGGACTCAAGGCCTGTTACCCCAAGGGAGTCCATATGATCAACAAGATGGGACATCCAAGAAACAGTGCAATAGGGTTAGGTTAATAGAAGCAAACAGAAGTCTAAAAACAGAAGTGAATGAAAGCAGAAATATTAACATGACACACTAAGCAATGCAAACGTTACAGAATGGGCTCCTACTTCCACTTGCTCTGGGCTATTTTCTCTATGAATTTGAACAATTGCCAAAGTATATATATTCTGTATTGATAATTGCTGCTGTTATTAGGACAGGGCCCCTTTCATCATGGCTGGAGCTCAACTGGTTGAGCTGAGCAGCCTGATGGGGTCAGGAAGAGGGTGCCCGCTTCAAAGGGCTGACAGAAGGGTGAGGAGCAGGAGGGCCTGGAGTCACTGGACCCTGGTGGGTTGGGCATGGCTGGGGGGGGGGGTTGCAAGAGAGACAGGCGGAGGACAGACCACTGGCTTTTCAGCAAGGATGAGGGTCTAGTCAGATGCCGTGAATCAGTTGCTGGCTGGTTATATTTTTGTTTTATTTGGAAACATTTCTCTCCTGTCTTTCTTCAGTAGCCCAAAGCAGATGACAACATTATCATAAAATACAACATCCCTAGTAGAGACTGAAACCGCCACCAACTACAGTCATACACCCAGGAGGCAGTTAGAGCAACATCTTCACATCATTCCAGGGTTGCTGGGTCTACTGCCATGGTGGGAAACTTCCTGTCAGCAACCTGCTCCTCCCACCACCTCTTGGAACACGCCCTTCCAGGGAGAACATGGACACCTCTCTAGGAATTGCTGGAAACTCTCCTGGAGATCTGCAACCTTGTTTCTGGGTTTCCCCCAGAAATGATGTCACACCATTGCCAAGGGTGCCCTTCATACCCCACCCTGGACTCCTCACTGCTTGTCAGGCCATGCCTACATCACCCCCTTAAGAAAAAGGGCCCCCATCGGAGTTCAGGGGCAGAAAGCTCATTTCAGAGAAAAGGAGAAAAAAAGAATAGAATCTGGTCGCTTGGCCTTTTCCTCTGTACTGCTACAGTTTCTCTCCATTGGAGGGGGTCTATCCTGTAGGGGAAAATGAAGTATTTCACATTGTGGTGAGGGCAGATTCCCTTCCAGCCACTGTATGGCACAGCTGTCACCGATGTGTCTCCTTCACCTGGGCGTCAAGAGCCGCAGAACTTTGCCCCAGGGCCTCTGAAATACACAAAGTCTCCATCTTCACACGCTCTATCCATTATCATGATGGAGTTATGCTTGTAAAATAAGAGCTTTAAATCAAAATACTATAGAAAAGTGTGAATGTGGATGCACGCAAACAACCCACGTTTCCTTGTGCAGGGTTGGGGGGGAGGGGTGTTACCCACATCAGTCCTCATGTCAGGCAGAGCTGCACACACATTCTGTGGTGATGATTTGGGGCTGTTTCAGTTTTTTGTATATATGAATCCCTCTCTAGAACAATTCCCTTAGAAAGACATGATGGAGAGGGAAAATCTCAAATAAATAGGGTCTGAAGTGGCTGAGTTTGAAATGAGAGTGTTGGTACTGGGCCAAGTCCATGCAGAGTTCAGTTTCCACAGCGGGGCTGGCTCAGTGGAGGCAGGGGCTTCATGAGCTGGCATTTTAGGTGAGTGCAGACAGATGAACATGTAGGGCAGAAGTCCAAATATGGCTGTGTCAGGCGGGGTGACAGGGACAGTGGAATAGCTTAGGTGGGGTGGTTGAGGCCAAACGACACAGTTGGGTTTTTAATGTGAAGCCACACAGCTGTGGGAATGGCTATACAAAAATAAAGGTGAGCCCCAACTGTCTTTGAATGCTGCTACAGGGGGAGGAAGGGCTCCTGCCTTCCCCCCCAAGCCATTTTTCATTGTGGAAACAGCACCTGCCCGGGGGGCAGGTTATTTCCCATTTTTGCCTCCCTATATAGAGTATTGTGTGTGTGTAGTGCAGCAAAAAGTGGAGAAATAACTCCACTTTCAGCACAGAAAGATGGTTTGGAGAGGAAGGCAAACGGGCTCTCCTTCAAAAAAGGAAACCATTGCCTGAGGCTGCTCGTAGCTGTCGGGAATCTGAGTTGCATCTGGGGGACTGGGATCCAACTTGTTGAAAACCTGGATGTGTAGTTCGGCCCTGAGTTGCCTGGATGGCACTAACTGGCACAAACCCAAAACCAAAACTTTTTGGAGGACAGTTTCAACCTCCCTGAGGTTGCAGTATTTCAGTTGCAGTACTTCAGAATGGATTTCAAGGGAAACCATGAGCACATTTGGACTCAATACGGACTGGAGATTATTAGCTCACTCTGGGGTCAGGAAGCAATTTTCTCCAGGCCAATTTGGCCACGGATCCTGGAGGGGTGCATGCATGTGTTTGTTTTTGCCCTCTTCTGGGCATATGGGTTGTGTGGGGAGGTATTTGTGAATTTCCTGCATTGTGTAAGGGGTTGGACTAGATGATCCTGGAGGTCTCTTCCAACTCCATGATTCTACTGGAAATGCCCCTCCTTGCTGTTTTGTGTGCCCAATTCCTCATTGGCTAATTCATCAACAGCTAGTAGGGGTCCACATCCACTCAGAGCAGATCTTTTATTCTTGGGACTGTTTAAGGATGTGCATGTGTTGGGTGTAACAAGTTTAAAACACTTCAGTATTTACAGGGTTAATGTTGTTTGTATTAGTCAACAGGAAGTCACATGTTTTTTGTACCCAATCTGTTTACACAATAGAAAGCCCAGGAACTTTGTTAGAGCCTTTGCTCTCTGATTGGAAAACCCAGTATAGGTATTTACAGGGGTAATTTTGTAGAAAAAGAGGTGCAGGAGCTCATTAACATAACTCATTAGCATAACTTATTTGCATATGCTACACCACCTGACATTACCGGAAGTATGTCAGAAGGCAAGAAAGAAGAGAGAGAGAGAGAAAGGAGGGAGGGAGGGAGAGAGGGAGAAAGAAAGGAAGAGCTGGCAGAGAGGGGACAGCTACTAATCCAAGCCTCAGAAATACCACCGCTGTTCTGGGAGGATAGCTTCAGTGGTGGCTGAAGCCTTCAGAAGGCTGGTCGGAGGAACAAGGACCTTTCCAGGGGACGGGGTCATTTTGCTGCAGCCATGACACAAGCAGGCATTCCCCCACGGGGGGCGGGGGGCTGGCACCAACTCCCAGAGCTGCGCTCCTCCGAGCTACTGCTCGAAATGACCCCTGGGTATTTAACATTTTATGATTTCTCCTTCCTGCCATTTCTCTTGCTTAGAGGAGGAGACGCCATTCCGGTTTTATCTCTCTAACTGTAAGGATGTAGCAGTCTAGTTCTGTTTATTATTTTGTGTCCCGTATACCTTTTCCCATGTTAGGTTTATAGTAAACTTTTACCTTTTAAACACACATGGACTCAGTCTCTCAATCTGTACTCTGCTGATGGTTATCAATTTTACTCTGCTTAAATATATTTTTACCAAGAATAACCAACAGCATATTTGATCCCGTGGTGGCTGACTCACTAAAACTTCTGCCACCAATGCATTGATTTGTCCTGTAAGGTGCTCCAAGAGTCTTGTTTGGCTGCTGCCTGCTAACTCAGCTGGTTCCCCCTCAGGGAAAAAGCAGTTCCTCACCCAGCAAGTATCCAAAGGTCTTGGAAAGAGCAAGTTTGCATTCCCTCTTCAGTGTTTGATCTGACAGGCTCTTTGGCCATTGGCCTGTTCCAGTAAAAACATGGCACCTGGATTCCTGGCTGCATGTCCACAGGATCCCCCCAACTCTAAAAGGCAGTGCACATCCCCAAGCAACAAAAGTTGCTTTTCCTATTAACTGGTTTCCACCAGCAGGCTTTTCTCAAGCGTGCTTGACCTGTTTGGGCCAAGTATAAGCAGCAGCAGGAGCTGTGCTTTTGTTGTTTACACAGACAATGGGAGCCCCCCTTTCCTCAAGACAGTTGCAGAGGGCAGCTATAAAGTACTGGAGTTAGAGATGCGTAACAGTGAAATCAGCTCATAGTTTATTTAGTTGCAGAAGATGACATGAGGAACGGAGGTCCGGGGGTCTGCTTATATTCCCACTTGAGCCACGTCCCTGGCCCCACCCAGTACCGCGGATAGGTGCAGTTTCCCGCGGTCGTGCCCCATAGGTCCCTATTAGGATTCCTTCATGCGAGATTGGGCTAAATTACGATCCAGTCAGGCTATTGTCTGCCGGATTGAAGCTCCGGCATCTAGCCCGACCATGTGCATTAGGGTGACCACGTGGCAGTCGCCATTACATACATTACACCCCTCCCCCCATAGTTCAGACAAACCCTGTGAAGTCCAAGTGGATCCTCTCCCACGGCTTGTGCACGGATTCCCAGGGCTGCATGGGAGCCTGAGGAGTGCCAGGCTGAGATTCCTGGTATTTATGGCATTGTTTGACTTGCTCCTCAATTTCTGCATCTAGCCCTGGTCACCAGACATAGCTCCGAACCGGAGCCTTCATCTGGACGATGCTGGGATGTGTTCGTGGAGTGCGGTGAGCACCTTCTTGCACAGAGGCCCAGGAATGATCACCCATGTGCCCCTGAGGAGGCATCCTTTGTGGGTGGAAAGTTCGTTTTGTCTGGCCGAGTAGGCGGTGAAGTCAGATCCTGGTTTGCTAGGCCACCTCCTCCCCACCCAGTCCAAGACACAGGAGAGAGTGCAATCTCAAGCGGTGAGCCTCGCGAAGTCCCATACCTGGATGGGCCTGTCCGGCAGGTCTTCAAGCATCGTGACATGGTATGCCGGGGCTGGGGCTGGATCGCAGGATGGGAGGGGTAGGTTGCTGAGGGCATCTGCATGCCCCATCAACATCCCCGGGTGGTGGACAAGCTCATACTGGTAACCGGCCAAGAAGATGGACCAGCAGAGGACCCGGGGTGAGGGCATCTGTGGCGTCTGATGATCGGGAGTCAGGAGAACCAGGAGCGGCTTGTGATCCATGGCGATAGTGAAATGCCGGCCGTACAGGTACTCGTGGAACTTCTTTACTCCCACCACGATGGCCAGTGCCTCCTTGTCAATCTGCACGTAGTTGCGCTCTGCTGGAGACAAGGTGTGGGAGTAATATGCGACTGGGACCTCCCACCCGTCCATGAGGTGGTGTCCCAGGACGGCTCCCACTCTGCACCAGATCCAACTTACCAAATATGGTTGCTCTGGCTAACGAGGCAAGGACATGACTTATAACTGGAATCGGGTATGCATGGTCCTGGAGTGCCTTGTTCAATGTGCACTCATAGTCTGCACAAATTCTGATGTCCCCATTTTGCTTCATAGGGGTAATGATGGGAGTTTCCCACCTGGCATGGGAGACTGGCTCCAAGATCCCAAGAGACCAGCCAGTCCAGCTCCTTGTCTATTGTGGGGCGGACCACCAGCGGGGGCTGTCAGGCTGCCACACGGATGGGCCTAATAGCCAGGTCAAGGTCTTGAGTGATTGGGGGTCCTGTGTATGTGCCCAGCACACCGTCAAAGATGGCTGGAATTCGTCACAGACTGCCTGGAAGCCTATGCGCCATATATGGTTCACCCCTGTAACTCCCAGTCCTAGGGGTTCGAACCATGATAGTCCCAGCCAGCTGGAGAGCTTTCCCTCCACCACCAGGAGGTCTAAAAGTCCATCAAAACCCTTCAATTGGACCCTGAACTTGCCCAGTACCTTGATGGCGATGGGATTTTTCTGGAAATCCCACAATGGCAGTCCTGTGGGCCTTCTCAGCCGGGGTCCCCCCTGTGAGCAGAGTCTGTGAAGGGTATCTGCTAAGATAATTGAATAGGCGGACCCTGTATGTAGTTCCATATTACAGGTGGACCCCTCAATGGAGACTGGCACAAAATTTTTGTTAGGGGCACCTCTGGGCAAGCTCATTACCTGGTGGCGGGATGACGATGTGGAGTGCAGATCTTTGGAATGTGCTGCTTGCATGTGTCGAGATGTCCTGGAGTGACAAGCCCAGGTGATGTGCCCCCTCTTGCAGCACAACCCGCACTTTGCATCCTGGAAACAGCATGTCCGGCAGTCGTGCGGGTCCCTGCAGCTGGCGCACAGGGTTGTCATGCTGGGTTGTGGCGCGGGGGTGGATGACGTCATTGGTCTAGAACCGCTTGAGGAGTTTCCCTCTGCTGAGGTCTTGGTGACTCTCTTTTGCGGGTGGCGGCATAGCTGCAGCACATCATCCTTGTCAGAGGCCTCAGAGCTGGAGGATGCCATGGTGTGGTGGGCGGCTGTGGCAGTGCCATGTTGGTCCTTCTGTGCTGTGTTGAAAGCACAGGCTGTCTGGAAAGCTTTTTCCAATGTCGCGTCAGAGAGGGCGACCAACTTACGGCAAAGTTTTGGGTTGCGGATCCCCCATACGAAGCTTGTCAGGAGATTGTCCTCGACTGACACGAATTCACAGCCAACCACGAGTCTGCAGAGGTTGGACATAAAGGCGGCAATGGTCTTGCCTGGCTTCTGTGAGCGGCCACAAAAATCCATGTGCATGGCCATCATGGACGGTTTGGGCACCAAGTAACCGTTCAGTGTCCTGATGATGTCATTGTACGAGGACTCAGCCAAGGTGCAGGGGGAGATAAGGCGTCTAACTAACCACAGGGTGTCTACCCCACATGTGCTCAGGAGCCAAGCCTTCTTCTTACCGATGTTGGTGACCTCCTGTACTTCACAGAAATACCTGAGCTGGTCGCCCCATGCTTCCCAAAGCTTGGGGTGGGTAGGGTCGAATGCAGTGGTGTGCCCTGGGGTGGCAGGAGCAGCCATGACTCATGGAGGTATGGGGTTGCTGCAAACTGGGTCCGGGGCAGCAGCTGGTGAAGCGAAGGGGCACTGGAGCATTGCATCACCAGGAACAAGTGGGACATTGTCCACTGCGCTGCTGGGGTCCACTGTGCTGCTGGTGGGCACTGGAGCCTTGCTTCGCTGGGAATGAGCGGATTAGCGTCTGGAGCAGTGCTGGAGTCGGCTGGAGAGTCACTCATTGAGATCCCACCTTCGTCGCCAGTATAAAGTACTGGAGTCAGAGACGCGTAACAGTGAAATCAGCTCATAGTTTTTTTGGTTGCAGAAGATGACATGAGGAACAGAGGTCTGGGGTCTGTTTATATTCCCACTTGAGCCATGCCCCAGGCCTCACCCCGTACCTCGGATAGGTGCAGTTTCCCGCAGTTGTGCCCCATAGGTCCCTATTATGATCCCTTGTGCGAAATTGGGCTAAATTACAATCCAGTTGGGCTATTGTCTGCCGGATTGAAGCTCCGGCATCTAGCCCGACCATGTGTGTTAGGGCGACCATGTGGCGGTGTCCATTACATACATTACAGCAGCCGTGCTGGTCTGCAGCACAGCAGCTGGACTGGAGTCCAGGAGCACCTCAGAGACTGGCAAGATTTTTTGGTGAGGGTAATAAGCTTTCGAAAGTTCATCTCCCCCCCCCCCCCAAGTCTTGTTAGTCTCAAAATCTTGTAGCTGGATTCTAGCTACATCTTCCTCAGTCACTCTTGGAGGTTTCTTGGCAGCTGAGTAGCAGTTCTCCAGGGACTGTCCAGGGTTATGGATGCAAAACTTGAGATGTGGAGGCCCAGAAAGACCTGGGGGAACTGTGACTTTCTTTAGATATTGTTTTCAGGTTTTCCAATGGAAAAAAATTAGGACATTTGGGGGAGCAGTAAAAAACAAACAAACCAGGGCTGCACTTACCTGTAACTGTTGTTCATCAAGTATCTTCTGTGCAGGTACACATGGGGACTGTCATCAAATAGGTTTTTACAGCTAAGATCCTGCAGGGGGCACTGTATGCCAGATTCAGAAGCTTGTTCCCACCTAGGCACCACGTGCTCCTGCACAGCAGCACCCCCATCCTCAGTACCTCTTTTGCTCCCAAAACCAGAGCATGCAGCAGGGCAGGAGGGCGGGTATGTGTGCCTGCACAGAAGATACTCAATGAACAACAGTTACAGGTAAGTGCAACCCTGCTTTCATTGTCGAACTTCTCTGCAGTCCCACATGGGGATTCTAGCAAGCTACTCACCAGGCAGTGGTGCATGCTCACCTTTTTGAACATGGACTGGAGGACCGCCTTCCCCAGCTGAGCTTCTTCTCTTGCCTGTAGGTCCCCATTTTCGTAGGTCAGATTTAATTTTCTGAACTTTAGGATGAAAGTTGACCTTCAGTAGATCTGTCAGCTTCTTGGGTATGTGGATTCCTAAGTATGAGAATAAAGTATCAGTCCATTGGAAATCATATCTGCGGCGAAGAAACGCTATAGTTTCTGGCGGAAGATTAAGGGGCATTAAACACGATTTAGATTGATTTACTTTCAGCTTTAATAATTGTAACACTGACTGAACAGAAACCATACAAAACTTGGAGATTTGAAGGAACACATTTAAATCTCAAAGGTCTAATATGGGCCTTACCCTGCCATCCTTCTTTCCCACTAGAAACATTCTGGAAAAGAACCCTACAGGGGGCTGGCACCCTTTTCAATGAGTGCTTCCAGTGCCTGGAATCAACTGGTCCCAAGGGGGGGGGGGCAATGTTTTGAATTCCAACTTGTGGCTGAGTAGGTTCCTTTGTCAGAACTGACTGGCTCACAGAAAGGGATCTATTTGAGCCCTGACACCTCGGAAAGCTCTGGTGAGGTGTATAAGGCTTAGCAGGGGGATACTGAACCCCTGGGGCCGTAGTGTGTCTATATTTTCTCTGGTATATTTTCTCTGATGCCAAGATTGGCATGTGTGAGGTTTTTGCTTATACTGGGATGTGCCCGCTTGTTGGTGGGGGCAGCATGATATGTCTGTCAACCTCTGGGACTGCATCTCGTCCACTACCAGAGAAGATGGTGGGGGGTGAGTAGTGTAATTACTGAAGGGTTCCTTCTTCACTCTATAAAGATGTTTGACCCATTCCATTGTGGATTGGATTAAAGCAGGTCTTTGCCATACATCCTGCATTATATCCTCCAGGCCTTCTAAAATGGGAAAAGCAATCATGCCTGGAGAATCCGACCACAGCCGGCTCTGGATTTATCTCTAGGCTTATGTTCCGGCATAGTTCTCTCTGTTTCTGCTCGCTGTACATCTTTAGGTCTTCTGTTGAGGATGCCGAGGAAGATTCTCCCATCCATGTGTCGAGGCTTAGTTCTGATGCAGAACCATCAGAATTGGCCATTGGTTCCACCGCTCCCCTTTCAATCCTGGGGGAGGGAGGTCTGCAAGACACCATGGCTGACATCCATCTTACCAAGACCAGGGCCAGGGCCTTTTCTGCCCTGACCCCTGCCTGGTGGAACATGCTCCCTGATGAGATCAGGGCCCTGAGGGATCTTCTTTAATTCTGCAGGGCCTGTAAGATGGAGCTGTTCCACCAGGCCTTTGGCTGAGGCAGCGGGCCTCCATGAGGTGTCTGTCTCCTGTCTCCCATCCATTAATTATCTGGCTATATTTATTTGTACCAATGGGCCAGAGAACTTCTACCAACCACTCAATTTCTGACTTGGGCTGCGCCCACCAATTTTAATGTTGTACAATTGTGTTTTAAAATTTTAATTATATTTATTATATCACCAATATGCTGTCACTCACCCTGGGCTCATTTGCAGGAAAGGCAGGCTATAGATATAAATAAATAAATAATAAAAATGAGGATAGAAGTAATTACTTGGATCCATATGTCAGTTTTAAGTATTGTCCCGCTCCTCCAGGTATCTTGGAGACATTCTGTGTGAATTGGACAACCATCTAATTGGTGGATGATGTTGAGACCACAGAATCGTCTGTTCAGATTCTATAGCCAACAGAATCTGACGCACTGGTAAGTCCAGTTCAACTTCTCCTTCAGAAACAGAAATTGGGGATGACCTCCATTCCAGTGGTGTTACAGGCTTTTGTTGTAATGCCGGGGTTGGTTCCAGAGTCCAGACCAGTGTACGATGATGGGGAGTGGCCCTTTGCTTATCTTTGCCTTTTGTCTTCACCTTTTTAGCAGGCAGTTCAAGATGAGGCATACTGCGCATGTGATGAGCACAACCCCGAGTGGATCCTTTGAGATCTGGAACCAGAGGGGCGGAGATGACCATGTCGGATCTGATGATGCAGCCACCAGAGGCCTTTCTGGGGATGGGGGTCCAAGGCTCTGAGTGCCTTTTCTCAAAGCGCTGCCTTGAGCTTCAAAGCCCTGTCCTCACAGGCTGTGGGAATAAATCTCTGGCAGGCTTTGCAGGTGGACACATTGTGTTCCTCCCCCAAACCAAAGCGGCACAGATTATGCTTGTCTGTTTGAGTCATTTTTGAACCACAGCAAGCGCACTTCTTAAATAACATCTTCTGAACCATTCAAAAGCTCAGAAGCGATCCAAAGAACACAAGAAGACTCTTCACCATGATGAGGCTAGGAGACTCTTGATTGTCCAACCTACTCCTTTGGTGGCAAAAGAGGGACAGAGGTTAGGGGTGCTGCTGTTTGGGAGCACGTGGTCTCTGGGTGGGAGCAAGCTTTGCTCTGATGTGCAGTGCCCCCTGGAGGCTCTTGGCTGTAAAAACTTACTGATAGGCAGGCCTGTTCATGCGCAGTCCCCATGCATGCCTGCACAGAAGATCAACGATGAATCTTCTATAATTTTATTGTTGTTTTGGAATGAGTGAAACATGCGAAGATGGAATGGGGTGCAGCTGTTCGCACCTCTTTTTTGCTGTAATGATTGTAGTTTTGCAAGCGGGAAACCAAACTATTTATACTTTAAATTCCACAAATGTGACAATCGATACGATTTCATATGCTAACCAACATTGCAAATGATGGATCTGAGGTTGTTATACCAGCAAAATAAGTTTACATTTGATAGGAAAGCAAGGGCTGCATATGCGGGGGGAAATTGGCCCAGGCTGGCCCGAGCTCATCAGGTCTTGGCTGCTAAGTTGGGTTGGCCCTGGTTGGGGTTTGGATGGGAGACCACCAAGGAAGCACAAGGAGCAGGTTGCCTGCTGCCCGAGGGGAGGAAGCAGGGCCAAGCAGCTTGCTGGGGGAGCTCTTGCTTCAGATCCAGAATTCTGCCGAACTGCAGCTGGGCACTCATTGGCACTAGAGCCTGGAGCCCACATAGGGAAGAAACCACCTGGCAGAGGTGATGGGCTTTTTCTCCCGAGCAATGCCTTGCTCTGAGGAGCTAGGCCCAAGCGAGCCATGCCACAGGAGCCAGGAGAAGCAGAGGCTCCTTTCTGACCTAGTGATTCTGAGAGGAAGAGGCTAGAATCCTGCTGGACAGCCGTAGCCCAGTGAGAGGCCCCTGGAATACTTTTTGCAATGCGTTTTGCTTATGGTTCTCATTAGTTTGGCCAAGAGAATCCAGGATAAAGATTCTGGCTTGCTGGCACATGCCAGACTTCATCTTTGTGTGCTGCTGTTCCAGCACATTCCTTCTTACAACAATAATCCATGGACACAGGCCTCTTCAGAAAGGCACTGGCCACACACATGCATGGATACACATGAACACGTGTTTGTGTAATGCACAGGGATGCAAGGTCCTTGGACTCTTCTTGGGCAGGGCCTGAATTTAATGCCTGTGGATGGTTGCAAATGTATGATTTTTCTGGCCAAAAAGCAAGGATTTTCCAGTGGGTGTGGCTGAGCATATGAAATGCCTCATCCTTGTATAGTTTTCCTTCAATAAACTAGCTTGTGGAGCTTTCCAAAAGCAGCGTGAATTCTCAGGTTTCAGACTGAAAACAACAAAACACAAACTTTTCTCCCATCTTACTTTGAACAAGCCTTACCTTTAATCCGGACAGAGTCCTTCTCAAAGGTAGCTGGAGGCAGATAAAAGAGTCCCCGCCTCAAGAGCCTCTGCAGCCTGTGAAGACCAAACAGCTGTCAGATCTCACCCTCACCCAGAGCATCCATCTGTGCAGATAATGGAAAGAAAAGGGAGCAGGATGTTCCATCAAGTCCCTGAGGGAGAAGGCCTGTAAAGTGTGGACTGTCACTCCTGAGGGGCCCAGGCTGGCTGTTCAAGGCACCACATACAGCTCCCACCCTGCTTTGGAGAGAGGGAAGGATGAAGATGGCCAGCCTGATTCAGATGCTGAGTCTGGGCACAGTGACTGCTCTCTGCATTTAGGCCCAGTAGGCTGAACGGGAGGGGTCAGCTCTTGTGAAGCTGGCAGCCCCTCAGCCATGAGAGTCATCTGGCTGGTTTCCCTCCAGTGGAGGGAATCTGCCCAGTTTTGTTACAGAACAAAATTTGAGTCCAGTGGAGATCCTTACTGAAGGTATGGGAAGAAGTTAAAAGACTTTTTTATACTAAGATACCAAAATGGGTCTCACCAATTGAAGTGTTTACAAATCCAAATTTATTTCAAAAGAATGCACTGTTAAGATATGAAGACTTGTTGGATAATAAAAGTGAATTAAAACCAACAGAGAATCTTAAAAAACAGGAATCTGACCTGACTTAGTGGGAAAGAGTGCAAGCAGAATCAAGATATGGTAAAGAGGTTTTTATTCAAAAATAACAGAAATATGTAAGATATTGTTGTATACTGATGAGAAACTGATTAAGAAACTATATGTAATAATGTTAGAAAATAAAACACAGGATGAAATAGTTAAAAACTCTATGGTCAAATGGGCACAAAACTTGGGTCATAACATTGATTTAGACCAATGGTCACAGGTGTGAGAATGTCCCAATGAATACAGTCCACAACAGGTCTTTGAGCAAAAAGTCCTTTACTTGTAGAAAGATCACTGGAGTCATACACTTGTTCTGTTAGTAATAAAATACTATGGGTTACATTCATTGATATACTAAACTGATACATGGTTAAAGATGTGCCGCCAATCACTGGCCTGCATTTTGTCGTGCTA
This sequence comes from Lepidodactylus listeri, assembly GCA_029233225.1. Lineage (NCBI taxonomy): Eukaryota > Metazoa > Chordata > Lepidosauria > Squamata > Gekkonidae > Lepidodactylus > Lepidodactylus listeri. The sequence continues at coordinate 72,003,957 of JARCFY010000013.1, forward strand.
CCGGTTCCCACGAAAGACGCAGGCAAATTAGTTTCCAGGAACCTCCAAAACCGTTCTCATGGACTTCCGGAAGACTTGCGAGCAATGGCGGACGCTTCCCTCTGCACCAGCGGGGGAAGCGATCCGTGCCCGACGGGAAGAAGGGGCTCTGGACAGGTGCCGGGCCCCCAGAGACCCCAGTGAGGGGGCTCTGCCTGGGGTGGCACGAGTGGGGATTTCTCTCTGCGGTGGCGACCGCGAGATCGAGATCCCCCTCATCACCCCCGTAGGTTCCCCGTCGCGGAGCCATAATGGCAGCAGCACAAACCGTGAAGCAGCAGAGAATATGAAGTAGAGAAGCACAAGATCCCAGATACGCATGGTGAAAAAGTGAGTCTCAAAGTAAAACTAAGCAGAACTTAGCAGGAAAGCGGCGGGTGGAGTGAAACCCCCCCCCCTCGTACATATCGGCGTACTTACGAGGCTCAATCCCACGGCGTTACTGAGAAAACAAAAGCTCCTACGAACTGCTTGCAGGCAGTATCGCATACTTGAAGGCATTAGCCTGAAAACGATTTTAGTGCCGTTAAGAAAACTGCTTTCTTTGCGCATCTTATCTAATCGTAAACAACAGTGTAGTCTCAACAATGGCGGGGAAACCGAAACCTTCCCCCAAACTAGGAAGTACAGCTCCGAGTGCAAAGGTCGATACCACAGAGATGACCACGGTGTTCTCCTCGTTATTGCGACCTCTAGTGGACCAAATGATATCTCTCAACACTAAGATGGATAAAATGCAGATGGAACTGAAAGAATCAAATAAGGCTACAGAGAAGCTGCAGCTGGACCTCGTGGAAGTTAAAAAGTCAGTTAAAAATCAAGACTCAAGGCTACAAAAAGCGGAAAAAGAGAAGGCTCTTCAACAAGATTCGATCCTAAAAATGCAGATGGAACGATCAAATTTCTTCTTAAGACTTCAGAACGTACCAGAAAAAAAAGGAGAAGACCTCAAAACCATGCTAAGTGAAGCACTGGAACCAGTAACAGGCTTAAAAGCAGCAGATATAAAAAACGACATGGATATGGTTTATGGGACCTATCCTGAATATATTAAAAAGAAAAGCCTGCCTGGCAAAATAATAAGGTTCTCCAAAAAATCTACAAGGGATGTGGTCTTAAGAACCACAAACAAAGCTGTTCTGAAGATCCAAGAAGAAGAGGTGAAAGTTTTGAAGGACATACCGTTTGAAATAAGGAAAAGAAGAAAAGCCTATAGAAAGTTAACAACGTGGCTTCAGTCTAAGTCTATTGTGTATTGTTGGAATATTCCAGAGGGACTAAGCTTCAGCATCAAAGACAAGAAATATAAGATTGACTCTGTTGAACAAGCGAAACAATTTCTGGAAATTGATAAAGGAAAGAAAAAAGACAGAGACTCAGATGACTCACTAGCTTCGCAAGAAAGCATGTACGGTTTCGATGGATCTAAAAGCGATGAAGATATTTCAGACTCGGAAAAAGGGGCAGCAGCTCCAAAAGTACAAGTTGAGACCAAGAAGACAAGAAGAGGACAAAGGAAGAAATGATTTTTTTTAAATCATTATATTAAGCATGTGCACTAATATGATGTATAAGCCATGTTATTAAGTGCTTTCTTTAAAGTATGCATACTTGCCAAATAGCTTTTATAGTAGAAACAGTATCAATGTAACCTGTAGTTAACCATGGTTTTTATTAATGCTTCAGTTTTTTTATATAATCAGATATAATTAAGCATTTTTTTTAAAGTATTCTCTGTATAAGATATATGTAGCATAGTAAATAGCGTTTAGATGTAGATATTAGAAAAAGCAATAAAAATTTATAAAAAAAACAAAAACAAAAACGTTCTCATGGACTGCAGGTGTTATCCACTTATTGCTGAGACTAAAAACCAGGTTCTCAAAACTTGCAAGCATAACAATTCACAGTTCACAGAGGATCCTTTCCTCCCTTGGCCAAGGACACACAACATGAGATAAGACATACCAGAAGACAGACCATTTAAAGCGCAAGCGTGTTAGCAAAGCCCAGCGAAAGTGAGGGGGGGGAAGTGAGAGGGAAAGAGACTCCGCATTCCTTCGGGGTGGGTTGATTAATGGTTGTTAACACCCGGTCGGGGACCTGAGAATAGAAAAGGATTAAGAACGAATAAACAAATAAACACTTATACATTCAGCATATGTATAGTACCTCTTACTGCTTACTGAAAGGAAAAGCAACCCATTAGGCATTTGTGTATTTAGGCATTATGCAATACAGAAAGGAAGAGCAACTCATTAGATACTTGTGTATTAAAGCATAGATCACACAGGCTCCACAACAACTGAATTCATGTCAGGCACTGACATTCTGCTCCCTCAAAGACTACCTCCCAGACTCTTAGGTTTTAATGGGTACAATTTGTGAAACGCACGGATTTTGGCAAGTGCATGTACATCAGATTCTGCCACCCATTCATTTTCTTCAGGACCAAAATGCAACCACTTGATTAAGTAATATAGGCAACCACACTTAATTTTAGAGTCCAGGATTTGATCAGCTTTGTAGTGTGGTTGATTATCCTTCATCAGAGGAGGAGGAGAGGATGAAGATGTTCTCCATTTGTTCAGGCCAGGATCCTTTTTCAATAAACTGAAATGAAACACAGGGTGTACAAATTTCAATGATTTTGGCAATTTAAGTTCAAAAGTCACCTTGTTAATACAGCACACTACAGGGAATGGACCAACATATTTCCAACCCAATTTTCTACTGAGTTGTAAACCTTTGATGTTTTTAGTGGACACATACACAGAATCCCTGGGAGCAAGCTCCCACCCCAAGTCATGTTTGCGATCTGCATACAGCTTATATTGTGCTTTGGCCTTGTCCAAAGCCTTTGCAATTAGTGGCCAGGAGTCTTGTAATCCATTCCACCACACAGCAAATTCAGTGGATCCTTCTGCATTCTGCATAAGGTCTGGTAAGGGAACCCCTTCATATCCTCCCACCGCTATGAAAGGGGACACTCCAGTAGATGAGTGTACAGAGTTATTGTAACTGTATTCTGCAAAAGGCAACAATTCAGCCCAATTGTCCTGTTGGTAATTAGTGTAGCAACACAAATATTGCTCCAGTATTTGATTAATCCTTTCAGTCTGGCCGTCACTTTCTGGATGATAAGCTGACTCAGTTTCCAAAAACTGTAGGCGTTCTCTCCAAAAGGTGGCAACAAATTGAGGGCCCCAATCAGTAATTACCTTCTTTGGTAAACAATGAAGCCTAATCACATGATTAATAAATGCTTTAGCCAAAGTCCGAGCATTAGGCAATGTCTTAAAAGGCACAAAATGAGCTTGTTTAGAAAATGTGTCCACCCCCCCAAATCACTGTTTTCCCTTTAGATGGTGGTAAGTCTGTAATAAAGTCCATGGAGATAACCTCCCAGGGTCTACTCGGTGTCTCTAAAGGTTGGAGCAGTCCCGGGGTCTCCCCCCCTTGATTTACTCATGAGACATGTCTGACAAGAGGAGACATATGTAGAAACATCTCCATGAGGCCACCAAAACTGTCGTTGTAATAAGTTCAAAGTTTTCAAAAATCCAAAATGCCCTGAAAGTTTAGACTCATGAACTCCCTCCATAATTTCCTTATGTAGAACCATGGGGACTACCAACTTAGTGTCCTTGAACCAGCATCCCTCTGGACTCTGTTTTAGTGAAGGAATAGCTCGGAATTCTTGGTGCTCATGTTCAGTATACGATTGAATAAATTTTATAATCCATTCACAGACTGGTCCAGTTGGCGAGGGGGCAGTAGCCGTTTGGCTCCTAGTTTGCACTGCCCCCCCTAATTGTTCTGGGGTAAACATTGTTTCCACTACATCAGTCCTTTGAGAATCATGCTGGGGCATACATGATAAAGCATCCACCAAAGAATTAGATTTACCAGGGAAATGGCGGAGAGTAAAATTAAACTTAGAAAAAAAATCAGCCCACCGCAGCTGTTTTGCATTAAGGGAGTGTTGGGTGCGCAAAGCTTCCAAGTTCTTATGACCAGTCCAGATCTCAAAAGGCAGTCTCGCTCCTTCCAGCCAGTGTCGCCAGGTGGTAAGGGCAAGACAAATGTCTGCAGCTTCCTTGTCCCATACTGCCCAATTCCTCTCCATTTCCCCAAACTTCTTAGAGACATAAGCCAAGGAGTGTAGTTTCCCATCCAACCCCTCCTGCAGAATAGCCCCCCCCCCCATAGCCACATCCATCGCATCTACTTGTACAATAAATTTTTTGGTTTCATCGGGGTGAGCTAAAATGGGTTCAGAGGTAAACAGTTTTTTCAATGTATCAAAGGCTTGCTGGCATTCAGGAGTCCACCTTAATCTAGCCCCTGGCTTAGAGGCTTCCACACCCTTCCCTTTGGTTTTAAGTAGATCAGTGAGGGGTAAGCTGTAGTGGGTGAAGTCTGAGGAAGCCATGATAAAAATTGGCGAAGCCTAAAAAACTCTAAAGTTGTCTGCGGGTTTTGGGCACCTCCCACCCCACAACCGCCTTGATTTTTGCGGGGTCCATTTCCAGTCCACGGGGGAAAATCTGGTATCCCAAAAAATCAATTTCAGTCTTATGGAAATCACATTTGGATAGCTTAGCAAACAGCTTATTGCCTCTCAAAGTAGTGAGCACTTCTCTCACTAGTTGGGTGTGGGATTCTAAGTCATTTGAATACAGCAAGATGTCATCAAGATAACAAAAGGACCCCCTTGAACAAATGCTTGTGCAACACTTCATTAATTAAGTTCATAAAGACCCCAGGAGCCCCCTGGAGGCCAAAGGGCATAACAAGGTATTCAAACTGCCCCAGAGGGGTATTAAACGCAGTCTTGTATTCGTCCCCCTCCCTTATGCACACTCTGAAGTACGCATCCCGAAGATCCAATTTGGAAAAGATTTTCCCTTTGCTGGCTTCATTTAATAAGTCTTTGATAAGGGAGAGGGGGTAAGCATTAGAAGTGGAAACCGCATTCAAACCCCTGTAGTCTGTACATAGTCACAGCCCCCCATCTTTCTTTTTCCAAAACAGTACAGGGGCAGCGAAAGGGGAAGTAGCTGGTCTAATAAATCCCCTTTCCAAATTCTTGCCTATGAACTTACGGAGTTCAAGTTTCTCTTGGGGGGACATGGCATATAATTTCCCTTTAGGGAGTTTCTGCCTGGACAGTAATTCAATAGCACAGTCAGTATTCCGATGGGGGGGGCAGCTCATCGGCTTCCTTCTCCTCAAATACATCCATCAAGTCTCTGTAAACAGCCAGAATAGCCGCCACCTCCTTAGCCAGGCATGTCCTTTCGACCCCAGGCATGGGGCCCCAGTCTGCATTCCAACAGTGGGATTGACATCCCGGAGAAACCCATGTAATTTCCCCTGCGCTCCAATGAATATGTGGATTGTGCACTTGCAGCCAGGGACTCCCTAACACCAGAGGAAATTGCGTTATTGGAGGTCACAATAAAATGTCTTTGCTCCCAATGAGTCCCTGTCCCCATAATCACTGCATCAGTCTCGAAAGTGCATGGATCTTTCATTTCAGAGCCATCCATCTGTGTGAAATGTAGTGGCTCCTCTAAGGTTTGAACTCCCAGACCCAACCCATCGACTACGATGGGACTGATAAGATCTCGTGCACACCCAGAGTCAATTAGGGCTCATACTCGCATCTGGGCACCTTGGGTGGGGTTGACAACAGTCATTAGTAAATAGAGAAGGCACCCTGGGGAGCTCACCATTTGCGGCACCTTGGCTAGAGGGACCTGCTGCATTGGGCCGTCTAGAGCAGGTCCTGGCCATTTCCCTGTGGCTGGGCTTCAGCTTCCATCTCAGTAGCCATGGGATCCTCTGGCTCCAGCACTTGTAGAGCCGTCTGCTTTGGAACTCCCCCTCGCTTAACAGCAGGACGTAGTGTGGCTGGGGTGGATCCCCCTCCTTTTGGAGAGGCTGCTGGGCAGGAGGAGGCAAAGTGCCCCGCTTCACCACAGTGTGTTCAAAGACCCATCTTCATCCAGTGGGTTCGGAGATCTTGGGGGGCTGTCTTTGCTTTAAACTTTGGAGTAGCTCCGCCAGCCGGCGGGCCCTTAGGGTAGGCTGGGAGTTGCCACATCCAAATCAGCGCAAAACGAGCCTCCGCATCCTCAGCCGCCTGAATCCACCCATTAAGAGTGGGGGGGTTGACATTCCTTAACATAGTCTCATACAGTTCAGTATTCAACCCCCGGCGGTATTGTTCTATAAACACTATCTCCGGCCACTCTCGGATCTTTGCCTCTAACCTTTTAAAGGCCACCGTATACTCCTTCACTGACGCCTTCCCTTGTACAAGATTGCGTACCTGATTCATGGCTTTCTCCTCACTCATCCAGTCTTCGTATTGTTGTCAGAGTGCCCACATGAAGTCATCAATGCTGTCCAGCTCGGGGCCAGGGGGGTTGTGAAGACTCACCTACCAATCAGCCAACTCCTCTTGCAGCCACGATCCCAAGTAGCTGATTCGATCTCCCTCGTCCCAAAACAGGTGGCCCCAATTCTGCATACACCTTCCAGCTTCGATGATAAAAAAAACTGCAGCTTTGCCAGATTGCCATTGAAGGTAGCTCCCAGCATTTCTGTGGGCACCAGGCGGCAGTTGGCTGGAGCAGGTCCAGGGGCTGGCACAGCCAGTGGCTGGACTGGGGCCAGCACAGGGGGTGGGAGCGGAGGTTGCACAGGAACTTGCTGTGGCTGTGCCAGAGCTCCAGCTCCCCCCCACCCCCCAATTGCTCATGGAGTACTTGCCCCACCATGTTCGGGAGATCTGTCATCATTGCTGTCATCTCGCTTTGCAGGTGTCACTGGATCATGTCGAACCAACGATCTATCTGCTTCCATAATTCACAGGTCTGCATGGGCTCCAAAGATCCCCTCTTACCTCCCCGGAGGAGCGAGGATCGAGCCCACGTTCCCATTGTGGGGACCAGGATTCTCCAGCTCCCATGCCAAACTGAGCCCAGGATTGGACCCCTCTTAACCCACGAGGCCAGAGGTTCACTCCGCTGGTGCTGGGGAGCTGGATTGGCACCTCCTCCGAAGTGCCTTGCTCTTCACTGTCAGTAACAGGGATTTCAGTGCCATCATCTTCCATGACGGGGTGATGGATTGTTCTCCCGATTGGAGATTACTAACAGTCTGTGAGAATGTCCCAATGAATATAGTCCACAACAGGTCTTTGAGCAAAAAGTCCTTTACTTGTAGAAAGATCACTGGAGTCATACACTTGTTCTGTTAGTAATGAAATACTATGGGTTACATTCATTGATATACTAAACTGATACATGGTTAAAGATGTGCCGCCAATCACTGGCCTGCATTTTGCCGCGCTACTGGTTCCCACGAAAGACGCAGGCAAATTAGTTCCCAGGAACCTCCAAAACCGTTCTCATGGACTGCAAGTGTTATCCACTTATTGCTGAGACTAAAAACCAGGTTCTTAAAACCTGCAAGCATAACAATTCACAGTTCACAGAGGATCCTTTCCTCCCTTGGCCAAGGACACACAACATGAGATAAGACATACCAGAAGACAGACCATTTAGAGTGCAAGCGTGTTAGCAAAGCCGAGCGAAAGCGGGGGGGGGGGGGGGGGGAGGGGGAAGCGAGAGGGAAAGAGACTCCGCATTCCTTCAGGGTGGGTTGATTAATGGTTGTTAACTCCCGTCGGGGACCTGAGAATAGAAAAGGATTAAGAACGAATAAACAAATAAACACTTATACATTCAACATATGTATAGTACCTCTTACTGCTTACTGAAAGGAAAAGCAACCCATTAGGCATTTGTGTATTTAGGCATTACACAATACAGAAAGGAAGAGCAACTCATTAGATACTTGTGTATTAAAGCATAGATCACACAGGCTCCACAACAACTGAATTCATGTCAGGCACTGACAACAGGTATGGAAAACAAACATAAAGATTACTAAAGCAACTTTATATAAAGAAAATATTTATAAAATGTTTTATAGATGGTATGTCACTCCAGATAAATTAGCAACTTTTTACCCTGACCTACCAAATGATTGTTGGAAATGTCAAAAAAGTGGGTTCTTTTTTTTTCATATGTGGTGGACATGTGATAGAGTCAAAAATATTGGTCTTGGATTCATGAATTGCTCCAAAAAAATTTTAAAAGTACTATGTCTTTTATACCAGAATTGTTCTTACTGAATATATTACCAGAAAATTGCAAAAAGCAAGATGTCTATCTTATTATACATGAAGTGACAACTGCAAGAATATTATATGCTAAATAATACTGGAGAAGAAGAGAGATACCTTCAAAAGAAGAAATTATAAGTAAAATACTTGAAACTGCAGAGATGGATAAATTAACTTTAATTCTGAGAGGACAAATGAAGAAAGCTTTGAGAATACACGGTCAAGATTTTACAAATGGTTAGAAGAGTACAACAAATAAGCTATATGGACATACAACCGAATTAGAAGAAAATCTGAACTATATTTTTAACTATAAGCAAAAGATATACATAAAAATACATGGTGGAAAAAATAAAAAAATACAATTAGATAATGTATGAGGTAACTTAACAGAACAAAATAATGATGTAAATGGATCCCCCAAACTTTGTAGGTATGTTTGTTTTGTTTGTTTTTGTTTAAAAAACCAGTCCAGTGGGACCTTTAAGACCAACAAAGTTTTATTCAAGGTATAAGCTGACGTGTGGAGATTGATGTGTAAATGTACCCTCGTGAATTGTGGGATGCTGAGAGCAATTAACTGAGACCCTGTTGAAATGCTCCATCCAACTTCTCTCAAGCACAGAGGTAATTTACAGCATCCTTTTCTTTAAGGTGGGGTGATTGTGCAGTGTTATGTCTCCTCTGTCACCAAACCAGAGAAATACATTTCAATCTACCATTCCAAATTACATTACATTTTACTATTCATTGCATTACATTGAAATCACTATTCCAATTTACCATTCAAATAAGAAATACAATTAAAATGCAATAAAATTCTTGGTGAGAATACAGATATAAAGACTGAACATAGTGAGATAAGAAACCAATATAGAAGCATAGAATTGGAAGGGGTCTACAGGGTCATCTAGGCCAACCTCCTGCACAATGCAGGAAATTCACAAATACCTCCCCCCACACCCCCAGTGACCCTTGCTCTATGCCCAGAAGATGGCAACACAAAAACAAACCCTCCAGGATTCGTGGCCAAACTGGCCTGGAGAAAATTGCTTCCTGACCCTAAAGTGGTGATCAACATTTCCCTGGGCGTGTAACAAAAGGGCCACGAGAACTAAGCACTGAGGCAACCCTTCCTGTCCTCCCTCTCACGATCTAAGTTCACAGAATCAGCATTGCTGTCAGATGGCCAGCTAGCCTCTGTCTGAAAAAACTCCAAAGAAGGAGAGCCCACCACCTCCCGAGGAAGCCTGTCCCACTGAGGAACTGCTCTAACTGTCAAATAGTTCTTCCTAATATTTAGCCGAAAACTCTTCTGATTTCATTTCAATCCGCTGGTTCTGGTCCAACCTTCTGGGGCAACAGAAGACAACTCTGCACCATCCTCTGCATGGCAGCCCTTCAAGTGCTTGAAGATGGTTATCATATCACCTCTCAGTCATCTCTTCTTCAGGCTAAACATACTCAGCTCCCTCAACCTTTCCTCATAGGACTCAATCTCCAGACCCCTCACCATCTTCATTGCCCTCCTCTGAACATGTTTATAACCCTGTTAAGTTTGGGAGGCGGGGTTGTTCTGAGTGTTGTAATAACTTGCAACTAAGCAATTCCCCTTTCCAGTCTGTTCCTGAAGTTTCTCTATGATAAAACAGCTATTTTGAGGTCACACACTGAATGTCCTGGAAGACTGAAGTGTTCTCCTACAGGTTTCTCAGTCTTGTGATTCTTAATGTCAGATTTGTGTCTATTTAGGGTTTAACCTATTTTATTTAGGGTTTAACCTGCATATGGTTTAACCTGTTTACCCTGTGTAGAGAACCGAAGGGCATTATTGGCATTTAATGGCATATACAATGATAGATGTTGAGCAAGTGATAGTGCCTGAGATAGTGTAGTTGATGTTGTTAGGTCCAGTGATTGTGTTGTCCAAGTGTATGTAGCAGCAAAGTTGGCATCTGGGTTTATTGTGAGCTCTGGTCCCAGTGTTCATGTTCAAGTTAGATGTTGTACTATTGTGGGCAAGGAGTTGCTTAAGATTGAGGGGCTTCCTGTGCACAAGAAAAGGTTTGCCTCTCAGTACTTGTGAAAGAAAACTGCCATTATTCAGTAGAAGTTGTAAGTCACTGATGATGCGTTGAACTGTTTTGAGCTGAGAGCTGTACGTGACCACTAATGGTGTTCTGTTACTGTCTCTTTTGGGCCTGTCTTCTAATAGGCTTTCTCTGGGTATTCTGGCTTTGTTAATCTGTTTCTTGACCATCAGGTGGATATTTTAGTTCTTAAAAGGTTTGTTGTAGATCCCTCAGGTGAGAATCTCTGCCTGCAGGACTGGAGCAGATGTGGCTGTAGCGTAGAGCCTGGCTGTATACAGTGGATTGTTTGGTATATTTTGGATGGTGGCTGGATGCATGTAGGTATGTTCGTTGGTCAGTAGATTTCTGGTATAAGGTGGCATCTTTGTGTCCATCATGTATTTGTACAGTGGTGTCTAGAAAATATATTTCTTGCATAGATTGGTTCATTGTCAGGTAGATGCATAGGCTTTGATTGCCTGCAGAGGCTTTGATCGCCTTCTCCCAGCTGAACCACTCACGTGCTCCTGCTTTCCTTGGCACAGACCATAGAATCATAGAATCATATAGTTGGAAGGGACCTCCAGGGTCATCTAGTTGAGCACCCTGCACAATTCACAAATTCCTCCCCTTCGCACCCCCAGTAACTACTGTTCCACTCCCAGAATAGGACAACAAAAAAAAACCCCTCCAGGATCCCTGGCCAAACTGGCCTGGAGAAAAATTGCTTCCTGATCCCAAAGTGGCAATCAGCATTTCCCTCGGCATGTAAGAAAGGGCCACGAGAACTAAGCACTGAGGCAACCCTTCCTGCTTTCCTTCTCATGATCCGCCTAAATTCACAGAATCAGCATTGCTGTCAGAGGGCCACCTAGCCTCTGTTTGAAAACCTCCAAAGAAGGAGAGCCCACCACCTCCCAAGGAAGTCTGTTCCACTGAGGAACCGCTCTGTCCGGAAGTTCTTCCTGATGTTTAGCTGAAAACTCTTCTGATTTAATTTCAACCCACTGGTTCTGGTCCAACCTTCTGGGGCAACAGAAAACAATTTTGTACCATCCTCTATATGACAGCCCTTCAAGTACTTGAGCCAGCTTGACCGGAAAGGCGGGGTAGAAATGCAAATAATGAATAAATAAATAAATCACCTCTCAGTCATTTCCTCTCCAGGCTAAACATACCCAGCTTTTTCAACCTTGGTCTCCAGAGCCCTCACCATCTTCATTGCTCTCCTCTGGACACATTCCAGCTTATCTATTTCCTTCTTAAATTGTGGTGCCCAAAAGTGAACACAATACTTGAGGTGAGGTCTAACCAGAGCAGAGTAAAGTGGTACCATCACTTTGTGTGATCGGGACAGGATACTTCTGTTGATACAGCCCAAAATCACATTAGTCTTTTTAGCAACCACATCACACTGCCGACTCATGTTCAGTGTATGATCTACTAAGACCCCTAGATCTTTTTTTTCACATACTACTGCCAAGACAAGTCTCCCCCAACCTATAATTATGCATTTGGTTTTTCCTACCTAAATGCAGAACTTTACGTTTATCCCCACTGAAATTCATTTTATTTGTTTTAGCCCAGTTTTCCAGCCTGTCAAGATCCCCCTGTATCCTGAATCTGTCTTCTACCGTATTTGCTACCCCTCCCAATTTAGCATCATCTGTGAATTTAACAAATATTCCCTCTACCCCTTCATCCAAATCATTGATAAAGATGTTGAACAAAACAGGTCCCAAGACAGATCCTTGAGGCGTTTCGCTTGTCACTCCTCTTCAAGAAGATGAGGAACCATTCACAAACACTCTTTGGGTGTGATCTGTCAACCAGTTACAGAGCCACATAACAGTCATAGGATCCAAACCACATTTTTCCAATTTGTTAACAAATATATTATGTGGAACCTTATCAAAAGCCTTACTGAAATCAAGATAAACTATGGGTGCGATCACACGCACCCATTTGCCATGCAAAAGGGACAATTCATTGGTGGATCAAACCAGCACGATCACACCAGCACATCTGGGAAGTGTCCCACAACTGTCGTCAAATCGTCGCAAGATGTTTTGATCTGGCGGGGAACCAGAGTAAAAAACTACTAGTGAAAATGTGGTATCAAACAGTTTGCTGCGGGGCAAACTGATCACTCCAGCATGGAAGGGTGGCATCGTGGATAGCATGATCACATGCTATCCGGACGCCATGCTGTTGTTTTTTCCCCCCTTCTCCATGTGCGCATCTTTGAAAGCCCTTAGGGTAGGGAAGTGATTCATCAATCCCTCGTTTAAGCGCCTTGGAAACCAACCACACACAAAAAAAATCGCCCACTGTTGCATCTGATCATGCAGCGGCAAGCTGCCCCGGCAGGTCCACAGACCTCTGTGATCGCGCAACTGTGGGGCAAATTGCTCCGGGGCAAAAAAGCCTCGCTTCCCCTCTGGATTATCTCACTTGTGTGGAAGGGACCTATGTCTATAGCATTCCCCTAATCCAGCAAAAAGAAAGAGATAAGGTTAATCTGACGTGTCCTTGAGAAAACCTTGCTGGCTCTTAGTAAATCCTCAAGGACTGTGTCAGATAATGCTGCCATGGTTCCTGGGCAGGAGTTACCATCCCTTTCCTTCCTACATCGCTCAGGTGGAATGCTGAATTTTGTTTTTAGTGAAGCTGCCTTTTCGCTCGCCATCTAGCTCTGACCTTGGTGTCTGGTGCAGCTTCTTCCCTTGGGAACATAGAACTGTTATTTTAGGCACTTTGCTAGTATTTTGTGATTGGGGCTCTATGGTGGGGTTTTGCCTTGAATTCTGTATAACTGTCCATCCTTTGGGGAACTCTGGCCACTACTGACAAGAGCGTGTACAGATGACCCGCTACTATCTCAATAAACTACTTCTAGTTAAGTAACGTTGTTGGGACTGAGTCTGTGGGACTCTGACAGAGTGTCAGTAAGCCACTTCCAACACCTATGCTCCATACTTTACAATGGAAGACAGGGATTAAGATGGGGCACCCGTGCCCACAACTATGGGGACCAAAGTGCCAGTTACCACAGAGGAAGCTCCAGTGGTCCCTACAACTGTGATGCCCCACATCTTTCCACAGCGGCAGAGGGACCCCTACTCCTGGGCAAAGTTTTCAATGGTCCCAAACAAGACCTGGTCTGTTACCCCATGTTCGGCATTGCTTATGCGTTATGATCTCCAGCCAGGGAGAGGGTCTTTCCTAGGAGTGACTGCACCCAGTGGTGACCAATGGGCCCAGACAGAATGGAGGTTCGTGGACTTTTAAGAAATGCTGAGAGAGGAAGTGGTGGAAATTCTCCTGGATATCCCGTGATTGGTGGCTACCTCTATCCAGCATGAACTACAACTGCAAGCCCCTGTGGCCCCAGCAGTCCGTCCACCCACGCAACAAGTGGTTCCTGTTGGGGCCCCTGAACAGCCACCCAGGACAGGCACTGGCACAAGTGCCTGTACCCATGCCTGGTCTCACAGGACCAGCTGCCCTGGTTGCTCCACAACTAGAGTGACCTAAGGAACTTTTAAATGCTATGTTCGATGGGAACCCTGACAAGTTGTTGTCAGAGTCTCTAGTAATCAGCACTCAACAACAGTCCTTAAGTAAGTTCAGTTTATTGTAGTCAGTTTACTATACGTTCTCTAAACATTTCTGTGTTAAGACTGAAGAGGGAAAGCGGGAAAGGGATATTATATGGGGTTCAAATTGGGGTGTCAGATGGCTACAAGCCAATGAATGCCATGGTATCCTCATGCAGAAAATAACTGCTTTTACCAGCGAGCAGGAAACTTGCAAGATAAACCCGGGATCTTAAGTAAACAGGGACAAATGCTAGAGGAGCATTAAACAGCGACAAATGCTAGAGAAGAATCGAAAGTAACATTCCAGAGTTTACAACAGTATTTACAATTTGCTCCCCCCCTTTTCTTCATAGCGGCCACTCTCTCTCTCCCCCCACCTTTTATTTATGACAGCCTAGCTGACATCCTGCCCCCCTAAAGAGATCCCTCCTGGCTTCAAGGGGTACAAAGTGTGGAAAGCACTCAAGGGCATTGACAGGACAATCCTGGACCCATTCATTTTCTTCAGGATCGAAATCCTTCCACTTAACCAAGTAGAATAGACAGCCATGCCGTATTCTAGAGTCCAGAATCTAAGCCACCTCGTGATATGGTTCGTCATTCAGAATCAGAGGTGGAGGGGCAGGAGAGTGAGGACACCAAGCGTTTGGTCCAGGATCCTGCTCCAGAAGGCTGAAATGAAAGATTGGATGAACGTCCCGAAGGGATTTAGGCAGGGCCAATTCGACAGTCACTTTGTTGATTTTACACACCACAAGAAAAGGTCCCACATAACGCCAACCCAGTTTCCTACTGGGTTGCAGCCCCTTCAAGTTTTTAGTGGACAAATATACACAATCCCCCAGATTTATGTCCCAGGGTTCAGCCCAGTGCTTGTCAGCCTGAGACTTGTAATCGGCTTTGGCCTTATCAAGAGCCGCACGAATCACCGGCCACTGGTCCTGCAGACCATGCCACCAATCATGCAAGTCCCCCCTTGCAGGGGTGTCATCAGCTGTCTTCGTGTTCCTCTAATCCCGGCGTGGAGGTGAGTTCCTCCCAGTCTTTGTCAGATACACCCTCCTTGAACCTGGTGCTCCACAGAAGCACCTCCTTCTCCCCCGCTTTCGCCTGACCGTGAGTCATGACTGCCCCACCCAATTGTGAGGGTGTGAATATAGAGTCAATCACCTCTTCCCTCTGACTCGCATGTTAGGGTAGGCATGACAGGGCATTGGCCAGAAAGTTTGATTTTCCAGGGAGGTGGTAGAGGGTAAAACGGAATTTGGAGAAAAACTCCGCCCGTCTGAGCTGTTTGGCATTGAGACTCCGGGGGGTGCATAATGCCTCTAAATTCTTATGGTCAGTCCAAATTTCAAATGCTACCCGCACCCCCTCCAACCAATGTCACCATGTTGACAAAGCTAATTTAATAGCCACGGCTTACTTGTCCCACACTGTGCTCAGTAGTGCTGAACTTCTTAGAGATGTAAGCCAGGGGGTGAAGCCACCCATCTGCCCCCTCTTGCAAGATAGCCCCTCCCATTGCAACATCCGACGCGTCCACTTGGACAATGGATTTTTTATTCTCGTCGGGGTGGGCAAGCACTGGCTCAGAAGTGAAGAGCTTCTTCTTTTTTTTAAAAAAAATATTTTATTAAGTTTTTAACAGTTTAACAAGTTAACGCATACTATCATTAGTATATACAAAGAGTACCCACTTATTTCAACCAAAGATATAGTTTGGACCATGTCGGAGTTGGATCTGTCTTATTGTCCATATTCACTAAATAACTCAATTTATCCATTTCCGCCCAGCCCAACAGTTTACTAACTAGATCTAATTTGTGCGGGTGTGTTTTCCCAGAGTTTTTCCAACATTTGGCCCATAAAATCCGCTCTGCAGTCAGGCCAAATGGCATAACAAGGTATTCAAATTGCCCCAGGGGTGTGTTGAAAGCTGTCTTCGATTCATCCCCCTTCCTTATGCGCACTCTAAAGTAAGCATCCCGCAGATCTAGCTTAGTGAAGATTTTCCCTTTGGAAGCCTCTGCTAACAGATCTTTGACCAGTGGGAGGGGGTAGGCATTGGTAGCATTGAGCCTCCGGTAATCTGTACACAATCTGAGCCCGCCATCCTTCTTTTTCCAGAAGAGAACGGGAGCGGCATAAGGGGAGGAGGCGGGATGGATAAAGCCTCACGCCAATGAACTTTCGAAGCTTCTCTTTCTCTGCAGGGCTCATGGAATACAATTTTCACTTTGGTAACTTGTGCCCTGGTAATAGTTCAATAGCACAGTCACAATTTTGGGGGGGGGCAGTTCGTCTGCTTCTACCTCCCCAAAGACCTCTGCTAAATCTGCATACTTGTGGGGGATCCCCCCCCATTCTCCTCCACTAGGCAAGCAATCACTGGTTCTGCAGGAGGAGACTCACCCCACTCAGGTGACCACATGTGGGATTTACACCCTGGATCAACAAAATGCACCACCCCCTTGCTCCACTGGATGTAAGGATCATGTGCACACAGCCAAGGGCTCCCTAACACCATTGGGATCCAGGCATTGGGATTGATCACAAAAGGGCAGTACTCCCAATGTTCTCCCTCCCCCATCAGCAAGGGAATCGTCTGGTATTTACACAACTCCTGCATAGAGGAGCCCTACATCTGGACAAAAACTAATGGCTCTGGAAGCCTTTGAACTGGGGCCCCCAGCCCCATGACAAGAGATGGCCTGATTTATGTCCCTCGCGCAACCTGAGTTGATCAGTGCCCAGGCTCAAATCTGCATGCCCATGTCTCTGTTTAAAATGTTCACAGTCACAAACAAGATGGGGTCAGAACTGCTTACCATAGGCAGCGCCTGTGGCTCTCGGACCTGTTGTTTTGCGCCTCTTACAATAGGTCCCTGCCTTTTCCCGATGGCTCTTGTGTTTCCTTGCTGCTTGATGAGGTGCTTTACAGTTGCGTTGCCAGCTGCAATGCTTTTGGGAACTTTCCTTTCCCACTGCTGGGTCGCTTTGGGGTTCCCGTGGCTTTCAGAGGTATTGGAGGCTTTCTTCAGCTTTTGGAGGTGTTGGAGTTGCACTCGCCGGGCAGGCCACTGTGAAATGATTGGCTTCTCCACATTTAAGACAAAACCCTTGTCTCATCCGCTGTTCTTTAATTGGGCCTTTTCCTCTGGTCTGGGTCATCTTCGGAGGGGGGGGGGGGTTTTAGGGTACACCTGTGGCGTTCACATCTTGATCATCTGCAGGTGGTTCTCTGCATCCTCTGCTTCTCACATCCAGGCAGCCAGGGTGAGGGGCTGCACCATGTCCAGAATCTGGTGACTGAGCCCTGTCTGGAAGTGCTCCATCAGCAGGCGGTCCTGACTCGCAATCAGGCAAAAGTGAGGGGGGGAGAAGGCGGGGAATTCATGAAGTACCAAATTCAAGGAGGGTGTGTTTGGCAAAGTCCAGGAGGAACTTGCCTCCATGCCGGGATGGGAAGAACACGAAGATGGCTGTTGGTATAAGGGGTCCAAAGTATTCGTGCCTGTTTCTATGCAGGGGAAGGTGATGCGCTGGGGCCACAAATCCCAACTAGCTGGACATTTTGGGTTTCTGAAGTCTTTGCATTTGCTGCAACACCAGTTTTGGTGGCCACATATGAGGGTGGACATTTTCCAATATGTTACTTCATTCCCTACCTGTCTGACGTGCAAACAGTGAGGGGGGAAACCTCCTGGGTTGTTGAAACCTTTAGAAACCCCATCCAGACCTTGGGAAGTGATTTCGATAGATTTTATTACTGACTTGCCCCCCAGCAAGGGAAAGACTGTGATATGGGTGGTGCT
Source organism: Lepidodactylus listeri (assembly GCA_029233225.1). NCBI lineage: Eukaryota > Metazoa > Chordata > Lepidosauria > Squamata > Gekkonidae > Lepidodactylus > Lepidodactylus listeri. The sequence continues at coordinate 72,021,691 of JARCFY010000013.1, forward strand.
GGATTCATTCTTGAAGCAGGCACACTTTGTTCCATTCAAGCGGCTACCCACTGCTAAGGCTTTAGCAAAGATGTTTATACACCACATTGTTAAACTCCACTGTTTTCCGAGGTAGGTAATCTTGGACAGAGGAACACAATTTGTTGCCAAATTTTGGAAAGAACTTTTGCACCTGTTAGAAATTGAAAAAGGACTCAGTAGTGCTTACCATCCAGAGACTGATGGCCAGAGAGAATTAATCAAATACTGAAACAATTTCTTAGGTGTTTTACCAATTATCACCAAGGTGGACTTGTTGCCTTATGCAGAATACAGCTACAACAACTTCGTGCATTCTTTCACAGGGGTGTCCCCATTTATGGCCGAGAGGCGGGGAGGGCGGGATACAAATTCAATAAATAAATAAATAAAAATAAATGCCAGATGACACCCTTGCAAAGGGGGGAGACTTGCATGATTGGTGGTGCAGTCTGCAGGACCAGTGGCCAGTGATTCGTAAGGCCCTTGATAAGGCCCTGCCCACCCCCGCCTCTGATTCTGAATGACGAACCACATGAGGAGGTGGCACATATTCTGGACTCTAAACTATGGCGTGGCCATCTATTCTACTTGGTTAGGTGGAAGGATTTCGGGCCTGAAGAAAATGAATGGGTCCAGGATTGCCATGTCAATGCCCCTAAGTTGTTACATGCTTTCCACTCTTTGTACCCTTTGAAGCCGGGAGGGACCACTTTAGGGGGCAGAATGTTAGCTAGGCTGCCATAAAACAAAGGCGGGGGTAAAGAGACTGGCTGCTATAAAGAGGGAGGGGAGGTAGTTGACACTGGGATGCTAACTTTTGATTCTCCTCTAGCATTTGTCTTTGTTTTGACAAGATCTCTGGTTTCTCTTGTGAGTTTCCTGCTGGGAACTAAGAGCTGTTACTTTCCGAGCTAAGGTAACCAGGCATTCATTGGCTTGTGGCCATCTGACGACCCAAGTTTGAATCCCGTATAAAATCCCATTCCCGCTTTCCCTCTTTAGTCTTAACACAGATAGTGTTTAGAGCAATGTAGTAACCTGACTAAATAAACTGATTCTGCTTAAGGAATGTTGTTGAGTGCTGATTACTAGAGACTCTGACACATACTTAGAAATGTCTCCTCGCATTCAGGGCCACCTATATGGTCTCTTTATTAGATTCAAAGTCTTTAGATATCCAAAATGTCCCAAAAGTGTATTATCATGCCCCATTTTTAATATTTCCCCCCCTAAGGGTTTCAGGGACAAATAATTTGTTTTGCTGGTACCAGCAACCATCCTCTCTTCTCTCTAGAGTCCCATCCTTCTCAATCTCTGCTTTGTCTTGCTCAGAAAAAGCAGCTTTGCATTTTTGCATCCAAGGCTGTGTGTCCATAGGAGTTTCTTTTCTTGCCTGGCTCCATGTTACCACTGCTCCCCCCCAACTGTGTGGGCGTGAACATGGTATCTATGACCTCATCATGCTGGCTGGCGTGTTGGGGAAAGTGGGACAGAGCATCTGCCAGGGAGTTGGCAGGGGGCGGGTGTAGCATATGCCTGCCTTTCATGGCCTCCCTGCCTGGGCACTAGGGGGTCTGAGGCCAACTCCAGATAATGGAACTCCCCATTTTGGATGTGTTTGGAGATTTGGGGGAAAATTGAGATATATGTAGAACCCTGGGAATATATGCTGTTGGGTGGAGCAATGAAATACTTCATTTGCATATTGGGAGGAGTGTGCGAGTGAATGACAGAAGAAAAAGCAACAACCGACTTCCGGAAGAGATGCGCCTAATGGCGGATGCCACTCTCCGCTTGAGTGGGAGGGGCGGTCCGTGCCCGGTGGGAAGAAGGGGCTCTGGACTGGTGCCGAGCCCCCAGAGACCTCAGTGAAGGGGCTCTGCCTGGGGTGGCACGAGAAGGGATCTCTCCCAATGGTGGTGACCGAGGGAACGAGGTCCCCCTCATCACCCCCGTAGGTTCCTGTGAGAGTTCTGCTCAAAGTAGTCAAGGATCAGATCTTGGTTGGTTAACCACAGTTCTTTATTACCTATTCCTACATTAGTACAGCATCTCGGGTTATTGTCAGAGATGAGACAAATAATACAAGCGGGTCTATTATACCATTCCAAGGAGTTTGAATTACCCATAGATAGCCAATCCCCTTAAGGGAAAATTGGCGGGCAAAAAGGTGGCTTGACCGTTTGGTTCACACAGGAAAAAAGTGAGGTGTTAAGCAGTAAATTTCCCTTCTCAAACCAGACCCCTCAGATGTAGCGAGTTCACATAACAATTCATGGCTCCAAGGTTCTTTTGCATGAGATAAGAGATGAGAGGCATCCTCCCCTTGAAGTTACTGCCGGGGCAGCTGGAATGCGGAGGCAGAGATGAGAGGCCTCCTTGTTCTCACAAATCATGGTTGTCACCCCCCCGACCAAGACAGGATTAATACATTATGGTTACATAGGTTCTAATACACTCTAGATACATAGGACAGCTGAAGACATGCATGCAAGAATACATTGGCTGAATTGACAGATTCTGACACCCTGCCCTCCCCATAATTCTCTTCACCTAGCTTTATCAGGGAACATTTTATGAAACAGTTTAGTCAGCTTAGGAGCATGAACATGTTCTGAGCGAATCCATTCATTGTGTTCTGGGCCGAAATCTAACCACCTAACTAAGTAATATAATCGGCCTCTTCGCATCTTGGAGTCAAGGATTTCAGTTATCTCGAAGTGAGGACTCCCCTCCTTCATCAGTGGAGGAGGAATTGGAGGAACTGGATGCCAAGCGTTCGGCCCAGGATCTTTCTTCAACAGGCTGAAATGAAACACAGGGTGCACAGAACTCAGTGATTTAGGCAGTTCCAGTTCAAAAGACACATCAGAGATTTTGCGTAGCACTTTATAAGGCCCAACATATTTCCATCCCAGTTTCCTGCTGGGCTGCAGCCCATGGATATTTTTGGTAGAGAGATAGACAGAATCCCCAGGTTGAAGATCCCATCCCGGTGCTCGCCCTCGATCCGCATATTTTTTGTAGTCCTCTTTGGCATGGTCCAATGCTTTGCCTATTAATGGCCATGAGTCTTGGAGACTGGACCACCACTTCTTGAAATCCGAGGGGGGGGCTTGAGGGGCCTCCTCAATAGTAGGCAATGGTTTCCCTTCGAAACCCCCCACTGCCATGAAAGGGGAAACTCCTGTGGATGAGTGCACTGCATTATTGTAACTATATTCTGCAAATGGCAGCAATTCCACCCAGTTATCCTGGTGATAATTTGTGTAACATCTCAGGAATTGCTCTAGAATTTGATTAGTTCGTTCGGATTGGCCGTCGGTCTCTGGGTGGTAACCCGAGCTTAGGGCGGGTTCTATATCCATTAGTTTCAAAAGCTCCCGCCAGAAGGTGGCAACGAACTGACTACCGCGGTCGGAAACCACTCTCTTCGGAAAAGCGTGTAATTTGATCACGTGATTGAAGAAAGCTTTGGCCATCCCTTTGGCTGTGGGCAATTGCTTGAAGGGGGTGAAATGCGCTTGCTTTGAAAAAGTGTCTACCACCACCCAAATCACTGTTTTTCCCTTAGAGGGGGGCAAATTAGTGATAAAGTCCATGGCTATAGTTTCCCAGGGTCTTGACGCGGTGGGTAGGGGGTGCAATAATCCCGGGACTTCCCCCCCCCCCCGTTTTTTGCACATTAAACAGGTCTGACATGCCGAGACGAAGTCTGAGACGTCTCGGCGCATGCGCGGCCACCAGAACTGACGCTGGATCAAATTAAGAGTCTTTAGGAAACCGAAGTGCCCAGCTAGCTTTGATGAGTGGCAGTGTAACAAGATTTCCTTGCGCTTGGCCTTAGGCACCACTAGTTTGTCCCCATGTAGCCAACAGTGGTCTTCCCTCTTGGAACATTCCTCCAAAGCTTCCAGTTCCTCTATCTCTTCAGGAGCATAATCCCCCCCCCAATTGCATTTCCCAATGTCCAACCCTGCCTTCTTGGCTTGGCTCCGGGTGACTACCACCCCTCCTAGTTGTTGGGGGGAGAACATGGAATCAAACACTTCTTCCTTTACACTCTCATGTTGGGGCAACCTGGACAACGCGTCTGCCAAGGAGTTAGCCTTCCCAGGAAAATGTTTAAGCACAAAGTTAAACTTGGAAAAGAAATCAGCCCATCGCAGCTGCTTAGCGTTGAGGGATCGCTGAGTGCGCAACGCCTCCAGATTCTTATGATCAGTCCATATTTCAAACGGAGTTTGCGCTCCTTCCAGCCAATGGCGCCACGTAGTGAGCGCTAACCTAATGGCTGCGGCTTCCTTGTCCCACACTGACCAATTCCTTTCCGTCTCGTTAAATTTTTTTGAAATGTAAGCCAAGGGGTGCAATTTCCCTTCCGAGTCACTTTGTAATATGGCCCCCCCCATGGCTACATCAGAAGCATCTACATGAACTATAAAATCCTTCGTTTCGTCAGGGTGTGCTAGAATGGGCTCTGAAGTGAAAAGAGTCTTTAAAGTCTCAAACGCCCGCTGACACTCCCCGTTCCAAGCCAACTTTTCTCCTGGCTTCCCGGCCTCGGGCCCCTTCCCCTTTGTTTTTAATAAGTCCGTCAAGGGGAGAGTGACTTTGGCAAAGTCCTTGATGAAGGTTCGGTAAAAGTTACAAAATCCCAAGAGGCTTTGCAATTGCTTTCTCGTTCGCGGAGCCTCCCATTGCACCACAGCCTCCACCTTCCCCGGGTCCATCTCCAACCCCTTCTGAGAAATGCGGTAGCCCAGGAAGTCCACAGACTCACGGTGAAACTCACACTTAGACAGTTTCACATATAGCTGGTTTTTTAGTAAGGTTGAGAGGACTTCCCTGACCAAAGTCACATGCGCCTTCTTATCAGTAGAATAGATCAAGATATCATCTATGTAACATAACACGCCCTTAAACAGGTGCTTGTGCAACACTTCGTTGATTAAACTCATAAAGACCCCGGGCGCGCCACTTAAGCCGAACGGCATCACTAGATATTCAAATTGCCCCAAGGGGGTATTAAAGGCAGTCTTAGATTCATCCCCTTCCCTGATGCGCACCCTGAAATAGGCATCTCGTAGATCCAACTTGGTAAAAATCCTCCCCTTGGCCGCTTCCGCCAAGAGGTCCTTTATTAACGGGAGGGGGTAAGCGTTAGTGGTGGAGACTGCATTCAACCCCCGGTAGTCAGTGCATAGTCGTAAGCCCCCATCCTTTTTCTTTCGGAACAGCACTGGCGCCGCAAAGGGGGATTTGGCTGGGCGGATGAACCCCCGTGCTAAGTTTTTGTCCAAGAACTTTCGCAACTCTTCCCGTTCCATCGGGCTCATGGAGTATAATTTCCCTTTTGGGAGTTTTTCTCCTGGGAGGAGTTCTATGGCACAGTCCGACAGTCGATGGGGGGGCAACTCATCCGCCTCAGTCTCGCTGAACACTTCCAGCAAGTCTCTATACTCTTTAGGCACCATGGTAGGGGTGACAGCGAGCGCGGGGGCCGGGAGAGGAGGGGTTGGAGGTCCAGGTCCCCATCCTGGGTCCCACCTATGACTCTGGCAGCGTTCGTCCACCCACGAAATTTTCCCTTCGCTCCATTTTATGTAAGGGTCGTGCGCCCCGAGCCAAGGGCTGCCCAACACCATAGGGAACTGGGCGTTTGGGGTGATGACGAAAGCCCGCTTCTCCCAGTGCTCCCCCGTCCCCAAAATCAAGCTCTCAGTCTCTGCTGTGCATTCCTCCTTCATCTCCGACCCATCCATCTGAGTGAACTTCAGGGGTTCCAATAACGGGGTGACTTTGGGTCCCAGCCCTTCCACTACTAGGGGGCTGATCAGGTCTCGCGCACACCCAGAGTCAATTAAAGCGCGAACCCGCATGTGGGTACCCGATCCAGGGGTCACCACTGTCACTACCATATATAACAGGGGGCCGGGGATGCTCACCGGAGATGGCGCTTCTTGGCGGGGGACCTGCAGCTCTGCGCCGCTCACTGCAGGCCGTTGGAGTTTCCCGACATCTGCGTTTCCATCAGCTCCAGCTCTCCCTGGTCACCGGCCACTCCTTCCAGCTGCAACGCCCGAGGTTTCATTGGTGTTTTTCCACGGCTAGGGGTGCTCCCCGCTCCGGGGGTTGAGGTCTTCGGGCCTTTCCCCCCTCCTCGTGGGCAAGCGGAGGCGAAATGGCCACTCTCCCCACACTTCATACACAACCCTTGTCGAAATCTCGCATCTCGGACATCTTGCACACTGGATCGGGGCTTCGCTCTGGGGGCTGCTTTGCTGGCCCCCGTTACCGACGCTCCCATCTTGATCAGGGCGAATCGCTCCTCCATGTCGATGGCAGCTCTCATCCAGGTGGCCAGGGTGCCCGGGCGGCCCCCCAACAGCACGGTCTCGTAGATCTCCGGATTCAGGCCCTCCCAATACTTCTCCATGAATAGCTCCTCGGGCCACCCATGGATCTTGGCCGCGATGCGCCTGAACTTGTCAGTGTAGTCCCTCACCGACGATCTCCCCTGGAACAGCTTTCTTAGTTGATTTCGTGCCTTTTCCTCACCCAGGGGGTCCTCGAACTGATGACGGAGGGCCCACATGAAGTTGTTCAGGGAACGCAGTTCAGGTCCGGGGTTGTCGTGCAGGCTCACATACCAGTCGCTGGCAGTGTCTTTCAGCTTGGACCCGATGTAGCCAATCCGTTCTTTCTCGGTGGGATAGAGGTGGCCCCAACTGTCCAGGAATCTCCCTATCTCCAGCATGAAGAAACGTAGCTTCTCCGGGTCCCCATCGAAAGTGGTCGTCAAAGGGTCGGAGGGGGCTGGGCAGGCGGCCGGCGCGGCCGGGACCGGGGCAGGCACTGGAACGGGCCCTGGCGCTGGAACCGGGACGACCGGCTGGACTGGCTGCGCCGGGAGAGCGGGCGCCTGCGGCTGGACCGGAACCCCTCCGGGCGCTGGCGGTTGGAGTGGGGCTCCTACCCCTTGAGCGGGGAGGGCTCCTTGCACTGCCCTCATAGCGTCGCGAAATTGGTGCTGGAGATCGAGGGCCAACTCGCGGAGCTCGGCGGTGAGTTGAAGCCGCAGATCTCCCATCATCTGATCCAAGGGGACCGTCTGCTCCTCGCGATACGGATCGGGCCCATACAGATCCATCCCCTCTCCTTCGAGAGGCGGGCGACGCGGCCCTCCACGATAGATCGGCTCGCGGTCGTCTCCTAGGTAGCTCGGTCTCCCTCGATCGAGCTGGTCTCCGGTGAGCGAAACCCTCACCCCTTTCCGGTCGTGCACCCACGAATCCATGGTACGCGGACCGAAATGGCTCCATGCGTACTTGGGGGTCACGCTCTGATGAGTAACCGGGCGGCGTGGGATGTAGTAAGCCCCCTGGCTCGTGGTCACCGGCACTTCGGGACCTCCTCCGCTGCCACCACCCCCGTTCCCCGGGTCCGCCGGGGTAGCGGGAGTCTCTTCTGGAGTAGTAGGCTTGAGGGGGACCGCGTCGTCGTCTGACATGGTCAGGAACGGCTGAGTCCCAATCACAGATCTCTGACAATCTGTGAGAGTTCTGCTCAAAGTAGTCAAGGATCAGATCTTGGTTGGTTAACCACAGTTCTTTATTACCTATTCCTACATTAGTACAGCATCTCGGGTTATTGTCAGAGATGAGACAAATAATACAAGCGGGTCTATTATACCATTCCAAGGAGTTTGAATTACCCATAGATAGCCAATCCCCTTAAGGGAAAATTGGCGGGCAAAAAGGTGGCTTGACCGTTTGGTTCACACAGGAAAAAAGTGAGGTGTTAAGCAGTAAATTTCCCTTCTCAAACCAGACCCCTCAGATGTAGCGAGTTCACATAACAATTCATGGCTCCAAGGTTCTTTTGCATGAGATAAGAGATGAGAGGCATCCTCCCCTTGAAGTTACTGCCGGGGCAGCTGGAATGCGGAGGCAGAGATGAGAGGCCTCCTTGTTCTCACAAATCATGGTTAATACATCAGACAGGATTAATACATTATGGTTACATAGGTTCTAATACACTCTAGATACATAGGACAGCTGAAGACATGCATGCAAGAATACATTGGCTGAATTGACAGATTCTGACAGTTCCCCCACCACGGAAGCCTTTTATGGCTGCAAGCGCAAACCGAGAAGCAGCAGAGAATGCAAGGCGATGAAACTACAACCCTCCCAATACACAAGGTGAAAACGTGAGTCTCAAAGAAGGACTGTAAAATAAGCAGGGAGGGGGGTGGATGGAGTAAAAATCCCCCCCCCTCCACTACTGAAGCGTACTTACGGGACTTTCCCATGGCGTTACTGAATGTACAAAAGCGTTTGCAAGTTGCTGGAGGGCAGGATCGCATGCTTGAAGATAAAAGCTTTAAAACGATATAAGTGCCGTTAAGAAAATCACTTCTTCTATCCATCTTATCTAATTGTAAACAAGAGCGAAGAAGCAACAATGGCGGGGAAACCGAAACCTTTCCCCAAACCAGGAAGCGTTCCTCCGAGTTCAAAGGCCGACACCACAGAGATGAGCACAATGCTTTCCACGTTATTGCAACCCCTGGTGGACCAAATGACTACTCTCAATGCAAAAATGGATACAATGCAAAAGGAGCTAAAAGAGTCAAATAAGAAAACAGAAAAACTGCAACAGGACCTTTTGGAGGTGAAAGCATCTACAAATAAGCAGGACTTAAGACTGCAAAAAATAGAGAAGGACAAGGCTATTCAACATGATACCCTGCTGAAATTACAGATGGAACGCCCAATTTTTTTCCTACGACTTCAGAATGTTCCTGAAAAAAAAGGAGAAGATCTTAAAAAACTGTTAAGTGAAGCACTAGCGCCTTTAACAGGTTTGAAAGCAGAAGAAATAATAAGCGACATGGATTTGGTCTATAGGACCTACCCAGTATATATTAAAAAGAATAAACTGCCTGGCGAAAGAATGATAAGATTCTCCAAAAAATCTACAAGAGATGTGGTGTTAAAAGCCACCAACAGAACAACACTGAAGATCCAGGAAGAGGAAATTAAAGTTTTGAAGGACATACCATTTGAAATAAGAAAAAGAAGAAAAGCCTACAAAAAATTAACGATATGGCTTCAGTTTGAGTCAATTGTATATCGTTGGAATACTCCAGAGGGACTAAGTTTCAGTTTCAAAGGCAAAGATTATAAAATTGACTCTGTTGAACAAGCAAATAAATTCCTTGAAAAAGACAAAGAAAAGAAAGCAGAGAGAGACTCAGATGACTCACAAGTATTGCAAGAAAGTACCTACGGCTTTGACAGCTCTAAAAGTGAAGAAGAAATATCAGACTCGGAAAAGGGAGCTGCTGCTCCCAAATCAAAGACTGAGATTAAAAAGACAAGAAGAGGACAGAAGAAGAAATGACTGTTAAAAGGTTTTAATAAGCTTGTGCATTATATAAGAATTTAAAATTTTTGTTAAGCGTTTCTTCAATAACATGTGTACTAGCCAAACAGCTTTTGATTTACTGTAGTAACAAAATATTTGAATAATTGAACCAAGGTATTCTGAGATGTTTCAGAATTTTTGTAACCTGATATAATTAAGCAATTCACACAGTATTCTCTGTATAAGATAATGTAGCTTAGTAAGTAGCGTGATAGAATGTAAAAATAGATAAAAATCAATAAAAAAATTTTATAAAAAGAAAAAGAAAAAGCAACAACCAACAACCTGGGTAAGGGGTGAAGAAGCTTTTGTCTGGTGTGGGCCCTCCCTGATGGACAGGACTTCTTCTGGAGGAAGTGAGCCCCCAGACATATTATTATATGAATTAGAAAATGTATGATAAATTTCATCATATATAATTATGTGTAGCAAAAAAAGTATTTCTATATGATTCCTTATCATTTCTATATGATTCCTTAACAGTCAGACTCTAGTGCTGCAGGCTAATCAAAGCCAGCAGAAGGCACGGATTTTTGATTCTAGAACTGGAAACTAGATTTGTGGGCTCCGTGTGGGCTTGGGGAGGGAGAAGGAGGCAAGATTTCCTCTTTCACCTCTTCCATCAGCACAACAGGACAGGCAGAGTGAAATTGCCCTCCTCCATCGTGAAGCCCCAGACCCCAAACCTTTCATTGGGGAGGAGGTGAGCCAGTGGTGCTCCTACTACTGGTGGCCACTGGGATCCCACCCATCATTGTTGCATGTGGTGGTGGTGGCAGTGGTGTGTGTGTGTGTGTATTCAGACTTCGCTTGTGGACTGATAATGAGGGGACTACAGTAGTCAGGGTATATCTTTGTACAGTGAAATTTGAGGCATACCTTTCCTGTTTCTACATTTCTCCAATATGGGAGAGGCAAAGCAAATGGAATGGGGAGTGGGTCCTCTTCTGACTTGGATTTGTGCAGGGCTGCCAACTTTGGACTGGGAAATTCCTTGAGATTTGGGGGTGGAGCCAGGGGAGGGACCTCAGCCATAGAGTCCACCCTCCAAAGCAGCTATTTTCTCCAGAGGAATGGAGCTCTGTCATTTGGAGATTAGTTGCAATTCTGAGGGATCTCCAGGCCTTGCCTGGGGGCTGGCAACCCTAATTTGTGCTAGCTATGTTTATAGGATACAAGTTTTATTTGCTAATACTTACCTGTTTATTGATTTATTTAGCAACATTCTAGACTGCCACTCCAGAGAACCAGCTCAAGGTGGCTTCTATAGACGTCTTCTGTGAATATTCCTTGGCAATGGTATTTATATAAATCATTAGTTCTTAAAGAGGAAGTTTACACCATCTCAAAACAAGCAAGGATTTGGAATCTGTAAGTATATTTGATCCCCACTAATGGAATTCTTGTTGTTACTTGTCTTCCTCAGCCGTGAATTCCTTTCCTTCAGAGGGCGGCTGTTGCCCCCCTCCCCCCATATTCCGTTCCCCTAACCCACATAAAAGGCTCTTCTCCAGCCGCCATGGCTCTGTTTAGCCTGATCCTTGTCTCCCAGGCTGGACCGAATGCCATGGCAGAGTCAGAGATGTCCGACACATGTGCCCACAGCAGTCGTTAAATATATATATATATAGGGGATTGAAAATATAGACCCAGATCTCCTCCACCATGTTCCTCAGAATACTGTCGTGATGTGGAACATCTCTGGGTTGGATTTCAGAAAAAGAACAGCCACCTTCAGCTTTTTCTCATATCTTTTGGACATCAATCCCCCTCCAAGTCCAGACACAAATGATTTTGTGTCCTTTTGGAGATCTAGGCCAGAAGCTTCCAGTTGTACAGGATCCTGCTGCTTCAGAGAACTCATTTGACATTGTTCCATGTTGACTTTGGCTCAGGGGCTTCATTTAGGAAGGCAGAAATTATGGGAGTTCATAACTTCTTTGCAAAACCCAGGGACTTTTAAAATACAAAACTCCACCCTTGAAAGAAAAACAAACAAGAAGGCACAGCCATGTGTCAGAGGCACCCGACCCTGCTCTCCTGTTTAATCTACCGTTTGAAGCCCACTGACTCCTGGGGACTGAGTGGCGAGGTTCCCGCGCAGCTCAAGGTGGCAGCGTCTGGGTTCCTTTTGCTTTAAGCTGTGCCCGGTTGTCACGGGGGAAGGGATCGCTGAATAAAGTCACCTTTAGATGAGGGACCATCATGGTGATTCATGCCCATGGATCCTTCAGGGTAGCTTTGGGGAAGACCACCCGCAAAGAAAGACAGGAAATGAAAGACAGGGGCTTTTTCCCTGGAACAAGTAGCTTTAGGGAATCATTTTTTCATTGGAAAGGTTTTCCATAAAATGTAAGTTATTGCATATAATTATTGTGGCATATATTCTGATTACTATATACAATCATATATTTGGAAGAAATAATTCTGTAATTCTTCCATACGCAGGGCTCATTTTGTAGCAGGAGCTCCTTTGCATATTAGGCCACACACCCCTGATGTAGCCAATCCTCCAAGAGCTTACAGTAGCCCCTGTAAGAAGAGCTCTGTAAGCTCTTGGAGGATTGGCTACATTAGGGGTATGTGGCCTATTATGCAAAGGAGCTCCTGCTACGAAGTGAACCCTGTCCATACAAAATAAAGAAAATACACGGCGGTCTCATGTGAACACAGCTGGTCAGGCCAAAGGGAGGAGTTTCCCCTTCCGCTTGGGCAGCATTTTGCAGGTCCAGCTGTGCTGAAGTTGGGTCTGAGACGGTGGCTGTGGTGTCCTGATGGGTTCCAGGTGGAGTCCAGGAGCAGGATCAGACCATCAGACATGTCGATGTGTTGCATTCTGAGTCTTCTGAAGAATCTTCAGGTGTCCTGTTGCTATTTTCTAAAGATGGTTTCTCTATTTATTTTTATTTACAAAATGTATATTCCACCTTTCTGCCTTTCCAAGGGCCATCAAGATGGCTAACAATTTAAAGGTACATGATAAAATTATACTATAAAACCATTGTAATAAAAACACATTATAAAACCAGTTGTGTCCGGTGATCCCAGGAGGCCTCAGCAGAAGCAGGGGAGGAGGGACTCGGCGCTTCTCTTCCCAGTCTCCCTGCAGGGGGTTCAGGGCCCACTAAGCATCTGCAGAACCAGGCCAGGATGACCCTGGCCTGGGGCTCGAGAAACAGCTCAGGTAAGGACTGTTATGCCGCATTCCAATATCCAAGTTACCTGCCCTACTGGTATGGTTAATAATGAGGCCTTCAGCCAAATGGAACCGGGTGCTGGCTGTTTGCTTCCACTAGCATAATAATATAAAGTACACAATTAAAACAACGGTAAAAAGAGTTTAAAAATGGAATACATATAAAACTATTAAAACTTTGGTTAGGAAGGAGGGATCATTGAGGGAATGCCAAACAAAGCAAAAAGTCTTCACCCACAGGTGAAAGACGGCCACAGAAGGAGGGAGACGGATCTCCCTGATCAGAGATCTGGCATCATGACTGAGAGGCCCTCTCCTGGGTTGCCCCCTGCCTCATCTCAGAATACTCTGTAAAGCACTATCTTTCCTATTATATAAAGCCATTTTCAAGATTCCATGGGGCAAGATTCCATGGGGCGCCAAAATCAGTAGGCTGGATGGACTGCCACTCAAAAGGGGGTCCCTGGCCACTGGCTGCATTCTCTCCCTGCTTTGCCTCAGGCCAGTGTCCCAGCCTCAGTCTGGAGGGAGCCAGCAAAGGGGAAGGACCGACTGGGTGCTGGGTCCATTCTTCTGCTCCGCCTACAGCCAGGTGGGTCTAACTGTCCCCTCAGTGGCCTGCTCCTGTCAGTGAAAAGACAACGGATTCTCAGCATAACCCCCTCCCCCGCACACTGTCAGCGTGCCCAGAATAAACTGTCAGAATAAACTGTCAGAAACAGGGGGCCGTTTCACACAGTACCCCGTAGCGCTTCAGGAACTGAAGAATGCTTGGGAGGAGGTTTCAAGGTAAACCGGCTCAGGAATGCTTCCCCAATGGGAGAGGCATGTTTCTGTGTGAAAGGGCCAATATGTTCCATTAGGGAACCGGTACTAATAAGGTTCTGGGTAAAATGCCTGACAGAAACCGTTACTGAAGAGTTCCTGAAACGGAACATATTGGCTGTGTGAAATTCCTCAGGCCCTCTCTCCTGCTTAGCACCACCATGGCTGGCTGGCTAATGAGGTGGGCTAGCAACCATCAAACTGTTCCCTTCAACCTCCTGCTGTGCAGCTGACTTCCCCCTAGGGTTGCCAATCTCCAGGTGGGACCTGGAGATCTCCCGCTGTTACAATTGATCTCCAGATGACAGAGATCAGTTCCCCAGGAGAAACTGGCTGCTTTGGAGGGTAGACCTTATGGCATTACAGCTTGCTGAGTCCTTCCATCCCCCCCCCCCCAAAAAAAGCTGCCCTCCACAGGATCCATCCCCCAAATCTTCAGGTATTTCCATCATAGGGTTGCCAGGTCTGGGTTGGAAAATACCTGGAGACTTTGATGGATCCAGGAGAGGGGGGGTTGGGGGAGGGATGGGGCCTCAGCATGGTACAATGCCCTTAGAGTCCACCCTCCAAAGCAGCCATATTCTCCAGGGGAGCTGATCTCTGTCAGCTGGAGATCCATTGTAAAAGCAGGAGATCCCCAGGCCCCACCTGGAGGTTGGGAACCCTATTCCATCATCAGAGCCGGAAATTATCCCCTCAGTGCCCATTGCTAGGCAACCAAGCTTGCTTCTCTGAAAGCCCCTTTCCACACCTATGTTGGCCTTTGGGAGAAAACTCATTGGGGCCAGCTGAACAGAATGCCATAGAGGCCACCCTCCAAAGCAGTCATTTTCTCCAAGGGAGGGGGGAGGATCTGTTGTCTGGAGTTCAATTGTGATACCTGGCGATCTTCAGGCTCCACCTGGAGGTTGGCTACCCTAGGCGTTTTTGTTTGTGTGTTTGTGTGTGTGTTTATGTGCGTGTTTGTGTGTGTGTTTGGTTGTGTGTGTAGTGAAGAGGCTTGAAAAAAAAATGGCAGTCTGAAATGGCAAACCACTCCAAAGACAGCTCCAAAATGGTAGGGGAAGGGCTGTCTGAAACAGCTGTCACTGTACCAGTTTATTACAAGCCGGTAAGCATGATCTGCTATACCCATTGTTGCCAGTCTCCAGGGGAGGGATGGAGATTACGCTTAATTACAACTGCTCTTCAGATGGCAGAGATCTTCTCCTGGAGAAAATGGTGGACTCTGTGTCATTATACCCTGTTGAGATCGCCACAGCAAATTGACGCTGAGTGCCCAAGGCCAGGGCACTTTCCCAGAGCCTCTTTCTAGAGCCTGTTTTATTTATTTCCACAACGGGCCTTATTCCTAGTTAAAGAATAATGGTGTTTTACAGAGTTCCTGCTTCAGCCTGGCTCTCTCCTTCATGCCATTTGTCCCGTGAGTTCCCTGTGGCTGCAAACACACTCAAAGGCTGCCGTGCATCAGGTGGACCTCCCAGCAGACATTGGGGAGGTCTGGAATGTGCAGTTCCATTCAATAAAGAAGGGGAACTGTT
The DNA here is from genome assembly GCA_029233225.1 of Lepidodactylus listeri. Taxonomy (NCBI): domain Eukaryota; kingdom Metazoa; phylum Chordata; class Lepidosauria; order Squamata; family Gekkonidae; genus Lepidodactylus; species Lepidodactylus listeri. The sequence goes on from JARCFY010000013.1 coordinate 72,036,709, forward strand.
GAGGGAAAGCAAAGGGGAAGGCTCCATATGGCAGCCTAAAGGTGTGTGAAGCACAACTGCCCCTGTGCAGCACTCAGCATGAGTCTGCCTGTGCGGCTCCAGCTTTGCCAGCCAGCGAGGAGGGGAAAGCGCAGTCTGTGGGGTCTTGGAAACAAAGACAAGTGAAGGGGGGAAAGACTCTTTTCAGACCGCAGGGTTTGTTTTGTTTTTGCATTATAGCACTACCATTTGCACTTTGGAATATAATTTCATTGCATGTCAAGTGACAAAACAAAGAATAATTAAACACAGTTATAGGAAACAATTTTTCAGGAATCCAAAGAAGTGAAAATTAGGTAACACCCATGGCATTGCATGGTTAATTGCTCTGAAAACCGTTAAAAGGCCAACTATTTGTAACTGAGAAATAAAATTATCTATTGTTTAATAAGATTTTTCATTGCCTTGATAACCCACAGTATGTTTAATTTTTTTTCCTTTTAAGTGCAGAGTGCCTGTATAAAAGCTGCTACCTGACAGAGAAAAGAACTCCTATCAGAGTGGAGAAAACGGACCCATTGCTGCAGTGTTGACCAGTGCTGGTGTTAGCTTCTTTTGTTCAGAGTGCTTTGTGCTTTATAGTTTCCTTTAGAGACCTTAAATCTACTACCATTCCCCCCCCCCCCAACCATTATTTTAGTCTCAGTGGAGACGACATCCCCTTTGGAACATCTGGTGCAGTGGTTGTCCCTCCAGCAGCATTGCCCACCCACGATGCCGGGGTCCCTAAGTCTTTTGAGCCTGTGGGCTACACTGGGATTCTGACCCAGCATGATGGGTCCAGCCACCACATGCCTGCCTCGGCAGGGGGAGCCAGCCACAAAATGGCTGCCACAGCTGACCTTCAGCCGCACAGTGCTGAGGTGGCAGCTGCTGCCAAAGCAACTTCTCTAAAAATTTGCAGTCTCCAGTGGCCAGCCAGCAGCCTTGCTGGGCAAAGCCCACACCTGGTCCTCCCTGTTCAAAAAGCACTCACTGGGCATTTGTGTCTTAGCTCAGGAAGGATGGCTCCAGAGCAAACTAATTTATGCAGTAGCCAAATTGCTCACTCACAGCTTTAATGCCAGTAACTCACAAAGTAGAATTTTTGCTCACAAGACTCCACAGCTTAGAGGGAGCATTGGTCGAGATCCCCAGGGAATGTAGATTTTTTGAGATTATGAGGGATCACGATATTAAACCTTTATTCAACCGATAGTCCCCCCCCCCCCACTCCAGAAACCCAGGCTCTTTTGCTCAGTAATAAGGATCCCAAGATCACTCTAGCAATCGAAAAATTTGTCTCAGTCCTCTTAGCCCTTGCATCTAAAAAAAATAAGGAATAAGTGTTTTCTGCTGCTCAAGATTCATGAATTAATGAGCTTCTAAGGGTACAAAAGGAAGGGAAAGAAGAGTTCAAAACTGGGCAGTGCTGCTGGGAAGCCATCTGGATCTACAAGTATTCTGAGCTTTTCTGCTCAGTCAACGAAGAGGCCAGGCCAATCCAGAGACAGAGTGCACTGCCAGCACGTCAGGATGTCCAGACATACCTGAGGTTTGAAGGGGGCCAAGTTGCAGTTTTCGATGCCACCAATACTATACAGGAATGGCATGCCCTCATCCTGATGTTTGCCAAGGGAGCATGGCTGCAAAGTTTTCTTTGTTGAATCCAGGACACCATCCAGGAGCATCAAGCAAACCTGACTGGGCCCAGTTATAAGGAATGCATCCGGGTTGTAGAGGTAGAGCATTTTCTGAAACAGACCGAGGGCTACCATAAAGCCCAGCAGCTGCTTGATGAGGGGGACAGTTCCCTGCCACACATCAAGTCTTCAGCCTTGGCAGTCAGCCCCTGGTGAACTAGGTTTGGACCACATCTGAGTTGCACAGTTTATTACTTAGTGAGCATCCATGTGACACCTCCCTTCACCTCCTTCAGCTAGCATGGGGAGAGGGGGCTCAGTCTGTGTGTGGGGGCACATTAGGGGTGATTCTGTCTGACCATGGCAAACAGCATGCCTCTGCCTTGGCTCCCTTCCTCCATTCCCAGGGCATCCACGATCTCCAAGCCTGGACAAGCCACACGAAGTGCAGAATCCAGATGGCAGAAGCACTGCACGTCCCCTAGGAGGCGTGGAAGTGATGAAGGTGTCTCTTGAGAAATGACCCATGAAGAGATCCAAGCGTCCTCCGGAAGAAATCACCCTGGGAAACAAAGACAAGGATCGATACCGCTGTCCTTCTAAGGGAGAGTTGTACAAGGATTTGGTGCAGCACTTGGAGCCTGTCATAATGGAGCTGGAATGACCAAGGACTGTGGTGGTCATCTGCCATCCAGTTGCCATGCGCTGCTTCCTTGCCTGTTTCCTAGAGAAAAGTGCAAAGGAATTGTCGCACCTAAAGGGCCCACTACACACTGTTCTGAAGCTAACCCCAGTGGCCTGTGGCTGCAAGATGGGATCCGTCCTCCTCCCATGCCAGGAATGGCCGCAGAGTCCCAGTGCTGAGGAGGCCCTGGACGCGGCACCAGACCACCAAGAGTCCCTCCTTGTGCTCTGCTGTGGAGTCCCCATTGCTCCTGCAGGCACATGGTGCAAATCGGGCCTCGTGGGTGTGCCGAACCAGCCTATGTACACCATCTCATGATGCTGCCTTGTATACATAGGAACGGACTTCTCTGAAAGAAAACTGTCGCAGAGGCCAGCAGGCTTTGTGTGGAGCCCTGTGGCCCTTGGCTGTGTTGCCCATCAAGGAAGAGGAAAACCATAAAACAGAGATATGTTTTAAAAAGTGGGGGAAGAGATCCAGGAAAGTTAAGCACTTCCATTGGATGTGGAGAGTCATAAGTGTATTTATAACTCCCAAAGGTCAGTGTGTGGTCAAGATGTTAATTTTTATTGCCTTTAATGGAGAGACATTTTCCTATATTACAGGGCTTAGCATAAGATTCAGCCCTGTGAAAACCTGGCTCTGTGTGTGTGTGCGTGTGTGTGCGTGTGTGTGTGAACCAGGCAGCTTAGTTACGTGAATCTATTCCTTTTAATACAAAACAGCCTAATACTGATGCATGTTTTATTCACAAACAAAAATGTCTCAATGAGCCATAGCCCTGTGATGTTCTCAGTGTGCCCCTCCCATTAAACAAGCGGGTTCCCTGCAACCATTTCTTCAAATTGCCTGTGCTCTGTTTCCATAGAGCTCTATAGATTAATTTGTTAAATTGGACTAAGTATATAAGATGGAGAAACGAAGATGGGAAATAAAAACCCTATAACAATATGTGCTTTGAGGGAGATTATCCTAAAAGGGGGAATGGCAGGCTCATCAAAGCCGCGTACTTAAGATGTGGGTTCAGAAGAGGAATCTCTAGCCTTGACTCTGACCTTGTTTCCCATAATTACAAGAAATGCTGTGAGGCCACCCCCACCTCTGCCAAATATGCACTAATTGTATCTTGTCAGATTTTTTTTTAAAAAATGGATTAATCCTAAATGATGACTAAGTGCAATTATTTTTTTGCTCCCTGTAAAGAAAATGGCTTATTCAGTTTAGAGACATCTGCCCATTTAGGCATTTGCAAGATAATTTGGTGTTGGAATCAATGCCCCCTCCAGGTGGGACCTGGGGACCCCCCGGAATTACAGCTCATCTGCGGACTACAGAGATCAGCTCCCCTGGAGAAAATGGATGGTCTGGAGGGTGGACTCTCTGGCATTGTACCCTACTGAGGTCCTTGTCCTCCCAGGCTCCACCCCCAAATCTCCAGGACAATGGTGAAGGGCCGGCCGTAGACAAAGTTATGAAATTTTTTTATGCCGGCCACGATCACCAGACCCTCCCGGTCGATCTGAGCGTATTTCCACTCCGCAGCCAACAGTGCCCTGGAGTAGTATGCCACCGGTACCTCCCGCCCATCCAGGAGTTGGTGAGCCAGGATGGCGCCCACCCTGTAGGGGGAGGTGTTGCAGGCCAGAACCACCAGCAGTGATTCATCAAAGTGCGCTAATACTGTGTTAGAAATGAGTAGCATTTTGACCCCCTTGAACGCAGTGGCCTGGCGAGGGCCCCAAGTCCAGGGGGCCTGTTTGTCCAGCAGGTGGTGCAGGGGCTCAGCCACTGCCACCTTGTGGGGGAGGAAGGCGTGGTAGAAATTCAGGAGGCCGAGGAACACCTGTAGCTCTGCCTTGGACTTGGGGGAGGGGCCTCAACAAAGTAGGTTAGTTTGTGGGTGGGGAAAAGAAGGGAAAGGTAAGGATTGGCAGGAGGAGAGAAAGAGGAAAGAGCGTGGGGAAGGACACAGGGTGTGTTCATATGGCTCTTTTGAGCTGCTCCAGGCACAAGTGCCTGGTGGATTTAAAGTGCCCATCCAGACCTCAACATCTGGGAATCATGCCACTTTCATTAGTAGCCGTTGATCCCCATTGGGGATCTGTACTAAAAAGATAATAGTTAAAGTCTGGTCTAAAGCTGGCTGATGGGCCAATGCCAGACTTTCCACCATCAGGTGTTATCTCCAGCACGCAATCAGCCCATAGGGATGGTCTCCAGACCACCATTTTCAAAAAATCTTAGTGATGTGCGCATAACCGCTTAAACAAGCAACGTCCCCAGAGCTCTGCTCAAGCGATCCAAACAATATTATGTTTCTGAGGGTCTCCTAAACCCAATTAGTTTTATGAAGTGAAATACCCGGTGGCGGTGCTTTTACCCTTTTTAGTACATGCATGCACAGACAGGATTTTTTTTTAAAAAAAAGCTGACCACACAGCTCCTCACGGTGGATGCCATGTAGACAATCCACCATGGGAGTCACGTGCGGTGAAGCGCTTCATGGGCGGGCTGTCTGGTCATGCAATGCTGGATCAAAAAGGTCTAGCTCAAATTACAGCCGGGCCAGTGGCGGGATTAGCTGCCCGTCTGAACACACTCACAGAGAGGGAAATGAGGTCACCCCCCAACAGCTCCTTGTAGGTTTGCCCACCGTGCAGCTGGCCCTGACCAGATGGCTGGCACCACACAACTGGGCCATAGTTTCCCCACTTACAGACTGCCAGGAGGAAAGGATGAACAGCTGGAGACAGGGGCAGATAAAGGTAGATGAGCTGATGGGTGGGAAGAAGAGAAGGAAGCAGGAAAAGGGGAGAGGCTGTGAGGTCTTTCAGGGAAGGGAAAGAGGAAATTGGGGGGAAGGGTAGATAAGTTTTCCCCCATAAGTTCTTGCAGGAACCCTGTTTGTGTGTGTACATCTACATCTCTATAAACCCCCCTGGTGTTGTTACCAACTGTGGGTTGTGAAATCCCTGGAGATTTGAGAGGAGTGAATCCTGGAGAGGCCGGAGTTTGGGGAAGGGGCTGGAGGGACCTCAGCAGGGTACAATGCCATGGTGCCCCCCTCCAAAGCAGCCCTTTTCTCCAGGGGAACCGCTCTCTGTAGTCTGGGAATCGGATGCAATTCCAGAGAATCTCCAGGCAGGCAAGCCTACCTCAAACACACAAGGCAAATGATGGCCTCTTCTGTTTCCCCTCTCCCATTACCGTGCACTGGAACCAACAACTGGGCTGCTTTCCCGAAATCACTCAGGATCTTCTCTGTACTTCCATGGCCAAAGGTGTGTGTGTGTGTGTGTGGGGCATGCTTCATTTTGCCACATGACTGCACTAAGAGGAGGTCAGAGAGTCCTGATGGGAGACTTTGCTTGCAATGGATTAGTTACTCACTTGTATGGATCGGGATCAGGCAACCCGCTGTTCCAAGGAAGGTTGGGGGCCATGATGGCAGCAGAGGAGGAGGAAGAGGAGGAGGAGCAGTTGTCCTAGTTCTCCCCCCATGCCTTTGATCCTGTTTTCTCTGGGCCACTCATTTCCCTTTATTAGTCTCCTCATTATTAGTCTCCTCATTTTTTGTACACCTCTTGTCAGCTGACGTAGCCCCTGCCACGCTTGGTTTCCCCCCCCTTCTCTCCTCCCTACCCGCATATCCCTGGTGCAGGCAGCCCCCCCCCCCCCACCAGTCCAGCTGCCTACCTGCCAACACCAAGCACCAAGGCTGAATGCAGCCACTCCTATTTGCTGTTGGCTCCAATCCACATCAAAATACATTTTCCTTGGACCAGAACAGAAAGTCACTTAATTGAAGTATTGCTCAAGATACGTGTCCAGGATAAAAGTTATTTAAAATGAGGCCTCTGTATCATATCTCTGCCTTGAGTCACAGATATCTCTCATTATATATAATTGTGTTTTGTTCATGGATTCTCCTGAACATTCCAAACGCTTCCAAATCAGTTGGCTCCCTGATGTGTCACTCAAGCTGTCCCTATCCACTGGCTGCGTTGCCTGAGTCTTGCCTCCTGCATTCTAAACAGTTTGCTGTTCCTCTCCTCCCCCATAGCCAGTCAGAATACAGAGGTCATTTGCATATGCAGCCTGATTGGCTTTTGCATTGAACATTCTAAACAGTTTGCTGTTGGGTCATTGAATGTGTCCTGGGGTAAAATACATATTTCAGTCTTCCCTTAAATGGTCACTGGAGTCAGCCCCATAGCTAGGGATATTTTGGGGAGGGGCCACCAGCTAATTAAATCAAAGTTAATTAGTGAAACTCCATAGAAGCCAACCTTCTCCCCAGTCTACTCACTTGGGCTAGCCCAGCAAGCTCATCTGCCCACCCACCACACCATCGAGCAGGCCAGGCACCTCCTGCTGCTGGAACTGCTGCCACCTCCACTGTCGCTGTTCTGGATGTCGCTGGCTGGGAGTGGAGCGAGGCGGGTGGGGAAGCAGCCAAGGTGCTCAGTTGTCTGGCAGCCAGGTCAGAGGCAGCACAGCACAGGCAGCAAGTTGAGGTACTTTGGTGCTAGCTTGGGAGAGAGGGGCACAGAAGAAATGCTAGGGGGCCGGGCCCTTTGGGCCCCATGTTAGCTATGGGCTTTACTGGACTTGCCAATCTTCCTGTGGGGCCCGGAGAGCTCCCAGAAATCACTGTGTTCCCCAGCCACAGCACATCATTTCCCCTACAGAAAATTTTCCAGCTATTACAACTGATCTCCCGATGACCAAGATCAGCTCTCCTGGAGAGAATGGCTACTTTGGGCAGTGGACTCTATGGCACTATACCCTGCTCAAGTCCCTCTGCACCCCAAACCCCACCCCCCAGGCTCTACCCCTCAAATCTTACACGTATTTCCCAACTCAGAGTTGGCAGCCCTGTAACTGGCTATGGAACCGCTTTCCAGCCCCTTGGAACCCAGAAGACATGGAGTAGGAGGAGGTGCTTTTCTACCTTAGCTGCCACTGCATCGCCCCAAATCAACATAAGTCAGGGGTGGAGGGAACCATACCTGTTGCCATGAGGCTGTCCTCCCATACTGCCCACTTGGCGCAGCAAAAGGACTCGAGACAGCCCTGCCTTGAGATAGCTAAGCAGAAGGAACTTGAGATAGCAGAAGAAAATAAACATGGCTGGCCTCCCTCTATTTCCCCCTTCCCTCCGCCGCTCCACCAACCACAGCCGGGACACCCACCTGGAGCCTCTTTCTCAAGCCCGTTGTATTTCTTCCCACAACGGGCCTTACTCCTAGTTTATTATAAAACAATTTCCAGTTGGTCCTAATTTTAGTATTTATTGTATTACCTGGCCAAAATGGGTATGGTCTTGGTCACTTAAGGTTTGTGATATACAATTGTATGATTTTATCCTAATTTGAGTCTACTGTTTGGGCCCATTTTTGTTTTTATCTGAATTGTAATAAATACATGTATTTTTGTATATTTGTTATATTTGACAATGTTTATGTTTTAGGTTCATTACTGATAATATTGGGCCCTTAGATTTGTTGTATTTAACTTCTCGGTTCTTCATTGAATGCCGCCACCCACCAGACACAGTTGCTACAGTGAGTCAGTCAGAAAGTCACACAGGGCTGCAAGGAGACTCAGGGTGTGAATGCCTGTGTGGACTTGGGAGTTCTCTGCTATGGACACCCTTGCTCTTTGGCTAGCTCAGTTTCTCCAGAGATCTGCTTCGTTTGGTTTTAATGGAGTCAGTTATTGTCTTGCAGCTTGGCTCACTTTCCTGAGTGATCTGTGCATAGGTTTTGAATTAACCAGATCCAATTATTATCTTTTGAACTACAGACTGTAGAGGAATTGTTTCCCAGAATGTGTTCTTAATCCTATATATTTAGGTCCTTAATAATGTGCTGCACAATCATGTGTTATGTGTGCAACTAAACCTGTAAACAACAGAGCTCTCATCTGCTTGAGCTCAGTGCTTTGTGCTTGTGGTAGAATATGAATTTGGATCTGACAGACAGGTTTATCTGTGTTGGCCCTCTTGTCATATATGGGCTTAAATTGTTTGGTGGGAGTTGAAAACACAAGGAACAGGACTTGTGAACAATGCTCCCTCTAAGCTGTGGAGTTGTGAGCAAAAATTCTACTTTGTGAGCGACTGGCATTAAAGTTCTGAGTGAGTGATTTGGCTACTGCATAAATTTGTTTGCTCTGGAGCTATCCTTCCTGAGCCAAGACAAAAATGTGTGAGCCGGAGGCCGAAAAATGTGAGCTAGCTCACACTAACTCAGCTTAGAGGGAACGCTGCTTGTGAACTGCTTAGACAAATACTGTATTTTCTACTGGCTCCATCCCTTGACCTCACAGGGTGGAGCCCTGTGATTTGTCTGGCCCCAAACTATAGCTGGCACTTATCTATCTATCTGTTTATTTATTTATTTTATTATTTATTTGTTTCAATTTATACCCCGCCTAGCCAGCAAGCCGGCTCTAGGAGGCTCACAACATAAAATCATTCAGTTACAGAGTTAAAACATAGCATAAAAACAATTTAAAATTACAATAACGTTCAGCATAATAGCGTCATAGCAGCATTACAATTAACCACCGCTAGCATTACACCCACCAGGAGGCTACCACCAGAGATGTTTTAGAGATGGCCGTTAATAATACAAAGATGTTTTGAAGGTAGTCATTGTGCCATCTACTAAGGGCCATTCCCCCCGGTGGCGGTCCCAAAAGCCTGGCGGAAGAGCTCCGTTTTGCAGGCCCTGCGGAACTGCAAAAGATCCCGCAGGGCCCTGATGTTCTCTGGGACCTCGTTCCACCAGTGAGGGGCCGCCACCGAGAAGGCCCTATTTCTGGTGGCTACTAGCCTTGCCTCCTTCAGGCCCGGAAGGGTCAGGCGGTGTTGGCTGCCTGACCGCAGTGCTCTTTGGGGTGTATATGGGGAAAGGCGGTCCCTTAGGTAGGCAGGCCCCAGGCCATATAGGGCTTTAAAGGTTAAAACCAGCACCTTGAACCGGACCCGGTACGCTATAGGCAGCCAGTGCAGCGCCCTCAGCACAGGCCGGACGTGGTCCCTCGCTGAGAGGCCCATCAGCAGCCTGGCCGCAGCATTCTGCACTAGCTGCAGCCTCCGGAGCTGGGTCAAGGGCAGCCCCATGTAGAGAGCATTGCAGTAGTCCAACCGTGAGGTGACCATAGCATGAATCACAGTCGCCAGGTCATTGCGTTTGAGGAAGGGAACCAACAGCCTAATCAGCCGTAGATGGTAAAAGGCTGCTTTGGCAGTGGCTGCTACCTGGGCCTCCATAGTTAAGGAGGCATCCAGGAGCACTCCCAGACTCCGGACCCGTGGCGCTGGTACCAATGGCACCCCCCCGCAGGCCAGTAATGGAATACCCACCCCCGGTCCACTCCGACTCAGGCAAAGGACCTCCGTCTTCGTTGGATTCATTTTCAGACGGCTCAGCTTGAGCCAGCCCGCTACGTCCACAAGCGCCCGTTCCAGGTCATCCAGGGTGGCCCTGGACCGGCCGCCCAACAACAGATACAGCTGGGTGTCATCTGCATACTGATGACAACCCAGCTTATGCCTCCGGGCAATCTGGGAGAGAGGGCGCATGTAGATGTTGAACAGCATGGGAGACAACACCGCCCCCTGGGGCACACCACATACCAGTGGGTGCCTCCGGGACACGTGCTCCCCTAGCGCCACTCTCTGTCCCCGACCTTGGAGGAAGGAGACGAGCCACTGTAGGGCAAGCCCCTGAACCCCTATGTCGGCAAGGCGGTGGATCAGTAACTGGTGGTCGACCGTGTCAAATCTAATATATATCTAATAGCCAAGTGGCCCCCTTTGTGTGGACATCTAAATCTGTGCAGGGGGGCACTTGGGGGGCAGGGAGATTTTCCTGCACACAAAAATCTAAAAAGTTTAAAAAACTTTCAGGTATTTAAATCCCCCCAAAAGTAAAAGAGCGTTCCCTGTGCATGCACACGAAATGCTCAGGGAACTGCGGCGTCCCGGCAGTTGGGAGGCGTCCAAGCCTCGCCGCCAGTGCTTGGGGATGGGAGGGAGATCGGCAGGCCCGGCGAGAGCCACTCGGGACCACCAATGCCCTTGGGGGGGAGGCCTCCCCGGGGCAATCGGGGGTGGGGGGGGGGACAGATTGATGGGCCCTTGGGGGGGAGGGGAGGAAGCCTTACTTTTGGCGGCTGCTGCTGCTCCATGTGGAGCTCCTTCTCTCTTCCCCCCCCCCCAGCTCCTGTGGTGGGCCCGAGGTCGGGTCGCCGATTTTCCTCCCCACCCCGGGTTCCTGCGGCAGGCCTGAGCTCAGGCCCACCACAGGAGCCCGGGGGGGGGGGGGAAGGAAGGCTTACCTGAGGCTGCTTCCTCCTCCACATGGAGCTCCTTCTCTCCCCCCCCCCCCCACAAGTACCGCAGGTCCCGCCTCTTGTCCTAATCTAAACAAGTAGGGGACTGGAAGAGTTGAGCCAGAACTTACAGTCCCCAGTTAGGACTATGAAGGGATTCCTTCCACTTGCATTTAATCATGGGAGAGAATTAATCTTGTGTTATAATGCCCATGGCATCTTCTGCTGCCTTGGAACGCTGCTTTGGTTGGCTTACTTCCTATGGTAATTGCAGCACCTTCCTATCCTGTACTAAAATCTCATTTCCCAGGACACAAAATAGGCGCAGGAACACAATTCTGCACTTTGCTGTGCCCTTTATGGCTCACTTCTAAGTTCTGAGGATTGATGGGCAAATTCAATCCACAAGTTTCTTCCTACTGATGGACAGAAGTCCTCCAACAGAAGTCCTTTTCCGGTGTGTTATGGGGGCTGGAGGGAGCACAGCCAAGACAGGCGTGTCTTTGTCGAAGCCCCAGGCCTGGCAGAGACCAACCAGCAGGTTGAGCAGAGAAGCCTCTAGTCTGAGTCAGCAAAGCATTTGCTAATTCAGTCCAAGACAAAAGTCCTCAAGCAAACATTTCAAGCACAAATGGGGGGAAGGGGGGTCATAACTAAAAATTAGGGTTGCCAGGTCCCCTGGGCTGCTGGTGAGGGGGTAGTGTTGCCAGCTCCAGGTTGAGGAACTCCTGGAGCTTTGGGGGTGGAGCTTGGGGAGGACAGGGGTACAATGCCACAGAGTCCACCCTCCAGAGCAGCCGTTTTTTCTAGGGGAACTGATCTCTGTAGTCTGGGGAGGAGCTGTAATTCTGGGGGGTCCCCAGGTCCCACAAGGAGGCTGGCATCCCTACTAAGAATTGCAGATCAATAAACCAGTTGAAGGGAGTGGTGATGGTGAAACTTCTCCTCACCTAAGAGATCTACTGCAAATGTTTCTCCCAGGCTCAGCCCGAATATTATGAACTGGGCTGGATCAGGTCCAGCTCTTGGTCTTGGCCTCAGCCAAGCTGGGTGTGCTTGGGAAACTCACCAGCAGCTGTATCACGGAATAGCCATGCTGCTCCATGTCTTCAGTAACTCTAAACAGGCCAAATTGGCTCAAGTGGATCAGACCAAGCGCTGCCCAGAAGAAGTGACCCCATGCTGGCTGTTCTTCAGGAGGTCCTCAGGACAGTGGTACCGTTTGGCCTTTGGAAATGGTTGGCTTCCCAGGTCCACCTTCCTGGAAGGAGATTTGTTTGGCTTCTCCCAAAAGGGCCTCCTCAAGGGCATCTGCGAGCCAGTGTGGACTGTGCCTGGGGATGGGAACCTGGCTCTCTGAGATCTGAGTTGGACATTCTAACCACACCCACCACCACACTGGGGCCCCGGTCAGTCACACACACACTCAGTAATCCACCTTCAATCCACTTTCAGAGGACTTTGCTACTGACTTTTACTGTGCAAACTGGTGAAATCCAGTTGGAAAGTGCATTGAAAGTGGATTATTTGGTGTGTGTGACTGCAGCCTGACTCTCCTTGGAGGGAGGTTGGGAGGAAAACACATCCCCGTTCTTCCTGTAGAATTTCCTCCTACTTAATGCCCTGTAACAGGCTGCATGCTCTCCAGAGAGCCAGGAAATGTCATTCAAACAAGACACTGAAAGTCTCTAAAAGAGTTCATTTGGAATGTGCAGGATTTTTCTTTGGTGCTTTAAATTTTTCTACCAGATTTCTCTGTCCTTTGCCATTTCGGGAAGCAAAGGACTGTGGAAGGAGGACATCAGCCACAGCCATACTTAAGATGTTTTCCAGCCTGACTGGGCTTTGGAATGAGCGGCACATTCTGTTGCTTTCCTGAAGAACAGTCTCCTTGGAGCATGCCAGCTCCGACTTGCGATCCAAGGTGGCTCGATGGGTTTGCTAAGCCTCCAAACCCCAAGGAGAGCGTCCAGACAGAACCGCTTGCAACTCCAGTGGGAAACTGTTGCTGGATGAGACGGGCCGGGCTGCCTGCAGGAGCCGACAGCGCGCAAGAACCTTGAACGCCTGGCCCTGCTGCTCCCCCCCCCCCCTTTTTAATAAGCGAAATTGGTTTCCGCGTCTCTGTGCTTTAGCCTTCACGAAATGCAGTCTGCAAGCTGCTCCTCTGTGGACACAGGCTGCAGTGAGGCTGCTGATCAGGAGGGAGCTTGTCACTCACCCCAGAGTCTCCATGGAAAGGTTATTCTGTACCTGCTGCAAATATGTACTTTTGATTAAGTTGCCTGCTCTGCAAGTACACGCTGGCAAGAGCGCGTTTGTGGTGCTGCTGAGATCAAGGCTGGTAGGGGATTAGAGGAGGCTGGTGGCAGGAATAGGAGATACTGAAATAATTTTTTTGGGGGGGGGGGCGGTGGCTGAGAAACGTAGCCCCCTTGTGTGTCTGTGGCCTTGTGAAGATTTTGCTTTAGGGCTGCTTCACACAAGAACTGAGTTGCGAAGAAGTCCCTGGTCCAAACCTTGCCTTGGCCCTAATTTCCTCGGGGTAGGCAACCTGTCTTAGAGAGCGGTCAGAATTTTTTGGGGGGTGTGTGTGTGTATTAATGCCTCTGGACTGATCTGAATGCTCTGAAGTCTGCATCGACGTCTTCCATGCAACAAGGCCTGTGTGTTCCTGTGGGGAAATGTCCTGTTCAGCAGCTGACCATACATGAGCTAGGCTGGTTCTTATTTTATTTTCAAAACTAGTTCTTTAAAAAATAACTTTAAAATATTATGCTGTTAAATGTATAAACCAGCTTTTAAAAGACTACCACCATTGGTGAGGCTGATCCGGGCTTTCTCTGCAGTCCTCCCCTGGTGCAAAGGGGATCCTTGCGCTGGAACCGCCCTGGCCACCCAAGCTGTGCTGCTTCGTCCCAAGAAGCCAAGGCCTGCAAAGGGGGAGCAATTCTGTCTCTGTTCTTTGGGAGGGCCTGTGGCTCGGTGGCAACACATCTGCTTGGCATGCAGGTGGTTCCAGGTTCAACCCCTGGCAGCACCTCCAGGTAGAAGGACCAGCAGAAGGTGATGCAAAAGACCTCCCTGGAGAGCCACGGTCTGTATGAGGAGATGACCCTGATGGGCCAAGGGGGGGGGGGGTGTCTGAGTCAGCAGAAGGCAGCTTCAGGGGTCCATGTGCAGGCTCAGGTATGGGAACACAAAACGGTGTGTGTGTGTGTGTGTAGGCTTCATTTTTCTACTGAAACTGAAAAGTGGGTAACCTCTACAGAATGGTGGGAGGAGGGGTCCAAGAAACCCCCTCTGCTGCTGGCCCTCCAGCACCCTTGGTGGCTGGGCCTGGCTCCAATGCACATGGCTCCCGAGGCCCCACCTGGCCAGAGTGGACCTCTCTCTCTCGCGCGCTCATGGTGGGGCCAGAGTTGCCAGCCCCGCTTTCCCCACGCAGATCACCCATTGGCCCGGCAGTCTCCCGGAATCACAATGGATCGCTAGAGGAGAGAGACCGGCTCCCCTGGGAGAGAATGGCTGCTCCGGAGAGGGGGCTCTGTGGTGCTCTGCCCCCTCCAACCCGTCCCCTCCAGGTCCCACCCCCAGTTCCCCAACCCAGAGCTGGCAACTGGAGCTCGCCCTCTCTTCTCCGGCCTGGAGCCTCCCACACTTTTCTGCCCAGCTCTTCTGCCCGCATCTGTCTCCCTGCTACTCTTCGTGGGCTGCCTTCCCGGACGCAGTGCCAGGCAGTCCGGGGGGGGGGGGGGACCCGAGGGGAGGCCAGTGCTGGCTTTCCCTCCCCCCACAGGACCAAGGCACCCTCCTGGGGGCTGCTCTCTCTCTCCCCCCGCCTTATTCGGCTGCAGCCGCCTCATTCAGCTGCAGATGCACGTCGGGGGGCTTTCTGGCACACGGGCACCTTCCCTAGCTGTGCAGCAACAGAGTAGGGTTGCCAGTCTCCAGGTGGGGCCTGGATGCCTCCTGGAAATACAACTGACCCACTGGAGAAAATGGCTGCTTTGGAGATTGGACTCTGTGGTACAGTACCCTCCTGAGGCCCCCCTCCCTCCCCAGAGTGTTCTGAGCAAAAATGGTGGCCGGGGCCTGGTAGCTGTGCTCTTTCTCTCACTGAACACAGCCCAGCTTCTTCCAAATAAGGCCTCCAGTGCTTTGAACTTGGCATACACTTGATAAACATCACATTCTTTATGCCCTGGAGATCAGAGGTCAGTCTTCTAAAGAGGGCAGTCTTGCCAGCCTCCAGGAGGGACCTGGAATCCCAGAATTATAATTGATCTCCAGGCCTCAGAGATCAGGTCCCCTGGAGAAAGTGGCAGCTTTGGAGGGGGGACTCCGTGGCATTGCGCCCTCCACTGGGGTCCCTGTCTGCCCCAGGCTTTCCCCCCCAAATCTCCAGGAATTTCCCAACTCACAGCTGGGAACCCTTGAGCCAAATAATCATTTTCTGCCTGAATCCCTAATCAAGTTAAGATGCCCATCTTTTGTTAAACAAAAGGGTGGGAGGATGAGGAAGCAACACTTGATATTCCCAACTCAGGAGAATGGGCCAGGCCCCCCCCCCCCCCAAATTTCTTGGGAAAAGACAGTAGATGTTATTCCCACATGATGAAAAAGAAACTCCACACAGCCAAATCCACACAAGTCTATTCCAACAAAGTTTTGCATTTTTATTATAATTGGAGCAACCAGAGAATCCAAGATTACAAAAAAGGAGCTTTAAGTACAGCATGTGATCCCCCCGCCCCGCCCCAGTCCAGTGATGGCTGCCCCACACTCTCGTGGAGCCAGCCATGGACTGAACTGGCAAGAAACCAAAGGCTTTGTTTGGGACTCTGTTCCTCTTAGTATGATGCTCCGCCTAACTGCACCCCACCCACCCCACCCCCGTTTCTTTCTGATAAGCCAAAATGAATGCAATTCAACACAGGCTGGGGAGGTGGGGGCTCTAGCTTTTGGAGATGGGAGTGTTTTGATTTCCAAGGGTACAGTTCACCAGGGAACATCCTGATACGAGTCGCTTTCTTTCAACGAAGCCCGCACAGCAGCTGTTCCTGGGTGACCGGACCCAGCAGCTCCATCCAGGTGTTTTTCTTCTGAATCTCATGCTGGCTGTATTACAGTCCACCCAGAGCTCCCCTGCCCATTTCAGAGGGAGAACTTCTGGGTGGTATTTGGCACCACATGGTAAAAGGCAACTATCTGAAACAAGCCACAGTTCTGTGTCGACGGTCAACGGAACAGAATTTCTCGCTGAGGTGCACACCAGGAAGTCGGCTGACCTATCACCAGGCTCGGGGCGAGGCCCAGCAGAAGAGATCTGCTGTCATGGACTGGATTTTTACAACAACCCACTTGGTGTTCCTCAAAGCTGAGAGGAGGGAAAAAAACACACACCCAAAACCCACACCCCAACTTACGAAATTGTCTACATATTATACATTTCAGCTGCCTTGCTGATTTTGAGATTTCATAGCTTCATAAGTTTATTTGGCTGCATTAAGACAACTGAAAGTTTATCATTCTATTTCTCTCCTTTCATCGAGAACCCCCCCCACCCCCTTACACACATTCACACACGCAGACACCCACGACACCCAACTGCTCCCAGGTCCCCATCTAACAAATAAAAATATACACAGGTGAAGATGTTATGTTTTTAAAATGATGGAAACTCGCTAAAACCTTTTTTTAAAAAGGTGGCACAATCTTCCGTTATAGCACAAAATGCTCAGCAAGGTCTTGACTTGGAACGTGGAACACGGCTCTCAAAGCTCCCCCACAGGGTCTGTCTGCAGTGCACACCAAGAAGGCCCTGCAAGCTTCCCCCAGGCCCGAGAGAAGGGCTGGTCCTGCAACCTGTTCTGCTCCATCGGCTGCAATGGCAAGACCAAAGCCACCTGCTCCAACTGGAAAGCTAGCTTGCAAGCAAACCATTTCCGCTTGGCAGTCTGCCCATCCACTGCTGAGCAACAGTGCAGCCGTCCACACCCCTCTCGCCCACCACCTTTAGGCCTCGGAAAGCCTGCCAGTGCAGTCCCAAGCAAAGTTGCACCCTTCTAAGTCCATTCCAGTCAACAGCCTTAGAAGGCTGTAACTCCACTTAGGATTGTACTGTAAGCGTACCAGATCTCCAGAATACTCCAAAGCCCAAGAACTGCTTCTCTTTCCAGCCAGAGAGTGCAAAAGCAGCTTCCCACTGTCATCTGATTCAACACATCCTCATGGGTTCTTTGTTTGCTCTCAAGGTGCAACAGGAAGGCTGCAAAACTGTGTGTGTGTGTGTGTGTGTTAAACAATCTGGGTATTGTTCAAGCACAGCATCACCTGAATGTATTAAAAACAACAACACAAAACTCCCAAACCCAAGGTGCTGTAGCAACCACCATCCATTCCCAAATATTTTTGACACCCTGAACACTCCATGTGCACAGAGAGCCTTCATGCCACTGAAAGGGAGCGAAGACAGGTCTCTCGGCTGTCCCCCCTAGTGCAAATCGTATCCCTTTGAACCCAAGTGTGCCCCTTCCTCAGCATTGTCTTTGAAAGCTCTGGGCACACCCAGACTGGGACAGAGTCTACAGCCACACAATCAGATCTACCGGAAGGGGGGGGGGAACCCTCACATTGACACACGTGGTAGACCCCTGCTCCCTTCTCCACACATGCTTCAGCACAGACAACGGCCTCCTTCCAGTTTGGTTATAGTCCTTGTGAATTGTGAACAAAAGGCTCTGGCTTTTAGAACCGTCATTCTTTGGCAATAGCACTGCCAATGCAAACTCTGGGAAAATGCCACACATGAACAAGAAAACCAAATTAAGCTTCACAAGCAGGCCTTCTCAGGAAAGGTGACTCTGGGCAGTCCCGGAGGTGTGTGAGGGCTCCACCTAACATCATGCGCTGGAAATATGCTTCAAAAACAGAGAAGAGCAAAGGATACCAATACATTTAAGGGATCCTTAAGTGCAGATTTTTTAAAAGTGTATTTTGGAGGGGTGCTACACCCAACTGGAGCCAAAACCCCAGTCTTCCTTTGTTTCTAACCGATTGGCTAAAAAACCCCACCCACATCAATAGAGTGGGCTTTGCTTCTGTTGATGCTCCATCTGCTTTCACAGCAGCCAGAGAGTAGCTTACAGAGAACTAGCAAGTCCTCCCCACAGCAGCTGTGCCCACAGGGTTAGTCCCAGGGAATGGTGTCCTGTGCCCAGATGTGATGTGTGCCTCTCCAAACAGGGTTCTGTACCCCCTCAAGAGGCGCATTTGGCCGGAGCGCTGCTTCAGCACCCCCCGCTTCCCTTCACCCTCTCTTATGTTCACCATGCTGTACCTTGACCTGACTCTTACAGAAGGCAAGCTGTCACCTGTTCTGCTGCCGAGCCAGTCAGAAGGCAGGTTTACCTGCATAGTCAGAAAGGCAGCTTTCAAAGAGCTGAATAAAATGTTCTCAAGCAATAAGTAAAACATTACAAATGCATAATAATAACAATGCATAATTAAAAACCAGGACTGAAGGCTAAGATATTGCCAGGGGCTTTTGGTATTCCCCAAGCTTTCCCCCCTTCTTCTTTTTTTAACCCGCTGTAGCAGCAGCCACAGTAGTAAACTGAAGAAAGTACTTCGCACCCACCACCACCATCCCCCCCTCCAATATTTACACAGTTCTCATTATATGTGTTTTCAGCAGATCATTCAGTGACAGTCGCTGTGATTCAGCCACCCGCAGGCTGCCCATCCTCTTTGGTGCCACATGGGCAATGCGTTGCCTGTTGGTCAAGAGGAGGGGTGGATCCTGGGAGAGGTGGCTGCGCAATTCCGTCAGAGCTACAGAAAGCGCGGAGAGCCCCGTCAGATGCCACCTCACTCTTCACGCCTGTCCTTAGCATGCTGGAGGACTCTGTCATTTTTGTAGGGACTGTGCCAGTTTCCCTGGCATGCACAGGCACACCCAGATTGACGAATGCCTCGGTAAAAGTGCTGAATGCTGGGGGAGGGTTAACACCTTGAGGCACATGTGCGCGTACACACACAAGCTATGGAACCAGAAAGCATGCCATTCCCCAGTGAAAAGCCTGGACAGGCAAACCACAAATAAATGTCAGCAGAGAGAACTTCAGCAGCCAATGGATGGCACTTCAAAGTTGGCACACAAATCTTTTCTAAGCAATTCACAGTGGGTTTCAACAACAGACTCGTAATTGTTTGTGTATTGCCCCCAAACACACTCCATTTGCAGGGGCAACAAGGGGTGCTGGTGGTTTCCAACGGACACCTTCTTCTTCTGTAGAGGAAATACAAAATCTGCATTCGATTTGAGCTGTGGGTGCTTCTGAAGGCAAAGTGCTTCTCACCCATTCTGCTCATGTTGAAAGGGGGCTGTTCCTGCATCAAGGAGCCAAAATGTGCACCTTCAGGTGGACCAAGCTGTGCTGTTATCACCACGTGTGTAAGGAAGCCCAAACAAAGCTTTCTGGCGTGATGACAGTGACTCCCCGCAGTGCAGGAAAGCCAGCAGAGATGGCCAGGCACCTGCTCCCACTGCAAGAGACAGCATGGCTGGTGGAGAGTCTCAGTGGTCAAAGCTGCTCTGCAGACCTGGAAAAGCATCAGCCTGATGATCTGCCCATTTTGGGGAGGGCGTGTGTGTGTGTGTGTGTGTGAGAGAGAGAGAGAGAGAGAGCGAGCAGTGGTCATTTCCACAATCCATCTCTACAATGGTTTAACAGAGAGTTCTTGACAGTTGCCTCTGATGGCCTTCGGAGCAAGCAAGAAGGCCAAATGGCCAGATTACCACTGAAGAGAAGAGGCAGCTTCAACTGCTGCAAACAGACAAACTTTCACACTCCCCCCACCCCCACCTCATTAAGACAAAAGCTTTGCTACTTATGGATAACGGGAGGGAGTACTGTTCATGGACCAGGCGACTGGCACTGTGTTGATATTCCCAAGAGGTGGCAAACCAGGGTTTTTTTGTGGGTTTTTTTTGGAGGGGGGTTAAACATGATATATATAAATGTGGTTCTTATGAGAACCAATGTGCCTTTAGCACATTAAACAGCTGTCCAATGAGGTGTCTCAAATCACGGATTTTTTTTTTTAAAAAAGCAAAACAAGATGCCCACTCCCCCCCCCCCCAAAGGAATCCTGAGCATTTCAAGATGTCGTGCTGGCAATACATTCTTCTTGCTTAGCTTAGAGTCCTGTGTGTCGCTAGCTTGTGACATTCTGTGGCTGAGGGCCACACATCTTCTCATGAGGCTTCATGAGAATGTGAGACTTTTCCTGCACACCAAAGGATGTGTCACTGGTTATCCTTGTGGGGACTGGCAGTCTCCATTAACACCTGACAGAAATTGCAGGTAGGGGAAAGGGCCCCAAATAGCCCTTTCCACAATGCACCAGGAAACGTATGCCATTAAAGACGAAGGAGAAGAAGGAGGAAAAAAAAGACTCCCCAGTGGAGTGGGTGAGGGTGAAAGGCTCTACAGTTCCCCAAGAATTCAAAAAGGCTCAGAGTTCTGTTTTGCTTTGCTTCCGGGACCTTTGCCTGCTGCCTTTTGAAAGAACAAGTCAAGCAAAGAGGCGTCTCCAGGTGAGCTCAGCTGAGCAGGAGGCACCATGGGGTGAAGGCCACAGACACAGGCTGGCAGTGTCGGTGAGCGGGACGAGAGGGGTGGATGGCACTCTGCACCAAAGGCCGGCTTTCTCAAGAGAACCCTCCCTTCCGCAACGCGAGGGAGAAAGTGGCCCTTATGGAATGTGGTCAGTCACTGGGCAAGCATTCCTTTTAACTTGTGGTCCACAGAAGAAGAAAAATGGTTGTCAAACCGTCCCCTGTAGTCTTTCAGGCACTGGCAACCCCCTCCAACTCTTCTGGCTGTTTTTGATGGGTGCAAGGACTCTGGTGCCTCCCGGGCTCTTTCCCTGTCAAGCCAACAGGGCTGCCCACAGAGACGCCGGCAAGGCCACGGCAAAGCGGCACACAGCGCTGCAGGCAGGGACGTGGCAGTGAGTCTGCTGAGAGGCTGGTGTTGTTGGTCTGAGCACTGGGGGCATGGCTCTCTGGGCACAGTTTGCCCAAGCAGGGCACCTGCCTGGGGCTTTCTTTGCATGCAGAAATAGGACCCCAGTTGTACAGGCACAGACTCGCAGGACCTGGGCTGCAAGAAGAGGTCTTTTTATTGTCTGTTGGTTTGTTCTGAAACTCACTACAATCTTCTGGACTGATTTTTGGTACTGGATTTCCAGAGGTCTGTTCTGCTCTCATATTCTCTCAGGAAATCCTCTTGCATCTCAAAGGTGGGGGCGACCCCACTGAAAAAGCGGCAGTAAGAAAAATTCTCCCGATATGTTCTTGTTTTTAACTTGCTTGTTACCTTGGGGTTTTTTGGTTTTTTTTGGTTTTTTAAAAAGAATAACCACAACAGCAACAACTACTAAAATGAGATGTGTGTCTTTGTGTCTCTCTGTGTGTTTCAAAGCTCAAAGCTTCCAGGGCAGCACAAAAGGCCACACAAATCACGGCGGGAAAGGCCTAAATGCAAAGCATGTAAACAAAGGTCACGGCATCATGCCAGATTGTTGCCGTGCCTCGACTCCCCTCCCCAAAAACAACAACAACTGGGGGGCACCCCATTCAAAACAGGGGCAGAAGTCGGGTCACGTGACTCAGCTTGCAGGATAGCCCAAGGAGAAGAAAAAGTTAATCAAACGGTAAAGAGATCCCAGCAGGTAGTGTTTTGTTACTGCATATCTTCGTAAGACACAGCATTCCAAGGCACTGCAGTGCTGTAGTGCAGAGAGGACAGGCAAGCGACAGCTGAAAGGGCGTCAGTGGGGGGCTGGCTGGCTGGGGCTGGGTTTTGGCCCCCTTTTCATTACTGGCTGTGAAAGTAGATAGGCTTCACTTTCCCAGAGAGGATCTTGGGGACTTGCACGGAAATGATCTCAGCCATCATCTCTGGGTAGTCCACACTGACCATGTGGGACTTCACTAAGAGGTCAAATGTGAACTGATGCAGCTCTCGGGCAATCTAGGAAAGAGAGAGAGAAAGCAAAGAAACTTCAGGCACGGGCTCATTCCCCAAGATGGCGCACCCTCCTCCCTGGCAGACACTCCTGGGGGCGAGGTGGGAGCCCGGGGACAGGGGCCTCTGGGGAATCCCACAAGAGATTATTGGGGGGGGGGGAGCTAAAACTGGACAACAGCCGCCTTCTGAATGTATGAAAAGCTGCTCTCTTGGTAAAATAGGAGTTGCCTGGAAAATATCTTTTAGACTACTTACATTTCTGGAAAAGGTAACTGTTTGGGATATTTCACAGGAAAATTGGGGAAACTGTGTTTTTAACACCACTTGAGTCTGACAAATGGAGCAAGGCTGCTTCTTGAACTGAACGGTGAGGTTTTGACCTTCTAAGAATAAAAACAGCTGACAAAGATTGAATTTTGTAACTTTTCATATATGTCATGGTCCACAGGAATTTGATTCAGATTTGCTACATTAATAATATCTGATTATGCAGCTCAGAGATCAAGGCAGTGGCAATCATTTTATTACCTATTTTCCATAGTCCCCAGGACACCGTTAGAATATTGGAGTCTCTCCCCCTCACATCTGAATAACTGCATATGCGTTAGGGTTCCTAAGGCCCCCCGGGGGGCAGGGAAACCCCTGCTCCAGTGGCCCCCTTCCCACCAGCCTGGATTGGGCCGCCGGGGGGAACCCTGCCCCCAAATTCCCGGGCTACAAAGACGTGCCCAGCACGATGACATCACCCAGAGGTGACGTCACCGTGTCGGGCATGTTTCGGGGAGGGACGCTCCACAATTCGAGGGAAAACTCTATGGTTTCCCCTCAAATTTGAGAGGTCCCACCCCCAACGTGCCCGATGCGATAACATCACTTTTGGGTGACGTCATTGCGGCGAACGCGCACGCGAAGCATATCGAGGCGTTTTTTCACACTGTTTTCATAAATATCCCAGATGCCAGTGCGCCCAGTATTTAGCTGAGCATAACCTTCTGCAGCAGATTAAAGACAGCCTCTGTATTCTTTGCCAAGAACAGAAGACAACAGAGATCCTGGAAAGAGCCGGGGGACGGCTGACCCGGGGAGAGGCAATGAGGCACAGCGAGGAAACTGTCAGGGACCTGCTACGGCCTTCTAGTTCCCACGTCACAGAGAATGAGGGTCTTGTTCTATTCTATTCTATTCTATTCTATTCTATTCTATTCTATTCTATTTATTTATTTGGACTTTTAGGCCACCCTTCCCTGCAAGCAGTGCTCAGGATGTCTTACAACAGAACAGGACAATAGATTATCTGGATTAAATTAAAACCAATAATAAAACATAATACAGAGTCAATAAATAAAACAAGCTATTCCAAGGTGGTGGGGAATTTCAACAGAAAAATGGCAGCTTCTCATAGCACCAGACTACTTGCTGTCCTCTCCTTGTCCTCAACCAAATGCCTGGCGGAACATCTCTGCCTTACAAGCCATGTGGAAAGACAGCAAATCCTGAAGGACTTGAATGTTCTCTGGAAGAGAGTTCCACCAGGAGGCGGCCAGGGCCAAAAAAGCCCTGGCCCTGAAAGAGGACAGCTGGATCTCTTTCAGGCCAGGGACCACCAGGGACCACAAGTGTAACTCTCTGTTGGGGGCATACTGAAAGAGGCAGTCCTGAAGGTATGTGGGTCCCTGACAGCTAAGGGCCTTAAAGGCCAGAACCAGCAACTTGAACTTGATCCGATGCTCCAATGGAAGCCAGTGTAGCTTGCACAGCACAGGTTGGATATGTGCCATATTGGAGGGGGGGCTGAATTCTGGACCAGATGGAGTTTCTGGGTCAGCCTCAAGGGAAGGCCCACGTAGAGCAAGTTACAGTAGTCTATCCTGGAGGTGACTGTTGCATGGATTACCCTGACTAGGTCAGAGCAGGACAGGTTGGGAGCCAGTTGCCAAACGTGGCACAACTGGAGAAACGCCAGCCTGGCAACCTTCACAACCTGGGCCTCCATTGACAAGGTGGCATCCAGAGTCATGCCCAGGCTCCTGATGGTCAGTGCCAGTGAAAGGGGCACTCCATCAAGAGCCGGGAGTTGGCAACCCAACTGTGCCCCACCCCCAACAGGGTGCCAGACTGAGAAGGAAGGAAGCAGTCCCTTAGAAAGGAGCCATTTTTCAGAAGATGAACAGCTAACCTCTGGTGCTTGAGGGAGAAGGGACTCTGGGTAATGGGTGATTCCATATGGAAGCTGTCTAGATAGGCTGGTAGGTTGTGTGGGGAAAGAGACAGCAATGTTGGGAAGTGTACCCAAGTGGTCCTGGAGGGAACATTTATGTTGCTAGGTAGGAAGTTAAAGGCTTGGGCCTTCAAAGTGGCATTTTTAGACATGCTACATGCAGGGCCAGCTAGACAAGTGGAAACAAGGAGCCTCAGTGAACAGCTGGATGGTGCTGTGAGAAAGGGTTTATGGACTTATTTATTTATTTATTTTTGTATTTATACCCCGCCCTCCCCGCAAGCGGGCTCAGAGTGGCTAACAAGGGCTTAAAAGCCAACATATCATAACAGTTTCAGTCTTCAGGTGCCCAGTGAATGCTTTGGAAGCAGCCAGCTTGGTACAAAAGAACAAAGTTTAAGTCCAGTGGCACCTTCAAGACCAACTCAAACTTTGTTCTATGGCTTCAGACCGACATGGCTGCCCACCTGAATCTTTGTACAAAACAGGCTCCACTTGAAGTAAAATGGGACCAGACTGCTGGTACTTAATATGAAAAACGCTACAGAGCATCTTTAAACTAACTCCTGGGAGGCCCTGAGGATCCCCAAGGGGTCATAGAAGATGCATTTTCTGTCATCAAAATGAGGGAAAACTAGAATTTGACAGAACGTGGCAGGAAATTATGACTAGAGGGGCAGAGGGAAAAATAGACACACTGAGAAATTCTGGAGAAGGAAACAAGGTGGAGATATTTATATGCCAATGCTAGATTTATATGCCGAGCTAAGATTTTTTTTTAAATGATTTGTCAATTTATTGACTCTTTAATAGGTTTGTTTTGTTTTACTGGCTGGTTGTGTTTTTATTATTTCAGTTGTGGGTTGCCACCAGCAGACAGTAGAGAGGCAGCATAACATTTTTATAAATGAGTAGATAAATACAGTGGGGGAACTGGAGTGCTTGGTAGTGAGTGAGAATGTGGACACAGTGTCAGATTTAGACCTCCAGTGGAACTGTGAAAATCAGTGGGATACCATTATAAACCCTGTAGAAAAGACCGGGGTTGTTCTGTATGTCAAAGACAGTTAAATTAGGAAAAGGAATAAATTCTCCCACAGAATTGCTGTGGGTACAGATGCCATACCTGAAAGTTAGCTTAAAAGTGGGCCCCATGCTACTGCCTGCCTAATCAAAAGTCTGAGGGCAACCTGAAATGGAAAAAGAAGCAAGGAAGGTGACCAGAGGAGGAAATTGTGAAATAATGGGCCCCTTGCTCACACTCTCTGGGTCCATGCATATTCCAGTCATGACCAAGAGACACAAATGACTGTGCCTTGGAACAGTTAGTTAAAGAACTGATGAGAGGGGAGGTGAATGGATGGTGCCCACGGTGCGAGAGGCAAGTCTGAGTGAATAAGCTGGGAACAGAGCGATTCTCTCCAGCACTTATGAAAATGGAAGCTGCCTTAGAAGTCCAGTTCAGGAACACTTGAAAGGAAACTTCTCAAAAATTAGAGTATTAGTCAAAAGGAAGCTGAAAGGCAGAATAAGGAGGGTCAGATCTCTCTAGCATGCTTGTAATAATTGAAACTGTGGTAGAATGTTCTCCACGGATCAGAAACCCTTCCATCAAATCCCAGAGGATGTCAGGGTGGTTAAGGAGTAGCCAAGGAAGCCATAAAAAAGCAAGAAGGCATCTTTAAAAGGGGGGGGGGGGAGATCTGGCCTACATAGGGATGCCAGGTCTGGGTTGGGAAATACCTGGAGACTTTGGGGGTGGAGCCAGGAGAGGGTGGGTTTTGGGGAGGGGAGGGGCCTCAGCATGGTCCAGTGCCATAGAGTCCACCCTCCAAAGCAGCCATTTTCTCCAGGGGAGCTGATCTCTGTTAGTGGAAGATCAGTTGTAAAAGCGGGAGATCCCCAGGCCCCACCTGGGGGCTGGCAACCCTAGGCCTACATGAGGAAGACAAGGAGGAGCTAGCGTTGCCAGGTTACCCTGGCCCCGCTTGGGAGATGGTGGGTTGTTGTTTTTTTGCCAGATCCAGGTTGGGAAACTCCTGGTGATTTGGGGGTGGAGCCTGGGGAGGACAGGGACCTCATGGGGCACAGTGCCACAGAGTCTACCCTCCAGAGCAGCCATTTTATCAAGGGGAACTGGTCTCTGTAGCCTGGAGATGAGCTGTAATTCCAGGGGTTCCCCAGGTCCCCCCTGGAGGTTGGCATCCCTAGGAGGAGCTCATTTGGCAAAACAAACAAAAGTTCAAGATCAGGTGGGCAAAACAAGAATCTGAGGAGCATATTTGCTAAATACTGAGATGAATAATAAGAATTTCTTTAACTACATCGGAAAACTAGCCAGAGAGGCAGCGGGGTCATTGGATGACGAAGGATGGGAAGGATTGTTGAAGGAAGACAAGGAGACTGCCGTGGAGCTGAACAAATCCTTTGTGTCAGTCTTTACTGCAGAAGGCAGGGGGCCAGCTGCCTCACAACCACTGCTTTCAAGAAGGATGTCTACAGAACCAGTCAGTTAATACGCAACTTCTTCCTAGAATTGGTCTCCCTGCCAGAGAACTGGAAGATAACAAACGTAATGCCAGGTTTATGTATTCTGCACGGCTGTCAGATGGTTTCAACAAAAACCTGGAAACACTTGATAAAAAACTGTTGAAACCCCTCCCCCCCAAATATACATGATACGGGAAATTTACTCATAACTATCTACAGGAGTCCGTTGGAGCAGGAGCGCACAGGAGCGCTGCTCCGGGAGTGAGAAGCCCAGGGGGCGGGCACATGACCAAGCCCCACCCCCTCCTCGGCTTCCCCGAGCAGTGCAGAGGCGCAGCGCCCCGGGGAAAGCCCTGCTAGGGTCTTTATTGTTTTTAATGTTTTGTTTTAATATTGATAATTTTATCATTGTTCCTTTTATGACTGTGTGCTGCTTTTCCAGAGACTTGCTCAAGGTGGCATATAAATTTTCTAAGTATACCATTTTTTATCTGGGCACATGGCACATAAGTACTGGAGAAATTTCACCAGCCCTTCAGCAGCTTCCACCCCATCAGTTTGGTGTAGTGGTCAGGAGTTGGACTCTAATCTGGGAGAACCGGGTTTGATTCCCCACTCCTCCACATGCAGCTGCTGGTGTGACCTTGGGCCAGTCAGAAGTTCTCTCAGAGCTGTTCTCTCATGAGCAGTTCTCAAAAGACCTCTCTCAGCCCCACCTACCTCACAGGGTGTCTTGTTGTGGGGAAGGGAAGGGGAAGGGATGGGTGGTGCACATGTCCTGGGTATCTGAGTTCCTGATGCTGTGGACTGGTGATGGCTAGAGAAAGCCTGAGCCTTGACCGGGCAAGGAGGGCTGTTTGTCTGGCTGTCCCATTCGTACTCAGTTGCATCTCTTAGTTGCTCAGCTAGAAAATACTGGACATTTATATAGCTGGTATTTTCTCATTTGGTTTTCTAAACAGAAAGCACAAATATTGGACTACCCGGATGAGAATCAGACAGCTGGCAACTCTAGGATCCTGAGGAGAAGAGGAATTTAGATGCCAGTCAGCCTAACGTCTATTTTGGATAAACAACTGGAAAATATTATTAAAGTTAGAATTATTACACATGTAGAAGAACAAGACGGAAGAAGAACTGATTTGGTTTCTACAAAGCTGCATCCTGCTTCACTGACATTTTGACGTTTTTCTTTTTAAGATAAACATGTGGACGAGGGTGATCCAGTCGACGTGGTATACTTGGGACTTCCAAAAACATGTAACCAGGCCCCTCATCAAAGGGTCCCGATTAAACCAACAGTCACGAGATAAAGAGATAAAGCGTCTTCTTGTGGGTTAGAAACTGTATAAGTGACACAAGAAGGGGAGAGAAGGAGCAAACGGGCAGTTCTTGTAATGGAGGGAAATAAGCTGAATGTTGGCGTTATTTAATTTGTTTGTTAATTATCTGGAATGAGGGGGGGGGGGGAGTTACTTCTTAAGTTCTTTTGTGCAGTCCACTGATGGACCAGCGTTACCTCCTCACTGATCTGCCCAGTAAGTGCCACACCTGTTTGCTTTCGGCTGAGCTGATGCCGGGCCGGGCAGGGCAGGGCAGGGCAGGGCAGGGCAGTTCTATGCCAAAGGAGAAGGGGCCAGCTCAAGCCAGCAAGCCAGGACTCAGGACACCCCTTGTGGTCACAAGTTGTCACTGAGATCCTATTTAGGGCCATAAGCATTAAATTGCCTAAAAATAAGTAATCTTCCTAGCTAAAAACAGTAAAAATGCTTTATTCAGCTTTACATCAATACATTTTTATGGTTGTAGCGACCAATTAGCATGCATACATACTACGTGGGTTTCTTAAATTTAAACTAGGCCTTTTCTGGTGATTTAGTTTGATGTGCTTCCTCAGCTTGCTCATCTGCTCTCGGCAACAGCCACAAGGAGTCAGTAAAGCACCCTGAGACTACGAGGGAGCATTTCCAGGGTCTTGTGGGGTTTGGTTTTTTTTGCATCTGTGTCAGCAAAAGGAAATTAGTGTGCAGTGTGTGTGTGTTAGGGTTGCCAGGTCTGGGTTGGAAAATCCCTGGGGACTTTGGGGGTGGAGCCAGGAGAGGGCGGGGTTTGAGGAGGGGAGGGGCCTCAGCATGGTACAATGCCATAGAGTCCACCCTTCAAAGCAGCCGTTTTCTCCAGGGGAGCTGATCTCTCTCAGCTGGAGATCAGTTGTAAAAGCGGGAGATCCCCCGGCCCCACCTGGGGGCTGGGAACCCGTGTGTGTGTGTGTGTGTGTGTGTTACTTATTTGTTAGAGTGGATCTAGATGGCTTTATTCCAGGTTGCACTTCTGCTGAGGAAATACCATATCCCCCCCTCCACTGCAGTTATAGTATCTTGATGCTGAGAATATAGGGTTGCCAGTTGTTTTGTTTTTAACTGACCGGGTTCCCAGGCCCCTTAACAATGGCAACACCCAGGAGAAATCAGCAGGGAGTCCGGGGGTGGGGCACAGGGTTGCCAAGTCGTACTCATGTACTGGCAGGGGGGAGTCCTTCTTCGCCCGGGAGCCTCCCTGGCGCGCGCGCGATGATGTCACCCAGAAGTGAAGTCACCACATTGGGGGCGTTGCCAGGGTGACGCTCTGGCAATCGCCCCAAATGGGATCGGGAACCCCTGTAGCGGGGGATCCCCCGCCCCCCGGGCTGACTTGGCAGCTCTAGTGGGGCAAGAGGCAGAGGTGATGAGCTACAGGGCCACATCACATCTGGGTCAGTGCATGAACTAGGGCTCTAGAAACTCTTTAGTAAAACTGAGGTGGGAGGGGCAGGGGCAGGAGAATGCCCGCCCAAAGTGGGCAGCTGGGATACCCACACCACTACCACCCCCTTCTGAGAAAGGTCCCTCCGGCTGATCTGCGTCAGATTTCACGCAACTCTTAAAGAAGTCCCTCTGTGGCAATCCCATTCCCTGCCCGGGAATGCAGATCGTAGGGAGAGGCCTTCAAGAAGTCTTCTTTGGTGGGTACGGGAGCGAGGGCCTCATCAGGGGCAGCCTCAGGATCACGAAACAGCCTCGGGGGGGGGGGGGGGGGGAGGCCGTTGAAGATGGCTTTATTTAGGACTGCATTTGGTTAAGTTTCCTAACAGTCCCAAGTTGCAAATTTAAATTTTGGTTTTTATATTTTTAATGCATTTTATTTTACGTGTTTTATCTATGCTATAAGGAGCCTTGAGCTCATTAAGGAAGAAAGGCAGCTAATACATTTTAAATAAATATTTGAAAACGAATATTGCATTTCCTCAGCTGTAGTCAGTAATATGAAATATGCCTCCTGCGCATGCTCCCAGGGTTGCCAACTTCCAGCTAAGCGCAGGGGATTCTCCCCCCCCCCCCCCACTCTTGTTTCCTGCCACCGCTTGAAGAAGTGGCGGGAAAAACAGTAAACATGAAAATCACTGTTGAGGCAATGGCGTGATGTCACTTCCAGGGAAGGGATGTTTCACCTCTCTAGGAATCACCAAAAACTATATGGTTTCACCAGTAAGTACGCACTTTCAGTCAAGAAATATGCTTTTGCTGTCTGCCTGGACAGCCAGATTGGTAGTGGTTAAGAGTGGTTAAGAGTGGCAGACTCTAACCTGGAGAGCTGGGTTTGATTCCCCACTCCTCCTCCACATGCAGCCAGCTGGGTGACCTTGGGTCAGTCCCAGTTCTCTTAAAGCTCTCTCAGCCCCACCTACCACACAGGGCGTCTGTTGTGGGGAGAGGAAGGGAAGGAGATTGTAAGCCGCTCTGAGACTCCAATCTCCTCCTCCTCCTCCTTCCCTCGAAGGGTTAATAAGCCCCGGAGGGTCGGGACATAATGCTGGTGGGCTGCACTCAGACTTGCCCCATGAACCTTGGCCAGGGGCTGCACAGAGGAGTGGCCTGCAGGTCTCAGGAGAGCCTCTCCTGCACAGGCAGGCCTCAGTCCTGGCTGTCCGCTCCCCTTCAGGCCTACCTTTCCCAGGCACCTTTCACACCTTGAGGCAGGACATGGGCAAATGGAAGGAAAAGCAGGAGCCAATCACAGATGAGGAGGCAGAGCTCTGGGGGGGGGGGGCACATATAAGGCAGCAGGAGGGAGAGGGTTGGGCAGTGAGGCTGCCTCTGGCGTAGGGTTGCCGGTTCTGGGTTGGGGAATTCCTGGAGATCTGGGGGGGAATCTTGAGGGGGGAAGGGTTTGGGGAAGGACCTCTGTGGGGCACAATGCCACACAGCCCACTCTCCAAAGCAGCCAGAACTGGCCCCATAGTTTGGGGATCACCTGCAATTCTTGGGGAACTCCAGGCCCCACCTGGAGGTTGGCAACCCTACTTAGGAGGGAGCAGATTCCCTCACCCCAAGGTGAGCAAATGGGGGTCAGGTATTAACAAAACGGTAGGAATCCCATCGGTTAACTGACTGGGGAACTTCACCGCTCTCTGGCCGGCTTCTTTCCCTGGCTGTTTTGCCCCCTGGGCTGGCTGTGTACCCGGGGTGACCTCTCCCCTGCTTTCAGGCCAGCTCTCTTGTTTGACCGACGGCCACGGTATTGGTCTGATGAGCTAGCCTTTTGGTGTCCACTCTGCCTACGTCCTTCTTGCCTCATATTTGGCCATGCCGCAGGGCACGGCCTGACTGAACAGGGAGCTGCCCAGAGGGCTGGGGGCTGGGGGGGGGGGCGTGCTCTGGGCCCTCCCCAGCCAAGCCCCAGAGCCAGGGTGGGGGCAGCCAGTTCACCCTGTTGACTGAAGGGGGCGGAGGGAACAAGTGATCTTTGGAGGGGACACCCCACCCCCACGCGGCCCCCTTCCTGTGGTGGGTCAGAAGCATTTTTGAGCTCTTGGGCGGGGGGGGGGGCCTCTTCCCATCCAGTTTCTCTATTTCATAGTGCAGTTCAGTCACTGATGCCATCTGGAGATATTCTCCTAAATTTGTCTCCCATATTACAAGCATCAGTGATGTGCTAAACTTTGCCTGTGCCTTTTTTTTTCTTTAAATGACTTGCTTCATACTAAGAGTACCTGAACAATATGGAGCCGTCTTTCGGCAGCTCCGAGGTCTGAATGCAAGGGCCTTGCCCCGGAGGGCAGCCCGCTCTCCTGCAGGCCCCCGACTGCCCCGGTCCAGGTCTGAGGCCACGGCTGTGATGTCACCGCCCCCTTTCCCAAAACTGACTCCCACACTCCATGTAGGCTTGCAGGCCCACTTCTGCCTCCCTCTCCCCACGGCCCAAGTTTCAGAAAAGCCTCAGCAGATTCCACCCGACTCCAGTCCCGCCCGGCCACATGGGTGGTCAGGCCCCCTCCCCGCCCCCTCACTTACCGGCTGCACAGAGTCCAGGAGTTTGGTGAGCTGGTAGAAACGGCGAGAGCAGGATGTGGGATTCTTCCTCTTGCAAGCGATGATACGATCTAGTTCCTTGATGTAGTTCATCCGAAGTTCATCAAAGAATTTCTGATTCTTCAGGCCGTCCACTGGAACTGGCACAGAAAGAAAGAGGGAACAGCAATAAATGGAGAAGCACAAAGCAGCGGGGCCTGAGCACCTCATAAAGGGAAGCCTGTGTGGCCGTCTTCCGTCAAGGGTAGCAAGAGAACCACCACTGGCTCCAACTTTAAGTCCAAACAGAATTCTCATGACTTCAGAACTCCCTGGGTGATAATAACCAGAGTCAGAACCTATCAGAGCACAGGCTTAAGCTGCAGCTGCCAGGTCGGATCGGCACCATTTCCCACCTACCCCCCCCCCCCCCAAATGCCCAGGGAAAAGAGTGCTGCTTACTAATACTGAAGAGAAGCAGAGCTTTCATGCAGAGGAATTCCTGGGGAGTGATCTGAAGCCACCCGAACTCTTGGGACAGATGCCGCATCCGGACACACTGGCTGTACATTCTGGATTTGTGCATCCGGTACCTGGAGGGGGGGGGGGGCGGGCAGAGAAGATGGGGAGACAAAAGCAAATGTCATCAGGAAAGTGAAAAAGGAAACTATTAATCACACATGTCTTTCTTTCTTTGAAAGGCAGATTCAGGTGGGTGGCTGTGTTGGTCTGAAGCAGCAGAACAAAGTTTGAGTCCAGTGGGGCACCTTTTCAGACCTGCAAAGTTTAATCCTGGGTATAAGCTCTTGTGTGCACTTTGTTGGTCTTGAAGAGGCCCCTGGACTCCAACTTTGTTCAATTTCTTTGAAAGCGAAAGTCCCTGTGCAGGACCCTCTAGAGCTGCATTCCGCCCTGCGAGCTGCCCTTTCTGTGCGGCAAACTTCATGGCGATCTGTCCTGGCAACGAGAGAGGAGAACCGTTCCAAACACTCAGATTACGGATGATCACATGGCCTGCTGAGGTCCCCTTGACCTCCCCGTTTTCTCCAAAAAGAAACCTCTCCCAAGAATTTGCAATATTTAAACAAGTCCATGACAACATCCAGGGTGAGTCATCCAAAGAGGCAGGCAGATGGCAGTCTACTGATCCCCCCCTCCGTGGCCTTCCAGCGGGTCACAAGAGGGTCACCAGCGGAGGGGGAAGGAAGCATTGAGGCTGCTTTGCTGACCTGCCACGCTGAGAAACCACTGTTGTTCTGCCTCTGCCACCCAGGGGCTTCTCTGGTCCAAACCATAGTTTAGCCCCTGCTGTTCTCCTTGTTCGCTGAGCTATGAGCCTGTTTCCTACACAATTCCCCTCTGTAAAGCGAGTGTGGAAGTGCCTCAAACCTATGAAAGATTCGGGGAAACTGGCAATGGGTGTGGATATCCTTAGGGGAGTGGACTTCTCTGTTTGCTGCACCTTTTGAGGGAGTGGGGATCTAGGAGACCCCAGTTCAGATCCCTACTCTGCCATGGAGGCTGGCTGGGCCAGCCATACACTCTCACCCTCACCTGCCTCACAGGGTGGTTGTTGTGAGGATACAACAGAGGAGAAGAGAAGGATGCCAGCCACTTTGGGTCCCTGCTGGGGAGAAAGATGGGGCACAAATGAAGTAAAGACATTTATTCCATTCTGGAACTTGTCAGTTCCAGATGGTAATTCCTGAAGGGCAGTCTGGGGAGGCAAAAGAAAGCAGGAATCCGGGGGATCCTCAGGCCAACGACCTCCGTGCCGGCAGAAGTTTTCAGGGGCCAGAACTCCCGTCACGGAATGAAACTCGTGTCTTATTTTGGCCGCTAACAAACTTTTCCAAGTGGTCTCTGTGCTGTGACTCAGCTTGGAATAGCTTTTGCAAAACTGGGGTCTTGTGAGCCCTGGCAGATGGGCTCCAGGAGCTGGAAACAGCCAGGCTTGCAGGGTCTCTGGCCCCCAGGCAATCAGGAGAGGAAAGAGTATAATACGAGCTCCCAACAAAGGAAAAGAAGAAAACCAAAATAGGAAAAATAAAGTCCTGCCCCAGGCAAGGGAAGCCCTGAAACCTTTTTCCAGTCATAGAGCTCTGGAGGAGGGGCCTCAAAATGTTAGCGAGAGATTGTTCCCCTCACTTCAGCCCTTCCCTCCGACACTTAAGGATGCAGGCTTGCTTACAACAGGACTGACACTCAGGCCTGAGAAACTCAAGCACTGCCTTTGCCTTTGTCTGCACAATCCACCATCGGCAAGCCCAGTCCTCCTCCACAGAAATCCTGGCTTTCTGCTGCTCACTGACCGTTAAGCCCTGGGCATTCATTCGTCATTCGTTTGTAGTCTGCTGCCCTGCTAGCTGAGGCTTGAGGCCGATCGCTTAGTGCAGGGGTGGGCAAACTTGCTCAGCGTAAGAGCCACCTAGAACAGGGGTGGCCAAACTTGCTTAACGTAAGAGCCACACAGAATAAACATCAGATGTTTGAGAGCCACAAGACATGAACAAATATTACCTGCTTTTATTGGAAAATAAGCAAATTTGCTTTTTATTAACATTAAATGAGACTGCCAAAAATAATAACAAAAGGGGTAAAAGCAGATATTGATGATGATATTAATTTGTCCAATGATATTTGTTTGCTAATGATATTTAGCTTCCCCAGCTGCCCTGCCGGGAGCCACATAATACATGTGAAAGAGCCGCATGCGGCTCCTGAGCCACAGTTTGCCCACCCCTGGCTTAGTGGAAACCAAAAGGATGAGACACACTCAGTAAACAGCGTAACAGGGCTAGGACGGCAAAAATTGGAAACACGCATCATAAACAGGGCAAGAAATGGAATTTAAGGAGTAGAAAAATAATGCAGTAAGAGCAGGAGAATACATACAATAAGCACGGGAATAAACCACAGCGGGACAGCCAGGCCTGGCCTGGCCACCGTTGGGAAGCAGCCGGTAGCGATGGTGTGATGTCACTTGGCCGTGACATCACACCTCTCTGTGAATTGCTGGAAACTCTAGGGCAGGGGTGTCGAACTCATTTGTTATGAGGGCCGGATCTGACATTAATGAGACCATAAATGAGACATGAGTGTCGTAAAATGTAATGCCAGGTAGCGGAGGTATAAACTTTATAAAGAACACAAACACAAAGGGTTTTTTAACTTAAAATAAAAACATGCTTAAAACATTAGCACACTTGCAATATTTTATTTAACAGTGTCTGATAACTGACACCTCTTGCTCTGAATTATTGCATCAAAATGTCTGTGCTGCTGCCACCTTGAGTCTGCTGTTCAGGTGTGTCTCTGTAAGCTGCAAACCTACGATGATGACGCAGCAGAACTGGAAGAAGAAGCAGAAGACAGCCAGTTCTACTGTGAGCCTGACAGAAGCCCTCTGGGGGCCTGACTGACATCCCTGCTCTAGACTAAGAAGTTTTAGGCAATTCGTAGAAAGGTTTATTTCTTTGTTTGTTTTATTTATATCCCGTCCACCCCCGCCAGTGGGCTCAGGGTGGGTCACAACAGTTCCTCCTCCATGGGTGCTGGCTAGATGGTCAATAAGGCATCCAATTCCCCAGAAGATGTGGTGCAGATCTCTTTAGCATCGCAGGGCCTTTAAACAGGGCAGCATGAGCAGGGGAGGCTGAGATAGTTGGATATCCGCCACCTCAACCGGTGGAACAGCTCCGTCTTGCAGGCTCTGTGGAATTGTGATAGATCCCGCAGGGCCCTGGTCTCAGCCAGGAGCCTGTTCCACCAGGCTGGGGAGCCAGGGCTGAAATGGCCCTGGCCCTGGCCCAGGCTGGGCAGATGTCTTCTGGGCCTCCAACAAGCCCAACAGGGTGCCTGCTGGTGCGTTAGGCGCTCAGTCCTCCAGCAAGATAGCCAAACTCTCCACACTAGACCAAAACATTCAGTGCCAGAGGTTTTTGGTGCAGGGAGCACCCTGAAAGAAAGATTCCCAGATAAGCAACAACCCCCGCCCTTTAGTCTGGGACTGGTGAAGGACCAGGAAACCGGGGGGGGGGGGGAGTTGGTTCCGAGCAACAGTCTCGCCCTCCCTCACCCAGGTCTCAGTCACACATGCGTGGTCTACATTTTGCTCTGCAAGGTACTCTTGCAGGAATTAGGTCTTATTATTTATAGATCTGGCATAGCACAACACCAGTGTTGGAGTTTGGTGTGGTGGTTAAGAGCACAGACTCTAACCTGGGAGAACCGGGTTTGATTCTCCACTCCTCCACATGCAGCTGCTGGTGTGACCTTGGGTCAGTCACAAGTTCTTTCAAGGACAGTTCTGGAAAGAGCTCTCTCAGCCCCACCTACCTCACAGGGTGTCTGTTGTGGGGAGGGGAAGGAAAAAGAGACTGTGAGCCGCTCTGAGACTCCGAGTGAAGGGTGGGGTATAAATCCAATTTTCTTCTTCTTCTTCTTTCCTAGCCCCACAACCAACATCTCTCAGGATGGGATGCAGGTAGGAAGGGGACTGAGCCTTAACATATCTCCTTTCCTTATTCCACCTTGCCTCACTGGCATACCTCCCCTGCCCCCCTGCCCCCAACATGGCCTCCCCTGCTAGATCTTATTTGCCTAAATTTAGCCCAACTAAGCATCCGGCAGTAAGCAAAGAAGCAGGTCTGAACCCACAATATACAACAATCAGTAACATTTCCCAAACTAATCCTCATAACACCATCTCACTATTTCCCTGACCACCTCCCATTCTTAAAGCCTAGCAAATATCCTACCCTACTAATAGATGCAATTCCAATTTAATTGATCAATTAAAATTCAAAGTTTACAATACAATCTAGGTAATCAATTTATAAAAATCATAATTCTAATTAATATAAATCAATCAAACACTCCTAATAGCAGGGATAAAACAAATCAATTAATTAAACCCTTCAATAATAGGCAGGGGGTGGGGCAAATCTAATTATTTCTGTGGTTGAGGTTAAATTTTTACTGGCCAAAGCGGCAGTTCATACAGCAGAGCACTTTCCACGTTGCACTCTTTTCTTCTGCACCAGATAGGACGATTGAAAGAACTGCGGTCTCTCCAAGGTCGTCGTTGTCGTCGTAGTAGCAGAAGAAGAAAAGGAGGAGGAGGAGGAGATTGGATTCATACCCCATCCTTCACTACCCAAAGGAGTCTCCGAGCAGCTTACAAACTCCTTTCCCTTCCCCTCCCCACAACAGACACCCTGTGAGGTAGGTGGGGCTGAGGGAGCTCACTTGAGAACTGCTCCTGAGAGAACAGCTCTGAGAGAACGTGTGACTGAACCAAGGTCACCCAGCCAACTTCATGTGGAGGAGGAGTGGGGAATCAAACCTGGTTCTCTCAGATTAGAGTCCATGCTCTTAACCACTACACCAAACTGGCCTCCTAGTGGCTCCGGGTAAAGTCAAGAGGCCACAAAAGCTTCCTGAGATGTCCACAGACGCTCAGAGTCATCCCAGACCACCTGCAGCTGCTGGGGAGGAACGACTTGCTGGTTTTGAATAATTCTCAGGAGCATGCAGAGAGCTCTTCTTCCTCCTGCGGGGATGACAGGGAGCTCCAGATCCTCTCGCCCAGGGCCCAGCCAAGGACAACAGCCACCTGGAGTTCACCACGGGCCCAGCCAAGATTGAAGGTGGGCTCCCCAGCCAACAGCAGTTCCAACAGCTCCCTCGCCTGCAGGCTAGTAGTGCCTAGCGGCCAAAGTCTATTCGAGGGCTGGTTGGAGTCCACATCGGCAGCTGACCTCTCAGTGGGAAGAGCAGCAGCAGCCAGGGCCAGGACGACTCTGAGATTGGAGGTGGGTCAGGGAACAACTACATCCCAGCCACCCAGCACAGTACCCAGAGCACCCCCCCCCCAGAAATAAACACAACGTGCCTACGTCACCCAGAAGTGATATGGGCACACTGGTTATGTTGGGGGCAACGCTCTGGTTTTGGACAAAACTCTATAGCAGGGGTGTCAATCATGCGGCCCTGGGGCCGGATCAGCCCTCCGGAGGGCTTCTATCAGGCCCGCACTGGAACTGGCCATCTCCTGCTTCCAGTTCTGTTGCTGCTGCTGCATCATAGCTTGCTTCGCCAGACTCTCTCGATCACTCAGCC
This sequence comes from Lepidodactylus listeri, assembly GCA_029233225.1. Taxonomy (NCBI): domain Eukaryota; kingdom Metazoa; phylum Chordata; class Lepidosauria; order Squamata; family Gekkonidae; genus Lepidodactylus; species Lepidodactylus listeri. The sequence continues at coordinate 72,074,601 of JARCFY010000013.1, forward strand.
ATTTCATGTTTTCCCCTGGGTCCTAGACTCAGAATTCTGAGCATGAGATTTCTGTGGCGAATGTCCATAAATCAAAAGTAGGTTTGCAGCTTACAGATACACACCTGAACAGTATACTCAAGATTGTAACAGCACAGACATTTTGATGCAATAATTCAGAGCAAGAGGTGTCAGTTATCAGAGACTGTTGAATAAACAGAATATTGCAAGAGTGACAATGTTTTTAAGTTAAATTTTTTTTTGTGCTTGTGTTTTTTTATAAAGTTTATATCTCCGCTACCTGGCATTACATTTTATGACCCAGCAAAGTCTCATTTATGTCAGATCTGGCCCTCATAACAAATGAGTTCGACACCCCTGCTCTATAGTATGAGGCTGATTTTACCATAGAGTTTTGCCCCAAAACCAGAGTGTCACCCCAAATGTCACTGGCATGCCTACATCACTTCCGGGTGACGTGAGCATGTCGTGCAGCATCACTTCCTGCTCCCAGAACACCCCTCCGCCCCCCCCCCCATCCCCCCGCCGGTGTTTCCAATGACCCTTGCAACCCAAGCCTGCGTGTCGTTCGTGGGACTCTGAAGCAATAGAAATGGGATGCCTGTGGCTGTTTGCATGCCAATTCCTGACAACTAATGTGAATGCCTGAAAATGCAGCAATATTCTGGTGAATGTTCACCTGTGACTGCCAAAGGAAAGCAAACTCTCTGTGGCAAACAAGATTGCCACCTGGGACTGTCAGGTGTGGACTCTGACTAGAACCCCTCCACGTGCCGGCAGCAGACCCTGGGGACAGCCCGTTCCGCCTGGGCACTGCCAGAAGCGTCTGGCGCGTGAGGTGCTGGACTCAAGGGGTGATTCATCTGACAAAACAAATCAGTTGCTGGGATTGCCATTTCCAGGATGGGGAATTCTTGGAGGTTGGGGGGCGGAGCCTGGGGCAGTGGGGTTTGGGAGGGGCTTCAGCAGCATATAATGGAGCCCACTCCCCTGAAAGCTGCCCCCTCCCCCTAGGGGAACTGACCTCTGTTGCTGAAGGGAGACCTGGGGGCTGGCCACCCTAGTTGTGATTTCTCTCTTTTTGCCATCAAGTCATAGGTGACTTATGGTGACCCTGTGGATTTTTCAAGGCAAGAGGCGTCCAGAGGTGGCTTGTGCCCTTGCCTGGCTCTGCATGGCGACCCTCGACTGCCTTGGTGGCCTCCCATCCAACTTCTACCAGGGCCAGCCCTGCTTAGCTTCCGAGGTCTGATGAGGGTCAGGCCAGCCTGGGTTTTCCAGGTCAGGGCTCTGATTTTGTTCCTAGCACAATAATGCCTGGCGTTTTGGCTGGGATGGATGCTTGCCACTCTCTGGTGGAAACTCAGGTTAGAATGGATTAGAAGCAGTCAGGTTAGATGCAGTCAGGTTAGAGCGGATAAAAGGAAGTTCTTCTTCACCCAAAGAGTGAGTAACACATGGAATTCACTGCCACAGGAGGTGGTGGCGGCTACAAGCATGGACGGCTTCAAGAGGGGATTGGATAAACATATGGAGCAGAAGTCCCATCAGTGGCTATTTGCCACAAGGCACAGATAGGAACTCTCAGTCTGGGGCCAGTGATGCTCTGTATTCCTGGTGCTTGAGGGGAGGGGGCTACAGTGGGAGGGCTTCTGGTGTCCTACCCCCACTGCTGGACCTCCTGAGGGCACCTGGTGTTTCTGGGCCTTGTGTGATACAGAGTGTTAGATTGGATGGGCCATTGGCCTGATCCAAAATTGGCTTCTCTTATGTTCTTCTGTTCTCTGCCCACAAGGGCCAAGCCACTCAGTGTCAGGGACAGGTTCTGCCCCACTGCAATTTCATCTCCAACTACTTTCCTTTTACTCACAGGAGACAAACAGTCCTGATTTGCTTCTTTGGGAGAAAATGCAGTTATTCACTCAATGACAGCATTGGGGCCAGGGCTTGTTCTGATCCTCACCTCTGGTGACCCACCCCTGGAGAACTAAGCCTCCCCATATCTGCATAGGTCCATCCTAGAGTCCATTTCCTGGTTACTAAGGGATTCTTGGAAGCTGACGTTCATAGAGAAAGGCCGCTGGCAACAGGAATGGGGGGTGGGGGGTTTGGCTGGGGTTTCTTGCAGAAAAGGTCGCCAAACAAGCCGCCTTTCAGCAAAGTACCTGCCCTTGCCATGTCCCCGCTCCCGAAGCTTAGCATAACGAGGGCTTCTCACTGCTCTTCCAGGATTTGGGCCCATCCCATAACTGGCAGCCCGCCAGCTCTTGCCACATGCCAGCACCACTTGGGAGACGCATAGTGTTTCTGCTTACAAAACTGCTGGGAGCACCCACAGGTAATATTCTAAGCATGCTGATCCAAAGTGTGCACATGAAGGAAGCAGGGAAGAAAAGGCAGCGAGAGAGAGAGAGAGAGAGAGAGAGAGAGAGAGTGTTAAGGGGATTAGCACGGTTACAAAGCAATTTTCAGAAAAGCCTCAGGAGACATAAAATGGGGCTGCTCCCCCCTCCTTCCCAGAAGGGTTAATAAAAATGCTATTCTGGGTTTGGGCTGTTAATGCCTAACTCAGAGTGAGGGTCCTCACAAGGAGGCTGGATGGGCACGTCTCTCCTCCATTTTTCACAGAACATTTGCTACTGGCAGGCAGCCAATGACCCCTCGCCTGCTGCCTGTGAGGCCTCCGTTCCACAAACGTTTTGGTGTGGATAAAGCACCAGAATGGGAGCTTTCCTACAGCACTGTTGGGCACTGAAGCTGTCTTGTGAATCCCCTTGCCAACTAAATTGATCATGAGACTGTTAACTATCTGGCTGGTTCTTAACTGGTATCTTGCGTAGTGAAATAGAAACTTTTCAAAAGATCTGCACAAGCAACTAGATCTTCAGTGGCAAATCGGAAGGCCTGTAGAGTAGAAGCCCCCTCTGGCTCCACCAAGGGGTTTGAGGAAGGGGGAGAGGCCAGGCGGGGATTTTGTCCAGCAGGGCTTCTGATTGGCCCTTTGAGATCTGCTTGGATGTGTAGATTTTTTAGAAGTTGCTTCAGGAAAATTCAGGGCAAGGGAAAAAATTTTGTACAACCGACCTGGCAGACGCGGATGGAAGAAAATTTGATTGTGAAGTTGTCTTCCAGGTGGCTTTCTTTGGATGAGATTGGTTGGGGTTTTGTCATTACTCCCAAGTATAACCTTTTTAATACTCGGGTGGATGTATATAAGTTAGTTCAGTCTTTGAAGCTTAAAGCCTTTTTTAGCACCCCTGACTTTACTCAACCCTTTCAGGAACAAGTCACAATTTGTCCCTCATGTTAGTGTTCCATCTATTTCAGTTTTTGAAAGACGTATATTGGAGGACATCCACCTTTTGGAAAATAACAGTCCACCTATTAAATACAATGTAACATTAAAAGATATTGAGTTACTTAAAAATCTTTCTGAGGATCCATCCATTGTTATTAAGGAGGCTGATAAGGGTGGGGCCATCATCAATCTTGATAGGGCTGATTATGTTGGGGAAGCCCTGCGTCAACTGGCTGATTTCAATTTCTGTTCACCCACAGACCATGACCTGTCTAAGGAGGTATCTTTTTTAATTAAAACCACGGTCCAGGAAGCCCTTATTTTCAATTATATTACTGAATAAACGGCCTCATACTTGCTTAATCCCTTCCCTCATGTGCCTCTATTGTATTTGCTTCCTAAAATACACAAATCTGGAACACCACCCCCTGGGCATCCTACTGTCTCCGGATCAAACTCTCTTTTGGAGCCGTTATCTAAATATGTTGACTTGCTTCTTCAGCCTTTTGTTTTGAAAATCCCTTCTTATCTACGTGACACCATAGACTTTGTGTCTAAAATAGAGGGCATTAGGGTCCCGGATGAAGCTGTGTTGCTTACCCTAGATGTTGCATCTCTATATACCAACATACCTCATGAAGATGCCAGACTTCATCTTCTTTCAGTATTAGAGACTAGGGACTCCCTCTGTCCCCCCACTCATTTTTTGCTTGATTTGGTAGATATTATTTTTGAAAAGAATTTTTTTCCGTTTTCAGGAACAGTTTTTTTGGCAGACTAAAGGGATGGCCATGGGCAGTGCTTTTGCCCCTAGTGTGGCTAATTTGTTTATGGGGGATTTGGAAGCCAGATATATTAATAATGCTTCATACAATCCGTATTTTAAAGATTTGGTTTATTATAAACGTTTCATTGACAATCTCTTTGAGATTCCGGACAGCTTTATGATTGTGGACGAATTTGTTGAGTGGCTGAACACCTTGCATTGTGCTATTAAGTTTACTTACAATGCAAGCAGAACACAGGTTAATTTTTTGGATACTATCGTGTCTATTTTCAACTCTTGTTTGGTGGTACGCCCATATAATAAGAGCACTGATAGGAATTCGTTTCTGCATTTCCATTCTTCGCATGCCTCACACCTCTGTAGGAACCTCCCTTATGGACAATTACTATGTTTAAAAGAGAACTCTACTTTTGATCCACACTTTCAGGAGGAAAGCTCTAAAATGTGTAGCCAATTTCTTAACCGTGGATATCCTGGGGCAGTAACTGAACAGGCTAGATCGTGTGTACAAGCCATTAATCGGGCTGATCTCCTGGGAGCCCCTGCTGAATCCAGAGACAGAAACTGTATGCTTTGGGCCAGGGGTGGGCAATGGTTTTGGCTTGGGGGCCGCTTTGTGGGAGCGGAGGGTTAGCGGAGGGCCGCACCTTTTAAAATGATTGCAGTCATTAGTTAACTTTGCATTTCAGAAAAGGTATAAATTGTATCATAAAAATCAATAAATATAAATTAAATAAAATAGTGGTTAGTTTTATTCAATTTATTTATTGTGCTAATTTCATATCATCTATAGCTTCAAGATACACACATAGAGGGAGAGAGAGAGAGAGACAGACAGAGACAGAGAGAGACACACGGGGAACATAGGGAGAGAGAGAGAGAGAGGAAGACACACACACAGAGGGACAGAGAGAGACAGACAGACAAACAGAGACAGACTCAGAGGGACAGAGAGACACACACAGGGGAACATAGGGACAGAGAGAGAGACAGACAGACAGAGGGACACAGAGAGAGTCAGAGAGAGAGAGAGACGGGGACAGAGAGAGAGATCGCTGAAAGCAGCTGCCTGCCTGCTGCTCCTCCGGGCAACCTGGGGAAGGTGAGGGTGGGAGTGTGCAGGGCTTCCCTGGAGTGCTGCGCTTTGGCACAGCCCAGGGAAGGCAAGGGTGGGGGCGGGCAGGGCTTCCCCAGAGCACTGCGCTTTGGCACAGCCCAGGGAAGGTGGTGGGGGGGCGGGCAGGGCTTCCCCGGAGTGCTGCGGCCCCGGGAAGAAGAGGATGGGGGAGGGAAAGTAACTTACCTTCCTTCTTCTGCCTCCTCGCCGCCCAACAGGGCTGCTGGGAGCAGGGGGTGGGGCTTGGTAATGTGCCCGCCCCCTGGACACTTCACTCCCAGAGCGCTGCTTCTCTGCACTCCGGGCCCAATGGAGGCCTGACTGAAACCACATGGCCGACTGTCTTGGCGGGCCACAAAAAACTCTGTGGCAGGCTGCATGTGGCCCGCGGGCTACAATTTGCCCACCCCTGCACTGGGCCATTGATTTCACTCCACTTGCATATGCCATACGTAATATCCTCAATAAACATTGGCACATAGTGGGTGATATAGCCGGATGCGACAGATCTACGTTTGTAGGGTTTCGCAAAACTACTAGTATACGTGACGTTGTAATTAAATCTGATCTGAACATGCCTGTTACTAGTATAGGTGGTACTTCCATCAGAGGCAATTTTAAATGTAAAAAGTGCTCGGTCTGTGCCCAATGCTGTGAGACTTCGGTCTTGAATGTCCCTGATATCAATTTTTATAAGGAAATTTCTTTTTTATCCTCCTGTGCCACAAAAAGGACTGTGTACCTCATCTGGTGTCCTTGCAGACTCAAATATGTGGGGAAATCAATCCGGTCCTTGAGGACCCGAATTTCTGAACATAAATCTCGCATTCAGCATCAATATCCGGAGGCACCACTTGTTCAACATTATATTGATAAGGGTCACTCTTGTGAGGATCTACAATTTATCATTCTTGAGGTTATCAGTCCCAAGGCTTAAAATCAGGTAGATGTACATAAGACCCTTTTACAATGTGAAGCCTTTGGTTTTTTAGGTTAGGCACTTGTTTCCCTCGTGGTCTCAATGCCTCCATAGACTTTTCTTGTCTCTTATGATTTCCCTTGCTTCTTGCTGTGTTTTTGTTTTTGTCCTTACAGTGTTTTCTTCCTGACACTGCTTAATAGGAGTCTGTGCCTTTAAATTCTCTGTTCTTTTCCTGGGCGTCTAGTACTTATTCTTGTTTACTACCCACACCTATTAAGGCTAATTAGGAACTCCCTGTAGGGTTAGCCTTCATCTTAATATGACTCTTTCATGAGTGGTAAGCCTTTTTTTGTTCTCTATTCATGCAATTTTCTTTAGATTGTTTTTGGATGCCTCCATATATTGTATTTATTCATATGCGTTTCAGATCTGTAGTACTATGTGACTGATTTTTGATCCATTGAAATTGATGTTCTACTTCTTGTATGCATTCTGCAACTTCATATGCAAGTATGTATAGCCTTTGGTGTATATTTTATATTCCTGTTCTCCCGTGATTTTGTGTTATAATTATGTATATGTACTTTCTTCTAAAAGATCATATATTCCTGTTCGGATGAAGTGTCTACGAAACGAGATTATATTCTGGAGAACCTGGTCATTTATCTGAAAGATTTATTGCAAACATTCACACATTTTGGACTTTTGTACTATGTATCTTTGTATTGTCACATGTTTATTATGATATTTAAATTATAATTCAGTGTTCTGTACAGCCCTTTTTGTTCTTTTCTGCTCATGTCTTTTGGGGTTGTGGTTCTCTTGTTTGTTAGTCTGAAGCAGTAGAACAAAGTCTGTGTCCAGCGGTACCTTTAAGTCGAACGAAGTTTTATTCTGGGTATAAGCTTTCGTGTGCATGCAGGAGCTGTTCTTCAAGGTGACCCTGGACTTGGGCGTTTTAAACAACATCTTCATGTTATTTATTAATTTCATTTCATTTTTATCCCGCCTAGCCGGCAGACTGGCTCAAGGCGGCTCACAACCACGGGATGACCCAGGCTGGCCTGACCTCGTCAGATCTCAGCAGCTCAGCAGGGTCGGCCCTGGCCAGTCCTTGGATGGGGGACGACTGACTGAGGGAGACCAGGAGTGCTGCATGGAGGCAGACAAGGGCACAAGCCACCTCCGAAGGTCTCTGGCCTTGAAAACCCTGCAGGGCTGCCGTAAGTTGGCTGCAATTTGACAGCCCTTCCCGCCACCACATGTTCATTTGAAAAGGCATCCTGTTAAGCAGGGTTTCTTTCTGCCCGAAAAAAATGAAGAGTTAGTATGAGAGTTATGCATCACCTCCCTGACATTTTGTGGTTGGCTCCGACTCCTGTGGCAGTCGTTTTATGGTTGTGCCCTCTACCCTGGTCAGAATTCCAAAAGGACCCACAGGCTCAAAGGGTTGGGGACCCCTGTTCTACTGAGTTCACGCACTCCAGTGCAGCTTGAATGGTATTTGGATATTTTGTTTTTGTTGTGGTTGACAGTTCAAATCCTGCTGCAACCTGCTCCCAGGAGATTCAAAGCACTGGCTTAGGAAGGCTGCATAACGCATAAATAGTGAACATGCTTTGTATACGAAAGGTCTTCAGATCAATCCCCAGCATCTCCACTGAAAAGGATCTGAGGCAGTAGTTGCCAGGAAGGCTTTTGCCCTGCCTGAAACCCTGAAGAGCAGCTACTGGACTAGAGGATATTCTGCATAATGTGGTTTCACACGTTCATGGTTGCAACATGAAGTGGCATGTGAAGTGGCTGCCACAGACAGAGCCTCACTTCACTGCTGCTCATCCATGTCAGCTGTTCAGAAACAGCGGGGGACTATCAAAGTCAACGAGCAATGGGATCCCGAGGAATGTCCCCACAAGCACCAGCCAGCCACCATCATGCAAGTGTTTGCTTCTGACGGCAAAGAACTGGAGCAGGCTTCCATCCAAAAGGAAAGACCGAAAGAGTTCCTGCTGTTACTCAGGAGGTTCTTAAGAGACGATGATGACACATTCTCCCATCCACCTTACATCCCATTCAGTCCCAGGCAGACAGTGGCAATGAAAGCTAGAACTTACTCGTTGAAGACCAAATCTGGAGCAAAGTACAGCATCCGGGAGTTCACATTGGTGAACGATCTCCATCCCATGGCGAAAATCATCAGGCCCATCCAGGAGTACTGAATGATTGCCATTTGGTCATCCACATGCAGGTTACGGAATCCTAGAGCAAGAAAATGAACAATGGAAGGTCAACAGAGCATCTCAGTGCTTGCCAGGCATTTCCATGTGGAAGAAACTTGGATATGGTAACTCTGCATGCAAGAGGATCTGGGAGGGAAAGGGTTAAAAGACCTCTCTCACTCAGGGACACTGGGCAGTTGGCCCCGCCCTCCTCTCATTGGTTAGATGTTGAGCCTCTTTGGCCACTGATTGCCTTCTGTTTCATTTCATAGATAGTACCTCTTGTCTTCTCTCACTTACCTGGTCTTGGAGCTGTAGCAAGTTAACCTTTTTAAAGTTAATCTGTTCTCAATAAGTTAAAATGTACCTACATGAACATGTCACATAAGATGTGCTTCCATTTTTCTAAGTAAATATTTCCTTGTCTTGTTACCACAGGAGTCCGATCATTTTTTTAATTGGTTTGAATGGCATTTTCCCTTAATTGGGAAACGTGGAGGATCAGGGATACTGCATAAAGCTTCTGTGCTTCCAAATCAAATGATTTGGTTTTTTTACATTTAACCCAATAGGTTATGGGCCCACTAAGATTAAGCTTAATGTTTAAAAAGGACTTAAAGTCTTTGATTAGCAGATCCCCTTGCATTTTTGAATCTTTAAGCATTCTCCATTGTTCTTCTCCACATTGCTGTAGTAAGGATGGCTGCATCAAGCAGATATTTGGAGATCCCAAAACGTACTGCTCAGAACTATAGAAGCTGGCTTAAAAGATTTCATATACTCCTTGAAGCAAAAAGAGCTGCTGTGGTCCTAGAGGAAGAAAAACCAACAAAGAAAGGCAAAGAACTGGACTCTTGGATAATAAAAAAATGGGATTACCAAGAACCCTGTTATGGGATCACTGGATGACAGTGAGACTTGCATGTCTGAAAATTCCTAGACAGCAAAATAAATGTTCAAGACCCCAGAAGAGTGTTTTGGGTTTCCTAGTATTGAATCACAAGGCATCTGGATAAGAAAACTCTGTGAGACAAGATTACATAACATAGAAAATTGTGAAAAGTATCTATGTGAACTGAGGAAGGTGTTTGAAAATCTAGCAATCTGTGGTTTTAATCTAAATTTGTGGTAGGGTATTAGGGTTGCCAGGTCTCACCCTACCTGTGGTGGGGGGCTCCTGGCTCCTTTTTGGGACTTTTCTGCCATGCATACGAAGCGCATGCAGCGCAATGCCATCACCGGTCATCATGCTAGGGCATCACAGGGTGATGCTCTAGTGTTCAGGGCAAAAGCTCTATAGTAACCATAGAGTCCCCCCCCCCCCAGTGCTAGAGTGTTGCTGTGCATCATGATGTCACTACTGATGGCAGATACCCCTGCCAGTCCCTGCGGGAGGCTGCTGTTTGGGGGTGGGTCTTCTCCTGCTGGCCAGCTGGCTGGTGGTGGATTGGGCCCCCCGAAATCAGGGCATCCCCTGGCCTGATGGGGGGGGAGGGGATGGCAACCCTATGGGATATGAGCTTGCGTGAGTCACTGCTCACTTCTTCAGATACAGTTAGAATGTGAGTCCATCTGTCCTCTACATTTGGAGACTGGAGTGATTTTACACTCAGCAAAAACACACTATTCACATAATTGGTTATTTTGAGTTTCCTGTTCCCTAGGCTTAGGGTTGTCAACCTCCAGGTGGTGGCTGGAAATCTTTTGCTATTACAACTGATCTCAAGGTAACAGAGATCAGTTCCCCTGGAGAAAATGGCTGCTTTGGAAGGCGGACTCTCGGGCAGGGGTGGGCAATGGTTTTGGCTCAGGGGGCCACTTTGTGGGAGCGGAGGTGAGCGGAGGGTCGCACCTTTTAAAATGATTGCATTCATTAGTTAACTTTGCATTTCAGAAAAGGTATAAATTGTATCATAAAAATCAATAAATATAAATTAAATAAAATAGTGGTAGTTTTATTCAATTTATTTATTGTGCTGATTTCATATCATCTATAGCTGCAAGCACATTTAAATTTAGAATCAGTTTAATGAGACAAATGAGGTTCCGGGCCCAACGGAGGCCTGACTGAAACCCTGTGGCTGACTGTCTTGGCGGGCTGCAAAAAACTCTGTGGCAGGCCGCATGTGGCCCGTGGGCCACAATTTGCCCACCCCTGCTCTATGGCATTCTACCCCACTGAAACCCTTCCCTTCCCCTCCCCAAACCCCGCCCTCCTCAGGCTCCACCCCCAAATCTCCAGGTATTTCAAACCTGGATATGGCAACCCAACCTAGACTTGAATATATGTGTGAATTTTATTAAATATGAAGAGCCAACAATCAGGAGCAAAACAGACAAAGTTCAAGTAGGCCCTATTTAAACAATTGCAAACTGGGAAGAATGAATGCTTTGCAGGGGTAGAAGAAAAGGAAGAGATTCGTGTTATTCAATGTTACTGAGCCTGAAAGACGTCATAAGCAAGCCCCACAACCTGTGGCCACATTCTCAGGAGGCCAGGCGCACAATTCCAAGCGAGGGCTGTGCTTTCTCTCTCTGTATCTTCTCCAGCCCCCAGGCCTGCAGGCCTCTGCACCCCAGGGCAGAGGAGGGCAACTGAAGGCCTGCTGGCAGGAAGGCCTGAGCCCCATGGAATCTCATCTGTCCCTCAAGCTATGCTATAAATGGTTGAAGGCAGTTGAAGGAAGTTCATGCTTCTGAAAAACTGTGGAACAGCTGGAGAACCCTTAGGAATATCTAGGGCTGCCAAGTATTGAAAACTCACCAGCGTCGGGGAATCCTCCTGCCGCCGGGAGTTTCTTCTGGCGCGCGCGCCCATCAACGTCACCGGAAGTGACGCAGCACGTTGGGGGCGTTGCCAGGGCGATGCTCTGGCAATCGCCCCAAAACTCTATGGTATCAACGCCCCCAACGTGCTGCGTCACTTCCGGTGACGTCATTACGTCGTCCTTGCTGGACGATGTCGGGGGTGGGGTTCCCCCCGCCAGCCAAATGCTGGCTGGCGGATCGGGAACCCCTTTAGCGGGGGATCCCCTGCCCCCCGGGCTGACTTGGCAGCCCTAGGAATATTCCAGTGGGAGAGAGGGCCATGTCTGGGTTTCCCATCACTTTCAAGAACTCCAACTTGCTCACCAGCTCTTTCTGTTTCATCTGCCAGGAATGAAAGCAGATGCGGCCCTCAGGCTGGAAAAAACTGCCTACTCCTGTTCTATATGATCTTATTCCACTGGTTCATAAATGACGGTTCATCTACTTTTAAGCTTAATGGTGCAACATTTTGTAACATGACAGCTGAGGAATCTCAGCTGCTGCTTCTTGTCTCAGAAGCTGTCAGTTTCTCAAGTGAGTGCCCATTAGGGCTGCCAAGACCAACTTGGGAAATATCTGGGGACTTTGGGGGTGGAGCTAGGAGACTTTGGGGGTGGATGTGAGATTTCTGCTCAAAGTAGTCAAGGATCAGATCCTGGTTGGTGAAACACAGTTCTTTATTTCCAATCTCTACATTGGTACAGCTTCTCGGATTATTGTCAGAGATAATACATATGACAGATGCAGGTCTATTATACCTTTCCAAGCAGTTTGAATTACCCATAGGTAGCCAATCACTACAAGGGAAAAACGGCGGGCAAAAGAGGCTCTGGCCGTTTGCTTCCCACAGGAAAGAAAGTGAGGTGTCAAGCTGTAAATTCCCTTTCCCAAACCAGACCCTTCAGATGTTACCACTTCACATAACAATCAATGGCCTCAAGGCTTTCGCATGTTGATAAGAGATGGGACTCATCCTCCCTTGAAATCCCAGCCGGGACGAATGGAATGCGGAGGCAGGAGTGTGAGAGGCCCATTGTTCCCATACATTGCAGGTGTCATCCTCCCGCCCTGACAGTTACACAAACCAGGCCTGGTCAGGCACTGAAACCTGGGGTCACACATTCTACATACATACTGGCCAAAATGAGGGTTCACCTAAGGGCAAAGCAATTACATGGCAGGGGTTATGTCAGCATCTACAATACATACATGGCAATAGGGTATAAGATAGCCTAACACAGAATACATAGCTGTAAGAAACAGAAATCCTTTGTCTGAATCAGCAGATTCTGACACACTGGCACCCCGAAAACAAATCTACCCGGGCTTCTCCGGGAACCTTTTATGAAAAGCTTTAACTAATCTAGGAGCATGCACATGTTCAGAACGAACCCACTCATTTTGTTCTGGGCCAAAGTCAAGCCATCTGACTAAATAATATAAGCGCCCCCTACGCATCTTAGAATCAAGAATATCAGATATTTCAAAATGGGGTGCCTCCCCCTTCATCAGTGGAGGAGGTGTCGGAGGAACTGGATGCCATGCATTCGGCCCAGGATTCTTCTTCAGCAAGCTGAAATGAAAAACAGGATGCACAGAACTCAGTGACTTGGGCAACTCTAATTCAAAGGACACATCAGAAATTTTGCGCAACACCTTGTAAGGGCCCACATATTTCCACCCCAATTTCCTGCTGGGTTGTAAGCCGTGTATGTTTTTTGTGGAAAGGTAAACCGAGTCCCCGGGCTGAAGGTCCCAACCCTCAGCTCGACCACGATCTGCATATTTTTTGTAATCCTCTTTGGCTTGATCTAATGTCTTTGCTATTAGAGGCCACGATTCTTGTAGGGTCGCCCACCATCGTTTAAAGTCTGTGGGGGGAGCATCTGAGGCATTTTCAATTGTGGGCAGAGGCTTTCCCTCAAAGCCTCCCACTGCCATAAAGGGAGAAACGCCAGTAGAAGAATGCACTGCATTGTTGTAGCTATACTCAGCGAATGGCAGCAACTCCACCCAATTGTCTTGGTGGTAATTGGTATAACACCTTAAAAATTGCTCCAGAATCTGATTAGTTCGTTCGGACTGTCCATCGGTTTCTGGGTGGTAACCAGAGCTTAGAGCAGGCTCTATGTCCATAAACTTCAGAAGCTCCCGCCAGAAGTTGGCAACGAACTGACTGCCTCTGTCGGATACCACCCGTTTGGGGAAAGCATGTAATTTGATCACGTGGTTGAAGAAAGCCTTGGCCATCCCTTTTGCCGTAGGCAGCTGTTTGAAAGGAGTGAAATGGGCTTGCTTAGAAAACATGTCTACCACCACCCAGATTACAGTTTTTCCCTTTGATGGTGGTAGGTTAGTAATAAAGTCCATAGCTATCGCCTCCCAAGGGCGAGAGGGAGTGGGTAGGGGGTGCAGGAGTCCCAGGACTTCCCCCCCCCTCCTTTTACACATCAAGCAGGTCTGACAGGCAGAAACGAAGTCCGAGACATCCCTGCGCATGCGTGGCCACCAGAACTGCCGCTGAATTAAGTTGAGCGTTTTTAGAAACCCAAAATGCCCAGCCAGTTTAGAGGAGTGACAAGCCAGTAATATGTCTTTCCTTCTGCTTCGGGGTACCACCAGTTTATCTCCATGATACCAACATTTATTCTCTCCGAGGGAGCAGTCGGCCACCGCTTCTAATTCCTCAACTTCTTCGGGTGAATACTCCCCCCCCCCAGTCGCACGACTCTGATTCCACTGTCGTTCGCTTACTTTGACTCCTGGTGGTCACAGCCCCTCCCAGCTGCTGGGGGGAAAACATGGAGTCGAACACCTCCTCCTTCACGCTCTCGTGCTGGGGCAATCGGGAGAGCGCGTCTGCTAACGAGTTGGCTTTCCCAGGGAGATGTTTCAACACAAAGTTAAATTTTGAGAAAAAATTGGCCCAGCGGAGCTGCTTCGCATTCAGGGATCTCTGCGTGTGCAGCGCTTCTAGATTTTTATGGTCTGTCCATATTTCAAATGGGGTCTGCGCTCCCTCCAGCCAGTGCCGCCACGTAGTGAGGGCTAGCCGGATAGCCGCGGCTTCTTTATCCCAAACTGACCAGTTCCGTTCCGTTTCATTAAATTTTTTTGAAATGTAAGCGAGGGGGTGTAGTTTCCCATCTGACCCCTGCTGTAAGATGGCCCCCCCCCATGGCCACATCGGACGCATCTACATGGATCACAAACTCCTTAGTTTCATCGGGGTGGGCCAAAATGGGCTCTGAGGTAAAAAGAGTTTTAAGAGTCTCGAACGCCCTCTGGCACTCCCCATTCCAGGCAATTTTCTCCCCGGGCTTCCCCGCTTCCGGACCCCTCCCTTTGGTTTTAAGCAATTCAGTCAATGGGAGGGTGACTGTGGCAAAATCTTTTATGAAGGTGCGATAAAAGTTGCAAAATCCTAATAGGCTTTGGAGTTGCTTTCGCGTTCGGGGGGCTTCCCACTGGACCACTGCCTCTACCTTGGCAGGGTCCATCTCCAGTCCCTTCTGTGAAATGCGATACCCCAGGAAGTCTACGGACTCTCGATGGAACTCACATTTGGACAGTTTTGCATACAATTGGTTTTTCAACAGGGTGGAAAGGACTTCCCGGACCAATTTCACGTGCTCTTTCTTATCAGCGGAATAGATCAAGATATCATCTAAGTAACATAACACCCCCTTGAATAAATGCTTGTGCAACACTTCATTTATCAAACTCATAAAGACCCCCGGCGCGCCACTCAAACCGAACGGCATCACCAGGTATTCGAACTGCCCCAACGGTGTATTAAAGGCAGTCTTGAATTCATCCCCCTCCCTTATGCGCACCCGAAAATAAGCGTCCCGGAGATCCAACTTAGTGAACACTTTTCCCTTGGCCGCCTCCGTTAACAAGTCCTTTATAAGAGGGAGGGGGTAAGCATTGGAGGCAGACACCGCATTTAATCCTCTGTAGTCCGTGCACAACCGCAATCCCCCGTCTTTCTTTTTCCGAAACAGAACGGGGGCCGCGAAGGGGGATTTGGCAGGGCGGATGAATCCGCGCTCCAAGTTCTTGTCTAGGAACTTCCTCAGCTCCTCCCGCTCCGGGGGGCTCATGGAGTAAAGCTTTCCTTTTGGAAGTTTTTCGCCCGGGATCAGTTCTATGGCACAATCCGAAAGTCTGTGGGGGGGTAGCTCGTCCGCCTCGGTCTCACTGAACACTCCCATTAAGTCTCTATACTCCTGGGGGACAGCTGAGGGTGCCAGGGTGAGGGCCGCCGCCCGGAGGGGCACCGGAGGACCTGGTCCCCACCCCGTGTCCCATTTGTGATTCTGGCACTTCTCGTCCACCCAGGAGATCTTCCCCTCACTCCATTTGATGTAAGGATCATGGGAGCTCAGCCAGGGGCTCCCCAATACCATGGGGAATTGGGTGTTTGGGGTGATGACAAAAGCTCGCTTCTCCCAATGCTCCCCCGTTCCCACAATTAGTCCCTCGTTCTCTGCCACGCACGCTTCCTTCATTTCCGAACCGTCCATTTGCGTGAACTTGAGTGGCTCCCCTAACGGGGTGACCTTAGGTCCTAGCCCTTCTACCACTAAAGGGCTAATTAAGTCCCGAGCACACCCAGAGTCAATTAGGGCGTGAACCCGGACATGGGTCCCAGTCCCAGGGGTCATTACAGTCACTACCATATATAACAAGGGGCCAGGGATGCTCACCGGAGGTGGCGCGTCTTGGCTGGGGACCTGCAGTTCTGCGCCACTCACTGCAGGCTGTTGGAGTTTCCCGACATCTGTACCTCGGTCAGCTCCAGCTCTCCCTGCTCGCTTGCTGCCCCTTCCAGCTGCAGAGCCCGGGGTTTGAACGAGGTCTTTCCTCTGCTGGGGGTGCTCCCAGCCACCGGGGTGGAAGTCTTCGGACCCTTTCCTCCACCTCTCGGGCACGCTGAGGCAAAGTGGCCACTCTCCCCGCATCTCATGCAGAGCCCCTGTTTAAAACAGGCATCCCGAATTTCTTGCACGTTGGGCTTGGGTTTTGCCTTCGGCGCCGCTTTGCTTGAGGCTGTTGAGGAAGCTCCCATCTTGATGAGGGTGAAACATTCTTCCACGTCTGCGGCCGCCCTCATCCAGGCGGCCAGCGATCCTGGTCTTCCCCCCTGTAGGACTGCCTCGTACACCTCTGGATTTAAGACCTCTCGGTACTTCTCTATGAACAGGTCTTGCGTCCATCCGCGGATCTTGGCCGAGATGCGCCGGAACTTGTCGGTGTAGTCCCTCACCAAGGACCGCCCTTGGGTCAATCTCCACAGATGGTTCGGGCTTTTTCCTCTCCCAAGGGATCCTCGTACTGGTGTCGGAGGGCCCACATGAAGTTGTTTAGCGAACGTAGCTCAGGGCCGGGGGCGTCGTGCAGGCTCACATACCAATTGCTGGCGGTGTCCTTCAGCTTGGACCCGATGTAGCCAATCTGCTCCCTCTCGGTGGGGTAGAGATGTCCCCAAGTGTCTAGGAACCGCTCGATCTCCAGCAGGAAAAACCGCAACTTCTCGGGGTCCCCATCGAAAGTAGCCGTCAACGGATCTGCGGGGGCCGGGCGAACCACCGGCCCTGCTGGCACGGGGGCCGGCGCAGGTATGGGGGCAGGCACTTGTTGAGGAATGACCGGGGGAACCTGCTGCGGCACTTGCGGCTGCACTGGCTGCGGCACCTGGGCAGGAACTCCTCCGGGAGGCACCACCGGTTGCTGAATTCCGACCGCGGGAGGTCCTCCCACGGCTGGGGCTGGCTGAGCCGCTTGCATAGCCCTGATGGCGTCCCGGAACTGGTACTGGAGATCGAGGGCCAGCTCTCGCAACTCGGTGGTAAGCTGGAACCGCAAATCTCCCATCATCCGGTCGAGGGCTTGAGTCTGGTCCTCTCGGTAAGGATCGGGCCCATACGGTCCTGTTCTCTCTCCTTCCAGGGACTGGAGACGCGAATCTCTGGCGTAGGTTGGCTCGCGTTCGTCTCCCAGGAAACTCGGCTTCCCGCGGTCGAGGTGATCCCCCTGGAACGAAACCCGTGCCCCTTTCCGATCGTGCACCCAGGAATCTACGGTCCCGCGACCGAAATTGCTCCATGCGTACTTCGGGGTCACGCTCTGAAGAGGAGGTAGACGCGGGATATAGGGAGCCCCTTGAATCGTAGTCACTGGCACTGCGGGTTCCCCTCCGCCGCCTCCACCACCGGCCTCCTGGTCCCCAGGGGTGGTCGGTGTGTCTTCGGGAGTAGTAGGGATGGGAAGAGTACCGTCGTCCGACATGGTCAGGAACGGCCAAGTCCCAGTCACAGATCTCTGACAATCTGTGAGATTTCTGCTCAAAGTAGTCAAGGATCAGATCCTGGTTGGTGAAACACAGTTCTTTATTTCCAATCTCTACATTGGTACAACTTCTCGGATTATTGTCAGAGATAATACATATGACAGATGCAGGTCTATTATACCTTTCCAAGCAGTTTGAATTACCCATAGGTAGCCAATCACTACAAGGGAAAAACGGCGGGCAAAAGAGGCTCTGGCCGTTTGCTTCCCACAGGAAAGAAAGTGAGGTGTCAAGCTGTAAATTCCCTTTCCCAAACCAGACCCTTCAGATGTTACCACTTCACATAACAATCAATGGCCTCAAGGCTTTCGCATGTTGATAAGAGATGGGACTCATCCTCCCTTGAAATCCCAGCCGGGACGAATGGAATGCGGAGGCAGGAGTGTGAGAGGCCCATTGTTCCCATACATTGCAGGTGTCATCCTCCCGCCCTGACAGTTACACAAACCAGGCCTGGTCAGGCACTGAAACCTGGGGTCACACATTCTACATACATACTGGCCAAAATGAGGGTTCACCTAAGGGCAAAGCAATTACATGGCAGGGGTTATGTCAGCATCTACAATACATACATGGCAATAGGGTATAAGATAGCCTAACACAGAATACATAGCTGTAAGAAACAGAAATCCTTTGTCTGAATCAGCAGATTCTGACAGTGGAGCCAGGA
The DNA here is from genome assembly GCA_029233225.1 of Lepidodactylus listeri. NCBI lineage: Eukaryota > Metazoa > Chordata > Lepidosauria > Squamata > Gekkonidae > Lepidodactylus > Lepidodactylus listeri. The sequence goes on from JARCFY010000013.1 coordinate 72,092,777, forward strand.
GAAAGGAAGTGACATCATTTTGTGATGTCACATCCTGTGATGTTGCTTCCACATGCTGACACATGAACTCATGAAGTTTCCTAATACTGAATCAGGCCATTGGTCCATCAAGGTCAGTATTGACTACTCAGACTGGTAGTGGCTCTCCAGGGTCTCAGGCTGAGATCTTTAATGTCACCTATTACCTGATCCTTTTTTAGCTGAAGAGGCTGATACCTCCTGCATGTCAAGCAGATGCTCTATCACTGAGCAACTGCCCTACTGAATCCTTCCTCATCTCGGCAGAATATGAAGCACTAAGTGCTACACAAGTGCTTAATATGATTTTCATATCATAAGAACAGGAGAGAAGCCACAGTGGATCGGCCCATCCAGTACAGCCCATCCAGTACAACACTCTGTGTCACAACAGTGGCCAAAAATACCAGGTGCCCTCAGGAGGTCCAGCAGCGGGGCCAGAACTCCAGAAGCCCTCCCACTGTTGCCCCCCAAGCACCAAGAATGCAGAGCATCACTGCCCCAGACAAAGGGTTCCATTTAGACCTTGTGGCTAATAATAGCCACTGATAGACCTCTGCTGGATGGGGACAGAGAGAGAGAGACAGACAAACAGACAGACAGACAGACAGAAAAAAGAAAGAAAGAGGGAGAGAAACTAACTTCTTAAAGGGGAAATGTCTGGTGAGGCTTTTTACTGCAGGGCAGGCTCTCTGCAGACATTTCCCTTTTAAGGCAGGGCAGGGCAGACTCCGATGTTCCCCTGTGTTCCTGCTGGCAGCCATTTTGTCCCCCGGGGGCCAATTTTGAAAAAGCGGGGGTAAGCAGTAAAAACCGGTGTTTCCCCCGCCCTACTGGGGGACTTGGCAGCCCTAGTGCCCATCCTGTGTTATGCCTTAAATGCCGAATCTGTGGTAATGGGCTGTCACATGACCCTCCCTTTTCAAGGACATGAAACTTGCGATTTCAGTTAAAAACTTCAAAAAAGAAATTTGCTGTTCAGAATTCCATGTTTACATTCACATTCTATCAGTTTAGATATGCAAATCCACATCACTGGGTATGTGATTCTTGAGAACTTTCAGTAACGGCAGGAATATGTCAGCTGGGTTGCCAGCCTCTAGGTGGGGTAGGCCCGTAGCTACCATGGGGGCCACAGGGCCTGGCCCCCTAGCAGTTTTTATGAGCCTCCCTCCCTGAGCTGCGGCTTTCCCTCCCGCCGATTGCCTTTCGGCCTGTCGGCACGGAGGACGAGGGCAGCACAAGCAGCAGCAGAGGCAGCGAGGCTGGGCTGAGAGGATGGCCTGGGCAGGCAGCGAGCAGGGATGGTGGGGGGAGGAAGCCTCCATCTCAGGCTGCCACCACCAGGTGCTCGCCACACTGCCCACCAGCAGCAGGTCAGCCCAGCCAGGGAAGGCAAGGCAAGGCAAGGCAAGGAGGCAGGCAGGGGCCTCCACTGGTCCCGGCCAGGCATGCCCGGCTGCTCTGTGGCACACCAACAAGCCCAGGGGCAGCACCTCCAAAGCCAGCCAGGCTGCTGCGTGCCCTGGGAGGGAGCCCCGAGGGTGGAGGTCAAGCTTCCCCTGGTGTGGCGCCGCAGGATGGGGCTCCTCGGGGAGGGAGCCGGGCGCTCTGCAGGGAAGGCCTGGCCTTGCTGGGGGGTGGGGGGGAGGAAAGCTGCAGCCCCCCCCATTTAATTACCTAGTAGCCCCCCCCCCCCAAGGCCCCCTCTCAAAAATTCCCTAGCTACGGGGCTGAAGTGGGGCCTGGAGATCTCCTGGAATTACAACTGATCTCCAGACTACAGAAATCAAGTATCCGCGGGGGGGGGGGGGACTGTTTTGGAGGGTGGACTCTGTGACATGATGCCCCACCCTAATGAGGCTCCAACCACAAATCTCCAGGAATGTCCTAATCTGGAGTTGTCAACCCGAATGCCAAAAGAATAGTTTTAGAGCCACCAGATATGTGAAAGAGGGCACCGAATTTTCTATCCTCAGCCACCCCCAAGGACTCAGCAACTAAATATTATGGCTTGGTAGGGAAACACAAGCATATATACCATAAAGTCTTCATAATTTAAACTGAGGCTCTGTGAGCAGAGTTTTAACTGGAAAAGGACCAAAATGTTATTTGGAGCATGAAAATACACTTTTAAAAGGCCTTTGTGTTTCATCCAATGAAGGCAATGTGTACAAGAATGATCTCTACCATAGTTTAATAAAAGCTCACATTTTTGCTTCAACAAAAATGTGCACCCACAACCCCCCAGTACTCAAATACATCCAATGAAACAACTGATAAGCGTGGACACAAAGTTTCCAAAGGGTTCCATTTTTAGGAGTTTCTGAATGTGGATTTTAGGCTTGTAAAGCTGAGTTTCAACTTGCAGAAAAGAGAGATAGAAGTTTAACATAGAAGGTTGCTTTGGAAGCACAAATATCTGAATATATTGTGATCTGTGAATTCCTGGCATTTGAATTAGTGGCTTTAGTTTCAATTGGGTGGTTCCCCCCCCCCCCCCCCCAAAAAAAAAATGGGTTAGGAGAAGTAGAACAAATGTGAAAACCTTCAGTGGCGGGGAAATCGTCTGGCCAGACTGCTTGTCTTATAGGAAATCCAATGAGATTCGCTTCTTCTCTATCATTTACCTGCTGAAGTCAGTTCACTGAACCATTCGTTCCCATCATCAGGGGATTACCAAAACTTCTCACCCATTGGAGAATGCAACAGAAGGACTGCCAGGCGCTGCAGGATGGCCTTTCCCAGCCAACGTTCACTGAGAGGGACAAGGAGGCTTCTTTCTACTGGCCAGTGTTCCTTCACCTGCCTCTCCTTGCATTTTTTAAGCTAGCTGCCTCTTCAAAGTGGTCTCTGCCCTTCAAGTACCAGGCATTTCTGTGAGCCAACCTGTTTCCTTAGAGAGCAGCACTAAGGTTGCAGTCACACAAATAATCCACTTTCAAGGCACTTTCCAACTGGATTATGCCAGTTCACACAGTAAAAATCCAGTTGGAAAGTGCACTGAAAGTGGATTATTTAGCATGTGTGACCGCAGCCTAAGAGATATCAGTGCTCTGAGTGTGGAGTTGTTCTTTCCCCCCAACCACAGCGGCAGAGATCATTCAGTGAGGAGTCCCGCGCTGCTCCAGTCTTAAGGTCTGCTTCTGAGATGAAACGAGGTTCCCACCCGCAGGCTGCGCAGGTCACTCCATATTTGAGGAGGATGGATGGCGGGCACAGCAGTCCCTTTGCTACTGGTTTCCGAGAGTGCAGAAGGCGGCCTGCTTGCTCCATAAACCTATCGCCAGGCTCGAAATGCCTGTCTTGGGACTTGGTCCGTTTAAGATGCCAGTTTTTGCTCTGGGGAGAGTCCACGTCTTCCGGAATCCTTGGGGCACCTATGAGAAGCCAGCCCTCCCTCAAACCCTCAAACCCTCACCTTCTTCGGCAAGAGAGTTCCATATCTGAGGCAAACCATGCTGGGGAAAGGAGGCTTTCTTAGGTGCATTTGTTCTGCTTGGTGTTTCTTGTAAGTACATTCTCTTAAATATCAGTAGCCCCAGTGCAGTGAGAACCTGGCTAGGTCTGTTGCAGGGGGGAACCTGAGAAAGAGCCGCTCATCTAGGGCCAACTCACGAGATTCAGGCAAGGAACCTCCTGACGGGAAGCAATCCTAGACAGAGGGGAAAGGGCTCAGCAAAGCTGCCCAAGACAGCCCTGTCGGAGGAGCCTTTCACAAAGTTCTAAGTTGCGCCATGCTAACCAATCCACCGACTGCAGACGTTGCCTTGTGAACAGGAGTCAGGCCCAAAGTCTGCTGAACTCGAGAGCCCCCAGCATTCACCAGGGGCTCAGGGCCCTTCTGCTCAGGGGCCTCAGCAGGAGTCATCTGCGAGCAAGAGCAGAGCCCTCTCTCAGCCTCACTTTTCAGCTGCTGTTTCTTCCCCTTTTTTTGCAACCGGCGGTTGAAAATGCCGGGGCTGCTGTGCTCAGCAGACTTGCCTAGAAGGAAGCCCAACAGTCTCAATAGGACTTGGCACAGGGTGCACATTTTAAACACAGTTTCCCCACCATAATTAAACGTTTCACCTCTATGCTAATAACAAGTCCCTTGTTACTACCTGTGCTCGGTGGGTACTAAATAATACCCAGCAATTATTTGGCTTCTGGCAAGGAGGCAACATGGTTCATCTCTGCAATGCATACTTTCAGCACTTTCTTAACATACTTGCATTTCAGACTTGAAGTTTACATGCATCATGTCTGCTGAGCAAATACTCCAAGCAGGAATGGTCTTACCCCACCCAAATTAAGATACCGCCCTTTACCTTCTTGCTACGATAGAGCAAAGAGCTTGACACCCACGTCCCAATCAATGTGGGAGGAATGGCTGCATGTTTACAGTGATGAGGAAGTGTTGGATAGTGCTACACGGCACTCGCAGCATCTATGGATTTTCTAAAGTGGGTTAATGGAAGCTGGCCAGGTGGCCCCAGACCCCATCACCATCGTTCACCCTGGCCTACCCGACGAGGGTGTTGTGAGGAAAGGGTGGAGGAGGGGAGAACAGCGTGCTAAGCTGTTTTGGGTCCTGATCAGGAAGAAAAGCAGATCTACAAATAGCCTGGGAGGAGGGGGGGTTGGGGAGGGACCTCAGTGGGGTATAATGACATTGAGATCACCTTCCAAAACAGCCATTTTCTGACCTCTGTAGCCGGGGGGCAACTGTAATTCCAGAAGATCTCCAGGCCCCACCTGGAGGTTGGCAACCCTACTTCTCTGCTATGATCCAAGCTGACTTAATCTTGCATCAAGTCTTGTATCAAGTAGACAAGACATCATGTAGACCCTGCTAAGTTTGCAAAAGGAGGTGGTAGGACTGTACCACCTCAGGTTGTAAGGGGTGGTGTGCACAACCTAGTTTCTGAACGGTCTCCCTCGTAAAAATGCCCTGTTCCCTGCAGCCCTTTCCTGGATGTACCAGCAAGGAGCATTTCAGATGGGGGAACATCAAGAAATATGAATTCTTCCCTTGCAAGTTAAACAGTCTGGAATCCACCTTAGGCCTAGGTTGTTATATATGAGGTGACAGAATGCATGGGTTTTCTTTCAAAAGTTCCGGCACATAAAAGACCCTTCAGCAGCAAGCAAAAGCCTCCCACAGAAAAGAGAGACTGATTCCAGCTAGTCCTGCTCCCTGCTGTGCCCATGATCTTTTTGCAAGTTTTTTTTTGTTTTTTAATGCAGGGAGATATGATCCCACTGGAACAGCTATGGTCTGAAGTGGTATAGTCCATCCAACTGCCTTGGGGTGCTACCCACGCCTGCCTGCAGCGCTGTGTAGAACACCTCTCCATTTCCCTGTCAAAATGAAGGTAAGCCTCTCCTGGATGCTTTGGATTCTCGCAACCCCAGTTCTGCACCTGGGCTCACTCCTCACCTTGGGAGCATCCGGACAGGTAGATAGGATGGCGCCCCTCTGTGCCACCCTTGCCAACTGTGCCGATTGCCAACAGTCTAGAAATGCCCTAGTGATAACTGAAATTCAGATTTGTAACTGTGAGTCCCGGGCGAGTAGTTGGCGGCTCTTGAACCCATGCACCTGCAGAGTTCGCTTGGCCTTGGTTGTCTTCTTCTGTATGAGAAGAACCCTTTTGAAGGTCTTCCGCTGCAGCACACGACAAACACAGCGACAGCGACAGTCAGGCCAAGCCCGGCCCTCCCTCCAGCAGCCTTCCTTTGCTCAGCTCTGACATAAGCTGTGCCAAGTTATGGTTGAGGACCTCAGGCCTCCATTCCAGCTTACTTGAAAAGAGCACAGAAGAAGCAGAGACCTTCCCGTTTGGCCCTCGCTGCTGAGTTCTGCGAATCAGACGTGCTGAGCCATCCACAGCAGCCACACAAGGAAACGTGCCTCTATTCTGCAGCCGTCTGCAGGCTTCCTTCCACTCCCGCTGCCCTCATTTGGGCTTCCCTATTTTCCTATACTGCCTGCAAAGGCTGGCATGGTGGACACTGGCCCATCCATCCATTCATATTATGTGCTCTCCACCAGAAGTGCCTGAGGCAGCTTACAGAAAATGAAAAAAAAAATCTTGTTTTGGAATCTAATATCACTTTTCCTGCAGCAGCCAAGGGATTCCTTCCAGACAGCTGCAGAAAACGTGAGGACCATTTCACACATTCCAAGTTCACATATAAAAATGTATAGTGTAAATATGTGGGTTATATGGGGCAGATTCTTTCCCCAGAGGATGGCGATAGGGTGCTTCATGCTGTATGTCTCCATGGAACCTGTGAAATGACCCTCTGACTCCACCAAAAGCCACTCCTGCCTCTCATGTCCCCAGGCGTAGTCTCTTCTTCTGCTGAACCAGAAGTGGCAGCTGTTCTAAACCAGTGTGTGGAGTTGGCCAGGCTGAAAGTAAACTGTTATACTACAGGGTGGCATGGAATGGCAGCAAAAAAGTAGCTGAAGTGGATATGGGTACTTTCCATCCTTCGCTTTGAACCCCCTGAAAAGAGTACTGATAAGAAATTTATGTTACACTCACTCTTGAGAGACGGTAATGGACTGGAAGAAGACCAACAAATGAAAACTTAATCCAGACAAGACTGTGGTGTTGTTGGGGTGAAATAAGGCTAACTAGGAACTAAGAAGTCAGCTTGTCCTAGATGGGGCTTGGGGCTGCTATTACATCCAGGCTGACAGATAGGAGCACAGGTCTCCACTATGGCCTGCAGTGTGTCTGCCCATCTTTCACTCTGGCCCTTTCTGGAAAAGCAAGATCTAGCTATGGTTATCCCTCCCCTGGTGACATCCAGACTGGACTGCTGTACCCTATATGAGCACGTCTTTGAAGAGAATTCAGAAGCTTCATCTAGTACAATATGTAGCAGTCTGGCTGCTGACAGCAACATTATCTCCACAGGTTTAAAAGAACTGCACAGTTTGCTAGGGTTGGGAAATACGTGGAGATTTTGGGGGTGGAGCCTGTGGCGGAAGGGGTTTGGAGAGGGGCAGGATCTCAGTGGGGTATAATGCCATAGAGTCCACTCTCCAAAGCAGCCATTTTCTCCAGGGGAATCTGACCTCTGTTACCTGAAGATAAGTCCTAATTCCAGGAGATCTTCAAGCCCCACCTGGAGGCTGGCAGGCCCTAGAGGGTGCCCATTTATTCTCAAATACAATTCAAAACAGTGACTATTCTACTTAAAACCTTAAATGGTCTGGGACCAGAGCATTTAAATAACTACCTCCCATGCCTATCTGCTTGTCAAATCTGATCTTCTGTAGACATACTACTTGGGGTCCACCACCTTCTGATATGAGGTCAGTGCAACCAAAGTCAGGGCCTCCCCAGTAACGGCACACTGGTCATGGAATGCCCTCATTAATGCTGTCCTTCTAGGACTTGGCACACTCAGTTTTAGGCATCAGGTTAAAATGTTTTTGTTCAGGTTTTCTCCCTCCTCTCTGCCTAAGTTTTGTAGATTATGGGCCCCTGATTTTGGTCTTCCATCTCTTGATGTTGTTATTCTTTCAGTGTTGTGAATGGCAGTTTTAACTGTAAGCATTGTAATTTTAATTAACATTTGGAAACAGTTACATTTGGCTGCCAGTCTGTTTCCGAGTTCCGTTCAGGGTGCTGGTGATGACCTTTAAAGCCCTTCATGACCCACATATTTGAAGGGCCGTCCCTGTGCGCCCACTGAGGTCCTCAGGCAGCCCCCTGCCGGCTCCCCCACCACTCAGGGCGGCCCGTCTGGCATTGAGCAGAGCCTGGGCCTCCTCCATCGTGGCTCCGGCTCTGTGGGAGGGGCTTGCTGAAGAGGTGGGGGGGGGTGATGCAAGGCCCGCCCCTCTGCCAGGGCTTTTGAGGGAGTTTGAATGGCAGGCATCTTGGGGGGGGGGGGAGATTTTGTTATTTTATTCTGGTTTTAACTGAAACTGTTTTTAAACTGTTACTGTAAGCGGTCTTGAATCATGAGGATAGGTGGAGTATGAATGTTTTAATAAACAAAAAAATTACCAATTTTGTTAAGGTATTTTGTTTTAAATTGATGTTGTAAGCTGCCTGGTCTGACTCTGTGATGAAAAGAGAGGCATAATTTTTTTTAAAAAAATATACCCATGCCCTGACTTGGATAGGCCAGGCAAGCCCAGTCTTGTCAGATCTCGGAAGCGAAGCAGGGCCGCCCCTGGCAGGTACTTGGGAAGGATGGCCGCCAGGGAATACCAGGGCCAGGATGCAGAGGCAGGTAACATTAAAGCCACCTCTCTAAAATGTCCTAGCCCCACTGGGGGTCGCCTGAAGTCACCCTGACTTCCAGGCTTGCAAGCACACATACACACACACGAATTTGTGCTTTTGAGTGGATTTTGTTTTTATATGTGCTCTGCAGAGTGATATAACTGCTTGAGTTTCTGGCTTCCTCCCCCAGCCCCACTTCTTCTATTTGCACTGACACGTTACTCTCAGTCTGCAGGGATCTACTACATGAATCTGACAAAGTGGACTTTGGCTCATGGAAGCTTCTACCACAATAAGTCTCTTAGCCTTTAAGGAGCCACGAGGTTCTATTGTTTTGGCTGCAACCAACTAACATGGCCGCTCCTTTGAAATTTATTTCAGTAATACATTTGTGGTCCTGTAGGGTCCTCACACATTTTGAAATACTGAATTAAGGTTGCCAGGTCTGGGGTGGAAAATACCTGGAGACTTTGGGGGTGGATCCAGGAGAGGGCGGGGTTTGGGGAGGGGAGGGGCCTCAGCATGGTCCAATGCCATAGAGTCCACCTTTCAAAGCAGCCATTTTCTCCAGAGAAGCTGATCTCTGTCAGCTGGAGATCAGTTGTAAAAGCAGGAGATCTCCAGGCCCCACCTGGAGGCTGGCAACCCTATACTGAATATTTTCATCCAAACTTTCTACAGGGCTCTAGAAACATTTTCTCTTATTTATTTTTTTATATTACTCTGGTGTCTTTTTTACATTTCATTCTTGTAGTCAACCACCTTTTTGTCAGTCCCTTTCAGCTCCAAATAACAAACTGCAAATTATGACTGAAGAATAAACTGCGTAAATACATGCAGTTTATTTCTTTGTATAATGCATAGCAGTCAACTTGTCGTGGGCTTTTTTGAGTACCCTGCACAACCAAATCAGCCCCATTTATAAGCCTGAGTAGGAAACACTTCAGTGCAACAAAGGACTTCAGTGGCCAAGAGGGAGGTGCCAGTCATGAGCGCGTGCAGAAATGCGGACAGAAGGAAACAAAAGCAAGTGAGTGACGCAGGACTGCCTGGAGCAGAGAAGTGCAGCAGACTGCTTTGGGGGTGAAGACAACAGGCATCTCACTGTCACTTGAGGGAATCCGACCTGAATTTTGAAGTAATCTTTGGAATGGAAACTGGTGAAGCTTTGGAGGAGGGATTTTGTGCTGTTTGTGATGCCTGACTCTGGGACAACTGGCATGGGTGGAAGAATGCAAAAGTTTTTTCTTACCTGGCAAGGCCTTTGCCCATTTCACCACGTGCACCAGCTGCCTCTCGCCAAGCTCATTCAAGCTGGTCAGCAGGGCCGCAAAGGAGTCGGGCTGGTTGTTGTCGTGGCCTGCGCAGACCACGCCGGGCTCAATGGCTTCCAGGACATTGAGGAAGATAGGCTGGCATTCCAGGCTCTCGATGCGGGTCATGGTCATCTTTGGGGCTTGCTCCTCTGTGGGACTCGAAGGGCCCGCTGCTTCCCCTTCCTCCTGCATCTTCAGATTGCCCAGTTTCTTCAGTTTGCGGGCTGCAGAGAATAAGAAGATCACTCTGAAAAATCCCCACTATGGTTTGGTGAAAGGCCAGCGGACATGTGGCAGTCATGGGGCCAGTTCTTTACAAGCCCGTGTACCTCAGCGCTTATTTCGTGGCAAGGAGGCCACTGCTCTAGGCAGCACCCAGGGTCAGGCCAGCAGCCACTAACTCCCCAGATGGCCAGTGGGCAGTGCCATATCAAGACTTGGGTTCTATGTGTTGCTAAAGAGCAGTGGTTTCCAATCTTTGGGGTTTGCTGACCCACAAGTCCAAATTTACTTGGCACGTTGACCCATCCAGGGTTGGGACAAGTTTTTTTTGTGCCCTGGGCAAACTATGATCTTGGTGCCCATCTAGTTCAGCATTCCGTTACCTACAGTGGCCAACCGGATGTTTTCGAGAAACCAACAAACACTGCACAAAAGAACACGAAGCAAGTGGCATTCCAACACACACAGCCTGTGCACATACAGGTTACATCCCAGCCTTTGGCCACCCTCTTCTTCTCCGTTATTCCCTTTAATCCCCCTTAAGAGTCTAAGAAACTCACTCTAGTAACCATCAGGACATGTTTTACTTGATCAACAGGAATAAGCAGTGAAGAAAAAAACACCAACGAATGTATGGCACGGCATGGGAAATACTGTTTCCAGGGTCAGCTCTGACTTTCCAAAACACAAATGAGAGCAATGGGAAGGACAAGGGCAGCCAGTGGGGAAGGGGACTGGCCTGGGACCCACTTTCCATAGGATGGAAAACACTGCTACAGAGTCAGCCTCATGCAGCACTATCCTGAATCTGCCTGGACCCTGAATGGTTGCATGACGCACCCTCAAATGAGCATCTTTGTTTCATGCCACATATATGTCTTTTTCACATCTGCCCCAGGGAGAATTATGTTAGCCATGGCAACCATTGATGTGAACTACTGTCCTTAGCTACAACAGCTAAATGGAACTGATAAAACCTGGAATACCATTCTAGGGGCAAACAGCAGCAGGGGAGCGAAGTCTTCATGCCCTGCTTATCGGGCTCAGAGGCTGGCACCTGGGCATCACAAGTCACAGGATGCAGGACAAACTGCTACTTGGTTTGCTCCAGCAAGGCTCTTCTTGCCTCCTTATGGAAACTACATGGAACTTTCCACATTTGCTGCTGAAAACTTGCCAAATGTGCATCTTCTTTGAGCAACGGAAAGAAATGCTGCCTTCTTATGTAACAGTCATGTGCATTATTGGTTGGGCAAACCAGAGTTTTCCTCATGTGGCACTGGAGTTAGTTGCCTGCTGTATAAATGGCTGAACATTATTTGCCAACTCTGTGTGCCACGACACCACCACATGCTGCATCAGGAGGTGGCTGGCCACTAGCAAATGGCAGCTACGGACTTGTTCACGTGTTGCGCTGCTCTGTCCAGGCCAGTCATAGCTGGGTGCTGCTGCCCAATGGACTGCAATGGCTCAGCTCTATGTTAGGGAAAGGACATCACGTGTGCTTAACTTTGTGAATCTATATAACTAATAGCCAAGGTGCCCCCTGTGTGCGGATATCTAAATCTGCACATTGGAGGCACCCAGGGGGCAAAGAGATTTTCCTGCACACTTGGGGGACTCTCCAGGTGTGCAGAAAAATCTGAAAAGTAAAAAAAATATCTGGGGGATACTTAAATCGCCCCCAAAGTAAAAAAGCATTCCCTGCACATGTGCAGGGAACACAGTTGAAATGATGCCTCACCTCTGTTGCGGGGGGAGAGAGAGGGCTTGGCAGGCTGGCAGTTGGAGCCGTGCAGGCCTTGGCCATCGCTGCCGGGAGGCAGGGAGAGAACTTGGCGGGTCCGACGGCTGGGAGCTGCGCAGGCCTCACCGTCGCTGCCGGGGTGGGGTGGGGGGAGAGATCTTGGTGGGCCCGACAGCTGGGAGCCGTGTGGGCCTTGCTGCCGGAGCCCAGGGGAAAGCTTACCTGTGGCCACTTCCTCCTCAGCTCTGAGGTCGTCCCTCCCCCGAGTATTGCGGGTCCTTCTGCTTGTAAATACTTGATTTGTAAAAATCCTAAAGAGGTTTAAGTGGCTGGATGTCTCTGCACCAAACAGATACCAGATAAGCTGCATCTCTTTTGCTTGAGCCCAGCTAAAATGAACTGGCTCTGGATGAGTGCCAGGAGGTTGCTGATATGCATTACAGTGTCTGCTTCGCCAACCGGCATAGTCGTGACCACAAACTCTGCAGAAACAGATTTTGCTGTTCTAGATGGTGAAATCCCCCCCCCCCCCCCCCCCGGCAGCCCTATTCCCAGCCTTCCCAAGAGCCAGCTTGGAAAGGGGGGGGGGGATTATGAGCTGGGGAGTGGTGGTGTGTGTGGAGAATCCTCATAGCTCGATTGCAGCAAGAGAAAAATAACGTGAAATTAGCTGTCCTTGGGGCTCTGGCTCCCTACATTAAATGATACTTATCTGAAACTTCCTTTGGCCATAATTAGAAAAATAAGCCGCCAAACGTAAAAATGTCAAATCAAAGAGCAGCTCAGTAAATCAGTGCAAAAGCTGATCTTTAAATAATATGCTTTGGATGATCTACAGTAAGAGCAATTAAGGGAGGCTGCTCTGCAGAAATGGGAACATGGCAATAAAAACAAGAGTGAGTAAGCTCTGGAAAAACAAGAGCAAAGTGCAGTGTGACATATCCTGGCAATTATTTGTGCAGGTCACAACCAAAGTGGGGCTGGGATGGGGATCTACTCATCTCTGGCTCCCACCAAGTTCTGACAACAGCCAGATGAGAAGGCTGCCGAGAACTGCAGCTGGCACTCCATTTCGCCTTGAGACAGTTTCCCCTTGAACTCTGGCTTCAGTCTGTGCTCCACGGACAGCAACTGCCAGTTGTTGTCGTGAAAGGCAGAGAAGAACCAGGAGACCCGAGGCTGTTACTGAACCAAAGTTCACAAGAGCTCAGACAGGGCAGGATGAATGGGAGCTCATGAGACCCTTCTGGTCAGAATCACCCCTTCCAAAGAAGGCAGCTTCTGAGGTTCTGTTCTGAAGACCCGGGTCTGCCCAACCAAAAATGCAGAGAAATAATAGCATAAAGAAGACAGCACACATGTTTGTTTGCCAGAGAAGATGTACATGTGCTACGCCTCCAGGAGCAGACAGAGAAAGAACATCTCTTCAACAGTCCTTGCGCCACTTTTTGTTCCCACGAAGTGTAAGAAACGGGTTTGTCTAACCCATGTCCTCAAAAACACTTGCACAGCCATTACAGAATAAGCTTCCCCAAAGATAAAAGAATGATAAATGCAGCCAGACTTCTCTTGACCCTGCCAACTTTTCAAAGCTCCTGCAGGATCCAAGATCAGAGATCACAAACCAAAAGCCACCAGAGAGAGATCTCAGCCACCGTTTTTGATGTTGCCTAGCAACCCCAATAAACTTTGCCATTGTTATGTCCGGTGCTTGACTCTTTGTCTGCAGCCAGGGAACATGTCTGGGCATGTCTGCCGGTAATGGGATGTGAGAACAGCAGAGCTTCCTTCCCCAGAGAACAATGGACCTAGGGATCCTGCCCGGTCCCCCTATCAGGGGCTGAGGATATTTGAACAGGCCTATGATAGCCCCTGGCGGGAGAATAATCCCTGTGGGACCAATCCCCCTTACTGGGGGGGGGGGGAATGGTTAAGGTGTGGTTTACCTGTAAATATAAAGACTTCCCCATCCCTTTGTCCCCATGCTCCTTCCTGACCTGCAAGAAACCATCATGCTATAAATATGATCCTGACTCCCTAATAAAAGAGCTATGATTGAAATCACTCCAATGGCCTCCCGAGTCCAGTACTTTTCAGCCATGGTGAGGGCGGTGAGGATGCAACGTCTTAAAACCTTGGGGACCACCACCCTATCCCCCCAGAGCAGACACCCCTTGTATGCCGTGAGTTTGTTCTGGCGGGCCGTGAAGGGGGCAAGTTCGGGACCTGTGGCTGGCGTGGGCCATCCCTGGTGCACCCACCCCAATACCTGGGAAATGACTGTACTTTACAGAATTCAAACTAGATTTTTGTAGGATGGCACAGGGGCATGAGCTTGGCAGACAGGTTCAGCCCCAGCATCTCCCCTTTATAGGATCTCAGGCAGCAGAGCGGCTCCGCCAGAGGCCCTGGGCAGCCACTTGGAGTAGACAGTTCTGAGCTTAAGGGACCCAGGGTCTGATTCAGCTTCCCACATTCAGTTTCCCTACAGAGCTGCTCTGATGCCAAGTAGGGTGGAAAACTCCTAGAGTTGGACACTTCTTTGACTGGGGATATTTTTATCTTAGCCTCTCTTGAAAGAGCTCAGAGCAGCATTTTTAACCACACAAGAATCCCATGAGACTCTGGGAAGGGGGAGGGAGTGGGGAGAGAGAGGGAGAGAACAATTCCTGGCTGCCTTGGACCCTGCAGGCCTGGCCCTCGGCAGCTGCAAACAAAGCCTTACAATCCAAGGGCCACTGAGGGCAGATGGGGCCAGTATCATCCGGGAAAACGCAGGTGGGAATGGATCTGAACGCCAGCTCTCTCTTTCCTGTCAAGTGTGCTGCGATATCTTGACCGCACAGGCCACACGACAAGATGGGAATGAGGTGGTAGAGTCCCAGGACGGCAGAGGGGCCTGTACCACTTCTGACCAGGGATGGAGGAATCACATTTTTAAATCCTCCCTCGCATCACAATAGCCTTGTGCAAGCAGAAAACTACCCTAGCAGGGAGAGGACACCACTAAAACTTTTGTCCTGATCAGAATTTTTTTTAAATTTTGTACTGCAGGGTGTTTGTTTGTTTTTGTTTCAATATGCGGAGAGGAGAGGAGAAGCCGCACAGGCCAGTCTCTCGCCTCAGGGTTCCGCACCCTAATCGTGTTCCGCTTGCAGGCCCCAGCCCAGTGCCTTGGCCTGAATGGGACCGTGGATGGACCGTCAGCCCTTCTCCTGCCTGCCCTTGCTCCTGCCCCCTTCACTGGGTCTCCAGCTGCCACCCAAAATGGTGCTGCAAGCAGGATGCTTCTTAAATGCAGAGGGAGGACAACATCCCCAGCAGTTCTACGGGACATCCCCCCCCCCCCCCTTCGCACTTCCCTTGCAGGACACTTCCCTCACAGAGTCAGTCTTTGATTCCACAGTGGGGGGCCGGGCGGAGTGGCCTCTTCTGACCTAGAGATCAAGGGACAGAGTGCCTGCCGCCTTGTGTCACAGGGTGCAGAAGCAGCCCTGGAGAGCCTAAGCCCTTCCTGAGATCCTGAGGTAATTCTAAAATTGCTCTAAAGAGAAATGAAAAACAGCATCCTTTCTTTCTCTGGAGAGGGGGCATGAAAAACATGAGAGGGCATTTCAGTGGGAAAGTGGGCCGGGCAGCCTAAAATTTGGACAAAAAAAGGGACCTCCAGCTTGCTCCTCCCCTCCTGCCGGCACAGAGCAGCACAACTCTCCCCAACACAGAGATTCCGCTTGACTTTCCATGGGTCTGGATTCCTGAGGAGAGTGGTTTTTCTCCTGACAGATGTGACAAAGTGAGACCTTCATGAGGGCCCCTGCGGCAGAGCAGCCTGTGAGGACAACTGTTGCGCATGTGAGACGGACATTTGGGTTGTGACTAGAAATGAAAGGCGGGAGGGAAACAACCACCTCGTAATTCATAGATTACTCTCCCATCTGCTCATTGAAGTACAAAACCTGCAGGAGGCTGTGACAGACACACACACTCCGCCCCCCAGACATATTTACAGCATTCGTGAACCAAGGCTGTGTCTATTTCTTGGCCCCACAAAACTGAAAATCTGGCCCCAAGGGCTTTGGGCAAGAGGAATGGCCGGTCAGGAATGGCGTGCGTCTGAAAAAGCTCCAGTCTGGCGATCCAAGACCAAACAGCAGCACCGTCTTGTAAGATGAGACTGAAAGCCATTAGGCAGGCGGGCACAAGAGCCGTCAAAAAGGGAATGTTCTGTTTAGGACTGCCGCTTTGCCAGAGCGCAGAAAGGCCATTACTCATTCTGAATGCTTTTTAAATCAGAAAACAAAATGTGCCCTGAGCTGGGGTGGGCAGATGCCTGAAAGATCACTCTTGACTTTTAAGCAGCACCCCCTTATCAGCCAACTCTGGACAATGCCAGGCATAGCGCTAATACTTCTGCAGCAGGGTCGCGGCTGCCACAAATGCCTCCCTGTCTGGCAGCCATCTTGGGGAAGCGAGGCCATGTCCACCTGCCATTGGTGGGGCTACGTCTAAGATGGTGGCTTGTTCAGGCCTTGCACGAGAACTGCTCTGTTTCTGCATGACCGGCGGAACTCCCAGTGTCAGTGTCCATCTTGATCTGCAAGTATTTTGAAGACAGCATCACATTTCGGAGGGGCATAACTGAGGGCAACTGGAAAGAGTGCAGAAGGTCAGCATGGAATTGCTATCTAAATATGTAACCTCAACCATTTATAGCGCCGTTCCATCACTTCGACTTCCCTGTTTCTAGGAACAGGAAGAAGAAGAAGAAGAAGAAGAGATTGGATTTATATCCCGCCCTCCACTCACTTAAGAGTGAGACTTACAAACTCCTTTCCCCTCCCCTCCCCACAACAGACACCCTGTGAGGTAGGTGGGGCTGAGAGAACTCTTTCCCAAGCTGTCCTTGAGGGAACAGCTGGTACAGAGCTATGGCTTTCCCAAGGTCATCCAGCCAGGTGCAAGTGGAGGAGTGGGGAATCACACCCGGTTCTCCCAGATTAGAGTCCGCACACTTAACCACTACACCAGACTGGCTACACCAGAGGAAGGCAGCACGGTATAGCCCACTCTCCTCAGATCTCGGAAGCTCAGCAGGGCCGGTACTTGGAAGGGAGACCACCAGGAAGGCTCTGCAGAGGAGGGCCAGGGCAACCCACCTCTGCTTCTCGCTTGCCTTGGAAGCCCCTGGCTGGGGTCACCAAAAGTCAGCTGCAACTTGATGGCACTTTCCACACACATTTTTAGGGATCAGGGAGGGGCTGCAGCTCAGTGCTAGACAATCTGCTTGGCATTCAGAAGGTCCCAGGTTCAGTCTCTGGCAAGTAGGTTAGGACTGCCAGGTCCCAAAGACGAATATTGTTATAACAAAATGCTGCTGTAACAAACAATAGATATAATGGGTTCTGTGAATTGCTGGCTTTCATGTTTTACACAGAGTAAGTCTCTAACCCCTTCCATTGTGAAGACATCCCTTTTCTCTTATATCTCGGTAATGGAAGAGGCTAGACACTTTTAAAAAATGAAAGCTGGGGACTGAGAGAACCTGTCACATGTATTGTTACAACACTATATTGGTATAACAATATTCTAGTACAGATTATTTTTTTTAAAAAAGCCCCCTGGTGGCAGGGGCCAGGGTCAACATGGGCTAGGAAATCCAGATTTTCCCACCCACAGAGTAGCCATCTAGGCTTTACTGTGATCTTTCCCAAAACTTTGGAGCAAAGCAGGTCTGAGAAAGTTTGGATAAAAGCTGGAGAAACCCCAGCAGGCACGCAAAAATACACTGATTCTGTGGGGAAGCGGGGGGTGGGGGGGACCTCTTTCCCATCAGCCCTGAACCTGTTACAGATAACCTGTGTGGAAACAGCCAGTGTCCTCTCTGTCTCGGCAGTGCTTTCCTCACTGGGACGTACTCCAAGAACTGAAGCATTTGTCAGGAGGGCATGAGGAAGTGGAATTTACAGACACAACTATAATCGTATTGAGATAGGGTTGCCAGGTCCCATCCTCTGGCAGGGGGATTTGGAGGGTGTTCCAGGGGTGGGTGGGGATGCCCCAAGCCCCACCCCCAAAAGCGACCACCCGCTTGGCCACCCCTCTCCTTCCCTCCTGCTAGATTTAAAGAGCCCTCCAGCTGGTCAGCGGGCCACAATGTCCCTGCCAATCAGCTGAAGCCCTTTAAATTGGGCAGGAGGGGAGGGAGAGGGGTGGCCAGGCGGGTGGTTGTTCTTGGGGGTGGGGCTCCCCCCCCAAAAAAGATAACAGCTGGGACTGGTCAGAAAAGAGAGCTGGTGCAGGGACCAAAGGTGTATGAAGAGATTGATACTCTGAGGGTGCAAATTACAGATGCTGCCCTCTGGACTTCTGCTTGCTGGGGAAGTCATTCCTCTTTAGGTTTGGCATCCTGTTGTCACTCTGGCTGAGCGTCTCTATGCTTTCCTGGCTGTTGCTGAAGGAGTGTGGAACTGCTCAGGGGAATGTTAGAGGGACACAAGGCAAACTCCACATGGGCAAGGAGGGAGAAGCCCTAACGCCAGGCTGCTGTTTTTGGCAGCAGCCCTGTGTCTGATCCCATGGGGTTCTGCTTGGAGGAGCAGGTCAGTGAGCAACAGAAGAGGTCACTGCAGATAAGGGCAACGGAGCACCTGCAGAGAATGGCAGCCCCAAAAGGCAGGAGCAAATTGCAGGGGGCACTCCTTTTGGCAGATTTTGGCCACAGATTTGCCAGTATTAGCTCCTGCTGACTGATGGCCCTGCTTCCCTATTTTTGCTTACACTGGTTAGATGCAAGTGACAAATTAGAGCCATTTCTTTCCCCCTCTGTCATATATAAGGGATTTCAGGCCTAACATAAGAAGGAACTAAACCAGCAAAGTACTTTCTCCTCCCCTCTTCTCCTTTTAAAGGGAACAATGTGGTGCTGCACCACAGAATCCTCCGGAAGACGAGTGAGCAGGCCCTGCATTCTTCCAGCCCATTCATCACAGCCAGGATTTCAAGTGACTGGCCCTTAACAGCTCACACCAAGGGCCCTGGAAGTACTGCACCTTTCCATGGGGCAGGCGAGGGGGGATGGGCACAGGGTGCGAGGGACGAGAACTGAGCGCTCATCCACAGAAACATCTTTTCACAATAACTTTTAAGCTAACGTTAAAAACAAATCTCAAACAGGCCAGGCAGAACAGGTCAGAGTGACCCATAAATAAATAAATATAAACAGTTGTCAAGAGCATTCATTTTGTCAGTCTGTCCAACTAAAAGCACAGCCCTGCCTGATGTGGATGCCTTTTGCAAGTAAACAGGCGAGCTTATTTTTTAAAAAAACAACATTCTAGCTTGCGAGGGGGGGGGGGAGCCAAAAACAGAAACAGGTAAAGGGCATTTCTGTTGGCCTGAATCCATGTCAAACTCCCAGGGGAGTCACTTTGGTCCCTCTGACCTGCCATTCCAGGTCTCTCCCTGGCCTTCAAAACCTTTGGACCCTGCGTGGACTCTCTTCTCTGACCAGCCCCAGCTGTCACCTTTCCAAGGACAACGGCCCACGGCAAGGCTCATTCCCAATTTTGAGGGGGGCCCCAGGCAGACATTTCCAAGAGGCTAGGGTTCCCAAGTCTGGGTTGGGAAATACCTGGAGACTTTGGGGGTGGAGCCAGGAGAGGGCGGGGTTTGGGGAGGGGAGGGGCCTCAGCACGGTACAATGCCATAGAGTCCACCTTTCAAAGCAGCCATTTTCTCCAGGGGAGCTGATCTCTCTCAGCTGGAGATCAGCTGTAAAAGCGGGGGATCCCCAGGCCCCACCCGGAGGCTGGCGACCCTACAAGAGGCCCTCATCTGCCCACCATCAGCCCCCCATACCTTTCCACCCCTCCCACCCGGGTGCCCACACCTACTCCCTCTCACAAGGCCTCCTGCTGCCCATGCTAAGTTGCCTCTGCGCATCACAGTGATGCTGGGCAGCTTCAGGCAAACCGATGGCAAAGGGCATAGAGACAGGCGGCAGGAGAGGCGTGTGGGTGGGGGTCATCTGCAGCAGGTCCCACCAGGAGCCCTGGGCCCTGACAGCTGCCCCACCTCTGGGTATGATGATGCCCGCCCAGGCCCAGGGATTTGTGAGAACAGGGTTGACCAAGACGGGGGACTAGGGCACTGTGGGACAGCTCAGCAGTGGGTCCAGGCCGGGGGGTGCCAAGGGTGAGGGTGTGGGGGGGGACAGAAATCTTCCACCTGCATGGTCATGGGGAGCTGCCTCTTGGCCTGTGGAGACGGAGCACCTGAACTCAAACCCACAGATGATCAGAGCAAGTGCTGCTCCTGGACTCCCTCAGACCTGGCTTTGAAGAGCTCTCTCTGAGAGAGGCTTTGCATTCACAACCAGCTTTTAGGACACCCCACCTAACCTTAGGACTGGGGCAAAGAGCTTGGGGTGTTTCAGGGGAGAACTGAAAAAGGACCTTGCCCCCTTCCCTCTCCCATCCCCCAATGGAGGGAGGAAGAGCCAACTGGGTGCTTTGCCCCTCCTTGCTGGCCCAGGTCAGGAAAAGCCACGTGCCACAGCTTCCTTCAACACAGGCCCAGCTTTTTGAGGGCATTTATATCCCTCTTTCCTGCTCAAAGTGGCTGAGAGCTTTTTTGTCCTGTCCTCCATCTCCTCACAACAACAATCCCATGAGGCGGGTGAGGCTGAGAGACAGCTGCTGGCCCAAGGTCACCCAGGGGTCTTCCATGACAGAGTGGGGATTCGAAATCAGGTCTCCTTGGATCCCAGTCTCTTACTCTGTTCACTGCTCCACACTGGCCAGGCTGCCCTGGCCAAGCTGGGCCCTGCGCCCTTCCCCTGCTTGGCGGCAGCTCACATGCATCAAAGCTGGCCTGGTTCTTGCACCAATGCACGAGAGGGAGCGCCTGCCCCATTTGTCATTGTATGGACCTCATTCTTGTGTAACTTGGCCATTCTCCAACTTGGGTGGAATGAGGAAGATTCATAGTACAACAACCCCACCATCAAAATGGAGTGAGGGAATCTTCTGGCCACCAGTATTTGGGGCCTGCTCTCCCTTCCTGCCCTTCTGAGTAGTACAGAATCTCCTTCCCCAGGACTGCCTGCCTGCCTGCCTTTGAGACGGGGAAGGCCCAGGCCAGCCTGATCTCTTCAGATCTCAGAGGGTACGCGGGGTCGGCCCTGGTTGGTACTTGGATGGGAGACCACCTAGGAAGGCCAGGGATGCTACACAGAGGCAGGCAATGGCACAAGCCACCCCTGTTGGTCTCTTGCCTTGAAACCTCTACATGGTTGCCACAAGTCAGTACTTTACACCAACACAAACATCCTGGGCTGGTGCAAGCCATGAGCCAACTACGCATTACGTGTGACCTATGGTCATCACAGGGCCTTGCAGCGGTTGCAAACTCTCTCAGAACTCAAGTCCGAAGTGCCACGGGGGCCTGATTTGGCTTAGGACCATGGCACGAGGGGAGAAGAGGCTTCAGCCTTCCCCGCTGTGCATATTTACTACCTGAAATGGCTCCTGGGGTGTTATTTGCTGGGGGGAGGGCTATACATCTAAATTGGCCCCCAGCAGCACTTCAGAATTGAATTCCCCCAGGGTATTTGCAACTGTTGTGGGACTGTTTTTGGGTTGCCAGCATGAGACTGGTAAGTAGCGCGGGGGTGGGGGTGGGTGGGGACTTGCTGGCAACATGATGGTATCATAGGAAATACCCTAGCACAGGGATGGCCAAACTTGCTTCATGTAAGAGCCACATAGACTAAATGTCAGATGCCCAGGAGCTGCAAAGTGACAAAGGAAGAGGCGGGTTTGGGGGAGTGTCCTAAAAGTGACATCACAGGAAGGGGTGGGGTTTCAATGCAGGATGTGATATCATCGGAAAGGGTGGAGCTTAGGAAGGGATATCACCTGACCTTTGACCTGGAAGTGACATCACAGGACATGACATGCCAAGTGGAGGAGGCTTGAGTTTCAACTGAATTGTCAGCAGGGCCTTGATGCCTCTTGGATATCCATCTGAACCTATGTGGGAGTATTTTCTAGATTCCAAATGTGGTTTTCAGCAGCATTTCCTGATATTTCACAATGTATTAGAATTGAGGTGGCATCTATCGTTGCTTTTGGGGGGGTGGAGTTTAAGAAGATTAATTGTAGAGCGTAGTTCCTGTGAGGAAGTTAAAAGTTGGTCCACTAAAGTTTGAGTATTCCTAAATTCATCTCAGGTAGCACAGCCAGACAGATTCGCTTGTTGGGTATCTGTTTTGTTGGAATCTCGCGATGGAACAGTCAAGGTATTATCATCTGGGAGTGGGTTTGAAGTCAGGTCTATTAAACACTCTGCACTAAATGGAGCGGTAGAAGTGCCAGTAGTAGGCCTTTTTACCCAAACATTTGGGCATAATGGTGACATCCATGAGAAAAATGGAGGTCCATCAGAAAAATTTTTGGTGGAACAATTCCAAAGGAAGCCAGAAAAGGTTTCATTTTGAGTAGCATCAAAGCTATTGTAGTGATCTCAAAAGTCCATTTGAGTCTTGTGCCAAACTTAAAATATGGCAAGTGCTCAAAGCTGATGAGGTCGACAAGACAAAGTTCCATCCTGAGGAGCTGACTCAGTGCAAGGCATATCTTATCCTTGCTAGGCCATTGGTTTGAGTTCCACCGGTTATATGTGATATGGAGCATCACTTGGTTGTTGAGTAAATAGCAAGACTGGACAGATCCCCTAGAGCTCTTGCTCTCATTGCTGATAGATGCAGGGCAGAATTTCTTTCCCATGGGATGAGCATCTAAAACAGCAGGGGGAACAGCCTGGATATCAGTCAGATTGGGTCCAGGTGCAAAGAAAGCAGGTCTAAAAATAGAATTTTTGGAGAGTGTTTTAACCTCTGTTATTAAGGAGTTCAGAGTATTCAAAACTTTGATAGAGAACTGTCCAGTCTTTGATAGCGAACTGTCACGGTGTCTCCAATGAGTAAACAATGATCACCAATAGGTTCTACGCAGGTGTTTTTGTGCAAGTCTGGTGTTGACTCCCAATTTGCAGGAGCAGACCTCCTGCTTGAAGAGGGTGGAAGTGTCTGTTGTAGACTTAAAGGGACAGTACTCTCAGAGTGCTCTGCATTCTCAAAGGGAGTTGATTTATTCAGCAGGTCCGTAAAGCTGAGGGTGGTGGAGATTCTCCCCACCTCTAGTTGGGGTGCCAGGGCTCCAGTCGTTTCCACAATATCTTTCAACGTGTGGGTGATCGGCTCGGCCAAAACGCTTACTGGTTTTTTCAAGGAGAGAAGGTCGTTGACGCAAGGCTGCTTTACAGAGTTTGAAGGGGAAAGGTGCCCAGAGGAGACTCTTGCGGTCGTGCTCGACAACCCAATTGTGCCAGCGCACACTTATCAGGCTATGTTAGTAAACAATACTACCACCTCTCTAGATAATTTAGATGTACACTCTAAGACCCCTGTTCTTCGACCTCCACTCAAACATAATATAAACGGGAGCGTATTTTTAGACTGTGGTGGTAACCTGGACCAAATATTAGAGATTGACTGACTGTCTGAAGATAATCCAACTTCAGCTCTTAAAACAGTATCTTGGAATATTGCAAGCTGAAAAAGAAAGGAGGGTGATTTTGCCTTCCTGAATTTTCTTAGACACTTTGACATCATCTTACTTCAAGAAACTTGGTCTTTGGATGAAATACAGTTTGAGGGATTTAGTTCCTTCTCAATTTTGGCCACTAAAATAGGGCAACACGGCCAATGTAAAGTAGGGCTATGCTGTCTGATATCTATACGGATGAAGGCAGAGTTTATCACCCTGCGCACCTCTGTCCCAAGCAATCCTCCTCAAGCCACCACATCTTACCCTGCTCATTTTCAACATATACTTACCTCCATTGTCTAGTAATATGGAACTTCTGGCCCAGTGGGATAGTTTAAGTAAATATGCTGCAGATCTTGAGCAAGAATACCCATCAGCAGGATCTATAATTGCTGGTGATTTTAATGCCAGGAAGGGCCAAAAGGTTTTCCCCAAAATTACAAGTAAGCAATCTGGGTTTTTTTAAGCTCTGAATTTCACAATTTTTGTTTGTTTGGGGAAACATTCCTTCTTTCATTTAAGCCCTTGTTAATATAGCCATATTAATATAGCCAATTGTTAATATAATATAATACAACCCTTGTTAATATAGCCAATAATATTACATTTTTTTAAAAAATCCTCCTGTTTTTCACCAAATGGAAATATGCCCTGTGAATGAGAGAGGGTTCTTCCTTGAAAATGTTTTTGTGTTAGGATTCTGGGATGAGCCGTTGTTTGCTCTCAATAATTGGCCACTTTGACATCTTTTGTGGGTTGCATTAACAAAAAGATCAATATACCAAAGAACTAAAAAGATCAATATACCAAAGAACCATTTTCCATTTTATTTCTACCTGAAAAGGCCTCATATTTTCAAATACTGTTCCTTTCAGAACAATTCCTGGTTAGTCATCCATGGCAACCCCAGATGTTCCCTTGGAGTTTGCTGCCAAGAGTTGCAAGAGAGCCCCAGAGCCAAGCAGGCCCAACTGGCTTGTGATGAAAAGGCATCTGACAGGGGTTGCAAGCAAATGGCCCCTTTGGCTAATGGCAGCAGCTGGTAGCACTGAAGCCCAGCACAAAAGAAAGTGGGGAGGGGGCTTTGGCTGGGGTTTCTGCAGACCATCTGACCCTCTGATAGACAGGTGCATTTCCACATGGCACAGTTGTTGTGGTAGGTGGAGACATCAGGTCCGCACCATGTAGAAAGGGATCACGATCATCACTATTCCCCACAAAAAAAAATCTAAGACCCAGCTTTTCAGATCTGAAGAGATAATGACATAGTCTATTATGCTACGACCTCAACTGGAACCAAAGGTGTATTTGCCAGGCATGTCATGAAGGGATGTCCCGTTTAGGATTAATCTATTGGCTGACATACAAAATTTAGCAAAAAAGGACCCTGCCATATTAACATGAATATCTTTAGACTGTCTTGTGGGTAAAATATATTCAAGTTGGGAATCACTGATGTCAAAGCTAATGGTCTCATAAAAGATTTGCTGATGCAGTCCCTCCCTGTTTGTTGCTGTAGTACATGGTTACTACATTGTTGGATGTGACCCGTACTACCTGACCTGCTATTGCAGGGAGTAACAATGTACCACCGGGAGCTCCAAGCAGTTTATGTGGAGATGTTGTTCCAGGGAAGTCCATCATCTATGGGCACTAAGGGTCTTGCAATGGGCTCCCCAACCCCAGAGCAATACATCTGTGGATAGAAGAATCTCTGGTGGCTTTTGTTGAAAGGGCAAGCTCATCAAGAGATCGTTGAGCAAGGTCCACCATTCTAGAGTGGAAAGGATGCCCGATGGGATGAACACCATAATGGACTGAGGCTGGTGCCGGGGCCTGAAAGTGAGGGATGGAGAGGTGATTTGCTCAGGTTCACACCGAGTCCCAACCGGGTCAGACGATCAAGGGTCACCCGGATATGGCCCTCCAGTTGATGTCAAGAGTGGGAAACCAGGAGCCAGTTGTCTCTATACGGGTAGACCACAATCCCCTGCCATCTCAGGGCTGCCGCCATCATGCCACCCATTTGGTGATACACAGAGTGTGGTTGAGAGGCCAAAGGGGAGCACCCTATTTTGGTAGTGTTGCTGTCCCACTGCGAAGTGGAGAAAGTGGCAGTGCTGTGGTTGGATGGTGATGTGAAAATAAGTGTCCTGCAGGTTGATCGATGCTAGCCAGGCATTCACAGGGATGAGTGGAAGAATTGCCTGCAGAGTGACCATCCGGAACTTGGGGTGCATGATGTGTTGGTTGAGACCTCAGAGATCCATTATCGGATGCTTCTCCTCATCCCGCTTGGGGACAATAAAATACCTCAAATAGAAACCTGTGTGATGGGTGGCTTGGGGTATCTCCTTAATGGTTCCCTTGGAGAGGAGGGTTTGAACTTTGTCCAGGAGGAAGCAGGATGGGGGAGTGGGTATGAAGTGCGGAGCGTGGGGTAGAAAAGCGAACTCTGTGGCATACCCTACCTGAATGATGGTGAGAACCCAAATGTTGGAGGTTATTGCATCCCAGGCTGGAAGGAATGGGTGGAGTCTGGGGTCCACAGGTGGGTTAAGGAGTGGCAGGGGTGTGTGCGTGAGTTCACAGTAATGGGAAAAGTCAAAGAGACTGCTTAGGAGTCTGTGATGGCCGTTTGGTGGTTGTGATGCTTAGGCCACACATGGCAGAGTTGCTTGGAAAGAGCCAGCTTCTTTTCCCAAGCATTAGGAGGTAGAGGAGCTCATTGCTGCTTGGTACCTTCCATTATAATGATTTAAAATGGCGTGGGGTGGGCTGTGTTACCCCCAGGTTCCTGGCCCTCTTCCTGCTCTCATCAACTGCTGTCAAGGTTTCATTGCTGGTGGAGTGGAAGAGGCCATCCCCATCAAATAGCAGGTCCTCTATTTTCACGTTGATGTCTGGCATCAGCGATGTTGATCTGAACCAAGCGTGGCACATAAGTGCTGTAGCTGTAGACAAGGTCTTGGACGCGCAAGCAATAGTGTGTTTTAGGGCATTAATTTGTTGCTTGGATACTTCACAGATTTCAGCTACAGTGGTGAACACAACCTGTTGGGTGGAATCTGGTAGATCTGGCAATAGTGAGAGAAGTTGGTCAGCCAGGTGATGTGGTAAGCTAACGTATAGGACAATTAGTTGAGCATCTTCAAGACTAGACAGGTCAAGGAATACACTTTCCTTGCAAGAGCATCCACCTTTCTCCCTTCACGATCTGTGGGTGCTGAGTGACGTGCTTACTTGGTCTTAGTGGAAGAGTGAACTATCACTGAGTTGGGTGTTAGATGAGCAAATTGAAGCTTGGAGTTAGTTTGCTGGACCCGATACATTGCCTCATATCTTTTAGATGAAGACAGTGTAGATGCAGACTTGTCTCAAGATGCCTTATGGCCTTCAAGGTGTAACGGAAGCATTGGAAGCACTGCAGCAGAAAGAAGGTCCAACTGGACAAGTTTATGAACAGTGGCAGTAACTTTAGACATATCTGAAATCATTTGAATTTGCAGGGCTTCAACCATGCATTTAATCAGATCAAGGTAAGATTTGGAGCCTTCCAATGGTGAGAGGGACCCCTGATGGGCTACCTCAGACTCTGTAGAGGTACCGATGGGCTCTTTATTTTCCGGGTCCAAACCGTCGGTTTCAATCTCGAAGGGTTCAAACAAGGAGACCTGGAAATCAGTCAAGGCCAGTGGAGAACCCACATGAGTGGGACCGGCCTCCCAACTGGCATTGTCTTTGACGATAGGCCTCGAAGTCAAAGTTGCAGATGGCAGTGGCTCAATGGGATGAGATACAGACGGTTGATCCATTCTACAGTAGTGATGGTGAGAGACGGATCCCAAGTTCGATGCTTGAGGGACTTTAAGAGTAGTGGAATGGCGATGTCGAGAGGCTGAATAGGCAGAATCCCAGGAAGATGATCGATCACGATAGTGGCAGTGTCGGTGGCAAGTGTCCTGGTAACGGCAATCCGAAGACCACAAAGGCGAACGAGCATAAGGGTCAAAGAAGTACTCAGGTCCCAGGCATGGACAGAGCCGTTGCACCAAAGAGGACCTTGAATCCAAATGATAATATGACCAGACAGGCTCCCCACGGTAGATGGGAGATCTTGAGGAACGTCCATATCGGCTCGAATTGGGGATGCCGACTAGCTACGGGATCAACAAGTCACTCTTGATCTTGAACAACCATCCTGGCACGTAGAAGAGTGATGGCTATCTCTTGACCTTGACCAGGCAGGCCAGTTTTGGATATCGTCCAGATGGGTAAGCTCCGGTGGAGAGGAACTTTGTACCAAAGGACTATCTGACAGGACTGTGATGGTTGTCTGTCCCAAAGGCAGATGTCCAGAAGCATCTGAGGAGGGGACCACTCGAGTACTTGTCACAGGCCCAGATACCATAGCAGTCACTGTGGAAGATTCCCTCTGGTCAGAACCAGAGTGATCAGCTGGACAGGTAGTTGGAGTTAAGGTAGACAAACCAGTAATGACCAGCAGCTTGACTGATTTCGAGGGCACAACTGGGGTCTCTTGGGTTTCAGACCTGTCGGAATCGAACCCAAGGACCTTTTGGAGGGCTTGTCTTTTTTATGTTTCTTTGTGGCAGAAGGGTCTGAAACCACCCACTGAACTGGAACTCCCCCTAAGTGTGGGGGAGGCGGTGTTGGATGGTGAGAGGACATTGTCAGACAAAGGGCAGACTCCAGAAGTTGAGTTCGAAGCTGTGCTGCTCATTTTGTCTGGCTTGCTTTGTGAATTTTGCACATTTGTGGCACTGGCTTTCCATGGTTTGAATGAACTGGCAATTTGGGTCATCAGTAAGAGGCCAGAAGATGGTACTGGTGAAAAGAACAGTACAGGAGTATTTGCAGTACCGAGATTACTTAGTCTTAGACAGGGGTCATTTCGAGCAGGAGCGTGGGGGAGCTCAGCTCCAGGAATTGGTGCCAGCCCCCGCCCCCCGCGGGGGAATGCCTGCTTGTGTCATAGCTGAAGCTATGGAAAGGTCCTTGTTCCTCCGACCAGCCTTCTGAAGGCTTCAGCCACCACTGAAGCTATCCTCCAGAATAGTGGTATTTCTGAGGCTTGGATTAGTAGCGGTCCCCTCTTTCTTTCTTTCTTTCTTTCTTTCTTTCTTTCTTTCTTTCTTTCTCTCTCTCTCTCTCTCTCTCTCTCTCTCTCTCTCTCTCTCCTTTCTTTCTTGCCTTCTGACATACTTTTGGTGATGTCACGGGGTGTGGCATATGCAAATAAGTTATGCTAATGAGTTGTGCTAATGAGTTCCTGCACCTCTTTTTCTATGAAATTACCCCTGGTATTAGACTATCTATATATGGTGAGTCTCAGCATCGATTTTCCTGCTATTATTTGCATACTCCAAGCTTTGGGCCAATATGACAAGGATGTCACCACTGAATAGAATGGAGGACACACATAACCGCTTACAAGGACCAGTAGTAGTGGCTTGCACCAGGGCCTAGACTTCCCAGGGGAGTCTCTGTATTACTCTATATTAAATTATTTCAATATAAAATTATTTATATTTCTAAAAACCATATGCCATCAACAATTAATCACATACTTTAAAAATTCACTTTTAATAGTCTATATCTCAGTCAAAGAAAGAAGACTCTGTAAGAGGAGAGGAAAGATGTCATGAGATTGCCCAACTATTAACCCTTTCTCCTGGTCATCTCCCAACCATTAATAACTGCTAGTTTTATATATTATATATATTATATAATAATAATTGCTAGTTTTCCTGGGGACTACGTGACTGACCAAGCATAGCCTGCCCAGTCACTTTTTAGTATCAAAGGAGAGTGCATGGTCCTTGTTCTTTCTCTCTTGCATCTCCCTACCTAACCCTAGCCTACCTTGCTGACTCTCGATCTGGCGCTATCCAGAGTCTATCCATGTGCTCTGCTGGCTAGAACACGACCCCTCTCTTGTATAACCTCCCTTCCTTTTTTGCTGCAGGATCGCTTCGCCTTGTTGGACCGGTACATATCACCCCTCAACGAAATACCTGCTGATGCGAATGTCTCTGTATCTTTTCAGTCTATATTTCATAGCTCTGTATTGTTGTGTGTGTGCTTGAATTAATTGTATGCGTGTGCAAACCCTTTTTAGTAAAGAAACCATTTCTTAAGATCTGGTCTCTGTGTCTATTTTTGGGACACTGGACTGTGGGACTCCTGTATACATGGGTGATTTCTCCCTTTAGTTACCTATTGTCATTTAATAACTATATTTCCCATATTTGATAATGATATAAGGCAATTTGGCTAACAGTTGCACTCTCCCCCACCCCCTGGCCCTGGCAGATGCTTCTGGGGTTCAAGGTTTTCCGGAACTCTCCAAGCGGTAAACTAAGAACACACAAAACCTCCCAGAGACAGGTTGACTGTGAAGCCCCTTCCATAAAAAGGATCATAAAAATGCAATCGAGCAACCAAAGGGGTGTACAGAAAAAGCCTTTTCCAAAGCAATGCCGTCCTACGTAATCATAACCTTCTAAGACCACTGAAGTTAATGTCCTGTGACAGCAGGACTATTTTCTGTAGGTATATGCAGAGATAAGTCCTACTGTATTCCGTGGGGCCTACTCTTGGGTAAGTCTGCATAGGATTGCACAGTTGAACACATGAAGCTGTATTATGTTGAATCAGACCCCCCTTGGGGTCCATCAAGGTCAGTACTGCCTACGCAGACCGGCAGCAGCTCTCCCTCCAGGGTCTCAGCTAGAGGTCTTTCCTATCATTTCCTACCTGGTCTTTTTAACTGGAGCTGCTGCTGGGAATTGAACCTGGGACCCTCTGCATGCCAAGCAGATGATCTACCACAGAGCCACAGCTCCGTCCCTGTTGGCCACTGAGCCCAAGTCGTTTGTCCAGAAAAGCTGACTTCTGGGATCTGGCTAAGTTATAACAAGTTGAAAAGCGGGGGTCACAGGTATTAAACAAGAAAACCACACAGATTGCACCGTGACACAAATGACATTTGATAAAATTTATATCCAAATAGCAATTTGTTCAACCTACTTAACTTTACAATATTACAAAATTACAATATTACAATGAGCACCCGGTTTAAACTCATTTCCACAGTAGTCTTCCTCAGGAGTAATTCATTATTGTATTTTGGCTAAGTTAGACAGACTTGCTTATTTTGCCTGTCAAGGAGCTCTTTGGGGGATTGAAGCTCCTCCCTCCTCCTTTCAAGGCCTTTCGAGATTCTCCAAGAATTGCTCACTGCCAACTGCAAGCTATTATTGCAGCCCCAAGAGCAAGAAGCTGAAATGCTCAGGATTTTGTGCTGCTTGCCAATTCTTGCTGTTGTGGGAGCACCGGAGAAGCAAAGCCCTGCCCACCATGAAGGGCAGAGGAGCCAGCAGGGCTGGGCCAGGGGGCTTTGCCATCGCAGGCAGGCTGTGACTTTGGCGCACCCCCACCCCCATTCAAGAGAGAGAAAAGTGAGACATCTGGAAGGAGCGGTTTACTTACTGGGCATTCAAAATAAACAGCGCCAACATAAAAACAGACCAACTCCTCAAGAGCCCTCCATGCTCCATCGCAGCAGCCATAGAAGACCAGACTCAACAGACAAGGCGATTCTAGGAGACAGTTGACACCAGGCATCCCTCCAAGCCAGCAGGGGAGGCTCTTCTCACCAGAGGTGCCCGCTCTGGGGGTGGGGGAATACCTGGAGGTTTGTGGGTGGAGCCCAGTGGTACATGTACGGTTTTCTTTCTCTCTCTCTGATTCATTAAGACCCTTTCCATGGCCCTTCCGCAAACAGATATTTATTTATTTTGCACTTATATCCCACCCTTCCAATTTGTTACAGCAATTTAATAAATACAATAAAGTTTAAAACATGTTAAAACATATAAAATCAATAGTCATGCTTGCCGTAGGGAGAATCAGGCCCATTGACATAACTAGGTATGGCCAGTCATCAGTGGGTGGGAGACTGCAACCTCGGCGGTGGGGGGGGCATATGTGGATGTCCGCTGCCTCTGCCAAAGGCCTGGTGGAACAGCTCCATCTTGCAGGCCCTGTGGAATTGAATAAGATCCCGCAGGGCCTGGATCTCAACAGGGAGCATGTTCCACCAGGTAGGGGCCAGGGCAGAAAAGGCCCTGGCCCTGGTCGAGGCAAGACGGATGTCCTTCAGGCCAGGGACCGCCAGGAGATGTCGACTATCAGAGTGAAACGCTCTCTGAGGCGTATATGGGAAGAGGCGGTCCCTTAGGTGTGTTGGTCCCAGGCCGTGCAAGGCTTTGAAGGTAATTACCAACACCTTAAAGCGGATCCGGGACTCAACTGGCCGCCGCTGCAGCTGACAGAGCACGTGCCGAACGTGAGCCTGCACAGGCGTCAATGTCAGCAGGCGTGCTGCCGCATTTTGCACCAGCTGTAATTTCCAGATCAGTTTTAAGGGTAAGCCTGCATAGACCAAGTTACAGTAATCAAGAAGAAGAAGAAAAGAGATTGGATTTATACCCCGCCCTTCACTACCCAAGGGAGTCTCAGAGTGGTTTACAGTCTCCTGTCCCTTCTCCTCCCCACAACAGACACCCTGTGAGGTAGGTGGGGCTAAGAGAGCTCTGACAGGAACTGCTCTTTTTCAAGAACAGCTGTGCCAGAACTATGGCTTGCCCAAGGTCATCCAGCAGGTGCAAGTGGAGGAGTGGGAATCAAACCCAGTTCTCCCGGATTAGAGTCTGTGCACTTAACCACTACACCAAACTGGCTACACCAAACCACTACACTGAACTGCATGGGTCACCGTGGCAAAGTCCTGGGGGGAGAGATAGGGCTTCAGTAGCCTGCTCTGCCTAAGATGGAAAAAGTCAGATCTGGCGACTGCTACAGCCTGGGCCTCCACAGAGAAGGAGGTACCCAGTGTCACTCCCAGAGCGGTCCAGTGTGGCCCTTCCACTGTGGCCGGCACCAAAGGTGTCCCTTCCAGATACCAGAGAGGCCTCCGGTAGGACAGAGCGCCAATGCAGTGTAGTGGTTAGAGAGTCAGACTAGGATCTGGGAGATATGGGTTTGAATCCCCACTCATGCCCCACGGGTGCTCCCTGGGTGTCCTTGGGCCAGTTGCCCTGTCTCAGCCTGGCCTCCCTCACAGAGAGCCCCCCCCCCCGAGAGAATAAAAGAGAGGTGAGGAGGGGGATGGAAGCTGCTCTGGCTTCTCATTTAGGAGAAAGATAGGATACAAATAAATTAAATGAATGAATGAATGAATAAACTGTGGTGATAGTAAGGTCTTGGTGGTCTCTTTCTGCACCCTTGCCGTGAACTGCGGCATCTCTGCCCGAGTCCACAGCCTGCTGCGTAGCTTTGAGAGCACGGGATGGATTCACTCCTAGCTCCACCCAAGCAGACCCCAGAGCATGTTCTAGTCACTGAGGTGCCTTCTCCAGGGTGCCGAGAGGGGGCAGGAAGAACAGCTGGCTGGGGCCTTGGAACGTGGGAGGGAGGCTCCAGTCCACAGAGACCTTGGTCACAGAGAAATCTGTTCATCTGTCAGGAGCTGCAAAAACCTGCTTTCTCTCTCTCTCTCTCCCCCCCCCCCCCCCCCAATAACAGACAAGCAGAGCCAGGCCTCTGGAATCCACTCTCTCTCTGCGGCCGCCAGCTGCTTGCGAGTGGCAGAAGGAGCAGAGTGACCCGACAATTGCATCAGCTGAGCGCAGCAGTTGTTGCCGCAGAAGCCCCTGCAGCTCTCCAGCCCCACAACCAGCGCCTGAGTGCCTGCGAGCAGTGGGGCACGACCTCCCCGTTCTCTCTGGTGGAAAGGTGCCATGCCCTGTATGTTCCAAACGGTGTTTGTGCTGGCCTTGGGAAAGCATACATTTGGGTAATTTGGATGCATTTATCAGTTAGTTCCAGGCAATTATAGGAAATGCTCTGCCACTCGCTGCTGTCTCTGATGACTGAGGCGACATCCTGGCCCGTGGGCTGAGCTGGCAGGGCACTGACAGAAGGCTGCAGTGGCAGAGGGAAAGTTTGTCTCCGCTCTTCAAAGGGCCTGGGAGAATGAGTGCCCCTTCCCCAAAGGCTAGGCCTGAAGCCTCTGGCCTCCCAGCAGGAGCAGGATCCTTGTGGATCAATGCAACAGCACTTTCTGGACTGTGGCATCTCCCCAAAGCCCCTGGGGGGTCAGAGATGTTGCCGTGGCTAAATGTCACAATCTTACTCTTGGGTTGCAGTGCCCATGCACGGAGACAACAACGCACAGGAAGGGAAACCCTAGCCCCGTAAACAGGAATTTGGGGGGGGGGGGGGAGGAGACCGGGGGATGCTAATTTAATTAAATATAAATTAAATTAAAATGAATTTTAATTGACCTAAAGGAGCAGGAGAGGGAGTGGGGGAGTGGGAGAAGAGTGTGCCTGGCCGGTCCTACCAGCGGCCAGTTCTGGGCTTTAACCTCTATTTCCCGTCTGAACCTTTTTCTGCAGGAGAGCCCTCTGGGCTGACAAGAGGATGGGTGGAGCCCATTGGGGATGCTGCAGGTCAGGTCTCTGGACTTCGATTTTTGGGAAGGGAGGGGGAGGGGCTCGGTGCACGGCCCCTGCCGCTGATTTCTGGGGAGGGAGGAGGGAGGAAGGAGAGGAGGCTCAGCGCACTGCCGCCGCTGCCAATTTTTGGGAAGGGAGGGGGAAGGGAGGGGAAAGGAGGCTTGGGAGGAGGCTCGGTGCGCGGCTGCCGCTGTTTTCGGGGAGGGAGGAGAGAGAGGCTCACCTGCCGGGAGCCCATGGGGGGGCGATCAGTGGGCCCGGCAAGATGGGGGAAATGTCCCTCCCCGCAAGTTTCTTGTGGGTCTCCCCTTGTACGTATCTAAAGCCAATGATTGGTGCCAGCTGATATCGGCATTTTGGGGGTATTTATTCAGCCAAATACAGATCAGAGAGCTTTATTTGGCCACCGAAGTAGCCATCCCTGAATAAAAGACAATATTATTTTTTTATTCAGGCTTGGCTACTTGTGGAGTTGTGCAGCCCCTGCTGTACGACTCTCCAGCAAAGGGAGGGCTTTGAAACTTTAAATGCCTCCCCTTCCCTCTCAGGCTGCCTGCTGCCTCTGCGTTGAGACACCACAACAAAGAGATTTAAACAACTTTCCCCAAGGGCCATTTTGTAGAGAAAGAGATGCAGGAGCTCATTAGCATACCTATTAGCATAATTCATTAGCTAATTAGCTATTAGCATAATTCATTAGCATGTGCCACGCCCCCTGACATCACCGGAAGTGTGTCAGAAAGGGAAGCAAAAGGGGGGGGGCATCTTCAAAAGCCTCCCCTTCCCTTCCCCAGCTGGCCGGCCAAGGCGGGGGGGGGGCAAAGTGAGAAGGGCCCCATAGAATACAATGGAAAGATGGTGCTGTTGCTGCCGCGTGACTCTAAACAAAAGGGGTTTAAACTTTAGACCCCTTCTGGCTTTGCTTCCTCCACAGGCCCGCTGGGAGCTGGGGGAGGGGCTGGCCATCACTGCCATTTGTGCCCACTAAGGATCTGCAAATAAAATTATTTTGGCCCGATTCAGATCAGGCCTAATCAGGCTGCATCTGTTCCGGCTGCCGAATGACCCCGCATGTCAGTTTTGGCAATGCAAGCTAGGAGTCATTTGGCAGGCCAAATTTCAGTTCAGCCCCATTACACCCTAATGGCCATTGAAGTCAATGGCAAAAACTCATAGGGTATATGATGGTCTGGAAGAGAGGGGGTTTGAAGGAGAGGCTCCAAACTTGCAGGGTAGCTGCTGGGGCCTCTCCCCAAAATACCCACCAAGTTTCAAGAAGATTAGACCATGGGGTCCAATTCTACAAGCCACCAAACAGGTTGCCCCATTCCCTCCATTGTTCTCTATAGTGGGGGAAAACTTGCCCCCCACCAGAGAACAATGGAGGGAATGGGGGCAACCTATTTGGGGGGGGGGCGTAGAATTGGACTCCCTGGTCCAACCTTCTTGAAACTTGGTGGGTATTTGGGGGAGAGGCTCCAGCAGCTACCTTGTAAGTTTGGAGCCTCCCCCTCAAACCCCCTCCCCTCCAGCTGCTTTTTAAGCCGCCACCGAATTTCAGCAGCAATTCGGTGGCAGGCTGAACCAGATCAGAGAATCTGATTTGGCCCATGGCTGCCCTACTGCCCACTCCTGGGCTGGCAGAGCACCACTCTGCCTCGCTCCGTCCCCAAATGACCCGCCTTTCCCTTTGCTGGGGAGCTGGACTGCAGAGGTGGCACGAGCCTGAGAGGGAAGGGATAGAGAAGGTATTTAAAGCTGGGGAAGGGAGGCTTTTGAAGATGCCCCCCCCCTTTTGCTTCCCTTTCTGACACACTTCCGGTGATGTCAGGGGGCGTGGCATATGCTAATGAATTATGCTAATAGGTTTAAATACCTTTAATAGGTTAAACCTTCCCTTCACTTGTGGAGCCGTGGCCTGGTGCAGCTCGGTGAGTGAAATTCGCCATTTTACCCTACGGGGATGGTCCGCATAGGGCATAATGGAGCCAAATGTATTCGGGTTTCTGAATACTGACCCAAATTTTCCTAACTTGGAGTTGGCATCTCTCCTTCAGAAAGTCATCACCTTGAATCTGTCTCAAACACCGTAGGTGGGCATAGGCACACCACTCTTGCAAAGTAGGGACAGGAAAAGTGACCTGTCTTACCGAGTCTTGTAAGGATTTCAACAAGGACCGCTATGGGATTGGACTAAGGCTCTATCTAGTCCAGCCTTCTCTTTCACACAGTGACAAATCAGGAATGCCCTGGAAGTCCACAAGCCCCATCCAGAGGCGACAGCCCCTTTCCATCACCAACAGCTGGCAGTCAGAGGTAAACTGCTCCTGAATAATGGAAGGTTCTGCTTAGCCAACAGGATTGATAATACTTGATAAGACAATACTTGGGATTGCCTTTAAAAAGCCACCCGGGACATGGATACCAATATTAAGAATACGGATTTATACAGAGCTCTGGGGAGTGTGTAAACATGCTAGCCTGCCAGTATTTTCTCCCCAAAGCTTCCCCTCCCCACTTTGAATTCCCAACCCCAGGAGGTCCTGCTATTCCAGGGTTTTCCTGAGTGCCCCTCCAGGCGCTACATAAAAGGGAGTGGGTTTAGTTGGGTCCAAGGAGGCAGCTCCACATTCACTGTCCTTTTAACTCTTCGAAGGCAGGGGAAGACTACCCTTTAGGTGTAGGAACCAAGTTCGAGTCCAGGGGCACCTTTAAGACCAACAAAGTTTTATTCTGGGTACAAACTTTCATGTGCATGCACCCTTATGTCCAGAACTGAACTTTGTTGGTCTTAAAGGTGCCCCTGGACTCAGTTTTTCCCCTGCTAATTCAGACCAACACAGCTACCCACCTGAATCTACCGTTAGGTGGTTTGAGTTAAGA
Source organism: Lepidodactylus listeri (assembly GCA_029233225.1). Lineage (NCBI taxonomy): Eukaryota > Metazoa > Chordata > Lepidosauria > Squamata > Gekkonidae > Lepidodactylus > Lepidodactylus listeri. The sequence goes on from JARCFY010000013.1 coordinate 72,129,356, forward strand.
ATGATGATGAAGAAGAAGAAGAAGAAGAAGAAGAAGAGATTGGATTTATATCCCGCCCTTCACTCACTTAAGAGTCTCAGAGCGGCTTACAAACTCCTTTCCCCTCCCCTCCCCTCCCCACAACAGACACCCTGTGAGGTAGGTGGAGCTGAGAGAACTCTTTCCCAAGCTGTCCTTGAGGGGACAGCTGGTACAGAGCTATGGCTTGCCCAAGGTCATCCAGCCAGGTGCAAGTGGAGGAGTGGGGAATCAAACCCGGTTCTCCCAGATTAGAGTCCGCGCACTTAACCACGACACCAGACTGGCTCTCTATGGTGGTAGAGGGATCCTGCTGAGGCTCAGGTTGAGTTCTTGCCGATGCTGCCTTTTGGTTGTTCTGTGAGTATATTCTCTGATATACCTTTTTATTTTTGATGGCACATTTCTATTATTTTATTGAATACTATGATGCTGTCCTTACATTTGTTGTAAGTGGGGGGGGGGCTTTACCAAAAAGAAGATAATACATTTATAGATATAATAAATAAAGGGAGGTGTTGGAGATCTGGGGAGAAGGGCAGTTGGTTCACACTGCTGATTTTTTTTAACAAAGGAAGAAATTGGTCCAGTGGCGAATCTACATTTTAGGGGCCCTGAAGCTTGAACTGTTATGGGGCCCCTTCTCAACCAGTAACAATAGGGCAACATTCAACAAGGTCCAAAGGGCCTTGCTGCCCTTGCAAGGACCTCGAGGCCCAAATGGCAGAGCATGGGCTGGTGGAGCCCATACAGTTGGGGTTTTGGGTGCTTCAAGACCCTGGGGAAAATTTTGAAATTTGACCAATTACAGGGACATTTTGAGGCCATATCAAACGGATATTAGACAATACAAGTGGAGACCTGCAAGAAACTTGCAGGATAGTTATCCCATTCCTCACACCTTTGCTTCCTCCCTTCTCCCCCTACCTCTCTCACACTCTTTCTCCCTTCTGCCCCCCTTTCTTACTCTCTCGCTCTCCTCCATGTATGTTACTTCCTCTCTCTTTCTGACCTGTCATCATTCCCTTTGTTTTTCTGCCTCCCCACCTCATCACTCTTTCTCTCTCTTTCTGCCTCCCACCTCAAATCCCACCCTCCCCAGGCTCCACCCATGAAATGTCCAGGAATTTCCCAACCTGGAGTTGGCAACCCTATTTCCTTCCCACCCAACAGCCAACCTACCTTTATCTGTCTTCAGCTTTCTATCTCCACCCCCCTCCCCTGCAGCCTCTACCTAGGAAAATTACAGTCTTTCTCCACAATGGGGACTAAAGCAGCTTACATTATTATTTCCTCTTTGTTATCTGCACAACAACCCTGTGAGGTTGGTTAGGCTGAAAGTATGTGACTGGTCCAAAATCTCCCAGTCAGCTTCCACTGCAAGATGGGGATCTGAACCTGGGTCTCGCAGATCCCAGGCTGAAGCTCGAACTGTTGCACCACAATGGCTTTCATACGGTGGCTGCTGATGAACTGTAGCAAAACAGCTGGGCCTAATTAAGACATGCAAATCAGGTGGTATCAAGTCACACAGAGGGTGCTGTCTAGGGACGCCAGCCTCCAGGTGGGACCTGGGGATCCCCTGGAGTTACTGCTCATCTCCAGACTACAGAGATAACTTTCCATGGAGAAAATGGATGCTTTGGAGGGGGGAGTTTATGGCATTGTACCTCACTGAGGTCCCTGTCCTCCCCAGGCTCCACCCCCAAATCTCCAGGAGTTTCCCAGCCTGGCTCTGGATCCGCTGCTGGTGGCTGGGGGGGATACTTGGCAACCCTAGACTGCTGCCAGTAAAATCCCTGCCTTTGACTGACAGAAACAGTTGGAACCTCCCCCCCCCCCCCCCGAACATTCTAATCTCCTCACAGTTGACCCCTGGAGCTGAGGCCATTTCAAAAGGTATTTTGGGGGATTCTATGGTCCCTGAAGGGTTTTTTTTTAACTTTTCAGATTTTTCTGCACATGGTGGGAGTGCCCCCTGTGTGTAGGAAAACCTCTCCCCCCCACCCAAGGGCCCCCTAGCTTGGATTTAGATATCTGCACAGGGGGGCCCCCCTTCGCTATTAGATATATAGATTCTAAGGTTGATATTAAGTACTTCAATCCTTTGGTTTACGATTCTGCCACTAAAATAGCTTTATTTCAATGACAAACACTTAACGCTTCATTAGTTTCATAGTAGATCTGCCCCTGAACCAGGTTGGTCTAACCGTTCTGCGTGGCAGAAGCTGGCAATGGCTTCTTCCAGCGAGCTTCTCCTGATGCCGCATGATTCCTTATATGCCAACCTGCCCGTGTTGTTCCCTGCCTGATAAGGATCAAGGTACTTCCTTGCCAGGATGCCGTAAATCTTTGAGCATCAATATTTATGCACCAGAACAAAAGCCTTCAGCAGGCTTGTTATTATCATTCTGTGGGTGGGATTCACCTGCCCTGATCACGTTCCAGAACACAAAACTCCTATTTAAGGGCCCAGCTGCGGAAGCAACACCGAGCAAATGTCCTGCACAGCTGGAGGAGATGGTTCCGGCAAACCTGACTCGGCAGCAGCACCGGAGGCAGAGCAAGGGGCACATCTGACACTTGGAGCCAATGCACAAATTAATACATGAGTGGGAGCCCTCAATTACAGCTTATGGGGGAAGCTCATCTCCCTCCTCCAGCTCTCCTTTAGGAAGGGAAGAAAGGTGAGCCAATTAGTCAGACTTCCCAGCAACTGAGATGGGCTGACATGGGTGGGGGGAGAGGGCAGGGAGTCAGTGGAACTGGCAGGGAAAGAGAGAAAGGAGGAGCCAGGGCAGGAACGGGTGAGCAGCTCCCTTTGTGCTGCAGTCCTCTGAAGGAAGGGGCCTCTTTGAAAGAGCTGCCCCAGGGTGAAGCCACCTTGGGCCCTGACATGCAACAAAGAGCCCTCGTTAGGGCTGGCGATGAGAACGGAAATGGAGGGTGGCCTTTTCAGGGTCAGTTTTCTGGCTTCTAAGGAGCTGTCTGGCTATAGAAGGAAGAGTGAGGGCCAGACAGCCAGCTGGTTGCTAACCTCCAGGTGGAGGGCCTGGAGATCTTCCAGGATTATATTTGACTAGGAATAAGGCCCATGGTGGAAATAAATACAACAGGCTCCAGAAAGAGGCTCTGGGTGGGTGCCCCGGCCTTGGGCACTCAGTGTCAATTTGCTGTGTTGACCTCAGCAGGGCATAATGACACAGAGCCCACCATTTTCTCCATGGGAACTGATCTCTGCCATCTGAAGAGCGGTTGTAATTCTGAGTGATCTCCAGCCCCCCCTGCAGACTGGCAACAATGGTTCCCCAGGAGGAACAGTACAGTCTTTTTCTGCAGTGGGGGCCAAAGCAGCTCACATCATTCTCCTTTCCCCCTTTTGATCTGCACAACAACCCTGTGAGGTAGGTTCAGCGGAAAGTCTGTGAGTGGTCTGAAATCACCCACTCAGCTTCCACAGCAAGAACCTGGGTCTGGCAGACCCTCTTCTCCAAACTAAACATTCCCAAGGCCCTTAGCCTTTCCTTGTAGGTCTCAGTCTCCAGACCCCTGATCATCCTCATCACTCTCCTCTGCCCCCTCTCGATTTGGTCCACATCCTTTCTGAAGTGAGGCCTCCAGAACTGCACACAGTACTCAAGGAGCGGCCTGACCAAGGCAGTATGCAGAGGGGCTATATGACCTCCTGCGATTTCGATGCTGTGGCCCTTTTAATACAACCCAAGACTGAATTTGCCTCTTCTGCCACTGCATCACACTGACTGCTTATATTCAGTTTACAGTCCACTCTTACCCCAAGATCTCTTTCACATACACTACTCCTCAGAAACGTATCCCCCATCCAGTATTTGTGCTTGACGTTTTTGTGGCCAGATGTAGTACTGTGCATTTATCTTTGTTGAACTGCATCCTGTTTGCAACTGCCCACTTCTCCAGAGTATTCAGGCCTTGTTGAATTTTAACTCTGTCATCTTGGGTGTTTGCGACTCCTCCCAATTTGGTATCATCTGCAAATTTAATGAGTAGCCCTTCTGCCCTTTCATCCAGATCACTGATAAAAATATTGAAAAGTACCGGGCCCAAAACCGAGCCCTGCGGCACCCTACTGGATCCCTCCCTCCAATCTGATGAAACGCCATTGAACACCACTCTTTGGGTGTGGTCCTCTAACCAGTTCCCTATCCACCGAACTGTCCTATAGTCCAGTCCACAGTCTTCCAGTTTGCCCATCAGAATGTCATGGGGAACCTTATCAAAAGCTTTAATGAAATTCAGGTAAATCACATCAACAGAGTTCCTTCGATCCAGTAAGCACATCACGCGATCAAAGAAGGAAACCAGGTTGGTCTGACAAGATCTGTTGGGGACAAAACCCTGCTGACTTCCCCGGATCACTAAGTGGTCCTTCAGATGCCTGGAACTCTATGGCATTATGCTAGGGTTGCCAACTCTAAGTGGGGAAATTCCTGGAGATTTAAGGGGGGGGGTGCCTGGGGACAGCAGAATTTGGGGAGGGGAAGGAATGCAGTGGGGATGTGAAGCTCTAGAACCTGCCATCCAAAGCTGCAATTTCTGCCATGGGAACTGGTCTCTGCAGTCTGGAATTGCTGTGATTCTGGAAGATCTCCAGGCCCCACAGGGAGGCTGGCAACCCTAAGGTGGGGGCCTGGAGCTCTTCCAGAATTACAATGGATCTCCAGACTACAGCAATTAGTTCCCTCAGAGAAAATGGATGCTTCGGAGAGTGGACTGTATGACATTATACCCCCCCAAGGTCCCTCCCCCCCCCCCAAACCCAGCCCTCCCCAGGCTCTATTCCCAAATCTCCAGTAATTTCCCAGCCCAAAGTTGGCAACTCTACATTATACCCTGCTGAGGGGTCCCTCCCCTCCCCAAACTCTCCCCTCTCCAGGTTCCACCCCCCCAACTCCAGGAATTTTCCTTCCCAAACTTGGCAACCTTCGACTTCAGAAGGAACTCCTCCGGACACAGAGACTGGTCTGAGTGGCCCAAGAGCGTGGCCAGTGTCCTGTGGAGTGAACCCAACTGCTGGGGCTCAGGCAGCATTTGGTGGGGAGGGAGAGGGGCTGAGCCCTGCAAATGGCGGGGGGGGGGGGGGTTTCCCACTGAGCTGTCCCCATCCCCGAGCTGGATCCTGCAGCCGAGGTGACTTTGGTTCCTGGAGTGAAGGTTTACGTCTCCTGCCACCCACCACTCTCCCCTGCCATTCCCCTTGTCCTTGGCTTCTGAGGAAAAGAAGGGTCCCCCGCCCTGGGTCTTCCTTGCCAGACTGGTGCAGGGAGGAGCGTGCAAGAACTGTGAACGGAAGGAGCCCCTCCTGTCATGTTGCTCCCCACTGCAGCATCTGTGGCAAACAGACAGCGAGGCACCACCAGCATTTCACAGAGCTGCTCTTGTGAGTAATGGTGCAATCCTTCACTCTTTTTAAAGCACCATAATGGACTTCTTTCCGGGCAGCAGGGCTGGCATCAGCAGAGCCTGAGGTGGGCCCAACACTTCCACCAGGGCCCACCGTCCCTGCCCCCCCCCCCCGCCTACGCACCTCCTCTGCTACCTGCCTGCAGACCCTCCCCTTCCCCCCTCGCTTGCAAGCTCCCCTCTTCTGCTCCAGGGAGGTGGGCGTGTGCTGGTGAGAGGGCTCTCTGGACGGCTGCAGCAGCCACACTGTCTGCCACATACACTGCCCAGTTCCCTTAAGAACCTCAGAAGAGCCCTGCTGGATCAGACCCATAGTCCATCTAGTCCTGCATCCTGCCTCACACGGGGGCCACCCAGTTCCTCTCACACAGGGGCCAGCAACAGGGCACAGAGGGCTTCCCCTCATGCTGCCTCCTGGCACTGGGATCCAGAAGTTCCTGCCTCTGAAGAAGGAGGCCCCCTTTAGTTACTATGGCTAGTAGCCACTGCCAGACCTCTCCTCCACACATCTGTCTTTTAATCAGAACAAAAGAGGAGTGGCCAGGTAAGTGGCTGTGAGCCTGCATGGTTTGACCAGTGAGGGGCAGGTGGGGGGCAAGAAGGGAGTCCTGGTGGCGGGAAGAGGGTGGGAAGAGGGTGCCCCTTGAGCACTGCCTGCCCATGGCCCCTCAAGACCTAGAAGCGGCCCTGCTGGACAGGGCTGGCTCCACAGCACAGGTTGACTAGCAGCCGCCTCCCCTAGGTTCAGGGTCCTTCAGGGGCTGCTGCTGGCACGTTTGGTGTAGTGGTTAAGTGTGCGGACTCTAATCTGGGGGAACCGGGTTTGATTCCCCACTCCTCCATGTGCAGCTGCTGGCATGACCTTGAGTCAGTCACAAGTTCTCTCAGAGCTGTCCTCTCAAAGGCAGTCCTTGAAAGAGCTGTCTTGGCTCCACCTACCTCACAGGGTGTCTGTTGTGGGGGGGGAAGGGAAAGCGGATTGTAAACTGCTCTGAGACTCCTTAGAGTACTGAAGGATGAGATATAAATCCAATCTCTTCTTCTTCTTCTTCTTCTTGGCATCCCTGCTGAGAAAACTACAGCCTCTTTCAGGAAAGCACAGAGCAAGGCGTGCAGCGAAAGCAGAGGGGTCTCCCTGTGGGCTCACACTCATTCCGCTGTTCTTCCCAGCAGCTTTGGTGCCCCAAACCCAGACTGTAGAAGAAGGAAGGAATGTCCCGGCAGAGAATCTGGAATGCCAGGAAAGTGTAGGCAGACCCTGGTCTCTCTACGGCTCCTCATGCCATTCCCATTCCTTCCCGGTTCTGGCTCTGTCCTTCCACGTGGTTTTCCCAGCTGCACTGTACCTGCCGGAGGCTTTTTTGGTCGATGGGGGCGGGTAGAGAGAGAAGGAGAGCTGCCTCGGTTCTGTGGATTGTGTAATTGTTTAATTAACCTTTTTTTAAAAAACACATCTTTATGGCTCTCTTCCGACTGGGGATCGGAAACCGCTGCTGTAGGGCAAAGCTGTACCAAGCGAGATGACAGAGTCTCTGCGCAGGCACTCCAACGGAAGACCTCACGGCACTTTTGGACACCCCCCCCCCCCATTTTACCACTGACTGAAGAATCCCTGCTGGGAAATGTAGTTTGCAGAGCTTCATTTCCCAGGATGCACTGGGGTGCCTCAGCTGATGAGGGAAGAGGTGAGGTGCCGGGACAAGGACTCTTCCAACCTCCTGCCAAGCTAGCCAGCATGGCGCCACCAATCAGCACAGCAGCAGGTAAGTTGGTGAGGGGAGGCGGAACCCTCCTCTGGCTGGCTCACGTGTGCTGTCTGAGCCAGAGATGGTTTCTGTGGGGCTTGGATAGGCACACAGCACCTATTTAACATGTTTATAGGGGGCCTTTGTCTTCCCCAGTTCTTCTGCAAGGCTGCTCCACAGAGTTGGAGTCGCTGCACAGAAAGCACCGGCAGGCACTCTCAGAACATGGGGTGCAAACTTCAGTGGCATCATTAGAACCCATAACTGTGTCAAAGAGCTCCAGTGGTCCGGTTCTTCCAGCTACAGCTAGTCTTAGACATTTCCCCCCACCCTTGCATGGCCTCAGAGGCCTTCTGCTCTAGTAGACTGAGGGTACTGGACACATAGGAAGAGCCTATAATAACTCGGGGGCAGCGCTCTGGTTTTGTATGCAGCAGGTGCCAGATCTCTGACATCTGCAGGTAAAAGTCTCCCAGGTAACTGGGCTGGGAAAGATCTCTCTCTGCCAAAAAACGGGGGCATCCATGGCTAGTCCGAGAAGACAGTACCCGGACAAGTGGTCTGAAGCTTTTTAGGATGCCTCTGTAGCCATGTTATTTCCCATGGCTGCCTTCAGAACCAACAATTTCTTTGGACAAAAGTGGCCATCTGTTGACTGTGCCCCAAATCTGCCACCTCAGTCAGCGCATTCAAGCTTCTCAAACGAAGCAATCTTTATATTAATTCTGGATGTGGTCCCAGAGTGAAGTTGTTGGTTTTTTAAAACCCCACACAATGGGGCCATAAACAGATATGTGGAGATATGTTTCCATAAGCCCAGGGAAACCTCAGTGTTCACAGAAAAATCAGAAAAGCTTTTAAAAGTTTTTTTAAAAAACCAACCAATTAACTGGAGGTGCAATGTGTGTGCGCCCTTGCACAGACATCGCAAATGGAACAAAAAGATGTTGACTGAGACTTTGTGCAGATCATAGCTGGCATTATAACCAGGCATTTGTACGACAGTTACGATCAGACCAGGGGTGAAGGAGAAAGGAAGAGCGATAGGAGGAGAGCCCAGTGAGGAGAGGCGGGGGTGGCGTCAGGGTGGAGAAGGGAGGAGAAGAGGGTGGCCGCAAGGAGGACGAGGTGGATGAAAGAGGAGAGAGAGTGTGTGTGTGTGTGTGTGTGGGGGGTGAGGTTGGATTTTCCCTCTCCCACAATTCCCTGCAGGTCTGCCCTTTGCAGCCACCCTCCAGGGTTAGAGAACAGCAGCTGCTGGGACTGCCCAGCTGGTGCTCCTGAACTGCGAGGATGGCTCCAAAGGGCTGCCGGCCGCCCAGAGTATTACTGCATCAGCTGAGACACTATCGAACCGCCAGCCCACTGTCAGCCTTCTCTGGGAGCAGGACACCTAAGCCGCAAAACCTGCTCTGCAGAGTGACGGTTCCCATGGGCGACACCCATTACCTCCAAGTGTCATCCCCGCTTCATAGCATTTCCGAAGGCGGCAGGAAGGGCAGTTTTTCCTTCTGAACTTATCAATGGTGCAGTCATTCCGGCTGGCGCAGAGGTACTTCTGTTTACCTTTTAAAAAGAGAGAGGAAATAATGAGTGGATGACAATGGCCCTTGTGTTGCTAGAACGGCTTTGAGTCAAGAGGAAAGGCAGGGTATAAATATTTTAATAAATGTAAGCTGCAGAAACATTCCTATTCATACAGCAAAGGTCATGTACATTTTGAAATAATACAGATATTTCACCAGGGTAACCCAGAAGCTGTGTTTAAAGCAAAATCCTTTGATCTATAAACTTATCCAGTGGACCAGTGCAAGTATCTATTCTGCATTTCCCTATTTCTGTGGATGATGGGGTAGGGCACAGATGGAGAGTGGTCCACCATGTGGACATCCAGGCAATGAGCGCTAGGACCCCCAGACGACTGCAATGGCATGCTATAGGATACGGAATCCTGCCTTCATTGCGGTGTAGCCCCTCCTGGGCCAGACTCCAGAACAGACTCCTCAGAGGATGGCCAGAAAGAGGCAGAGAACGCCCCAGGCTAAAAATTGGAGGGTCAGGGTGGGGACACCCCACCAGACCCAGATCTCCTGGATTCTGAGGCTTCATTTGAAAGACCTGCCCCAGAAGGCTGAGCTCCAGATGCTGCTGCCAGTACCAGGGACTTTCATGAAGTGCCCGGCGCAGTCTTGGACCCTGACATCTGCAGGACCGCCTTCTCTCCCTGTGTTCTGCCACAACAGCTTGGCTCACCTGTTCAGGCCTCTTGTGGAGCCACACTGCACCTGGATGGCCTGCCTGGAGGTCCTTTCCCTCTTGCAGGGAGGTCAAGGAGGCTCCCGTGCTCCTGCTGTTCTACAAACTTTGTAAAATGCAATGGTTCAGGAGAGCTTTATAGAAAGGTAAGGCTGTACTACAACTGAATAGATCAAGACCGGTAACTGTGTTAGTCTGTTTGTAGCAGTAGAAAAGAGCAAGGGTCCCGGAGCACCTTCAAGAGGAGGAGGAGGTTTTTTGAGTCCCTGCTCACTTCACGAAAGCTCCTGCCCTGCCACAAATCTTGTGAGTCTTCAAGGTGCTACTGGACTCTCGCTCTCTTCTACTATAACTGAATAGTTCGTGAAGGTGCTTTATAAAGGGAAAGGGTCTATGTACTCACAATATTAGTAGTTTGCTGCATGGTTTATCCTGGTGTCACTCCACTGTTTTTTACTGATGTAATACTGTTTGTCTTTATTACATCCACATTCTGTATCATGCCTAATACGCTGTGCACTCAGGCGTCATTTTGTAGAAAAAGAGGTGCAGGAGCTCATTATCATAACTTATTTGCATATGTCACATCCCCTGACATCGCTGGAAGGGTGTCAGAAGGCAACACCCATCGCTCAGGCTCCACCCCAAAAATCTCCAGGTATTTCCCAACTCAGAGCTGGCGAGCCAGCTTTACGCTGTGACTAAAGACACTTTAGGTTTCCTTTGCTCTTGCAGGGAAGCTACCCTACAAGCAGCATGAAAATACAGATCCAGTTAGTATGCTTTTACTTTTTTCCACAGCACATCACCATATGTGCCCACTCCTGGGCTTGTTACTCCTGAAACGGCGTTCCTGCTCGAAATGACCCCTGGCTGCGTTTATTCAGATTTTGAAAATCCTAGTCTTGGTGCCATCAGATCCCCAGTTAAGACACTCTCCACAGCTCTTATATAAAGATGCTTTAGTTTTAATAGAGATTTGCTTGCTACAGGAACTGGTCCCTTGTCAGGAATAAAGGAAGCGCGCGAAAACCAGCAATTATCGGTAAACCAAAAGGTGCCCCACACCTCTCACATACGCCAGCACTCGGCCCCAGCACTGCCACGACAGCCCTGACATATCTGGTGCCTTATCTATTCTAGCCTGGCAAAGGAGTCTCCAAGGCCACTCTCACGGGAAGAGGAGGCCCAGGGGTACGACTTGGGAGAAAATTTTGGCTATGTGGTTACAGCAGGGAGGCACTCACTCACACATTCCCTCCCCCCAAAGCATGGCAAGGTGAACAGTGAAGCAGGACGAAGGAAAACGAAACTGAAACCCTGACCAGGTGCACTGCTCATTAGATGTCTCCTCATATGGATTGTGTCGACCCACACTGTTGATGTCTCTTCTCATGGATGGCCGTCCATAGACTGTGTGCTCCACTTTGGGTCTCAGTGAGGAAGGTGGCTGTAAATACAGTCCCTGCTGCTATTAGAGCTAGAATAACTGCCCAGGTTCTTCCAGTCCTCAAACAATGGTGGCCATGGAACTAGGGCTGCCAGCCTCCAGGTGGGGCCTGGGGATCCCCTGCTTTTACAACTGATCTCCAGCTGAGAGAGATCAGCTCCCCTGGAGAAAATGGCTGCTTTGAAGGGTGGACTCTATGGCATTGTACCATCCTGAGGCTTCTCTCCTCCCCCAAACCCTGCCATCTCCTGGATCCACCCCCAAAGTCTCCAACTATTTTCCAGCCCAGACTTGGCAACCCTACGTGGAACATGCCACCAAGTCGCTGCTGACTTACGGTGACCTTGTAGGATCTTCAAGGCAAGAGATGTTCAGAGGTGGATTGCCACTGCGTGCCTCTGCAGAGCAACCCTGGGCTTCCTTGCTGGTCACCCATCCAAATACTAACCATGGATGACCCTGCTTAGCTTCCGAGATCTGATGAGATCAGGCTAGCTCAGGCCATACATAATGAAGGGCACAGCTAGTCTCCTGCATACAGTAAACAGAAGAGTTCCCACCTCTGCTGAAAACGCCATTGCTGCTTACATTCTATAATGCTTGTGGAACTGAATTCTTTGACCCTGACTGAATGATGTGATATTGTGGAACATTAGGAACATTCTAGCAGCTCAGGGAATGAAGCTTTCAGCAACAGGCTGGCCACAATACAGATATGGTAAAATGGTTCATTTGCCTGGGGTTAAAACTTCACACAGATTCCATGGAACGGAGATGCGCAGGACAGGCTGGAGCCTGGAAAGCCAACGAGGCCAAAGTTCTCATTTTCAAGACTGCCACATGTGGCGGTGATGGCAGCAAACAAGGGTATTTTTCTGGCCACCCTGTGCCCACGAAGACTCATGCTGCCTTGCTGTTTAGAGGGGTTCAGGGCCTTTCACCTTCAGGTCCCCAATAGGACTTTGAGCCCTGAATTGTGTGGCATGACAATATTGCAAGAAGCTTGGCTGATAAAGTCAGCAGTATTTACTCATAGGCAGACTCCACATTAAATATAGTTGCCAAAGAGGTTACTGTGGTTTGACCCTTTCCCTTCACGGCTATTACAAACTGCCAGTGAAGGGTTAGGTCATTGGCTGGAATGGACAAAACATGCCTCCTAACAGGAGGAAGCTGCAAAGGAGGCTCTCATTGATCTTCTGTTTGAAAGAACATCTTTAGATCTTTCCAGAATTTGAATAATTTCCACCAAGGGTTCCACTCCCCTGGCCTGGATCGCCCAGGCTAGCCCGATCTTGTCAGATCTCAGAATCTAAGCAACACACACTTTCTCTCTTTTTCATCTTAAATCCAGTGAGGCATACAGAACCAGCATCTGGAGACAGGGAAGGGGTGGATATGCCCCAAATAAACTGAGGCTTAATCCAGACCAGACAGAAGTGATGCTGGTGGGAGTAAAGCCCAGCCAGGAGTAGGAGAGCAGCCTGCTGAGGACAGAGCCACACTCTCCTTGAACAGGACTGCCTGTTCGGCATTAGGAAATACCTGGAGATTTTGGGGGTGGAGCCTGGGGGGAAGGAAGGGTTTGGGGAAGGGATGGACCTCAGTAGGGTGCAATGCCATAGAGTCCACCCTCCAGAGCAGCCGTTTACTTCAGGGAAACTGATCTTGATTGTCTGGAGATTAACTGTAACAGTGGGAGACCTCCAGGTGCCACCATCCTAAAATGGAAAAGGCCACCTCTGGTCTACCTTCCTACTGATTTCTCAAGAGAGATTCAGGATATCACCTCAGGTGATATCCTGAATCTCTCTTGAGAAATCAGTAGGAAGGTAGACCAGAGGTGGCCTTTTCCATCTTAGGATGGTTTATCTTGGCAATCATGCCCGGAAGCAGCAGACTAAATTCGAAGGGACCTATGGTAGGAAAGGATGTCTGTAATCTGAGATGCCTTTATGCTAATGCACAGAGTATGGGAAATAAACAGGATGAACTTGAACTTCAAATATTGGAAAGTAAGTTTGATCTGATAGGTATCACTGAGTCTTGGTGGGATGAGTCTCATATATGGAGCACAACGATTGAAGGATATATACCTTGTTCAAACGGAACAGAATAAACAAAAAAGGAGGCGGAGTGGCACTATATATGTCAAGAATGAATACACTTGCACTGAAATTCAGGATTTCGAGAGTTGCCCTGTTGAAAGTGTGTGGGTAAGAATACAGCGAGGGGGAAAAGGAGGGGATATTGTTGGGGGGGTATACTACAGACCTCCAAACCAACCGGAGGAATTGGATGCTAAACTTGCTTGCTAAACTTACACAGAGACAGCATGTAGTGGTTATGGGAGCTTTCAACTATCCAAATATTTGTTGGAAATCTAACTCTGCTAGACATGGGGCATACTGCAGATTCTTGAATAGTCTTGCAGACAACTTCATTTCTTAGAAGGTGGAGGTGGGAACCAGAGGATCTGCTATTCTGGATTTAATCCTGACTAACAGGAAAGAACTGGATGATGAAGTGAACGTTGTGGGATCCTTGGGGAATAGTGGCCATGTCAGCTTGGAATTTGACATAGAAAAGGATTTGAACACTACTGAGCACAATTGGTCTGTGTGGGACAAGGAGGCTGTGGCTATTAAATTGGCCTTGTCGACATGGTGTCATTGGCTGGAGGGGGCTCGGGTGGCATTTGAGGTTTGGACTGATCATAAGAACTTAGAGGCATTGCGCACCCCCCGGAGCCTCAATGCTAAACAGCTCCAATGGGCAGAGTTTTTCTCCAAATTCCGTTTCACCCTCCACCATCTCCCGGGGAAATCAAACTTTCTGGCCGATGCCCTGTCATGCCTACCCCAACATGCGAGTCAGAGGGAGGAGGTGATTGACTCTATGTACACACCCTCGCAGTTAGGAGGGGTGGTCCTGACTTGCAGTCAGGTGAAAGTGAGGGGGGAGAAGGCGGTGAATCCATGGAGTACCAAATTCAGGGAGGGTGTGTCTGACAAAGACCGGGAGGAACTTGCCTCCACGCCAAGGCTGGAAGAACATGAGGACAGCTGTTGGTATAAGGGGTCCAAAGTATTCATGCCTGTTCCTATGAGGAGGGAGGTGATACGCTGGAGCCACGAATCCAAACTGGCTGGACACTTTGGGTTTCTGAAGATTTTGCATTTGCTGCAACGCCAGTTCTGGTGGCCGCATATGAGGGCGGACATTTCCCAATACGTTATTTCATGCCCCACCTGTCTCATGTGCAAAAGGCAAGGTGGGAAACCTCCTGGATTGCTGAAACCTTTAGAAACCCCATCCAGATCTTGGGAAGTGATTTTGATGGATTTTCTTACTGACTTGCCTTTCAGCAAGGGACAGACTGTGATTTGGGTGGTGGTGGATTCATTCTCGTAGCAAGCATACTTTATTCCTTTCAAGCAGCTACCCACTGCTAAAGTTTTAGCAAAGATGTTTATGTCCCACATCATTAAACTCCATTGTTTTCCAAGGAAGGTAATCTCGGACAGAGGAACACAATTTGTTGCCAAATTTTGAAAAGAACTTTTGCACCTGTTAGACATAGAAAAAGGACTCAGTAGTGCTTACCACCCAGAAACTGATGGCCAAACAGAGAGAATTAATCAAACACCGGAACAATTTCTCAGGTTTTTTACCAATTATCAGCAGGATGATTGGGTGGACTTGTTGCCTTATGCAGAATACAGCTACAACAACTTGGTGCATTCTTCCACAGGGGTGTCCCTGTTTATGGCTTTGTATGAAGCCCCCCCCCCTCCCTGTGATGCCTGATGGCACCCCTGCAAAGGGGGGAGACTTGCATGATTGGTGGCGCGGTCTGCAGGACCAGTGGCCAGTGATTCACGAGGCACTTGATAAGGCCAAAGTGGATTGCAAAGCTCAGGCTGGCAAGCACCAGGCTGAACCATGGGACATAAATCCGGGTGATTGTGTGTATTTATCCACAAAAAATTTAAAGGGGCTGCAACCAGTAGGAAGCTGGGTTGGCGTTATGCGGGGCCTTTTCCTATAGTGCGTAAAATCAACGAAGTGACTGTTGAATTGGCCCTGCCTAAGTCTCTTAAGGGTATTCATCTAATCTTTCATTTCAGCCTCCTGAAGCGGGCCAAATGCATGACGTCCTCATTCTCGTATCCCCCCCCCCCCCCCCCGCCTCTGATTCTGAATGATGAGCCACATCAGGAGGTGGCACGGATTCTGGACTCTCGAATACAGCATGGCCATCTATTCTACTTGGTTAGGTGGAAGCAGGGGTCCTTTCGTAAAAAAAGAGGTGCAGGAGCTCATTAGCATAATTTATTTGCATATGCCACACCCCCTGACGTCACCGGAAGTGTCAAAAGGCCACACATCCAGGCACAGTTCAAAGAGCTGGTGGTGATCTTGAAAGACCTAAATGGCCTTGAGGAACCAGCTGCAGTCACATGAACCTCTCCGAGCCGTATGTTCTCGGGGGGGGGGGGGGGGGAGAGGAGGTTAGCAGGCATGTTCTCCACTGTGGCCTCAAAGACATGGAGCTCCTGCCTCCTGGAGACTTGGTTGCCCCCCTCTCTTATGGCCTCCTGGAGATTACTGGTAAAGGGAGTTCTTTTCTGAAAGGGAGGGAGGGAAACCTTTCCCCACAGTTGGGCTCTTTTCTTGCCAGACTTTTAAAATGTCATTTATTTTGCTTTGCGTTTAGGGCTATTCAGTTCTTCAATCTTTGTTGCTCTTTTTGAAATCCTACATTCAAGATGATGACATACTTTGGGACTTGTTTTATTGCTAGCTGATTTAGTTTCATGTTGCTTCATTTATTGTTTTAAACATGCTTTACACTTCTTGTTGTAAGCCACTTTGAGTGATTTTAAATATCAGGAATGTATAAATAACAAATAGCCCAAATCATCAAGAAAAAGCCATGGTTTAAAAATAAGCACTGGCTTCTCTAGCCACACCTGCATGACCAGTGCAAATGGCCTGAAACCTGAAAAGCCTCCTTAAAGTGAAACTGGCCTCTGGTGCTGGCGCTGGCCAGTCTTCTGCCAAAGGGATCGATGGACAGTCAAACAACTGCCAGCCACGGATGGCCAAAGGAAATGACAAGCATGTTTATCATCATTCTTGAAGCGTCAGCGTTTCTTGACATTTACTTCTGCAGCAATGTGTTTTTAATCAATCTATTTCTAGAGCACCTGTATAAAACAAAAATAAGACAGAGAACATGCCCTCAGGTTTATAACCTTAGTAAAGCAACAGGCGGAGGGAAGGAAAGCATATGAAGTTGTGCCAGGGCAAAGAAGTGAACTTAAATTACACCGACAGATGGAGCCAGACAGGTTTCCAGTGTGTCAGCACCCCAGGAGAGCTGCTTGTGGGAGTGGAGAGGGCTCTGAAGGACCAGAAGGACCCCAGCCGGCAAGGAGGAGAGGAGAAGGGGCAGCCAACGGAGGAAGGCCTTTGCACGTGAACAGAAATGCAGGCTACTGGATCAGTCAGTCGGCAGAATCCCAGTCTGAAGGAGGAGGGCTAAGAGAAGGAGGCAGAAAGATCAGCCAGAGAATGCCGGGGAGGAAAAGCCCTGGGAAGTCCTCCTCCCAGGCTGCTTGCAAACTTTTTTCCAGTGGGGAAAATGGAAATTTGTTACGAAGGAAATTTGTTTTATATAAGTGCTAGGGAAGAAAGGGCTCATATGAAGTATGTTCCCTACTGCAATGAGTGAAAGCAATTTGAAGACTAGACTCTGTTCATATTTGCCATATTTACTCAAAGGGAAGGATACCCTAAATGTAAGACAAGTTACCATCCTAAAAATGTTATGCACCAAAACACCCCCCCTCCAAAAAAAAAAAACCCTCCCACCCTGGACATAACTGTGGCCTTTTTCCCACTCACATTGTGCCGGCGTTCTGCCTCCGTTTGTCCCGGCGCTGGGTGTCAATTTCACACCCTTTCCTGCGGCGCGTGTGTTAATACGGGGCTTCGCGCCATTTTCTCCGCACCTTCGGTAAACCTAAAAAAAAAGGTTTACCGAAGGCACGGAGAAAATGGCGCAAAGCAGCCATTTTCTCCAGAGGAACGGATCTCTGTCATCTGGAAAGCAGTTGTAATTCTGGGTGATCTCCAGCCCCCCCACCTGGAGGTTGGCAACCCTAGTTCTCCTGGAGGAAAGGCTGCTTTAGAGCAGGGTGTTGAACTCATTTGTTATGAGGGCTGGATCTGACATAAATGAGACCTTGTTGGGCTGGGCCATGTGTGTCATGAAATGTAATGCCTGGTAGCAGAGATATAAACTTTATAAAGGACACAAATACAATTAAACATTTTTTAAAACTTTAAATAAAACATGGTTAAAACACTAGCACTCTTGCAATATTTTGTCTATTTAACAGTCGCTGATAACTGGCACCTCTTGCTCTGAATTATTGCATCAAAATGTCGGTGCTGTAGCAATTCTGACTATGCTATTCAGGTGTGTTTCTGTAAGCTGCAAACCTACTTTCGATGTATTGACATTCATTACAGAAATCTCATGCTCAGTGTTCAGAGCCTAGAGCCCACGGAAAAACATGAAATGGCTGGGCATTGTGAGCTTTTGTATGTATTCATGTGTTGGTCAAGAACATGAGAAGGCATCCTGACACAGGCTGAGGGCTATGTGTTTGTCTATAAAACTATAGTTTTCTCCAGAGAAATAACTACAACTTCCTACAAAGGAAATGTGCTGGGTGAACTTGGTCTGAACACACACTCTCAGCCTAATCCACCTCACTGGTGTGTTGTTATTCCTCCTCTAAAGTAGTTCAAATTGCTTCCCTACTGAGAAAGACTGGATCACGAGGGCAAGAATACAGTGAAAAGGGGGAGTGAACCCAGTTGCACCCAGGAGACCCCTGGTGTAAAGAGCCCAACAAAACACACACACACACAGCATAAGGAGCTCAGCAAAATACACACACACTGTAGCAAGGCACACAAAAGCTCATACCTTGAGCAAAACTTTGTTGGTCTTAAAGGTGCTCTTTGTGTTTTTCCCGTACGACCGAGGCAGCCGAGCAAAGCAAGCTCTCCCCCGTTCTTTCCCTCCCTTCAGGGAGAAGCCTCAGCCAGTGGAAGGAAAGAAAGGTTTCCCTTTGTCTCCTGCAGTCTGGCCAGGAAGCAAGCTCTGGCTCGTTCCCTCCCTCCCCCTGGGAGGAGAAGGAGGAGCCTCAGCCAGTGCTTACCAGACTCAATCACACAGGAGAGGCTTGCCTATCTTATTTCTTCTGTACATTTGAGAGAGTCTGGTAAAGCAAGCTGCAATGTAGCAGCAACGAAGAACTGGAGAAGGAAGCATGAGACAGCCAGGTCCTTGCAGGCCAGATTGGAACCCTCCGAGGGGCTGATCCGGCCCATGGGTCGAATGTTTGACATCCTACTTTGGAGGGTGGGTCTATGGCATTATACCCCTCTGAGGTCCCTCCCCTCCTCAAACCCCACCTTCTCCAGGCTTCCCCCCAATTTTTTTTAGGAATTTCTTAACCTCTTTCCCTCCTCTTGGCAATCCCTATATCTTCTCCCTGCCTCATTTTCTCCTTCTCAACCATTAACCAATCTACCTTTTATCTGGCTCCCATCTTCAACTATCTTTGTTTTTTATTTACTTCATTTATACCCCATTCTTCTCCACAGTGGGGACCAAAGCAGCTTACATTATTCTCTTCTCCTGTTATCTAAACAACAACCCTGTGAGGTAGGTTAGGCTGCAAGTATGTGAATGGTCTAAAATCTCCCAGTGAGCTTCCACAGCAAGATGGGGGTTCAAACCTACTTTTCACAGACCCTACTTTTAAGCTCTAATCACTACACTAATCACTACACTTTCATAGGGTGGCTGATGCTGAACAGTAGCAAGCAGCCAGGCCTAGCTAAGTTATGCAAGTTGGGTGGTACCAAGTCACCCAGAGGTTGCTTCCAGGCCTAGGCTTGTCATCCTCCAGGTGGGACTTGGCGATCTTCCAGAATTACAAATGAACTCCAGACAACAGAGGTCTGTCACCCTGGAGAAGATGACTGCTTCGAAGACTGCATTATATACAGCTGAGGCCTCTGAGGCCGTAAGGCAGTTTGTTGTAGTGGTTAAGTGGGCGGACTCTAATCTGGGTGAGCTCGGATTGATTCCCCACTCCTCCACTTGCACCTGCTGGATGACCTTGGGCAAGCCATAGCTCTGTACCAGCTGTTCCCTCAAGGACAGTTGTCTCAGACCTCTCTCAGCCCCACCTACCTCACAGAGTGTCCTTTGTGGGGAGGGGAAGGGAAAGGAGTTTGTAAGCCGCTCTGAGACTCCCTTAGGTAATGAAGGGTGGTGTATAAATCCAATCTCTTCTTCTTCTTCTCCTCTCCCCAAACCCTGCCCTCCTCAGGCTCCACCCCCAAATCTCCAGGAATGTTCCAACTTGGAGCTGGCAACCCAACAATATCTATACATGCAACTAATTTTGTCCATGGTTAATCTACTAGTATGTGTATGATGATATTACACACTGAAAACACTGAAATCTTCAGTATCATAAAGTTTAACTTGAAATCCAAATACGCTGATAGCCTTATTATGGCAGCATGTGACAGGCGCCATTCAAATAACATGCGTCCTTCTCTTTACTACCAAATGTGTTGTCTGTTTTCAACTTTTATTTTCTCCTGCCTCTTGGAGGGCATAAAGTAACTGGCCTGTGCGAAGGCAGCAGAGGACGCAGCAGTTTGCAGCTCTCTTTAGCACCGGGTAGATTCACAGTTCTGCTGGTTGAAAATTAAAGGCATTTATACTTCTAAGACAAGGTAAGCATGCCAAACATACAATTTTATATGGTGAATTACTGATAAATGCATTTTACGTAGTTATACTGGTAAAATAAGTTTAGGCTTTATAATAAAGTAGGTGTTGCCTATATTTAAAACTTCCCCCGAATTCCCCTCCCCCCTTTTGGGAAAAGTTTCCCCCCATGGCTTCACAATTTCTAGAAATTTTACATCTCCAGTATCGTAGCAGCTCATGACAGAGCCCACAAAAGTCTCAGCTGCATAGAAAGGGCAAATATTGGGTTGCCAGGCCTGGGTTGAGAAATGCTTGGCGTCTGGGGGGAGCGTGGGCTTCTGGGAAGGGAGGGACTTCAGCAGGGTATAATGCCACAGAGCCCCTCTTCCAGAACAGCTGTTTTCTCCAGGGGGACTGGTCTCTGTAGTTTGGAGATAAATTATAATAGCAGTTCTCCAGGTGCCACCTGGAGGTTGGCAACCCTAGTTGATGGGTATATTTTGTCTGTTTCTACCATCAGCCAGCAGATGAGGAATTTTTTTTTTGCTCCATTTGCCATTCTTTCAGAGACCCCTTCTTCCTGCCCAATGTTTCAATTGTTCTTTCTTTGGCTTTGTTGTTAAACTAGCTGAAGGGATAATAAATGATGCTGTTCCAAAATTCTACTGCTGTTTTTGTTTCTTCTTTACGTTCTTGCTGGAGGGTGCTGCATGTGGATTGTGTTGTGCGGATAGTTTCCTGTGTTTCATCCTTTACCATTGCAGCTGCTTAAAACATTTATTTGATAGCTGCTTTTATTTTTATTCTGATTTTCATGATGTGACTTTATTCTGAGTTTGTGTAATTTATTTATTGAATAGTATTGTATTGCTCTGCATGTTGCTAGTCAACTTGAGCAGAGTGGTAAACCAAAAATATCTTTTAAAATACAATTATTTTATGTATCTGAAGAAGAAGTGTGCCTGCACACGAAAGCTTCTACCCAGAATAAAACTTGTGGGTGTTAAAGGTGCCACTGGACTCAAACTTTGTTCTGCTGCTTCAGACCAACACGGCTCCCCACCTGAATGGAAACCCCGCCCCCAAACCACTGTGTTTCATGGGGTAATAGTGGCTGAAACTGGAATCTCATGTTCCAAAGTCTCTTTCCCTGCACGGTCGTTTTTGTCGCTCGTTTGTCCCTATTGCTTGGCCCCCCCCCCTTTCCCATATGTCCTTTGCTCCCCATGGGACTCCTAGAGAGAGCCAAACACATTGCGGGGGGAGCCCTGAAGCAATAGGGACAAATCGGAAGTAGGAATGCCAGCATGAGGAGGGGCAAGGGGCTGGGAAGGGGAAGCGAGGGAAGGTCAGCAGAGGAGGCTGCCTGGGGGAAGGGAACCGTGAGTGGGAGAACCTGTGGGGGGGGGGCAGCTTTGGGAGATCTTGACCAGCCATATAATCACTAGTTCACAAAAGATGCTGCCAGTCCGCCCACAGCTACCCATTCAAGCACTCTGTGGCACATTTAACTGCCCTCATTTTCTCATCCCATTTCCAAAAGCTGTAATTGCCCGCCTGGAACCAAGTTTCACTTGCAGTAGGTGAGTACATTTTTGTGAACCTGTTGGATCAGTGTTACCACATCAAGAAACCCGGCAATCAACATCTGCTCTAAGAGAGATCTTTCACCTGATTTACTACAATGCAAGTTGAAGAACAGAGTTTGAGTCCAGTGACACTTTTAAGACCCACAATGTTTAATTCTGGGTATAAGTATGATTGCACATGAAAGCTTATACTCAGAGTCAGGGCTTTTTTTTGGAGAAGCCGCCCAGCAGGAACTCATTAGCATAACAGGCCACACCCAGCAGCAGGAACTAATTAGCATATTAGGCCACACCCCCTGACAGCACAGTTCCCTCCCAGGATCAGCTTCCCCAGGTGCCCCGCGGCTTGCGAGGCACATGGGGAACCCGAGGGAAGGAAGGCAGTTTCTGGATCAGCTTCCCCAGGAGGTGAGGCAGTTTAATGCCATAGACCCACCCTCCCTGGATCGGTTTGGCTTCCCCAGGCACCCCACGGCTTGCGAGGTGCCTGGGGAACCAGGGGGGGGGGGGAGAGGCTGTAGGCGTGGCCAACTCAGAAGCCAGCCGGAGCTCCGTTCCTGTGCGTTCCTGCCCAAAAATGGCCCTGCTCAGAATTTAGTTTTTTTGGTCTGAAAGGTGCCCGACTGGACTCAGACTTTGCTCTGCTGCATCAGACCCACCTGAATACAACCCAAGTTGGTCCCTGCAGGCCTGGCATTCTCAAGCACACATGCGCCTTGTCATAACTGAAGCATACTTTTCTGCCGCTTAGTTGGGGACAGTGTTCATTAATAATAGCTGGATACAGTCACTGAAAGGTAAACATTCCAACATACTGGAATTATTCTTTTCAACTCTCTGTACTTTCAAGGCCTTTACAGTTCTTATCTCGTCTCTGATGCTATGTATTTAATATTTCATTTCATGACGTAAAACACATTTTAAAAAAACATTGGATTTCTTTGGGGGACTCTATCTACCCTATTTTGCTTTAGGTGAGATTTCAGTGGCAACACAGATATGTTGAATGGGACTCTCCCATAACTGGCACCCAAAAAGACTCCATCTACTAAACATGGAATGCAAAGCCTAAACGATCTTTGGTACTAGCCATTCACGAGCAGAGTTTTCCACGACATCCCAGCAGCTCGGGGGGGGGGGGGGGGCTGGTTCCTTGGTGTCCTCATCCCATTTTTGTTTCATTGTTTTCTTGTAAGGCAGGTTACATCCAGAGACAAGTTTCCCCAGGCTGTGCAGAGCCCTGTCCAACATGACTTTTAGGGAAACGAGATCTTCGGGTCTGAGGCAGCAAGTGACACAGGAGAAACCCACAGTGGACTTCTTCTCAGCCAACAGTTGCCTCAGCTCCCATCATGGTGTGACCGACCTGGAGTGGAGTGGAACAGGGAGGAGATGGGCTCTCTGTGTATATCAGAAAAGGGCCTCTCAGGCACTCTCAAGCGGGTTCTCTTGCCTCCAGTCAACCATCTGGCCTGCTGCTTTGGCCAGGGGGCAGCTTTGACAAGGAAGGGAGGCTGTTGGTGGATCAAGACCCCATGAGTGTTTCCTAGAGTTGCCAGCCTCCAGGTGGGGCCTGGGGATCTCCTGCTTTTACAACTGATCTCCAGCTGACAGAGATCAGCTCCCCTGGAGAAAATGGCTGCTTTGAAGGGTGGACTCTATGGCATTGCACCCTGCTGAGGCCCCTCCCCTCCCCAAACCCCACCTTTTCCTGGCTCCACCCCCAAAGTCCCCAGGTATTTTCCATCCTGGACTTGGCAACCCTAGTGTTTCCTCAAAGAGACCTAGTCCCAGTATCACATGTGGAGCTCACCCGCATGCTTCTGTTGGGGCCGGAGGGGACCACTCAGGAGACTCGGACTGGCCTGAGGCCACAAGTCACGGAACAATGCCGTAGTCCTTTATGAGCCTGCAGGCACCTTTGGAATGCTGACGCGGGGCGGTGGGCGCAGGCACAAAATGGCTGCCTCAGCTTACCTTCATTCGCACAGTGAAGATCTCTGCTGTAATGGCAGCTGCTGCCAAAGCAACATTTTAAAAACTCCACACAGTGAAGCAAATCTCTGATGGCCAATCAGAAGCCTTGCTGGGCAAAAACTACACCTGGCCTCACCCTCTTCCTTGAAACACTTGGCCAGCACCAGGGAAGGTGTTGGGGGGGGGGGCATGGTGCCCCTGCCCTGGTCATTGCTCCACCTGTTCCTGCCAGCCCCAAGGCACCCTCTCTGTGACCTCTTCTGACTCCTGCCGTTACATTGAAGGCCTCAAGAAGAGCTCCTTACAGACCATCCCCCACCAGCCGTATCCCAGGCAACTGTGGCACCCCCGGCAAGACCCCCCCTTTGCTCCCCCCGGCCTCCCCTGAGCCTCCCGGCATCACACAGCCATGGTCTTTGTTTGACCCTGCTGACACCTCCATCAGCAAAAACCATATCAACAACGTGTAATCAAGGTCTTGCATAAAAGTCATTATAAGGCCTTTGTCTTTTAATAATGCTTTTGCACTCTCAGGATGCATAGTGTGAAGTTATGGAGCAGGCCTGAAGAACAACCATGCATTTTTTTAAAAACCCAACAACAGCCCCTGGTAATTGCCCTTATTAGAACTGGCTTCTAACACCCAAGACCCTTGGCGGCCAGGAAAAGAAACATAATGGGCCTTGAGTGCATTAATGTGATATTTCACCAAGTTCTTTTAACACAACCGGCTCTCAGTTGCGCCGCTCTGATCCCTCCTCCCCACCTTTACCCACTTCTCTGGTTTGTCCCCATTATCAGCTTCAAGGGGACTTGTCTGCTTTGTGGGGAGGGGAGCCCAGAGCCCTGCAAAACCTGCACCCTCTCGAGAAAGGGCCTCCCGGGTGATCTGGCATTCATAGAAACAGAGAGCTGGGAGGAACCCTAACAGAGGGTTGCCAGCCTCCAGGGGGTATATCAAAGAGAGCTCATGGGAGGAAATTTTATCAATGCAAAACACTCCGTGAATAAATTACGATCAAAAGCAGAAATATTATATTGTTTAAATCAATCCAAATAGTTCAAATTCTTATCAAGTTCAACAAACACCCTTATATTTTCTTAAAGGGCTAGGATCAAAAGTATGAAGGAAAAACTCTAAAGAAAGTCCATTAATCCTTTGTATGTAGAGCTTTAGGAGGACAAAAGTTCTACGCCTGCAGGAGCAGCAACTATGCACAGCTGGCTTCAATGCCACGTTCACCTTTCGCTTCTTCAGATAGCTGGTGCTCTTTGGCTGTGAAACTAAAAATATATACTTCTATGTCATACCTACTATTTACACCATATTTACTACCCCCCAGGTGGTGGCTGGAGATCTCCTGTTATTACAACTGATCTCCGGGCAACAGAATTCAGTTCCCCTGGATAAAATGGCTGCTTTGGAACCCGGATTCTCTGGCATTACACCCCACTCAAGTCCTTCCCCTCTCCAAAACCTGGGGCGTTTTCTCACTAGCTTTCCCCCGCGGTTTACACCGAAGCTAGCACCGGAGCTTCTGGTCAGTTTCCCACCATTTGCTCCGTGCTCACAATTTCCTCCAGAGTATCACTGCACTGCTCCGGAGCTTCCCTGGAGCAAGAAAATCCTGCTAGGAACAGGATTTTCTTGCTCCAGGGAAGCTCCGGAGCAGTGCAGTGATACTCTGCACTGCTCCGGAGCTCTGCACTGCTCCGGAGCTTCCCTGGAGCAAGAAAATCCTGCTAGGAACAGGATTTTCTTGCTCCAGGGAAGCTCCGGAGCAGTGCAGTGATACTCTGGAGGAAATTGTGAGCACGGAGCAAATGGTGGGAAACTGACCAGAAGCTCCGGTGCTAGCTTCGGTGTAAACCGCGGGGGAAAGCTAGTGAGAAAACGCCCCTGCTCTCCTCAGACTCCACACCCAAAATCTCCAGGGCCATTTTCGCACTGGCCAGTTGCTTCTCGTTCTCTCTGGAATTTCCCCTCCCAGTTTCCTCCAGAGTATTTTCTGCATTTTCCCACTTGGAGCCTCTGCCCTTTCAATATAGCGTGACGAAGGGTTTTCTCCCCAAAAATTTAGAAACTCCCGTAATGGGGCGGCCCTGATGAAAGGCGGGCTAGTGGGTGTGTTTTCATTTTGGGTTCTCTCCCGGAGCAAACAGGAAAATCCTCTAAAAACAGGATTTGTTTCCTCCAGGGAAACTCTGGTGCAGCAGGGCGATACTCCACAGCAAAACGTGAGCCTGGAGCAATTGGTGTGAAATCGACCAGAAGCTCCGGTGTAAGCATGAGGGCAAACCTGGGGCAAACGCTAGTGTGAAATCGGCCCAGATGTTTCTCAACCTAGAGCTGGCAACCCTAGTCATCTAGTCCAACCCCCTGCACAATGCAGGAAATTCGCATCTGCCTCTCACCCCCCATCCCCAGTGACTGCCACTCTATGCCCAGAGGAAAGCAAAAAAACCTCCAGGATCCATGGGACAATCTGGCCTGGAGGAAAACTCCTTCCTGACCAAAGCAGCAATGGGCACGTAAGAAAGGGCCATGAGACCCGAACACTGGCTCATCCCTTCCTGCGCACCCTCTCACGATCCACAGTGTGTCACGGGGTGGGGTGGGGGCTATGCTCCCGGTTCTATCTCTTTTTAGAGTTTCAGCAATGGTTTCAAGTCCTTCACTTTTAACTTTGTAGATTAATTTGTATTGCTGTAGGTGTTGTGCAGAGGAAGGCAATGATAAACCACTTCTGCTTCTCACTTGCCTAGAAAGCTCTTTATTGGGGGAGCCAAAAGTCAGTTATGACTCAAGGGAGCATACATACATATGTGTGTTATTGGCTTTTTATACACAATTTACATGTACAAAGTATGCCTTTTTAAAACAAATTACAAGAAAACATTATGTTTCAGGAAACAAAATGGTGAAAAAAAATAAAGAAATGTAGACTAGTCTGGCACACAGATGAAAGGAGGGGGCTGGGGGCAAGCAACAGGGGCAGGGCATTTGAAAGTGCCCTCCCCTTTACCTTGCCTTCTGCAGGACAGAGGTCCACTCTCGGCAGGAGGCAAGAAGACCAAGCGCCTGCCTAGTGCAGAGAATCCTGGCTCTAGCAGGTAAAAATATGTGAACTCTAACTGGAGGAGAATGCAATCAACTTTCAAGGCACCAAGGCAAGAACTTTCTGGACAGCCCACGTGGCCACCCTGCCCTCTTTGCACCTACCTGCTCCTTGCTTTCCAAAACTGCTGGTCAAGAACAGCTGGAACAGCTGCTGCCTGGCTGAAGCAGCTTGGAAAGACATGCCTGGAAAGCACTTCTGGGTCTGATGGCCTTCCCGGAAGCCACAGTCTGAACAGCAGTATCCTTAACACCCTCAGACATTAGGCAACCAACCCATCATCTCCCCAAGAGAATGTAAAACTGGTGGTGGTGGGGAGGGAGATCAAGGCAACTTTATCTTACCCTCGATAAAGGCAGACAAAATGCAAGGCTGCTCCAGGGTTACTGTTATCCAAGGGTGTTTTTTTCTTTTTTGCAAAGTTCAACTGATTTTCCAGTCCTTTCCCTTGAGACAGAGGAATCACCCTCAAGGCACACGCCCATTTACACAGTCAGGCTCCCCCCAGCTTGCCTGCTCCTCTGCCTCTCTCCCGCTCATTCACTGCGGCAGCTCCCAATGTAGGACACCAGCTCTCTGTTGTCTTAAACTTTTTGAGCCTGTGGGCACCTTTGGAATTTTGACACAGGGTTGGTGGGCACAGTTGTTGCACATGGCTGTTGCAAGAGGCAGAGTCAGCCCCAAAATGTCAGGGTGCGAAATTATGCATAGCCCTCAAAGTCAGTAGTCAACATTTCAGGCAGAAGCCCAGTTTAAGGTTGCTTTTTAATCTGCACAGCCAATCAGAAGCCCTGCTGGGAAGCCCCACCCCCTTTCTAAAAGCACCTGGAAGGTGCCAGGAAAAGTGTCAGCGGGTAGCATGGAGGTTGCAGGCACCATGCTGGGTGCCCCTGTCTTTGCCCATTTATGCATTTGGGGCCACAACTAAGCCCAATGGGGATCGTGTTAGTCCAACGGCAGGCAACCTGCGCACCAAACACCTCACCGCATCTCCCAGGGAAGCTGGTGGTGTGTGGCAAACAGAAAGGTGGGTCAGAGAAAGGACATGAGGGTTGTACATGGCCAGAGGCACTGCAAGCAACCCAGGAACCAGCACCACAGGGGCTCATCCTGCCTGCCACTCCTGCCTGCCGATTCTCATATGTCGCATAAAAAATAGTGGCTGTGTCCTTAAATGGATATGCTTGTACAAGCTGTGTTTTGTCTGGTCCCCCATTCAGCTGAGTTTATTTTGAAGTGCTGAGTCCTTCCTTCCTTCCCAGACTGGCAGGAAGACTTCAAGAGAGTCCCTTGAAGAGAATAGTGCCTTTTTGGAGCACTCAAACTGCATGAAATAGTCCTTCTCCCTTTACCAGTGTGAAGAAAGGATTTCTCCTAGGCCAAGTGCACATGGGTAAATTACCACTTGTTATGGTACTTTTCAAATGTTACGGCTTTGCCTGCTCACAAATGAAGCCTAACCCGATGGGGGCAGCTCTGGTATGGAAGCTCCTGCAGTCCCCAAGTGGCTCCACCGGCCAGTGTGACTCCCCCGTTTGCTCAGTGGCAAGACGGAGCTTTGGTCTAGGGCCCTGGAAAGGAAAAACCGCCCAGTCCATAGGTAGCTAGCCATTCTATATGAGAAGTTGTTTGCCATGTAGAAACAACTGGCACAGCACACAAATCCACCCAATTCTCATATGTGAGTGTTCACATGTGCAACGAAGGGATTGTCTTTCTTCTTCTGACACAAAACAACAGTGAAAAACCAAGAGAAGACTTACAAATATATAAACCTCAAAATAGTTCCATCAAAACTCTTCTGATATCAACGCTTACTATTTTCAGGATGACTCTTTCGCAGCACCTCAAAATAAACTGATAAGTACTTAGCCAACCATCCTTTAAAATATACAGAACTGTAAATACCATTTATTTAGTCTTGAGGGTTCCCCCCCCCCCTTCTGCCTGCTTGTAAAACCTCTCAGCAGCCTGATGACTATGTTTAATTTTAGGATCCAGTTTTCCCATTTTGCAAGCAATAAATTGTCATGGTCTTCTCTACATCCAGAGCCCAAACAATTACACATCTCAATCAAGGCTGCTGACTCATCAAGGGCGTCAGGAAAAAACCTTTTCTATTTACGCAGGATTCTTAGAAGAGGAAGTAAACATCCAGAAAGGAGGGATTGAAATGTCTAGTAATTATTTGACCAGCAGAGGAGGCTGCCTCACACAAAGACAGGCCCCCTGGTCCGTCTGGGCTGTCATGGTCTCGTCTGATTGACAGGAGCTCTCCAAGGCTCCCAAGACCAGCTGGGGACGGACTCTGACCTGCTCTGCGTAATGCATTCAAAGCAAGTGCTCCGCCCTTGAACTGTGTCTGGAAGGACAGGATGCAGAAGAGATCTGGAGCACCACGCTGCATTCTGCCGCACAGAGCCAGTCCCCCAGTGGACCTGGCACAGAAAGCCCCCTCACTTCCCAGGTCCGGAGCTGATCTGACCCTTCACACTAAGAGAGCAATCCTAAACAGGTTTACTCTGAATTATACTAAGGTCTATTCAATGGGGCTTACTCCCAGAAAGTGCTCTTAGGATTCCACTGTAAACGTCCCACGATGTACCCGGCAGGCTTGGCAGTAAAGCACCAGGGGTCACAACAAGTGGAGTGGGGACTGACTATCTAGGGCAGGGACAGGAGTCTCAGGAGCTCCACAACAGGCAGGCACTGGAGAGCAGATGCCAGGTATCCATCCTGGTTGAAGAACACGCTGGTTTGGGAGGAGATGGTGAACCAGGAAAGGTTTATATAGGGACCCGAAAGTCCCAGTCTTTCCTGTAGCTCGTGTCATGTCCTTGATCCTACAAAGATGGAGAGAGCCAGTTTGGTGTAGTGGTTAAGATCAGCGGACTCGATTCTAGAGAACCGGGTTTGATTCCCCCCTCCTCCACATAAAGCCAGCTGGGTGACCTTGAATCAGTCACAGTTCTGTCAGAGCTGTTCTCTCAAGAGCAGTTTCTGTCAGAGCTCTCTCAGCCCCATCTACCTCACAGGGTATCTGTTGTGGGGAGAGGAAGGGAAAGGAGTTTGTAAGCTGCTCTGAGACTCCAAGCGAAATCCAATCTCTTCTTCATCCTCCTGAGTGAGGCTGGAGCTCAGGAGGCTCCAAACTGTCAAGCAAGTTCTCTACCTAATCCAGGCTTCAGCTCCCATCGTCCACCTTCTCTGTTCCTGTGGGCCCTGGGGTAGACTCTGGAGGTGTGGGAGGTGGACAGATCTGTGCAGGGAGCTGGTGGTCTGACTGTTCCGTGGGAACTTCAGTGGGAGACTGCTCTTGGAGAGGAGTCATGGGGTCTTCCTCATGAGCTTCTGTGATGCACAAAGCCATGGTGGGCTCCTCTTCTTCCAGGAATCTTCCTCTCCTTCCAAGTGTGAGACTTCTGCTCAAAGTAGTCAAGGATCAGATCTTTGTTGATGAAACACAGTTCTTTATTTCCAATCTCTACATTGGTACAGCTTCTCGGATTATTGTCAGAGATAATGCATATGACAGAAGCAGGTCTATTATACCTTTCAGAACAGTTTGAATTACCCATAGGTAGCCAATCACTAAAGGGGAAAAACGGCGGGCAAAAAGGGTCTCTGGCTGTTTGCTTCCCACAGGAAAGAAAGTGAGGTGTTAAGTTGTAAATTTCCCTTCCCAAACCAGACCCCTTAGATGTTACCATTTCACATAACAATCGCTGGCCTCGAGGCTTTCGCACGTTGATAAGAGATGGGACCTGTCCTCCCTTGCTGTCCCAGCCGGGATGAATGGAATGCGGAGGCAGGAGTGTGAGAGGCCCATTGTTCCCATACTTTGAAGTTGTCATCCTCCTGGGCTGACAGTTACACAAACCAGGCCTGGTCAGGGTCATAAACCTGGGGTCATATAGATATACATACATACTGGCCAAAGTGAGGGGTTACATGGTGGAGGGGGGCAACTACATGGCAGGTGCTATAGAAACATACATGGCAACAGAAATCATAGCAGCAAGCAATAGAAATACTTTGTCTGAATCAGCAGATTCTGACACCAAGAAGACTTCATCCCATGTAAAGTACAGCCTAGGGCAAGTCTTGACGCTAAAACAGTGGCCCAGACCTTGAAAGAAGATCCTAGAGACTGGAATGAGGAGTTTTTCAAGGCAAAGATGGGGTGGAAGGGGCAGGACTTTGGGGAAACTGCCCCCCCAGCATGGAGAGTACTCAGAAGAAGAAGAGATTAGATTTATACCCCACCCTTCACTCCCCAAGGTGTCTCAGAGCGGCTTACAAACTCCTTTCCCTTCCCCTCCCCACAACAGACACCCTGTGAGGTAGGTGGGGCTGAGAGAACTCTGAGACAACTGTCCTTGAGAGAGCAGCTGGTACAGAGCTACGGCTTGCCCAAGGTCATCCAGCCAGGTGCAAGTGGAGGAGTGGGGAATCAAACCCGGTTCTCCCAGATTAGAGTCCACGCACTTAACCACTCCACCAAACTGGCTACACCAAACTGAACAATCCTCCACCTTGGATACAGATGAAAGTTAGATTAATTAGGCTAATTAACTAATGTCACAGAGACTCAGACTAGGACTGTGTAGAACACCCCCCTGCCCCCTCAATTATGCCGCTCATTAATCATTTCACTCAACCTTCCTTGAAAGTTTCCCTTGGGTAAGAGCCTCTGTATCTCCCTTAAAAATATTCAACTGAAGTTAAACATGGCAGAAATACCAGTTATCCACGTCGCCCACTGCCTGGAGAGCTTGTTCACAGACTGGCTGGTGAGAGACGAAGGACATCTGTTGCACTGCTTGACCAGCAGCAGGTCCCCATATTCAGATGTGCGTAGCCCCTCAGGGAAATTTCGCCAGCTTTTGCAAAATTCTTTTTTCCTAGCCTTAACATTTCACATGTATTTGCTTGAGCAGAAACGTCTACACTTGCCCCGACACTTCACTTTGGGAAAAATCCAGCTGCAACTCTGAGCTACAGCGAGGAGATTTTCCTTTAGTGACAGCCAAGGGCAGTGTATTCCAGCTCTCCTCTCTTCGCTTACCCACACTGGCCACTACAGAAGAACCCCTCCACTTGCCCTGGAAGCTTCACCTTCATTCCACAAGCAAAGACAAGATGGCTGAGGATGTGAACCAGCTCCATGTCTGAGGTAATGGCGCTTTTCAGACCTTACAGCCACATGGGTCAGGAGCTCAGAAACCACGTCAGGGAAGTGCAAGTACGTGCTACGCTCTCGATATGCTTGGTGGCCATATTATTGGAAGGGGGGAATGTATGAGAGCTGGTGAAATGGTTGCAGGGATGGCCAACCTTGAGAGCCACAAGACATGAACAAATATAACTCATGCATTTTTACTGGAAAATATGCAAATTTGCTTTTTATTAACATTAAATGAGACTGCCCAAAAAACCAGATATTGATAATGTCCAGTGATATTTATTTGTTTGCTAATGCTATTTATTTGTCTGAGAGAGAGAGAAGAAGAGAGAGAGGTGGAGAGAGAGAATGAAAGAGGTGGAGAGAAAAAGAGAGAGAAAAACAAAGAAAGCAAATAGAGGGAGGAGGAAGAGAGAGAGGGAGAAAAAGAAAGTAAGGTGGAAAGAAAGCAAATAGATGAGGGAAGGAGGGGAAGGAAGGGAGAGAGAGAGAAACAAAGAAAGCAAATAGATGGGGAGGGAGGGGGAGGAAGGGAGGAAAGATGGAAGGAAAAGAGAAAGGTGGAAAGAATGAAAGAGGTGGAAAGAAAAAGAGAGAAACAGAAACAAAGAAAACAAATAGATGGGGGAGGGAGGGAGAGATGGAAAGAAAGCAACTTTAACTTTAAATGCATCCTCCAAGTGCATTGAAAGTTAAAGTTGCTATCTTTCTCTGCTTCCACCCACACCTAGAGCCTATCCAGGGAGGGGGACACTGGCTGGAGAAGGGATGGCCGATCAGGAAGGCATGCCTCCCCTTTGCTTCCCCAGCCGCCTGGCCGGGAGCCGCACAATATGTGTGAAAAAATCACTTGTGGCTCCTGAGTCACAGTTTGGCCACCCCTGGGTTAGAGCATCAGGCTAGACTCTGGGAGACCCAGGTTAAAATCTCTACTCTGCCATGGAGGCCTGGGCCACTCATACACTCTCAGGGTAACTCACCTCACAGGAAGGTTTTGAGGATAAAACGGAGGAGAGGAAAACATTGTAAAATGATTTGAGTCTCAAGTGAGGAGAAAGGTAGGGTATAAAGGAAGTAAATCAACCCATTAATTTGCATTCAGTAGTCAGTTCACACATACCAAAGCTGTATATGCATGCAAAATGCACATATTGTGATGGTTCAGACAATGGGTGTGATCACACTGGCGGCTTAGCGTGATATGGTGCTGCCTCTGATTGTACCAGTTTAAAATGTTGGGGGGCATATCATCGAGACAGCACACCATGCTGTGGGTTACACACGCGTCTGTCCCCTGGCCAAGCATCCATATTACTGCAGCACCTCATCCATGGAGTATGCGGCCCAGTCATTTTGTAAAATGCAGGTGGGTGCACACGCACACCCAGCGGTAGAAATGGATCTGCATGTCCAGACCACCAGTCTACTTTGTGCGTGCTCCCCTATGTTCAGACATCTGGCCATGCACAATGAATGCATGGGGAACCAGAACCACCACTTGTGATGTGGTTCCTTTTTAACCCAGCTCCAAGTCATCCTACAACCGGGTGAGTGTGCCTGGGGAACGCCTGACAGATGTGGCTGGGTGACTGTGCCCATTTGATGTGAAGGGAAAGGGCGGCTGTGTCAGACCCAACTGCTCATGCGATCACACCCAAAAAGGAATGCACATATCAGGATGATCTACATATGGTCGGGATACTCCCAATATAGATGGATGTAACATGCGAAAAGGGCTCATGTGGATCTGGGCAGTGATGCTTCAGTCTGCAGTGGCTGTCACAGTCACCAAGAGATGTCCCTGCATGTGTGAATGAAGCCTTTGGTAAACCAGAGGTGCATGACAGGAATTCCCAGACATCCCTATTTGTCATATTGGTCTGCACTTTTAAAGCAGCATTTCAACAGGAAGTCTGATGTAGCAAATGAAAACTCTTTCTGAAGGGTATTCGATTCAGCAAATCCAATTTAAGCCAATTCTGAAAGTGTCCTAATCTATTTGGCTCTATAGCATTACACCAGTGTGCAGGTTTTTAGTCATAATGGCATTACAAGAGAGGCAGAACTCACGTATGCACAGATGATTTACATCAGGGGTGGCCAACCTTGCTTAACGTAAGAGCCACATAGAATAAACGTCAGATGTCTGAGAGCCGCAAGACAGGAACAAATATCACACACACGTTTTTATTTTTAAAAATATGCAAATTTGCTTTTTATTAACGTTAAATGGGACTGCCAAAAATAAAAACAAACGAGGAAAACCAGTTATGAGAAAGAGAGAGAGAGAAACTAGGAAAGCAAATATATGGGAGGGAGGAGGGAGGGAAGGAAGGAAGGAAGGGAGAAAGAGAGAAAAAGCATGCCTCCCCTTTGCTTCCCCAGCCGCCCTGCCAGGAGCCGCACAATATGTGTGAAAGAGCCGCATGTGGCTCCCGAGCCACAGGTTGGCCACCCCTGATTTACATGGTTCTAACTGGATATCACTTGTCATGATTCGGTCATATTAATTGGAATGATATGAAGCATCTCAAACTTTTGATTCCTGAACATAATCTAGTTGCCTCATAGAATTTTTATTGGGATACAAAACCTTTCCTGTCTCAAGCAAAACTTGTTTCAAGATTAAAAATGCATATTTTGAAAAAAATTGGTAAAATTTGAATTTGGAATTTGAAAGGGGCGGGAGAGGACCAATACTGTAATTCTGAATTTCTGGATGTACCTAAGCTGGTTTTAGCCCTGACTCGGATATAGCCCAGCCCCAGACTAAATATTATACAACCCCTAATTATACTGATAACCAATCAATTTGTTCATTTAGACCAGGCAGAGCTAAAGTCTCCAAAGCATAAATCCAGAATGTTTCCCTGGCCTTCAAACATTGTACCTGCTGCAGATTGCTTGCTTGGACTTGTTCCAGAACATATAAACATAGGTGTCTCTCGCTGTGGCTAAAGACTGTAAAGTGGTCAACCAACTGAGCATTTTTCCTCCTCAGATGAATGCAGCTTCTGTGCTCCCCAATTCTAATCCTAACAGGTCTAGATGGGCACCCCACATAGGTAAGGTCACAACAACATTTTATGGCATAAATGACTGGTTTTGGATTACAACTGAAGAAGGATCTGATAGAGTACTTTTTTTTGTAGAGTCATAACTATCAGTGCGCAGTAATAGACCATAGGCACAGCACCTACCACAGGGAAAATTCCCTACTGTTATAACCCTACCATCCAGTCCCATCTGTTAAACAGGAAAAGATTTTAAACTGCTTCTGACAAGCATGTCCTTCAGATTCTTAGGTCTGTGCTAGGAAAAGAGAGGGGCAGAATGACAACAAGGAATATTAGATATGAGGTGCCAGTGTTTTCTAATAATAATACTCACTTGATCTTGCGTTACAAGTCACTGGAATAATTATTTTCTCAATTTAACTCTGTTTAGTTTTAGGCACCAAAAGGGAGGACCTGCTAGCATTCTTAGCTTTGTAGAAAGCTTGTTTCACAATTTTGGAGGTGTATCCCCTGTCTCTAAACTGCCTCATCAGCAGTCTGGCTTGTTCGACAAACTCAGAATATTGACTGCAATTCCTTCTGATTCTCAGCATCTGGAAATATGGCAGGTTCTTTTTTAAATGTGGTAGATGGAAGATTTCACTTACTAAAAAAGAATTTGTATCTGTAGGTTTTCTGTAAATGTCTGTTTCAATTTTATTACCCACCCTCTTAATTTCAATGGACCAAAATAGGAAGGTATTTTCTTTATTTTGAATTTTAGTCTGTTATTAAGGTGTAGTTTATTCTATATTTTGACACAAGTTAATATTAGAAAACTTTTTTCTTATTGTTTATTTCTAGGCACAAAATAGCTGTATCATTCAACTCGTGTACATCTTCATTTGGCATAAGGCTAGATCCTAGGAGGCCTCAAATGAAATATCTTTCTTGTGACTTCTGATATCTTTTTTTGAAGTAAGTGCAATAAATTTGGCTTAATAAATTTGGCTTTTTAGATAATATCTATATACTAATTCCCAAGACCTCCATGCGGATATCTAAATCCACACATTGGTGGCACCTGGATGGCAGAGAGATTTTTCTGCACACTTGGGAGATTCCCCAGGTGTGCAGAAAAATCCTAAAACTTAAAAAAACTTTTGGGGGATATTTAAAGCCCCCCCCCCAAATTAAAGAGTGTTCCCTGTGCATACACAGGGAATGCTCTGGAAACCCTGTGATGGCCCGGCAGCTGAGAAGCGCTGAGGCCTCAGCGCCGGAGCCAGGGGGTGGGGGAGGGCAGCTAAGAGCTGCTCGGGCTTTTGCGCTGATGCCGGGGGTGGGGGGGAATTGGTGGCCCAGCAGCTGAGAGCCGCTCGGACTTCCGCGCCAGTGCCAGGGGGGAATCGGCAGGCCTGGCAGCTAGACGCCTCAGGCCTCACCGTCGGTGCGGGGGAGGGAGGATTGGTGGGCCCAGGCCTCGCTGTGGGGGGTGGGGTGGGGGAGAAGACTCACCTGCAGCTGCTTCCTCTGCTGTGTGGAGCTCCTTCCCCCCCACGACTATTGCGGGTCCTGCTTCTTGTATATCATTATTAGACACAGCATTTTTAATTGTTACTGAAATATTGTTCTTTTTCTTCCTTAACAGCACTCCTGTTTTGGTCCTATATCTACTTGTGTATTGTCTTTTGATTGTAATAAGAGCCTATTTGTACCTTCTATTGTTTGACCTCTGAAGAAGGTCCAGTTGGTTCGAAGCGTGTTAGGGCGCTATTTTCTTCTCTTGGACACATGTTACTTTTTAATTATATTATGAGGACTGTGTTGGATTTTGGCCCTGCTTTTGCTTTCTAACTTACGTTGCAGGCACTTGATTCAGTTTTGTTGGGTTAAGTCTTTCCCCCCTCCTTTTTTTCTACCTATAGCCCAGACTAGCCTGATCTTGTCAGATCTCAGAAGCTAAGCCCTAGTTGGTACATGGATGGGAGACCAAGAAAGCCCAGGGTTGCTACCCAGAGGCAGACAAGGGCAAAGCACTTCTGAACGTCTCTTGTTTTGAAAACTCTGTTGATTTGTCATAAGTCAGCTGTGACTTGATGGCAGAAATAAATAAATAAATACTGGTTTGGATTTATTCTCATGGGTTTGGAGGGGGAGTTTCTGGATTTATGGGTCCACTGTTTCCTATGGTGGAATAGGGGATCTTTCTGTGGGCCTGGAGTGGGTGTTTTGTAGAGAAAATGGAACCATATTTGCAGGGAACAAACTCCACTTCTCCTCCAACAGCCCTCCAAGATTGAAGGGGATTGGACAGACAGACCCCTGAATAAAGTGCCCTAACCATTTGGTCTCTATTGCTTCCTATGGTGAAAAACACCATGCTTCCTCCAAGGCAATTTCAAACAGCAACAGAGGAACCCCCTGCTGGAAAAATCAAAGGTCACCCACCCACCCACCCACAGAACAGAGCTAACCCCCCCCCCCAACTAGTCAGAGAGCCTTGGAGAAGTCAGGGGGCATAAGGGCCTCTTGGCGAGGCCGGAGCCAGCCATTTTCCTGAGTGCAAAAATGTAATTGAATACTTTGCTTACGAAACTGACGTTGAATGTACATGAATGTCACTAACCCCCCATCTCTTCTGTAACTCCCCACCCCCTTGGTTTAAAAGACCGGCTCCAAATGAAAACGGGGCTCGGCATTTGATTCTGAAAACTTTTATTCAGGCCGAGACTGGTACCATTAAATTCAGTTTTTCCTAATCCTGGTGTCCGAGTACCTTCATCTTGGAATGGTTCTGGTTTCGGGTTAAAGTGCTTCACATGTGCAAACTGAGAATTATTTTTTTTAAACCCAGACACACGCTTTTGTGTGATCGCAATTGTCTGGAGTAAAACCCCCCGCAACTGAGCGGGGGCCATTTAAACTGCCGCCAGCATGCCATCTGAACTCACCCTGTGTGTGTGCGTGCATTTGCATTTACCTGCCCTCCCCCTGGCTTTAGTTTTATTTAGGATTTTTTGCTGTCCACTTTGGTTTGGATTTTCTTTGTAAAAGTTTGGTGCTATTGGACTAGGGATGTCAGCCTCCAGGTGGGGCCTGGGAATCCCCCGGAATTACAGCTCATCTCCAGACTACAGAGATCAGTTCCCCTGGAGAAGATGGCTGCTCTGAAGGGTGGACTCTGTGGCATTGCCCCCCACTGAGGTCCCCTGTCCTCCCCAGGCTCCACCCCCAAATCTCCAGGAGTTTCCCAACCTGGATCAGGCCACCCTACCCCCCCCCCCCCGATCCCCTGCAGGTGGCCAGGAGGGACCTGGAAACCCTGTACTGGATGTTGCTCTGTTCTGTGTGTATGGGGGGGGGGGTTATCTTTGTTTGGGGGGGAGGGAAGTTTTTCTGCCTGTTATTTGTGCTCGTTTGTTATTTGCTAGTGGAGTTTTGGGGCTCTCTTGTGCACCCCAATGCAACAATTGGTGAGGTTTATCTTAAAACTTCTGATGACATATTATAAGACAATTAGTATATCTTTTAACGAAAAGGAGAAACAAATTGTTTGCTTTTAAATCAGCACAAGACAGACACCTGCAGAGTCGTGGTTAAGAGTGCTGTACTAGTATCTGGAAGAGCCAGGTTTGAATCCCCACTCATGCCTCGCAGGTTTGTTGAGAGGATAAAATGGAGGAGAGGAGAATGCTGTACGCCACTTTGGCTGGGGAGCACTGGTAAGGCAAGCTACAAATGAATTAAGTGCATAAATAAACTGCTGTGCCATCCAGCAGGCAGAAAAGAGCAATCTTCAGCATTCCTCAGATACAGGCCCTGCTGGGCGGGGATGTGGGTAGACTTTGGCAGCCAGCCGTGCTGTCCAGAGGACAATGGCAGGACGAACACAACAAAGACTCCAACAGGCCACAAGGGAGAAGCAGAAGCCCCTGCTGCCAGCAAGCAAATGGCTTCAGACAACAGGAGCAGCAAGGCGATTACGTATCACCTACATCTAAAGTGTACTGTATTGCAATATACTTTGGCCCACCTGCACAGCTGGGAGAACCTGAGGTACAGTAACATGTGACTAGCCCAAGCACACCCATGGCACAGAGTTCTCACATCAGCAGTAAGTACCAGTGAGACCCATGCCTAGAGCTAGGTGTAGCACAGTGGTAAAAAGACATCTGAATTAGGCCAAGGATGAAATGGGCAACCAAGGAAGACGTAACAGTACCAGAGCGATGTGCTCCATACGGTGAGCTTCAGGTAACATCAGCTGCTACAGTTTGTGAAGAGTCCTGGACTCGGGAGACCAGAAACGGTGAAATCATGAAACCTTTATTGAGTGA
Organism: Lepidodactylus listeri; assembly: GCA_029233225.1. Lineage (NCBI taxonomy): Eukaryota > Metazoa > Chordata > Lepidosauria > Squamata > Gekkonidae > Lepidodactylus > Lepidodactylus listeri. The sequence continues at coordinate 72,168,285 of JARCFY010000013.1, forward strand.
TCCAGCATGCCCAGTAGATGGTCAGATCAAGCACGCTTCCAGGGCACCAGGGCCCTCACTATATGCTGGCCACACCCAAAAGACCTGATAGGGGCTTTACATATGTGCATGTTTGTCATAGGTTCCCTGGAGGAGCCTTTGGCCACATTGGCTCCCCAGGGAGAACCTAGGTCTCACACTGGTGGAGGCTTTGAATCCAGACATCTATTGTTCCTCCAGATTCAAGCTCCCCTCTCTGCCTGACCATGTGCTCTGGCCATGCGGCGGGCGCCATTACCTGGGAGCACATGGCAGCCTGGTTGTTACACAGAACATACTACATTACACCCCTCCCCCCATAGTTCGGACTGTCCCTTGGCAAACATAGTCTCTGAGGTGTGCGGGACGTTTCCGTTCTCTGGCTGAGTGGCGTGGGGTCGCCGGAGCCGCCGGTGTAGGGAGCGGAGATTCGGGGATATCTGCCTCGGGCTGAGCCAGGTCTGGTGCCGGTGCAGGGATGGTGACTGGAGTGATGTCTGGGCAGGCGGCTTCTGTGGAGTCCTCCTGCAGAGTCTCGGCTGATCGTGGGGCAGGCAGATCGTCTGTCTCTGGTACCTCGGGTTCCGCATTTGAGAAGTCCAGCCTGAATCATCCGCGGAGAAGGCGTGCAGGCGGCGGCGAAGCTGGTCCATGTGGCACCTCCACCGTTGTCCTTCCTCACCCGCGACTTCATAGGAGAGGGGACCAGTGATGCGGATAATCCGCCCCGGCAACCACAGGGGCCCCCGGACGTAGTTGTGGACATAGACCGGGCCCTCCAGCGCAACCCCCCTGGGAGCTTTGGGGATGTTGGGTTCTTTGGAGGCGGCCGGCACCCAATCGGGGTGGAGCCGATCAAGCTGGGTTGTCAGCCGGCGGCCCATGAGCAGCTCTGCAGGGGTGCGACTGGTAGCTGAGTGAGGGGTGGTGCGCTGGCCGAATATGAAAGCTGTTAACTTAAACCCCAGATCCCCCTGGTCCATGCGCCTCAGCGCCTCCTTAGTGGTGTGGACCATTCGCTCTGCTTGGCCATTTGTGGCCGGGTGAAAAGGGGCGGATCTCATGTGTCGGATGCCATGGAGCTCCACAAAGCGTTGGAATTCCGCGGAAGTGAAAGCCGTGCCGTTGTCTGAGACGATGGTGTCCGGCAGGCCATGGGTGGCAAAGATGCGCCACATTGCTCGAATGGCGGCTTCAGAGGAGGTGGCACACACCAGAACGACTTCCAGCCACTTGTGGTAGCTGTCGGCTAGAATAAAGAAAAGCTGCCCCTGTACCGGGCCCGTAAAGTCCACGTGGAGCCGGGACCAGGGGCGTTGGGTGGACTCCCAGGGGCGGATGGGAGCATGTGGAGGGTCCGGATGGGTCTCTTGGCACTTTTTGCAGTGGCGGACCCGGTCCTCTATCTCTTTGTCAAGGCATGGCCACCAGACGTAGCTCCGGGCCAGGGCCTTCATTTGTACTACCCCAGGGTGGTGCTCATACAGAGAATTGACTCGGGAGAATTGATGGTCCCGGGCCGTGTGCCGGGCCATGTCCCATACCTGAAGCGGCCGGTCTAGTAGGTCCTCGAGCAGAGCGACGTGGTAAGCCGGAGCTGGGTTGGGGACGCAGGAGGGCAGCGGAAGGCAGCTGAGTGTGTCCGCATGGCCCATGGCCTTCCCCGGGTGATGCACCAAGTCACAGTCATACCCCGTGAGGAAGATCGACCATCGGAGGACTCGCGGGGACATCTGTGGTGTGTGGCGATCCAGGGCGAGGAGGCCCAGAAGAGGTTTGTGGTCCATGGCGACCGTGAACTTGTGCCCGTACAAGTAAGTATGGAACTTTTTGACCCTGGCCACGATCACAAGCGCCTCCTTGTCTATCTGAGCATAGTTCCTTTTGGCCCAGGCTAGGGTCCGGGAATAATATGCGACCGGAACCTCCCGGCAATCCAGCAGTTTGTGACCCAAAACTGCCCCCACCCCATAAGGAGATGCGTCACAGGCCAATACGATGGGCAGGGCTTTGTCGAAGTGGGCGTATTGGACATTAGGAGGTCCTTGATGCCCTGGAAGGCCACCGCCTGGCGGGGACCCCAAGTCCAAGTGGCGCTTTTGTCCAAGAGCCTGTGTAAGGGCTCAGCTACTGCTGCCTTGCGGGGAAGGAAGGCGTGGTAGAAGTTGATGAGTCCCAGAAAAGATTGCAGCTCAGCCTTGGACTTGGGGACCGGGGCATCGGAGATGGCCTTTACCTTGTCCTTAGTGGGGTGAATTCCATGGGCGTCCACCTTGAAGCCGAGGAAAATCACCGCAGGCACCCCGAGGAGGCACTTCTTGCGTTTCACCTTCAGGCTGGCATCCTGGAATCGCTGGAGGACGGAGCGTAGGCAGGCCAAGAAGGTCTTGACGTCCGGAACCGTGATCAGGATGTCGTCGAAAAAGGGTTGCACCCCTGGAAGATCTTTTAGCAAATGTTCCATTAACTCTTGGAAGATACCGGGGGCTACGCTGACCCCGAACTGGAGGCGCTTTACCTTAAATGCCTCCTTGTGCGTCACAATGGTCTGTGCTTCTGCTGTGGCATAATCGACTGGCAGCTGCTGGTAGGCCTGGGCCAGGTCTAGTTTCCCAAACACTCATGCCCCGGCCAGGGAGGCCAACACATGGCTGATGACCGGTACTGGGTAGGTGTGGGCCTGAAGTGCTGTATTGATGGTACACTTATAGTCCGCACAGATGTGGATGTTCCCATTTGCCTTCATTGGCGTCACAATCGGGGTCTCCCATCGGGCGTGGGACACTGGTTCTAGTACTCCCTGGGCAACCAACTTATTGAGCTCCCCCTCGATCTTGGGCCACACTGTGAGCGGCGGATGGCAGACTGGTATGCCCATGGGCCAGACCGCGGGGTTGAGGTCCAGGGAGACAGGTGGCCCCGTATATGAGCCCAGTGCCCCATTGAAAACTGCTGGGAATTCCTCACAGATGTCGGTAAAATCTGTGGGCTGCAGGCTGTGTACCCCGGTGACGCCCAGCCCTAGGGGCTGGAACCAGGAGAGTCCCAGCAGGCTTGTGAGGTTGCCCGCCACCACCAGAAGGCCCAAGTGTCCCGTAAAGTTCTTAAATTGGACCCGGAACTTGCCCAACCCCCTTATTGGTATCGGGTTCTTCTGAAAGTCCTGCAGGGTTAGGCCCTGGACTTTCCGAAGTCGCCCCCCCCCGGGGCAGAGCCTGCAAAGGGTGGACTCTGAGATTATGGAGTAGGACAACCCGGTGTCTACTCCCATCCGGCAGGGGGTCCCCTCGATCAAAACTGAGACCTTAATTTTGTTGGGGGTGTCGGGGGGCAAGTTCATTACCTGCTGTGTCTTGCGGTGGTGGTGGTGGGTTGCTGCTGTCTGGAGGAGTTCGGCGGACTCCTGGTGCGTGGCTTGGGTGTGACGGATGGAGTGGGTGCAGCAGGCCCGGGCGATGTGGCCCTTCTTGCCACATGACCGGCACTCTGCTTCCCGGAAACGGCAGGTCCGGCGGGCATGCTAATCGCCACAGCTACCGCACGTGGAATGTTTGGAGTGTGGCATCGGTGAGCAGGAAGCCTTCTCACTCAAGTTGCCGGACCCCTGTCCTGGAGGCCGGTGCTGTACCTGGAGTGTCTCGTCATCCTCGGATACATCGGAGTCTGCAGCGGCCCTGGTCTGGTAGGCGGCCGTGGATGTGCCTACCTTCTCCTGCTGAGAGACCTCAAAGGCGCAAGCCGTGGTTAGCATCTCATCCAGGGTGGTGGTGGAGTTGGCCATCAGCTTCCTTTGAAGCTTGGGGTCACAAACCCCACACAGGAATGCAGAGTATAGCGTGTCCTCTACAGCCACGAACTTGCACCCCACCAGGAGATGGTGGAGGGCCGCAAGGTAATTGGAGGCAGACTCACCCTTCTGCTGCAGCCGGCGGAAGAACTTCACCAGCTGCGTGTTCTTGGAGGGTCTCAGCGAGAAGTGGTTCCTTAGGAGCGCCATGATGTCATCGTACGTGGCCTCCACCGGGGTACGAGGGGAAAGTAGGCTGCGGAGTAACTTCAGCATCTTTACCCCACAGGAGGACATGAGCCAGAACTTCTTCTTCCCGGCATCCGTGATGTCCTGTGCGTCGAAGTAGGATGTGAGCTGGTCCATCCAGGCTTCCCAGTCTTCGGGGCAGGCTGGATCGAATGGGTGGGTGGTTCCCGGAGTGGTGGCCATTCTGGGATGTGCAGCAGTGCTTTGAGCGAGATCCTCAGGAGCCAACAGCGGTGCAGTGGCACTGGAGCCGAGAGGGGCCAGTGGCTGACGGATCTGGTCTGGGCTCGATGCAGTGCTGGTGTCGGCCGAGGAGTCGCTCATCGGGATCCCACCTTCATCACCAGTGAAGAGTACTGGACTCGGGAGACCAGGAACGGTGAAATCATGAAACCTTTATTGAGTGATTCAGCATGCCCAGTAGATGGTCAGAATAAGCATGCTTCCAGGGCTCCAGGACCCTCACTATATGCTGGCCGGAGCCACACCTCCGGCCGCACCCAGAAGACCTGATAGGGGCTTTACATATGCGCATTTTTGTCATAGGTTCCCTGGAGGAGCCTTTGGCTGCATTGGCTCCCCAGGGAGAACCTAGGTCCCACAATGGTGGAGGCTTTAAATCCGGACATCTATTGTTCCTCCAGATTCAAGCTCCCCTCTCTGCCTGACCATGTGCTCTGGCCATGCGGCGGGCGCCATTACCTGGGAGCACATGGCAGGCTGGTTGTTACACAGAACATACTACATTACAGTTTGCATCTGGGAATTTCTAAATACTCTGCAAGGGCAGCCCCACCTCAATCACGTGACTGACAGGCAAGAAGCAAAGATGGGGCAGTTTGTAACACGGGAGGGCATGGTGGGGTCTGAATTTGGCCTCAGCGATGAACTCACTCATTGCCTTAGGTAGGCCAGGGTCTCTTAGTCTCAGCCTCCGTCTGCAGTATGGGGGAATCAACACCAACTTACAGCATTAGACAATAATATCTCTCTGTTCTGCAGACGTATGTTTTCAAGGATATTATTGTTTAACTGGAGCTAACCTTGTCTGCTGTTAAAATGTATAACAGTTACTATTGAAGAGTTCAGTGATTCCAGTGTTAATTTATACTATGATTCCTGTTGCGACTATATGAGGCCATTTTGGTACAAATAATACATTCCTTTTTGTTTATTAGAAAACTTACTCTTTCTATTTTTAACTTTAAAATTTTCCCACTTCTCAGATGGCAAAAGCTCAGATGTAATATATAGGGCACACAGCATTTGCAGCTCTTTCCCTGTTTTGTGGTTTAGTGATGATTTTGCTCATAGAATAGTAAAGCATTTATCCTCCTTTTAAATTTCATAAATACATCAAACAATATGTTGCATATTAAACCTCAGTTATGAATGAGATACGTCATGTTGTTAAAGCACTGAGATGAGTTTAGATGTGATAAGAAAAGTATTTCATATATTTCTATTTCCCCCAATCCTTGCTTTAGGGGTGGGGCCAGGAAAAGACCCCTCCCTCCACAGCTTCAACCTGGGTCCTGTGTAACAGTCAGAGGTGAGTTGTGGGTTCTCCTCAATTTCTGTCGCTGTGGGGCCTAGTTCAGCCCATGGCTGTCGCACATATGGGGAAGGTGCTTCCTCATCTGGCCAAATAGTTTCCCCGTGAACCATTCCAGGTCATAAAAATGATGGGGGAGGGGGGAGGCTGGAGCCCCTCCTCCATGTGTGCCACAGCTGTAGTCCGAATTGGACACCCTGGGCACGGGAATTGAGGAGAACCTGTAGCTCACTTTTGACTGTTCCACAGGACCTGGGCTGGATACCCAGTGTGTAAAGATGCAAAATTTACAGATGTTTTGAAGCTATGGGGAAACATCTTTTCCCCATGTTTTCTTTTTCAGAAAAGAAGAAAAACAACAACAACAAATGGAAATTTGGGGAAAAGTTGGAGGTACCCAACACTTACTTTCCTTCTGATTTAACAATATAAAATACATAGTCTATAACTTAAATCATACTATTGGCATATTTATGGAATTTAAATGTGTTTTCTATAACCCCCCTGCAAGTACACCCAGTACCTGAAAGAGAGTGGCAGACTGCTGCATTCTGTTCTACCAGAGCTCATATATCTTAATTTTTGCCATCTGAGACATAGGAAGAAATTAAAGTTGATACAGAAAACAAATTCTGTGGTAAACAAAAGAAAGTATATGATTTGGAATGAAACACTCACATATAGGCACAGATGACCAGCCTATTGGGGTACTGAGTTAAGCTTCATAACACTGAAAACACTTAACTCCTTAATATATTATCATGCCACACATTATAACTATTAATTGTTGCCCAAAATATTTACATCTAAATAAAAATATTCTTGAAAATGCTGTGTATGTCCACAATACGCCTCGGAATGACCATTATCTGATTCTGTAGGTAAATCGTCATACCACTTGTTTTGAGTAAAACTCTTTCACTTCAAGTATTGCAAAAGGGGAAAGGAATCACAGGTGTCTTTTAGTGTTCTCTAAAATTTCCCATTTTTTCCCATCGGAAAAGAGAAAGAGAATAAGCATGGAGTGGTAGAAGACACACCGCCTCGCTCAGGATGCAGCAGCAGCAGCAGCAGCAAGATCTATTGTGTTAGCCAGAGGCTATAACAAAGTTACATGGCATTCAAATACAACAGTAAAATACAGAAAATACATAAGGAATAGAACCTAAAATCGCACACATGAGCTATAAAATTATACAGTAAAATGGGTTAACAATAGCCAGCGGGTTATAAGAATGACCTCTATGGTGCCGCCTTGGCTCTAACCTTTTTGGCCGCAAGGGCAAAAAAGGAAACTCTATAGGATACGAACTCGTCGGTATCTGATAACAGAAACACGATCTTCTCATTTTCAGAAAACACATTTATGGTAAATAAAACTCCTGACAGGAATTTGTCTCTGGGTGCGTTGTACAATGGGCAAGCTAGGATACAGTGGGGAAGGTTTCCAATGGCAAGCGAGCCACAGACACATATCTGATGTTCTGTTGGAATTTGAAAGTATTGTCCCTCCCGCAATGCTGTGTACATTGTTTGGAAGTGCAAGGCAGTGAAGGACACCCTGAGGTTATAATTGTAGATACTGGATAGGCAGGGTGATCTAGAATGGTCAGATTTAAAGAATTTGTACCAAGGAGCTACAAAAGAAGCAGCAGCAGCAGCAGCAAACTGGATTTATACCCCACCCTTCACTTGTAGTCTCAGAGCGGCTTACAAACTCCTTTTCCCTTCCCCTCCCCACAGCAGACACCCTGGGAGGTAGGTGGGGCTGAGAGAGCTCTTTCCGGAGCCTGTCCTTGAGAGAACAGCTGGTACAGAGCTATGGCTTGCCCAAGGTCATCCAGCCAGGTGCAAGTGGAGGAGTGGGGAATCAAACCCGGTTCTCCCAGATTAGAGTCCACGCACTTAACCACAACACCAAACAGACATTGTGATAGCAGAGCGATCTATCGCAGCATAATGCTGTCATGTGCAAACTATGTAAAATGAAGAGGTTTTTGTGACCCTCACTGCTACCTATTCTCAAAGAAAATCCCTATTCTTGCAAAGGGTTTAGCAAAATGTTGACTGTTTCTGGAAGGCCAAGGAATGCAATATTCTGTTGACGCTCATAAAATGCTAATGTGGCATCCACCAAAAAAAGTCAAAGCCACAGCCATACCTCTGCCATACAGATCTGGGCTTGTCTGGGACAGAAATAAGGATATTCCTGGGCTATCCATGGCCTGCAGCCAGTACCTGATGCCCCACCTTGCCACACCCTCCCCCCCTGGCATCCAGGCCTGGTGTTCTCACCCCCGGGCTCTTCCAGGTGCTGCCAGCACCAGGGCCTGCGGACAGGCATGCTCGGCCTTGCTCAGCCACGGGCAGCTGGATCCAAGCAGGGGACAAACAGGGGCAGTCCCTGGGCTGCTCACCCTCTCTGTCCCCCTCAGGACCCTGGATGGATGTTCTGGCCCAGCATCCCCGTCTCAAAACCCAGTCAAAATGCACATGCTAGGCTGCAAAAGGACACTGCAAAGTGCTACTGGAGAAGGCCATTTTGTCATTTACATTTCCCTCCCACAGTCAGGATGTTCTTTGGGTGAAATCCATGCACTGCATTGGGATTTCTCCTTTAAGGTGTAATGTGTGTATTTTGTGTATAATATTTGGGGGCATTGTGCTATAGAGGTGCAGGTTCAGAGCAGAATAGAACCAGCTGATTCCTTTTGAGAAACTGGAGACGAGGTTCTGTAGAAAAACTGATAAGGTTGCAGGGCTGCCAAGTGCCGGCGACTTACCGGTGGGAGGGAGTTGTTCTCCCCCCGAGAGCTCTTCTGGCGCGTGTGCTTTTGCGCACGCAATGATGTCACCCGGAGGTGATGTCATCATGTTGGGGGCATTGCCAGGGCAACACTCTGGCAACGCCCCCAATGTGATGACGTCACCTCTGGGTGATGTCATTACACGGGGGAAGTCGTCCTAACTGGACGACTTCTGGGGCGGGGTTCCTCACCGGACGACTTCCTATAGCGGGGATCCCCCCCCCCCCCGAGCTGACTTGGCAGCCCTATAAGGTTGCCAGCTCCGGGATGGGAAATTCCTGGGGATCTGTGGGTGAAGCCTGGGGGGAAGGCGGGGTTTGGGGACAGGCGGGACCTCAGCAGGGTATGTTGCCACAGAGTCCTCCCTCCAAAGCAGCCATTTTCCCCCAGGGAACTAATCTCTTAAATCTGGAGATCAGCTGTAATTCTGGGAGGTTTCCAGGCCCCACCTGGAGGTTGGCACCCTCAGCCACTGACCATGCTCGATCTATCTTTTCATTGGAATTTTAAGAACTGGCTGTCCTACCGTCAAAAGCAGAAGTTTTAATTTTCTATGACACAGAGAACCTCCCATTTGTAAGCTATGCAGTGGCCTGCAAAACAGCCCTTTTGTACTGTTGAAGACATCAGCTTAGCACTACCAGGATGCTTGCCACAGTAGGGTTGCCAGCCTCCAGGTGGGGCCTGGAGATCTCCAGCTTTTACAACTGCTCTCCAGCTGACAGAGATCAGCTCCCCTGGAGAAAATGGCTGCTTTAAAAGGTAGACTCTATGGCACTGTACTATGCTGAGGCCCCTCCCCTCCCCAAACCCCACCTTCTCCTGGCTCCACCCCCAAAGTCCCCAGGTATTTTCCAACCTGGACTTGGCAACCCTATGCCACAGATGTGTGACTTTCTGCAAGTGGTGGAGATGTGGACGAGTCACAGTCCACCCACAGTGGCTTGGCCACCACTCTTGCAAGGTCACTGGAGCCTAAGTAGCAAGGGCCCCCAGCAGGCGAACTTCAGTTGCTGGTCTGGAGAAAGCCACTCAGGCAGGAAGGGAAACCCCCCCCCCCCACAACTCCCTCTGCAGTTCCCCCTGTGAGTCGCTATTTGCTTGCCCGGGGGGGAGGGCACCCATTCTCTGACCCACTGCTATTCTTTCCATTTGCAGCACTCTAAATCATGCACACACACCCCCCATTTCAACAAGTCGTCTTTTGAGCTAAGTTCTGAATTCTGCCTTCTTCTGAAATTCATACATTTTGGCTGTTGACTGTGGATTATGATTTGCTATATGAGGTTACCGACTTGCCACACTTAATATTTTTACTTTTCCTAAAACTGCTGCATGCCAAATAATTAATCAGACATGCTTACAGAAATCTGAAATGTTGAAGAGCAGTTCCCAGGAGGCAAATCTCTCCCCCACCTGGCTCGCCCCTGGGTCCATGTTAGGCTGGCACAAGTGGAGAGGTTTTGGAGAGCTAGGTTGCTACCGGTTCTCTGCTCTCTGCCTTTCCACTATATACTACAAAGAGAGAAAGCCAATGTAATCACCAAGATTATTCCAATCAGGGCTCATTAGCTGACATCACAATTAAAATCAGGAACAAGTGAACAAGGGGAGAGCAAGCTTCCCTCTCCGCTGGGAACAAAGATGAACACCGAGAGAGGCAGCGTACAAACAAGGGCAATTATCCAACTGAGGGCCTCTGTGTCACTGCTGTTTATCAATGAATTCCACACAGCGTCCTCCTCCACAAGGCAAATGGCTCTAATGTGAAAGCTACAATAGCATGAAACAGGGATAGCTGAGCAGGGTTTCAGGAGCCTGTGGCTAGGGCTTGTGGCTCCATGCCCAGACGAAAACGTGTCTACAGAATCTGAGGAGGGACACAGTGCTTTGTGCTCCGGCCCTCTAAGGACTTGCCCAGGCACGGTTTTGCAATTTAACCCAACCAAGGGAGAAAAAAAGGAAGTAATCCCTCCTCACTCCTCGGAAGCATCTGAACTAGGGATGCCAACTCTGGACTGGGAAACTCCTTGACATTTGGGGGCAGAGCCTGAGGAGGGACCTTAGCAGGGTATGATGCTATAGAGCCTCCCCCCCCTCCAAAGCAGCCATTTTCTCCAGTCTGGATATCAGTGGTAATTCCAGAAGACCTCCAGGTCCCACTTGGAGTTTGGAAACCCTGAACTGTTTCAGATGCTTCAAGGTTCTCACTCTCAAAGATCTGAGATATGTTGCAAGTCCAGCATTAAATTCAACAAGGGAACACCAGCCCTGGGGCTGGATGCAGGGTCCAGGGCAACTTTTCCAAGAGGCAGAAATCTCACTGCAGGTAATATACCAGAGAGATGTACTGTCTTCGCAATAATGATTTGTTTACAACAGCATTTATCAGTTTAGATAATTTTCCTCCATATTTCCCCTCAATGGGGACCCAAAGTGGGTTACTAAACATAATGAACAAGTGGGGGCTTCTCATTATTTCCTTTCCCCTCCCCTGGCAGCCCCAACTACCTCTTTCCTTTTCCTGCTACCTATTACTGACCCCCCCTGGCTTCAGCTTGGTCTCCTTGTCTACCCCTGGCAGCCTCTCCTTGGGAAAAGCCCGTCCAAGCTGAGCAGTGGCTGTCTGCGCAGGACGGTACGCAACGGCATAGTGGCTTCCAGCGCTAGGCCTGTCCCAGTTGTCTGGTGGGCATTGCTGCTGGGCCTGCTTCCTTCTCTCCTTCTCACCCACCAGCCAACTGACCTTTATCTGTCCCTGTATTTTTAGCTTTCTCTCCTTCCCTACCCCAATAGTCCCTCCCTGGGAAAAGTCTGGCTGGGTTGGGTGGTGGCCTATGTTGCACTAGGGTTGCCAGGTCCCCTTGCCGTCATGGTGGGGATATTTGGGGGGTGTTCTGGGGGTAGGGCTGCCAAGTCCAACTTGGGAAATATCTGGGGACTTTGGGGGTGGAGCCAGGAGACTTTGGGGGTGGAGCCAGGAGAAAGGAAGTGACATCATTTTGTGATGTCACATCCTGTGATGTTGCTTCCACATGCTGACACATGAACTCATGAAGTTTCCTAATACTGAATCAGGCCATTGGTCCATCAAGGTCAGTACTGACTACTCAGACTGGTAGTGGCTCTCCAGGGTCTCAGGCTGAGATCTTTAATATCACCTATTACCTGATCCTTTTTTAGCTGAAGAGGCTGATACCTCCTGCATGTCAAGCAAATGCTCTATCACTGAGCAACGGCCCTACTGAATCCTTCCTCATCTCGGCAGAATATGATTTTCATATCATAAGAACAGGAGAGAAGCCACAGTGGATCGGCCCATCCAGTACAGCCCATCCAGTACAACACTCTGTGTCACAACAGTGGCCAAAAATACCAGGTGCCCTCAGGAGGTCCAGCAGCGGGGCCAGAACTCCAGAAGCCCTCCCACTGTTGCCCCCCCAAGCACCAAGAATTCAGAGCATCACTGCCCCAGACAAAGTGTTCCATTTAGACCTTGTGGCTAATAATAGCCACTGACAGACCTCTGCTGGATGGGGACAGAGAGAGAGAGACAGACAGACAGACAGAAAAAAGAAAGAAGGAGAGAGAGAGAAGGAAAAGAGCTGGCACAGGCACTTACTTCCATTTAGACCTTGTGGCTAATAATAGCCACTGACAGACCTCTGCTGGATGGGGACAGAGAGAGAGAGACAGACAGACAGACAGAAAAAAGAAAGAAGGAGAGAGAGAGAAGGAAAAGAGCTGGCACAGGCACTTACTTCCATTTAGACCTTGTGGCTAATAATAGCCACTGATAGACCTCTGCTGGATGGGGACAGAGAGAGAGAGAGAGAGACAGAAAAAAGAAAGAAAGGGGGAGGGGGAGAGAGAGCGAAGGAAAAGAGCTGGCAGATGGACTTACCCCAGGCCCAGCAGCAGCAACCTTTCAATCTTACCCCAGCCGCATGCAAAAGCAGGCCCTTCAGTAAGAGCTTAGTCCCTCGTTAATCTCTGGGCGGGGCTCTCTTGCTAACTCTTAAAGGGGAAATGTCTGGTGAGGCTTTTCACTGCAGGCTCTTCAGACATTTCCCTTTAAGAGGCCTGGAAGGGAGAGGGCCCGGCAGGCTCCAACGTTCCCCTCCTGTTGGCAGCCATTGCCTCCCCCCAGTGGCCAGTTTTGAAAAAGCGGGAGGGAAGCATGAAAAATCGGTGTTTCCCCCGCCCTACCGGGGGACTTGGCAGCCCTATCTGGGGGTGGGCAGGACATCATCATGTCAGCAATGTTGCACACAATGCTCTGGTTTTTGGGCAAAACCTCTATGGTTTTTTGGCCTGAAAACCATAGAATTTGCCCCAAACCAGAGTGTCACCGTGTGATGTTGCTGAAACGATGATGTTACTTCTGGATGGTGTTATCACGCTGGGGAAGTTCCCTGATGACGTCTCTGGCTGGCAGCAGATCAGAGCCCCCCAAAGCAGGGAAACCCCTGCTGGGACCTGGCAACCTTGTGTTGCACAGTGGCCACCACCACCAGGCCTGGTGAAGTTGGATGGGTCGTGGGTTTCCATTAGTCACAGCTGGGCCTGTTCACAGCAAGTCCTCCTTCATCAAGAGACAAGAGACCGGGGGGATGGGGACCTTTTCCGGAACTGTTTCAGCCTCATAGTGCACTCCTACTCACTCCCCCCCCCCCCGCGCTCTGCTTTACAGAAACCAAGGCTCGGCATGTTTGGCAATAGGGCTGTAGTTGCCTAGCAACTTCCAACAGCCACTGAGAGTTCTGTGGGCATTCTTTTCTTTAACCTATAGACACTGTTATTTGGAGGAGCTTTCTTTCCGCAATAGATAGATAGACAGACAGACAGACAGACAGACAGATAGATAGATAGATAGTTTTAAGTATTGAGCAGGAGGCGATGAATTCAAACAAACAGGCTTTTATTCAGTGACATTGTTCAGCTCAAAAAACAGCTCTATGAGAGCAGCACTTTCATTTATACTGTTCCAGCACATAACTTTCAACAGTGTAACTATATACAAGCAATACTATTGGACCCAAGCAGGGCTCAGTGATTGGGTATCTAGATTGGCTTCAGGACCAATGGGAGTCTTTATTAATCAGCCAATAGGAATTGGAGCTTTAGGATACCAGAGCCCTTTTCAAGCTATTACTGCTTCCTATTCTAAACAAACACAACAGATAGATAGATAGATAGATAGATAGATAGATAGACAGACAGACAGACAGACAGACAGGCAGGCAGGCAGGCAGGCAGGCAGGCAGGTAGATATATATATATATATAGATATATGTGTGTGTGTGTGTGTATGTGTGTGTATATATATATATACGTTAAAAAATCAGATTTTAATGCAACTTGGGAACCTCTTCTAGGTTTGTAAAGAAATCCACCCACCCCGCCTATCCCTAGCTCCGTTTTGCTGCATTGTCAATCATATCTTCTATGGTTAGGAAATAGCGATACTGATAAACAAATGGAACTAAATAAGCAAGAATGATCCATATGCTGGGTGGTACTGGCTCTACTGCCCCAGCTCCCTTCAAGGCCTCAGGCAAGGGCCAATGGCCAACAGCCTTTCGCTTCTTGCCCTTTGCCTCTCTCCAAAACGCTCAATGCCACTGGCCACACCCAGGCTAAATAAGGTACTGGGTTGGTCCTTGTTTACCAGTTTATCTCAAGATAGCAGTTGTTTCAGGCAAAATATATAGTTGACGGGTGAGAAATTATAAACCCCTAACACAAAAGTGGTTTTAGGCTAAATACTGTACCCATTGTTAATTAGATTTTAATCATTACAGTTACAGCTTAATCCATTACAGTTTAATTCTACTTCTTAGCCAAAAAAATTATTCCTAAGCAGCTCACACAGGAATTGGTGAGGATTAACACTGAGCGGGCAGAGTTTCCCGGGGAGAGGCTGTTTTCCCGCGTATGCTCTGTGCCATGCAACACGCAGGCTGGAACAGGGCGAGGGGGGGAACATTACCACTAGGGCTGCCAGCCTCCAGGTGGGGCCTGGGGGTCCCCCGCTTTTACAACTGATCTCCAGCTGACAGAGATCAGCTCCCCTGGAGGAAATGGCTGCTTTGGAGGGTGGACTCTATGGCACTGTACTATGCTGAGGCCCCTCCCCTCCCCAAACCCCGCCTTCTCCTGGCTCCACCCCCAAAGTCTCCAGGTGTTTTCCCACCCAGACTTGGCAACCCTAATTACCACTCTCGCCTCTCGGCAGAATTCGCTGAGCCGGTGCTGCAGGGCCCCAGGCAATACTCAAGACCTCCCCCAAAGCCCCGTCAGCAGCACCCCACTCAGACGCACTCAAGCTCTCTGACCAACTCCAAAGGCAGCCCAATGAGACTGACCTCCTTTGCAGAGCCGTTGGAGTGCTGAAGGGCTGCTCTGAGCTCCTGGGGGAAGGAAGTCCAAGAACCACAAAACCTTGGGGGTCCATGCTTTGAAGCATCCAGGCAATGGGGCTCCTGGGAGTTTTCCAGCACGGCTCAGCCCTAATCCATACTGACCCCATGGGTTTAGGCCAGGTCTGGCTTCAGCCTTCGTTGCTAATCTCCAAACAGCGGCACTGAAAAATCCCACAGCATCCAAATGAGCTTGCAGCTTGGCCATCTGGCTGCACTTGGTCGCAGCCTCCCATCCAGTTAATGCAATCTATTCCCTTTGTGTCTCAGACTGAAGCAGGCAGGCAGAACGGGGAGCAGGACTGCGGCTTTCATGTTTGCTCTGTGGCAGGAAAAAACCCCTCCCCAAATGCAACAGATTTCTACAGTGATTCTAGACACTCGCAGCGGGTAGCCAATGATCTTAGCAGAGCTCTCTGGTCTCCAGGGTGCAGTGGCCCGCAACTATCAGCCCAAGTGCCAACACACAACTGCTAGTTAACCCACTGCTCACTTGCACGTTTCTAGAGGCTAAGCCAGACATTTCTGTCCTCAGCCAACCTTTTTCTAACTGGCTTCAGGAGTGGGGGAAACTACTGGCAGTGCCCAGATTTCCATTTTCCTGCAGCCCCTTCTGGGAAATCCAGTATTCCTAGCCAGGATTTTCAGCTTTAGCCAGCTATAATTACACTGGACATGGCGGTCACGGGGAAGAGAGACATCACTTTATCTTTCACCCCTTTCTCGAACTCTGAGTGGGCCCACTGGTATTCCCTGGACTGAGGCCTGATCTAGGCTTTCACAGAGGAATCACTTGGTACAGCCCTCCTGGGGATGTAAATGTGAAAGGTAGGGAGACCAACAGAATATGCCATTCCAGAATGCAGGTTTGAATGCTCCCTTTCCTGCATGTAGAAATTTAACATGCTGCAGAAGAAGTTGTGCTTGTTGTCTGTGTTTGGGCAGTCTGTCCTCCTGGTGTTCTAGCTTTCAGTATCCAAAAAATGTTTTAGCATTCAGTCATGCAGCCCCCACCCTGCATTCTGGAGTGGCTCAGACTTGGAAGACACAGATCAGCCTCCTAGTGTGATTTGAGAAGCAAAGCTGTGTAATATGGGTCAAATTCTGACTCAACAAGTTGGCTTCATGACCCACCATCGGCGCTATAATTCCATTTCTGTGTGACAAGTATCTTCTGCAGCCAACCACAGAAAGGGATGGGAGTGCGCTTTGGCAAAAATGCGAAGCGTTTGGGCTGTGGAGCAAAAGACCTGTGATTAAAGAGAGAATACAGCTGAGCTGTGCAACGGAGCGGCTGCTTTCCACTTCCCCAGCTCCACTGGCGTTCCCGTGCAACTGCATACGAGCAAAGAGCACTATGTGAGCAAGCCACAAAGAATGCACCTCCTATAAACTGTGGCACCATTTTTGGAAGAGGGGCTGTAATTTAAAGAAGCTCATATCAAGGGAACCTTCCTTGTTCTTCAGATGGAACTGCCATAGATGGCCATTTACTAATTTGTTCAGAAAGACATTCAAGTACTTCCACAGGCAGAGCGATGGGTCCAGCAGCAGACCACGAGCATTCTGTGGGACTAAGGATTGGGCTGGAAAAGGCCCCCCCAGGGGAGTCGGCACTTTTTGAGAGGCATATTGGAGGCGCCAGCACATTGGCCAAGGCTCACACCATCTCTCTCTGTTACTGCCCTTAACTCTTCACACTGTGCCTTCAGGCCTCGCTTTGAAAAGGAGACAGATAGTGGACAATTTCCAGTTGCAAGTTGACAAGGTGGTAATACTGCTGGATCTCACAGCAGCTTTTGACACGGTCAACAACTCAATATTATTAGAACTTCCAGAAACTAAACTAAGGATTAGGAAAATAAGGTTGCACTTACCTCTAACTGTTGTTCATCAAGTATCTTCTGTGCAGGCTCACATTGGGACTGCGCATGTGCTGGCCTGCCGATTGGTAGGTATACAGCTTTAAGTCACTAGAGGGCACTGTTCACAGAAGCGGAAAGCTTGACTCTGCCCACAGCCACATGCTCCCGCACACTAGAACTGCTTACCCTCAGTTCCTCCATGCCACCGAGAGCATGTCGTAAGGCGGCCGGGGGGGGGGGGGATGTGTGCCTGCACAGAAGATACTCGATGAACAACAGTTCTGTTATGTATTGACCATGCGGTCGCCATGTGCTCTCTTCATTGTGACCGCATGGCCAGAGCACATGGCCAGAGCATGGCCAGAGCACATGGCCAGGAAACTACCTGAGCTTCAGCCAGGTAGAACAAAGGCCAGGTGGATTCAAACCGGCCACCAATCCTGTACCTAGGTTTCTCCCAGGGAACCTATGAAATGTAAATAGACTTCTAATAGCCTATCAGGCCAGTTGGGTGAGGTCAGGGGATTGTCCCTGACCAGCATAAAAGGAGGGCTTGGAGCCCTGGGTTGTATGCTTCATCCGGACCAGCAATAAAGATCTAGCTGTTTCACTATTCCATGGACTCCCGACTCCAATACTTATCAGTGGCGACGAAGGTGGGATCCCGATGAGCGACTCTCCAGCAGACCACAGCAGCACAGCGAGCTCCGTCCTGCCGGCCGCAGGCATCTCCGAGCTCCAGCGCTCCAACGCCTCGCCGCAAGCCGCTCTGAGCCCAATCCTCCGGCACTAGCCAGCGCCAAGCCTCAGCGCTCCCCGGCACCGCCGCAAGACACGAGGACATCGCTCAAACAGCCGCCGCCGCTCCTGCTCTGGTAAATATGGCAAACGCTCCGGGACCAATTACCCCTTTCAATACGTCTCGCCCCGAGACGTGGGAGTCCTGGCTCAAGACGCTGGGTTGTGCCTTTAAGGTCCGCGGAATCACAGATGCAGACCTGAAGAGTGCCTGGCTCTTGAGTTCCGGAGGGGTGGAGGTCATGCGGGTGGCCCAGAACCTACTAGCCCCGCAAGACCCCACCGAGGTGTCTTACGACGTGCTCACCAAGACCCTCGGCGATTACTTCGCCCCGAAGCCATCAAAACTGGCCAGGCGCTGGGAGTTCATACAGCGCCAGCAGCAGCCGGGGGAGTCAGCCGCCACTTTCCTGGCTGAACTCCGTCGACTAGCCGTGGGCTGCGAATTCCGCCACATGGATGACCATGTGGAGACCGCCTTCATGGGAGGGGTCCGGGAAGCCAAGCTCCGCCGGCGCCTCATTGCAATGCCGGAGCCAACCTTGGAGAAGATGCTCGAAACTGCGGCAGCCTTCGAGACAATGCAAAAGGACAAGGCAGCCACCAAAGTCCACCAGGCGGCTCCTCCCGATCCTGACTCAAGCGAAGAAGAGGACGTCCACCGGATGCAACCACGCTCGAAGAAGGGTGAGCCCGGCGTCCCCAGGCCCAAGGGCCGGCGCCCAGCATCTGTCTCTGTTCCCTCTCCTGCTTCCCTCAACAGGCAGGCCCCAACGTGCGCCAGCTGTGGGGACCCCCACGACAGACGGACATGCCGCTTCCGTGATGCCATCTGCCGCGCCTGCGGGAAAGCAGGACATCTCGCCCGGGCCTGCCGCCTGAGGAACAGCCATCGTGCCCCAGCAGCGAACTTCGAAGAAGTGGGTAGTGTCGTTCCCACGGCCACGGTAATGAACTTGCCTCAGCCCATCCCGGGCGCAATTTCCGTGTCTCTCCGAATAGAGGGAGTTCCTTGCTCCATGGAACTGGACTCAGGGTCAGCATATTCAATTGTGTCCGCAGCTACGTTCCGCCGCCTCTGCTCGAAGGGGGCACGCTGGCTGCGGCTGCCGGCTGGGTTGGTCCTCCGGGACTTCCAGAAAAACCCAGTGGCTATTAAGGGGCTAGCCAGGGTCCGGGTCCAGTACCATGCCTTTAATGGCCTGCTGGACCTTCTCGTGGTGGAGCGCAATCTAACCAGTCTCCTAGGTCGCGCCTGGTTCAAGCCGCTCGGAGTGCAGTGGACCGGAATACACCGCATGGGCTCTACTGACTTCTCATCCATCTGCGAGGAATTTCCCGCCGTTTTCGATGGCTCATTGGGCTGCTACAAAGGACCCCCGGTTTCCTTCGACCTGGACCCGGCAGTCCGGCCCATCCGCGTGGCCGTCCGCCGGCCACCACTCGCCTTCCAGCCCAAAGTGGAGGCAGAGTTGGAAAAGCTCGTGGCACAAGGGGTGCTCGAGCCGGTCTCCCACGCCAAGTGGGAGACTCCCATTGTGACCCCCCTCAAAGCTAACGGGGAAGTCCGCATCTGCGCGGATTACAAATGTACAATTAATAAGGCATTACAGGACCACGCGTACCCGGTACCGGTGGTCAGCCATGTTCTGGCCTCCCTCGCGGGTGCCAAAATATTTGGAAAATTAGACTTGGCCCAAGCCTATCAGCAGCTTCCCGTAGACGAAGCAACGGCCGAGGCACAAACGATTGTGACTCACAAGGGAGCGTTCAAGGTAAAACGCCTCCAATTTGGGGTCAGCGTAGCACCCGGAATCTTTCAAAATCTAATGGATTCTCTCCTAAAAGATGTTCCAGGAGTGAAGCCGTTCTTCGACGACGTCCTCATCGCCGCCCCGGACGCCGACACGTTCGCAGCTCGCCTCCGGATGGTGCTGCAAAGGTTCCAGGACGCGGGTCTCAAGGTTCGAAAAGACAAGTGCACCCTGGGAGTCTCCTCAGTGACCTTCTTGGGGTTCCAAGTCACCGCAGACGGCATTCACCCTACAAAGGAGAAGGTAGTGGCAATTACAGGTGCACCCCGCCCGTCCTCAAAGGCGGAACTCCAGGCGTTCTTGGGACTTGTGAACTTCTACCACGCCTTCCTTCCGCACAAGGCGGCAGTCGCTGAACCCCTGCATCGTCTCCTGGACAAGGGAGCGGCTTGGGCCTGGGGTCCCAAGCATGATGCAGCCTTCCGGGCCGTCAAAGACTTATTAATTTCAAATGCGGTCTTAGCGCATTTCGATGAGAGGCTCCCTGTCATCCTGGCCTGCGACGCATCCCCCTACGGCGTTGGGGCGGTCTTGGGACACCGGCTACCCAACGGAAAGGAGGTACCGGTTGCCTACTACTCCAGGACCCTGTCGTCGGCAGAACGGAACTACGCCCAGATCGACAAGGAGGCCCTAGCAATCGTAGCTGGCGTCAGGAAATTTCACGACTATCTCTATGGACGGTCGTTCACCGTGGCCACAGATCACAAGCCGCTGCTGGGTCTCCTTGCCCCCCACAGGCAGACCCCTCACATGCGGTCCCCGCGGGTCCTGCGGTGGTCAATTTTTTTGTCAGGCTACTCCTACGAATTGGTACATCGCCCGGGGAAGGCGATGGGTCATGCAGACGCCCTCAGCCGTCTTCCCCTCCCGTCCTGCGACCCTGATCCGGCTCCCGCTTTCCACGTCGCGCTCCTAGAGGATCTACCGGAGCGCCCCGTACAGGTATCAGATGTGGCCCGTCGCACGCGGCGGGACCGCATCCTTTCCCGTGTCTCGGACTGGGTGGGAAGGGGGTGGCCGGAAAAACCGGGACCAGATTTTGCCGCTTTCACGGCACGCAGGCACGAACTATCGGCCCACAAGGGATGCCTGCTATGGGGATCTCGAGTGGTGATCCCCGGGCCCCTGCGGCCCCGAGTGCTAGAGGCCCTCCACGAGGCTCACCCGGGAATTGTGCGCATGAAAGCTCTGGCCCGGAGTTACGTATGGTGGCCAGGCCTGGACAAAGACATTGAGGGGCGGGTCCAGAAGTGTACCAAATGCCAGGAGTCACGGCCAGATCCACCACACGCTCCTGTCCGATCCTGGGAATCTACTAACAAGCCCTGGTCCCGCCTGCACCTAGACTTCGCGGGACCGGTCCAGGGCCGGTTGTTTCTTATCGTTGTTGACAGCTACAGCAAGTGGCTTGAGGTAGTGCCGGTAGCTTCGACCTCCACCAACGCTGCCTTAAGAAGTCTCTGGCCGATCTTCGCGACACACGGAATGCCAGAAACTCTCGTGACCGACAACGGGACCGCCTTCACCTCCGGCGAGTTTCAACGGTTTGTGGAAGCCTGCGGTCTGCGCCACATCCGCTCCGCTCCGTTCCACCCCGCAACCAATGGCCAGGCCGAGCGCATGGTGAGGACAACGAAGGACGCGTTAAAGAAGATGGAGCATGGCGACTGGGAAGAGCAGCTGTACAAGTTCCTGTTCTGCCAACGGAACACACCCCACTCAGGGACCGGGCGCCGGCCAGCCGAACTTCTGATGGGAAGACGACTGGGAACCGTCTTGGACCGCCTACATCCCGACCGAGCAATCGAGGGGAACCCGACAACGGAGGACCGGCCAGCTGCCCGAGGATTTGCTCCCGAAGACCCCGTATATGCAAAGAACTTCGCGCGGGGTCCAACATGGCTCCCCGCGAGGATCGTCCGAGTCACAGGGCCTTATTCCTATGAGGTCCTTACGGAAGATGGCGTAGTCTGGAAACGGCACATTGACCAGATTCGACGCCGTATCCAGAACCACGATGATACCCAGGCCCCCGAACTCCCTGCACCAACAGACCGTGACATCGACACGACTCCAGAAGCAGCGCCAGACCCTGATCCGGAGACTGCGGAGATGCCGCTCCTGCCCGCGGACGAAGCAGTCGCACCATCCACACCTGAACAACCCCCGAGCAGACAGGCCCCGCCAGCAGAACAACTACCCACACCGCAACCTGCCGACACTAGCAACACGCCCCGCCTTACAACCCCCCGGCGCTCTGGACGTGAGCGCAGACGCCCGGACTATCTCAAAGACTATGTGTGCAGAGGGGTTCTGGACTATGGGGGGAGGGGTGTTATGTATTGACCATGCGGTCGCCATGTGCTCTCTTCATTGTGACCGCATGGCCAGAGCACATGGCCAGAGCATGGCCAGAGCACATGGCCAGGAAACTACCTGAGCTTCAGCCAGGTAGAACAAAGGCCAGGTGGATTCAAACCGGCCACCAATCCTGTACCTAGGTTTCTCCCAGGGAACCTATGAAATGTAAATAGACTTCTAATAGCCTATCAGGCCAGTTGGGTGAGGTCAGGGGATTGTCCCTGACCAGCATAAAAGGAGGGCTTGGAGCCCTGGGTTGTATGCTTCATCCGGACCAGCAATAAAGATCTAGCTGTTTCACTATTCCATGGACTCCCGACTCCAATACTTATCAAGTTCCAAGTAAGTAACCCTGTTTTCATTATCAATCTTTTGTGCAGTCCCACATGGGGATTCTAAGAAGCTCTAAGGAGGTGGGAACATGCTCATCTTATTTAATCAGAGAATGGAGAACAGCCTTTCCAAACTTCAATTCCCTTCTGGCTGTGATGTCCAGAGCATAATGCCATATGAAGGTATCAGAAGAAGTCCATGTGGCAGCTCTGCAGAACTCCTCCAAAGGGACACCACCCCAAAATGCCGTTGAAGATGCCACAGCTCTAGTGGAGTGAGCCCGAACCTCCAGAGGAGAAGTCATAACAATACTTGATAGTCTGCACCAACCACCGGGAGAGAGTCTGTGGGGCAGCTCATTTCCCACCCTCATACCTGCAAAATATATAAACAGGGAGCTCTCCCTACGGTACTCGGCAATCTGCCTCAAATAAAAAAGCAGGGCCCTCCTAACGTTCAGTGAATGGAGTTCCTGCGAGGGCTGCCAAATCCTACCTCAGGAAGCAGCGGGGGGGGGGGGGGGGCTCCTCTGGTGAGCATGCAAAGCACACCCAGAAGTGACGTCATCTTGCCAGGCACCTTGGGGGTGGGACCTCAGTAATTCAAGGGGGAACCATAGAGTTTTCCCTTGAATTACAGAGAGCCCCCCCCCCCCCGAAACGTGCCCGACGCGATGAGGTCACCTCCAGGTGACGTCATTGCACCGGGCACGTTTCCTCTGGCCGGCAATTTGGGGGTGAAGTTCCCCCCGGCAGCCCAATCCTGGCGGGCAGGCGACGGGGCTGCTGGAGTGGGGTTTCCCTGCCCCCTGGGGTGACTTGGCAACCCTGGTTCCTGCTCAGCTTCAGAAATGGGATTTGGGAAGAAAACGGGTAATACAATGTCTTGGGGCAAATGAAATATTGAAACAACCTTAGGGCAAAAATTCAGGCTGAAGGACTACCCATCCCAGGAAAAACTTCAAAAACAGCTCAAAGGGCGGCTAACTCTTTAACTCATCTGTCCAAGGTGATGGCCCCCCAAAAGCAAACCTTCATTGATAAGAGGACTCAAGGACATTGGTGAGAGGCTCGAAAGGCTTCTGCATCAAACCAGTTAGAACTAAGGAGAGAGACCACTGGGGAATAATAGGGTCTCTCAGAGGGCACAAGTTTGCCAACCCTTTCAGAAGGCGTTTTGTCAAAGAAAGGGGGAAAAGGGAAGAACCCTCCCAGTTTTTGTGGAGGGAGGAAATGGCAGCAAGTGGCACCTTGAGGGAAGAGAAACCTAAACCCGTGTTCTTTAGAGCTATTATGCAATCAAAAACTTCAATGAGAGGTGCTTTATGGGGATGGACCCACTGTTCTCTATACCACAAGGAAAAATGGTTCCACTTAAAAGCATAAGAGTGCCTAGTGAATAGCTTGTGAGAGTTCAGAAGGACCTCAGACACTTCTTGGGAAAACTTCATCTGTGCTCCCCAATTAGCCAGGCTGTCAGATGGAGTCTGTGGAGGTTGTGGTGGAAGGCTCCATTGAGAGTTATCAAGTATCGTGCTTTGGGCATCCCTGGGGTAGGTCCATAAGGGGACAGAACCACACTTGCTGGGGTCAGAAGGGTGCTACTAAAATTAATTTCACTCATTCTCGCCTGGCCTTCACTAGCACTCTGACAATGAGGGGAAGAGGAGGGAAAGCACAGAGGAGTCCCCTTGTCCAGGAGATCTGGAGAGCATCGTCCAGGGATCCCCTCCCACAGCCCACCCGGGAACAAAACCTTCTACTTTGGAGTTCTGCTGAGTGGTGAACAAATTGAGTTCTGGTGTCCCCCAGGTTTAGAAGATGGGAAGGAGACAACCCACAGTCAGGGACCATTTGTGGGATGAGGTTCTCATCCTGCTGAGTCTGTCCGCCTGTACATTCAGGATGCCAAAGATATGGATGGCACATATGGTGGAGTTCATATCCAACACTAAATTCCAGACTATGGTGCAAAGATTGTATGATCCCATGCCGCCCTCCTTGTTGACACAGAACATGAACAATGCTGAGGGCAACAGAGTTCACCATGCATCAGAGATCACCCTAGCCCAGGCCTCCACAAAGGGAGCCAATCTATCACCAAAGGTGACTGTATACAGTCATTACACCTTGAGCATTTGGGTGGGATCTCCCCTAGGCATTAGCTGTGCCAGAGGCCTGGACTGGGTTGACCCTTCGTGCTTGTGATACTCCTGCTGAGAACTTTGGAACTTGTAGTGAGGATACTGGGGTCCTTTTCTGCCCACTAGGCAAGGATACATTCTGGCGCCCCCCATGAGGGGCAGGACGGGCTGGTGCCAGAGCCGCAGCGAGTGGGCTGAGGGGGCGAGCTGCAAATGCATGCCGGGGGGGGGGATCGCTCGAGGGGAGGGGGGAGGGAGCCTGTGCCAAGCTGCAAAAGGAGCTCCAAAGAGACCCTGGGGGCAGGGATGGCAGAGGGTGAGTGGCACTTTCCCATCATCCCGGGCTGTTCCCCATGCCTGTCCCCCCTGCCTTCTTCTCTTTCTGTCTGGGGGGCTGCAAAGAGGGGAGTCTCTTGCCAGGAACGGAGCAAGAAGCCAGCAAGGGAGGCTTCCTGAGTGGGGTGAGGAGGGGACGAGTCCAGCCAGAATGGCGTCTTTGTCGAGCTGTTGCCGTAGGCGACAGCCTAAAATTTAACAATAACAGGACGGCCCTGTGGACATTGGCGGGGGGGGGGGGGGGCTTGTTCGAATTAGGTATAACTTAGGAACTGGTGCCAAGGGAGCCAGTTCTGACACAAAGACGTCTATGCTTGAAACCTCCTGATCTCTCAATAAACAAATCACTGCCAAGAGAGTGTTGTTGGGGATGAGTTCTGTTCAAGACCTGACAGCATCTAACTTACAGCCCTCCTTATCTGTAGGGGCAGCATAGTATGCTTGTCTGCCTTTAGGCTGTATCTCCTCAACAACTAGCGAGGATGGTGGAGGATGCATGGAGAAATAATTAAAGGGTTCCTTCTTGACCCAATAAAGTTGCTCTACACATTTGGCACTGGGTTGAATAGAGGTCGGACATTGCCAAACTTGTTGGGTGGTATCATCCAAGCCCTCTAGTACAGGGAAGACAATGGTCCCGGGTGAGTCAGAATACAGTTTGCTCAGGATCTTGTCTCTTGGTTTTTGTCTGTTGGCTGAGATCTCTATCTCAAGGAATTGTGCCATCTGAGACATTTGTTCACCATACATCTTGAAGTCCTCAATTGGGGATGGAGCCAAGGTATCACCCACTTGCTCATCAGGGCTTCAATGAGCCGACCTTCCGAGGCATCAGAATCAGCAGTTGTCTCCACCTGCAGGTCGGTTCTGGGAGACAGAGGATGGACTGATAAGACTGTCGAGAACGGATGGTAAGGCCAGTCATCATAATCAAAACTGGCTGGGCCAGAATGGCCATGGTAACCCCAGTCTCATTCAGCAAGATAGTGCGGGGACATTGGGTGTGGAAGAGGCCAAGGAGCAAACTGTTCAGTGTTGCCAGATGCAACCAGTTGGACAGATGGTAGCTTGTGATCGAGTTTGCCTTTGAACAATGATATTGGAGAAGTTGGAGTTGGAGGTCAAGTTGGATTTGGTTTGGAGGGAACTGGTTCTGGGTTTGGAGCCTTTGGAGCACCGGTCTGTTTGGTCTTGTCCTTTTCCTTTCTTGGCCGTGTTGGCCAGGGGTTCGAATGCAGCTCTTTTATGGGATGGTGAAGCCGAGCTAGCCTGAGCCAACTTTGGAGCTGAGGGGCGGAGCCGAATGGGATGAACCCAATTGTTCACTGGGGTTGTCCTTGGTCTTTGTGGCGGCAGGACTGGAGGCTTTAAGAGCCTTTTCCCAGAGAGCAGCTTTTAACTTGAGTGCTGTCTCGCAGCGAGCCTTGGAGGTGAACTTTAAACAGGCCTTGCATGACAATGTTGAATGGCCCTCTCCAAGGCAGAAAAGACACAAATCATGGTCATCAGTTTGTGTCATTTTTGCACCACAGCGGGTGCACTTTTTGAATAAAGCCTTTTGAGCCATGAGGATCAGAAGGCAAACCATTATACTGGATCCAGCTGTAGGAATGCAGGAGGCAAAGAAAACACGACCTACTTCCTCAGCGGCAGAAAAGGCACTGAGGGTGACACTGTGCATGGGAGCACGTGGCTCTGGGCAGAGTCAAGCTTTCAGCTTCTGTGCACAGCACCCTCTGGAGGCTTAGAGCTGTATACTTACTGATCGGCAGGCCTGCGTATGCACAGTCCCCATGTGGGACTGCACAAAAGATCAACTATGAACAAAGTTTTACTGAGTGGTTTAACTGACCATCTTCAGGATGTTGTGGTTAGAAAAAAAATGTGGATGCTTCACAGGATTTATCTAGTGGAGTTCCACAGGCTGCTCTGTAGTCACACAGTTTTTTCAACACTTAAGGGAAAACTTTTAAATGGAATTCTCCATAGCTGTGGAGCTGGGTGTTTCAGTATGCTAATGGATTCCCAGCTACATATTATTTAAGACTCCAGAAGCCGCCATCTCTGTTCTGGGCCAAAGGCCGCCTGCCATTGTCAACAGGATGAAGGGGGATCCAGATAAGATGGAAGGGGTGCTTTTCCAGCTTTAGAATCCTGTGATTCTTTAGCCCTCTAGCAGAATATCTTTCAGTGATCCCATGTTGCTCAATGGCAAATATTAGCTAGCATCAAGACAAAACGGCTAGGGACAAAAGGTGTCTTCCAAACAATCTTTGTGCATCCTGGAGAAGGATGCTGTGACACGTTTTTGAGCAAGAGTCCCCAGCCTGTGGGCACTTTTAAATTCTAACACAGGGAGGTGGCCACAGCCACAAAATAGCTGCTATGGGAAGCAGAACCAGCCATGTAAGGACTACCATGGAAGGTGGAGCCACATGCATACAAACACAGAGTAAGACCAGATGCAGGGGGTAAGAGGAGTGATTTTTAAGAATATACTGAGAAAGAGGGGAGAGAGAGAGGAGAAAACCAACACTCTGGTGGCAGCTGCCACCAAAACAATGTTTTTTTTAATCTGCACAGGCAATCAAATCTCCAGTTTCCAATCAGAAACCCTGCTGGGCAAGAGCTCCACTTCTCCCCACCCAGCTTCCTAAAAATACTTGGCAGGTGCCAGGAGAAGTGTTGGCACCATGCTGGAGACCCTTGTTCTAGAGTACATGGTCCATTTTTGCCAGCTACTAGCCAGGCTTGCTGAGCCTCCGTCTTGCATTATGTGGCTACACCTTAGCGCACACCCCATACCCTGCAGTGGGAAAGCAAGTCAGTTATGACCTTCTGATTGAGAAATTCCTGATAAGCTTCCAGGAAGCCCCTATTTCCTGGAACAAAGTCTGCAGACAATTCCTCACTTTCAAGGCCTGCATACAAGACAAGACTTGTTTGGTCTCTATGTCACCTCCCACATTAGTTTGGCCTTAGAGCTCCTGCACAAAAATTGCCTTCCACGTTCAATGCAACATCAGGGAAGATCCTGTGCAAATCTTTCTACTGTGCATTCAGAGCAAGCCCCGATGTGGCTGCGGTTTGGTCAACGGACAGCAGAACTGTGTGACTCTTTGTGTCAACCATATCAGAGTCATAATTAAAATGCTGTCCTAGGTATATAAAAACAATGCTGTCTCAAAGAACCCTCACTGAGGTTCTCTGGCACGGAGAGTTCCTGAAACACATGTTGGTGGGTGCAGCTGTAGGTAGCCACAAAATCATCATCTCTGGTCTGCCACAAGCTGAGAGTGTGGGCGTTTTGTGTGTTGGTCCCTTCTTGGTGGTCCGTCACACAGGACAACATATGTCTACAAAATTCAAGTAGGACACACTAGGACACAAACAAAACTATTACTATTTGAAGGAGCTGAAAGAGGAGGTGACAGAGGAGCACCTGGAGGAACAAATCATTCTCCACTGGAACCAAGGTGAAGGTGGCCTGCTGGATGTACCTGCCACCTCTTTGACCCCACAGCAACAAGCAGACCTGTGGGAGCTGTCAGAGCAACACTGGAAGCTATTTTCATCCCTGGCAGGGCACACACACCTATGAGAGCATGCCATCAACACTGAACAGAGGAAAACTGTCCCGGAACGTCTGAGATCCTTGCCCAGGACAGCATGGGAACCCTTTAAAAAGAAGATAGCAGCTATGTTGCAAGCAGGCATCACAGAACCATCTAACGGCCCCCATGGTCTTAGTGGCCAAGCCAGACGATACAAGACATATGTGCTTGGACTTTTGTTTTAATGCCTCCCCTATGCCCAGAGTTCTGCAGTTGTTAGAGCAGCTCAGGGAGGCCCAGTTCTCAACCAACCTTGATATGACCAGGGGGTGTCAGCAGATACCTCTCCGGGTGCAGGAACAGGAGAAGGCTGCTTCTGGAACACTGTGGAGGCATCACCATTTCACCCCCATGCCTTTGGGGCTCCACCAGGAGATCCCCACGTTTCAGCAGCTGGTGGATCATCTGCTGGTCCCTGTCAACAGTATGCAGCAGTTCACATTGATGATGTGGTTGTCTCTAGCAGGTCATGGCCCAACCATCTATGGTGTTTGCAGAAGGTCTTCCAGACCATTGAGCAGGCTGGCCTGCGCCTGGATGCCCGCAAGGGTGTCGTAGCCAGTGTCAGGATCCCCAGTCAAGTTATTCTCCACACACTTTCAAAATAAAAAAGTTATGCTTTATTGAAGAAGTAAGGCTAAGGGTACCAAATCCTTTGTTAGGACTGGGGGGCAAAGTGGGAAACACAGTACATAGATCAGCCCATGGAATTCACACACGCACTCACGTCACCTCTGCTCCTTGGCTTTTCTATGGCAACATGATATGTGATGCCCTATCAGCCCTAGACTAGCACCTAGTTCGCCAAGGACGAATCTCACGGGAACTTTTTGGGGTACGCTTGAGGAAGAGTTGCAAAGCTGGCTACTCCCATGCGCTCTCAAAACATACTCCCCCCCCCCCCCACACACACTTAGGAATGCATTCATGACAAGTGAGGGAAAGGAGATGAAGGACAGACAATCGGAATCTAAAGTTACTGTGACCGAGCTTGACACGTGGCTTGTAAGTCCAGCACCTGGGACACACCGGGGGGGGGGCAGGGGGGGGAGGTCTGGCCTGTACATAAAAAGGTATATTTTCTACAGCTCCTGCCAGTGCCGTACACTAAAAAGCAAGTCTGTCAACTATTAGGGTTCCCTGGGTACTATGGTTGTTCTATATCCCGTTTTGCTACAGCACCTGTCGGATTGGCTGAAAAATGGAGTCAAGGAAACATTACTGTGGAGCCCGGAGTGTCAGGAGCGCCTCGACACCTTGCTCTGGATCCTCTCGAAGTCCCCAGTTGTTCCAGGCCCCAGATTTCTCCAGGCCTTTCCATCTGCACACAGATGTCCCGGAGGTGGGGATCTGGCTCCAGAGTAAGGGGGCACAGAGTACCCAATTACGCTCCTCAGTGGGAAGTTGTTTCCTAGGGATCAGGCGTACTCCACCCTTAAGGAACAAGCTTTGGCCATAAAGTGGGCAGGGACACCACTCTGAAATTGTTTATTGTGCAACCTGTTT
Source organism: Lepidodactylus listeri (assembly GCA_029233225.1). NCBI lineage: Eukaryota > Metazoa > Chordata > Lepidosauria > Squamata > Gekkonidae > Lepidodactylus > Lepidodactylus listeri. The sequence continues at coordinate 72,197,896 of JARCFY010000013.1, forward strand.
GTTCTCGTAACAGACCCGGCAGCTCTCCAGTGGACGCAGGAAGGAACAGGGCGATCAGAATGAGTGAGCGCAGAGGTGGCTGTTAGCCCTGCAACCATAGTCCTTTGAAGTGTCACATCCAGCGGGGCAGCACCATGCAAATGCAGATTTTTTTTTTTCTTGTTGGCATCCTCAGGAGGGGAGGGATATCACTGGACTGAAGGGCCAAGGAGTGTGGCTGGAGGCAGCTGAGCAGCCGAGTGGCAGGCAAGAGCCTCCAACAGCCCGGTTGGGCTGGAAGTGGCATTCCAACACCGCTGGGAGGACAGGGGCCGGAGTGAGCAGCCAGGAGATTGAAAGGGCCTGGGGGGAGGGGGGGGAGCCGCAAGGAGGGTGCTGCAGCGGGGAAGGCTCAGTGGCAGCTAGAGACAGCGGCAGCCTGGAGCCCCTGTGTGACAGCCAGCAAAAGTCTGGGGGTGGAGCGGACGCTTGGGAGACTGGGGAGACTGTGGCCGGGGGCAGGCTGCAGCAGCCAGGAGCGTGCTCGCAACACCCAGCAGTGGCCCGAGGGACTGGGCAGGGGTTCAGCTTGTGGGAGAGGAACTGTACGGGAACAGCACTTGTATTTATATTTATTTATTTATTTTACCACATTTCTACCCCACCCTCCCTGCAAGTGGGCTCAGGGCTGCTTACAAAAATCGGTACAGTGTACCTGGTCAGCATAAAACATTTAAATAGTTTAAAACGGTAAAAACAATCAAACAAATTAAAGTGCTCGCAGTACTATACAGTTCATTCATTACAAAAGATAGCGTGCTCTAGGATCATATATCAGAATGTGCACTTCCGCGATCTTTGGGGATCTTCCGGCGGAGATATGGCTCTGTCTCCACGTGCCAAGGCTGTCTCCACCACCAGGGCCAGCCCTCTACAACAGTTGTTCAAGTGGTGGTAGTAGATGGTAACAGTAGGCGGCTCCTAGTCAAAGGCCTGGTGGAAGAGCTCCATCTTACAGGCCCTGCGGAACTATAAAAGGTCCCACAGGGCCCTGATCTCTTCTGGGAGCTCATTCCACCAGTAGGGAGCCACCACTGAAAAGGCCCTGGCCCTGGTGGCCGCGAGCCTGGCATCCCTGGGACAAGGGATCGTTAATCGGTGTTGTTATCCCGATCATAGTGCTCGCTGGGGTCTATATGGGGAAAGGCGGTCCCTTGGAGGCTTAAAGTTGAGAGCCAGTTTGGTGTGGTGGTTAAGTGCGTGGACTCTAATCTAGGAGAACTGGGTTTGATTCCCCACTCCTCCACTTGCACCTGGCTGGATGACCTTGGGCAAGCCATAGCTCTCTGTACCAGCTGTTCCCTCAAGGACAGTTGTCTCAGAGCTCTCTCAGCCCCACCTACCTCACAGGGTGTCTGTTGTGGGGAGGGGGAGGGAAAGGAGTCTGTAAACTGCTCTGAGACTCTTAAGTGAGTGAAGGGCGGGGTATAAATCCAATCTCTTCTCTCTTCTAAAGGGGAGTTGCCAAGGGGGAATCAGGGGAGGGCAACCCCTCCTGGAGCAAGTGGGGGATCTTCCGGTTGGAGGCCTAAAGTTCACAAGATTCTGCGTTTCTAAGTTCGAGAAGCAGCTCACAATGCATAGGGATGTTCATAACACAGACATAAAAACACACCATCAGCAAAAAAATTAACATCCCTCCCCAAAGAAATAAACCTTATTTGTTTGATCTTTGTAGTGCTGTAGCATAGTAAAGAAACTAACTGAGGCTGAGGACAAGGAGTGGAAAGACAGTAGAAAGACAGACCAGAAATATTCTGTTCCATCAATCTCAGTTGCTTCCTCTGACAGACAAATCAATCTCCGTCTGGGACAAAGTCTCGTGCAAGCCTCAAAGGCCTGCTTCCCTGCACCGAGTCAGGGTCTAATGGTCCATCTTGCCCAGGATGGTCACAACTGTCTTCTTGAAAGTTTCAAGGGGACTTCTGGGGGCTGATCCAGGGCTCCAAAGCTCACACTTCCAGGCTTGGGGGCCTGCCATGGACTTCACAACCCCCAGCTTCTGTCATCTCGGGCAAGCAACAGCAGCCTCTCCTGGGCTTACTCAGGTGGCTGCTGATCGGAGCTCTGCTTGGCAGGCATGGGGCTAGCCTAACACTAGTGCAAACTCTCGCCCTGCTTCATTTTCTACCACTCTCTTCCAAATTCTTTGAAAAACCAGGAAGAGAAGTCAATTACCCTGAATGCATGCTGCTATTCTGGTCACAAAACACGGGATTGCTTTGCACAGACTAGACCTATCCCTGGATATTATTAATTGCGGGAAGGCCCAATTGCAGAGTGCAGAAACCCCACCCCCAGAGGCACTCCAGCTAGGAGATGGAAAGCAAGAAGCTCTTCGAAGCAGTTTGTTCAAATGGCCCCTGATGCAGAACTGGACAGCGACAGAAACTACAGGGGTAGCAGAGAACAACATGAAATAAATGACAGGCTGGCCAGCAGACTCTTTTAGCAGGGCTGAAGAATCTGCCTGTGCTGGCTTTGGAACCAGCCTGCATTTAAGCCCTCCCTCCCAATAGCCTTGGAAGATCCTTAAATTCAACTGCCTGATGAGCATGGAAGGAAAAAAGACATATGTATGACCAAGAGTTCTCCTGAACAAACCACGATTGCTTTTCTGAAAAACCAGAAGGCCACATTCACTGCATCAGCACCATCAGGAGAGCTGCTCTGCATCATGGTGTACAAAATATGGGAAACAGTCCAGAAACACCGGAAGCAAAGCCCCATCCAGGCAGGACAGCAGTTCAGCACACCTCCCCATCCTGTCTCCTCCCCCACTCAGAAGAAGGCAGGAGGAGGGAATAGTGTGGAGCCAATCACAGGCCTTGCCAATGTCCCAATTCCCTTTTAGCAGGGGGTTTCATCTCTGGGAAATTCTAGTCCGGGCTTTGCCCCAGGGGGCAATTCTGAGCCTGCATATTTGACTTGAGTTACCATTTTCCAGCTTTGAGCGCCCAGCTCACGGGGCATGACCCCAATGAACATCCCTGACCCCTAAGGTGGCACTCAGCATCTTCTTCAACCATGGTTTAAAAAGTGGGCAAAAGCCCAACCTACCTAATCTTCTTCCTCCTTTGTGGTATAGAGGATCAAAACCAGGGCTCATTCCGTAACAGGAGCTCCTTTGCATATTAGGCCACACACCCCTGATGTAGCCAATCCTCCAAGAGCTTGCAGTAGCCCCTGGAAGAAGAGCCCTGTAAGCTCTTGGAGGATTGGCTACATCAGGGGTGTGTGGCCTAATATGCACAGGAGCTCCTGCTTCAAAATGAGCCCTGATCAAAACCAAGGTCAATGTGGCTCCAACACCACTCAGAAGAGGTGGCGGTGGCCCAGTTAAAATGGTCTACCCACGGAGGCGCACAAATCCTACTTCCAGAACATTTTAGGGGATGTCAGGATTCCAAATATGAGTTCTGTTGCAGTTGTAGAATAAGCATGGAATTTGAAGCTCCTTGAAGCTATGGACAAGGTTGCCCCTCAATGACTTCTCCTGTCCTTGAGATGAAACCCTGGTTTGCCATAGAGCTGGGTGATCTGAAAAGGTCTGGGAGACATCTAGAATGGGGCTGGCAGAGAACTTGTACTGACTATGACAGATCACATAATAGAGCTCACCGAAAGACATATGAAGTGATGGTGGCGGCAGCTAAGAAATGTTACTTCTTTGCTACTACTGCATCAGCCTAGCTCATGACCATCCCAGTTGTTTAAGGTAACATGGCACCTGCTGATTCCTAAAACTGAGCATTCATTCTGTTTGGACCAAACAATTAGTTGTGATACTTTTGCAGTTTTTTTCCTGATAAGATATTAAGAATATGCTCTGATTTAGATGCCGACTGTAACATAGATCCACCAGAAGAACTGCCTAATAAGATGCCTGTTCTATTTATGGACCACTCTGACCCAGTTTCCATGATGGAGATGGACACGCTCCAGGGACCTGGGGAGACCGTCTCTCGTGCCCCCTTGACCCTTGCTCATCCTGGCTTCTAAACTCATGTAAAGATCACACCAGGGAATCCTCAGTATCTATTAGAAGTCATTCACTAACTGAGGCGATTTCTCTTGACTACTCAAAGAGGCAGTTGGTTATCTGTCAGCTAATAAAAATCCCTAACCCCTACAGTAAAATGATGCAGCCAATTATCACCCTATCTCTAATCTGCCCTTCCTAGGCAAATGACTGAGAAAGCAGTAGCAGACCAACTCCAGGTCTTCTTGGATAACTCAGTTGCTCCAATCCAGGGAGAGAAGGCCGTTTAAACTGCCTCCCCTCCTCAGGTTCCCCAGGCGCCCTGCAGTTGCGGGGTACCTGCAGAAGCTGATCTAGAAACTGCCTTCCTTCCCTCGGATTCCCCATGCACCCTGCAAGCTGCGAGGCACCTGGGGAAGCCAATCCTGAGAGGGAGCTGCACCGTCAGGGGTGTGGCCTAATATGCTAATGAGTTTCTGCTGTTGGGTGTGGTCTGCTATGCTAATGAGTTCCTGCTAGAACCTTTATAGTCTGGTTTCAGACTGGACTATGGGTTCGAGACAGCTCTGCTGGCTTTAGTTAAGGGCCTCTGTCTAAATAGAGAGAAAGGCCAGACCTCCTTGTTGCACCTGCTGGATTTATCTGCTGCCTCTGAGACAGTGGACTAGGCCATCTTGCTGAGGCACCTGGAGGCAGAATGGGTTGGGCACTGGACTGGCTCAAATCATTCCTCACAAAACAGACCTAAAGAATTGACACTGAAGAGCAGTTATCATCAGCGTGGTGTCAGCCAATGCTGCCATCTCCTGGGAGGGAGGTGGTTTCCTCCACCCGACCCCCACCTTTGGAATCTGCTCCCTGTTCTCAGACTCCCCACTTCGCCTCACTGCTCGCTTATCGCTTCCTACGCTTCCCTGATGTTGGGAGCCTAGCTCCCAGCCGCGTCTTCCCCTCAGGTGCAAACTGTAACTTTCCCCCGCTTTTAGCATGGGAACGAAAAGCCGGAAACTTTTGGCGCTGATTTTATATCTCCAGGATTGGTGAGGCATTGCTGAACTGTCTCTTTGAATACTGTATATCAATCCTAATTGTATGCTAACCAGACATTACTAACACAAGAAGTGCAAGTGACTATCAGGAGCTGCAATAGCAATAAAGGACTTTCTGTTTAAGAACACCTGTTGCCGAATACATCCTTGGGGTACACTCTCACAGAGTGTTAGTAATCTTCCACTAACCCGGGACCCCGACCCCTTACCCTACCATGGATGATGGTAGCGAGGTCCCCCCTGCATCCTCCGGGTCAGAGATGCCGGCTTCTACCAGCAAGGAGCCGATCTGGATCCCAACTACAAGTTGGGTCAACCCAAGATGTACTCGCCGTGATGGCTCGTTCTCTTGGGCCCAGTTCGGCATCCAGATGGTTGAAACCTGGTCACCCCAAAGGGAATCGGGGATGACTCTGGCAGTTGGAGCCAGTGTGGCTGTGCGCCCAAGGGACTCTAACCAATATGCTGAGCTGTGGGCCCAGATGGATCGACGGTTCGATACCATGCATCAGATGCTACAGCACGAGGTGACGGAGATCATCACAGATCTGCCTGCTGTTATCGCCCAGGTCTTCTGTAATGTCCAGGGGCAAGGCGGGGCCAATGGAGGAGCTGGAGCTGGAGCGGGAGCTGGAGGAGGTACCCCAGCACAGCAACCTCAACAACTGCCGGCCGGTCCACCTGCAGCTCCGGGAGCTGGCCCTCTTGTACCAGCGGGACCTAGGCCGGCGCCAGAGCATCACCTGGTCCCCCAGGAGCTGATGGAGGCCACATTTGATGAAAACTTAGCTAAACTGCAGTTCTTTGCCATCGAAGCAGGCCGTTGCCTGCAGAATTGGGGCCACTTGTTTGCCACAGAGCGGGGTCAAGTGGGATATATTTGATCAAGGCTACAGAAGGAGGCAGCAGACTGGTATGTAAGCCTCCATAACCCACCCGGGCCTGAACTTGACACCGTTGAGGAATTTATATGTGCTCTACAACAGCAGTTCGAAGACCCGATGAGTGAGGAGAAGGCGCGCTACAAGATCCGTACCTTGACGCAAGGCAAAGCTTCAGTGCGAGAATACACAGCCACCTTCAAGCATTTTGCAGCTAGAATCTGGGGATGGCCATAGGCTGTCTTTGTTGAGCAGTACAGACAGGGGTTGAAAATGGACTTGTACGGGACTATTTTGTGAAATGTTAACCCCACCACACTGGCAGGGTGGATTAGAGCAGCCGAGGAAGTGGAGGGCCATTTTGATCTCATTCAGATGTGGTCCCCTGCAGCAAGCTCTAAAGGGGCTACCCACCCTAGCACCCCCTACAAACCTAAGCTGAAACCACCCTTGAGGGATATTTGTGATCTCCGAATGAAGAAAGGTTTGTGCATGAGATGTGGGGAATCAGGGCACTACGCATCTTCATGCCCTGCTTCTGCCCCCAAAGCTCTATCATCAACCTCCACTCATACCCCGCGCCCCATGAAGGGTCCTCATGCTCTCAAATCATGAGCTCTGCAGCTGGAGGCCCTCCCAGAAGCCACTACTTTATCCCAGAACCGGATAAAGTAGCCATGCTGGAACCTACCCAGCCATCAGGAAATGACCAGGACCTGTTCTAAGAGGTGCAATGCAGCGGTGAGCTCACCTACCCCCCTTCTTTATATGATTTTGATAGTGATGAACCCCAAGTTAGGCACCCAAGTACGAGTACGAGCCTTGATTGACTCAGGGTGTGCAAGGGATTTAATCAGCCCCATAGTGGTGGATGGGCTGGGGGTGGGTGTTAACTCTTTAGAGGAACCCTTGCGGTTCACTCAGATGGATGGATCTGAGATGAAGGAACCTTATGCTTTCGAAACTGAGCCTTTAATCATTGGCACGGGTGACCATTGGGAGGAGAGGGCATTCGTGATTACCCCTCATGCTCAATTTCCCATGGTGTTGGGGAGTCCCTGGCTTGGGTCCCCTGATCCTTATATCAGATGGAGTGAGGGCAGGATTAAGTGGGTCTCCCCGCAGTGTAAGGATCATCAGTGGCAACCCATTTGGGGCCCATCACTGGGTCAAGAACGGGCTTGCCTTGCCCGTGAGGAACTGTTATCGATACCTGCTGCATACCAGGATTTAGCGGAGGTGTTTAGTGAGACTGAGGCAGATGAGTTGCCCCCCCCCCCCCATCGGAATACTGATTGTGCCATTGAACTGTTACTGGGACATAAGTTATCTAAAGGGAAATTGTACTCCATGAGCCCAGTGGAACATGATGAGCTACGCAAGTTTATCAACAAAAACTTAAGAGCGAGATTTCATCAGACCGGCAACTTCCCCCTTCGCTCTCTTCCATAAAAAGAAAGACGGGGGACTTAGACTATGTACTGATTATTGGAGCTTGAATGCCGTGTCTGCCTCAAACGCTTACCCCCTACCCCTCATTAAGGACTTACTCACTGAAGTGTCTAAGGGGAAAATTTTCTCCAAACTCGATCTTCAGGGTGCCTTCTTTTACATGCGTATAAAGGAGGGGGATGAATTTAAGACTGCTTTCAATACCCCCTGGGGCAATTTGAATATCGCATTATGCCATTTGGCCTTCAGGGGGCTCCAGGAGTTTTTATGAACTTAATAAATGAGGTGTTACACAAACACCTTTTTAAGTGGGTCCTATGCTATCTGGATGATATTCTTCTGTACTCTCAGGATGAGGCTTCGCACATTAAACTGGTACAGGAAGTCCTCTCCACCTTAAGGGAGCATAAACTTTTTGCCAAGCTCTCGAAGTGTGGCTTACACAAAACCGAAATTGATTTCCTGGGCTACCGCATTTCACCCCAAGGGTTAGAGATGGACCCATGTAAAATTTTGGCAGTGGTAGACTGGGACACCCCTCGCACCCAGCGGCAACTTCAAAGTTTTTTAGGATTTGCCAATTTTTACCGCTCATTCATCAAAAACTTTGCCAAGTACAGCCTTCCCCTTACTGATCTCTTAAAGACTAAAGGGAAGGGACCTGATTCTGCCAACCCGAACGCTCACTTGATATGGTCCTCTGACAGTCAGAATGTGTTCAACTCCCTAAAGAAGTTGTTCACATCCAAACCTATTCTGGCTCACCCAGATGAAACCAAAAAGTTAATTGTTCAAGTCAACGCCTCGGATGCAGCCATGGGAGGGGTGATCTTACAGAAGGGTCCCAACAGACAGCTGCATCCCTTAGCTTATGTGTCTAAGAAATTCGGGGAAACCGAAAGGAATTGGGCAGTGTGGGATAAAGAAGCTGCTGTGATCCGGTTAGCCCTCACCACCTGGCAGCATTGGCTAGAGGGAGCTAGATTCCTGTTTGAGGTTTGGACTGATCACAAAAACCTCGAAGCCCTCTGCACTCAACGTTCGTTAAATGCTAAACAACTGCGCTGGGCTGACTTCTCCAAATTCAATTTTACTCTCCAACACTTTCCAGGGAAAGCAAACTCCCTGGACGACACCTTATCCCGTCTCCCCCAACATGATTGCAAATGGGACGAGGTTGTTGACTCCATGTTCACTCCAGAGCAGTGGGGGGGGGCAGTGCTCACAAGGAGCCAGTCCAAAAAGTCTGTAATCTCGGAACCTACAGAATGGAACAATAAATGTTCCAACGCCTATTCCAAGGAGGAATTGGCAAAGTTTCAAACCGATAGCTGTCTTAACCAGGGCCCCAATGGTTGCTGGTTTAAAGACCAAAAGCTTGTGGTCCCTCTCGCCCTACGTAAGGAACTCATGCACGCAACTCACGAGTTTAAATTGGTGGGCAACTTTGGCTACCTAAAGAAATTGCATCTACTCCAATGGCAATTTTGGTGGCCCCATATGCAGGGAGATGTGTCTACCTATGTATCCTCCTGCCAAACTTATTTAATGAGTAAAAATGGGGGGTAAACTTCCCTGTCTCCTCCAGCCACCGGAGACCCCAAGCAGACCCTGGGAAACTTTTTCTATGGACTTTATTACTGACCTTCCCCCCAGTAAAGGAAAAACTGTGATCTGGGTTGTTGTGGACACTTTCTCTAAACAGGTGCATTTTGTTCCTTTTAAGCAACTCCCGACGGCTAAGTCATTAGCCAAAAGCTTTTCTTTGTAATGTTATCAAATTGCACTCGATCCCACGTAAGATGATTTCCGACCGTGATCTCAGTTCGTTGCCAACTTCTGATGGGAGCTTTTACAGATTATGGGGGTGGAACTCGCCCTTAGCAGTGCCTTCCACCCAGAGACCGATGGTCAAACGGAACAGGTGAATCAAGTGCTGGAACAGTTCCTGAGATGCTATACAAATTACCAGCAAGATGATTGGGTGGACTTGCTCCCTTTTGCGGAATATAGCTATAACAATGCTGTTCACTCCTTCATGGGTGGTCTTTCCTTTTATGGCAGCCGGGGCTTTGAGGGAATGCCTCTCCCTACTTTGGAACCGGCTACTCCCAGTCCCGGGGGCTTCGTGGACTGGTGGAACTCTTTGCGTGACTCTTGGCCACTCATAGCTGAGATGCTGGAAAAGGCCAAAGCGGACTACAAAAAACACATCGATAGGGGGAGGGCTCTGGTGTGGGATCGCTCCCCTGGGGACAAAAAATATCAAGGGTCTCCAACCCAGCTGAAAACTGGTGTGGAAATATGTAGGTCCTTTCAAAGTGCTAAAGAAACTTAACAATGTGACTTTTGAATTGCAATTGCCTAAATCACTGAAACTTGTTCATCCCGTTTTCCATTACAGTCTCTTAAAAAAGGATCCAGGGTCAAATGCATGGAGACCACAATCTACATCTCCTCTGATGATGATGATGATGATGAATGGTGAACCTCACTATGAGGTTGACCAAATCTTGGACTCTAAAATTAAACGTGGCCGCTTCTTTTATCTGTAAAATGGTGTGATTTCAGTCCTGAAGAAAATGAGTGGGTAGAGTCCACACATGTTAATGCTCCTGCAAAACTTTGTGCCTTACACAACTTGTACCCTTTGAAGCCGGGGGGTGCTATGGGGGGTCTTAGGGAGTGCAGAATGTCAGCCAATGCTGCCATCTCCTGGAAGGGAGATGGTTTCCTCCGCCTGACTCCCACCTTTGGAATGTGCTCACTGTTCTCAGACTCCCCACTTCACCTTGCTGCTCACTTATCGCTTCCTATGCTTCCCTGAACTTGGGCGCCTAGCTCCCAGCTGCATCTTTCCCTCAGGTGCAAACTGTAACTTTCCCCTGCTTTTAGCATGGGAACGAAAAACCGGTAACTTTTGGCGCTGCTTTTATCTCTTCAGGATTGGTGGGGCATTGCTGTAGTGTCTCTTTGAATACTGTATATCAATCCTGATTGTATGCTAACTAGACATTACTAACACAAGAAGTGCAAGTGACTATCAGGAGCTGTAATAGCAATAAAGGACTTTCTGTTTAAGAACACCTGTTGCCAACTACATTCTTGGGGTACACTCTCACATGTGGGACCAATCCTTTGGGGTCCCAGAAGGTGCAATCCTATCCCCCTGAGGCCAAATCATGTGTAGTTTTGGGCAGGGCTCATTTCGTAGCAGGAGCTCCTCTGCATATTAGGCCACATACCCCTGAGGTAGCCAATCCTCCAAGAGCTTACAGTAGCCCCTGTGAGAAGAGCTCTGTAAGCTCTTGGAGGATTGGCTACATTAGGGGTGTGTCGCCTAATATGCAAAGGAGTTCCTGCTAGAAAAAGAGCCCTGGCTGTCATCAATATGCAGACAGTACACAGCTATATATATCTTTACCCAAATCTCCTGGTGATGCAGTAGAGGTCCTAAACCACTGTCTGGCTGCAGTGGTAAATGGCCACGAGTGAAAAAATTGAAACTAAACCGTGGAAAGACAGAAGTAATACTGGTTGAGAGGCAGAGTTCTTGAAGGACATTATGCTCCCCACTTCCAATGGAGTTCAACTGATCCTTTTTTGACTTGGTTAAGAGCACTGGAGTTATACTGGAGCCAGCACTATTACTGGAGAAGCAAGTTAATGCAGTTGCAAAAAAGGCTTTCTTCCAACTCAGCCTAGCTCAGAAAATGGCCCTTTACCTTGAGAAGGCTGATCTGGCTGCCTGGATCCATGCCACAGTAACATCAAGACTATGTCAGTATTTGAGACTCTCAAGTCTTCAGCACAAAGAGATGTCAGATCATAAAGATCTAGAATGACAGTAAACAGGAGTCATGTGACTGGGTCAAGTGGCATTAGACAGGAACATGTACGGGCTTGTTCTCTATCTGTAACAGTGAATAATGTACTCATCATGACTCAGCAACTCACTGATTGGATGATGTATAGCTACCATACTGTATAAATGTGAGCGTGTACAGAGTGTCTTTTCTCTTCTCATGATTCAGTTGTCTGGCGAAGCAGTTTGTTAGTGGATGTCAGAATATCTTATAGCACTATAAATACACTCTGCTGGTGTTAGTGGATGTCAGAATATCTTATAGCACTATAAATACACTCTGCTGGTGTGGTCTTGTGGACTCAAGTCTCATACAGTGGTGCTGTGCGGTCAGGCACGTCACACACACACCGACAGACTAGACTATTGTAATGTGCTGTCCATTGGTTACCCCTTAAAATCAATTCAGAAATTCCAGTTGGTGCATAATGCCATTGTTGGTTATTTCCCCCCCATAATTCTTTATTGTTTTATATTATAAAACACATCCATCACCAACATCATCCCATGCGACCTCCAAGCAGTAGATACATAAATAAAATTCCATACAATATTATATCACAATCAATCCAAGTACAACTCTATTGCTCATTGCTCATTTAAACTTCCATCTCAATCTTATAATCACTTTAACCTCTCAATTTCCTATTAACTGACTAATCATCCCAAATTTTTTAAACTTTCCCAAATACCTCACCATCCTTCTAAACCAGTCCTCCTCCTGTTCATTATCCTTTAACCCATTCATCCTACATATCTTCATCGTAATATACTCTAAAATTATTATACTATTCATTTTGTCCCTCCAGTGATTAATCGTCAGTTCCTCGGCTTCTTTCCAATTCCTTGCTATCACTTGTCTTGCTGCTACTAACATCAAACTTATCCATTTACCTTCCTCTTTTGACCTTAACCCTATACCATCCAGATTAATAAGTACCATTGCTTTAGATATTATTTCCCTTCTTCCCACGATCCCCAACATTTCCATACCAATCTGATCCCAAAACTTTTTTACTAAAGGACAATCCTACCACATATGACTGAATGTTCCCACCTCTCCACATTTCCTCCAACAATTTTTACTCCCAGTTTTTGAAATATAGTACAATTGAACCGGTGTGTAATACCATTTCTGCATCATCTTCAAACCCTGCTCCTGTATTAACCTAGATGTTGTAACAAAGGGAGGTGACCTAAAAATCCTTTCCCACTCTTCATCCACATTTTTTCCTTGAATATCTGTTTACCAATATTATTAATTTCTTCCTCCTTCAACAATGAGGAAATTTGACTTTTTTGCAACCAATTCATCCTATTCAAAATATTATTCTCCTCTTCCATCATCCTTTCTGTTCCCCAGATCTTCTTCAACTCTCTAATCGTAATCTCCTTTAATCTATCTCCTACCTCCTTTGACATTGATCCCCTTAACGGGGTAAATTTATCATAATACCACATTTTGGTAAGAAGTGATATTCCTGGAGCGAGCTTTTTTTTACATTTCTCCCATACCATGCAAGGCCCCAGAAAGGTTGATAATTTATCACCTATCTTCTTCCTCCTTTTTTCCCTATCAAACAAATTTTCCTTTCCTCCTACCACTTCAAATTTTCCTGTTCTATCCAACCAAGATCTTCTCCTGGTTCTCCCTTCAGCCAAAATCATTAGATGTCTTAATTGATATGAATCATAATAAATACTAATATTGGGAATTCCCCATCCCCCATCTTTTATTCCATAATATCTACACCTTCCAGCCGTCCTTGGTTTCTTAGATGCAAAAACAAATCTGTCTATATCTCCTTGCCACCTCTTCAATATATATACTGGTATATGCCAGGGTAATACATAAAAAAGATAAGTCAACCTAGGAACTAAAAATATTTTAACCATTGCATTCCTTGTACTAATTAATTCTTTCCTCCTCCCCCATTCTCCCATTTTGGTTTGTATCCCACTCCAAATTTTTTTATAATTATACTCAAATATTCTTTTATCATTTCTAGGAATATTTACCCCTAAATACTTCACCATTTTGTTTGCCATGGGAATACCCAAGGTTTTAGAAACCACTAATTGTATATTTGGTTTAACACTAAAACACATCATTGAAGATTTTGAAAAATTCACTTTTAACCCTGACACCCCTTCAAATTCCTGTAATATCTTTTTTAATGGTGCCCTAGCAGACTCCAAATCCTTAATTGTCACCATCATGTCATCTGCATACAATGTTAAAAGATTCCCATCTACTTTCCCTATTCCTGGGACTTCAAAGCCTATTATTCCTTTATTCTTTTTTAATTTAAGCCCCAACAGTTCCAATGCTAAAATAAATAACATGGGAGATAGTGGGCATCCCTGTTTCATACCACTCATTACCTGAACATACCCCTCTGCTGATCCACTAACTCCTACCATTGCCTTAGACTTAGTATATATCGCCTCAGTCATATTTTGAAATTTCTCCCCAAATTTATACTTTAGAAATATATTTTTCATATTCGTCCAATCCACCGAATCAAATGCTTTATAAATATCCAACGCCAGGAGCGTAAGAGGCAACTCCCTATTTTTAGCTAAATAAACCATACCCATCACCTTCCTAACCGCCTCTACCAAATACTTCTGAGGCATAAACCCGAATTGATCTTTCCCTATCAATTGTGTTATACATTTTTTTTTTAGTCTCATTGCCATAACCTTTGCAAATATTCGAGAATCCATATTGGTGATAGAAATTGGCCTATATGAATCCCTTAAAGTTTGATCTTTCCCCGATTTTGGAATTAACACCAACCTCGACTCCAACCATGTAGATGGGGTACTAGATCCATCCAAAATTCCCTGAAACAATTCAGACATATGTGGCACCAATATATCCTTAAAGTGCCTATAAAACACCACATTAAACCCATCCAGTCCGGGTGCAGATTGCACGCTCATAGATCCTATTGCCATCTTAACTTCTTCTTCAGTTATATTCTTATCTAGTTCTCTTCTACTTTCCTCACTCAATTCTGGGAATTCTACTCCCTCACAAAAATGTTCTATATCATATTTTTTAATTCCCTTACTTGCATACAATCTATTATAAAAGTTTAAAAAATTCTCCAAAATCTTTTTAGGTTCCATTTCCAACACCCCTTTATCATCCCTAATCACCCTTATATTTTTTTCTTACCTGGAAGTTTCTAATTTTATTTGATAATATTTTCCCTCCTTTCCCTTCCAACTCATAATACTTCTGTTTACTATACCATAATTTCAAGGTAGTCCTATTAACATCTAATACATTCATCTCTTCTCTTTTCCTATTTACTTGTTCCCTATCCTTCTTATTCTTAGATTTCCTAAATTTCTCCTCCAATACTCTAACTTTCTCTTCTATTTCTTTAATCTTCCTATCTTTACCTTTCTTCAACCTCACTAAGTTCTGCATTCACACTCCTCTAATAGTAGCTTTCATTGCTTCCCATGTTGTTGTTAATGAAGTAACTGAATTTCTATTCTCCACAAAATATCTCTCTATTGCTTTTTTAATATTACTCCTGCTTACTTCATCTGCAATTAACCATGGATTAAACTTCCAGAAATAAGGCCTATTAATATGACCTACTTGCAAAAATGCTGAAACAGGAGCATGGTCAGTAATCTTAATCATTCCAATCTCCATATCTTTTACCCAATTCTTAACTTCTTGAGAGATTAAAATACCATCCAATCTTGAATAAGTTCCATGAGCACCAGAATAAAATGAATATGAATCATCATTAGGATACATTTCCATCCAGAGTTCCAATAATCCAAATTTCCCACACATCCTTTTAAATTTCACTACTTTTCCTTTTTTTAAACTACCTTTTTCTCTTGCAAATTAATATTAAAGTCACCACCTATTATCTTCGTGTGAGGCAAGAAATTATCAAGCTTCTGTAAGTACCTATAAAATACATTCAAGCTGATACACATTAGGAAGGTAAACAGAAGCTAAAACCACCGACTCTCCCTCAAGGTGACCTTGAACAAAAATAAACCTTCCATTCTTGTCTCTCAATACTTTATTCTCCACAAAATCAACTTTGGAATTTATTACTATTCCCACCCCTCTACTTTTCGAGGAGCCTGAAGCAATAAATTTCTTTCCTTTCCCAAAGCCAGGAAAGCTCACCTCTCTCTCCCCTCTTATGTAACTCTTGCAAAAAGACCACATCAGCTTTTAATTCATGATTATATCTTCCAACTCTTGCCCGTTTCACTGGATTCCCCAATCCTCTCACATTAAGAGTTGTACATATAATATTTACATTCTTTGCCATTAACTACTGACCATTTCTCTTTCCCACATCTTTTTTGTTCTCTACCAGCCTGGAAATCCAGTCCCCAACATCCCTTAACCCACCCCACCTGTCTGATTATCTACCCAACACCTAACCATCCATTCCAGTTCTACCCAACCAAAAGAAAATTTATATGCCACAACGCTTGGCGGATCTCCTGTATATGAAACTCTTCCCAATATACATTCACACACCTTCATACTCCATTCATAAACCACCAAATCACCCCAGTTACCCCCATCTTCCAGCCATTGCACAATCACACAAATCACACAAAACAAACATACCAACAGCATTCCAATCACCATCCATTCACCCCGCTCTCCCCCTTTCATTCCACCCATCACACCAAACAGCCAACAACCCCTTACATCCATATTGGGTATGTGTGTGTGAAAAAGGCATCACTCCCAATAATTCTAAACAGAAGGCGGTTGATTTTGAGCTATTCCAGTTCCTTTATCTTCCTTCCTTCTTCATTAGTCCTTCATTTCTTAATCATTTCTTAGTCTTGACCCTTTCTCTAAAGTCCCAGGTCTTATCTTCATCCTTTTTTCCCCTTTCTTCTTCTGTTTCTGATTTTTCTCTATCTTCTCTTCCAAGTCACTTTCCTCTTCTGACTCCGAATCATGAAATTGTTTATAATCCTTAGGTAGCTGCAGTCCAACATGTTTGAATAAAGCCACCATTTGCTTCTGGTCTTCTGCAAACAAAGTTTCTCCTTTATGTAACATTCTTAAAGCAAAAGGTGCTATTCTCCAACTATATTTCATTTCCTTCTCCTGCAGCACTCTAGTAAACATTCTTAAGTTCCTCTTCCTTTTAATTGTTTCCTGTGATAGATCATCAAACACCAGCACTTTCTTATCCTCATACAGTAATTTATCAAGACCATCCAAAGCTTTCATGTCTTTGAGCACTTGCTCCTTTAATGCATATTTTCCAAAGCACATTACCACATCTCTAGGCCTAATCCACTCGGCTGTCTGCTTCCCCACCCGATGAATACGATCAAAAACATCCTTTGAAATTCCTAAATCCGGGAGCAGTTTAGCCATCCATTCAATCACCTTCTCCATCTCCTCTGTTTCTGGAATATTTTTCAGCCGTAAATTTGACCTCCTGGCCCGGTTTTCCAGGTCCATTAATTTATCTTTAATATATTTATTTTGCTTTTTCAAATGCCTGGACTGTTTTTGTAACATATTAATTTCCTTCTCATTTGCCTGAGCCATTTCCCATGCACAGTTCACAGTCTCTGCCATATCTTCAACGACAACTGCTAATTTAGATATTTTTTCATCCACTATTTTTGTTACAGCTTTAGTAATGCTATGTTTTGCCCCTTTTACAGCCCCCTTTCTTCTAATTGAAAGTCTTTAGGCTTTATTACCTTCTTTATCTTAGTTTTGCTTTCTGCTTCTGAGTCCGAGGTCGCCATAGCAGTTTCTCTCAGCTCTTTAGTTATCTGCTCGTCCTTCAACTCTGCCAAATTCCAGACATTTTCTTTTTTTCACTCTTCACAGCCAACAAGATTAAGGGTCTTCAAAGCATATTTTTGACATTGTTATCTCCAAAAGAAGGAATTTCTTTATACTTTCTTGACCTTCCACCGGGAGCTCAACCACGACACATCTTTCCTCTCAGCCAAGAATGCCACGCCCCCCCGCCATTGTTGGTTATTGTTGGAGATGGAACATCCACATCACTCCTATTCTACAGTCACTCCACTGGCTGCCTATCAGTTACTGGGCTCAATTTAAGGCATTGGCTATCACATACAAAGCTCTTCATGGCCTTGGAACCTCAAATCTGGGTGACCATCTTTCCCCCTCTGTTCTGCCACGACAGCTTCACTCATCAGAGTCGGGCCTTCTGCAGGGGCCAACCTGCAAATGGGCCAATCCAACAACTGCCCACACACGTGCCTTCTTCTTCACTGTGTGGGCCCCCGCCTGGTGGAATGGCCTGTCTGAGGTCAGGAAGGTTCCCACTCTCTTGACTTTCCACGAACTATGCAAAATTGAATTATTCAAGGGGGCTTTTCTACTCAGGCAATTGGGTAGCACTGTACTAAATGCTTCACAGAGTTACTTGGACAAATGGTTAGGGACTGTGGTCTATACTACTGTGTGTAGTTTGCTCTAAGTTGGACCCTGTTATGTAATTTTGCACCATTTAATGTGACATGTTAACACTTCTGCTTTGCTTCATTTTTGTTTTTTAGACTTCTGGTTGGTTCTAGAACCCAAATCCTATTTATTTATTTATTGTCTTGACTGTTTTTGCAACCGGAGTCATAAACAGCAAACCCTCATCTCACAATAAACCTCGTTCCACAGGAAAACATGGAAGATTTTTAAGGTTGCTACTGCAAAAGTCAAATCCTATTTCATTGTTTCTTGAACTTCCCACCTTGTTGATTGTCTTGACTCACTCTGTAATCTGCCTTGAGTCCCTGCTAAAAAGGTGGACTATAAATAAAATAAAATAAAACTAATGCCCACTGCATTGGATGCAGACATGGAAATGTGCCAGGGAAGGGGAGTCAGTTTCCCCACCACTAACCAGGACCTTAAATATCAATATAACTAATCCTAGTCAGTGTGTGTGTGTGTGTGTGCGCGTGCGCACATGCATTAAACTGCAGTTAGCACTCGTTCTTGTGTTAACAGGGAGGGGGGACATGCTTGTGAGCTCAGCAGCAAGCTGAGCTCTTGTGCATTTCGACTGATGGGTGGTTAAGGGAGCCTCTGAGTGAGGACGAGAGCACTGAGAGCACAGCCTCGCCTGGCGGCTAAGAGCAGCAGCAGACGCTAACCTGGACAACCAGGGTGGGGGGTGGAGTTGGTGCCCCACACCTCCTCCTCCTCCTCCTCCACATGAAGCCTGCTGGGTGACCCTGGGCCAGTCACAGTTCTCTCTCCCAGAACTCTTTCAGCCCTGCCTGCCTGACAAATTGCCTGCTGTGGGGAGAGGAAGGGAAGGAGATTGTAAGCTGCTCTGAGACTCTTTAAGATAGAGAAAAGTGGGGTTTAAAAACCAACTCTTCCTCTTGGAGAGTGAAGCACAATTAACCTTTTTAGTATATGCTTTTAACCCAAAGGATGAAAATCCACAGCCCGACTCATGCATGGCACCCCTCAAACCTTTTCCAGAAAGCAAATGGAATCTATCTGCCTCCCCCCCCCCCCCCTGCCAGCCCCATCGCCTGCGCCTGGGCCAAGGGGGGCGGGGTGGAGAGAAAGAGCCCCGGAACAGCAGCATGCTGCCCTCCTGGTTGCCCACTGGCAGAGTCCAGCTTCGGCAATGGCAGTGGGTCTAAGCAAGCAGATAAAGGCCTCGATGCTCTTGTTACTGCACAGGCAGAAGCTGTCATGTCCCTCAGAAGTGCTGTGTTTCTCCGCCAATGGTGCCCGGCTACTTTGGGGTAATGGTTTCATTAACCTGTCCTAGACCCTGGCGTTTGGTGTCCAGGACTGGGACAATCTGCATCAGCCTCCGGAGCATCTGTGCAGGGAAACGGCACGAGATCCCCCTTTGCACGTTACACCAGAAGTGTGGAAACTGCATGTGCTGCTGACAAGCATTCCCCCTCACTGCACTTCCTCTTATCATCTCAAACGGCGCCACAAGAGGACAGTTTTTCAAAACACATTGTAACACATTTTAAATGGCAACCCAGCTGTGGATTTCGGGTTCATCCTCCATCTCCAGTGTGCCAAACCTCTTTCAGATAAATCCCAGCCAGGTAGCCGTGTTTGTCTCTTGCAGCAGCAGTGGAAGTCCTCCTTACCAATACCGTTGGACACCTGCCACCCCAAATTTGTCCATGATGAGGCACCTCTGATATTACTCTCCTTTGTTAATTAAGCACTCAATGGCAGGCATCCCAGTGCAATTTATCAGAAGAGCCCCAAGGCCTTGGTGACGTGGGGAACAGCCACACCTTTGGCTCTGACTCCAGCCTTCACTCGAGTCACCCTCCAGCCTGCCTGGGAGCGCCTGCATGTCTCCACATCCAGGAGCTGAGTTATGCAAGGTGGGGCAGCTGGAGGGAGCGTTGGCTGGGCGCTCCCATCCTGGATGAACCATGCGTTTGTCAGTGGGTGGTGCTGGAGGGGGCCAGAACAGGGGTTGCAGCACCCCCCCAGAAAGCAACACTTCCTTCCGGGGTGCACCAGTCCAGCCACCCTACTCATCTCTCCACACTGGGTGAAGGGGAGGAGGAAGGGGAAGAGAGCACTGCGGAAGGAACACGCCCACCAGCCGCACAAGTGGACTTCAGACACTGCATGTTTTAAGGAGATCCTTACAAGAATAGTGTCTGAGAGGTGGAATCCTGCATGCTTTCCCAGCACGTGGCGTCTCTTCCCATTTGCCACCAGATGACGGCTCGGAGGGATGAGAGACACAGAAGCCCTTCTATGCAGCTGCTCCTTCACAGGCCGAGGCCTGCCTGGGCTGGCCACAGCCCCTTCCCTGGCTACAGGAGGTCCCCCTGGCCGATGGGAGAGCCCCCTCCTTTTGTTGGTCAGAGGGAAGCCAGCCTTTAGCGAAGGGCTAGGGGAAAAGCAGAGGGTGGGAGCTGTAGGAACCCCTGCCCCAGTGTCTTAGGATCTGTCAGCAGGGCTTCACCAAAAGAGCTGAAGCCAGCAGGGAGAAGACACGGGGAAGTAACGACCAGAGCCCTGAGGCTTCCTGGTGAGTTTCCTGACAAGGTGTTTACTTGCTGAGCTTTGGGGAGCCATGCAAACTGGGTCAGCTGGTGCTCGTCGCAGATGCTGCACACTTACCAGGGAGCCAGTCCCACTGAAATAGGCGGGACTCCTTGTCAAGAAGACATCTGTAGCACAGGAGACCACACAGAGGGAGGGAGACACTCCTGAGTCAACGACGCGGATCCTTCAAGAGGAACCTTCCCCTTTCCTGGGCTTGTCTGGGACTCATTAGGCTTCTCTCTTCATTGCGGTAAAGCGGCCAGTTGCCCAGGTAAGAACAATCCCCCAATAACTCTGCACACCTTAGTCTGGGTCAGGAGAGGCTTTCGGCTCTCACAAGGACAGGGGAGTATAATGCTTCAGGGTCCCAAGACCAGCATTTGCAGCAGGCCAAGCAGCCCATCCCAGGGACCTCAGGAGAACTTGTGACACTGGAGAGAGCAGGGCTTTGCGAAAGAAAACGGATGAGGTTCCAGGACGGCAGCCAGAAAGGTGACATTTATATCCTCACCTACTAAGTGCAGACACACCACGGCCAGCAGCACCACTGGGGGCTGAAAATAGCGCACCCAAAAAAGTCTCCCAGCCGCTCCTCAGCTGCTCCCTGCTTCACTCTGACAGCTCTTTCAAGGCAAGGACAGCAACTGGACACAACTCAAGCCACCCGTGGGCCTGCAGTCTCTACTGGCCATCTCAGCTGACATTCTCTAGATATGCTCCTCCCATTTTTGTGACAGGCACCTCCATGTAACTCCTGTGGAGCGGCACTGAAAATTCACCTGGGAACAAATCCCCTCCCTTCTTTTCTGCAAGTCTATGATTCCCCACACATTGTTGACAAGCTCCAAAGCAGAGACAGGATTGGCCAGCGCCACCCCTCCCACCCCGCCTGCCGAAGAGTCTCCCTGCCAACCTCTTGCTTTGCTTTCACAAATCTTCTCACAGCCTTTCTCTCTGGTTCTCCTCACCCTCTGAAATTTTGCTTCTGGGGTTTCTGAGCATGACTCACTGGACAATCTACTTCCAAACCCAGTCATTTGTACCTGCTGCTATTTCACTTTTGAGGCTGACAAATAACTCCAGCTGTGCATACTGGATGGCAGCTTTGCAGATAACAGATAGTTTGGGGATGGCCCAAGCCAGCTTTCTGAGGGAGGGTGCTGCCTTACAGTCTGAAGAGAAAAGCGGACTGAGAAGAGCTTTGAGAGTCAGGCTGGTCAACTCTGATGGCAGAAAGAAGCACCCTTGAGAACAGACAGGGGAGGTCTGTAGTGCCTTTCACTGCTGCTGCTGCACACTGGGGAGCCAAAGGAAGCAGGAAACTGTCCCAATAGCAGCACGGCTCTAGAGACCATGTGTGTACCATCTTCAGGTGTTAGGTGCTGTGGTAGAACGGGCCCCACTCTGCCCACCCCTCCTTTGCCTGACCTGGCACCCGAAGGGGCAGTTTTTCTCCACTGCCTCTGGGTCCTGCTGCCACCACGGTCCCTGTCTTGGGCTCTGGTTAGGCGGGACAGCCTCCTGACCTCCCTCCGGTGACAATGGGAACCCACCCAGGGGCTTCCTGGGAATCTTTGGGGCTCCCCTGGGGAGTTGGCAATTGGCCAGTTTTTGCCCTTTTTTCTCCTCCTCCTCAGGGATTCCCCGGCCCACTCCTGGCGTTTCCAAGCGGCTGGGGGGAACCACGCGGTACAGGGGGAATTTCACTTCTTTATCATTTAAAGGATTTCTGTGAAAGTCCTTAACTATTTGCAGGCATATCAAAAGTGAACGGAAGAATCAGGACAAAGGTGTCCAGACCGGTCCCTGGCGCTCCCTCCTCTACCCTCAGGCCCTGGCTAGATGGTCTGCTCCGTTACTCTGGGGAAAGCTGGGCCTGCATCTCTCCCACAATGGCCGCCGTCTCCGGCCTGGGAGCCTCTGTCTCTGGCAGACGCCGACCGACCCACCGGCCATCTGGCTGGCTTCAGACTTCTCCCTGTGGACCGACTGCCTTCCCCCCCAATGCTCCATAGTATCTCGAGCAGCCGTTCCCTTCCCGCCGCCCAGGAACTGGCTCTCCCTCCTGCAGTGTTCTGGGGTAGGTCTCTTCGCCACCTCCCTGTCCTTTCTCGGGAGCTGCCCTCAGACTACTGGATGGAGACTAGGCCCAGGCTGACCTCGAGTGTGATGGTCTCCTCCTATCCAGCCCACACTGACTTACATACCCCAAATGGCATTTCTCCACAGGTGCCAATGCGCAAAATGATCCGCAGGCTCCAGACAGCAAGCTGGCATGATTGGCTGTGCACCCCTCTACCTAGCTCTTGCAGAACTGTCACACCCTACCTTGTTTTGGCGCTCTTAGGGAACCCAATTTCACCTCTTACAATCATAGAATCATAGAGTTGGAAGAGACCTCCAGGGTCATCTAGTCCCATGCACAATGCAGGAAATTCATAAATACCCCCCACCCCCACTCCCAGTGACCCCTACTCCATGCCCAGAAGATGCCCCTCCCCCAACCCCTCCAAGATTCCTGGCCAAACTGGACTGGAGAACAATTGCTTCCTGGCCCCAAAGTGGCAATCAGCATTTCCCTGGGTGTGTAAGAAAGGGCCACGAGAACTAAGCACTGAGGCAACCCTTCCTGCCCTCCCTTCTTGTGATCTGCCCAAGTTCACACAATCAGCATTGCTGTCAGATGGCCATCTAGCCTCTGTTTGAAAACCTCCAAAGAAGGAGAGCCCACCACCTCCTCCCGAGGAAGCCTGTTCCACTGAGGAACCACTCTGTCAGGAAGTTCTTCCTAATGTTTAGCCAAAAACTCTTTTGATTTAATTTCAACCTGTTGTTTCTGGTCTGACCTTCTGGGGCAACAGAAAACAACTCCACACCATCGTCTGTATGACAGCTTAAGTACCTCTGCTTAATGTGTGGTGATCACAAAGCTGACAGCAAATTTGATTTTTCACTGAAGAAATAATGTGAAATGGCTCTTCCACTAATCACTGTGTTGTCTTTCTGGTGATCATCTAGTTGGCAGAAAAAATCTGAGCCCAGCCACCCCCACCCCCCAACTGCACGGCTGTGAGATCAACGTTCTACAAAGTTTGATTTTCCTTTGATTTGATAAAATTTGCATCTTTTAAGCAATGGCAGAGGATCAGCAGCTGAGAAATATACCCCCGCTCCACAAGGGGATCAGTCCCTGGGAAATTCACACGCAGGGCACCTGGGATGTAGACACCTTCTTTTTCTGGTAACCAAATCCTTGCAATAAAAAGATATACTCCTTCTGAACATGGAATAATTAATTATCATATGGAATGCTGTGTAGAATAGCCAGGATATAATTTAAGACTGTCTGGCAGCCAGAAGTTCTAGCTCTTTTAGCGTTATGCCACACTAGGTGGTGAGCTAGACTTGCTTTTAAGGGGAGAGGTGTTTCAGAGGTGGTTTGCCATGTGTCTCTGTGTCATGACCCAGGTGTTCCTTGGCCCTTCCAAATACTACCCAAGGCCGTCCCTGCTCACCTTCTGAAATCTGACGGGATTGGGCTAGCCTGGCGATCCAGGTCAGGGCTCTGAACACGGAGATTCCACTCTTAGCAGACATGGTCCAGCACCTCTAGCCATGGGGATCTCCTCTATCAGGCTTGTCCAGTCAAACGACCGTAGCCATCAAAGTATCCTGTCACAATGGCCTCTATAACAGAATTGTGTGCTCTTCTGGTTCATCACAACCAGCTCCCACGGAAGGTATCAAGCTCAGGGTACCGAAAGGCAGAGAACAAGTCCTTTCTCTCCAGACTGCTGGTCATTTGGCAAACTTCACACAGACAAAAGGCGAAAAAAGGGGGGGGGGGGGACACTCAACCCAACAAATAGCTGCAAACCGAGAGGGTCAAGCTAACAACAGAATAATTATAATGGAAAATATAGACATTTATTAGGGTGTACACATAAATAAAACAAAATTAAATTAAAAGAGACAGTCTCAGACATTTATCTGAGACATATATCAGACATTTAAAACTAAGTTCATAAAGAACTAATTGCAGTGCATATCAAGCTGATGGATGAAACCTTTGACCTAAGGACCATACGCGTTTTGGCCCCTATGGGCCTTCCTCAGTCATCAATATTCCTTGTTATAAAGCGACACACATCCAAAAATGCATTTGAACCTGGGTCTCCCAGATCCTAGTCTGACACTTCAACCACTACAGAACCTTAGTTCCCACTGCAAATAGTGGGGGTGGGGGTGGGGGTGTCTGGAGATAACCTGGGCCAAGATATTCCTATTCCTTTCATTTTGGGCCCTGGTATTCCCATGATCATCCTGAAGCTAGTGGCCCAATTTTGACTTTCCTAGTTTTATTTTCTGCCCCAAATGGACAGAGAGACGGACACATGGTTCCTTTATTATTATAGATGCATGCTGGCAGCCAGCCAAGTATTTTGTTTTGTTATGATATTTGGTTTGGATTAGGATGATATGGGGGGGGGGGCAGATGGAATCTTTGTTTGGGGGTCTATGGTGTGTTCTCTCAGCAGCTCTGTTCTGAATTTGTGAATAAACTCAAGTTCAGCAGATTCACATTGTAATCTCCCCTTGAAGCTTCTGTTTCAGGGCTGCCACAGGGAGCTTTGACTTTCAAAAATGTGTGCTCTGAATACCCTGGTTACTCTCTAAGTGCCGTTGGACTCAAATCTAGCTGTTCTACTGCAGACCAACATGGCTGCCCTCTGGAACTCTCACCCTAAGGCAGTGTTCCTTTGACCCCCAGGTGGCAGCAGCATAAGGACCTACTGTCAAGGGACACCAGCCATGTAGATGCCAGAGGCGTGACATCCTTGCTGCCTCTTCATGCAGGCTAGCAGCAGCAAAAATGGTGGCTCCTTCTTAGGGGTTTGAGATCCACAAGTTGTAAACCACTGTTACAGGGATCAGAGCAAAATCCAGTGGTGCCCACAAGCCCCGACATGGAGCAGCAGTCCCTCACACACCTCTCAGCTATACCTCCAGGAAGGAACAGCGCTGCTGCCAAATGGAGCCAGTCCAGAAGACGGTATCAAAAGCTGCGCAGAGAAAAGCTGATGCAGGTTATTCACCAGGTGACCAAAGCCATCTCTGTTCTATGCCAAGGCCAGAACAACATGGATCTGGCTCATCAGTATCCTCCAGGAATTCTGGAGTGGCTCTTCTGCCCTGTGTTTGAACACCTTATCCAGAAACAGTATACTCGAACCTGGATAGAAATGATCAAGGTTAGAGGAATGGAGATCTTTCTTTCATTAGTGGTTTCACCAAACCTATTTTCAAAATGCTGGGGACTTTGGAGTTTTCCAAAAGGAAATTATTTCCTTCCTATGGTTACGCTGTTGTGGCTGCAGCTCTTGATTCAGTACAGTGAAAACAGGACTTCCACATGGGTCCTTTCTGCACTAGAACTTAAATCCTGGCTCAACTCTGTCACTGAACTTACATTCTACACAACACGCGAGTTCACCCCTGTAATTATCTCAGGGTATTCTTACATTCTGCACCACACGCGAGTTCACCCCTGTAATTATCTCAGGGTATTCTTACATTCTTCACCACACGTGAGTTCACCCCTGTAATTATCTCGGGGTATTCTTACATTCTATACAACACGCGAGTTCACCCCTGTAATTATCTCAGGGTATTCTTACATTCTGCACCACACGCGAGTTCACCCCTGTAATTATCTCAGGGTATTCTTACATTCTGCACCACACGCGAGTTCACCCCTGTAATTATCTCAGGGTATTCTTACATTCTTCACCACACGTGAGTTCACCCCTGTAATTATCTCAGGGTATTCTTACATTCTACACAACACGCGAGTTCACCCCTGTAATTATCTCAGGGTATTCTTACATTCTGCACCACACGCGAGTTCACCCCTGTAATTATCTCAGGGTATTCTTACATTCTGCACCACACGCGAGTTCACCCCTGTAATTATCTCAGGGTATTCTTACATTCTGCACCACACGCGAGTTCACCCCTGTAATTATCTCAGGGTATTCTTACATTCTGCACCACACGCGAGTTCACCCCTGTAATTATCTCAGGGTATTCTTACATTCTACACCACACGCGAGTTCACCCCTGTAATTATCTCAGGGTATTCTTACATTCTGCACCACACGCGAGTTCACCCCTGTAATTATCTCAGGGTATTCTTACATTCTGCACCACACGCGAGTTCACCCCTGTAATTATCTCAGGGTATTCTTACATTCTGCACCACACGCGAGTTCACCCCTGTAATTATCTCAGGGTATTCTTACATTCTGCACCACACGCGAGTTCACCCCTGTAATTATCTCAGGGTATTCTTACATTCTGCACCACACGCGAGTTCACCCCTGTAATTATCTCAGGGTATTCTTACATTCTGCACCACACGCGAGTTCACCCCTGTAATTATCTCAGGGTATTCTTACATTCTGCACCACACGCGAGTTCACCCCTGTAATTATCTCAGGGTATTCTTACATTCTGCACCACACGCGAGTTCACCCCTGTAATTATCTCAGGGTATTCTTACATTCTGCACCACACGCGAGTTCACCCCTGTAATTATCTCAGGGTATTCTTACATTCTGCACCACATGCGAGTTCACCCCTGTAATTATCTCAGGGTATTCTTACATTCTGCACCACACGCGAGTTCACCCCTGTAATTATCTCAGGGTATTCTTACATTCTGCACCACACGCGAGTTCACCCCTGTAATTATCTCAGGGTATTCTTACATTCTGCACCACACGCGAGTTCACCCCTGTAATTATCTCAGGGTATTCTTACATTCTTCACCACACGCGAGTTCACCCCTGTAATTATCTCAGGGTATTCTTACATTCTTCACCACACGTGAGTTCACCCCTGTAATTATCTCGGGGTATTCTTACATTCTACACAACACGCGAGTTCACCCCTGTAATTATCTCAGGGTATTCTTACATTCTGCACCACACGCGAGTTCACCCCTGTAATTATCTCAGGGTATTCTTACATTCTTCACCACACGTGAGTTCACCCCTGTAATTATCTCGGGGTATTCTTACATTCTACACAACACGCGAGTTCACCCCTGTAATTATCTCAGGGTATTCTTACATTCTGCACCACACGCGAGTTCACCCCTGTAATTATCTCAGGGTATTCTTACATTCTTCACCACACGTGAGTTCACCCCTGTAATTATCTCAGGGTATTCTTACATTCTACACAACACGCGAGTTCACCCCTGTAATTATCTCAGGGTATTCTTACATTCTGCACCACACGCGAGTTCACCCCTGTAATTATCTCAGGGTATTCTTACATTCTTCACCACACGTGAGTTCACCCCTGTAATTATCTCAGGGTATTCTTACATTCTGCACCACACGCGAGTTCACCCCTGTAATTATCTCAGGGTATTCTTACATTCTTCACCACACGTGAGTTCACCCCTGTAATTATCTCGGGGTATTCTTACATTCTACACTACACGCGAGTTCACCCCTGTAATTATCTCGGGGTATTCTTACATTCTACACTACACGCGAGTTCACCCCTGTAATTATCTCGGGGTATTCTTACATTCTACACTACACGCGAGTTCACCCCTATAATTATCTCAGGGTATTTCTTGTTTCCACATTACATTGAAGTCACCCCAGTTTCACCCCACAGTAGTCCTCGGATAAATGGATGCTGTTATAGTAAAGGTAAAGATTTCCCTTGCTCAAAAGCCAGTCGAATCCGACTCTAGGGGGTGGTGCTCATCTCCATTCCAGCACTGTCTGAAAACGTCTCCGTGGTTATGTGGCCGGCACAACTAAGCACCAAGGTGCACGGAACACTGTTTCCTTCCCACCGAAGCGGTACCCATTTACCTACTTGCAATTTCTTGCTTTCGAACTGCTAGGTTGGCAGGAGCTTTGGCCAGAGGTGAGAGCTCACTCCATCATGTGGCATGGGGAGTTTTCCTTTGCTTTCCTGCCCTACTCCCTGCAGCTGCAATCCCTCCCCACACACCAGAGGTTTTGCTAGATTGGTATAACGTTGCAATAATGATCTTCTAGTTCACAGCTTTCATTTTAAAAAATCTAAGTCTCTAGCCCTTTTGTTACAGTTTCATCTTATAACTCCACAATAGAAGGGCTATATCTTACTTTTTTTAAAAAGGCAACAGCTTGGAACTAGGAGGTTGCAATTAGAGTTGCCAAGTCTGGGTTGGGAAATACCTGGAGACTTTGGGGGTGGAGCCAGGAGAGGGCGGGGTTTGGGGGAGGGGAGGAGCCTCAGCATGGTACAATGCCATAGAGCCCACCCTTCAAAGCAGCCATTTTCTCCAGGGGAGCTGATCTCTGTCAGCTGGGGATCAGTTGTAAAAGCGGGAGATCCCCAGGCCCCACCTGGAGGCTGGCAACCCTAGTTGCAATAGATTGTTGCAATATAACAAGCTGTAACTGTGTAGCAATTATTGATTTTTTTAGAAGTTCTACAGTGTGTGTATATGTGTGGGCAGGGGGAATGGGGTCCATGGAGAGCTGGGGCTGAGAAAGTAGTGTCATTTTTTTGGGGGGGGGGGTGTTTGACTGTGAAAGATCTGCACTTTCCAATCCACACAGTTGTCACCCTGGTTGTGTTGTGATTTCTCCCAAAAGGCTGGCGTGAAGCAGGTTTTGGAAAAACTGCAAAACATCCTGGGAAGACAAGAACTGCATCAAACTTCCACAATACTGTGGGAAGGAGAAAAAATATGCCCTTCCCAACCACAGCCAAGCTGGGCAAACAAGCCATGTGTCAGACCCCTGTGTCTTGCCTCAGAGAAATGAAACTCAGCCCCCCACCCCACCCTCGCTGCCTAAATCAGCAAGAACAGCGGCCTGATTGCTGCAAAGATCCAGGCCACATCCTCGGCATGGACAAACTGAAAGGCAGCCAACACAACCAGGAAAAAGGTCCCCAGACAACCTAGTATCGAACTGGGAATGGGTGAGAGCTGCGCTTTCTGCAAAATGCCTCCCAAGTTGGTCACCAGCAGCCACTGAGGCCTCTTCCATCTCCCCTGAGTGGCTGGTTGTAACAGGCTTTGAACAGCTCTGCCGAACGGCTCTGTGCAGATGCAGTGGGGGGAGGGGGGAATGACCTTCCTTGGCCACCATCACTCCCCTAGAGGAGGCCCTGCCGGGTGCCCTGGCCCGTGCCTGCTCACATTCCTCCAAGTGTCCTGCCACTGCTCTCTAGGGCGGCCACTCCCCCGGAGGGGCCAGGGGATCCCCAATTTTGGGGCCCCCAATACACCGCAGTACAGCTGGCTAGCAGGGGATGCCCCCCCCCCCCCCGAGAAGCCCCCTCCTGGCTCCTCTGGCGCCGGCAAGATGATGTCACCCAGGAGGCCCAAAAAACCATAGAGTTTTACCCCCAAACCTAGAGCGCCACCCCCAATGTTGGAAACACAGTGATGTCACTTCTGGGTGACATCACTGTAGCACGCACACTTTGCACGAGTGCCAGAAGAGCTGCAGGAAAGATCAGGAGTCCCCCCTCCAGCACCCAGCCGGGACCCGGCAACCCTCCTGCTTTCTCATTGACCCCATGAGTGGAGGGGGCTTTGCTAAGTGGGAGGGGGCCACTGGAGCGCTTGCCATACCCAGACAGTCTGGTTCTAGAGAATATCCAGCTGCAATTCAGCAGCTTAGCAGCTCTGAGAAAACAAAGAGACAGAAAAATGAACTGAGAAAGGGGAGGCAAAGGAGTAGGAAGCTGGCTGGGAAACTGAGGAAAGAACCCAAATGGTGTGGGTGCAGCTAATCAAGCAGAGGTCATAGAACACTTGGAGACCATGGAAACTGCCAACATGCCCCCCCCCCCAATATGGAGCTCACTGGGGCAGATCCTTCCCTGTGGCTGTCCCCATCATTCTGGCAAGAGAGCCGAGAAATTCCTGAAGTTTTGGGGGTACAGCCTGGGGAGGGGAGGCAGAATGCCAAAGCAGCCATTTCCTCCAGGGGAGCTGACCTCTGTCGTCTGGAGATCAGCTGTGATTCAGGAAGCTCTTCAGGCCCCACTTGGAGGCGGGCAGACCCTGCCTGGGAAGGACTGCTCCCTTTGCACATGTCACAGAAGAGAAGCTGAGACAGGGATTAAAGTTGTCGCTGAGCCCCGATCTGAGTCAGAACTTTCCAGGCTCACAGCTCTGCCTCACACTTGAGTCCTACACATTACACAAGAGGTGAGAGAATTCTGGACTGTGCCCATTCAAGCAGCTTCCCCTCATAATATACTTCCTCTCTATAGCAAATTCCAACCGATAGCAAAGTTTGGTACAGATTTCTATTCAATTGACTACTTGCAAGGAGCCTTTTCCAGGGGTGAGCACTAATGAATCACCCCCCCACACACACACACCCTCTGCAAGCACTGCAGTCAGGCATTCAATCAGCACATCTGACACAATGTCCAGAGGGGTTCTTGCTGATTTGTTGTGTTGGGTCCTCTGCCGTAGGTGGTTCCAGAAGCTTTCCAATGAGCGCTTCTGCCACAGTGGCAAACACTGCACGACTTGTACTTCTTTTGCACAGAGCAACTTGAAAAACAAGAGCCTTCCATGATGATCTTCAGGAAAATATATTGGGAGGGAACAACACAGCTGCCTCCCGAGCGCAAGAGTGTCGGCTGGTAGACCACGAAGTGCCTCTTTGCTAAATTATATCATAAAACCCAGCAAATGACTTATTACTTGCCGCAGTCAGGGCTTTGAGTAGATGTTCCCATCCCACTAACAGAAAAATTACAACTGGCATTCGTCAGGTGCCCTCTCAAAAGTCCAGCCGAGTTCCCAAGATTTACAGCGCCACTTATATTACCAAGCACTGGGGTCTCCAACCGCTGGCCCACATTTACAATCCATGGACTTTTCTTACCATTCAGCTTAATGAAATTTCCTACTTCCCTGCAATTTCTAAATGAGAAATAAAATGTGTCCTTGCTCTAAATGAGTCCACTACACTAAACAACCTCGGGAGCACAGCCACACCTGGGGCTTAGGAAGAGGCACCCAGGGCATCAGGTGGTGGCCCAGTGAAGGGGCTCAAGTGATAATTTAAAGGCTTGTCAAGTTTGATTGGGGGGGGGAGAGAGAGAGAGCTGCAGCCCTCTCCTCAACCCCCTCTCCCGCTGCTCACTCTTGAGACCACAGAACTCAAAAGGCACCACCAATGCCCAAGCCCACCTGACTAGGCATCTCCATCGCCAGAGTGTGATTGTGAGATGAGAACTCCAGCTGGTGCACATATGTCAGGCAGGGATGTAGCTGAACAACAACAATAAGGCTGTAGAACGCCAGGCCAGGTCCAAGATGAAGAGAATATGACCAAAGGGGGCAGGCCTTCCGATCTGGCTGCCTCGGCCTTTTCTCAGAACTCAGTTATGACACACCTAAGTTGTGACAGGGTGAAATGGTTCCCCTGAACTGGGCCTCAGATTCTTGCCCTCACAGGGAGGAAACCACAAAGCAATGTGGGAGGTGACAGAGCAACACTGCTCAGGAATGCAGGAGCAGCAACTGCTATGGTGAGCCTTTGTGATCAGTTCAACAGGGAAGGGGCCACCACTGAGAGTGACATTGGCCAGTGGGGTTCTTCTAGCCACTTCTCTGGATTGATTTAACAAGTCAAGCCCAGATCTCTGGTAAAATGCGCCTCTCCCTTTGACAGAACAGTACAGATCACTGGCTTACCCAAATGGCCTCACAAACACTGTGGTTCAGCCACCACTGGACAAACAGCTGCCTGTATTCACTCCAAATGGCTGAGCACCCTCAAATATGTCTCAGCAAAGCAGTCTGGGAATGAAAGACCACCGGGCTCAGTGTCCCAGATCTGATGGACGACTGCGCTGATATTGGTCTGATGGACGACTGCACTGACATACCCTGGACCCCCGGCTTCTAGAGGCGGTGGGGATTTGAACTGGGGACTCTGTCATCAGGACTGCGCACTAGCGGTCATCCTGTGCTGGCTCTGGGAGGCAGGGAAGTACATGGCCAGAGCAGAAACTAGGAAAAAGGCAGTGTGGGATGAAGGGAGAAGATGAGACCATGTTAGAAAAATGCTGTTAGGCCTGATTTGACAAAGCTATGTGTGAACATCCCACCAGGGCAGTGGACCGATGCCCTCTGCTCCCCGTGCATTTCCTAGGGAGAAGGAGTCCCTTCTTGACAGAAACTTGCTTCCATGATCAGGTAAAGAGAGGCAACCACAAGAACATAAGGAGAGCCCTGCTGGATCAGACCAGTGAGGGTCCATCTAGTCCAGCATCCTGTCTCACACAGTGGCCAGCCAATTCCTCTGGAGGTCCTGCAACACAGAGGCTGAAGCCTTCCCCTGATGTTGCCTCTTGGCTCTGGGATTCAGAGGATTAGTGCCTCTGAATATGAAGGTTCCCTTCAGCCACCACAGCTAGTAGCTATCCTCCATCAATCTATCTAATCCCTTTTTAAAGCTGTTTATTCCTGAGGCCATCACTACATTCTCTGGCAGCAAATTCCACATTTTAATCACTCTCTGCATAAAGTAGTATCTCCTACTGTTCATCCGGAACCGACTGCCCATCAGCTTCATTGGATGCCCTCAAGTTCTAGTATTTTGGGAGAGGGAGAAAAAGTTCTCTTGGTCAACTCTCTCCACTCCTTGCATAATTTATAAACTTTTATCATGTCTCCCCTTAGTTGTCTCTTTTCTAAACTGAAGAGTCCCAGACTCTTCAGCCTTTCCTCCTAGGAAAGGTGCTCCAGCCCCCTAATCATCTTGGTTGCCCTCTTCTGTACTTGTTCCAGCTCTGCAGCGTCCTTTTAGAGGTACAGTGACCAGAACTGTACACTGTATAGTTTAAATGAAGCCGCACCATAGATCTATACAAGGATTCCTGAGAATCCCTAACATAGAGTTTACCCTTTTCACCACTGCAGCACACTGGGCTGATGCTTTCACTGAGCTATCCACTATGACCTCAAGATTCTTTTCCCTCTCAGTCTCAGCAAGTTCAGAGTAGGGGCATAGCCAGGAATTGGGGGCGGGCACTAATTAAATTAAAAGCAAAGTGCAGGGGAGGGGAGGGAGAAGAAGGGGATGGCCGAGCCAGCAAAGAAGGTGAGAGCCTGGGCAATTTTATGGAGGACGAGCAATGACTATCTTCCATTGCCCAGTACAGCGGCAATATCAAGCACTGGAACCGCTTCCGAGACATGAGTTTGCATTGCATCCCTCCATGCAAAGTGGGTAGAGAGAGGCTGGGGTTTTTTGGTCCCCCCTCCCCCAAGTAGCGTCAGGTCCAAACCTGGGGGAGGGCAGGGGACAGGACTGGGGGGCTGTTGCAGTGTGTTGCACCACTGAAGTCTGTGCCAAATGCTTCTGCAGACTCCATCCTAGCAGGGGGGTGCTGCTTGCAGGCTCCACAGCATTTGCAAATGGCGCGGCACAACTTGGACTCCATGCTTTGGGCAGGTGCCAGCTTGCCAGCTATGCCAGCAACCCCAAATGGGGCTGGGTCTCAGGCTATTCCTGCTGCTTCTTTCTGCTTCACCGAGGCAGCATGGCTTAAGAAAAGACAGAAGGAAAGATTGGGGAAGATTGGGGTGGGGGCGCTGCAGATTCGGTAAGGGGCACCGCCCCCAGCACCCCACCACTGGCTACAGCTCTGGTTCAGACCCCATTAGCCTATACTTAAAGTTGGGATTTTTTTGTATCAATGTGCGTCACCTTACACTTACCAACACTGGACTTCATTTGCCTCATTGTTATCCACTCATCCAGTTTGTAGAGGTCCTCCTGGAGTTCTTCATGGTCAACCTTGGTTTTCACTATCCTAAATAATTTTGTGTCATCTGCAAACTTGGCCACTACACTACTCACCCCTAGTTCCAAATCATTTATGAATAAATTAAATAGTACCAGCCCCAATACCAATCCATGTGGGACCCCACTGCTCACTTCCCTCCATTGTGAGAACTGTCCATTGATTCCTACTCTTTGCTTCCTGTCATTTAACCAGTTTTTAATCCATAAGAGAATCTGTCCTTTTATCCCATGACTGATAAGTTTACTCAGGAGTCTTTGATGAGGTACCTCGTCAAAACCCTTTGAAAGTCTAGGCTTATGATCTCTACTGGGTCACCATAGTCTACATGCTTGTTCACTTTCTCAAAGAACTCCAAAGGGTTGGTGAGGCAGGACTTCCCTTTGCAGTAGCCATGCTGATTTTTTCTCAGCAGGCCTTGTCCCTCTATGTGCCTAACAATTTCATCTTTGATTACAGTTTCTACTAATTTGCCTGAGACAGATGTTAGGCTGACTGGCCAGTAATTTCCTGGTTCTCCTCTGAATCCCTTTTTAAAAATTGGTGTCATGTTTGCTAGTCTCCAGTCTTCTGTTACAGCGGCTGAATTTAGTGATAGGCTACATATACAGGTTGATAGAACAACTATCTCACATCTGAGTTCCTTAAGAACCCTTGGGTATATGCAATCAAGACCTGGAGACTTACCAGTTTTTAATTTCCCCAGTAGGTCTAGAACTTTATCTCTGGTCACCTCAATTTGGCTCAGTTCTTCAGACTCCCTTCCTGAAAATAGGGGCTGTGGCATGGGTACACGCCCCACACTTTCCACAGTGAATAAAAAAGTCATTGAGCTTCTCTGCCATCTCCCCATCTTCCTTTAGCAATCCCTTTATTCCTTTGTCATCCAATGGCCTCACAACTTCTCTGGCCGGTTTCTTGCTTTGAATATTTTTTTACAAAAGATTTTTATTGTTTGTCTTGATGCTTTTAGCAACTTATTCTTCAAAATCCCTTTCTGCATGCCTAATTATTGACTTGCATTTCTTTTGCCAGAGCCTGTAGTCTTTCCTGTTCAGTTCATTGGGGCAGACCTTCCACTTTTTAATAGAAGACTCTTTATTTTTTATAGCTTCCTTGACTTGTGTTGTTAACCACGCAAGCCTTCTTTTAGACTTGGCAGTGCCTTTCCTGTGGAATGTATTCTATTTGGGCTTCAATTAGTGTGGTTTTAAATAGCTTCCAAGCATCCTCTAAGGATCTGACTCTCTTGTGTTTCCCCTTTTATAATTCCCCTCATTTTTGTAAAGTTCCCTCTTCTGAAATCAAATGTTACCATTTTGGACTTTAGGGGTACCATTCCATTGGCCTGAATGCTGAACTTAATAGCATTGTGGTCACTGTTCCCAACTGAGGTAAGAAGCAGGTCTTGAGATCCACTCAGAACCAAATCCAAGATCACTACCCCTCTTGGTTGGCTCTGAGCACAGTCATTTATGATGTCTAGGAATCTCATTTCTACAGCATGACTTGAGCACATGTTTACCCAGTCAATGTGAGGGTAGTTAAATCTCCCAGTATAATAACATTATCTGTTTTAGTCATCTCCCTTATTTCCTTCTTCTTCTCAAGATCAGCCTTAAGGGTTTGACCAGGAGGGCGAGAAGCCACCCCCACTTTTAAATAACCCTTAGGGCCCAGTATTTCCACCCATATTGCTCCTGTTGGGAAGTTAATTCCCCTGATGTTTTCTAACTTATTTGATTCTATGCCCTCTTTGATGTACAATGCAACATCAACACCAACCCGTCCCTCCCTGTCCTGCCTATAAAGCTTATATCCAGGAATGACTGTATTCCCTAGATTTTTCCCATTCCACCAGGCTTCTGAGATACCTACTATATCTAAATTGTCATTGAACACCAAGCACTCCAGCTCTCCTGTCTTGGCTCAGAGACTTCTAGCACTGGCATATAGACACCTAAACCAATTCTGCACTGTCATTTTTGCCACTCATGTGTCCCAATTGCTTCAGGGTTCCCCCTCCCCAAAGTGTTTTGCTCTCTCTAGTAGTCCCAGAGGGAGCAAAAGACATGTGGGAAAGGGGGGGGGGGAGACCCAAAGCAATAGGGACAAACGAGCGACAAAAACGACAGCGCAGAATTGGTCCTATAATGTGTTTCCTCTCCAGTAACCCTCGCCTCCTTTGGTCCCTTAGTCACCACACATGGCCCTCAGTTGCCATTCTGCCCTCACTCCCAAGTTCTATTATGCTCCTATCAACATTGCCTTGAGTGTTTACATTCATGATGTTTCAGCCTGCTACAGTTATACTTGAATGACAATATATGCTTAGGTGATTTCTAGGCATGTGTATCCAAGATCATATTCCAATTTGCTCTCTCACACATACTCAAAAGAAGAAGAAGAATTACCTTCAGCAGCTCTTTTGAAAAAGACCTTGCAACTCCCACAGGTGAGTGCTCCATAGTGGCACCCAGAAGCTTCGTCCCCACAGATCAAGCACGTCTTCTGTGGTGGGAAGTAATAGTCAATGGGCAGCATGTGGTCCCTGGCCGACTCCAACCTTTGGGTGCAAAAGAGAAAGAAAAACACGGCGTCAGCAGAGGTGGCAGAACCCTGAGCGGGCAAGACCGGAACTCCCGAACGGGATGATGATTAGTCATCACACTTTGGTGAACAGGAGAGCAGAGCTGGAGCCCAATGAGGGGTCTGGGCCTGCAGGTACACTCTGTGAGACCGTGACCCACCAAGCTGAATGCCATCGACGACCAGTCAGCAAAGATCAGCCAGGAACTCCAGATACATGGAGGTGATTGCATCATCCCTGAGTCCACTATATAGGATTGTAGCCTCAGCAGTTTGTGACTTGACTATTTCACTTGATGGAAGAGACACACACATCACTGACGAATGGGACATTTGATACCAGGTCTGTTGCCTGTTTAAATATCTTTTGGAAATTACTTCTAGGCTAAATTAATTCTGTATCATATTAACTTCCAACTCTAGTAATTATGATTATTTTATTTTTATTTAGACTAATTTGGAGAAATTGATCAACTACCACAGGCTTATTTGACTTATTGTAGCAAATATATAGCATTCAAGGTAATTCCAGAGTAAATTTATTACTAACCTATTATTACATATATTTATTGTTTGCACAAAAGTAATCTGGCTTCCCCCCCCCTT
Source organism: Lepidodactylus listeri (assembly GCA_029233225.1). Lineage (NCBI taxonomy): Eukaryota > Metazoa > Chordata > Lepidosauria > Squamata > Gekkonidae > Lepidodactylus > Lepidodactylus listeri. The sequence goes on from JARCFY010000013.1 coordinate 72,235,289, forward strand.
TCCCCCCCTACAATTTCAGACAGCAACACCTGGTTTTATATAGATTCACATATGAGTGTATATGGGGAAATAGTTGACATCTCATTAGAGATGTAACAGTTTTGGAAATCTTGAAGCCATGGAAAAAATTATTTTTCCTAGGTGGTATATTTTTTTGTTGCTGTGACAGCATAAAGTATTGTTTATCACATAGGCAGCATATTAAACTGGAGTCCTTTGGCACATTTCTTTTCTACAAGCAAAAGGGAGCTGCTGACTGCTGCGCCCTGGGCTAACACATACAGCTGCCTCGTACTGAATCAGTCCATTGAGGTGAGTATGGCCTACACAGGCTGGCAGTGGCTCTCCAAGGTCTCAGGCAGAGGTCTTTCACATCACCTGCTGACTGAGTTGTGCAGCAGTGGAATCAGCTGCCTGGGGAGGTGGTGAGCTCCCCCTCCCCGGCAGTCTTGAAGCAGCGTCTGGACAAACAGTTGTCAGGGGTGCTCTAGGCTGGTCCTGCATTGAGCAGGGGGGCTGGACGAGATGGCCTGTATGGCCATCCGGAGGGCAGCCCCCTGCTGGAAGTGACACCAGAAGGGGTGGAACTTGGGAAGTGCCATCACTTGACGTTAGACCTGAAAGAAACATCACAGGATGTGTCACCACAAAAGTGATGTAACATCCTTTCTCCTGTCTCCACCCCCAAAGCCCTCAGATATTTCCTGAGTCGGACCTGACAACCCGTGGGGGTGGGGGTGGGGGGTGGTGGTTCTGGGATGTTCCTGACAAAGCCCTCAGATACCCACCCAATGTTTCAAATCAGCTTTGCTGAAAAACCATAGAACTGGAGTTTGGAAGGCTGTGGCCAACAGCCTCAAGGCACCTCTTCCACTCTTGAACACCCAAGTCACACGTAGTGATTTAGATATCTGGTTCCATGGCCTTTGGGAGGCTTCCCTCCAGCGCGGAATGAGAACACCAAGTGACAAGCCTGAAAAAAGGTGGTCACAGATGCTGGAGAGGCAGTCACACTCATAACTGCAGGCAGCCGCAGAGGAGCAAGCTGATCCTGCCGCTTTGATATTCAGACAGATAAATAGAAGCCCAAGAGAAGAAAGCCCAGGGTGAAAATGACCGGTGCAAAGGCAACATGTTCTTCGGAGGAAGGAAGCACTTGGGGGGGGGGGGGGGAGGATGGGCCAGGGCCGGCTCCTGAGCCAATGGAATCCAGTGAGATAAATCATTTCACTTCCATGGCACCCCACCCTGCTCTGGAGCCAGCAGGGCGCTGCTGGATTAAACCACCAGTTGACAGCATCTCTTCAGTTTGCCTGGGAAATTTTCCACTCAAAGAAGAAAAAATTGGGTCAGAGGGACATTTTGCTCTTAGAGTAAAGTCACCAGAGAGCTTTATGTAATTGGGTTGCATCTGTGATGGAATTGCCAACCTCCAGGTGGAGCCTGGCGATGTCCCACTATTACAATTGATTCCCAGAAGACCAAGATCAGTTCTTCTGGAGAAAAAGGCTGCTTTGGAGGGTGGGCTGTGTGGCATTGCACCCCACTGAGGTCCCTGCCCTCCCCAGGCCCCACCCCCCCAAATCGCCAGGTATTTCCCAGCCCAGAGCTGACAACCCTTGTCCTTAGCCTCCTCCTTTTATGCCAGGCATTGTAAAAGTCTTCTGGAGTGAGCCGGAACAATAGGGCAAGTCATTTACCTCCTGGGCTTTGCAAGTATCATCATCTAGCCCAAATGAGATTGTGTGTGTCTGTGTGTGCACACACACGTCTTTGAGCACGTCTTTGAGCTTCCTGCAGATTGCCTGCCAAGGTCATCCTACTGGAGGAGAACAGCGGCTCCCTGGGTGACAAGGGTCCCTCTGACCTCCCCGCGGCAGCTCCCAGGGGCTCCCAGGGGCTCATTCGTCTGGAGTCAGTGTTCCCTCTAAGCTGAGTTAGTGTGAGCTAGCTCACAGTTTTTTAGCCTCCAGCTCACACATTTTTGTCTTAGCTCAGGAAGGACGGCTCCAGAATAGACTAATTTATGCAGTAGCCAAATCGCTGGCTCACCACTTTAATGCCAGTCGCTCACAAAGTAGAATTTTTGCTCCACAGCTTAGAGGGAGCATTGTCTGGAGCTGTTTCCATTCACTGCTTTGTGTTCCACTCGTCACGCAGGGGATCCTTGGGGAAGGTCACCATTATGAAAAGCAAAAGCAAAATAGAAAAACTATATATATCTATCTAAATAAAAGATGAGCAACTCGGGGCGGGGGGGGGGAGCACAACTCATGTGGGAGACAACATGAGGTGGCAGGATCAATCCCTTCAAAAATATCCACAGCAAACTAGCGTGGTGAATCTTGTAACCACACCGGTGCCACTACTGAAGAGGCCCTGCTTGGACTGAGGTGCCTCCCCGGCTGCTCTCAGGACACTCTCTGGGGCCTGAGGCCAACAGGAAAAGTGGCTGTTTTGCAGAGGCAGACCACACTAACGGGCTCGTTTTGTCACGGAAAAACCGTGAGCGCCGGTGTGGAGGGGACGCTTTCTTTTCCCCGGCTTGCCCAGGAGAGGACTCTGCTGATGCCACAGAGTCTGCTTGACCCTGTTGGCCCCAGGGCTGCTGGAGCCCCCCAGTCCGCTCTGGCCCACACACCCCTTGCCCTGGCGCTTCTGCTGAAACTGCTGCTGCGTCAGGAAGGAGACTCTTTCCTCACGCTCCAGACGCGAGGTGCAACTTTCTGTTCATACCACTGACGTGTCCAGTCTGGAAACCAACAGGGAGGGCATCCCTTTCTTTTATGCTTAGTTGAGACCACTGTCAAAGACATTTCATTATTTTAAAGCTTTGTAAATGAGTAATGTACATTCCTACCACATGCTGGAGGTTTTCCCGAAGGTGTGGGCAGCTAAGAATGGCAGTGCCCGGGATGGGGGGGGGGCTCTGTTGCTCCTCCCTGCCTGATGGGGACATTCGTGCACCCACATCCACCATGGCTTTCCAAACAGTGGTGGGAGAGTACAGTTTGCCCATGATGAGTACCATTTAAGTGCTGGGAAGACACACTGCTCGGTGAGAGAGAGAAGTCCTTCCTCTGAGGCAGCCAAGCAACAACTGCAGGTCCAGAAAGGCCATTACTGAGCCCAGGAGCAGGAGTCCTGGTTCTGGCAGTTCCCAACCAATTCCAGCCCATTATAAATCCTTTTTCGAAGCCTCCTGCATAGCAGGTATACTGGCCTCTTCTTCAGGGATTCATTATTATGAGGATCTGACTCTATCCCAGGCAGGAGGGCAGTCCCCTTTATTCAGGAACCACCGACCTCCTGTATAGCCTGTATTAAAGGAGGAGGAGCTTCACTTCCTCCCTTGCATTTCTTGTTCAGCAGCCAAGTACACTGAACCCTCCCAAGAAAAATGCATTTTGGAATTCTAAAGGTCCACCCTGCATTGGATTTGGCAGATGGCGCTGGCAGCTCAGGGATGGACAAGCTATGGGAACGGATTTACTGCTGCCTCCCACACGCCTGGATGTCTCAGACATAAAGTGCCTCCAGGAACTCAGGAGAAAGCCAGTGGGTGAGGATTGCCCCTGTGTGCCAACAAGCCCTGCACCTCCTGCCACCTCTGCTAGGAGGAACCCCTGGCCCAGGGACCACTGCCACTCAACTGCCCAGAACTTGTTCAACAAACATGTTTTTGCTTCTCATTCTCCATTCTATATCTGCCAGCCTTCTCCCTCACCATGCTGTCTATAGCCGGGTCACCGTGTTTTTCAGTCTGTAGCAGTAGAAAAGAGCAAGAGACCTTCAGATACTACCTTCAGATACTATCCAAAGAAATGAGCAGTGACTCACAAAAGCTCACACCCTGCCACATATTTTGTTAAGTCTTTAAAGTGCTACCAAACTCTGGCTTTTTTCTACTTGCTGTCTATGCCAGCTAGACTTCAGAATGGGGAAGAAGAAGAAGAACCCCCCGCGTTGGCCTGCCTGGAAATTGTGTGCTCTCACCAGGAATTCTTCCCTTCTACTGAATGGTGCAACAAAGATCCCAACCAGGTTCTCCTCATGGGAGGATGAGAGACCTGGAGGGGGAAGATGAGCAGTTTCAGGCAGATGGGTCCTTCTTGCCTTTATCAGCATGGGATGAGGGAGTTTGACACCCTCTTGCAGAGGGCTGGCATTTACTGGCTTTGGATGACCCTCCCCCCCTTTGTCCCATCATCTTGGCGTTATTTGCTGAGTTCTGTTTTGCCATGTATGGTTGCGGGGGGGGGGGGGGGGTGTGTCCACACCTGCCTTGTTTCCTTCCCCTTGCTGATGCCAGAGCATGGATCAGCTTCCCAGCGCACAGACCACTGCACATGCCACGCAGCCTGCATGCAAGCCAGCTCAGGTTGGTGTTGGGAGAAGGCAGAACAGGTTTAGTATGAGGGAGCCAAGATCAAAAAGTTGGAGAAGCACTGATGGAAAGGTGCTCTGTCTACATGCTCACTGCGTTCCTGCTCCGTGGCTGGATCCTGCCCTTAGAACCAGATTCTGCAGCTGCACATGAGCTCCAATTACATCCCACAAATGGGTCAGGTGGAAATTAATTGAGCGTGGACCCCTCCCGCCTCATTTGCCATCTGCATAGCAGGGAAAGCTGTAATTTTATGTGTCACATACAAGGGATTTTAAATTTTAATTATGATTTAATCGTCAAAAGCTAAACAAGGTAAAAACCACTTGAAAGGGGAACATAGAGCGAAAACAGCAAAGTTCAAAATGACTTTTTCCCCCAGCAATAAAATTAATGTTTGCTCATGTGTGGGCATGCTCTTCATCTCTTTAGGACTACCTGTACCGGTTTCCATGAAACATCTAAGGATTCTAAATTCTGAATATGCCAGCAAGAGAGGGACATTCAAATGCATAATACGCTCTCGTTAACCCTGAATGCCCCTGCCATGCCCCTCCAGGCACAGCTGCAGCCTTCGGCATCCACTGGGATCAACACAGCCGTGTCAGGCTGTGATCCTAAATCCTCCAGTCATACTTCTGTTCACCCAACAGACTGGCTTAAATATGATTCGGGTACAGTAGAATTTCTAATGTACTTTCCTACTTAATCTGGAATAAAAATCAGATTACTGTAAAACTGTGATTTATTTATTTGTGGTACTTATAGGCCGCTCTCCCTGCAAGCAGGAGCAGAGCAGCTCACATAACTTGGCCAAAGGAGCCAAGGGTCATATAACCATCAAAAACATCTAATATCAATTAAAACAGACAACAATCACAGTTTACAATTGAAGTGCTCGCAACAATTAACACAACAGATGGCGTGATATATGTTGCTCAGCAGTCTCCAGTTCTCTACATAGGGTGGCTCGAAAACCACTGCGGCCAGCCCCAGCCACCAATATTAATTATTTGTGGCCGTTGATGGTAATTGGGGGGGGGGCAGCGGCTCCTAGTGGAAGGCCTGGTGGCCCAGGCTAGATCGACCTCATCAGAAGCTAAGCAGGGTCAGCCCTGGCTAGCACTTGGATGGGAGGCCACCGGGGAAGTCCAGGGTCGCTATGCAGAGGCAGGTAGTGGCGAACCACCTCTCTTTATCTCTTGCCTGGGAAATCCAGCGGGGTTAGCTGTAACTTGGCTGCAATTTGCTGGCACTTTCCACCATCAAAGCTGTGAGGAAAGTGGAATAAACACACTTTCTAAGGAGACGCCTCATTCTCTGGGTCTGTGGTTCAAATGGGCACCTCTGATGATGTCGCACAGTGGCCTCCCAGCCTCTATACAAAGCTGCCATTTTGTGCCTTTTTTTAGGAAGTCCCTGCAGCTAGTGCAGAGGACTCCTTTTGAGCACAGATGGGTTCAGCCACCCTCCCTTCCATACAGATGCTCTCCATGTCTTCTCTCTCTCTCTCCCCTCCAGCCAATCCCCCTTCCCACCAGCTGGTCTTCCAGTGTTCCATGAGAACTTGTGGCGTGCAGAGGCCCCCCCCCCCCCCGGGTAAGGCCATAACCTGGTTCCTCCTAATATAACATGACTTGAGGCCACGTGGTTGCAACTCAGTGGCCTGCATGCTGCCTCCTGAGGGGGCTTGGGGGGGGTCTCCAGTTTGGAAAGGCTGAAGTCCACTGTCCTGTAGGAACTGGTGTCGAGAAGACAATGAAAGCACTCTCTTTCCACAGGCTCTTCCTCTCCACTCACGGACTCAGCCTGCAGGATTTAGCTAGCAAAGAAAACACCCCCAGACTGGGCTGGCCCTTATGGGTGTGGCTGCAGAGGGACTGGCCTGCAGCAAGCCTCTCTTGCCACAAACGGGAATGGAAAATCACTACTTCAGACATTCTCCTCAATTTCGTTTCTCCCTTGGAGTACCACATTGGAGTACTCCCTTGGAGTACCTTGTTTCTCAGATGGAACCAGTAGTGCACTGGGAGTCCTCTGAGGTTCCAGTTGTCTCTGAATTTTGAACAGAGAGCTCTGCGTGTGCCATCTCCCAAAGTCCATGATTACCCGCATAGACATGTGTCCTGTCATCAACCAAAATGGAGACTGAAACCAAGACGTCAGAAGGAGATTGAGACTGGGAAGGACAGCCAGGAAGGAGCTATGAGAGGTCCTGAAGTGCAAGGTTGTGTTGCTGGCAACCAAGACCAAGTTAATTCATGCCATGGTATTCCCTATTACTATGCAGGGGTGTGAAAGTTGGACAATGTAAAAAGTTGACAGGAAGTTGAGTAGATTCATTTGAAGTGTCCTGTTGGAACATTTAAAAATGGCAAAGAAAAGATCTTACGACAATTGTACACATGATGCTTCAGGATCAGATTTTGTGCAGCAGTGTGGCATACACACACTTGCTTACATGGGCAAAACATCACAAAAGCTGCCTTCCAGTCATTGTTCAGAGAGCTCTTTCTTTTCTCTGCTGTTTCGGAGGTGGACTCGCACCCCACCCCCCAAAAAACACTGCCCACTGGCACCAGAGGGATGGAAGCGAAGCAAGGGAAGAAGAGCAACAGGCGGAGCCACGGCGAGCCCGGCCTACTCCCCTTCCAGAACTGATGTCAGAAATTCTTCTAGTTAGATGGGAATTCAAAAGGAGGGGAGAACAAGTTGGAGCAAACCCACAGAACAAGAAAGGAAGAGAATGAAAATCTGTACCACGGCCAAGCAGTACTTTTTACAACCATCCCACCAAGCCCAAACACCATTTGTGTGTTTAGTGCCTAAGAACCATGAGCATCAAAAATGTAAAATATGAGAAACTTTTGGCTGCCTAAGTAATAACTAGGGTTGACAACTTCCAGGTGGGACCTAGAGATCTCCTGGAATTACATCTGATCTCCAGGTCATCCAGCAGGTGAGAGCCAGTTTGGTGTAGTGGTTAAGTGTGTGGTCTGCTGGATGAGCTTGGGGAAGCCATAGTTCTGGCACAGCTGTTCTTGAAAAAGAGCAGTTTCTGTCACAGCTCTCTCAGCCCCACCTACCTCACAGGGTGTCTGTTCTGGGGTTGGGGAAGGGAAAGGAGTTTGTAAGCCGCTCTAAGACTCCAAGTGAGTGAAGGGTGGGATATAAATCCAATCTCTTCTTCTTCTTCTTCTTCTTCTTCTTCTTTTTCTTTTCTCCAGACTACAGATATCAGTTCCCTGAGACAAAATGGCTGTTTTGGAAGGTGATCTTTATGGCCTTACAATATGCTGAGGTCCCTTCCCTCCCCAAACCCCGCCCTCCCCAGAGTCTACCCCCAAATCACCAGGAATGTCACAACCTGGAGCTGGCCACCCTATAACCTGCCTTTATCCCTAACCCCCTTTCAGCAGCTGGGTAAGCTCAGAATGATTGTTGCTGACTGCAGATATTCTCTTCCCATTTAAAGATCTATTTAATAAGGATGACAGTGATCTTAAAAGGGATTTTTACATCGATTATAATTGTCTGATCCTGAGACCCTGGAGAGTTTGCTTACCACTATCTTTTGGTCTTTCTTTTCCAAGATCTTTACCCCCCTATATGTACTACCTTACCATCCCACATTACTGTAGAGCTTTCCTGTTTGCAAGATTGAATATTATACCTACAATGGTTTTATGGGGGAGATTTTTGAATAGCCCCTATCCTGACACTAGGGCTGCCAACCTCCAGGTGGGGCCTGGGGATCTCCCGCTTTTACAACTGATCCCCAGCTGACAGAGATCAGCTCCCCTGAGGAAAATGGCTGCTTTGAAGAGTGGACTCTATGGCATTGTACTGTGCTGAAGCCCCTCGCCTCCCCAAACCCCACCTTCTCCTGGCTCCACCCCAAAGTCCCCAGGTATTTTCCAACCTGGACTTGGCAACCCTACCTGACACCAAATCTGTCCTTGTAGCCTTAACAGGGATAGATACCTCCTTCTGTGCCCTGCTTGAATGCAGGTTCTTTGAGAATATCAGGGATCACTCTATTAAGCCTTTAATCAACCAACTGTCGCCCTACACTCTGGCTCTGGAACCTGGCTCAGCAATATTGCTCAGCAATAACAACCCTAAGTTTACTCCAGCAACTGCAAAATGCAGCTGAGTCCTTTTAGCCCTTGCATCAAAAAAAAACAACAACACAACACAAGTATCTTCTGCTGCTCAAGATCTGTGAATTAATAAGCTTCTAGAGGTATAAAAGGAAAGGAAAAGGAAAGGAAGGCAGGCAGCTGTGTTGATCTGAAGCAACAGAACAAAGTCTGAGTCCAGTCAGACACCTTTAAGAACAACAACAAAGTTTATTTCTGGGTAGAAGCTTTTGTATGTACAAGTTTATATCCAGAATTAAACTTTGTTTGTCTTAAAAGTTCCACTGGACTCAAAACTTTGTTCCATCGGAATCTAGACATGTAAATAAATAACCAAAGGCTCACATCAGCCTAAAATAATCAATGACCGAAGTCGCTTTCTTGTTGCATCTCTGCACCAATCACACAAATCTGTAGGCACTTCCAGATCAGAAATGGAAGGGGGAAGGGAAACTGGGGGGAGGGGAGTCTCAGACATGCATTCTCAGGCAAGTTATATGCCACAAGCAAATCTGTGGAAGGAATGGCAGGAGGCAGGCAATGCTTAGCCCAGTTTTCCCAGTCCACTTAATTCCCACTCAAGTTTCTTTTCCGACTCTGGATAAGGACCATGATGCTCATGAAGAAGGGGCTTCAGCCCCTCACCCATGCTGGCAATGGCCCCAAGGATGCGCCCCATGGGAGTGTTTCAGGTTGGGAAAATGATGTTGGAAGGGCTGAAGCCTCTTGTCCGTACTTGCCAGGACCCCAACCAGGCCCGGCACACACAGGAACTGGGGGAAACGCACAAAGAGAGAGAAAAAGAGAGAGCATTGTCTGGAACTTTCCCTCCTTCAGTCAAATTAGTGTTTTTTAAAATAGTTATGCTTTTTAAAAAAAATGTTTACTGGTTTATTTATATAGTGGTTTCCCCCTCTGTTTTAAGCTAGTTTGGGTGCCATTGGGGAGAAAAATAGGGTACAAATATAAACCAGGGTCTGTTGGGGCCGGAGCAAGGCGGAGCAAAGCTCCGCCAGCTCAGGAGTGGCCACTAGGGCAGCCACGGGCTGAATCAGATTCTCTGATCTGATTCAGCCTGCTGCCGAATTGCTGCTGAAATTCAGTGGCAACTTTAAAGGCGACTGGAGGGGAGGGGGTTTGAGGGAGAGGCTCCAAACTTGCAGGGTAGCTGCTGGGACCTCTCCCCCAAATACCCACCAAGTTTCAAGAAGATTGGACCAGGGGGTCCAATTCTACGGGCCCCCAAACAGGTTGCCCCCATTCTCTCCATTGTTCTCTATGGTAGAAAAAAAGGTAACATTTTTTCCCACCATAGAGAACAATGGAGGGAATGGGACAACCTGTTTTGGGGCCCATAGAATTGAACCCCGTTGTCCAATCTTCTTGAAACTTGGTGGGTATTTCGAGGAGAAGCCCCAGCAGCTACCCTGCAAGTTTGGAGCCTCTCCCTCAAATCCCCTTTCCTCCAGCCCCTCATATACCCTATGAGTTTTTGCCATTGATTTCAAAGGCCCATAGGGTATAATGGGACTGAAACTGACATTCCCTTTCTGACACACTTCCAGTGAAATCAAGGGACGTGGCATATGCTAATGAGTTATGCTAATGAGTTGTGCTAATGAGCTCCTGCGAAAGGACCCCTGAATATAAATAATAATTAAACACAAACTACTTTTATTTTTGCTGACAACTTGCTGGTGCCACCTCATCAGCAAAATGGCAACCCAGGACAACCTTCCTCATCAGCGATGAATGGCAAGGCACTGTCTGAGCTGAAGGCGCAACTTGCTGGCATTTTCCATCCCTACTTTGTCTTCCAGGGTTAAAAACACAAAAAGGCTTCAAACCTCTGCATGGGCTGTGGGTGTTGACAAAGCCACGTGGTTGACAAGGGATGCTCAACTGGGTTAGCAGACTTAAGATTTTATAGCAGGGGCCCCCAGTGGGTGCCACGGCACCTGCCAAGTGCTTTTAGACAGCGAGCAGGGCCAGGAGGTTTTGACATTTATGGTACAGTGCAGACAGTGGCTTTGTGTAAAGTATTTTACCTGTGCAAACAGTGAAGTAATATTCTAAAAACACAGTGGGATTTGATTCCGACTCTGTGAAGAGGCTAAACTCCTTGCAGAGTTACTCGAGGTGGGATGGTCACAGCTGAGACACCAGACTAAGATGCATCCACCCCCTTCAGGGGTCAATGGCCAAATCAGCAGAAGAGAACAGACAGTTCCAAGGGTGATTGCGGGGTGAGGGTGGAGGAATCCTTGAAGGGGAGCTAGTAGAGAACCCCGGCAGAAGATCTTTCATAGACAACAGCAGTGGCCACTTCAGCTAACCCTGGTTAGTGCTGCACAGAAGACGATGGTAAACCACTTCTGATCATCTCTGATCTCAAAAACCCTATGATGAGACAATCCAAAATGGAAAAAAGACACAGTGTTGGAAGATGGAACCTCCAGGTCAGATGGCACTCCATCAGCTACTGGGGAAGTGCTTGAGGACAAGTACAACTAGTGCTATTCTTAATGATGCAACTGGACTAAAGCCGAAAGAGCGTTCAGTCGTTGACGTCAATGGATGCAAAAGGAAAGTCCAAAGCTGTATTGAGACATATACAATAGGCACATGAAATGTGAGAAGTATGAATTAAGCTCAAAATCATAAGACGAGAACTGGAACATTTAAACATTGCAATCCTGGGAGTGAGTGCACAGAAGTGGAACGGACTAGGACATTTTCAGGCTGTGGTCACATGGCCCCTTTAAATCCGGGAGCCCTCCTGGATTAAAGGGGCCGCATTTTTTACCTCAGGTTGGAATGTTTACACATCCCAACCCCTGCGGCGGTGGGTGGTGGCGGGCAGTGGAGGAGGAGGCGGCAGGCGATGGCGGCAAACATAGAAGGTGGCGAAGGCGGCGGCGGCGGAAGAAGCAGCAGCGGCGGAAGAAGCGGCGGGCGGCCCAGCCTTGAGCCGGTCAGCAGTGGTGGTGGCTTTTTTGGCGGCAGTGGCTTTTTCTGCGGCGGCGGCCGGTGGTGGCGGTGGGGGAAGGCACCCTTCCCCGAGCCCGGCCGGCCGCCTGGTAAGTTTGGGGGGTTCCCCCCCTTTTACACTTGGGCACTTGAGTGGCCAAGCGCCCAAGTGTAAAAGGGGGGGGAATGGCAGGCAGGACCATCTGGACAGCCCTGCTCTCGCAATGATTGCAAGAGAGGGCTGGCCAGATGGGCTCAAATGCGGGTTACTCCCGCGACTCCCGGGAAAACAGTCGATTTTCCCGGGGTCGAAAAATGCGGGAGGAACCCACATTTGAGCCCACTTCGGTGCGGGACTAGCCCCGGCCTTTTTAGACAGTCCCTTTAAATGCAGGAGGAAACAGCCCTTCCTCCCGCATTAAAGGGCCATGTGACCACGGCCCAAGCCAGAAAATTACAAATACCGAAGAAACACAGTTGCTCTAATCATGAGGCAAGACATAGCACAAGCAGTCAGGGGCTACAATGCAAAATCTGACCAAATAATATTAGCCAGACTTCAGGGAAAGCCTGTCAATATACCCGTCATTCAAGTTTATGCCACAACTACAGATGCTGATGAGGAAGAAATGGAAAGCTTTTCTGCAAGTGTCCAGGAATAAATTGATCACACACCTAAACAAGATGTGCTGATAATCATAGGTGTCTGGAATGCAACAGCCAAGTTGGTGCAGTGGTTAAGAGCGGCAGAGTCTAATCTGGAGAACCGGGTTTGATTCCCCACTCCTCCACATGCAGCTAGCTGGGTGACCTTGGGTCAGTCACAGTTCTTTCAGACCTGTTCTGTCAAGAGCAGTTTTCTCAAGAGCTCTCTCAGCCCCACCTAACTCACAGGGTGTCTCGTTGTAGGGAGGGGAAGGGAAGGAAACTGTAAGCCACTTTGAGTGAAGGGCACAGTATAAATTCAACTCTTCTTCTTCTTCAAAGCAGAATCAAATATTTTGTAAGATTTGGGTGATGAGCACAAAATGAAGCAAAATGAAGCAGGAGAGCGACTCATAGAATTCTGTGAAGACAACTATTTGTTCATTGCAAACACATGTTTCAGGCAACCAACCAGACGATTGTATACATGGACATCACCGGATGCCAATAAAGAAATCAAATAGATTACATAATCAGAAGCAGAAGATGGAGGAGCTCTGTTTTCTCTGCTAAAACAAGACCAGGAGCCACACAACTATTGTACAGACCAAAAATTGTTTACATTGAAAATTAAAATAAACCTGAAAAAAACCACCAAAAGCATTCATAGTGCCAAAATACAACTGTAACAACATTCCTGAAGAGTTTAATAGACCATGTAAAGAACAGATTTGTATTATTAAATTCAAGTCAACGTGAACTGGAAGAACTATGGGTTGAAACCAGAGATCTCATCAAGGAAGAATGTGCAAAGACTATTCCTGTAGCTAAAAAAAATGAAAAGCATTGCTGGATGACTGAAGAAACTCTTTAAATTGCTAAAGACAGGCAAGAAGCAAAAGTAAAAGGTAACAGAAATAGAATCAAAAGTCTAAATCCAGTGTTTGAATGATTCATACGTACAAAGAGAACTATTATAATAACCAGTATAAAGAAGCTGAAGAGACCAACAAAAAGAAAAGAACAAGAGACCTGTTCCACAAGATTCAAGAAAACAATGGGAAATTCAAAGCATGGTTAGGCATGCTGAAAGATCAATACAGAAATACATTAACTTAACAGGACACGATAAAGAAAAGATGGCACTGAAGAACTACACTGAAGAGATAAAAGGATGACAGATTCATTCCAGGAAGAAACCTTTGAAGAAGAACCTACAGTTTTAGAAAGTGAAGTGAAAGCTCTACTGAGAACAACTGGGAGAAACAAATCACCCAATCAGATTACTGCATTACTCTCATGTGAGTAAAGTGATACTCAAAAATCCTAGAACAAAGACTGTTACCATATATGGAATGAGAAACACCAGATGTCCAAGCTGGATTCAGAAAAGGAAGAGGCACTAGAGATCATATTACAAATTTACACTGGTTACTGGAGCACATGAGAGAATTTCAGAAGAAAATAATATTGTATTTCATAGATTACAAGAAAGCATTTGACTGTGGGGATCATGAAAGGCTATGGTTGGTTTTAAAGGACATGTGTTTGCTACAGCATCTGTTTTGATGTGCAGCCTGTACTTTGGACAAGAGGCTATTGTTAGGAAAGAATATGGAGAAACAGAACAGTTTCCCATTGACAGAGGTGTCAAACAAGGATGTACTTTATCTCTCTTCAATCTATATGCCAAACGTATCATAAGGAAAGCTGGATTAGATTCAGATGGGAGATGGAGTGGAAATTGGTGGAAGGAACAAACAATCTGAAATATGAATATGGCACTACATTGCTGCAGAAAATAGTGAAGACTTGAAACTACTACTGATGAAAGTTAAAGCAGAAAGTACCAAAGCAGGATTATAGCTGAACGTCAAGAAGATGAAAGCTTTTTTTTTTAAGACCAACAAAGTTTAATTCGTGTGCATGATAGCTTATGCCTTGAATAAAACTTTGTTGGTCTTAAAGGTCCCACTGGACTCAAACTTTGTTCTGTTGCTTCTGACCAACATGGCTGCCCACCTGAATCAACCAAAAGGGAGACTGCAACCAAGAAATCAGAAGGAGATTGGGACTGGGTACGGCAGCCATGAAGTTGCTAGAAAAAATTCTTAAGTGCAAGGAAATGTCACTGGCAACCACAGTCAAGGTAATTCATGCCATAGTATTCCCCATTACTTTGTATGGATGTGAAAGCTGGACAATGAAGAAAGCTGACAGGAAGAAAGTAGACTCCTTTGAAATATGGTGTTAGAGAACACTTTTACAAATACCCAGCAGCACCCAAAAGACAAATAAGTGGGTGCTAGATCAAATTAAGCCTGAACTCTCCCTAGATACTAAAATGATGAAACTGAGGCTCTCGTGCCTTGGTCACATGATGAGAAGACAAGAACCAATGGAAAAGACCATGGTGCAAGGCAAAGTTGGAGGCAGCTGGAAAAGAGGGAGACCCAGCAGGAGACGGACTGGCTCAGTCCAGGAAGCCACAAAGGCCCTCAGTTTTTAAGACCTGAGCAAGGATGTTAACAAGAGGAAGTCTGGGAGGTCATTAATTCACAGGGTCGCCGTAAGTCGGCAGCAACTTGGCAGCACTTAAACACACACACATGCACAACTGGGCTGCGTGGCTAAAAATGCTTAATGCGCCTCATCGGAATTCCTATGGAAGCCTCCAGAGCTTCCCAGTTTTAATATATTTGAATAATACATATCAAATTTGATAACATCACTGCATCACATTTTGATCACTTTTCAAAATCATTTATGTTCCTATCAAAATCTGGCCAGCATCTCTTCTTGTCCATGTGTAGAAGGAGCTTTTGTCTCACCTCCTCTCATTGCTGCAATAAATAGTGGTGGTTAAAACTGGCAGGGCTCAAGAGAGAAGGGACGGTGGGGGCCTGGGGGGGGGGGGCGGGGGAACAGCATTTCCCTTTCCCTTTCGCCATGAGGGGGCTAGGTGCCTGCAAGGTCCGGCCACATGAGAGTTTCTTAGCTAGCTCAATATGTATACTTAGCTTGTGGCTGTGGTCACACGGTCCCTTAAATCCGGGAGTCCTCCCGGATTTAAAGGGACCACTTTTCTTAGCTTCGGGTTGGGATGTTCACATCCCAACCCAGATGGCTGGCGGCGGCATGCAGCGGAGGAAAAAAGCGGTGGCGGCGGAGCCAGCAGAGGAGGCAGCGGCTGGCGGCGGCGGCCTGGGAGGCTTCGGCAGCGGAAGAGGTGGTGATGAGGCGGAAGAAGAGGCGGTGACGGAGGATGCGCCGCCACCGGGCAGCGGAGGAGGCAGCAGCCGGTGGCTGCGGCTGGGAGAGGCACCCTTCCCCGAGCCCCGCTGGCTGCCTGGTAAGTTTGGGTCCCCCCCTCCCTTTTACACTTGGCCACTTGAGTGCCCAAGTGCCCAAGTGTAAAAGGGAGGGGGAATGGCGGGGGGGGGGGGCATCTGGACAGCCCTGCTCTCGCAATGATTGTGAGAGAGCGCTGGCCAGATGGCTCAAATGCGGGTTCCTCCCGCAACACCCGGGAAAACTGTTGATTTTCCTGGGGTTGGAAAATGCGGGAGCAACCTGCATTTGAGCCCGCTTCGCCGCAGGACTTGCTGTGGCCTGTGTAGTCGGCCCCTTTAAATGTGGGAGGAAGCAACCCTTCCTCCCACATTAAAGGGCTGTGTGCTCGCAGCCTGTGTCTATGCAAGAAAACATTTTCAAACAATGTTTTTAAATGGCATCCTGTTAAACAGATTCTATGTGAAACGTTGAACAGCTGGACAGGATCCTGGACTAGATGGACAACTGGTCAGCAGACTTTTCTGATGTCATTATGGAAACCCACCATGTAAAAGGCAATCTTCAATAATCCCCAAAGTGTGAGGATGGCCAGTGCAAAGGGAAAGGCACTCTGCACAGTTTCAGAAACACTCTTCTTAATCACACACACACAAGACTGAGGAGGGATTCTGCAGCTAAGCCCTTGATCCTTCAGTAACCACAGGGTGGTTTCACACACACACACACACACACACACACACACACATATACTGACCGCTGGCCATGTTAATCGACTCCACTGAAGAGCACTGTGCTTGAGGGAGAGTTCTGTCTGTGGTGTTGAATCCACCCTGGCCCAGGCACCCATTCAGAGCCTTTGTCTCGCAGACTTGGCAGAGGGGGGATTTGAACCCAGACCTCCCCAATCCATTGTTGACACACTGAGCACTACGCTGTCTGCCACTTACATGGCGCCTTTTCACCTTCACAGCTACAGGCAGCCAATGACCAAAGGCCCACCCATGAATGACACCAGCCAAGTCTTCCTTATGGTCCCTCTTGATGGCAACAGAGAACCTCTGGGGAGTTCACTTTTCTTAACTCCAATCTCCATGCACTTTCCCTTGTCAAGACTGATCCCTCCACAAGCTGTGATTCACTTCAAAAGAAAGAGGTAGGTCTTTACATAAGAGCCCCTCTTTGGAGAAATGTAAACTACAGCGGGATTGGGGTGTGTATGTGGGGGATGGAGTTAGCAAAATCCTGGGGAGGGTAGGAAGGGGTTAAATCCCCTCTCACCTCTCCGCAGGGCCCAGTATGAACTGGAGCCTCCCAGTCCTGTTACTGAAGTTCATGACTTCCCTCAGCTCTGTTTTGGCCTCTCTGCCCCAAATGACATGTTCCCTTCCACTAGGTGTAAACTGGGGGGGGGGGGGGGGGTTAAGAGCTCGGGCCTCCCTTGAATTTTTCCAGGGGGGACTGAGCCTCCGGCCAACCAGTGCCTGCCAGTATTGAGCTTAAATCTTTCCTTTGGGCTCACCTTTTTTCCTTCCAGGTTCACTTTCTTTCAAATGCTAACTGAGCTAGCAAGGTAAATGATGGGATTGTTAAAAATCTCCCTTCTCTCCCCCCCTTCTCCTAGCAGGAAGAAGTCTTTAGGAAGACAGATCTCTGCCTTTACCTCAGTGGGGGAAAAGACTTGATAAAATTCCTTGTCACAGGAAGAAAAGGTCCCTTGTGACTGGATCCATCCCTCTGGTCTGAGGCCTAAGCCCATCTGCATGACCAAGATTGGGGGGGGGGGGGGGGGAGGCAGATACGATGCCTTTTAAAATTTCCTTCTGCCCCGTGTGCAGCCCAGAGAGAACATTGGCAAGGAATGTGTACTCTGTACATGCTCACACTCTTCCTTTTGCTGTTACTTACAATGGTGTGGTACAGTTTCAAAGGGGCAACCAACTGGGTTGTACTAAAAGGAATGACAGGATTGCCCACTGGAAACAATGGAAAAGGCCTGAAGGCCCATTGGAGATAATGGGAGACAGGAATGCCAGTTGACTTGCATGGGCTCCACTGAAATACATTGCAGCACCAAAAAAGATGCAAAGAAAATACGGAATGGTTTTTCCATTGAAGTCTTTTGGGCCCAGATAGGCTGCTTTGGGACTGGAATGACAGCCCCCAGAGTGGAAAGACAGTCCCTAGGAACAGAATCTGTGCTCTGGGGCTAGAATCACAGGTCCCAGAGTGGAATGGCGGCCCCTGGGAGTTGCAGAGGTGTTCTGGGACTGGAATGACAGCCCTCAGAGTGGAATGATAGTCCCAGAACTTCTGCTAATCCCAGGGACTGTCATTCTACTCTGGGGGCTGTCATTCCAGACCCAGAACACTGAGAAGATTGCTACTACTCTGAACTCTGTACATTGCTCAGAAATTGAGTGCACAGCAACTGCTTTGTATTCTGCCCTGGCTCAGAGACTCCAGCCATGCATTTACCAAACAAAGGCATCTGTGATGCCACAATGTAGTAAATTTCAGTTCAAAGTTACCCTTATGAATGAGGCAGAAACAAGACTCCTGTAAATGAATGTCCAGGAAAACTTTTAAAACGTTCCCCTACAGGCTTTTCTGTATTGCCTTTCTTGGTTTCAAAGTTGTGACCATTAGTTTGTCCTATGCACATGGTAGATATATTTGCAGATCTTAAAGTGACAATTCTATAAGTGAATTTCAAAAACAGGACACAGCAGGAGATTGCTGAGATACCACTATAACCACTGGCCAACTCCCACCTTTTCCTGGGTTTAGCCCAGCCCAAGGGTATTGCTAGGGGGGTTCCCAGCCCCCCCTAAAATTTTGGGGAGCCCCTCCCTAAATCCCACATGGCTCCTCCTCCATAGATAGTGACAATGGCCTGTGATGTCACTGGCTCCTCCCTGTGATGTCACTGGGCCCCGGTTCTTTTAAGGACCTAGCACAGCAATGCCTCTGGCCCAGCCCCAGCACCATCCCACTGGGAAATTGGAAAGTCTACACCCTTGATTCCACTCGTCATCATGACAGAGACTAGCAGCCATAGGGCAGCTGAGGGCTCCCTGTGGCCAGTCAGTGTGGAAGGGGCCTGATGTGGATCAGGGCTACGGCATAGGGGGTAGGCAGGAGCCTCTCCTTCCTCCATGCGATGGTCCCAGTCTGAACTGGGGCCCTGCAGTGCTTGTAAATTGGCTGGCCATGGGGAACGGGCAGCTGCAGTCCTACAACCAGTCCCTGTTGGGGCCACAGGCTCAGTGTCACAGAGACTCTTGCCCCTCGTCCTCCTGTCAAAAGGAGTGCACCGGCCCTCAGGAGGGTAGTCCAACTCCACCATCCCGTATTTCCCCTCCTTGTCCCAGGAAAACCTGCTGACTGTGAAAGAGCTCCGTTGCAGTGACTGCCCCCCCCCCCCCCGGCACTGAAGTTACATTATTTATAGTCCACCTTTCTCACTGGGACTCAAGTCACTACAGTCAACAGGATGGGGCATCCAATCAACAACACAGTATGGTTTGGGGGGGGGCTGTGAACGCTTCATCATGATCCAAAGGGAAATGGAGGCAGGGGCTCCTCTCCCTCCTTCCACACAATGAGTCTATGGCAGAGGCAGGCTTTGCATCTAGATTCTGAAGTTTTCAAAATCCAGCCTGTGCGAGTTTGCCTCTTTTCCTCTGCACAGGCACATCCACAGCTGTCCAAGCCTCCCCACACCTGGGAAACGCATGTTCCAAGCCAAACAAAGAGAGAAGCCCAAAGAGGTGAAGGGTGGGAAGAGACAGGCCCCCCCTCTGCAGCCAGGCCACTGGGAGCCAAAGGCATCGGCGTTTTGCCTTTCTGGAGCATTGAGCTGCAAGAGCCGAACGGCAAATGCTATCTGAAAAATGCATGGCAAGAGTCATGGCAAAGCTGGCAGGGCCAGAAAACCAAGATAAGGCGGCGTGGAGCAGACAACAAGTGATGCAGGAGTGACGTAGGGCAGAGATTCCTCAACAGGTTCATGACTGGAAAGTCAAGGCCGGAGGCGTTCACATCGCTTGCGGAAGGAAAGAAAGAAACAAACTTGCGTGGTCATTTTCCTTGGACAAGATGGGAGACCACGATTAGAAGGCGCCCTGCAGCTCTGCAGGGACATGAAAACGCCATGCAGAGAACGGGCACTTTCTGGCAGCCCAGGACCACTCTGCTAGCCAGGTAGCAACCATCAGGGTGTCAACAGTTCACTCCAGCAATCAGTCAGCTTTCACCGCATGCTCAGTGGGTCGAGGGCAACCTTGAATAAGGAGACATTTCTCCCCCCCCTCCCCCCTGCTCTGGCTAACCATTCTCAAATGGGCTCAGCACCCCACCAGTGCTTGACTGCCTCTGAGACAGTGAGAGACACGCAAGCCTGCTCCTGAAGTCCCACCTCCCAACCAGCCACACCTTCTACCTTCCGTCTGAAGTGCAAAGGCCACGGGCCCATTTCCCTGCTCAATGCGGGCAGCAGCTGCATTAATGTGCAGCACTTGTGGCACCAGGCACCCAGGGAGCACTTCCTTCCCCTACAACACAAACTCAGAATAATGGTCTGAAAGGATAAGAGGATAAGATCCTCCCGCTAAAGGATGACTGGCCAGTCGGTGCCAAAAAAAAAAAAAATGATTTCCAAGTCTGAGTTGACGCAGATCCAGACACAACAGCCATGTGACACTCTTTATTAAGACCAGCTAAAAATGACACAAGACTGTGTGCCAGAGTTTGAGCTCTCCAGAACTCTTGAACAGGCTGAGTGTTGAAAGACAAGCCCAGGGGTGGGGTGGGGAAAAGGCCGTTTCAGGCCCTGCTCCTGAGGCCATCGGTCGGCTCCTGTTGTGGAGTCACACAAACTCTGGACGCACGGGGGGTGGGGGGGTGGGCTGGCCCTGGCCGCCCTTGGTCTGTGGGGAAGAAGACCGTGGGAACAAGGACAGAGCCCACCGTGATTATAAAAAAACCCCACTGGAATTATCATATGCTACAAGGTTAGCTTAAACTCTATAAAATATTTTCAAGTTGTGAGACAAAACAATGTGGTGTTGTGGTTAGAGCACTGGACTAGGATCTGGGAGTCCCGGGTTCAAATCCCCCAATCCGCCATGGAAGTTGGCTGGGTGACCTTGGACCAGTCACATACTCTCTGCCTAACCTACCTCACATGGTTGTTGTGAGGATAAAATGGAGAAGAGAACGCATGAAACTGCCTTATACTGAATTAAATCTTTGGTCCATCACGATCAGTACTGTCTTCTCAGAATGGCAGCAGCTCTCCAGGGTCCCAGGTAGAAGTCTCTCACATAACATAACTCTTGATCTACATCGACACCTAACTGGAGATGCTGAGGATTGAACTTGGGACCTTCTGTATGCCAAGAAGATGCTCTACCACTAAGCCATAGCCCCTCCCCAACAGTGTAAGCTACTTGCTCAGTCTAGCAGCCCAGGGAATTGGGAGGGGGGTCAAAAAGAGAAAGAGGTTTTGGTTAATCTGTAAAGCCCTCTGCTTCCTGCATACCTTTGGCATTCCCCAAGAATACAAAGTGCAGATATTTGGATGTGACTCCTTGGGCTTTATGACGGCATCTGACAACCTGTTTGCATAGCTGCAGCCCACACAGACCAGAATGGCCTTGGAAATCCAGAGGTTGCAGAAGTAGGAAAATAGCACTAAATGCCTCACAGAGTTTCCACGGCTGGCATCAGATGAACACCCTGCCTGAAGAGGCCCTTGAGATCAGAGCTGGATCCTGCCGGACAAGGGATCGTCTCAACTCTGTCTCCAGGCGTTCTTCCCACCAAAGAGGGGTCTTCCCTTTTCTGAAAGGCTGACATTTTTAGGGGGCAACAGACTGTTCCCTGGTGGCCACTGTTGCTGATTTAACCACCACTGTTTTACAGTAAATAGAGGCACTGGCTAAGTTACGTTTAACATGTATTATCATAAAATACAATAGCACCTTTCATAAAAACTAGGAGATTCTCGCCAAACAGGAATCTTATTTTTATTTCATCTGTTTGAATTCACTTCTCTTCTTATTTTTTACAAAGTGGTACATGCTGTAATTTTTACGTTGTGATCTGGACTGCCTGTTGATTTGACATCCGAATATAGCAGGCTCTCCACACCTTTTCTGCACCTTAACTTCCATTGGCAGCACTCTTGCCTCCCTCTCCTCGCTTCTGCTCTCAATGACCCCCTTGGCTTTCCTTGCCTGTCTTGTGATACCATGACTGTTTATGCTGCTAAGACTGTAGAAAACAGGGTAGCCAGTTAAAGCAAGCCAGTATATGAGAAAGGCAATGATCCAAGGTTGGGTTATAGTCTGTTTAGCAATTCAGCTGTGTAATATTGAGAATTCATCTCAAAGTTTACATCAATTGTGTCTGTCCTCTGTAAAGGCTCAGAGGTTACAAAGAGACTTCTGCAAGCTAATAAGTACAGAAGAAGATAAGCTAGAGTAACACCCAAGCCACAGAACTGGGAGGTCTAAAGCAGGGGTGTCAAACATATGGCCCAAGGGCCGGACCTGGCTCTTACAAGGCCCCAATCCAGCACGAGAGCAACTGGCTGTGTGCTGCTTCCTACTTCCTATTTCGTACATTGCAGATCCTTCTGGCCAGTCTCTCCTATTTCCTGCTTCAGAGGAGAAAAAGAAAGCCTTCCCTCGAATGGCTGAGGGCTCCTCCCCCCCTCCTCTGGGGAGGGAAAGAGTTGGAGGGGGGGAATGGCGTCTCATGGGATTTTTAAGAAGACCAGCAATATTTTATTCCAGGTATAAGCTTTTGTGTGCAAGCTCATTTTTTCTTCTTCAGGGACAGAGAGGGAGGGAAAGAGCCAGAGGGAGCATGCCAGAAAGAGAGAGAGAGAGTCACACACACACAGAGAGAGAGAGTCTCCTGTGTTTGACCAAAAACATTTTATTCTAAGTATGAGAGAGTGTGTCCTGTGTTTAAGACCTAAAATGTTTTATTCTACGTGAGAGAGAGAGAGAGAGAGAGAGAGAGAGTCTTCTGTGCTTAAGACCAAAAATGATTTATTCTTTTTTTTTTAATAAATTTTTATTGATTTTTCCCTATAACTACAACTATAACGCTACAATCTAAGCTACATATACCTTATACAGAGAGTACTTTATCATTTGCTTAATATTACCTTATTACATAATATAATTATGAAGCATTTAGAACCTTGGATAAATTTCAATTACTTTGTTACTGCTACTATAAAAAATATCAAAACTATTTGGCAGGCACGCCCACCTAGAGAAATACGGTTAATTAAACAATTTATAATACATAAGTGCAATGCTTAATAAAACAGTTTAATCACTATTTCTTCTTTCGTCCTCTTCTTGTCTTAACAGTCTCAACTACTTTTGGAGCAGCAGCTCCTTTTTCCGAGTCAGACACTTCTTCTTCACTCTTTGAGCTATCAAATCCATACATGCTTTCTTGCGAGGCCAGTGAACCATCTGAGTCTCTCCCAGTTTTCTGCTCTTTGCTTTTTTCCAGAAATTTTTTCGCTTGTTGAACAGAGTCAATCTTATACTTCTTATCTTTGATGCTGAAGCATAGTCCTTCTGGAGTATTCCAACGATAGATGATACTCAGACTGGAGCCAAGATGTCAATTTTCCATAGGCTTTCCTTCTTTTCCTTATTTCAAATGGGATATCCTTCATCACTTTTACTTCTTCTCCCAGGATCTTCAGAGCTGCTTTGTTTGTGGTCCTAAGCACCACGTCTCTTGTAGATTTTTTGGAGAACCTTATCATAATTTCACCAGGCAGGCTTTTCTTTTTAGTATAATCTGGATAGGTTCTGTAAACCATATCCATATCGCTTTTTATATCCGCTGCTTTCATGCCTGTCACTGGTTCAAGTGCTTCACTTAACAAATTTTTAAGGTCTTCTCCTGTGTTTTCTGGCACATTCTGAAGTCTTAGGAAAAAATTCGATCTTTCCATTTGTAATTTCAAAAGCTGATCGTGGTGGAAAGCCTTTTCCTTCTCTGCCTTTTGTAGTCTTGCATCTTGGTTTTTTACTGAAGTTTTTACTTCCAGAAGTTCTCGCTGCAGCTTCTCTGTGGATTTATTCGACTCTTTTAGTTCTAGCTGCATTTTGTCCATCTTAACGTTGAGAGCTGTCATTTGGTCCACTAGAGGTCGCAATAACGAGGAGAACACCGCACTCATCTCCGTGGTATCAACCTTTGAACTCGGAGCTGTACTTCCTAGTTTGGGGGAAGGTTTCAGTTTCCCCGTCATTGTTGAGACTACGCTCTTTGTTTATAGATAGATAAGATGAACGAAAGGAGCAAATTTTCAAACAGCACTTATGTCCTTCTAAAGTTTATATCTCCAAGTGAGCGATGCTGCCATCTAGCAAGGCGGATGGGCTTTTATTCCTGCAGTAACGCCACGTAAAGAGTATTGTAAGTACGCTAGTCCCGGAGAGGGGGGGGGGTGGGTTTCACTCCTCCCGCTGTCTTCCTGCTATGTTCTGCTTTTCTTACTTCAGACTCACGTTTTCTCCATGTGTAACTGTCAGTTCCAGCCTCATTGCTTCGCACTCTCTGCTGCTTCACGGATTTGCACTTTCAGCCATACGGCTCCTACGGCGGGGAAACCTATGGGGGTGATGAAAAGGGATCTCGATCCCTCGGTCGCCACCGTAGGGAGAGATCCCCTTCGTGCCACCCCAGGCAGAGCCCCCTCACTGGGGTCTCTGGGGGCTCGGCACCAGTCCAGAGCCCCTTCTTCCCGCCGGGTACGGATCGCGCTCCCCGCAGTTGCGGAGGAGAGCGTCCGCCATTATCGCAAGTCTTGCCGGAAGTCCAAAAATGATTTATTCTAAGTATGAGAGAGAGACTGTGCGTAAGACCAAAAATCATTTATTCCAGGTATAAGAAAGAGAGAGAGTGTGTGTGTCCTGTTTGTTTGTTTTTATTCCAGGTCTTTGTGGGCAAGCACACTTCTTCAGAGAGAGGGAGGGAGGGGGAGGAAAAGACCCAGAGAGAGCATGCCAGAGAGGGGAGAGGGAGTCCCATGGAACTTGGAGAGATCCCCCTTTCCATTTCTAAAAGATGGGGGGGGATGTAACAGAACAGCTTGCATTCCTTATTAGAGATAGGGAGCAAGAGTACAGCAGCACCTTAATGACAAATAAAATTTGTGGCAGGGCATGAGCTTTCATGAATCACTGCTCATTTCTTCAGATACAGCTGGAATGTGAGTCCATCTGTCCTTATATCTTAGAGAGTGAAGTGCTTCCAGACAATAGCAGACATTGGTAATGAGAGAAGAAACCCAGGTCTCAATTCAGTCCAGGAGTTTGCATTGTCTTGTGCTTCATGATCAGTTGCAATTCAGCAGTCTTTCTTTCTAATCTCCCTGTAATGTATGTAATGGCGATCGCCATGTGCTCCAGTAATGGCGACCGCCACATGGCCAACGCACATGGCCAGGCCAGCTACCTGAGCTGGAGCCAGGTAGAACAATAGCTGGCTGGACTGTAACTTGCTACCAATCTAGCGCCTAGGTTCCTCAAGGGGACCTATGACCAATGTTCCCTCTAAGCTGTGGAGTCTTGTGAGCAAAAATTCTACTTTGTGAGCCACTGGCATTAAAGTTGTGAGCGAGCGATTTGGCTACTGCATAAATCAGTTTGCTCTGGAGCCATCCTTTCTGAGCTAAGGCAAAAATGGGTGAGCCACAGGCTAAAAAACTGTGAGCTAGCTCCCACTAACTCAGCTTAGAGGGAACACTGCCTATGACATGTAACTGCAATCATAAGGTCCTATTCAGACATTTGGGTGAGGTTGGAGGTGTGGCTCCGACCAGAATAGAAGAGGGCCCCTGAGCCCAGGTTAGCATGCCTCATCTGACCACCTAATAAAGAGCTTGCTATGAAATCACTTCTACTGGTCTCCCGACTCTGGTACTTTTCACTCCCTTTGAAATTCCTTTGTAAGAGACTACTACTCTTAGGTCAGCAACTGAATGCCCTGGAGGGTTAAAATGTTTCCCCACTGGTTTTTGAATGTTTTGGTTTCTAACAGTAGTAGAAAGAGTCCAGTAGCACCTTTAAAGACTAACAAAACTGTGGTAGGGTGTGTGCTTTTGTGAATCACTGCTCACTTCTTCAGACTTATTTCCATTTATTCTTTGCATCCTCCTGGACTGAATCCTCCGGTACCAAACTGGGACCTAGGTTTCCTGTCTCATTACCAATGCTGATATCTCCACACATCTGTATATCACACCAATGCTGATATCTCCACTCATCTGCATATCACACCAAATCCAATCACACCTGCTATTGCCATTCAACATCTTTATAAAGTTTATATCTCTGGTGTCTTGTGTTATATTTTATGGCATACATGGCCCGGCCCGGCCCGACCAAGTGACATTTATGTCAGATTCGGCCCTCATAACAAATTAGTTCAACACCTCTGATCTAAAGGGATAAAGCAGACTTTCCTTTTGGGGACAGAAAAAAATATGATGACCCACAAAGGGTGGCAAAGGGGAGATTATCTAAGCACAGACATGAATGAGAAGCTGTCTTGCCATCTTCAACAGTTGCTCTCTTGCTGTCAGTCTCTTCCCAATGGCCACTGTCTTACTGCAAGCCATACCACTCTGGACTCCATCCTGAGCACACGTAGCTGAAGAAAGGGGGGGAAGCGTCAAACCCTGGGAACCCAGGAAACGGGTGACTACTAAATGCTTGCAATGCGAAGAACAGACAGCCTGTCCTGACTTAACTTCTGGGAAGGTCTGCATAGAGTTAGGGTTCAGAGGATTGTGTGTCATCACCTTTTTTTAAAAAAAAATCCTTGCTGTGATGTGATTTCAAATTGTTGTGTGACTTGTTATTTCTTTAATAATTTCTTAACATTTTGAACATTGGTAGACAGATCTCTGCACCCACATTTGGCCCAATTCAGTCACGATAATCAAGAAGTAGTAAAGGGGAGGGGCGGCAGACAATCGCCTCACCCCCAGAGAGCCCAACTGCACCTCAGTCCCCACGGCAGCCAGCGAAAGCAAAGTGGGAGGTGCAAAACCAACCTGGAGCTTTTAAGGGTCAATGTGGCAAAGAGTGCTGAAGAACTGGCCCTTCAGTAGCAGCAATTCTTCCAGGTTAGCTGGTGGCAGCAGAAGGTGACCCAGAGGGAAGCCAGTTACAGCAGGGGCAAGGAAGAAGACGGCCTTGTTGAGCAGCCGCCCAACTTCCAAGCTCCTGGGTGGGCAGAAACAAGGCTGGCACGGCCGGTCCCCCCCCCCCCCGGCCCCAAGCCTCCTTTTCCAGCATAGCTTCAAGCTGCTTCTGCCGTTCCCTCCCTTCTGATCTCGGGCTAGGGGAAGTTTTCCTCGTTATGTTTCTCAGGGGTGCCACCCACAACCCCTTGGCTTCCTGACTGGCGTGCCGATACCAGCAGTGGGAGGGCCACATTCCCAGGGAGCCAGACAGCATTGGTATGATTTGTCAGAATGCCAGTAAGCCTCTTTTCCTCCACCAGCCCAGGAATGTGTAAAGACTTCCAACCACAGCCTTTGTGCCTGACTCAAGGACACTGGCCTCTGGCGTGGACTGGGGCTGGCGTGGGACAGAAACACGTCAGGCGGCTGAACGACATGCATGGAAGTCTTCACATGTACCGGAACTGGCAAGGAAGAAAATGAAGCCACGACAGCAAGCAGATGGTCTCAGACTTGGCTCAGTCAGTCAGGACCATGAGCCTGTACAGATCTGATCACACGCCTGATGTTTGGGGGGGAACCTCCTGACTGCTTGCCAGCAGGACAAAATGACTGTTTTCTTTTTACCAGTCTCTGAGCATGGGGCTAAGATGTGTCACAAAACCAACTGGCTTTTCAAGCTCCTCGTCTGCCACAACACACAGGGGTCTGCCAGGTCACCGGGGGGGGGGGGGGGGTGGTGGTGGTGTTGTTTTTGTTTTTTTGCATTATAAACCAGAACAACATGGAGCCTCCAGTCTCAGTGAGAAAGGTGGAACTACAAGTGAAATTCATCAGAAGGATACATGAATGCCCCTATACCTTGTCAGCTTGCCTAATTTTGGAATGCTGGCATTTCTGACAAGGCAGCTGTTGATTTCAGTGGGACTGCCGAGGCTGTTCCTACCGCCTGGGTGGGGGTGCTTGGCTAAAAGGTGCCAGTTGGGCCGGGTTTTCCACTCCACCAATCACTCTGCATGTAATTGGCAAACACACTGAATTTTGTTTCTCTTTTCTGTAACAGCCTTGAGTATGTTTCTAGAGGGATGGCCCCTAGTTTGTCCGGGCTGCCGGGAAGGCAGAAGTTCGAGATAGCATCTCCGGGAGAGAGCAACTGTGCTCTGATCCACAGGGGGGCGGCTGCAGTAAACACACTACAAGAAATTGTCCCCCCCCCCCCCCCCCACTTTGTCACTTATAAATATTGGCAGGGGTGCTAGCGATGTTTCAGCCAGAGTTGATAATAAGGAAAGGTATGAAACAGACCAGGAACAATTGGGATGATGGCCATTCCACATTTCAAAAGCAGTATTGGCTATTCTAATGAATGCCTCTAATTTTTAAAGCTTGGTTTTACCCTCACTCACTCTGCAACTGCAACCCCTTGGTTCACTTCAGCCCTGCATTTGTTTATGCTATCAGGGCGATGATGACGATGATCTCAGGCTGCAGCTACTTTAACGGAGAGAGAAAGGCTTGAATCAATTTGGCAAGCTTTCCTCCGCTTCACTGAATGACTGCACGACAATGAAAAGATGTCATCCGATGGTTACAAATCCAAGCTGCACTTCTTAAAATGAGAGACAAATTTCAGGGCACAGATTAATGAATGCACAGAAGAGGCGGTCCCTCACATCTGTGGGGACCAGATCACGAAGGGCTTCATAGGTCAAATCCCATATCCTGGACTGAACCCAGAAAGGAACCAACAACCTGTGCAGCTACTTTAGAAGTGACCTAGAGATAAACTGATCAACCCTGATGTCTCCTATAAGGAGGCGAGCTGGTGTGTTCTGCACTAGCAGAAGCTTCCGAGTTTCCTTCATGGATAGCCCCACATAGTGTGCATTACAGCACTCCATTCATGACGCTGAGGTAGTATGGACCAGAACTAGGGGTGGAAAGTTGAAAGAATTGAACTAATTTTGTTTCAGAACTTCAGAGAGGGTATACTTTTTGTTATCCTGAATTTGGGGAGTGTTGTTACTGGTTTGGATTTCTGGGCACTTGTTTCAGATTGTCAATTCTGGGACCATAATTTTTTGTGTCACCCTCACCCCACCCTGCCCAGAGGCAGTCAGAGGGAGCCTGCTCCAGCAAACAGCTGTGTGGCCATGGATGTCCCCTTTACATTCTAAAAGCTATTGCTCATTCTTGGAAGGCCTGGTCCCTGAACTCGAGAGACCAGGTCGATTCCCACAGAAAAGACTGGTCCTTTAAAATGTAAAGGGCACACGTGTCACCAAAGAGCTGGGCTCTGCTGCCAAGGCCAGTTCTTCTGCCCCCAGGAAATGATAGCTCTTTTCCTTCCTAGGAGTGGAAAGAGGCCAGATCTGTCTCTTATACATAGACCAGGACTCGGAAGCCAGGACTGCCACCCAGAAGAACAACTGAGCGTGGGGCATGCTCCTCATCTCTCCCTCCCTCCCTCCTCTTCTCCCTGCACCTCCTGAAACATAAATCACTCTTTAAATTCCAGGAGATAAATTATTTTTACTCCTGAAATGTCACAAGTGCTTTGAGTTATTTTGGATACCTCCAAGCCAAGTTTAATTTCAGCTTGGTCCCTAATCAGATTGGCTTGATCAACTGAATCTATAAGGGAAAACAGTCTTTTCCCTAAGCACAGATGAACAAATTATTCTCTTGCCACCCCCCTGCACTAGATTCTCAAATAACAATTGGGTGTTCAGCAACAAAGTGTCTGCTAAACAATGCTTTTAAATATGTATGGGCACGGACCAGCACACGAATGAAAGTTTGTCATGAATTTTGGCCAATTTGAAGCTCGCGATGTTCACAAACTAAAGAGTCACCATGATCTTCCACAAATTTTAAGGAAATCTGTGGCAGTTGACAAAGAGCCGGAAGCAGGGGTTTAAATGGCTCCAAGTTCTTTGGTGTAAATAGCTCATAGTCATTTAAACCCCTGCTTTATGCTCCCCACAAAAAGCGATGGGGAGCAGAAAGCAGGGGCAGGACCCATTATGAACCACTGAGATTCTGCAAATCAGTCCCCACTAGAACAGCAGCAGCACCAACTGTATTGCCTCCACCCATGTATTCCCCCTTATCCACTTGGTAAAGGGTATCCAGGCACTGATTTAAGATCACTGCATTTGGAGGCCTACATTAACACTGTCTAGCTGAACAGTAGAGTGCCATCAGCATCCTGATGAATGGAACCTCTGAGGCACGCCACAGAGCACACCACAGCCCATGAGTCAGTAGCTCCCAGGGAAACTTCCTGTATCATATTCAGTGGGAAGGACTGAAACCAGCAGAGCACCACGCCCACAACCCCAGCCTCCTCTTCTAGATGGTGGAACAAAATGGTGTGGGTCCAGTGTGACGGAGGCTAAAGAAGGATTTAACATAATCAAAGACAGGCTGCCCCTGTGTTTACCTGATGTCTAAGAACACCTAGCAATGTGATTAAAGTGGTCTCCATCCCATAGCCAGGCACAAAACCAGACTGAAATTAATCAGAGGGAGACGTATCATTCAGGTGTGCCTGGAGTTACTCTCCCACTGGTTCAAAAGCCTTGCTCCCATAAAGCATCTCTGACACAGGTCTATTCTCGGCAAAGTACTCCTTGGTACAGAAGACTTCTTCAACAATTTTTTTTGCTCTCCCCTCCGTAAAAAGGATTAAGGAAAAGAGCTGGAGTTGGGGAGATCAACGTGAAACTATCCCCCCAAGAGTGTATGCAAGAGGGTATTTCTGACAGAAACTGGAGCTGCTTTAAATCTGCCTTCTATCAGGGTCTCTCCTGCACAAAAGGGGTCACCCCAGTGGGAGCTACTGAAACCTATCACCACAGCAATTCTGTAACTCAAAATGGAAGCCTTAATCAGCATATTCTCCACTAACTGACAAAGCTGTTAATTATTTTTCCTCTTTGGCACCACCGGCACACAAAGAGGGGGTGCCTGGCCAAGCCCAGCTGCCTCCCCTTCAGCAGCCAAAAAAGGGCCACCCCGAGGCCCACCCTCCCATGCAGGCAACACAAATTCAAATCAAAACAAAGACCTCTACTGATGTGGTTTAAACGTTTCCCTCACTTACTGTTATCAATTAAAGTATGCACCCGTACTTTTTGGGGGGGGGGGGGAATGCAGCAGTTTTTAATACCCCCCTGGACAAAACCTGTCCTTTTGCGCAGCAGTCCTCATGACCAGTGTCTGAGGCTGGTTCCGAGGGAGGCTGCCTGCTGCCAGAGCGAAGCCAGAGGAAAGAGGCGGGGAGGATGGGCCGAAGGACAGCCTTCCCCAGAGGCCACCCACCCCGCCCGCACGGGGCTGTGATCTTGGTGACGGAGGAGTTACCTGGGCTCTCCAAGGAGAGGACCTTGGTGTTGCCTTCGCGGCTCCCAGAGCCCCCCCTCACCTGTTCCCAAGGAAACAGCCTGTCCTGTTTAATCTTTTCTAATTTCATTTAACTCCAACTGCAGGCTTTCAACTCTATAAACTCCATTCCCTGCTGGCAATGCAAAGGGAGTGTGACTGTCAGAGATCACAGGAAACAAGATCGTTTTAATCCCAGGGTTCCATGCCCTGGAGAGGCCCTGCCAGAATGACAGAAGGAACATTTGCTAAAGATCAGACAAAAGCCATTAGCAGGGTGCTATTTTATTCCCCATGCGGCAAAAAAGATTATATTATTGCTTAACAGCATGCTATTCTGATGGGAGAGGACATAGTTACTCTCTCCCTATTAAATCATTAAGCCTGATAATATTTACGCAGTGAGCCTAGTGAAGAGACAAAGAGCAGCCAATCAGGAGCGTCAGACACAGGCCAGGTTCACAGAACCAGCAGGTGAGAAAAGTCCTGCGTCTGCCTGTCTTTAAATCACCTTTCCTGGGCTAGGAAAGGCTTCACTCACTCTGCTTCAAGCACTGGAGTCCAGAGAGTCAGAGCCCAAATCTGGAGCTTGTCTGAAAGCTGTTCCAGGAACTAAATACAGAGAGACGGAGGGTGGCTTAGGTTCAGCCCCCAGCTTCAAGTCCGGTAGCACCTTAGAGAGCAGCAAGGTTTTCAGAATCGAGGCTTCCAAGAGTCAAAGCTCCTCTCCACCCCTCTCTCTAAGGTGCTCCTGGACTTGGACATCCTTATTCTGCTGCAGACCAACACAGCTGTCCCCTGAAACTGCCTTCTTACTAATTTTCTTTAAATTATATTCTTATGTTAAAACGCAAAACATAAATATAAAGCAGAGCCAACGGTTAAAAGTCACGCTTGCTAGCCTTTCTGCCTGGGCTTGCCTGTAGAGGATTCTGAGGTTCCACTTGGTGTTCACACAAGATACTGGCTAGAGCTCAATGTGAACTGCGCACAAACCCTACAGTTCCCCCCCCCCCCAACTGCACTGCTGCATATTACAATGGCAGAGAGACCGTGGTGAGCAGTGTGTGTGTGGGGGGGGGGTCCTTGCTTCCTGAGCTAAAGCAGGATTTAGATTGTTGGTTCACACTAACTCCCCCCCCCACCCCCAAGAGGCTCTCAGAAGCACACTGCCTTCCATCTTGAACATGGACATGCTGGAGAGAAGCAAGGGAAGAAGCAATGCAGGAAATGTGAAATAAATGCTGTGAATGTTAGGTCAATGGACCAGTTCTGCAAATGATCTGCACCAACCATTTACATACGTAGGAAATAGGGTTGCCAGTCTCCAGGTGGGACCTGGGGATCCCCTGCTTTTACAACTGATCTCCAGCTGACAGAGATCAGCTCCCCTGGAGAAAATGACTGCTTTGGAGTGTGGACTGTATGGCATTGTACCATGCTGAGGCCCCTCCCCTCCCCAAACCCCGCCCTCTCTTGGATCCTCCCCCAAAGTCTCCAGGTATTTTCCAACCCAGACCTGGCAACCCTAGTAGGAAGTCCACACTCCACTGGACTTTCTCCTCAGAAATGTTTTGCAAACATTTCCTGTCCACTTCTTTTGAAAGAGGTGGGAGCCTGGCCCTAGGGATGATCTCTGCAAGACAGAAGCAGATGCTTGCTGGAGTTAGTTCATGAAAGCTTGCATCCAAAGTCACACCTGGGATGCCCAGATCCATGTTGTGTGTTTGGGCTGTTTGCCACAAGGAGACAAAGATTTGTCCAGAAATTAGATATGAGTGATCGAGTCACAGGGGCTGGAGACAGAGATGGTGGTTCCTCCTCGTATGCCAAATGGGCTCAGGGAACCTCAAGACACTTTGAACAGCCTCAGCAGCATCAACAGCAGCCCCAGAGAGCCAGGATTGACCTCCTTGTAGGAAAACAGGAGGCACCAGGCTTGGGTGGTTTCACAAGTTGGTTAGTGGTCAAAGCTGTAGTTGATTTACCACTGGGAGTGGGGGGAAGGCTGCATTCAGTCCACAAAGCTGAAAATTAACGAGAGCTGTGCCATTTCACTTTCTTAAGGATATGCTGGTTCTACTGTGTTGTTGAAACTAGGAGGAAGGAAGAAAACATTACGGATGGTCTTTTGTTCAATGGCTAAAAGGCACCATCCATCTGCAAATACGCTAATGAATTCACAAGTAATTAATTAATGATGGTTACAAAACTAAAATTTCTTCAGTCAGCTGCTAGTCCCAGAGAGCAGACATCTTCTTGATCTTCCAGATACTACACGAAGATGATGCTACTCATCTGCACAGCACAGTCCAGTGAAGAAACTCTGGGGCTGCCTTTCCATTACTCGACAGAGTGTCTACGGCTTTCATCTGCATTGTTACCCACATTGGGGGCCACTATTGCCGAGGGAAAGGCAGGTCTATAACTCTTTCAAATTAAGAAATGTGAACATTTATAGACCATTTTCAATCAAAAATAGTGTCACACATAATAAAATGCTACAAAATGTGATAGCAGCAGCACTTGTTATCCAATTTTTATTAGGTTTTTAACAATAAATAAAATTAAACAGCCAAAAACAATATTCATATTGAAATAAGATGAACCATCATAATATTTGCTCTAATACAACCAACTGAAAAACTTGGACCATATATAAGTGGGGTCTATATTACATTCTGAATTTAACAAGTAATTCAATCTATCTAGTTCAGCCCATTCCAATAGTTTGTCGACAATATCTTCTCTTCCCAGTAGAACAGATGACTTCCAAACTTTTGCCCGTGTTATACGTGCCGCCGTAAGAATATAGGTTATTAATTTCGTATCTGCAATTGACAAATTGTCTACCAACATATTTAATAAGAATGATTCCGGCTCTAACTCCATATCAATGCCCACGATTTCAAAAATCAGCGTTTTAACCATAGTCCAAAATTTCTTCATTTCTATACATGCCCACCACATATGGTACAGTGTTCCCCGGGTCTTCCCACAAATCCAACATTTATTTGACGTTGTTCCAAAACATTTATTCAATTTGTCTGGTGACTAATGCCACCTATAAAACATTTTATATATGTTTTCTTTATAACTTACTGTCTTTAAGAATTTAATTGACTTCCAGATCTTTAACCATCTATTTATCTCTACATTATGGCCAAAGTCCTCCATCCATTTAACCATCACTGTTTTGACCTCTTCATCTTTCATTTCATATTGTAAAATTATTTCATACAATTTTTTAATTAATTTGGAGTCAATTAGATAATAAGGAAAATTTGAAACCTGATATCCAAATACGGGAAGAATTGAACATTAATTTAACTTGGTTGGAAATTAACCAACTTAAATCCAGATTTAAAGAGGATAAAAAATGAGGCTTTTGCAGTAATTTGAACAAGCTAGACATGGTTTGGTTAAATAATGACTCCAAAAGCAGCAGTTGTAAAAGACCAGTAGTTAGGACCTAAAAATGTCTTTAAACTCTTCTGAAACAACTAAAAAGAGGGTACAGCACGGCTGTTCATAGAAGAACAACTCTCTCTCTCTCTCTCTCTCTCTGGCTTCACTGGCTGATGTCAGAACATTTGCAAGAGCTAGCTCTCTCCTGCCCTGTAATCCCTGGAAGAAAGTTAAATTTAAAATGTAATGTATTAAATAAACTTCATTTATTCATCTGTTGACTGTTCTCAGTTTGGCACACAGGCCAAAAAAAGGTGGCCTTCCCTCATGCAGAGAGTCTCCCCGCGCCGCCTGCTGAGGGCCGGACTAGGCAGGAGGGTGTCCCCACCCAGGCCTGCCCCAGGGACTTGCTGCCATTCTGCCGAGTGAGTTCCCACTGGGGAATTCCTTTCAATAGCCCTGCAAGGGCCTGATTCTGGCTGGGGCCCCCCTAGTGCAGGGGGAAGAAAGGCCTCTCTCCCCCCATGCCCCTTTCCAACTTGAAACAGCAATGGCGGGGGGAGGGCAAGCTTGGGGACGCTGGCTCATCTAGTTTGGGCCCAAAGTAGAGAACCGCACAGGATGCAACGTGCATGCATGATGTCCTGTGCTCTCCCGTGTGGTGCTTGCTTGCAGCTTGGCTCCTCATACTTACATGCCCCCCTGGTCTTGGCTGGGTGGAGATGTTGTGTAGGAGGCACAGTGACCCAAATGGCAGACATGTGGGCTAGCCAGTCAGCACGGCTGGCCCCTCCCCAGTGTCTGCATGGCCAAAACTTCAGCTTCCTGCAGCTGGGCTGCCTCAGGGTTCTCCCAACCTGAGAGCCAAACTAATGGCCTTGGGCCTGCTACCCCACTGCTGTTCTGCTGGGCCATGCTGCCGTTTGCCACGCTCCCTGCCTGGGACCCTGTATGGCTGCTGGGGAATGCATAACATCCTCTGCAGTATCTCCTATACGGATACCTGACTGGCTAAGTGGTTAGGGAGCTGGCCCCAAATGCAGGAGCTGTGGGTTCGAGTCCAGTGTTTGGTGCCACTTGGTCCTCTGCTTGGCAAAAAGTAAGCTTTGCCTTTTGGCCCCCTTTCCCTTCCCGGGAACTGAATCCTTGTCTCCTCTAGGTGACAGAAATGCCCTTTTTCAGTGAACTACCGGGGGGGGGGGCGGGGCAGAACAGGATGGCCTTGCTACAGGTGCAGTTGTGTGTTGCCTTGCGGGTGCCCCAGTGTCTGGTCTGTGTTCTCCTGCTGGTCTGTGGAGCTCCTGAGACTCTTCCGCTTGCCCACTGGTCTCCTTGGGGATCGCAGGGCTGGCAGCTCTTGTCATCCTTGCTTCTGGAGCTCCCCTGGTTGGTAAAGATGGCGTGGCATCAGGGGCTCTGGTTGCATTGGCTGGCAGTGTTTGTCTGTGCCCATGTATGCTACTGATGACACACTGCTGCACGGCTCCCTGATGGGTGAGCTTTGCCTGCCTGGCTTGCGAGGCAGCCTGCACTTGGAGAGGGGTGTTTGCCATTTCTTTCCTCTCTGTGCAATGGGCATAGAATGCGGCATTGGTGATCATCTAGCCCCACCAGCACTGGACCACCATGGCCAGCAGGCTTTTAGGATTGGTTGAGTCAATTAAAATTAAATGAAACAAATGCATTCATTTTTAAAAAAGTGAAATGGAAAATTTTGCTGCAACATCAGCGGAACCCTAAAATAACTGACAATGTCCATGCAGCCTCACTCGCCACTAGACCTTCGGGGAAATTTGTCACGAGCACAGTCACCAGGCAATCCTGCCTCGACTGAACTCTCTAAATTACAAACAAGTTGAGTTCCTAACTGGATCACCTTGATGTTCCCTGTCCAATTTCATCTCAAGCCTAGTACCATGCTGAGCAGCTCTGCACCTGTGCCGGAGCTGGCTGTGCTCGGAGGCAAGGCTGCAGCGGCTGGTGGCTTCTTTGGCCCCGTGGCAAAGGGCCATGGCTCTGGGGGAGAGCCTCTGCTTGGTGTGCAAAAGGCCCCGGGTCCAATCCCCAGCATCATCTCTAGGGGAAAGGACCAGGCAACAAACTGATAGGAAAGACCTCTTCTGCCTGAGACCCTGGAGAGCCACTGCTGGTCTGCGTAGACAATAACCGCCATGAGACCAAAGATCTGGTTCGGCATAAGGCAGTGTAATGATTTCATGTTTTGGTGTGTGTGTTCCTTTAAATGTTTAGTGTAACTGCAGTAATGTAAGAAGAGTGATGGGGGAGACAAGTGTGATTTTGATTGGCTGATGCCTGAGATTGTGGGAGGAGGTGTTCTGAGAGGAATCTGTGTTTATGAGTGTCTATGAAGGATTCTGTGTGTGAAGTTTGAAGAGTGAGCCAGCCTAGTCTCTGTGCCTATGGGATTTTGAGTCTTTTTCTGAGTGAATAAGACCAAAAGAGAGAGTTGATTCTATTCTGTGTGAATAAAACAAAGAGACTAGCCTGTGTGGCTATAAATAGGGAGATATATAAGCCAGTCAGAGTGGAGTTTGGAGTTTGAGAGACTGTTTGTAGCACCAAGCTTTGCCAGTTATATCTACAAGTTCCTTTCTTCAGCAACTGTTCAAAATAACCAGAAACCTATTTTGTTCTTTATTCAATAAATCATTTTTTTTGTTTAAACTTATCCCAGAATTCAGTACAGTAGTTTCTCAGGGCCACATAGTCCTCTGAAGTGCCCAGACCCTCGGTCATTCTACCATAAATGAGAAATTTGGTGGCAGCAGAAAACTACCAAGTTTATATACACAGAGAGTGTTCAAAGGTAAAACCGTTATAGCAAGAACCTTACAGGCAGTTTCATGTGTTCAAGTGCGAAAATTAAAATTGTATCCCAAAGAAGAGGCAGAAGCCCCCTGAGGCTCGGGGATGGGTTGCTACGAGTGCAGTCCTCAGTCTGACCTTTTGCAGGTGTTAACTGACTCACTTTTACCTTTATACAGTCTCTGTACTGCCCTTTGGAATCTGTTTAAGATATCTCAGGCTGTACTTTTCATAATTAGACTTATCCTGATCAACTGTTGGGAACACTTCTCATTCATTTTGAATAGATCCCTCACCCTTTGACATACGCGTAGACTATGGGGGGGCTCGAGGGCTCGAACCACCCCCAAAATTTCCTGAGGGGGACTGAGCCCCCCCCCCGGGAAAACATAGCGCCTGCCACCGCGCCTCGCCACCGCACCTCCCCGGGCCCTTCCTAGACCCGCCAGCTGCTGCTGCCGGTGCCTCTCCCCCCCCCCCCCCCGGCCTGGCCACTCTTCCGTCCTTCCCTCTCCCTCTCCCTCCCTATTTTCTGGGTGAAATGCCCAGCGTGGTGGTGTCACCCAGAAGTGACGCCATCACGCTGGGCACATTGCCAGGCGATGCTCTAGCAATCGCCCTGAAACTCTATGGCGCCCTAGAGTTTCAGGGCGATTGCCAGCGTGATGTCACCACGCTGGGCATTTCGCCCGGAAAAGAGGGAGGGAGAGGGAAGGAGTGGCCAGGGCGGGAGGGGGGGGGAGAGAGACACTAGCATGGTGTGGCTGGTGGGCCTCGGAAGGGCCCGGGGAGGTGTGGCGGTTTCCCAGGGAGGGACATTGCCCCAGCGAGCACGCACGTGAAGCATGTACACTAAAGAGCCCTCCCCCCCCCCCCGAATTTACAAAACTCTACGCCCCTGCCCTTTGATTGGTCAGACACGGGCCTCTCCTTGTTATCCCTCCCCACCCCCACCCTTGGCAGTTGCTTGAACTCTTGAGTATAAATTTAGCTGCTTTGGATGGAGACTCCAGGCACATGAGCTCTGGCTTATGGAAGCTAAAACTGGAATCAGTTGTGTTAGCCTTTAAGGTGCTACTGGACCCCTTTTCAATCATCCTAACCAAAGTGACCCACTTCTAAGTGCGCTGAAGCCAACAGGCTTAGAAAGGTGCTTCAGATGGCCCAGAGAACTAACCAACTTGTATCGTAAAGCACGGTATTGCTTGCAGTTCCTCCCTTCTTTGCAACTATGCAGTTGGATGCAATCTTAAATAACAGATATTGGATAGATCTCTCTGCCTCTTTTTGTGCCTGTGTAGTCTCAAAAAACAATTGGAAAAGTGATCACAAGAACAAGATTGCAAGATGAGCTGTGTTCATGGGCAGATACTGAAGGCACACCTAAGAAGTAAAGTCTCATTTCAAAAAGATCAAACTTTCTGTTCACCACGTTTCTTTTAAAAATCAGAAACGGCAGTAGCTGACACTTTGATACACCTTCTTCAATCCGTTATTGACCTAAAGCTGCCATTCATGACAGACATTTCCACATGTGACACAGAAAGGAAAAAACTTGGTGTCATCAGCATGTTGAACAGCAGCCCGCCTCATGCCCCTAATGATGTAACACAGCAACTTTATGCAGATGTTAAATGATGTGGGAGACACAGCAGAACCCCATGTAGGGTTGCCAAGTCCAGGTTGGAAAATACCTGGAGACTTTGGGGGTGGAGCCAGGAGAGGGTGGGGTTTGGGGAGGGGAGGGGCCTCAGCATGGTATAATGCCATAGAGCCCACCCTCCAAAGCAGCCATTTTCTCCAGGGGAGCTGATCTCTGTCAGCTGGAGATAAGTTGTAAAAGCGGGAGATCCCCAGGCCCCACCTGGAGGCTGGCAGCCCCAGGGGCCACAGCAGCTGTGTCTCAGTTCTGCCCTCTAGAACTGGCCTGCAGAACAGGGGCTGAAGGACTGCAGTTCAAAGCTTCCTATTCTCATTCCATGAAAGCAGTCTGCAATAAAGCTATGGATTAGGACATAAAAAGCCACTAAGAGATTCAACAGAATTGCTTCTTCTTTCCCCCTCTTATAGTACAGAATGACTTAGTTCCTGTTTTGAATCCATGATAGAAGACAAATGGAAATGGATGTAGATAAAATATTTCATCCCACACAGCTTGGAGTTGATACACGCCACCTTCTTAACTATCTGCCCAGGTTAAAAAGTGGTCTGTAGTTTCCCAAGGATAGGCACGCTGATTAACTGACTCATAAAACATTATCGATTGAATGCCTGTTATTTGGCCATTGTCAAATATTGCCAAGTATCCCCTGAAGCTAAGAATGCCACTGAGGAGGTGGCAGCTTCCTTCCTTCCATTACAGTTTTATTTAGCCACTGCTGGATTGAGGGCACCTTGCCCTCTAGTTGGGTAAAGGTGGGGGAGCAGCCATAAAAGTGCAACAAAGCCAGGAGCACAGATGTCTATTAGAAGGGGGTTAGACACACCCTTGGTTAGACCCTTGGTGGAGAGGGCCATCAGTCTTCTAGATCTGACTGTTTACACCTGGGGCTGAGGGTTCAAGGGAGGTTTCTGCTATGATACAGCCCACTCCATTGCTTCAAGGTCTCCCCACCTGAGCTGGTTTTGACATTGGTCTTGGTGGTTCTGGGATGGTGGTTCTGGGAAACTTCAGCATCCACCCTGGACCTCTTTGTATGGTCGCTCACCTCAGGGATCCATGGCCACCATGACAAGCACAGGACAGTCCCATCAATATCCACATATATGGTAGGGTATACCCTTGATTTGGTTTTCTGTTCTGTACAAGATCAGGGTGGAGGAGTTAAAAATATCCACACTGTCATGGACAGAATTCCCCCTCACTGGCAGTCTTTAGGCAGCGGCTGGACAAACACTTGTCAGGGATGCTCTAGGTCAAGGACTGGTCCTGCATCGAGTAGGGGGTTGCACTAGATGGCCTGTGTGGCCCCTTCCAACTCTGTGTGATTCCATGATTCCATACCACCATGCTGTTGATAGCTCTCACAAGAGCCCAGCACTTAAGGTTTGGTTATGCAAATGCTTCTAGCCAGCTGGGAACAATCAAAGGTCGATCCCAATCAAAGGGCTATCCCTCTGTTACCTAGAAGAAGACAGAGATGTGGGGATACCAAATGGTTGATTGTAGGTCTTCCTGTGAATAACAGGAGGAGAAGGACTGGGGGAGGGGGGACTGAGGAAATAAATTATCTTGACACAAGGGAAAGGAGGTCCATTTGGGCTGATTCCATCGCAGGAAGGAGCTCTCACATCTGAACTCCATCTTGATGGCTGCCATTACCACATGGAGTTAACAAAGGGCAGGCTGCCTGGACAAGGACTCAGGGTAATGAATGCTGGCAGAATGCTGTAACTTTAGGGATAAATATCCTACCTTTGAATAATAATAGTTATGCTATGTCTAGAGGAGGAACAGAGGAAAACTTCTACTTCGTATCCTTATGGGATGCATAGATGTGCATATCACGCATATGCACATTTTCTTTTTAATAAATTTCTTAATACTTTGGTGTAGTGGTTAAGTGTGCGGACTCTAATCCCCACTCCTCCACTTGCACCTGCTGGATGACCTTGGCCATAGCTCTGGCACAGCTGTTCTCTCAAGGACAGCTTGGGAAAGAGCTCTCTCAGCCCCACCTCCCTCACAGGGTGTCTGTTGTGGGGAGGGGAAGGGAAAGGAGTTTGTAAGCCACTCTGAGACTCTGAGTGAGTGAAGGGCGGGATATAAATCCAATCTCTTCTTCTTGTTGTTTGAATGCTGGAAGTTTGTTCTCCATAACTACGTTAAACCCCAAACACATCTCTAAAAGGGCACCAGAGAAGGGACGCAGTTGGCCAACAGGCCACCAGATCCCACAGTAAGCCACCCATGTTACAGCTAATTAGAGCAAGTGGATGATGCAGGCATGCCCCCCCCCCCCGTAAACATCAATGCAGGTGGAGTCTTAAAAGGAGTGCTGCTGGCCCTCTTGCAGAGGTGGCCATTTGTGCAGAGCTGGCTGCTCATGCCACAGTCTGTCTGCAGCTGCTGCTGGCAGTGCAGATACCCAGAGAGCCGTGAAGAACCCTTCCGGGAGCTGAGAGGGATCAGGAGGGCAGTGCATCAACAGGCAGAGGCCCAGGACAGCCACGGAGTGTCTTGGCCTCTTGGAGGACTGCAAAACAGGTCAGAGGAGGGGTTCTGCAGGGGAAGGCATTTGGGGGCCATGCAAGCCAAGGGATGGCGGGAACTTTGTTTCAGTGGTTTAAAGCAGGAGAACGAAGAACAATGCTGTGAGTCACTAGTGTTGGAGAAATGAGTATGTAATACAAGGCCTGAGAAATTCAGTCATTATAGGGTTAACCTATGCAACTTGTTTGTTTACCTTTGTTAGCCTGGAAGTGATACCTGGCAGCTGGCCAATTAACACTAAGCCCAGGAAAGCTGAAGGTGTACTGTTCTGCTAATTGGTTACTGATATCAGGTGTTTCCTTTCAGGGGTCAAGAAGAAGGAGAGATCCTCCACTGCAATCTCTCTCACTCTCTAGTAGGATGTCTTAGTGTGCAGACGCAGCACAATGCTGCTTAGGAAGCATGTTTTGTTTATTTTGTAGCTAATCCCGTTTCCCTTTTTCCTTTAGTAATAAAGTTCTTTTAAACTAAAAGAAGCAATCTCTTCTTTCCAGAAAAGCAAGATTCATTACTCTGAATTTTCTTGAATATTGGACAAAAGTCCTAACAACTAGGACTCTCCCGGGGGGGTAGTAGAAACATCTAAATGAATAAGTAGTAGCAAGAGAGTCTGGTTCTCTTAAAGCTTTCTGGATTGATTGAGAAAGAGAAATAGGGAATAAGAGCTAGAGGCTTGGATTTTTAAAACGACCAATTTTTTTTTCCTTCCTGCTCTCAGAGCAATCTTGCAGTCAGAAAGGCCCAACCCTGTTTCCTTGCTGATCAGGGGAAAACCTATGCTGGATTGCAGTTTGCCAGGAGAAAAGGATCTTTTTTGACTGGATTAATTTTTGCCTGCTGTAAGTGGAGCTGAGCCTTGGACCACCGGAGAGAGGCTGCCTACTGGGAGAACAAAGGAAAGGAAGGCGAGGCAAAGGAGCCTTTTGAAATTCCCGCTGCTGCTATATAGAGAGAGGAAAGATTAACCCTGTGAGCTTCTGGAGAAGTAGATGAGTGAGCCGGATTCCAGCGAAGAGGCCAACACAGCACCAAAGACTTCCCCTACTCAACCTGTGCTTCTACCTCAAATCCAAAGGGATGTGAGTAACAAAATGGCTTTTAATGCCCCATCCCATGAAATGCCAAATCTCAGACTTACAAAATCTAACTATCAGTGGTGGGAGGAGTATTTGAAGAGTCGTCTGCAGGCTCACAATGCCCTTCAAGTATTAACAATTGAAAATCCCCCAGAAACTGACCCTGATAAGACACAATTTCTAATGATGGATGGTTTTGCTAAAGCCCTGATTTTAGGGAGTATTCCCTACACAGAGGTACCAGGATTAAGAGGGCTAGCCACGTCCAGATTGATGCTTAAACACCTAATGGACAAATTTGATAAGCACAGCAAGAGTAAAATCTATTCCCTCAAGGGACAGATTTTTGATTTCAGGATGAAGGAGGGAGATTGTCAGAATCTGCAGATTCTAACAAGGGTTCTGGGAGTTTATGGTATATTTTGTAACCTGTTTATGCTATTTGTTTCTGTATTAAGTATGTAATCGTGCCTA
Organism: Lepidodactylus listeri; assembly: GCA_029233225.1. Lineage (NCBI taxonomy): Eukaryota > Metazoa > Chordata > Lepidosauria > Squamata > Gekkonidae > Lepidodactylus > Lepidodactylus listeri. Next base: position 72,278,346 of record JARCFY010000013.1, read on the forward strand.
TTGCTTATTCAGCTTGACCACTGTGAGTGTATATTCTGTGACCCTGAATTTATGGCTCTGACCAGGTCTGGTCTATGTAACCGTTTGCCCGGGAGAGTGGCGACTTCAAAGCATGAGAACAATGAGCCTCTCACCCTCCTGCCTCCGCATTCCTTTCCTCCCTGCTGGGAGGACAGGGACCAGTTCTTATCAACGTGCGAAAGCCTTGGGGAAAGCGTTTGTTATGTGAAGATGGTTACATCTGAGAGGCCTGGTTTGGGAAGGGAAATTTACTGCTTCACACCTCACCTTCTTTCCTGTGGGAAGCAAACGGTCAGGGAACCTTTTGCCCGCGGTTTTTCCCCCCTGGTGATTGGTTACCTATGGGCAATTCAAATTGTTCGGGAGGGTATATTAGACCTGCTTCTATTGTATACGTTATCGCTGACAATAATCCGAGAACCTGTACCAATGTAGAACTTGGAAATAAAGAACTGTGTTTCATCAACAAAGATCTGATCCTTGACTACTTTGTGCAGAAGCCTCACAGAGATTGCCTTCCCAAAGAGATGGACAAATTAATGGGCATTTACACATAGCTTAAAGACCTGAATGAAGCACCCTCTGATACAGATATGATTTCTTCAATTCTTAAGGGTCTGCCTGGCTCCTATAACCAGTATGATTAGACTGAAAGATGATCTGACTTTAGAAGGTCTTTTGTCTGCACTGACTGAGGAATATGATTCTAGGCAACCTAGAACAAGTTTGCCTGATGAGATGTCTGTTTTGAGCCTAAAGCATGGACAGAAATTTAAAAGGAAAATAGAGTGTTTTATATGTGGGAAAAATCATCTTGCAAAATACTGCTCTTCTAAGTATGCACCTAATGATGAGCCCCAAGAACAAAGAGCCACAGGAGCACATGGTTCCACTAACAAAGAACCAGCCAGTGGAAGGGGAAGCCATTATGGGAGGAGCAGAGGTCACGTTTCACATGCACAGCACAGAGGAAAGAAGTCTGCAGCACAGACACAGGACAAAGGCAATGCTTTCAGGATCACTGATGATTTTAACACAGATGATAAGAAAATATTTTTAATCGATTCTGGCGCATGCACCCATGTGTGTAGAGAAAAAGCTTGGTTTAGTAACATAGATGTTGAAAACAAACCAAGAATTTACCAAGCTAACAGGGAATTATTGAATGTACAAGGTGTTGGAACTGTAAAATTACAATTGTATACTACAGATAATCAAATAATTGATGTTGAATTGCGAAATACAGCTTATGTGCCCGAAGCTGTTGAGAACTTAATTTCAACAAAAAGCCTTATGAAAACTGGACATATTGTACTGCTCAAAACAGAGCAAGGAAGCAAGGTCTCTACCAAGGATGGAGAGCTTGAATTTATAGTGGAAGAAAAAAATGGCTTTCATTACCTTGTAGCTTGTGATGAGGAAATTGAGACTGTTGATAAGGAACAGATTTGCCAAACTACCAGTGATGCTAAATGTAAACATGAAAAATGTATGTATTCATGGCATATTAAAATGGGACATAGAAATTTGAAATCTGTTGAGCAGTTGTTAAAACAATGTGGAATACCTGTTGTGCATTGTGAAAAGAGTGAAACTAGATGTGAGACATGCCTCAGAGCAAAGGGAGACGCCCCAAGTTATTCTGGGAAAACTCCAGCGCACAATCAAGAATTTTTGGAAACTGTATACAGTGATCTTGTTGGGCCCTTACCTGCATCCCTAGGTGGGAACAAATATTTTGTGACTTTCACAGAGAATAAAACAAAATACACTTATGTGTATATGCTGAGAAGTAAGGATGAAACACTGCGTAGATTTAAAAATTATGTGGCTATTGTTAAAAATAAATTTGGCAAAGCACCTCAAAGCTTACTCACAGATGGAGGTGGTGAATATTGTAATGCTGAATTCAAACAATTTCTACAAGAGCAAGGAATTCAACATAAAGTATCCATTGCCTATTCACCTCAGCAAAATGGAGCTTCTGAGAGATTAAACAGAACACTGCAAGGGATGTGCAGAGCTATGCTAATGCATTCTGGACTGCCAAACCATTTATGGGCAGAAGCCCTGAACACAGCAGTGTACTTACACAACAGATTACCCTCAAAGATTATTGGAACCTCTCCTTTTCAGGCGTGGTATGGAAAACAGCCTGGTCTAAGGCATATCAAAGCTTTTGGCGCAAAAGGGTATGCACACATACCAAAGGAAAAGAGGAGAAAACTTGATCCCCGAGCTCAAACTGGAATTATAGTAGGCTATCCTGTTGGTGGGAAAGGGTACAGGATATACGATCCCCAAACCCACACAGTTGAGGAATGCAATGTTGTTTTTATTGACGAGACTGTATTGCCTAGTGTTTCCACTGCAGCTGATCCAAAGATGCCTGGGACTGCACCTGATGAGTTCGTTGCTTGGCTACCTGTAGTGACCCCTGGGAACTGGCTGGGGAACTGGCAAGTGAAGCAGCAGGTCCACCTTCTGAGAAAACTACTGAAACAGAAGGGGAAGCAGGGGCCACACCAGAGAAAGCAGCTGAACCCACGGCAGAACCCACGGCAGAACCCACAGCAGAACCCACACCCGGTGTGAGGCGATCAGAAAGGAGCACTAAGGGACAACCTCCAATGAAGTATGGATTTTGTGAACTTGTGCAACCTGCAAAGGAACCCAAGAACTGGAAGGAAGTTTGCAACTTACCTGCGAGTGAAAGAGGCAGATGGCTTGAAGCAATGGAACAGGAGCTGCTGTCCATTAGCGAAAAAGAGGCCTGGACCCTCACTCAACTACCTCAAGGCAGAAAGCCTGTTGGATGTAAATGGGTCTTCAAAATAAAGCACAAGGAAGATGGAACTGTGGAGCTATACAAAGCACGCCTAGTAGCTAAAGGCTACTCACAGCAATATGGGACTGACTATTTTGAAACTTTTGCTCCAGTTACTGACCAAGCAACATTCAGAACACTTCTAAGTGTTGCAGCATCTAGGAACATGATAGTAGAGCATCTTGATGTAAAGACTGCTTTTCTCAACGGAGAACTATCTGAGGAAATCTACATGGAACAACCTGAAGGTTTCAAGGTCAAAGATCAAGAAAACTTAGTCTACAAACTCAATAAAGGACTCTATGGCCTAAAGCAAGGAGCAAAGGCCTGGTATGACAAACTTACTGAACTTTTAAAGAAGCAAGGCTTCAAGCAAGGGAAAGCTGAACCTTGTCTGTACACTAGAATCAGAAATGGACAATACCAGTATGTTCTTGTTTACGTTGACGACTTGATCGTGGCTTGTCAAAACAGAGGAGACATCAAATCAATAGCTGATGGACTGAATAAGGAAGTGGAAGTCAAACAGCTAGGAGATGTTCAGCAATATCTCGGAATGCAAATTGAGAGACTCGAGGATGGAACTTTTCTTTTATGCCAGAAAAGAAAGATTATGGACTTTATAGAATCTGTTGGCATGAAGAACTGCAAAGCTTCAACAATTCCACTTGAACCTGGATATCTGAAAGAAAAGGATGGCACACCACTAAAGGACATAGGAGGATACAGAGAGGCTGTCGGAAAGCTCTTGTACCTGAGCAAATCAACGCGTCCAGATATTACAGTTGGATTTATAAGTAGAAAAGTAAGTTCGCCAAATCATCATGATTGGAGCACAATAAAGAAGATGGCACGTTACCTAAGAGGAACAATGGACTTACAACTGAAAATTGCACCAACTGAACAACCGAGACTAGTCGGCTACATGGATGCCAGTTGGGGAGAAGAGATGAACAACTACAAGTCTACCAGTGGATACCTATTCTTTTGTGGAGATGGACTGATAGACTGGACTAGTAGAAAGCAGACTGTTGTGGCGCAATCCACAGCAGAAGCTGAGTGCATTTCAGCAGCAAGTGCCTGCAGCAGACTTGAATGGATCTTTGAGATGTTGAAAGATTTTGGAATAATTGAACCTGTACCTATACTTATGTTAGAGGATAATCAAGCTTGTATAACTATATGTAAGGAAGAGAGCACGACTGCTAGAAGTAGATCTATAGGTATTAAATGTGCATTAGTTAAAGATTTGTACCAGAAAAGGCTGATAGAGATTAAGCATTGTCGTACAGAAGAGATGGTGGCTGATGTCCTGACTAAGCCACTGACCAAAGACAAGTTTGAAAGACTTCGTGAAATGTTGAATATGCTTGATGCTAATGTTGAATAATGTTTTGTGTATGCATGTATAATGACTTGCATTTCAGGTCTTGAGAAGGGGTGTTGGAGAAATGAGAATGTAACACAAGGCCTGAGAAATTCAGTCATTATAGGGTTAACCTATGCAACTTGTTTGTTTACCTGTTAGCCTGGAAGTAATACCTGGCAGCTGGCCAATTAACACTAAGCCCGGGAAAACTGAAGGTGTACTGTCTTGCTAATTGGTTACTGATATCAGGTGTTTCCTTTCAGGGGTCAAGAAGAAGGAGAGATCCTCCATTGCAATCTCTCTCACTCTTCTAGTAGGATGTCTTAGTGTGCAGACGCAGCACAATGCTGCTTAGGAAGCATGTTTTGTTTATTTTGTAGCTAATCCCGTTTCCCTTTTTCCTTTAGTAATAAAGTTCTTTTAAACTAAAAGAAGCAATCTCTTCTTTCCAGAAAAGCAAGATTCATTACTCTGAATTTTCTTGAGTATTGGACAAAAGTCCTAACAACTAGGACTCTCCCGGGGGGGTAGTAGAAACATCTAAATGAATAAGTAATAAGAAGTCTGCTGTTCGCCACCTGATTTTATTACATAATGTTTTGTTCATTTTAATAGTGACATATTTTAATTTTTTATCTTGCTAGCTGCCTGGACTATCATACATATAGTAGAAAAGTATGTTAGAAATAAATAATGATAAAAAAATAAAAATAGGATCCCCGTGAAGGCCAATTGCCTGTAAGCAGGCTTAAAGCAGTCAGTTGGATGCACCAACATAACCCATGAGGTTATGGTATGATATTCACACATCATCTCCAGCAGAGAGGGACTGTGCCCAAGAAAAGCAGCTTTTGCACCCAAGCCCGTGTGTGTGTGCGTGGTGTGCCTGAAGACAGCCCCAGAGACCACCTGAAGAGCCTGTGCTCTTGAACATCACACGAACAACGCTCCAGTGGTTTGCATGGGAAAGAGGCACGACCTGGCAGCAGAGCCAGTGGCACCAGCAGCCGGGCCTGCCCAAACTGCCACCTCTGTCAGAGGCCAGCAGTACAAAGCCTTTGGGGTAAGGCCAGGGGCATGCAGAAGGCCCACTGCGAGCCAACCACACCGCAGCTGGCCCGAAAGGGAGAGCAAAGAGGGACTGAACAGCCAGTGCCCCAAACAGCAGGCTGGCAATTTGGTACTCCTCTTGTTCCACATTCAGAAAGAATCATAATGCAAGCTGGGGGGGTGGGAGGGTCAATAAATGTTCCATTTTGTGTATTCAGGTATTTGCCCTGCCCACTGATTGCTGATCTTTGATCAGTTTGGAAAAACTCCCTTCAAATGTCAAGGAGATTGATAATTTAAGAAAATAAGCAAGATTAAGCGGTCTCTTTCAAATTAATCATGTTTCAAAGGCCTCTAATTGCCTGTGCATTTTTATGTTCCTCTGGACTCCAGAGGAAGGGAGAATTCCGCTTATGCCAGGATTGCTCCATTAAGTAAAATAATGCATGATTAGGCATGATTTAAGAACTTAAAAGACTGAGCTAATCCAGTGCTGAGGTGGACAAATGGTGGCGGCGGTGGCGGTGGCGGGGGGGGGGGGGAGCACATGCGGAGAGAGAATTTGCATGCTTAAAAACCAGGAAAACATAAATGGCACACATTATGGAGAAAAAGTCCTTGCCAGACAATCCAAATAGTCTTTGCCTAGTCAAGGTAATGGAAGCTTAATTGATTACACCATTATTAACCTTTTATAGCACCACCAGCAGGAGAAATGCTTGCAGGGTCCTCAAGGCTACAGTCACCCTGTGCTAAGTAAAAACCATTTGTTCGGTCATGTTCACAGGGCTGAAAAGCCAGCAAATGACCAGGACATGTGGCCACACCTTCCACACTCAAGCAGTCCCAAACTCAGCCAGGCTAAAGTCATCTCACGTCATTCAAGCGGCCAGTCCACAGGGGAATGTCTGTGGTGCCAGCCCTGGGAGGCTGGAACTAAACACCGGCACCCTCGGCAGTGCAGCAGCGCGAAGGCGGGCTGCACTCAGGTCTCTGTCATCCGACAGAGCAGTTTATAACTGTCAGTTCCAAATTTTATTTATTAACTGCTTTAATGTTTATATCTTCCATCATTAGAAATGAGGCCAAATTCAGAGAGCTCCAACATCTTTTCAAGTTGTAGGCTTATTTGACAAATCCTCTCTTTTTGTGTGTGCAAACCTTGCAGGCATTTGGCTGACTTATGAGCTGGCAGCAGGGAAGGCCTGGGTAACTGAGGAAACGAAAAGGGAAGGCTTGAGAGAAGGAAAGCCGGATTCAAGTCCAGGAGCACCTTAGAGAGCAACAAGATTTTTTTGGGGAAGGGGGGGAATGAGCTCTGTAGAGTCAAAGCTCCCTTCGTCAGACACTTCAGAGAAGGAGCTCTTCACTCTTGTCTTTAGAGACGAAAGGCAGGGAGGAGAGCTGCTCCTCCGCCTTGGGGGGCCAGGCCTCCCATCACAATGCCAGGGTTAGTTGGTTGTCTAAACCAACCATTATTTGGCTCACAACTTTAACACCAGTGGCTCACATAGTGGAATTTTTGCTCACAAGACTGCACAGCTTAGAGGGAGCATTGAATCCAATCTCTTCTTCTTCTTCAAACCATTGTTGTGCCACCTTTCCACCCAATCAGGGGCCAGAGGGCAGCAAACATTAAAAATGCTAAACATTTTAAAATTGAGCAATTAAAATGCATTGAGAATTATAAAATAGCTCAATTTAAAACACATAAACAAACAACGGCAGAAAGAGGGCCAGCCACCATTATTGAGGGTATGTCAAAATGCCATACAAAACAAGAAAGACTTCGCTGGCTGGTAGAAGACAGCGACTTGGGGGGGGGGGGGGGGAGTTTTGGTGTCATGACTGAGAAGGGCCTTTCCTGGGTTTCCACCTGCCTAGTGTCAGGTGACATGGGGGCCACCAAAGCAGGGCCTCCAGGGAGCAGTGCTGGAAGAAAGCTTTTTAAAAATCAAAGCGGCAGTGGAAGAACATTTCTGAAAAACACACCAGTGTTGCACACAATGTGATGCGACATCCAGGGAGAAACCCAGGAGTGATACCATGTAGTTCTAGGAATGGATTTACTACAGAGTTTCTGGTGATTTCTAGAGGTAGCTGAAGTCACTTTCATGTTTCCCTGGAAGTGATGTCATTGCATATGCAGTGCCATGCTCCCCTCCCCCGCCCCGCAAAGCTCCCACCAGTTGCCAGGCCTGGTAAGCCCACCTGGACCACTGGAATCGTCTTGATTGATGGCCCCCATGAGGGGAGGGTGTTTCCCCTGCCCTGACTTGGAAAGAGCCACTCCCCAGTTCAGGGGCTCAGAGCCCAGTGCTGCCGTGAAACATGCTGGGTGACTCTGGGCCAGTCCCTCTCTCAGGGGTGTGTGGCAGGGATAGAATAGGGGAGAGAGAACCACAGACTTTGGAAGGGGTGGGTGGGATGAAACTGTGCCCGTCAGTCACTGCTTGGGATAGTCCAGCCTCGGATCAAAAGCCATTGAGATCGTAACCAGCCTATCCGCTTACACACACTTTTGCTCCTCATTTGTGGCTCACAAGAGGGAAAGAACCCGCTTCTGTAAAGCTGCCCTGCCTTTTCACTGCGTGACCATTCTTCTTTTGCGTCTAGATTCTGCTCCAGAATTAACCTCACTGCCTTTTTCAAGCAGCCCATGGAAACAATGTTACGCTATTTTTGCAGCCGTAATTTCAGACTGCCGGCCAAATGCAAACCCTGCAGGGGCAGAAGCGTGTCCAGAAGTGACGCTGGCAGTAAATTCACCGCATCCCATCACAAGCAGAGTGCTAAATGCCCTGCATTCAAGAAGCCAGTTCACAGGAATTCATGACCCAGTTTCACTGGTGGCCTCATAATCTTTGACTGAAATATAGTCTATGACGGCAATAGCCAATTATGATGGTGCAGATCCTACTCAACTGTGAATAAAGAGTTTAATGCAATGTTCTTGAATTTATCTATATATTAATACCCAACTTTTCTCTCCAACGGGGACCCAAACCAGCTTACAACATCATTCTCCACACCTCTGTTTCATCCTCACAACAACCCTTGGGGGGGGGGGGGTAGGTGAGGCTGAGTGGGTGTGGCTGGCCCCCGGGTCACCCGGTGAGCTTTGCAGCAGGGCAGGGAATGCAAAACGGGGATTCCCAGATCCTAGTTCAGCACTCTAACCACTGCACCAGGCTGGCTGCGCCTGGTTAATTAAATTCAATTGTACCCCACCTTTCTCCCCAATGGGGATCCAAACTAGCTTTCATCGCTCTCCTCTCCTCCATTTTATCCTCACCACAAACCCTTGAGGTAAGTTATGCTGAGTGACTGTGTGACTGGCCCCCAGGGTCACCCAGCAAGTTTCCATGGCACAAGTATGGATTCGAACCTGGGTCTCCCAGAAACTAGTCTTAACCACTATGCCACACTGGGTCTCTAAGATAAAGAGCTGCACCAATTAGATGCAAATCTTATAGCTATTGCCCACATGATGCCTTTGAAAACCTATGCAGCCTCATCAGATAGGATCTGCATGAGAGGTGGAAGCCATTGGGTGTGAGGCTTCTGCTCAAAGTAGTCAAGGATCAGATCTTTGTTGATGAAACACAGTTCTTTATTTCCGATTTCTACATTGGTACAGGTCCTCGGATTATTGTCAGAGATAACGCATACAATAGAAGCAGGTCTAATATACCCTTCAGTACAATTTGAATTGCCCATAGGTAACCAATCACCAAAGGGGAAAAACGGCGGGCAAAAGGGGTCTCTGGCCGTTTGCTTCCCACAGGAAAGAAAGCGAGGTGTTAATCTGTAAATTTCCCTTCCCAAACCAGACCCCTCAGATGTAACCATATTCACATAACAAATGCTTCCCTCAATGCTTTCGCACGTTGATAAGAAATAGTCCCTGTCCTCCCCTTGTCTTCCCAGCCGGGATGAATGGAATGCGGAGGCAGGAGTGTGAGAGGCCCATTGTTCCCATGCTTTGAAGTTGTCATTCTCCCGGGCACACAGTTACATAGACCAGGCCTGGTCAAAGCCATAAACCTGGGGTCACATAGCATACATTTACAATGGTCTATCAGATGGCATAGTGGACATAGGGGCAACTGATAGCAATAGGCATGAGTACACAGCAGAGCAACATAGCAGCATAGTATAATATAGTAAAAGAGCAACAGACCCCAGAAATCCATGTCTGAATCAGCAGATTCTGACATTGGGCACCTCCCACACCATCTCTTTCACCTCCATTTGAAAGCAAGCCGCTCCTGGATCGCACCACTTCAGGCTGTGGGTGAGAGTTCACAGGGATACAAACCATCTCTGGATTGAAGCTTTACCCCTTGATTCAGCAGAAGAGTGCATCAACTGGTTCCTCATTTAGAAGGGCTGTTGCTGCGATCACTGCTGCATATTCAGAACTTCTTGTGCATGCAATACCATTGCCCTGCCTTGGCATGCAGCATCCACACTGGCAGCACAAAGGAAAGGCAACCTGAACTGTTCTGACCAGGAACAAGTCTGCAACAATTAATGCATGCATCTGACTGCGCAGGCGCAAAGAGGGGGCAGAGCTGGAAGTGATTTTGTACTCAACAATTAGGTCCTACTGATTGCCCAGCGGTGGCGCTCTGGTGGTCCTGACAGCTGCAAGTGTCCTCAGGCACCACCTCTGCCTGAGGACTCTCCCAAGACCTGATGTCAGCCCAGGGAAGCCTTTCTCTGGCAACCAGCGTTGCATAGGCATCAACTACGGGGGGGCTCGAGCCTCCCCCGAAATTTCCCAGGGGGGACTGAGCCCCCCCCCCCGGGAAAATGGAGCGCCCGCCGCTGCCGCCTGGCTGCCTCCATCCCTCCCTCCCTCCGTCTGTCCAGGGGCCAGCTAAGCAAATGCCCAGCTGGCCCCTGGACAGACGGAGGGAGGGAGGGATGGAAGCAGGAGTGGCCAGGTGGGGCGGGGGGGGGGGGAGAGGCAGCAGCGGCGGGGACATGGCAGTGGGGCAGCGGCAGAGAAAGGCAGCGGCAACGGGGACAGGCAAGAGCCCCCGCGCACACAAAGAGCCGCCACCGCCACCGCCGCCCCTCTCTCTCTCCCCCCCCCAGCCTGGCTGCCTCCGTCCCTCCCTCCCTCTGTCTGTCCAAGGGCCAGCTAAGCAAATGCCCAGCTGACCCCTGGACGGATGGAGGGAGGGATGGAAGCAGGAGTGGCCAGGTGGGGGGGGGGAGAGAGGCAGCCACAGCAGGGACAGGGTCCCAGCGTGCGTGCGCGCTTTGCACGCGCGCACACAAGAGCCCCCCGCCCCCCCTCTGGGAATTTAAAAACTCGACGCCCCTGAGCCATAGTAAAGGTTTGGTTAGGGGAATCCAGAGGAGGGCTTTTCCAGCTGTTGCCTCCTGACTTTGGAACTCCCTACCACAATTGCTGTCAATGGCCACTTCTCCAAAAGCCTTCCAGGTTGACCTAAAGACTTTCCTGTTCCCCAGGGGTTTTGAACTAAAAAGGGGTGGCAGGGAGATTGGCACTATAGGAAAACTGTAACTGAATGTTGATTGTATTTTAACTGATTTTTTTAGTGTACTGTAAACTGCCTCAAGGACTTTCTTGGTTGAAAGGCAGTCTATGAGCAAGTTAAGTAAGGAAATGAGATTTACTTCATCAATTCCACTGGTGTAAAAAGAACCACAAATAAGTTACAAATGCAGCTTATTTCTCAGCCATGTCCCAGCCATGACCCAGAAGCACAAGCAGCTGCCCTGCAGATCTAGAGCAGATCAGCAGTATGTTTGAGCTGAACTTTGAGCTCTCTCAGAGATTTGCCCTGACCAGTAGGCCAGGCAGGCATGTAAGCAAGGCCTTTGACCACACAAGTTCACCTTCCGGTTGCATTTGTGTCACAGTTCCCAGCATACCTGGCCCACAGCAGGTTTTACAATATGGCAGATCAAGCCCTGATCAAAGTTCTGACAAATGAGTGAAGTGTGTTGGGGGCACAATCGTGTCAAAAAAATATCTCCTTATATATAATTCAGTAGTGGGGTGGCACTTTCTGAACAGTCTACAGGCTCCTAAATCAGTTGGCTCCATGATGTGTCACTCAGAAGCTGTCCACTGGCTGCATTGCCTGAGTCCCGCCTCCAACATTCTAAACAGTTTGCTGTTCCTTCCCCCCTCCAATAGCCAGTCGGAACACAGAGGTTATTTGCATATGCGTCCTGATTGGCTTTTGCCTCTAACATTCTAAACAGTTTGCTGTTGCTGTTGGGAGTCATTGAATGTGTGCTGAGGTAAAATAAATATCCTAATCTTCCCTTAAATGGTCACTGGAATTGCCAATCTCCCTGTGGGCAGTGTTCCCTCTAAGTTGAGTTACTGCGAGCTAGCTCACAGTTTTTTTAGCCTCCGGCTCAAACTTTTTTGTCTTAGCTCAGGAAGGTCACTCACTCAAAGCTTTAATGCCAGTAGTTCACAAAGTAGAATTTTTGCTCACAAGACTCCACAGCGTAGAGGGAGCATTGCCTGGGGCCTGGAGATCTCCCAGAAATCACCATGTTTCCCAGCCACAATGCATCATTTCCCCTACAGAAAATTTCCCAGCTATTACAACTGATCTCCCAATGACCAGGATCAGTTCTCCTGGAGACAATGGCTGCTTTGGGCAGTGGACTTTACGGCATTATACCCTGCTGAAGTCCCTCCACACCTAGGGCTGCCAGGTCCCCTGGGAGGGCGGAGATTCCCCCACTAAAAGGGTCCCCAATCCGCCGGTCCATATTCATCCAGCGGGGAAACCTCACCCCGAAGTGGCCAGATCGAGCCAACGTGCCCAGCGTGATGACATCACCCGGAAGTGACATTATTACACTGCGCACGTCACCGGGCCATGCTCTAGCAATTGGTACCATAGAGTTTTCAGAGCAACAGCCACATATTTTAATGTTAATATTTTATATTTGCTATTTGTTTTTATGTTGTTTTTACCTTATTGGTTTTTAATGTTGTAAGTTGCCACAAGACCCTTTGGGTGAGCGGTGACTAAAAATGATCAAATAAATAAATATGCTAAAAAACCTGTCATGTGAACAAATGCACAACATGGGCAGAGGCCACGGCTGAGTGCTGTGTGCAAGAGTGCCCTGAATGAAGAAGGTCCGGCATCTCTCACTGGAGGATCAGGCAGGAGATGAGACAAGAGACCGGGCTCCCAGAAGGGCCCCCACCAGCCATGGGAAAGAAGACGAGCCTACAGGGACTCATGTCTGACTCCGTGCAGGCCACCACGTTTGTGACTGGCACACTGTTCAGGGACTGAGAACTGCCTCGTTCACCTCGGGGAAGTCCCCCTTTTTAACAGAGATCCAAGGTTTTAGAAAACTACCACTAAGGCTGCAACTTGGAAAGTGCCCCTGGTTCAGAGTGTGGCTGTCCAAGTCAGGAACCAGCCAAGGGGAATGTGTCTCCCTTGTTTCTGGGCCTTTGGTGGCCTGGGACCCACAGATCCCAAAGACAGTTGCCCCCTCCTGCTTGCTCTCCTGCTTAAGGCTGCCCACTTGGCATCGCCCGAAGCCCAGTCCTTCCCCACAAGGGCTCCTTGAGCAGGTGAGGGAGGTGCCATCTTGACACATTTTTACAAAGTGCTGAATGGCTGCTTGCATCGGCTTGAGTTTGTAACAGAGCTGTGTGACAGGCATTTATTTATTTTTTTGCTTGAGGGGGTTAACTGGTTTTGTTTTGTATGGCTTTCATTTTGAACTATAAGATGCCTTGAGTTACAAGGGAGGGGGGACGTTCCAGGTTTTGAGGAGCCCTGGGCAGAGACAGTGCTTAGCCCCCCCCCCCCCCGCCCACCACCAGAACCCTCACTCACACACTTCTTTCTGCCCACTCCCATGCAGTGTTCCCTCTAAGCTAAGAGTTAGTGTGAGCTAGCTCGCAGTTTTTTAGCCTCTAGCTCACACATTTTTGTCTTAGCTCAGGAAGGATGGCTCCGGAGCGAACTAATTTATGCAGCAGCCAAATCGTTTGCCCACAACTTTAATGCCAGCAGCTCACAAAGTAGAATTTTTGTTCACAAGACCCCACAGGGTAGATGTACCCCACATCTGCCTATGCAGCCTTTCCCTGCCTGCTCACCGCCACCTGCATGCCCCTTCTTTGATGCCACTGGGCAGTGTGTGTGTGTGCCTGGAAAGCCACTGCTGTGACCAGAAGGAGCACTGCTTCGACCACCTGTGGTCCTCTCCCTGGTGGTGCACAGGAGGTGGAATGCTTGTAAGCAAGTGGGTGGGGGAAGGGTGTGCAGGTGGGGGTCAGCATCAGTGAGCCCCACAAGAATCCCTGGGCCCTGGCAGATGCTCCATATCAAGGTATTAAAATATGGAACTTGCTGCCAGAGGATGTAGTGATGGCCACAGACATGGGCAGCTTCCAAAGGGAGTTAGACAGATTCAAGGAAGAGAGATCCATCAGTGGCTACTAGTCATGGTGACTAACGGGAACCTCTATATTTGGAGGCAGTCAGCCTCTGAATCCCAGGGCCAGGAGGCAACATCAGGGGATGGTCCCAGCCTCTATGCCCCATTGCTGGACCTCCAGAGGAACTCGTTGGCCACTGTCTGAGATGAGATGCTAGACCGCACAGAGCAGATGTTCTTCTGATGTTCTTAATGTATGTTAATTTATTTTTATTTAATTAATTTGTACCCCTACCTTTCTCCCCAATGGGGATCCAGAGCAACTTACATGATTTTCCTCTCCTCCATTTTGTCCTCACAACAACCCTGTGAGGGAGGTTAGGCTGAGCGAGTGTGACTGACCCAAGATCACCCAGCCAACTTCTGTGGCACGAGTGGGGATTTGAAACTGGGTCCCACTAGTCCGACACTCTTAACCATTACACCACACTGGCTCCTGGAGTAATTAAATAAACAAAGCCATGTGCCAGAAAGGAGCAACCCACAGGCCTGGGACAGCCAGCACTTCTGCTGGAGGCAGCTCAAGAGAGGGCCAGCAGCTTTCCAACAGTCTCAAGAGCGGCCCGTCTGCCCATGGCTATTTTGATGGTTTGGTGCCAGTTTGGTGTAGTGGTTAAGTGTGTGGACTCTAATCTGGGAGAACCGGGTTTGATTCCCCACTCCTCCACTTGCACCTGCTGGTGTCACCTTAGGCAAGCCATAGCTCTGTTCTCTCAAGGACAGCTTGGGAAAGAGCTCTCTCAGCCCCACCTCCCTCACAGAGTGTCTGTTGTGGGGAGGGGAAGGGAAAGGAGTTTGTAAGCCGCTCTGAGACTCCAAGTGACTGAAAGGCGGGATATCAATCCAATCTCCTCTTCTTCTTCTATTTCAGGAGGAGAGTGAAAGTCAGCAGCATTCCTTCGAGCTGTAAGTTGCTTTGAGGGCTGTCTCAGTTGAAACACCACTAAAAAAAGGGCACTGAATGAATGGGTCAGTACTACAGTTCCCCCTCGCTACAGGACCTGTAAGGAAGAAAGAGGTGAAGAAGCTATGAGCCAGGAAGAACCCTGGGGAGCTGCTCCATTGCTGGGCTCGACTACGGACCAGCCCCAGGTGTGGGACTCCCCTCCCTGGAAGGGGCCACTAGGGATGTGCATTCCGTTCAGCCGAACCGCAAAAACAAACTGAATAATGCCTATTCAGCATTATTCGAGCCTGCCAAAAGTTCAATCAGATTCCCTAATCTGATTCGGCTGGCCGAACAGGAATTCCCTGAATGGATGTCGTATGTTCGGCATCCATTTGGGGAATCCCTTTGCTGGGTGAGGACCGGAAAGTGTTTAAACTTAAAACACCTCCCCTTGATTCTGGGGCTCGTGCCACCACAGCAGAGTGACTCCCCGGCCAAGGAAAGGTATTTAAACTTTAAATACCTTCCCTTAGCTGAGGAGTCATGCTGCGAAGGCAGTATGAGCCCCAGAAGTAAGTGAAAGTGTTTTAAATTTAAACACTTTCCCCCCCCCACCCCCCACTTTGGTGGGTGGGCTGGAGAAAGCACAGGGAGACATTTAAAATGCCTCCCTGCTCCTTCCAGGGCCTTCCCCAGCTTGCTCACTCCAAGCCTTCCCTGGCTCACCCTCTTTGGTGGGTGGGCCAGGGAAGGCATGGGGAGGCATTTAAATGCCTGCCCACTCCTTCTAGGGCTTTCCCCGGCTCGCCCATCTTGGCAGACAGGCCAGGGGAGGCGGGGGGGGGGGGGCTAGCTTGGGGGGGCAACGGGCTCCCATCACTGAAGGGAAGGCAATTTGCTGCCTCTGCGGTGTGACTCTGGAAGGGGTGTTAAATTTTAAACTGCTCTGGAGTCATGCCAGAGAGGTGGCACACTCCCTTCCCTTCAAGGGGGGGATTATTATACCTTATGGGGACATTTCCCGTAGGGAATAATTGAGCTAAATAAATTCAGCTAGTCCAATCATTCCCGAACCCCAGTATCATACCGATACTGGGATTCAGGAATATCAGCAAATACTAAAAAATTTTGGGCTCAAACCTGAAAAAAATCCAATTTTTTTTTGGTGCACACCCCTAGGAGGCACCCAAGCGGCCTTCCTGCTGACTGCAGGCTGATTCACACTTGTGTGTCCCTAACTTTGCAACTGCCACATCAAGTGGAGACTTCTTCATGGCTCCCACCAGACCCATCCCGAAGCTGGAGAAACCAAGGGATGGCAATGCACGTCTGAACTGAGCTGCCATTTCAGCAACAAGTTCCTGCCCCACCACACCTCACAAGCCTGGCTGCTGCCCTCATGCGCACAACACAACACCAACCAGCAGAACAGTCTTCCCTCCTTAACTCTAGCCCCACAGTACTGTTAGCTTGCCAAGTTTCTCAAAAGCTTGCCTCAGCCAGAGCCAGTCTGGTGTAGTGGTTAAGAGTGCAGACTCTAATCTGGGAAAGCCAGGTTGGATTCCCCTCTCCTCCTCCACATGTTGCCAGCTGGGTGATCTTGGGTCAGTCACAGTTCTCTCAGAGCTGTTCTCTCAAGAGCAGTTCTCTCAGATTTCTCTCAGCCCCACCTACTTCACAGGGTGTCTGTTGTGGGGAAAGGAAGGGAAGGAGACTTTGAACTGTTCTAAGACTCCAAGCATAGGCGTCAACTATGGGGGGGCTCGAGGGCTCGAGCCACCCCCGAAATTTCCCGGTGCGCCCTCCGCTGCGCCTCCCTCGGCCCTTCCTTGGGCCGCCGCCACCTCCTCTCCCCCCCCCCCCCCCGCCTGGCCACTCCGACCCTCCCTCCGTCCGTCCAAGGGCCAGCTAAGCAAATGCCCAGCTGGCCCCTGGATGGACAGAGGGACGGAAGCAGGAGTGGTCAGGTGGGGGGGGAGGTGGCGGCGGGGACATGGTCCCGATGGGCGCACATGCTTCGCGCACGTGCATGGAAGAGCCCCCCCCCCCCCGGGAGTTTTTAAACTCTACGCCCCTGACTCCAAGTGGTGGGGTATAAATCAAATTTCTCCTCCTCCTCCTCCCACCAGTTTGCAAGCACAGGTCCAAAAACCCCAGGAGCAGACTTCCAGCTTCAAGGGCAGAGAAGCATTTGCATTCACATTTGACAAGGTCTTTACCAAACAATAGCCACAGCCCCTCCAGGCCAACACCCTTGTAACTGTGTTAGCAACTGTGTTACATTTATCTAAGCAATCACTTAGCATTTCACCAGAGCATTTCACCACCCAGTTGCACCACACTAGCAAAGTCTTGCAATCCCTTCTGTGGCACTGGGCCATGCGATGCCAGAGGCGGAATTCCCTCCACAGAAGAGACTCCAGGCAAGGAGACCTGTGGTGTTTTGTGGAAATGGCTCCCAGAGGTCAGTGGCCCCAGTGAAAGCCCTGAGCTCTCTGAAAGGATTCAGGTGTTTTTTAAAAAATAAAACCTTCAGGAATGCTGCCCTCCTCACTTAAAATGATTCACGAGACCATAAGAAATGTAGCGGTCAAACAAGGACAGCCAGGTAGTAGTCCTGGGGCAGACTGACCCATAGAGGAGCACTTTCAAGCATTACTTATGACTTTCAGATTAGAGTCCAGGAGCACCTTAGAGATCAACAAGATTTCGGAGACATCAGCTTTAGAGAGTCAAAGCTCTCTTTGTCAGCTGTGCCTCTCAAAAACTGATACTCCCTGTGAAGAAATGCATTTTTCAGGTAGAGATCTGACCTGAGTAAAACCTTTACCAGGAGGTTTAAAAAGTTCTTCTCTCTGGGCAGAGGACAGGCAGCAAGGGGGGAGTCAGTTCAACAACTTTCCAGCTTCACCTCAGCTATCTTTTAAGAAATGCTAATAGTTCCACCAAGAAACAATGGGATGGTCCAGTCCTTCCCCACCCCCACCCCCAGTAGGGAACAGAGATTTGGAGGTATACTAGAAGGTTGTCAGGAAGAAACTTCTGGAGACTTCAGGGAAAGCTTCTTCAACTCAGCCTGACCTGGTCAGTGGGTGGGGGAAAGAGATAATAAAAGTCCTGGGAGCAAGGAGGAAGTGTGTTTGGGTGCTGATTCCATCGAAGCCAACAGAACTCTTACCTGAGGCCTGGAGGAGGCAGCCATTAAACATGTGCTTGCCTACACAGTGAAAGGAGACATGAAGGTAATGGCACTCCTGTAAAAATATGTAACTTCCTAAGCGAAGCAGCATGCCTTATGTTTAACATCTGATACAGCACGTACAGTGGGGGGAGGGACAGAGGAATTGCTTTTTACCCTTTTCTTTTGAATCCCTTGCTCAGGCTGGTGCTGTGCTAAGAGTATGCTTGTGGACATTTTCTTTTTAATAAATACTTTGTAACTGGTAGTGGTTCCCTGTGCCACAGAGACCTCCATCAGCTTGGATGCACTGTTTTAAAAAGAGTGCCAGGAGGCAGGGGAGGGCAGTCAGTTGACAAGTGGCCACTCCCCTGGTTGTGCAAAAGGCAGGGTTCACGGAATGTTTTTCTCTTCACTGAATCTTCACTGGCCAAATGAAGCTGTTTCCAAAACAGTGATCAGAGAGAGAGAGAACACTAAGGAACCCCCTCCAGGTGCTGGGGAAACCCAGGAGGGCAGGATGGAACGGGGCCTGCAGGCCAGAGCAGCACTCTTCCGCCACCCCCCCCAAATCTGGCTGGGTGCTCCTGGGCTGGAGCACTGCGGACCCAATCAGCTGCCCTGTGACATCTGCTTGCAAGGGCAGAATATCCCTGGCCCCGCCTTTTGTTCGTTTAACATCCAGCCTGGTGAATCATTCTGGAGCACTTGGGAGCCTGCAGGCTGTTTTGGCCCGTCCGAATAAAAGGCACGGCCTGGCTGCTGGCCTTGCATTTTCCTTGGCCACAGTGTGGCCACCCGCAGCCACTGTTTTGGAAACAGCTTCACTTAGCCAGTGAAGATCTTTTGGCTGTGGGGGGAGGGGGGAGATTTTGGGATGTGGGGTTTTCTTCAACATTAACACTACCCATTTTAGCATGGACTCTTCCCCTTGGGCATCATCGAAATACATCTTCAGCTTTGTTATTATTGTTGGCAGAGTTCAGAAAATAATCCAATCTACTCTTTGGAGTTTGCTTTTAAAGAATGTACTGCAATAGGATTTTTGGGGGGGAGGGGGGAGAGAACAACTGAGTGCAGGCCATTAAGGCAGCAGAGAAGCCTTCAGAGCAAGAGCATGGACACAGACTAACACACAGCAGAGAGACAAACAACAAGAGGCAGGCTGAACCGCAAGGGGGGGGGGGGGAATCGATGAATCCTAAACACTCGAGAGTGCTCCACAGCTCCCCCTAGGGTACAAGTGGACTAAACTACTCCACCAGCCATATTTACAGTAATTAGACTCTTGGCTGGCTGTTGCTTCTCCAACAATTATAAGGGCCACCATTTTTTCCTTCTGTTCTCAGGCATCTGTGTGCTCTGTGTGGTATTAGAGAGACATCTGAGCAGCAGCTGTTTTTTTCTGCTTTCATTTGGACACATCCACTTTCCCTTCTTTCTCCCAGAAGGCCAAAGGTGCCACTCATCACCAGCTCCACCCAAGCACCATTTTATCCAAATCTGTCTGGCAGGATGCACTCAAGAGCCTGCCTGGCAGGGAGGGCGAGATACAAATTAGACAAAATAAATAAATAAATCAAATAAGAGGTCTCAGGGCCATGGCCGGAAACACCTACTTCCACCCCTCACCCCCCCTCCCACATACACACATTTGGAGAACTCAAAAGCTTGCAATGTTGTGGATGCTTTTGCTTGTCCTTTAAAAAACCTTAAAACTACATGGCCTTTGCTTTGGCAAATGGTGATACCCCACATCTTAACATGACACCTCTCTTTTGGCCTCTTTATACAAGGGCTGCCCTTGTACACAGGATGGGCCAGGCTAGCCGGATCTTGTCCCATCTCAGAAGCTAAGCAGGGTGGCTTGGATGGGCAACCACCAAGCAAGTCCAGGGTTGCTACGCAGAGGAAGGCAAAAGGAGACCCCCTCTGATCATCTCTTGCCTTGGAACCCTTGCAGGGCTGCCATAAGTCGGCTGCAAGTTGACGGCACTTACCTCCACCCCCATACCAGTGCCAAACCATAACAGACAGGAAGTAGCCTGGTTCTTCTGCATGACTGAGAGGGCACAAGCAAAAATGGAAGAATGGCCTGTTCATTCCTTTCCTGGTCTGCAGTCTTGTCTGCTAAAAAACTGCAACTTTTCTTCACACAAAAGCCCTACCTGTTTTCCTCCTTGGGGAGAAAAGCTCCCTGGAGAGTGCAGTTAGGTGCAGGCAAAAACAGGAAGGGAAGCCTCGGGGAGAGATCCTGGCAGCAGCCCCTATCAGCCCCATGCTGGTGTGGGCTCTGGGCCGCACAGCCTTGAGCTGCGTGGGGCGTGTGCTGCAGGTAGAGAAGCTTCAGCCCTGGGTGTGCCTCCAATATTGGTGCAATGTTATGCCACTGAACTCCTTGACGTGTCTCACAAACATCTCACAGAGGTTTGTGCAAGGGCAGGTGCCCCCCCCCACCCTGCCCCCAAGCACCAGAAGAGTTTAGGCTGCCAACTCACCCTGCAGCAAGTCACTGGCCTCCCAGGCAGCATACAAATCCCACTGCTCAGATGAGAGGGTGCACAGCAGGAGACTCTGTCTCTCAGGCTCCATGTAAAGCACCTGTGGGATACCGGAGAGGTGGACTATGGCAATGGGGACCCAAGAGAGTGGGCCCTGAGAATCAACACCCTTGTAGCATTTACCTAATAACCCTCTGCTCAGGACTCCAGGCAGTGATCAGACACCCCACCAGTGCTGCTGCTGGCCAAACCCCTGTGAAGCACATGTGGCCAGCACCACATATGGGAGCCATGGGGGTAAAGAGAAGGGGAAGTGATGGATGCTGCCACCAGAGCCCACTTGGTCTATCTGTCCCTGAGCATTATTATAGTCAATGGGTCTCTCTGGCCTCTTTCCAGGCAGCAGACTAACAGAGAGGGAGAGGCCAGGAAGGACTTCATTCTCGGCACACTGCTAACCATCTGCTGAACCCACGGCACAACTAACAATTGTGGTGGGCAGAGAACATCTAGTGGCTTAGCTGCTGGGTTGCCAAGTCTCTCGCCCGAGCCTGGCTCCTGATTCACTGCAAACTGCTTAACAGACACTTGCTTGAGCAGGACAGTTCTCCTTCCCATGGGCATGCAGGGACTGGGCAGTGCCTCCACTGAGTATGCCACCGTGGTGGGGGTTCCCTTCCCTGTGTGTGCCCTGGCAGAAGGCAATCTGACTGCAGAAGGGGAGGCAGGTCTAACCCTACAGAACTTGCTCCAAGGTTCGTCCTGGTCACACCATGGCCCTCCTTCTGGCAGAGGGGACCGTGTCCCCTTTGCTCCTGCCCAGAGTGTATGCTGTGCATGGATG
This sequence comes from Lepidodactylus listeri, assembly GCA_029233225.1. NCBI lineage: Eukaryota > Metazoa > Chordata > Lepidosauria > Squamata > Gekkonidae > Lepidodactylus > Lepidodactylus listeri. The sequence continues at coordinate 72,299,500 of JARCFY010000013.1, forward strand.
TGTGGCCATGTCAGCACATGCAGGCTGGCTGTTTGTCCTTTATGGAAATAGCAGAAGGAAAATGCTCCTCAATTGGAGGGCTCCCTGCACCTTGGTCAACATCTCTATGAGAAAGGCTGCTGCACTGCACCCGCTCTGGTCATATTCTTAAGTTGGAGCTCTCTTGGGAGAGGCAGTGGACATCAAATATCATCTGACCCCTCCTGTTAAGAACATTAGAGAAACCACTGTTGGATCAGGCCAGTGGCCCATCCAGTCCAACGCTCTGTGTCACACAGTGGCCAAAAACACCAGGTGCTCTCAGGAGTGTCCAGCAGTGGGGACAGGAGGACACTAGACGCTCTCCCACTGTTGCCATTCTGCTACCTCTCTGTTATCATCTGCACCATCAATGGCAGTCTTCAATTTCCGAGGACACAGAATGACAACTGCCTTGGTTTACCCTTGGAATCTCTTATAGGCTCCATAGCCCTTTTTGCCCTTTGATTGTCTAACAGCAGGGCACCATTGTCATGGTTGTGATGTAGTTTGATTGCCATCGTTTAAGTGTTAAGTTTATAGTTTTAATCTTGATTTTATTGTTTTATGTTAATGTAACCCGCCTTGAGCCCGCTTGAGGGAAGGGCAGGATAGAAATTGAACCAAACAAATAAATAAGTTTTATATGAGCAAAACTGTGACTACACCCAATACCAACAGAGAAAACTGGAAACTGCTCCACCCTGTGCTAGCTTAGCACATGTGTCTTTGTTGTAGTTGTTTTGTTTAATTGTTTTGCCATCAAAGAGGCAGAAAAAAATAAAAATTGAAAAGTCCATGGGAGTTTGGGGGGGGGGCACATCTCTCAAGGCCAATTTTCACAGTTCAATGAGAAAACACCTTTGGAGGAAAAAATCATATATGTACATGTAATGTGCAACTTGGCTTCTCAAGACAAGAGAGGAACACAGGTGCTACACCAGATCACATGTGCCATAAAACTGCGAAGCCCTGAATGCTCAGCAGCAACAACCCAACTCTGCCACCCAGCCACGGGGGAGGGGAGATCCCCCCCTTGGGCAGCAACAGACCTGTCCAGTGGGAGAGCAGAGCAGTCTCCAAGGAGCCAGCCAGCCAGCCAGCCACCACTGCTACAGAACACCTGCTGGAAGGACTGGCCTGGCCTCCGAGTGCAGTTCTGCTCCATTTCTCACCCAGCCACAAATGTCTGTTCTGAGCAGGTCCCCTGCTGAAAATAAAGAACAAGCAAAGTCGAAAGGGCAAAATAAAGCAGGCCTGACAGGGCCACCCTATGCAAAGGTGGTGGTTGTGGTGGAAAGTGCCAGCAAGTCACAGTCAACTTCTGGCAACCCCACGGGCTCCTCCAGACAAGAGAGGAACACAGGTGGCTTGCCCTTGCCTGTCTCTGCGGAGCAACCCTGAGCTTCCGTGCTGGTCTCCCATCCAAGGACTAACGAAGGCCAACCCTGCTTAGCTTCCGAGATCTGACGAGTTTAGGCTAGTCTGGGGGATCCAGGTCATGCCTAACCCACAGAGTTCACAACAATATGTGAATCAGACACTGCACAGGACTGCACCACAAGTGCCCCTTCACTTCGGCTGGTTTATTCAGTCCGCTGGCTTCAGGGCCTGACCTCTAGACTGGAATCCAGCCCTATCTTTCTGATCAAACAGAACAGCCTGTCAACAACTACTGTCTACAGCTGATGCAGAATCACAACATTATCTTTGAAGAAACTAGGAAGAAATGGATTTCCTGTCTGGTTTCTCTATTGTTTTAGAATTGCTTCCTGCACTACACTATATCACACTTCTCTTCCAGTTTGACTAGAATAATGTCTAAAAATTAATTCCCCCATCAGAATATGCACGGTTTGCCACGGCTTTTGTTTCCTTGGGTTTATTTCACCTTTGTTCCCATTCACAATTGCATCAGTGCTCTTTAATGCTGCAACAAACCAGCCTTGATGCAATCGTGCCCAGGAAGGAACACGGGAGGATTCCTAATGTGTTGGTTCCTTTTTGGAGACAGGACCAAGGAACTGAGAACTCCAGAGTCCAAAGAGAAATTTGGTTAAGGCATCCATGGTAGAAAGATTCAGCCTCCATTATCTTTGCCTGCTTCTTCATTCAGGTTACAGGACAGGAATCCTGTCCTCTGACTTATATTTCAGAAAAAATGTATATGCAAAAAGGTACGTCCCTGGAGAGGCATTCAGGGACCTTTTGAGGCAGCTCTCCAAGAAAAAATAACAAGACATAATCACAAAAAGAACATAACATTAGTTTTAAAACCCACTGGACAGTGAAGAACCCTGGCAGGAGGAAAGCGGATTCATCTGGAAGGCGGTGTTGGAGGAGAGTTTTCAGGATACCCTGGTCTGCCCGAAAGGACAAATCAGGGAGTTCTGGACCAAATCATGCCTGAAGTCTCCCTCGAAGCTGAAACGACTAAACTGAGGCATTCATACCTTGATCATGTGATGAGAAGACAAGAGTCACTGGAAAAGCCAATCATGCTGGGAAAAGTTGAAGGCAGCCGGAAAAGAGGGAGACCCAGCAGGAGACGGACTGGCTCAGTCCAGGAGCCACGGAGGACACACACACACACCCCGGTCTGCAAGACCCGAGCAAGGCTGTGGGCGACGGGATGCTTTGGAGGGCCTGAATTCAGAGGGTTGCCATGAGTTGGAAGCAGCTTGACGGCACATGACACAGAGACACAGGCTCACCAACAACAACAACACCCAGAACAGCACACACAACCTTCAGGGTAGAAGCAAAGCATAAGACAATGAGAAAAAGACAGTTCCCCCATTCAGGTCACCACCTGGGTACCAGAAACGTTTCAGTCTGATGCCTGCAAGCAGAACAAGGCAAGCAGTAGGCGAGCCTCCGGAGGAAAGGCATTCCCAGGGAGTTCCACTCAGCAAACCAAAACACACCGAGGCTCCAGTCTGATTTCAGACTTTACTTCCTGCACCCAACCTCTGGAAAGGTTGCTCTAGTGCAATGGGAGCAAGATGCAACCAACAAGAGCCACACTTATTTTATTTTTATTTTATTCTACTTCGATCCCGCCCTCCCTGCATGGCAGGCTCAGGGCGGGTTACATCAGATTTCATCATCTTTCTTTCCTCCTAGAAAAATGGGAAGTTGTGTGCTATATCACATTTTTATAACTTCAGAGAACTGTAAAAAGACTCCCCAGGGGGTGTTTCACCAGAAGATGGGAGTACAGGGAATTCGGGAGGGCGGTTTCCAGCTGCAAAGGAGGATAACCTCCTGGGCCTTGAACTGCTTGCAAGGGAGAATTTCAGTCCAAGCGTATTTCTCAGCCCCACATGACTCCAGACTAAAAAGCTGACTCCTGACATTCCCTCTTCTACACAGCTGTTCAAAGCAGTCTCAGGCTGTTTGGCCCCACTCCAAACACTGTGCTAGTCACATGGAGACCTTTGGTGTTTTTAGTTTCCTCCAAAATTGCTTGCAGAGTAACCACCAAATTCAATGTGCAAATAACACACCCACCTCTGCCAGGCTGATTTGCTCAGTCCCTTCGAAGCCCCCCCCCCCGGAGCAGGAGGGCAGGTGGCAGCAGTTTCCTCACTTTCCCCCCTCTGGCTAGAGTTGCCAACTTCCAGGTGAGGCCTGGAGAGCTCCTGTAATTAGAACTGAATTCCAGACTACAGAGACCAGTTCCCCTGGAGCAAACAGCTGCTTTGGAGAGTGGACTCTATGGCACCAAATCTCCACTGAGGTTCCTCCCCTCCCCATGTTCCACAGACCTCCAGAAATTTCCCCACCCAGAGGCGGCAACCCTACCTCCAGCTGCCCCTTCCCCACCTATTGTGCAGCACACAGTGGAGAATTCCTCCAGCCCCAGGAGATGAAGAGGTGGGTAGAGAAAAGGACTGGGAAAGAAAATGGGTTGCCTCACCGCCTGCCTCAGTGGTCAAGCCAAGCGGGACACCGTGGGCTGCAACCCAGTGCTCCTTCCCCACCATCTCCAACTTTATCTTCAATTTCTGAGTTCTTTTCATTCAAACAGAACTTGCTTAATTAATTTCAAATGTGGTTTTGGGTCCTGATCTGAATTGGGGCCTCATGCATGCCTGGGCGCAGACCCCAGGAAAAACGTGACATAAAGTGAGGCCCTCAGAGATGGATAGGAAAGCAAATGGCTTTGCCTCCCAACTTCTCAACTCATGTCACATCTGAGTAGCATCCCCGCTAATTCCACTGCCGCCATAAAAAATGAGTATACAAGTGAGTAATGACAACACAGGCAGTCAAATGATGGTTCCCGCTCACATCAGTGGTGTCAGTGTAAGTTCCACTGCCTCCAGGAATTCTTCAGAATTCACCCTGGATTTCTGTTCAGGTGTCCACTTGAAAAGATACAAGAGGATGAAGACACAAAGGCAGCCACCACCAAGATCATGGCTGGCAGCTGGAAAAGGCTCTACCGGAACCGAGTTTCAGTGGGGGGAGAAGTACACGAAGGTCTCCCTCCATGAAATTATCTGCTGGCATACATCATGGCGCACCCTGCTGCACGTAGGGACTGTTCAGCAGTTTGTTTGTTATTCCAAAAGGGTATTAAATATGGGGAAATCACAACACCTCCCCCCCACCCAGATTTTTCTCCCTAATGGGTGGGGTTGCCAACTCTGGACTGGTAAACACCTGAGATTTGGGGGTGGGGGTGAAGCAAGGGGAAGGACCTGGGCGGAGTCCACTCTCCAAAGCAACCGTTTTCTTCAGGGGAACTGACCTCTGGTGTCTGGAGATGGGACTGTAATTCTGTGAGGCCTCCAGCCCCACCTGGAAGCTGACAGCCATCATTCTCCCCTCTTCTGCTGTACCCTCACAACAGCCCTGCCGGTTAGGCTGGGAGAGTGTGACCCCATTGGCCTCCATGGCAGCAGTGGGGATTTGAATCCAGGTTTTCCCAGCCCTGCTATAGCACTCCTCTTCACAACGCTGGTCTCACACCAAAGGCTGCTACCAGTGGACTGTTGAAGCAAGCAGTGGACTGTTACAAAGGAGAAGAAGGAGGTTCCTGTGCTTAAAGTGAAAATGGAGGCGGATTTAGAGGTTCCAGTTGGCTTAATGGCCTAGAGTGGAAAGGCCTGTATAATGCTCAGTTACCGAAGCAAGAAGAGAACAGAGTTTGTGGCCAAAAGAAAAGGGGCAATATAATGCATTGCTGGAGAAAACCTTTAGTTACAATTAAATGCTCTTAACTCCCTAATTGCCTGTGAGTGGGAACTGGACGTCCTCAAGACAAAATACTATTCTCTAGGGGAACAAGAGGAGAATTTACAACTCAGTTAAAACTATTCAACTGTGCCTCATGAAAACCAATCCCTGCACTATGCTTTACAAGTGGCAGGTTATTATTACTTGCCTTTTAAGAGTACATGATTTCAACAGCACCACCAGATCAAAGCTCACACAGGTAGAGATGGGAGGACACACAGCCAGCTCCATGAAGCTACGTCTGCTGCTGGACCCCTGGCAAGCTCTTTACTGTAGCTCTGATCAAAAACCTCAGATCAGAGGAACTGCCAGAGTTTCACAGTTCTTACCTTGTGCATCTTTGAATATTAAAATACTTCAAGCAAGTGAACATGCAATTAATTACACTGATTTATGTTATATTGAAATATGGTACTCCAAGTATATTATAAGTAAATTGCATTTTTTCACAAGATAGTTTCGGAGGACAGCCATGCTCACCTGCAGTAGGACAAACAAATCTCCAAGTCCGGGCACACCTCAAAGGCTAAGAGGGCTGTCAGACACCCCCCCCCCCCGCCCAGTATGGCAGGGGCTACCTGGGTTTTGGGGGGTTCAACCTGCTGCTGGTGAGCTGGCTGATAGGGGAAGCCCCATCCCCAAGCCCCAACACCCAAAGCCACCCCTCTCCCTTCTCTCTTGCGGGGTGGCTGTGGGCTAAGCACCCAATCTCTGAGTGGCATTGCTGCTCTGAGATCGATCAATCGGGCGGGCAGGCGGGGGCCCTCGGTTGCCTGCACTTAAAGGGACCCCCTTTAAGTGCATGCAGCCAGCAGGACCATCTCCACGGGGCAGGGCTTGGAGCCAGGACATCCCCAACGTAATGTCATCATGCTGGGGACACCCCACCCCCTCCGGGAATGCCCCCCAAAGTCCCTTGCTGGGGATGAAGATGGACCTGGCAACCCTAAAGGCCAACAAGGCCTTGGGGTTAGTTCCAGGTGGGCAGCCATGTTGGTCTGAAACAGCAGAACAATGTTTGAGTCCAGTGGGCACCTTTAAGACAAATAAAATTTAATTCTGGGCATAAGCTTTCATACGCACACAGACACAAATTTTATTTATTTATTTGATTTCTAAACTGCCCTCCACCAATAGGGCTCAGGGCAGTTCACAACATTCAATAAATACAACCTGTCATTTCAATAAATACATTTTTATTTTCTTTTATGTTTATTTTCCCCCTTTCCTTAACTTCTGGGGAGAATTAGCTGAGGTTACTATGTGGGTGTGTGGGTTACTGTTTGAGGGTGTGTGGGTGTGTATAGCCTGCTGGATGTTGCACATTCCAGATGTGATGTCCCCTCTCTCAGACCTCCAGACTGAGTGGCAAGAGAGACTAGATAGCTAGACAGGCACACTGACCTTTCTTCCTGTACCTACTCTTCTGCCACTGTCCTCTTTGAAATGCAGACTGTGTTCTCAGGGATCTATTTCCCCTTCCTCCTTCTCTCTCTCTCGATGATGAAGAAGACAAGGAGAGATTGGATTTATACCCCGCCGCCTTTCACTCAGAGCGGCTTACAAACTCCTTTCCCTTCCTCTCCCCACAACAGACACCCTGTGAGGTCAATGGGGCTGAGAGAGCTCTTTTGAGAACTGCTCCTGAGAGAACAGCTCTGACAGAACTGTGGCTTGCCCAAGGTCATCCAGCAGGTGCAAGTGGAGGAGTGGGGAATCATACCCGGTTCTCCCAGATTAGAGTCTGCGCACTTAACCACTACACCAAACTGGCTCTCTCTCTGAAGACGTGCTCTCTACCCGCACACACCAAGAGAGGGAGGGAGGGACATGCGGCACTCTCTTGGCACCATGAGGCAGATGGGCCTCTCGCCAGCCGCCTCCATCCTTTAGCTAGTAAGTTAGTACTCTATCCAATCTCTGTTGTTTCCTATCCAAAGCGTACTGCTCAAATAAAGAGAGAAGTATTTCTCTTCTAAACTTGTAATGTGGCTCTGTGTAGCTTTGTAAGCTTAGTAACCTGGTAAAATGACACTCCTGCATTTGTAGCTTTATTTAAGCACCAGTTAACCTCAATATTGGAGAGCGGTGCCTGTTTGACTGATTGCAAAAGGTGATTGCAGAAGGTGATTGCTGTTGATTTGGGAAGGTCTGTTTTGCCTGGGGCTGGTGGCTGGCCCCACCCTCTGCTGGGTGAGCCTTGAATTTGTAAGGATCCTCTGCGCCAGAGGCAGACCACAGTTAGCTGAGGTCCGCAAAGGAGGAAGAAGAGAGCACTGGGGGGGGGGGGTACGTCAACACACCAAGGTATTTCGACGTGAAAGAATCCACTCAGGGGAGTGATGAGGAATGCTCACGGACCCTTTCCAGTCACCTGTGGGGAGTGTGCCATGTTGGTCTCCCTCCCTGAGGAAAAGGCAGACTACACTGGACAGAAGTGCAAGTGGACAGGACTCTTAGAGGAGAATGTTTGAAGCCTGGAGGAAAGGACTACTACTCTGCATGAGATCAAGGAAGGGGCGGAGTTCATTAACAGAAGCCTTGATGTCCTGCATAGGGAAGGAGAGACCAGTCAAAGGGGCAACACTGCGGTTGACTGCCCTAACAAGACTCCTCAGAGTGCTACAGCAGGACCCCAAAGGCGTCAACTGAGATGGCACTCTGTGCCATTAGAACTGAGGAATCGATTCCAGGCCCTTGCAGTGGAGGCAGAGATGGAAACACTGCCAGTGGGGAGGATGACAGGGAGATACAAAGGAACGGCACAGGAAGGAAAAGGAAGGTGTTGGTCATAGGGGACTCCCTGCTGAGGGGTGTGGAATGTCGTGTGTCCTGGCCTGACCCCCTGGCCCGAGAGGTGTGTTGCTTGCCAGGGGTGAAAATTAAAGATATTATAGACAGGATCCCACAACTCATCTAAACTACAGAGCATTACCCTTTTGTGAAGGTCCACATGGAAACCAATGTCACGGCCATGAATACCGTCAAAAACATTAAGGCTGACTATGAAGCTCTCAGGAGGCAGCTGAAGGGAACAGGAGCACAGGTGGTGTTCTCTTCAATCCTTCCTGTCATAGGAACGTGATTGTGATGGGAACAGATGGTAATGGAGGTGAACCACTGGCTGCGCTGGTGGTGCCAGCCGGAGCGCTCTGGATTCTGGGACCACAAGCTAGGTTTTCTATTAGCACGTCATGGACTTCACCTGTCAAGGTCAGGGAAGAATGTGTTTGGCAGAAACCTGGAGAGATTAATCAAGACAATTTTAAACTGACCCCACAAGGGGAAGGAGACGACCAGCATAGGGATTTAAATGAAGGGGAGCAAACATCAGAGGCCCACCTGGGAGGACCAGGTCTAATGGAGCCAAAGGTGCGGGGCTTCAGGTGTCCATGTACCAATGCTTTAAGTTTGGGCTATAAAAAGGAACAGCTTGAGTTTCTAAAGCAGACAGAGGGATATGATTTAGTAGGCATTACAGAGACTTGGTGGGATGATTCCCATGATTGGAATGTAGTAGTGGATGGATACAAGTTGTTCAAGAAAAACCAAAAGGGTCGAAGAGGAGGCAGAGGGGTGCTGTATGTGAGGAGAGGGTTTGTTTGTCAGGAAATACTGGAGAAGGAGGGCAACAACCTAGTGGAAAGTATCTGGGTGAGAATAAGGGAAGGACACACAGTATTGTGGTTAGAGTCTGTTATAGACCTCTGGACCAGGATGAGGAGGTGGATGCTGCCCTCCTTGAACAGCCTGACAGGGTCTCCAAACAATATGACACAGTAGTTGTGAGTGACTTCAACTTCCCTGATGTCTGCTGGGAAACAAACTCTGCTAAGAATCCACAGTCACAGTCCACACAACTTCCTGACCTGTCTGGACGGCAACTTCCTTCATCAAATGGAGGAGGAAGCTATGAGGGACTCGGCCATACTGGACTTAATATTGACCAATGGGCAAGAGATGGCAGATGGGGTGAAGGTGGTGGGGACCTTAGGGGGAAGTGACCATGTCCTGCTAGGATTCCAGTTGCTCAAGGAAGTTCGTGGCCACAGGTGTATGTTAGATTTCAGGAGGACAGATTTTAATAAACTCAGGGGCATGATGGGAATCATTCCATGGGAAAGACTGCTGGAAGGGAAAGGAGCAAGTGGAGGGTGGGCTCTCCTAAAACAAGAGCTCTTTGCAAGCCATCGCTACTCCAACAAGAAAGAAACATGGTAGGGGATCCAAGAAGCCAATGTGGATGAACAGAGAACTGTGTGATGTGCTAAGGGAAAAAAAGGAAATGTTCAAGACAGGGAGGCAAGGAAGAGTATCTGAGGGTTGCTAGGCACTGTAGGTCAGCCATCAGAGAGGCCAAAGCTCACAGTGAGCTACAGCTGGCCAGAGAGGCTCAATACAAGAAGAAACTCTTCTTCAGATATGTGAGGAACAAGCGCAAGATAAAAGAGGCGATGGGCCCACTGTTGGGTGAAAATGGAGAAACTCTGACAGAGGACAGAGAGAAAGCAGAAAGGCTCAATGCCTATTTTGCCTCAGTTTTTTTCCCCAAAGAAGAAAGCAGGCTCCCCTAGAGATGGTAGTAGGCAAGGCACGGCATCTGGGCTGCTGGTTGACACGGACAGGGAGGAAGCTGAGAAGCACCTGGCTGCACTGAATTTATTTATTTCTTATATTTATACCCCGCCCTCCCCGCAAACTGGCTCAGGGCGGCTTACAGTGTTTGGTACTATGTACCTAGTCAGCATAAAACATTAAAACAGTTTAAAATGATTAGATTAAAACAGTCATACATTTAAAATGCTCGCAGTACTGCACAATAGATAGCGTGCTCTGAGCTCTACTGTCATGGTGCCTGATTCAGCTGCCTTCCGGTCTCCTACACCAGGGCCAGCCCTCACCAGATGTTCAGATGGTGATGGTTGTTGTTGTTGGTGGGCGGCTCCTAATTGAAGGCCTGGTGGAAGAGCTCTGTCTTGCAGGCCCTGCGGAACTGCATAAAATCCCACAGGGCCCTGATCTCCTCTGGGAGCTCGTTCCACCAGACAGGAGCCACCACTGAAAAGGCCCTGGCCCTGATGGCAACAAGCCTGGCATCTCCGGGACCAGGGATCATTAATCAGTGTTGTGACTCTGGCTGTAGTGCTCGCTGGGGTCTATATGGGGAAAGGCAGTCCCTCAGGTATGTCGGACCCTGGTCATACAAGACTTTAAAGGTAAGTACCAGCACCTTGAAACGAATTCAGTATGCTATTGGCAGCCAGTGCAGTGCCTTCAGCATAGGCTAGATGTGCTCCCATCTAGGGAGGCGCATTAACAGCCTGGCCACAGCATTCTGCACTAGCTGCAGCTTCCAGTTTTGCAACAAGGGCAACCCCATATAGAGAGCATTATAGTAGTCTAGTCTCAAGGTGACCATCACATGGATCACTGTAGCCAGGTCGCTGCAGTTGAGGAAGGGAGACAACTGCCGAATCAGCTGAAGATGGTAAAAGGCCGATTTGGCAGTGGCTGCTACCTGGGCCTCCATAGTCAAGGAGGGATCCAGGAGCACTCCCAAACTCCTAACCTCCGGCGAAGACACCAATGGTGCCCTGTCGAAGGTCGGGAGTGGGATCCCCATCCCCCAACCGCCCCAGCTCAGGCACAGGACCTCCATCTCCACCAGATTTAGCTTCAGCCAGTTCAGTCTAAGCCAACCAGCCACAGCTTGCAATGCCAGGTCCAGATCTTCCGGTCTGGAGTCTGACTGGCCGCCCAACATCAGATAGAGCTGGGTGTCATCAGCATACTGGTGACACCCCAGCCCACACCTCCAGGCAATCTGGGCAAGGGGGCGCATGTAGATATTAAATAACTTCGGGGACAGCGCCGCCCCCTGAGGCACTCTGCACTCAAGTGGGTGTCTCACAGACTGCTGTTCCCTGAGCACCACCCTTTGTCCCTGACCCTGGAGAAAGGAAGCGAGCTATTGCAAGGCAAGCCCCTGTATCCCCATGTCGGCGAGGCGGCGGGTCAGCAACTGAAGGTCGACTGTGTCCAATGCGGCCAATAGATCTAACAGTAACAGTGCTGCCGAACCACCCCAGTCCAGATGTCTCCAGAGGGCGTCAGTAAGGGCAACCAGCACTGTCTCCATCCTGTGTCCCGGACAGAAGCCGGACTGGAAGGGATCTAGTGTAGAAGTGTCATCCAGAAAGCCCTGCAACTGTACCGCCACCACCCTCTCAATTAATTTGCCCAAACAGGGCAAATTAGAAACCGGTCAATAGTTGGCCAATTCAGCCAGATCCAGAGATGGTTTTTTCAGGAGAGGGCAGACCATCACTTCCTTGAGTGCCCCAGGGAACCACCCCTCCAAGAGCGACGTGTTGATAATCTCCCTTAGGGCACCTCAAAACCCTTCATGGCCGGCTTTAATAAGCCAGGAAGGGCATGGATAAAGGCTGCATGTGGTTGGGCGTACAGTCATGAGCAATCTGTTGACTTCCTCAAGGCTGAGCAGGCTGAAGGAATCCAAAGCCGGAATCGAAGATGTGCAAGGGGCCTTGAGTTCACTCACTGTTTCAACTGTGGCAGGGAGGTCATGGCGGAGCACCTAGACTTTATCTGCAAAATAGCTCGCAAATGCTTCACAGCTGATGTCCAATTCCCTAGCATTTGATCTGCCCTGTGACAGAGTTGTTATAGACTGAATCATTCTAAACAATTGAGCTGGGCGTAATCACCGGATCGCTGAAGCCGCAGAGGAAATCGCGCAAAGCCCCGGGTCAAAATGCGCCCCGTGGCAAATAGTGGGAAATTCAAGCAGGGGCAAACTGAGGACCTGACACCGGGGCAGTGCTAGTGGGAAATCGGTCTTGCTGTTGTTTACCTGGATTTCAGTAAAGCTTTTGACAGGGTTCCCCATGATGTTCTGGTGGGTAAACTAGAGGACTGTGGACTGGACTGTGGGATAGTTAGGTGGAGAGGGAACTGGTTGGAGAACCACACTCAGAGAAGAGTTGTCAGTGGCATTTCATCTGAGTGGTGTCCAGTGGGGCGCCACAGGGCTCAGTTGTCAATATTTTTTTATAAATGTTCTGGATAAGGAAGTGGAGGGGCTACTTATTAATTTTGCAGGTGACACCAAATTGGGAGCAGCAGCAAACACGCCAGAGGATGTGAACACGCTGGAAAAGTGGGTGGATGTGAACAAGATGCAACTTAACAAGGATAAGCGCTGAGTTCTACATCTGGGTAACAAAAATGACGAACCCGCATACTGGATGGGGGGATACATTTCTGAGTAGCAGTCTGTATGAAGAAGATCTTGGGGTACGGGTGGACCATAAGTTAAATATGAGCAAACAGTGTGATGTGGTGATAAAAAATTTTAATGCAATCTTGGGGTGTATCAACAGCGGCATAACATCCAAATCACAAGATGTCATAGTCCCACTGTACACGGCATTGGTCAGGCCGCACCTGGAGTCGTGTGCAGTTCTGGAGGCCTCACTTCAAAAAGGATGTGGGCAGAATGGAGTGGGTGCAGAGGAGAGTGATGAGGATGATGGGGGGCCTGGAGACCAAGAAGCCCTGTGAGGAAAGGCTGAGGGACTTCTGGGGAAGGTTCAGTCTGGAGAAGGGGGGGGGGGGCACATGATCGCTCTCCTGAAGTCCTTGAAAGGCTGTGCCACTCAAAGGAGGGCAGGGAGCTGTTCCTGTGGGCAGCAGAGGAGAGGACTTGCAAGAATGGGTTTGAATTGCGCAGCAGGGAGAGCAGCCTATAAATCAAATAAATAAATAAATTACAGGTACCGGCTGGGTATTAGGAAAAACAACTTTACAGTGAGAGTTGTGCAAGAGTGGAATCAGCTGCCTGGGGAGGTGGAGAGCTGCCCCTCCCTGGCAGTCTTGAAGCGGCGTCTGGAGAAACACTCATCAGGGATGCTCTAGGCCAGGGGTGGGCAATTGTTTTGGCTTGGGGGCCACTTTGTGGGAGCGGAGGTTAGCGGAGGGCCGCACCTTTTAAAATGATTGCATTCATTAGTTAACTTTGCATTTCAGAAAAGGTATAAATTGTATCATAAAAATCAATAAATATAAATTAAATAAAATAGTGGTAGTTTTATTCAATTTATTTATTGTGCTGATTTCATATCGTCTATAGCTGCAAGCACATTTAATTTTAGAATCAGTGTAATGAGATAAATGTACCCTATCACACTTTTCTACAACTTTTTTGAAATCAGGAGTGAGATTGCTTCTTGAGATTCTCATCACAGCCTGCAAGTATAATGTCTGTTAAAGAGCATCTATATTTACTCTTGTTGATCTTCATGCAAGAAAAACTTTGCTCACAAATATATGTAGACCCAAATATAGAGAACATTTTCCCAGCAAATTTCTTCATACATGGAAATTTTTTCAGCAGACAAAGATTTGTAAAAGCCAACTAATGCCACAGCATTAAACCTTTCTTTCACAGTGTGATCTGACTGCATGTCAGTAAGTTCAAGCTGCAGCTCCTCAGGTGCTGCATCAATATCAGCAGTGATGGGATAAGAGAGCAAATTGAATTTAGGCTCAATTTCCTTGAAGTCCTGAAATCTTCTTGGCGGGCCGCAAAAAACTCTGTGGCGGGCCGCATGTGGCCCCCGGGCCGCCATTTGCCCACCCCTGCTCTAGGCTGATCCTGCACTGAGCAGGGGGTTGAACTAGATGGCCAGCGTGGCCCCTTCCAACTCTGTCATTCTGTGATTCTAAGCATTAATGCAATCATAAAACAAGTTAAAACTAAAAACAACAATCAATCCTTCCAGATGACATTAAAATATTTGTATCCTACCCATGGAGGGCACAAATCTGAAAGATAAGGATAAGGAGGCCAGGCTTGATGTCAACCGTTGTTGTCCCCAACCATAGGCCTGGCGGAACATCTCTGTCTTACAGGCCCTGCAGAACTGCACCGGGTCCCACAGGACAGAGATGTCATTAGGCAGAGTTCCACCAGGCCGGCACCGGGGCCAAAAAGGTCCTGGTTCTGTTTGAGGGCAGCCGGATATCCTTCGGGCCAGGGATCACCAGAAGAGTTCTCCCCTCAGAGTGCAACGTTCTTCAAGGGATATGCCAGGAGAGGCGGTCCCAGAGAAATGGAAGTGACCAGTCTATGCCTATAGGTAGAGGGTGAGTAGTAAATTAGCATACAACATAATGAAGATGTGTAACAGATTCGAGAGCCAGTTTGGTGTAGTGGTAAAAAGCGGCAGACTCTGCTCTGGAAAACCGGGTTTGATTCCCCACTTCTCCATGTGTCATCAGCTGGGTGACTTCGGGTCAGTCACAGTTCTTTCAGAGCTGTTCTCTCAAGAGCAGTTCTCTCAGAGCTCTCTCAGCCCCACCTACCTCGCAGGGTTTCTGCTGTGGGGAGGGGAAGGGAAGGAGATTGTAAGCTACTCTGAGACTCTGAGTGGTGGGCAGGGTATAAATCCAACCCTTCAACCCTGCAACTTTTAACCCCTTATACCAGCAGCCATTCTCATTTTGTTTCAGCCCCTGAATAGAAGCGAGTTCTTCCTTACTTGTTTCTGAAACCCCTGCATGAAACCTGGCAGCCCACGGGTCCCCCTCCTTTTCTCCTGCTGCCTTTGCCTGGTTGCGAGTGATGACTGCCCCTCCCAGCTGTGAGGGCGTGAACATAGAGTCAATTACCTCCTCTTGTGGACTAGCATGTTGGGGTAGGCGTGACAGCCGAAGAGTTTGCTTTCCCAGGGAGATGGTGGAGAGTGAACCGAAATTTAGAGAAAAACTCAGCCCAACGCAGTTGCTTGGCATTAAGACTCCTAGGGGTGCACAACACTTCCAGGTTCTTATGATCAGTCCAAACCTCAAAAGCCACCCGCGCCCCCTCAAGTCAATGGACGCCATGTCGATAAGGCTAACTGGATAGCCGCAGCCTCTTTCTCCCACACTGCCCAGTTTCGCTCGATGGTGCTGAATTTCTTAGAGATGTAAGCAAGGGGGAGGAGCCGCCCCTCCGGCCCCTCCTGTAAGACAGCCCCTCCCATGGCTATGTCTGAGGCGTCCACTTGGACAATGAATTTATTATTCTCATCGGGGTGGGCTAACACAGGCTCCGAATTAAACAGTTTTTTAATTTTTGGGGGGGGGGGGGGGGAATTTATATCCCGCCCTCCTCACCATACGGCGGGCTCAGGGCAGCTCACAACAGCCATTATGGCGTAATACATTGTTTGGTTAAAAATTAAAACAACCATAAAAACATCCTGTCCCATATCATTCAGATGGCGTTACTTCAGTACAGTTTTAAAACAGCAATCCAGCATATCCCCATATCTGTTCATACATTGGCAGCCAGGGATCGGGCCAGGGCCAGATGTAAACACCGTGGGCGGCCCGTATTTGATAGCCTGGCGGAAGAGCTCAGTCTTGCAGGCCCTGCGGAATTGTAATAAATCCCGCAGGGCCTTGATGTTATCTGGGAGCTCGTTCCACCAGTAAGGGGCCGCCACAGAAAATGCCCTGGCCCTTGTAGCTGCCAAGCGGGCCTCCCTCGGCCCTGGGACGGTTAGGCGGTTCTGGGATCCGGATCGAAGTGCTCTCTGGGGAGTATATTAATGCCTCAAACGCCTCCTGGCACTCCACAGACCATTCCAATTTAACCCCAGGCTTGGTACTGTCCACACCCTTCCCTTTCTTGGCCTGTGGAGCCAGTTTGGTGTAGGGGTTAAGTGCGCAGACTCTAATCTGGGAGAGCCGGGTTTGATTCCCCACTCCTCCACTTGCACCTGCTGGATGACCTTGGGCAAGCCATAGCTCTGTACCAGCTGTTCCCTCAAGGACAGCTTGGGAAAGAATTCTCTCAGCCCCACCTACCTCACAGGGTGTCTGTTGTGGGGAGGGGAAGGGAAAGGAGTTTGTAAGCCGCTCAGATTCCCTTGGGGAGTGAAGGTGGCTGACCTGGAGAAGCAGAGACAGTCAGTTAGGCACATGGAGAAGACTCTTGGGGACTGGTTAGATATGTTCCACTCTGAATCTGGCAGCCCTCAGGGAGCATGAGGGTCGTGAGGGAACAGGGCACCGTGCTGTGGATAAGGGGAATGTGCCCTCAGAAGGGACCTCTTCTACAGCTGGTGAACCAAGAAACTATCCCTTGCAGGAACCGTCCCTGGGCAGGGAGGGAGGGGGGCTCTTGGTAGTTGGTGATTCGATCCTTAGGCAGACAGCTGGGTGGCAAAACCGCGTATTGACCGTATGGTGACTTGCCTGCCTGGTGCGAAGGTAGCGGACATTTTGTGTGTTTTAGATAGGCTGGTAGATAGTGCTGGGGAGGAGCCAGTGGTCGTGGTACATGTTGGCACCAACGATGTGGGGAAATGTAGTCATCAGGTCCTGGAGGAAAAATTTAGGCTCCTAGGCAGGAGACTCAAGGCCAGGACCTCCAAGGTAGCCTTCTTGGAAGTGCTACTTGTTCCACGCACAGGGCCAAAGAGACAGGCACAGATCAGGAGTCTCAATGCATGGATGAGACGATGGTATAGGGGGGAAGGGTTCGAGTTTGTTAGGCACTGGGATGCTTTTTGGAACAAGAGGGAGCTGTACAAGAGAGACAGTCTCCACTTGTCCCGGGAAGGAACCAGGCTGCTGGCGCTTAAAATCAAAAAGGTGGCAGAGCAGTTTTGAAACTGAATACTGGGGGAAAGCCGACAGGAGATGAAAAATCTCTGGTTTGGGATGGTTCATCTCAAAGAGATGAAGGGGTAGCTGTTGCTTTCCTACAAGGAAATGGATCAGAATTGTTCTATGAGACTGTGGCAAATGATAGGGACTGCCTGGCAAGGTCTCGAGGCAGCAAGAGGAAGGTTGTGGGCTTAACATGTATGGAGGACTATAGGTGTTTATATACTAATGCTAGAAGTGTCCGAGGTAAAATTGGAGAGTTGGAATGCTTGGTGTTGGGGGAAAACATAGACATTGTGGGTATTTCAGAAACTTGGTGGGACGAGGAAAATCAGTGGGATACGGTGATTCTTGGTTATAAATTATATTGGAAGGATAGGGGGGAGAAAGTTGGAGGTGGGGTGGCTCTTTATGTCAGAGAGGGTATACAGTCCATAAGACTGAGAGGGTAGAAGAATTGGATTTGCTTCTGGAAATGCTGTCGGTTGAATCAGTGGACCCAAAAGGAAGCTTAAAATTAGGAGTTTGTTATCCCTGTTAACAGGGCTTTTTTTGTAGAAAAAGCCCAGCAGGAACTAATTAGCATAATAAACCACACCCAACAGCAGAAACTCATTAGCATATTAGGCTACACCCCTGACAGATCTGGGAAACCTACATTCAAATCACTACTGTGCAATGGAAGTTCTCTGGGTGACCTTGGACCACTCACGTTCTTTCAGTCTATCCTACCTCACAGGGCTGTTTTTGTGAGGATAAACTGGAGGAAGGGAGGATTACGTTGCTAACTCCTGAGGAGTTTGGAGGGGTCCACACCCACCAAGTTAACCCTTTACTCTTGTATTTGTTCAGCACCATTTTCCCCCCTCTCACTCTTCCTCCAGCGAGTTCAGGGTGTGTTGCATGCTGTTTTGCCTCCAGTTTATCTTCACACAACAACAACAACTGTGTGGGAGGTTAGACTGAAAGAGAGTGACTGGCCCAAGGTCACTAAGCAAGCTTCAGGACAGGGTGGGGGTTTTAACTGGAGAGTCTCCCATATCCTAGTTCAACATTAACTATTGGCTCTCTTTTGACCTGACTGATTCCCTTAATTTCAGCTTACAAACATAAAATATAACCCATAACCTTTTAAGAATCTTATAATGAACTTTTAAACTATATTTTAAGAATGATTTAACCATTATAAGTAAAAACAGTAGACTTTAGTAGCAAAGCTAGTTGAGGGACGAACAACAAGGTTCTATTAGTTCAAGAAAATACAGGCTTTTTAACAGTCTGCACTAAAAAAAACCAAATTAATAAAAATGCCTCAGTCAGTGTTCCTTGTATATACTACACATACAGTGTGTGTGTGTGTGTGAGAGAGAGAGAGAGAGAGAGAGAAGGAGAAGATCATATTTTGGCAAGCAATATACTCTAGCTACAGTAGACACCACTTGCGGGGGGGGGGGGGGAGGGAGCACATTAAAAACCATCTAGGCTACACACACCCTCTCCCATCAGAAGCATAAGTCAAACCACAAATCCACTGCCTGGCTTAAAATCTGGGTAGTTGAGGATGAGAAAGGGTTTTTTTAAAGCTCTGAATTCTTAGACCACAATTCTATGGGTCTCTGAGGGGCTCCTGGACTTGAATCTAGCTGTTCTACTGCAGACCAACACACACACACACCCTCTAAAAATATCAGCAAAATAACTTTTGTTGGTCTTAAAGGTACTACTGACTCAAACATCGTTATTTTGTTAATACTGACACTGCGAGTTAAAACTTAGCTTTTATACAGCTCATTTAAGCCCTTCACTTACATTTACACAATGACCCCTCCAGCAGCCCTGTGAGGAAGGCCAGTATTATTTTGTTCCACAGTGTGGATTGCCTGATTGACTTTAAAAAATATTTTCAGACAGCAGCCATGCTCCTCTGCAGTAGGATTTGACTCCAGTAACACCTAGACAAGATTTCCAGGGTATAAGTTTACAAGAGTCTTTAAACCAGGGGCAAAACGGGGGGCGGGGGGGCTTCTGCAGTTCTGGACCCTCTGGTGGAAATCTGATGGCGCCTGGATTTTGGCCACCAAGTATGAAACACACTACTGGACTGGACGGGAAATGGTCCATCTGATGTCCTTAAACTGCTACTAAGACCCCACCCCCTCCAGGAACTCCATCCTCCAAGCTTCTCTCTTACATCCTCCTTTCTTCCCCCTGCCCTTCTCCAACTAACCTCCTGGAGGGGCCTTCTGCACACTTCTCCAGCAGGCTGCTGGGGCCGGCTCCTCCCCCCAGCCCCCACCACAACTCCGAGTAGCCTCGCCAGTTCTAGGGATCATCAAACAAGCTTGCAACAAGGCAGAAGCCACCAGCTTGCTTTCAGCAGGCTGCTGAGGCCGGCTCTTTCCCCTCCTCTTCCCCAATTCCAACTAACCTAATCGAAGGGCCTTATTCCCTGCTGACTCTGGGGGATGTGGCCAACGTGGAAGCCAGCCGGAATGCCGATCTGGTAGGTTTCTGCCCAAAAATAGCCCTGCCTGTTAACCCTGTTTGTTAACCCTGTTCTTTACTGACAGAAACAGTTAGAACCCCCCCTCCCCCGAATATTCTAATCTCCTCACAGTTGATGCCTGGAGCTGATGCCATTTCAAAAGGTATTGGGGGGAATTCAACGGTCCCTGAAGTTTTTTTTTAACTTTTCAGCCTATGTAGGAAAAGCTGTTGGGGGAGAGTGAGCTCTCTTTTGGCAGATATAAGCATCCACTGAGAAAAAAAACCTCTTGGAATTAGAATATAGACAAGAAGGGGGACCCATGATACTTGTGAGGGGGGAGTATCCCAATCCTCCTCCCTTCTCCCCCAGTGCAAGTGGTGGCAGTGAGCCCCGCCACTCCTCCTCCCACCCCCCCAGTGCAAGCGGCGGTGGCGGCAAGCCCTGCTGCTTCTCCTCCCCCTCCCCAGTGCAAGCGGCAGCAGCGAGCCCCACCGTTCCTCCCCCCCCCCAGTGCAACCGGCAGCAGCAAGCCCCACTGCTCCACCTCCCACCCCCCCAGTGCAAGCGATGGCGGCCCACCAAGCCTTCTCCCTTCCCCCCCACCGGCGATGGCAAGGCCTCCCCCTCAACAGCCACAGCGTCCCCTGTGCATGCACAGGGAATACTTTTACTTTGGGGGGGATTTAAATATCCCCCCCAAAGTTTTTTTTTAACTTTTAGGATTTTTCTGCACACAGAGGGAGTTCCCCCCGGGTGCAGAAAAATCTCCCTGCACCCCAGGTGCCCCCCCGCCCCGCGTGGATTTAGATATCCGCATGCAGGGGGTGCCTTGGGAATTAGATATGGAGCAGAAGTCCATCAGTGGCTGTTAGCCACAAACTATAGATAGGAACTCTCAGTCTGGGGCAGGTGATGCTCTGTATTCTTAGTGCTCGGGGGGGCAACAGTGGGAGGGGTTCTAGTGTCCTGCCCCTGCTGCTGGACCTCCTGAGGGCACCTGGTGTTTTTGGCCACTGAGTGACACAGAGTGTTGGACTGGATGGGCCACTGGCCTGATCCAACATTGGCTTCTCTTATGTTCTTATGTTTTGTTTTTAACAAGTAAGTGAGGGGAAGGGCGACCTGGGCAAAGTTGACGATGAAATTTCTGTAAAAATTAGCAAATCCTAAGAATGACTGAAGCTGGCGCCTGGTTCTGGGCACCTCCTACCTCACCACATCAGCTACCTTTTTAGGGTCCATCTCCAAAAGCCCCTATGGGAGATGCGGCAGCCTAAGAAATCCACTTCCTGTTTATGGAATTCACACATTTGGACAACTTTGCGAACAGTCTATGTTTGAGCAGAGTCTGGAGGACCTCCTGCACCAATTTGACATGGGCCTCTTAGGTGCCACTTAAATCCAATTTAATATTTCACAAAGGTATCTTATTAATTTACTTGCATACAGCCATCTTTCGGTTAGGCTGAGATATATATTTTTTTAATTTTTTATTTATTTTCCCCTTCCATTGGACAATGAAAACTCAAAAGTAGCTTTCAAAATAAAAAACATACAATTTCAACAAATACATACACCCAAGCACCCATACATGTGTGTGCACACACACTCAAGACCAACAACATCCTAAACCAGTGCTGGTTCGGCTAGTCCAGGTTCTGCAGGGCTCCAAGGCTTTGGGCTAAGGGCCAAGGACACTTGGGCTCTTGCCATCCGCCCGGCATCAAAGTCTCCCACTCCTGACCACGCCCAGTGTGTGAAGTGCTGCAGAAGGGAGACAGTTACTTGCTCCAGGCCTCCCTGGGAGGACAGAACTAGATGTTACAAGCAACATCTATGCATTTCACTGCTTCTAAGTCATAGCTGCCTTGGATGTTTTTTAGATTACAAGTTATCTACATCAATAAATACAAAGAAACATTGAGTCCAGTGGCACCAGTGGCACGCACTGTTGCTTCAGGCCAACACGGCTACCCATCCGAATCTACAAAGAAACATGTGGCTGTGATAAGATTTCTACAGCTGTTCCTTGAAGCTATACAGGTGCTATATAATGGCTAGAGTTTAGAAGGATCAACCCTGTTCACTGCCTTACAAAGAAAAGAACTTTGCTCTGAATGAATGACTCCAAGTTATAATATTTGAAAGGGAGAGAAAGTCATTCTCTCATCCGCTCATAATTCCATGTGTTTCAATTAGCCTGCCCTTTGGCCATGTTAATGGTTCCATAAATGACAGATTCCCACCAGCTGAGGCCCTCGCCTAGTCATTGCCATAGTTCTTTTTCAGTAGGGACTGATCCGCACACAGGACCTGTAATCATGGATACCCTGTGGCTGTGGACAGAGGCATGCTTTCCCCAAACTTGCCATTCCTCATGAGCAGTGGGACATTTGCTTCCTGCTGCAGCACAATGTACTGAGACTTTCTGCTATGATTTCACACTTCTCTTTTCTACATCCAAAGTAGGCTCAATGTCAGAATCTGCAGATTCTAACAAGGGTTCTGGGAATTAATGCTATGTATTGTAACATGACTTTGCTATGCTATGCAAGCCTGTCCCTTTCTGAACTAGTTACTCATATCTAGTGCTTATTAGTTTGACCCATATGAACGTATGCTATGTGACCCTGAGTTTATGGCTCTGACCAGGCCTGGTCTATGTAACTGTTTGCCCGGGAGAGTGGCGACTTCAAAGCCTGGGAACAATGGGCCTCTCACCCTCCTGCCTCCGCATTCCTTTCATCCCTGATGGGAGGACAGGGACCAGTTCTTATCAACGTGCGAAAGCCTTGAGGAAGGCATTTGTTATGTGAAGATGGTTACATCTGAGGGGTCTGGTTTGGGAAGGGGAATTTACTGCTTCACACCTCACCTTCTTTCCTGTGGGAAGCAAACGGCCAGGGAACCTTTTGCCCGCGGTTTTTCCCCCCTGTTGATTGGTTACCTATGGGCAATTCGAATTGTTTGGGAGGGTATATTAGACCTGCTTCCATTGTATACGTTATCTCTGACAATAATCCGAGAACCTGTACCAATGTAGAACCTGGAAATAAAGAACTGTGTTTCATCAACAAAGATCTGATCCTTGCCTACTTGGAGCAGAAGCCTCACAGATTGTCAGAGATCTGTGACTGGGACATGGCCGTTCCTGACCATGTCGGACGACGGTACTCTTCCCATCCCTACAACCGAAGATCAACCGGTGACCCCGGCAGACCAGGGTGCCGGTGGTGGAGGCGGCGGCAGGGAGCCCGAAGTGCCAGCGACTATGGCTCAGGGGGCTTACTACATCCCACGACCACCTCCTCATCAGAGCGTGACCCCGAGGTACTCATGGAGCAATTTCGGTCGCGGGACCGTAGACTCATGGGTGCACGATCGGAAGGGGGCACGGGTCTCGATCCAAGGAGATCGCACTGAGCACGGGAAGCCGAGCTTTTTGGGAGACGAGCGAGAGACGATCTACGGAGGAGACTGGCGTCCCCCGCCCCTGGAAGAGGAGAGAGGCGCACCTTACGGGCCCGACCTCTACGGGGAAGACCAGACCCAGACCCTAGATCGTATGATGGGAGATTTACGGCTGCAACTCACCGCGGAATTGCGAGAAATAGCCCTCGACCTGCAGTACCAGTTCCGCGACGCCCTGACGACTATGCAAGCCACCCGCCCAGCCCCAGGAGGGGCCGGAGCCCCAGGAGGGGGAGCCCCGCAGCCCTTAGCTCCCCCCGGGGGAGCTCCCGCGGGAGTCGTCCCGCAACAAGTGCCACAGCAGGTCCCGCAGCCCGTCCCCCGCCCGGTTCCCGTACCCGCACCGGCACCCCCCCAGGTGCCAGCAGGGCCGATGATCCACCAGGCCCCCGCCGATCCGTTGACGGCTACTTTCGATGGGGACCCCGAGAAGCTGCGGTTCTTCCTGATAGAAATCGAGTGATTCCTAGACACCTGGGGCCATCTCTACCCCACCGAGAGGGACCGGATTGGCTACATCGGGTCCAAGCTGAGGGACACAGCCAGCGACTGGTATGTGAGCCTGCACAATGCCCCCGGGCCTGAATTACGCTCGGTGCACAACTTCATGTGGGCCCTCAGGCAACACTATGAGGACCCCTTGGGAGAAGAGAAGGCTCGGAACCAGTTGCGGAAGCTGACCCAGGGGCGGTCCTCAGTGAGGGAGTACACCAACAAGTTCTGGTGCATAGCAGCTAAAATCCGTGGCTGGACCCAGGACCTCTTCATCGAAAAATACAGGGAAGGTCTCAACCCCGAGGTGTACGAGACGGTACTGCGAGGGGGAAGACCGGGCTCGTTAGCCACCTGGATGAGAGCGGCCGCAGACATGGAGGAACGCTTCACCCTCATCAAGATGGGAACTTCAGCGACTGCCCAAGCAAAAGCTGCCCAGAAAGTGAAGCCCAAATTGAGCGTCCAAGAGATCCGGGATTCCTGGTTCAAACAAGGGCTCTGCATGAGGTGCGGAGAGAGCGGTCACTTCGCCTCGGCATGCCCCCGCGGTGGCGGAAAAGTCCCCAAGACCTCCACTCCGGTAGCCGGGAGCACCCCGAGCAAAGGGAAGACCTCGTTCAAGCCCCGGGCGTTACAACTGGAAGGGGCCGCGAGCGAGCAGGGAGAGCTGGAGCTGACGGAAGCGCAGATGTCGGGAAACTCCAACGGCCTGCAGTGAGCGGCGCAAAACTGCAGGTCCCCATCTGCGACGCACCATCCCCGGTGAGCATCCCTGGCCCCTTACTGTATATGGTAGTGACTGTAATAGCACCTGGGACTGGGACCCACGTCCGAGTATGTGCCCTAATTGACTCAGGGTGTGCCCGGGACCTGATTAGCCCCTTAGTAGTAGATGGGCTAGGCCCCAAAGTCACCCCATTGGGGGAGCCACTTACGTTTACCCAAATGGATGGGTCGGAAATGAAAGAGGCATGTGTGGCAGAGACTGAGAGACTAATAGTGGGGACTGGGGAACATTGGGAGAGGAGAGCTTTCGTCATCACCCCCAACACCCAGTTCCCCATGGTGTTGGGAAGCCCCTGGTTAAGCTCCCATGACCCCTACATCAAATGGAGCGAGGGGAAAATCTCGTGGGTAGACGAGAAGTGCCACAACCATAAATGGGACTCGGGATGGGGATCGGGTCCCCCGGCACCTCTCCAAGCGGCGGCGCTCACCCTGGCGCCTTCCACCGTTCCCAGGGAATATCGCGACTTAATGGGGGTGTTCAGCGAATCCGAGGCGGATGAACTGCCCCCTCACAGGCTGTCGGACTGCGCCATAGAGTTGATCCCGGGAGAAAAGTTGCCAAAGGGAAAACTCTACTCCATGAGCCCCTCGGAGAGGGAGGAGCTAAGGAAGTTCCTAGACAAGAACTTGGAGCGAGGTTTCATCCGCCCTGCCAAGTCCCCCTTCGCTGCCCCTGTTCTGTTCAGGAAAAAGAAGGACGGGGGGCTGCGCTTGTGCAGGGGTTTAAACGCAGTGTCAGCTTCCAACGCCTACCCCCTCCCCCTTATCAAGGACCTGCTAACAGAAGCAGCCAAAGGGAAGGTGTTCACTAAGTTGGATCTTCGAGATGCATACTTCCGGGTGCGCATCAGGGAGGGGGACAAATTCAAGACTGCCTTTAACACACCATTGGGGCAGTTCGAATACCTGGTGATGCTGTTCGGATTAAGTGGCGCGCCGGGGGTCTTTATGAGCTTGATAAATGAAGTGCTACACAAGCATTTATTCAAGGGGGTGTTATGTTACTTAGATGATTTCTTGATTTATTCTGCTGATAAGAAGGAGCATGTAAAATTGGTCCGAGAAGTGCTGTCTACGCTGTTAAAAAACCAGTTGTATGCTAAGCTGTCGAAATGTGAATTCCATAGAGATTCAGTGGACTTTCTAGGGTACCGCATTTCCCAGAAAGGGTTGGAAATGGACCCCGCCAAGGTAGAGGCAGTAGTGCAATGGGAGGCGCCCCGAACAAGAAAGCAGCTGCAGAGTCTTTTAGGATTTTGTAACTTTTACCGCACCTTCCTGAAGACTTTGCCACGGTCACTCTCCCGCTAACCGAACTCCTCAAAACCAAGGGGAGGGGCCCAGAAGCAGGGAGGCCTGGGGAGAGGATAGCCTGGTCTGAGGATTGCCAAAAAGCGTTCGAGACTCTCAAGACCCTGTTTACCTCAGAGCCCATCCTGGCCCACCCCGATGAGACTAAAGAGTTTGTAATTCATTTGGACGCTTCTGATGTAGCCATGGGAGGGGCCATACTACAGAAGGGACTGGATAATAAATTACACCCTCTGGCTTATATATCAAAAAAATTTAACGAGACAGAGAGGAATTGGTCGGTATGGGACAAGGAGACCGCTGACATACGACTGGCCCTAACCACCTGGCGGCATTGGCTAGAGGGAGTGCAAACCCCTTTTGAAATTTGGACTGATCACAAAAACCTAGAGGCTCTGCACACCCAGAGGTCCCTAAATGCCAAGCAACTCCGATGGGCCGATTTTTTCTCAAAATTTAATTTCGTGCTCAAGCATTTTCCTGGGCGGGCAAATTCGTTAGCAGACGCGCTGTCCAGATTGCCCCAGCACGAGAGTCAAAAGGAAGAAGTGTTCGACTCCATGTTTTCCCCCCAACAGCTGGGAGGAGCTGTCACTACCCGAAGCCAAAGCAAACAGGCAGCGGTAGAGTCGTGGGTGGACAAATGGGGGGGGGGGACTACTCCCCGGAAGAAGCCGAGGAATTAGGAAGCATAGAGGAATGTTCCCTCCAGGAAAATAAATGCAGGTATCATGAGGACAAGCTCGTGGTACCTCGAGCCAGAAGAAAAGACATATTGCTAACTTGTCATTCATCAAAACTGGCAGGACACTTTGGGTTCTTAAAAACGCTTAACTTAGTCCAAAGACAATTCTGGTGGCCACGCATGCGCAAGGATGTGTCGGATTTTGTTACTGCCTGCCAAACATGTTTGATGTGCAAAAGGAGGGGAGGGAAAGTCCCAGGACTGTTGCATCCTTTGCCCACCCCCTCTCGCCCATGGGAAGCGATAGCTATGGACTTCATCACCAACCTGCCACCCTCGAAAGGGAAAATGGTTATTTGGGTGGTGGTAGACATGTTTTCGAAGCAAGCCCACTTCACCCCGTTCAAGCAGTTACCCACCGCCAAAGGGCTAGCTAAAGCATTTTTCAACCACGTGATCAGATTACACGCTTTCCCCAGGCGTGTGGTATCCGATCGGGGCAGCCAGTTCGTTGCCAACTTCTGGCGGGAGCTTTTGGGTCTGATGGACATTGAGCCCGCCATGAGCTCGGGTTACCACCCCGAGACCGATGGCCAATCCGAACGAACTAATCAAATCCTGGAGCAGTTCCTGAGATGTTACACTAACTACCATCAGGACAATTGGGTGGAGTTACTGCCGTTTGCAGAATATAGCTATAATAATGCTATTCATTCATCCACGGGTGTATCCCCTTTCATGGCTGTGGGAGGCTTCGAAGGAAAACCCCTACCCACCATAGAGGAAACGGCAGACACCTCCCCCTCAGACTTTAAACGGTGGTGGGCAGATCTGCAAGACTCATGGCCGCTGATTGCTAAGACTCTGGATAAAGCTAAAGAGGATTACAAGAAGTATGCAGATCGTGGCAGGGCAGAGGGCTGGGACCTGCAGCCAGGGGACTCGGTCTACCTGTCCACGAAAAATATACATGGATTGCAACCCAGCAGAAAACTGGGGTGGAAGTATGTCGGCCCCTATAAAGTGTTGCGAAAGATTTCTGATGTTTCTTTTGAACTGGAACTGCCTAAGTCACTGAGTTCTGTGCATCCTGTTTTTCATTTCAGCTTGTTGAAGAAGAATCCTGGGCCGAATGCATGGCATCCAACTCCTCCGACTCCTCCTCCACTGATGAAGGGGGGGGGGGCGTCCCATTTTGAGATTTCTGAAATCCTTGATTCTAAAATGCGTAGGGGCCGCTTGCTGCATCTAGTAAAGTGGGTAGACTTTGGTCCGGAACTGAATGAATGGGTTCGTTCTGAAAATGTTCATGCTCCTAAATTAGTTAAAGCTTTTCATAATAAATTTCCAGATAAGCCGGGGTAGATTGATTTTTCGGGTGGCAGTGTGTCAGAATCTGCAGATTCTAACAAGGGTTCTGGGAATTAATGCTATGTATTGTAACATGACTTTGCTATGCTATGCAAGCCTGTCCCTTTCTGAACTAGTTACTCATATCTAGTGCTTATTAGTTTGACCCATGTGAACGTATGCTATGTGACCCTGAGTTTATGGCTCTGACCAGGCCTGGTCTATGTAACTGTTTGCCCGGGAGAGTGGCGACTTCAAAGCCTGGGAACAATGGGCCTCTCACCCTCCTGCCTCCGCATTCCTTTCATCCCTGATGGGAGGACAGGGACCAGTTCTTATCAACGTGCGAAAGCCTTGAGGAAGGCATTTGTTATGTGAAGATGGTTACATCTGAGGGGTCTGGTTTGGGAAGGGAAATTTACTGCTTCACACCTCACCTTCTTTCCTGTGGGAAGCAAACGGCTAGGGAACCTTTTGCCCGCGGTTTTTCCCCCCTGTTGATTGGTTACCTATGGGCAATTCGAATTGTTCGGGAGGGTATATTAGACCTGCTTCCATTGTATACGTTATCTCTGACAATAATCCGAGAACCTGTACCAATGTAGAACCTGGAAATAAAGAACTGTGTTTCATCAACAAAGATCTGATCCTTGCCTACTTGGAGCAGAAGCCTTACACTCAACTGCTCAGAGGTGGAGCCAGGGGAGGTGAGCTCTATCATTGTGCCAGTTGGATCCCTCACCACACTTAAATTTAATCTCATCAGTCATCTTTCCTATATAATAAAGCCGTTTTCAAGTGGCAAGATTCCATGGGGTGCCAAAATCAGTTGGCTGGAAGGACTGCCCCTCAAAAGGGGGTCCCTGGCCACTGGCTGCATTCTCTCTCTGCTTTGCCTCAGTCCCACCCACAGAGCCAACGACCAGCATCTTGGCCTCAGTCTGGAAGAAGCCAGCAAAGGGGAAGGACCAACTGGGTGCTGGGTCCACTCGTCTCCTCTGCCCACTGCCAGGTGGGTCTAACTGTCCCCTCAGGGGCCTGCTTCTGTCAGTGAAAAGACAATGGACTTTCAGCATAACCCCCTCCCCCACCCACTGACTTTCCAGTTAGAATAAACTGCAGAAACGGTAGGGTTGCCAGGTCTGGGTTGAAAAATACCTGGAGACTTTGGGGGTGGAGCCTGGAGAAGGCGGGGTTTGGGGAGGGGAGGGGCCTCAGCATAGTACAATGCCATAGAGTCCACCCTTCAAAGCAGCCATTTTCTCCAGGGGAGCTGATCTCTGTCAACTGGAGATCAGTTGTAAAAGCAGGAGATCCCCAGGCCCCACCTGGAGGATGGCAACACTAAGAAAGGGCTCTTTCTCCTGGGCTGTGATCAGAAGTCCAGTTTGATCCGTTGCCATTGCTGTTCCCTGATGGATTTAAAGTGCATGATCAGACAGCAATATCTGTCTGTTGTGTCCCAGTTGTCTGTGTCCCATCCCCCCCCCCCTTTACTGCGTGTTTATTTGATACCTGTTAAAGCCCGGTCTTTTTAGCCTGAGCTGGTTTCAAACCGGATTTCCTGTTGTCTGATCACCCACTCAATCAGGCAGCTCTGACAGGGCTCTTTTTTTTCTGCCCCCGTTTTTTTCAGTAGTTAGCGAAGTGCACACGACTGCTTATTCGCACCGCTCTTTCTCTCCCCCACACCCACAGGGGCTGCTCTAAACATTGTTTTCTACATAGAAACTTTCAAATAAAAACACCTCTGCACTTCAGTTTTTTTCCTGTGGTTTGGGGAAGGGGTACCTAGAGAGTAAACTTTTTAAAAATGGCCGACAGCCCCATGAACTACATATCCCAGAAGGCATAGCTCGAGGGAAAAATTATTTTTAAAAATGGCTGGCAGCAATATTTCTTGGCTGCAGGGTCTGATATGCATCTGATCACTCAAGAATGGTACAAAAGCACTTTGAAGAGTGCTAAAAGGGGTGAGTCTGATCAGAATTCTCTTTAATAAAATACTCTGGATCAATTAGAGGTGGGGCAACAGTGGATTAAAATGCACATCTGACCGCAGCCCAGCTTAGCTCCACCATGGCTGGCTGGCTGGCTGACTAATGAGGTGGGCCAGTGACCATCAAACCATTCTCTTCAACCCCCTGCTGTGCGGCTGACTTTCCCCCTCGGGTTGCCAATCTCCAGGTGGGACCTGTATATCTCTTGCTGTTACATTTGCTCTCCAGATGACAGAGATCAGTTCCCCTGGAGAAAATAGCTGCTTTGGAGGGTAGACCCTATGGCATTATACCCTGCTGAGTCCTTCCATCCCCCCCCCCCAATGCTGCCCTCCACAGGATCCACCCCCCTCCCCCAATCTCCAGGTATTTCCCTAATCAGAGTAAGCTTGGTTGCCAAGCTGGCAGTGGGCGGGGGAGGGGATTATGCTGAAAGTCCATAGTCTTTTTACTGACAGAAGCAGGCCACTGAGGGGACAGTTAGAATCACCTGGCAGTGGGTGAAGAAGAGTTGCCAATTTCCAGGTGAGGGCTGAAGATCACTCAGAATTCCAAGTGCTCCAGGGCTTCAGAGCACGGTGGAGGCTGCGGGGAGGGGGGGAGATGGAAAGTTGAAGAGTGAAGTTGATGATTGGCTGGGAAGCAGATACAGTTGCCAACTCCAGGTGGAAAATTCCTGGGGATTTGAGGGATGGAGCCTGGAGATGGTGATGTTAGAGGAGGGGTGAGACCTCAGACAGGTACAATGCCATACACTTCACCCTCCAAGCCAACCAGTCCCTCATAGGGAACCATTGTTGCCAATCTCCAGGGAAGGCATGGAGATCACGCTGAACTACAACTGCACTTCAGATGGCAGAGATCTTCCCCTGGAGAAACTGGTGGACTCTATGTCATTATACCCTGCTGAGGTCGCCACAGCAAATTGACACTGAGTGCCCAAGGCCTTGGCACTCTTCCAGAGCCTCCTTCTAGAGCCCATTATATTTCTTTTCACCACAGGCCTTATTCCTAGTAAGAACATAAGAGAAGCCTATGCTGGATCAGGCCAATGACCCATCCAGTCCAACACTCTGTCAGACAGTGGCTAAAAATATCAGTTGGCATCAGGAGGTCCACCAGTGGGGCCAGGACACTAGAAGCCCTCCCACTGTTGCCCCCCCAGCACAAAAAAAATACAGAGCATTACTTGCCCCATATCGGGAGTTCCTATCTATACCTTGAGGCTAATAGCCACTGATGGACCTCTGCTCCATATGTTTATCCAATTCCCTCTTGAAGCCATTGAACCCTTAAGGGTTGTCACCCTCCCGACCAAAACAGGATTAATACAGGGTCCAATACATAATAGCTACAAGGTTACATAGTATGCATGCAAGATTACATTGGCTGAATTGACAGATTCTGACACCCTGCCCTCCCCATAATTCTCTTCACCTAGCTTTATCAGGGAACATTTTATGAAACAGTTTAGTCAACTTGGGGCACTTTATAAGGTCCAACATATTTCCATCCCAATTTTCTGCTGGGCTGCAGCCCATGGATATTTTTAGTAGAGAGATAAACGGAGTCCCCGGGTTGAAGATCCCATCCCGGTGCTCGCCCTCGGTCTGCATACTTCTTGTAGTCCTCTTTGGCATGGTCCAGGGCTTTCCCTATTAATGGCCAGGAGTCCTGGAGGCTGGACCACCAACTCTTAAAATCCGAGGGGGGGGTTTGGGGGTCCTCCTTAAGGGTAGGGAGTGGTTTCCCTTCAAAGCCTCCCACTGCCATGAACGGTGAAACCCCAGTGGAGGAATGCACTGCATTATTGTAGCTATATTCTGCAAAGGGCAGCAATTCCACCCAATTATCCTGGTGGTAATTTGTGTAACATCTTAGGAATTGCTCGAGAATTTGATTAGTTCGCTCGGATTGGCCGTCGGTCTCTGGATGGTAACCCGAGCTTAAGGCAGGTTCTATGTCCATTAATTTCAAAAGCTCCCGCCAGAAGGTGGCAACGAACTGACTTCCGCGGTCAGAAACCACCCTCTTCGGAAACGCATGTAATTTTATCACGTGGTTGAAGAAAGCTTTAGCCATCCCTTTGGCTGTGGGCAATTGCTTGAAGGGGGTGAAATGGGCTTGTTTGGAAAAAGTGTCCACTACTACCCAAATCACAGTTTTTCCCTTGGAGGGGGGCAAATTGGTGATAAAATCCATGGCTATGTCTTCCCAGGGTCTTGAAGCAGTGGGTAGGGGGTGCAACAATCCTGGGACTTTCCCCCCCCGTTTTTTACACATTAAACAGGTTTGGCATGCCGAGACGAAGTCCGAGACATCTCGGCGCATGCGCGGCCACCAGAACTGACGCTGGATCAAATTAAGTGTCTTTAGGAAACCGAAGTGCCCGGCTAGCTTTGAGGAGTGACAATTTAGCAAGATTTCCTTGCGTTTGGTCTTAGGCACCACTAGCTTGTCCCCATGCAGCCAACAGTGGTCCTCTCTTTTGGAACACTCTCCCACAGTTTCCAATTCCTCTATTTCTTCGGGAGCATACTCCCCCCCCCACTGGCAGTTCCCTGTGGTTAGCTCAGCTTTCTTTGTTTTGCTCCGGGTGACAACCACCCCTCCCAGCTGCTGGGGGGAGAACATGGAATCGAACACCTCTTCTTTCACACTCTCATGTTGGGGCAATCTGGACAATGCGTCTGCCAGGGAGTTAGCCTTCCCAGGAAAATGCTTTAACACAAAGTTAAATTTGGAAAAGAAGTCAGCCCAGCGCAGCTGCTTGGCATTGAGGGACCGCTGAGTGCGCAAAGCCTCTAGGTTCTTATGATCAGTCCATATTTCGAACGGAGTTTGCGCTCCTTCCAACCAGTGGCGCTAGGTATTCGAATTGCCCCAAGGGGGTGTTAAAGGCAGTCTTAGATTCATCCCCTTCCCTTATGCGCACCCTGAAGTAGGCATCTCGTAGATCCAACTTGGTAAAAATCTTCCCCTTGGCCGCCTCTGCCAAGACGTCCTTTATTAACGGGAGTGGGTAGGCATTAGTGGTGGAGACTGCATTTAGCCCCCGGTAGTCAGTGCACAGTCGTAAGCCCCCATCCTTTTTCTTTCGGAACAGCACGGGCGCCGCAAAGGGGGACTTGGCGGGGCGGATAAACCCCCTTGCCAGGTTTGGCATCGCTGCCAAAATCCATGGGTGGCCGGAGGAACTCTTCATGGAGAAGTATTGGGAGGGCCTGAACCCGGAAATCTACGAGACAGTGCTGTTAGGGGGTCGCCCGGGCACCCTGAACACCTGGATGAGAGCTGCCACCGACATGGAGGAACGCTTCGCCCTAATTAAGATGGGAGCGTCCGCGACGGCAGCCAGCAAAGCAGGCCCCCGAGCGAAGCCCCGATCCAATGTGCAAGACGTCCGTGATGCGAGGTTTCGACAGGGGTTGTGTATGAAGTGTGGGGAGAGTGGCCACTTCGCCTCCGCTTGTCCCAGAGGAGGGGGGAAGGGCCCGAAGACCTCAACTCCCGGAGCGGGGAGCACCCCTACCCGGGGGAAAACTCCAATGAAGCCCCGGGCTTTACAGCTGGAAGGGGTGGCGAGCGACCAGGGAGAGCTGGAGCTGATGGAAGCGCAGATGTCGGGAAACTCCAACGGCCTGCAGTGAGCGGCGCAGAGCTGCAGGTCCCCCGCCAAGAAGCGCCATCTCCGGTGAGCATCCCTGGCCCCCTGTTATATATGGTAGTGACGGTGGTGACCCCTGGATCGGGTACCCACATGAGGGTTCGCGCTCTAATTGACTCTGGGTGCGCGCGAGATCTGATCAGCCCCCTGGTAGTGGAGGGGTTGGGACCCAAAGTCACCCCGTTAGCAGAACCCCTGAAGTTTACACAGATGGATGGGTCGGAGATGAAGGAGGAGTGCATAGCAGAGACTGAGAGCTTGATTTTGGGAACGGGGGAGCATTGGGAGAAGCGAGCTTTCGTCATCACCCCGAACGCCCAGTTCCCTATGGTGTTGGGCAGCCCTTGGCTCGGGGCGCACGACCCTTACATAAAATGGAGCGAGGGGAAGATTTCGTGGGTGGACGAACGCTGCCAGAGCCACCGGTGGGACCCCGGATGGGGCCCTGGACCTCCGAGCCCGCCTCCCCCCGCGCCCGCACTCGCCCTCGCCCCTGCCATGGTGCCTAAAGAGTATAGAGACTTGCTAGAAGTGTTCAGTGAGACCGAGGCGGACGAGTTGCCCCCCCATCGACTGTCGGACTGTGCCATAGAGCTCCTCCCAGGAGAGAAACTCCCGAAGGGTAAATTATATTCCATGAGCCCGACGGAACGGGAAGAACTGCGGAAGTTCTTGGACAAAAACCTGGCAAGGGGGTTTATCCGCCCCGCCAAGTCCCCCTTTGCGGCGCCCGTGCTGTTCCGAAAGAAAAAGGATGGGGGCTTACGACTGTGCACTGACTACCGGGGGCTAAATGCAGTCTCCACCACTAATGCCTACCCACTCCCGTTAATAAAGGACCTCTTGGCAGAGGCGGCCAAGGGGAAGATTTTTACCAAGTTGGATCTACGAGATGCCTACTTCAGGGTGCGCATAAGGGAAGGGGATGAATCTAAGACTGCCTTTAACACCCCCTTGGGGCAATTCGAATACCTAGTGATGCCGTTCGGCTTAAGTGGCGCGCCCGGGGTCTTTATGAGTTTAATCAATGAAGTGTTGCACAAGCATCTTTTTAAGGGCGTGTTATGTTACATAGATGATATCTTGATCTATTCTACTGATAAGAATGAGCATGTGACTTTGGTCAGGGACGTTCTTTCAACTTTACTGAAAAACCAGCTTTTTGTGAAACTGTCTAAGTGCGAGTTTCACCGTGAGTCCGTGGACTTCCTGGGCTACCGCATTTCTCAGAAGGGGTTGGAAATGGATCCGGGAAAAGTGGAGGCGGTGGTGCAATGGGAGGCTCCGCGAACGAGAAAGCAATTGCAGAGCCTCTTAGGATTTTGTAACTTTTACCGGACCTTCATCAAAGACTTTGCTAAAGTCACCCTTCCCTTAACGGACTTGTTAAAAACTAAGGGGAGGGGGCCCGAGGCAGGAAAGCCAGGAGAGAAACTGGCGTGGAATGGGGAGTGTCAGAAGGCGTTTGAGGCTTTAAAAACCCTTTTTACCTCTGAGCCCATTCTGGCCCACCCGGATGAGACGAAAGACTTTATAATCCATGTCGATGCCTCGGATGTAGCCATGGGGGGGGCCATTTTACAAAGTGACTCGGAGGGGAAACTGCACCCCTTGGCTTACATTTCAAAAAAGTTTAACGAAACAGAAAGGAATTGGTCGGTGTGGGACAAGGAAGCCGCGGCCATTAGGTTAGCGCTCACTACGTGGCGCCACTGGTTGGAAGGAGCGCAAACTCCGTTCGAAATATGGACTGATCATAAGAACCTAGAGGCTTTGCGCACTCAGCGGTCCCTCAATGCCAAGCAGCTGCGCTGGGCTGACTTCTTTTCCAAATTTAACTTTGTGTTAAAGCATTTTCCTGGGAAGGCTAACTCCCTGGCAGACGCATTGTCCAGATTGCCCCAACATGAGAGTGTGAAAGAAGAGGTGTTCGATTCCATGTTCTCCCCCCAGCAGCTGGGAGGGGTGGTTGTCACCCGGAGCAAAACAAAGAAAGCTGAGCTAACCACAGGGAACTGCCAGTGGGGGGGGGAGTATGCTCCCGAAGAAATAGAGGAATTGGAAACTGTGGGAGAGTGTTCCAAAAGAGAGGACCACTGTTGGCTGCATGGGGACAAGCTAGTGGTGCCTAAGACCAAACGCAAGGAAATCTTGCTAAATTGTCACTCCTCAAAGCTAGCCAGGCACTTCGGTTTCCTAAAGACACTTAATTTGATCCAGCGTCAGTTCTGGTGGCCGCGCATGCGCCGAGATGTCTCGGACTTCGTCTCGGCATGCCAAACCTGTTTAATGTGTAAAAAACGGGGGGGAAAAGTCCCAGGATTGTTGCACCCCCTACCCACTGCTTCAAGACCCTGGGAAGACATAGCCATGGATTTTATCACCAATTTGCCCCCCTCCAAGGGAAAAACTGTGATTTGGGTAGTAGTGGACACTTTTTCCAAACAAGCCCATTTCACCCCCTTCAAGCAATTGCCCACAGCCAAAGGGATGGCTAAAGCTTTCTTCAACCACGTGATAAAATTACATGCGTTTCCGAAGAGGGTGGTTTCTGACCGCGGAAGTCAGTTCGTTGCCACCTTCTGGCGGGAGCTTTTGAAATTAATGGACATAGAACCTGCCTTAAGCTCGGGTTACCATCCAGAGACCGACGGCCAATCCGAGCGAACTAATCAAATTCTCGAGCAATTCCTAAGATGTTACACAAATTACCACCAGGATAATTGGGTGGAATTGCTGCCCTTTGCAGAATATAGCTACAATAATGCAGTGCATTCCTCCACTGGGGTTTCACCGTTCATGGCAGTGGGAGGCTTTGAAGGGAAACCACTCCCTACCCTTAAGGAGGACCCCCAAACCCCCCCCTCGGATTTTAAGAGTTGGTGGTCCAGCCTCCAGGACTCCTGGCCATTAATAGGGAAAGCCCTGGACCATGCCAAAGAGGACTACAAGAAGTATGCAGACCGAGGGCGAGCACCGGGATGGGATCTTCAACCCGGGGACTCCGTTTATCTCTCTACTAAAAATATCCATGGGCTGCAGCCCAGCAGAAAATTGGGATGGAAATATGTTGGACCTTATAAAGTGCTACGTAAAATCTCTGATGTATCCTTTGAACTGGAACTGCCTAAATCACTGAGTTCTGTGCACCCTGTGTTTCATTTCAGCCTGTTGAAGAAAGATCCTGGGCCGAATGCATGGCATCCAGTTCCTCCAGCTCCTCCTCCACTGATGAAGGAGGGGAGTCCACACTACGAGATAACTGAAATCCTTGACTCCAAGATGAAAAGGGGCCACTTGTATTACTTAGTTAGATGGTTAGATTTCGGCCCGGAGCACAATGAATGGATTCGTTCTGAACATGTTCATGCCCCCAAGTTGACTAAACTGTTTCATAAAATGTTCCCTGATAAAGCTAGGTGAAGAGAATTATGGGGAGGGCAGGGTGTCAGAATCTGTCAATTCAGCCAATGTAATCTTGCATGCATACTATGTAACCTTGTAGCTATTATGTATTGGACCCTGTATTAATCCTGTTTTGGTCGGGAGGGTGACAACCCTTAAGGGTGAGAACAAGGAGGCCTCTCATCCCTGCCTCCACATTCCAGCTGCCCCGGCAGTAACTTCAAGGGGAGGACGGCTCTCATCTCTTATCTCATGCTAAAGAACCTTGGAGCCATGAATTGTTATGTGAACTGAGGGGTCTGGTTTGAGAAGGGAAATTTACTGCTTAACACCTCACTTTTTTCCTGTGTGAACCAAACGGTCAAGACACCTTTTCGCCCGCCAATTTTCCCTTGAGGGGATTGGCTACCTATGGGTAATTCAAACTCCTTGGAATGGTATAATAGACCCGCTTGTATTATTTGTCTCATCTCTGACAATAACCCGAGATGCTGTACTAATGTAGGAATAGGTAATAAAGAACTGTGGTTAACCAACCGAGATCTGATCCTTGACTACTTTGAGCAGGACTCTCACAGCCATCTATGCTTGTAGCCATCACCACCTCCTGTGGCAGTGAATTCCATATGTTAATCACTCTTTGGGTGAAAAAGTACTTCTTTTTATCTGTTCTAACCCGACTGCTCAGCAATTTCATGGAGTGCCCACGAGTTCTTGTATTGTGAGAAAGGGAGAAAAGTACTTCTTTCCCTACCTCCTCTATCCCATGCATAATCTTGTAAACCTTGATCCTGTCACCCCTCAGTCGTCGTTTCTCCAAGCTAAAGAGCCCGAAGTGCTTTAACCTTTCTTCATAGGGAAAGGGTTCCAACCCTTTAATCATTCTAGTTGCCCTTTTCTGCACTTTTCCCAATGCTATAATATCCTTTCTGAGGTGCGGTGATCAGAATTGCACACAGTATTCCAAATGAGGTCGCACCATTGATTTATACAGGGGCATTATGATACTTCATTGGAGAAGACCCTGATGCTGGGAAAGATTGAAGGTAAAGGATGAGAGGGTTAGGCAGTGTTATCGCTGCGATGAGCATGGAGTGAACAGCCGGGGGGGGGGGGCGGAGGACAGGAGGGCCTGCTGTGATGTGGTCCATGGGGTCACAAAGAGCAGGACTCGACTGTACGACTGAACAACAACAAATTATTATACTGGCTGATTTGTTTTCAATTCCCTTCCTAATAATCCCCAGCATAATGTTGGCTTTTTCGCTTGCAGTCGCACACTGTCTTGACATTACTTAGACATTACTGAGCTTACTTAGGAGCCTTTGAGGAGGAACTTACCATCTATTGGGTCCCCCTTGTCCACGTTTGTTCACCCCCTCAAAGAACACTAACAAGATCTTCCCTTATAGATCCCATGCGGAGTCCTTCTTTTGCTCAGTTATTTAGTGTGATCAGGGGGCTTGAGGGGCTGCTCTGGAGCCTCTGGCAGCCACAGCCACTCCCCCAGAAGTAGAGTACCCCAAACTGGAAGTGATGCCACTGCAGAGCGACCACAATGATATCAAAGCCAAAGAACAGAAAAAGCCTTCTTCCAGCCGTACTGGAGCCATTCCACTCTGAGCAGATGAGCCAAGAGGAAGAGCAGAACCAGAAAGGGGAGAGCAGTCAGGAGTGCTGGTCTCAGCAGGCAGGCGCTCCTCTAGTATCAGGGGACACAAGGACCAAAGGTGGCCATTTGGAGAGGCACTGGCCTTGCTTGAAGTCCTTCCCTTCGAAATCACAGCAGGAGGCCTCCTCCAGTAGAAACCTTCTTGTGAATTAACAGGGTGGGATATTGAAATCTGAATCCCAGAAAGACTGGCCAAAGGACTCTGGGCCAGGAGAGGGATAATGGTGAAACCTCCAGGGTGCAGGGCCAGTGAGGAAGCAAGCACCTTCTCCCATGGGTGCCCAGTGGGCACTGTGCCAAGCGCTGGGGCTGCGCTCTCTGAGGCTTGGAGGGTCAGAGAGGTCCTGGCATCTCTTGTCTCATGCTTAGGATTTAACCATCATGCATCATTTGAAACTCGGTGATGTCATTTTTCATCCCTGATTCCCGGAAATCTTTAAGTTAAATGGTAGCAGTCCACCCCCACCCCCATATCCAGGGAGACTCCTCTATGTATTGTGAAATCTTTCTAATTGCCGAGGATCAAGTATCAAACAGCCAGGCTCCAGGACTATCTGTTGCCTGGGATATTTTCAGCCTTGCCTGGAACAAATCACAACCATGCCTTGGAGTTCAAGCTCTGTGTTTGCCTTTGGCATGGGCATACAATTCAGAGAGAGGGGCAAGACTCGAGTCTGGCTGGTCCCCTCCCCCCAGCTGCCACCGAGCATCACCATGAGACAGTCCCAGAGTCTGCCTGTGCCTCCTCTGGTCTTGGGCTACCCAAGAACAGACAAGGGCGGGGTGCGCTGCGCTGACAGCAAGAGTGTGGCTTAAAAATGTGACCTCTTTACCTCCTCTCCCCTTCTGTCAGCCTCTGCCACCCTGTCACTCAAGGGCAGAATATTTCACCAACTTCAGGTGGTCTGGAAATGGCTTCCTTAGCAATCTGCCTGGACGTTGTCTGCTGAGTGTTCTTATCCAGCAACCTGAATGAAGCTGTTCAGGGTGAAACTTCTTCTCTGTTGTATACACCCAGTACTGATTATCACCCCTTTTGACTCACAAATTCAGCTGATTGCTCATTTGGCTTCCCAAAACCAGTTCACTGATCTCAAGATATAAAATCACCTGCATCCCAGAGCAAAACTAGTTCTGCCTTTTTTATTACCATCATCCTTTCTATTAAAATTGAATAGATGAAGAAATTACGGCAAGTTATGGTTTTCAAGCCCTGAATGACTATGGATTAAGCGGTGTACCTGCCACTGGGTTCCTTTTCACCCACCCACTCCCTCCCACCAATACAGCAAAGCAAAATGGCTGCCAGAGCTGAGATACGCCAAGTCATTCTCCTCAATTCTGGCTCCCTGAGCGGTCCTCCGGAGAAAAATAACTGCTGAAGCTCAGCAAGGGAATCCGGGCTGGGACCCCAACTGTTTTTTTTTTCATTCCTGCCACAGGGCCCTTCCTATTCCGCGTCCCTACACACAGACCGTTACATGTCACCCTGTCAATTATTGAGGCTTGGGTTTCAAATAATGGCGGCATCCACAGCCTACAGTTTCATCAAGCATAAGAACATAAGAAGAGCCCTGCTGGATCAGATCAATAGTCCATCCAGTCCAGCATCCTGCCTCACACACTGGCCAACTAGCTTCTCTGGAGGTCTAATAACAGGGCACAGAGGCCGAGGCCTTCATAAGAACACCAGAAGAGCCCTGCTGGATCAGACTAGTGAAGTTCCATCTAGTCCAGCATCCAGTCTCACTCAGTGGCCTTAACCAGTTCCTCTGGAGGGCCAACAACAGGGCAGAGAGGCCGAGGCCTTCCCCTGACGTTGCCTCCTGGCTCTCGGACTCAGAGGATTAGTGCCTCTGAATGTGGAGGTCACCCTCAGTCACCATGGATAGTAGCCACTCCATGAATCTATCTAATCCACTTTTAAGTAGAATTTCTTTTTGTTTCTGGGAAG
The DNA here is from genome assembly GCA_029233225.1 of Lepidodactylus listeri. Taxonomy (NCBI): domain Eukaryota; kingdom Metazoa; phylum Chordata; class Lepidosauria; order Squamata; family Gekkonidae; genus Lepidodactylus; species Lepidodactylus listeri. The sequence goes on from JARCFY010000013.1 coordinate 72,339,734, forward strand.
AAACAACTTTGTACAGCTCTGGTCAAAGACTTTGCAGGGCTGTTGTGAGGACAGAATGGAGGAGAGAAGAATGAGGTAAGCAGCTTTGGGTGCCCACTGGAGAGAAAGGTGGGGCACCAATTAAGTAAACAAATAAATAAATGCTGGGTGCGAATTTTGCCAGTTTGGCGTTCTACTAGAAAAACATTTTAAGAAGTCTCTTAAAACAGCAGCAGCAGCAGCTCACACAACTGCTTTTCCAGACATGTGCCAACACATAAATATACCTGAAAAATTTGCCATAGATGATAGATGTTGATAGCAGTACATGGTAACCATTTATATAACCGACTGGGATGTGAATCTCTATTGTGATATGCAGATCCCACAGCATAATGAAGCTGCTGTTGAGAACTGGCCAACTCAGTTGTGCAAAAGCCCATAATGAGTGTGACGTCATCCTCACCTACGGCAAATTCCAGGAAACAGACAGTTCAGGATGTGCTTGATCTGAAGAGTGGGAAATAAGATAAACACTTTTGATGGCTACTACCAGAACTGGCTAAACTGATTAAAATTAGCTTTATTATACCTGTTTTATCTGCTACATTGGAAAGGTCATTCACCTGCCCTTGCAACACAAAGACCTTCCTGCAGTTAAGTGTGGGGCAAGCACAAGGTTCTTCTGCACAGACATAAACAGATCTCTCAAGAGGGATCAACTTCCAGGTGGTGCCTGAAGATCTCCTGGAATTACAATTGATCTCCAGATTACAAACATCAGTTCCCCTGGAGAAAAAGGCTGCTGCCGAAGAGGAGGAGGAGTTGGTTTTATACCCACTCTTCGCTATCTTGAAGGAGTCTTGGAGCGACTTACAACTGCCTTCCCTTTCTCTTCCCACAACAGACACCACTGTGAGGAACAAGGGGCTGAGAGAGCTCTGTGAGAGCTGTGACTGACCCAAGGTCACCCAGCTGGCTGCGGGTGGAGGAGTGGGGAATCAAACTCGGTTCTCCAGATTAGAGTCTGCCGCTCTTAACCACTACACCAAGCTGGCTCTCCAAGCTGGAGGGTAGACTATAGCATTCTGTCCTGCTGAGGTCTACCCCTCCCCAAGCTACAACCCCCAAAACTCCAGGAACTGCCCACCCCAAAGCTGGCAACCCTAACCATAATATTATAGCTAATGAGTTCATGCAGACAGCACCAATCAGAAGAAAAATGTTAGCAATTGTCTGGAAGAATGTTTGCAATGTGCACAGTGAATGTATTTCTTCTAATTAGCAGTGTTTCTTCTCATTTGTGTTTAATTTTGTTATAAAGGTCTGCTTTTCTTGATTATTTCTGCTGAATCTTGAGCTTTAAGCCTTTTTGTGGGTTCAGGGTATACACTCTATTACAGTATAGGGCTATGAGGGTATTCCATGCATTTTAAGGTTGCCAGGTCTGGGTTGGTAAATATCTGGAGACTTGGGAGGTGGATCCAAGAGAGGGAGGAGTTTGGGGAGGGGAGGGGCCTCAGCATGGTACAATTCCATAGAGCCCACCCTTCCAAGCAGTCATTTTCTCCAGGGGAGCTGATCTCTGTCAGCTGGAGATCAGTTGTAAAAGCGGAAGACCCTCAGGCCCCACCTGGAGGCTGGCAATGCTAATGCATTTGTGCCTGCTGCTTTTCCAGGTGTGGCTCAGTCCAAGCCCCCACCAGGAAACTGAAAAATCTACGCAAGTAAATTAGCCTACTGAAATGAGCACTATGTACCCTTGGAGGGTGTCTGGAAGCTACAATTGGTAAGGATGTGCTGACTAGAGTGGGTCATAGGGACCACATCACTCCAGCCATGTCTACTTACACCAGCTCCCATTTTGTTTCCAGGCCCAGTTCAAAGCACCGCTGTTGACTTCAAGGCCCTACATTGCTTGCGACCAGCATACCCTAAGTACCGCCTACTCCCATATGAGACTCTTTCCCCTAATGGCAAACCCTGGCCTGTAAAGAAGAGTATCTGCAGGTTGCTAGGCACTGTAGGACAGCCATCAGAGAGGCCAAAGCTCACAGTGAGCTACAGCTGGCCAGGGAGGCTCATGACAACAAGAAACTCTTCTTCAGATATGTGAGGAGCAAACACAAGATAAAAGAGGCGATGGGCCCACTGTTGGGTGAAAATGGAGAACCTCTGACAGAGGACAGAGAGAAAGCAGAAAGGCTCAATGCCTATTTTGCCTCAGTTTTTTCTGTGAAGAAGAGAACAGGCTCCCCTAGAGATGGTAGTAGGCAAGGCACGGCGTCTGGGCTGCTGGTTGACACGGACAGGGAGGAAGCTGAGAAGCACCTGGCTGCACTGAATGAGGACAAATCCCCTGGGACAGGTGGTATGCGCCCAAGAGCGCTCGAAGAACTTTCTAGAGAGCTTGCAGAGCCTTTGCCCATCATCTTCCAGACCTCTTGGAAGACAGGCAACATGCCACAAGACTGGAGGAGGGCAGATGTTATCCCATTTTCAAAAAATTGAAGAGGGATAACCCAGGAAACTACAGGCCAGCCAGTCTGACCTCTGTCCCAGGGAAGATACTGGAGCAGATTTAAAGGGATCAATTTGTGAGCATCTAAAGGACAACTTGGTGATCTGGGCAGTCAGCACAGATTTGTCCCCAACAGGTCCTGCCAGACCAACCACATTTCCTTCTTCTATCGAGTGACAACCTGACTGGATCGAGGGAATGCTGTTGATGTTGATTACCTGGATTTCAGTGAAGCCTTTGACAGGGTTCCCCATGATGTTCTGGTGGGTAAACTAAAGGCCTGTGGACTGGACTGTGGGATAGTTAGGTGGAGAGGGAACTGGTTGGAGAACCGCACTCAGAGAACAGTTGTCAGTGGCATTTTATCTGACTGGAGAGAGGTGTCCAGTGGGGTGCCACAGAGCTTGGTTCTGGGCCCAGTACTTTTCAATATTTTTTTATAAATTATCTGAATGCAGGTGTGGAGGGGCTACTCGTTAAGTTTGCAGATGACAACAAATTGGGAGAAGCAGCGAACACACCAGAAGATATAGAATTCAATGAAATCTGAACGTGCTAGAAAAGTGGGTGGATGTGAACAAGATGCAATTTAGGCCACGGTCACACAGCCCTTTAAAGCGGGAGAAACTGCTGTTTCCTCCTGCATTTAAAGGGACCATTCATACCAGCCATGGCTACTCCTGCACTGAAGCAGGCTCGATCGCAGGTTCCTCCTGCATTTTCTGACCCCAGGAAAATCAAGTGTTTTTCCGGTGGTCGCGTGAGGAACCCTTGATTGATCGCAATGATTGTGAGAGAGGGCTGTCCAAATTGTCCCTCCATTCCCCCCCCCCCTTTCTGCACTTGGGCACTCAAGCGCCCAAGTACAAAAAGGGGGGGGGAACTTATCAGGCGGCTGGCGGGGCTCAGGGAAGGGTGCCCCCGGCCGCCACTTCCGCTACCACCGCTGCCGTCACAAGCTTCTGCTGCCACCGCAAGCCTCCTCTGCCGCTGCCGCTCGCCTCCTCCTCTGCTTCCTCTGCCCACCAGGGTTGGGATGTGTAATCATCCCAACCCGAAATAAAAAAACCCGGTCCCTTTAAATCCGGGAGCCCTCCCGGATTTAAAGGCCGGTGTGACCACAGCCTTAATGAAGATAAGTGCCAAGTTCTACATCTGGGTAACAAAAATGAGGAACATGCATACTGGATGGTGGATACACTTCTGGGGAGCAGTGTGTATGAACAAGATCTTGGGGTATGGGCGGACCATAAGTTAAATATGAGCAGCCAGTGTGATGCGGCGACAAAAAAGTCTAACGCGATCTTCGGGTGTATCAACAGAGGAATAACATCCAAATCATAAGATGTCATAGTCCCACTATACACTGCATTGGTCAGGCTGCACCTGGAGTATTGTGTGCAGTTCTGGAGGCCTCACTTCAAAAAGGCTGTGGACAGAATGGAGTGGGTGCAGAGGAGAGTGATGAGGATGACGGGGGGCCTGGAGACCAAGAAGCCCTGTGAGGAAAGGCTGAGGGACTTGGGAATGTTCCATCTTGAGAAGAGGAGGTGTGTGTGGCGGGACACGATTGCTCTCTTGAAGTATTTGAAGGGCTGCCCCTTAGAGGAGGGCAGGGAGCTGTTCCTGTGGGCAGCAGAGGAGAGGACTCGCAAGAATGGGTTTAAATTAAGGGCAGGAACAAGTACTGGCTGGGTATTAGGAAAAACTTCTTTACAGTGAGAGTTGTGCAGCAATGGAATCAGCTGCCTGGGAAGGTGGTGAGCTCCCCCTCCCTGGCAGTCTTGAAGCAGCGGCTGGAGAAGCACTTGTCAGGGGTGCTCTAGGCTGATCCTGTATTGAGCAGGGGGCTGGACTAGATGGCCTGCATGGCCCCTTCCAACACTGTGATTTTATGATTCTATGACTTCTGAACACAGCTGGGTACAAAATTACCCATGTGTCATTTGAAACCATACATAATATATTCTGCCATTGCAAATATTTGTTTCTAATTCAGTACAGTCTTCTGAAAGATCTCTTGGTTCTGTTCCTGATATTTCATTTCAATCAGCTGCAGAAAACGGATGCCGTAGGTTGTCTTACATAATTATTGGGACACATTTGGAGAGAGTAAAGTGTGCTTGGCCCTCATCTGGATTGCTCAGGCTAGTTCGATCTCTTCAGGTCTCAGTATCTAAACAGGGTCAGACGTGGTTAGTATTTGAATGGGAGACCACCAAGGAAGCCCAGGGTTGCTATGCAGAGGCAGGCAATGGCAAACTCGCCTCTCTTCATCTCTTGCCTTGAAAACCCCACCAGGGGTTGCCCGAAGTCAGCTGGGACTTGACGGCCCTTTCCACCACCGAAGGACACCTGAAACACGTTTTTAGAACCTTGCTTTGGCTTGGAAAGGCATTTTATTAACCATTCAGAAAGAGGATATATTTCAGAAGGTCTTTTCCTTTCCTCTCCTCTTTCCCCCCATCCCCCACCCCCCCCACTGGATTTTTATGATTCCCCAAAACTGTTTGCTCTCCACTGTTATTGTCACTTGGCCATTTTTGGTCAGTTTGCGAGAGGGCCAAGAGCCCTCCCCTGCCCCCGCCCCCCCCGACTCTGTGCCACGAGCCCTCCTGCTGAGCTGAATGGAGCACCTCCACCATGTAGGGGAGGCCACCACGGACTCAGACAGCCCCCTCCTAGGACTCCAAAAGCTACAAGAACCGGGGGGGGGGGCCACACAAGCATTGGTGAGTAGGCTGCTTCTGACTTGCCCCCCCCCTCGTACAGCCTTGACAGCACAGTCACGGCCCCCCCTCCCCCCTGCAAGAATTGTACCTAAAAGTCAGTTTCAGACACACCAGCTCTGGGCCTTTGAAGGAGCGAGACAGAAAGGAAAGGGTCACACATGCCTGCTGATCCACATCCCTCCCGAAAGAGGCTGCCACAGGCTTTGCATCACCTGGAACCTCAAAATGGTTTTCAAGGGTAAGCCTGCAGAGAGCGCCTTGGGGGATTCAAGTTTCACATCTCCAAAAGAGACATATGTCTGCTACAAGTTCAGAACCTTCAACAATGACTCACCATCTCCCCAGCATCTGGAGATACTTGTAAGCAGTGTTCCCTCTATGCTGAGTTAGCGTGAGCTAGCTCACAGTTTTTTTAGCCTCCAGTTCACACATTTTTGTCTTAGCTCAGGAAGGATGGCTCCAGAGCAAACTAATTTATGCAGTAGCCAGATCGCTCGCAGCTTTCAATGCCAGTAGCTCACAAAATAGAATTTTTGCTCACAAAACTCCACAGCTTAGAGGGAGCATTGCTTGTAAGTATTCCTAGATACCACCTGAGTCCCACAAACACTCCGAGGCTGTGAACCAGAGTGAGCAGGGGACCCCTGACCAATCGTGGTGCTGCCACTTCCTCCAAGACACAGGCCACACAATCATCATTGCCCTTGCCTGCCTCAAAGCCATCCAATTCCCACCCAAGGCCAGACGTTAATTAAGAACTACAGGGCTGTGGCCAGGTGAGAAGATGACTTAAGAACTGGGTACTAAATTGACACAGTCTTGCTCAGCAGCCTCAAGTACATGAATAACACAACAAACTGAAAAGATGGCAGCCCTCCTCCCTGCGCACTGGGCCTCTCTGCCAGGCCCGCCTGACCACTGGAGACACCAGGCTCAGTGGACAGCGGCCAAATCCTTCCATTGTTTCTGCAATATTTTTACAGTTCATGTGAGTCAACAGGGTACCAATTCCTATACTAAAATCCTTGCATCACATCCACGTTGCATTTGATGCCATCCAGATGCACCTCCAGTTCGTTCCAGACAAATAGCCAGAAAGGAATGACTGAATTGGGAAGCCGCTGGTTCAGTTCTTCAGCCAGGACCTCCCAGGCCATGGTCACACAGCACGGAGAAGAGGCTCATGAAGAAAGGTGCTTCTCCTTGGACGGACAATGCCTTTCAGGGCCCTGATCCCTTAGGCGCTGTTCAAGATGCGTTCCAAGAATTCTGCCAGCGTACAACACCAGGCGCTGCGCAGAAGGACCGGTACGCACCTTGGGCGTTGAATACAGCCTTGAGAAATGCAGCTGCCATCCCTGCTGAACTTGAGGACTGTAAAAAGGAACTAGAAGCTCAAAAAGAGTATTTTGAGGAGCTTAGTACCATGCTAGGAAAAATATGCTTTGCAGGAGTTTCGCCTGCACATAAAGTTTAGCACTGCACAGAAAAATAGACTTATTGTGTAAAATAAAGAAGTCCTTAGGACCCCCTTTTTGGACGTGATAACTTAAGAGGGTAAAGTAATATTCTCTTTTGGTTAGGAACTGAACTAAGCAAGTGAAAATGTACCCTGCAAGGAAGGCAGAGGTTGGCAGCCTTCTAAAAGTGCTGTCTAAAGGAAAAGGAAAAACCCAGCAGGCTGAAATAAGTCACCAATCTTGCCATGCTGAGATCAAGTTCCCTTGGAAAACAGCAGCTTGAGACCCTAACTGCATTTACACCCCTTGAGACACTGCTGGAATTAAAGAAAAAAAAAATCCCTAAAACCCCTGTAATCTTGAGCAGAATAGTGAAAATCCTGTAGCTTTTGTTAAATTAGGAAGACAGGAGCCTTCACTAAAATTCCTGGGACAGCCTAGCCAACTCCCAGTATTAGGAACAGAAGCAGTCACTAAGCACAGCCACTTGATGACTGCAGCAAAATAAAATCTCCCCCCCTTCTAACCCCAGAAAAAAATGGGCACGGAATGGAGTGAACTCAGGACTTTCCTGTGGAAAAGAATTTAGGAAAAATCCCTTAGCTTCCTTTATATATAAAACTTGGAGGGAATGGTGTTAATCCCCCCAAGAGACTACTGCCCAGAGAACAGCATTTCCCTGTGGCAATGTCAGTCTCCAGGCAAGAGCTCTCCTGGAGTTATAGCAAATCTCCAGACTACAGAGTCTAGTTCCTCTGTAGAAAGTGAGTGTTTGTGGAGGGGGGAAGACTCCATGGTTTTTATCCTACTGGAGCCTCCATCCTTCAGTTTGGTGTAGTGGTTAAGTGCGCGGACTTTAATCTGGGAGAACCAGGTTTGATTCCCCACTCCTCCACTTGCACCTGGCTGGATGACCTTGGGCAAGCCATAGCTCTGTACCAGCTGTTTTCTCAAGGACAGCTTGGGAAAGAGCTCTCTCAGCCCCACCTACCTCACAGGGTGTCTGTTGTGGGGAGGGGAAGGGGAAGGAGTTTGTAAGCCGCTTTGAGACTCCAAGTAAGTGAAGGGCGGGGTATAAATCCAATCTCTTTTCTTCTTCTTCTTCTTCTTCTTCAAACCTCAGCCTGAATCCCCAGGAATCTCCTGCCTGGACCTGGCAACCTAAAACAGAGCTCGAGACCAACAAGTCCAACATTTGTAACTTTAATATAAGTAAAGAAAACCTTAGCTGTAGAACACATGCCCCCAGAAAGAACTTAGATTCAGGGTTATAAAACAGCGCACCTAGGGCTGCCAAGTCCAACTTGGGAAATATCTGGGGACTTTGGGGGTGGAGCCAGGAGACTTTGGGGGTGGAGCCAGGAGAAAGGAAGTGACATCATTTTGTGATGTCACATCCTGTGATGTTGCTTCCACATGCTGACACATGAACTCATGAAGTTTCCTAATCCTGAATCAGGCCATTGGTCCATCAAGGTCAGTATTGACTACTCCAGGGGTGGCCAACCTGTGGCTCGGGAGCCACATGCGGCTCTTTCACACATATTGTGCGGCTCCTGGCAGGGCGGCTGGGGAAGCAAAAGGGAGGCATGCTTTTTCTCTCTTTCTCCCTTCCTTCCTTCCTTCCTTCCTTCCCTCCTCCCTCCCATCTATTTGCTTTCCTAGTTTCTCTCTCTCTCTTTCGTTCCACTTCTTTAATTCTTTCTTTCCATCTCTCTCTTTTTCTCTCTCTCTCTCAATATCATTAGCAAACAAGTAATATCATTATCAATAACCGGGTTTCCTCGTTTGTTTTTATTTTTGGCAGTCCCATTTAACGTTAATAAAAAGCAAATTTGCATATTTTTTAAAATAAAAACGTGTGTGTGATATTTGTTCCTGTCTTGCGGCTCTCAGACATCTCTATGTGGCTCTTACATTTATTCTATGTGGCTCTTACGTTAAGCAAGGTTGGCCACCCCTGGACTACTCAGACTGGTAGTGGCTCTCCAGGGTCTCAGGCTGAGATCTTTAATGTCACCTATTACCTGATCCTTTTTTAGCTGAAGAGGCTGATACCTCCTGCATGTCAAGCAGATGCTCTATCACTGAGCAACGGCCCTACTGAATCCTTCCTCATCTCGGCAGAATATGAAGCCCTAAGTGCTACACAAGTGCTAAAGATGATTTTCATATCATAAAAACAGGAGAGAAGCCACAGTGGATCGGCCCATCCAGTACAGCCCATCCAGTACAACACTCTGTGTCACAACAGTGGCCAAAAATACCAGGTGCCCTCAGGAGGTCCAGCAGCGGGGCCAGAACTCCAGAAGCCCTCCCACTGTTGCCCCCCAAGCACCAAGAATGCAGAGCATCACTGCCCCAGACAAAGGGTTCCATTTAGACCTTGTGGCTATAATAGCCACTGATAGACCTCTGCTGGATGGGGACAGAGAGAGAGAGAGAGAGACAGACAGACAGACAGACAGTCAGCTTTTTCACTTACTCTTGCCCAATTCCCAGGCTTTATTTCTGGCCCTTGTTTCACCCAGCTGTTGTCCATGTAAGTCCCATAACTTCTCCCCCCCCCCCCCCAGCATAGGCTTTTTGGTGGCTAAAGAGGACCTTTGTCCTCCCCTTTTCGCCAGCAGAAAAGCTAGTTGGATCCATCCCTAACTTAAAATACCGGTTACTTGATGTACAAATGCTTTTAAAAATGCAGATTTTTACTGCTGGAAGGGGGGGGGGGGGGGGACATGGTTGAAAGAAACAGCAAATTGGCATAAAAATGAGGAATCCCAACTTTTATTTGCAGAAGGGAAATGAGGATTGGGGGGACCCAAACAGTCACGACAAGACATTTTAAACAATCCCACTCCCAGACCTTCTACAGGCAACCTCTCCTTGTGATGTTTACCTCTTTGGAAGTGACAGTTTATTCCTTTGACAAAACCACAGTGGACACACAGACAGAAAAAAGAAAGAGGGGGAGGGGGAGAGACAGAGAAGGAAAAGAGCTCGCAGACACCAACTTACCCCAGCAGTTTACTCAGTAGCAACCTTGCACGGAAGCCCTTCAGTAGAAAGAGCTTAGTCCCTCCTTAATCTCTGGGCGGGGCTGTCTTGCTCGATCAGCTCTTAAAGGGGAAATTTCCCTTTTAAGAAGTTCAAGAGGCCAGCAGGGCAGGCTCCGAGGTTCCCCTGCTGGCAGCCATTTTGTCCCCCCGGGGGCCAATTTTGGAAAAGCGGGGGAAAGCTTTAAAAATCGGTGTTTCCCCCGCTCTACCGGGGGACTTGGCAGATCTACGCGCACCTATGTGACCAAACTTTCCGAACCAAGCTTAAATGCCGGAGAAATGAAGTATAATATCGAAGTAGTATCAGAAATAATCTCTCTGTGCTTACTGCTATAATTAAGAGAAATTGAGAAAAATCTGTGTCTGCCCCCCCTCAGACGAAACTGGGGTGGGTGGGGGGAACACAGTACAAACCAAATAGGGTTTTTCTGCCTGTCTCATTCTGGCCTATGCGGGTCAAGTGAACACACAGAAAAGTTCTTTAAAACAACCAAAAGACTGACAATTTAAATTTGCTTAATCAGGAAACATTAGCAGCCCAAAAATAAACTGAGAAATTATTTTCCCCTTCTCAAACTTAAATGGGCAGGAATCACAGCAGTAAAATCAGAAGATAAGAAATGTAACTTTTATTTTGAAAATGGAGGCTCCTATGCTTCCTTCTTTCTGTAAACTCCCTATAATCCATAGAGATACCAATCTCTAGGTCAGAACTGGAGACTTCCCAGAATTATAGCCTACAGCAGCTATAGTTCCCATTGAACTGTTGGGGAAGGAGAAACCTCCTTTCCCCCTCAACCCATGGAACCTTCCTCCATCTGAAACCTCTCCCCACCCCCCCACCCCCACAGAACCTCCTGATTTTCATCTGAAACCTCTGTAGGTTTGATATGTTGTCTTTGTTTTGTGTCTTAATAACAAGCTTTTAGAGGCTGACCCTTTTAGGGGCTTTGGAATAATGCCACTTTTTCTTTGGAAATCTTTTGTTTGGACTTTTTGTTATAGCTCATGTCTGCAAGAAGCAGCAAAATCTCCATTTTGACTACAAAGTAGAGCATCCAGCTTTAGGAACAGTGACTCCTGATACAACATTAATTGGCAAATCTCAGGCAGACTCATCTTCCAGCTGCCTTTGAAAAAAAACTGAGTCCATTTCAATCTTACCTGAAGATGTTAAAGTAATGAAATTCTAAAAACCTCATGGCAGGCCATTCTCCACTCCTCCCCCATTGGGGCAAACTGCCCTCATCTCCTAGGGCTGCCAAGTCCAACTTGGGAAATATCTGGGGACTTTGGGGGTGGAGCCAGGAGACTTTGGGGGTGGAGCCAGGAGAAAGGAAGTGACATCATTTTGTGATGTCACATCCTGTGGTGTTGCTTCCACATGCTTCCACATGAACTCATGAAGTTTCCTAATACTGAATCAGGCCATTGGTCCATCAAGGTCAGTATTGACTACTCAGACTGGTAGTGGCTCTCCAGGGTCTCAGGCTGAGATCTTTAATGTCACCTATTACCTGATCCTTTTTTAGCTGAAGAGGCTGATACCTCCTGCATGTCAAGCAGATGCTCTATCACTGAGCAACGGCCCTACTGAATCCTTCCTCATCTTGGCAGAAAATGAAGCACTAAGTGCTACACAAGTGCTAAAGATGATTTTCATATCATAAAAACAGGAGAGAAGCCACAGTGGATCGGCCCATCCAGTACAGCCCATCCAGTATAACACTCTGTGTCACAACAGTGGCCAAAAATACCAGGTGCCCTCAGGAGGTCCAGCAGCGGGGCCAGAACTCCAGAAGCCCTCCCACTGTTGCCCCCCAAGCACCAAGAATGCAGAGCATCACTGCCCCAGACAAAGGGTTCCATTTAGACCTTGTGGCTAATAATAGCCACTGATAGACCTCTGCTGGATGGGGACAGAGAGAGAGAGAGAGACAGACAGACAGACAAAAGAAAGAAAGAGGGAGAGAGAGAGAAGGAATAGAGCTGTAAGAGAAACTTACCACAGCAACCTTGCAACCTTACCCCAGCCACATGCAAAAGCAGCCCCTTCAGTCCCTCCTTAATCTCTGGGCGGAGCTCTCTTACTGACTCTATTCTTAAAGGGGAAATGTCTGGTGAGGCTTTTTACTGCAGGGCAGGCTCTCTGCAGACATTTCCCTTTTAAGGCAGGGCAGGGCAGGCTCTGACGTTCCCCTGCGTTCCTGCTGGCAGCCATTTTGTCCCCCGGTGGCCAATTTTGAAAAAGGGGGGGGGGTAAGTATTAAAAATCGGTGTTTCCCCCGCCCTACCGGGGGACTTGGCAGCCCTATCATCTCCCCTCTTGTGAAATCTGCATTATCAAAGAGCCAGCAGCTCTGAAATGAGGTGGAGAGGCGGGTTGTCATTGTTCTCCCTCCCTCTTTCGTTAAGCGTAATTTCCCTCTGCAACCCGAGAGAGGTGTTTTTTTGTTTTTATCACCCCCACCTCAAAGAAACAAGGGGGGGGGGGGTGCAGCAAATATTTTGAGTTTTTCCTTCTCCTTTTAATCTGATCTGACAGAAACCTAAGCTTTTTGACTTGTACCAAAATTACAGCCCTTCCCCAGGATACTGAAGTCAGTGTCTCTGGGAAAGTGAATGTCTGCAAGGTTAATTTTATGCAATATTCTTCTTAAATTCCATCTCCAAATCTACAGGAATGTTCCTGGGCTGGAGTTGGCAACCCTACCCATTGTAACAAAACTTTGTTTTAGAGTACTTTGGGAGGAATGATATCCTCTTCCAACTCACCTTTGCAATTCATTATCTGTTTTGAAAGGAAGTTTCCCTTCCCTTTTTAAACCCCTTGTGGGCAAACTGCTCTAAAGTTTCCCCTATGCCTAAGGGAAAAAGATCATTGCTTGGAAGTTAAAAGTTCTTTTTGTTGTTATGTTCATAGCTTTAATTCCTTAAGAAAACTAACAGTGTTTCTAGAATTCTAAAGTTTTTGGTAACTTTGCTTTTAAATTGAAATCTTTCTTTGTAAAGCAGAAGATTGCATCCTTTCCTTCTAACATTTTTTTTACTACATCACATCCCAGGGATCTCTAGGAGAGCCAGTATGGTGTAGTGGTTGAGTGCATGGACTCTAATCTGGGAGAACCGGTTTTGATACCCCACTCTGCCACATGCAGCTGCTGGTGTGACCTTGGGTCAGTCACAAGTTCTTTCAGAGCTGTTCTCTCAAGAGCAGTCTTCAAGAGAACTCTCTCAGCCACACCTACCTCACAGGGTATATTCAACAGAGATACTGTTTCCATTTCCTTAAAGGTGTTACTGCTTCTCACTCTCAAGCTTTGTCCTGTGTAGTATGAGTTTATTTTTTTATTTTTTATTTTTTTTAAAAAAAATTCATTCTCATCTCACAGAAGTGGATCCCTGTTAGCTTGCTCTTTGCTCGAACAGAGCTCATGTTTTCTCTAGTTTTGAGATACTATAGCAGTCACAGAATGTTCATACCATCATTTTAGCTATCTTGCTATGACTTGGCTTTTCGTCTGAAGCGTTTATCATTTATATTTCTCATATCCTTATAAAATATTTAAGGCTGGCAGTACGTCCATTATTTTTTCTGTTTTAGTGATCTACTTCAGCCTCCTTCTACTAGCAAGCAAGGAAACTCTGTGTATACTCAGAGGAACTGTTTGCTGGCACACAGCTTGTGCCAGAGGCAATGCTTTTTTTTTTTCGTGTTATGATCTTTTTGACTGACTTCTCAATCCATTAAGAATTTTCTGAGCCTTAATTAAGGACTACTGCTTGTTCTATGTCTTGGATTTTCAATATAGTTTATACGCCAGCTGCTTGGTAAAATTATGCCTCTGTCACTCAGGCTGTATTCTTTTATCTTTGCTTCATTTACACTCTGTGCACACACAGAGTAAGTCTTTCAATATGTTTCTTTCCTTGGTCATGAAAGAAACAAGGGGGGTTGGTGGCATGTAGAAGATTTTGATGGTAGAATGTGAAAGGTCTTAGGTCTGAGAAGGTGTGTGTAGAAGATTTTTGTAGAAGGTTTGAGAAGGTTTGTGTGGAAAGTCTTAGAAGGTGATAGAAGGTTTGAGAGAATGTAGGTGTATGCAGAAGGTTTTCTTGTTTTTTTTCCTTGCTTTTAAAAACAATCTTCTTGTTCAGTTTTTTGTTTTTTGGCCCAGCAACAATTGCCGGGTATACTTCCTCTTTTTAGTGCCAGGGTCCATGCCTTTCTTTGACACAAACCAAGGGAAGTCATGCGCTCCCAGGTCATTCCAAGCCACAATTTAACCTTGCTTCTCTTGCAGGAACAGTCCAGGAGCACTAAAGCCACTTGGCTGGCAACTGAAAAAGGGCCTTTTCAAACAAGGTCCACCCCTAAAGCTGCAAACCTGAGAGCATCTCTCTCTGGTATTTAATCCTTTAATCACTGGGCCTGAGGACTTAGCCAAGGAAGGCTCTCATATAGTAAAATCATGTTTTCTGTAAGAGACATTATTTTAATTTGGTCACAAAATGAAGCGCTTTGCTTGTGTACTAATCATTTATTGCTTTTCAGATTTCTGCTAGGTTTTTTTTTTAATTTTTTACTCCCTCTCCCAACAACATGGGAGAAGTCAGATTTTTGATGAGTTTTGTTATTTTGTCTTTTTACATTCTTCGACTTTAATTTTTTTTTGGGAGGGGGGTCTAAACCACCCCCACAAGCCGGCATTTATTTTCTTTTTCTTTTTTCTTTGGGGCGCCCAACTTTTCCTACAACCTTATATGCCATGGCAATACAATTTAAATTTTGAAAAGCTTTCTTTCCTGTCTTGAGCTCAAGTTTTGGTCTCTGGAGACTGTTTTATTAAATGTACTCACATATCTTGCAAAATATCAATCTTGATACAAGGGGGGGAGGGACACTGTCAAATGTGTCCCCTCTAGGGCTGCCAAGTCCCCCGGTAGAGCGGGGGAAACACCAATTTTTAAAGCTTTCCCCCGCTTTTCCAAAATTGGCCACCGGGGGGACAAAATGGCTGCCAGCAGGGGAAGTCTCTTGAACTTCTTAAAAGGGAAATTTCCCCTTTAAGAGCTGAGCCAGCAAGAGAGCCCCGCCCAGAGATTAAGGAGGGACTAAGCTCTTTCTACTGCGTGCAAGGTTGCTGCTGAGTAAACTGCTTGGGTAAGCTGCTGGGGTCTGCGAGCTCTTTTCCTTCTCTGTCTCTCCCCCTCTTTCTTTTTTCTGTCTGTCTGTCCACTGTGGTTTTGTCAAAGGAATAAACTGTCACTTCCAAAGAGGTAAACATCACAAGGAGAGGTTGCCTGTAGAAGGTCTGGGAGTGGGATTGTTTAAAATGTCTTGTCGTGGCTGTTTGGGTCCCCCCAATCCTCATTTCCCTTCTGCAAATAAAAGTTGGGATTCCTCATTTTTATGCCAATTTTCTGTTTCTTTCAACTGTGTCCCCCCCTCCGGCAGTAAAAATCTGCATTTTTAAAAGCATTTGTACATCAAGTAACTGGTATTTTAAATTAGGGATGGATCCAACTAGCTTTTCTGCTGGCGAAAAGGGGAGGACAAAGGTCCTCTTTAGCCACCAAAAAGCCTATGCTGGGGGGGGGGGAGAAGTTATGGGACTTACATGGACAACAGCTGGGTGAAACAAGGGCCAGAAATAAAGCCTGGGAATTGGGCAAGAGTAAGTGAAAAAGCTGTCTGTCTCTCTCTCTCTCTCTCTCTCTCTGTCCCCATCCAGCAGAGGTCTATCAGTGGCTATTATTAGCCACAAGGTCTAAATGGAACCCTTTGTCTGGGGCAGTGATGCTCTGAATTCTTGGTGCTTGGGGGGCAACAGTGGGAGGGCTTCTGGAGTTCTGGCCCCGCTGCTGGACCTCCTGAGGGCACCTGGTATTTTTGGCCACTGTTGTGACACAGAGTGTTGTACTGGATGGGCTGTACTGGATGGGCCGATCCACTGTGGCTTCTCTCCTGTTCTTATGATATGAAAATCATATTTAGCACTTGTGTAGCACTTAGGGCTTCATATTCTGCCGAGATGAGGAAGGATTCAGTAGGGCCATTGCTCAGTGATAGAGCATCTGCTTGACATGCAGGAGGTATCAGCCTCTTCAGCTAAAAAAGGATCAGGTAATAGGTGACATTAAAGGTCTCAGCCTGAGACCCTGGAGAGCCACTACCAGTCTGAGTAGTCAATACTGACCTTGATGGACCAATGGCCTGATTCAGTATTAGGAAACTTCATGAGTTCATGTGGAAGCATGTGGAAGCAACACCACAGGATGTGACATCACAAAATGATGTCACTTCCTTTCTCCTGGCTCCACCCCCAAAGTCTCCTGGCTCCACCCCCAAAGTCCCCAGATATTTCCCAAGTTGGACTTGGCAGCCCTAGTCCCCTCTTCCTACAAACTGCCAGTACATTGCATTGTGTTCTAATGGGTGACTGGGTGTCATATCCCAATCCTTCAATTCTGTGTTTCAGTAATGCTTTTTGTATTTTCTGTGATCTAGTACGGGTTACTAATCATTAAGAGTTTCACCTTCTGTGTGTGCTAAGGTGATTGCATTTGATTTGGTTCTCCTATATATATATTTCTGCTGCCCCATTGTACTTTTCAGGTTCTCAGAGTTTTGCATATATATAGGACCCCATGGATTGTACAATGGACTTCAAGGTGGGAAGAAAAAAGATGTTTTCTACCTCCATGCACTCTCCTTATCTTGGGGGTGGAAGACTTCAACATCATGTGTACTCCTGTTGTTCTGTGACAGACAGGGACTGCCCCGGCCTGAGTTAAACTAATTAGTGCCTTGTTGCAAGTATAACTTGCCCGTACTTGCTAACATGATTTGTCTGATGATATACCTTCATTAATTCATGATGTCCCAGGTATTCCAATGATGTATTCAGCTTCTGCACACAAGCATCATCAATGCATCTCACTCAATACATACTAGTATGACTTTGCTTTTTCCATGTGTTTTGAAACATTACCTAGAGTTAGCCATTTGATTTAATATGCATTAATTATTTTGCTTTCCTCTCTGTATCTCTTTTATGGCTAACCAATTACTTTCAGTTACTAGTGTGATTGATCAATAGTGTTTTTGAATTACGTTATAGTATATGTGTCCTTTTGCATTCTAGTTTGGATAGATATTGCCTTTGATTTAGGATTGCTATCTCATAATCAGCTTTAAGTAAGAGCACCATGTTTGTGTTTCTCCTTATGCACTAGCCCTTCATATACATACACACAGGATCTCAGTTAAATGCATAGACAGTTTTTGACATCTTCTAGTCATTGTGTTATTTTTTTCTCTTTTACCACCTATCATGATGTGTTTATAAGTAACTTTATTTATTTTAAAAACAACATGTATCCATGATCCTTTGGATACCAGAGGGAGACCTACCCTACCCATTATGCAAACTGTTCTCCTCTCTTTCAGCCGAGCCAGTCCATGCTCAAGCCGAGAAAGATGAGAATCCCCAAGATCACAGAGGAGGAGATTCCCGGAAGAGGTCGGGATGCCAGAAGACCCAAAGACATTAAAAACTGGACATTAACAGCTTGTGCCTTATAAGATTAGACATTCTTGTAAAGCGTACCTCCCTTCTCTCTCAAGATTTTAACCAACAGCTCCCAGGCACCTAGCAAAGCACAGAGCCAAAGAAGGGAAGTGCAAAAGTCAACTTGTGTAAAATGTAACCCTTATTTTAATACTGCATGACAATATTTATGATTTATATACATGAGACTTTTATATGCATAGAGTTTTTACATTTTCTACCTTATTTTTCTATAAGTAAGTTTTGAAATGCTATATATATATGTATACTTAAATGCTTTTTACATTTATGATATTAACCATTCTACAAGAACTATTAGTTTCTTTTTCAGGTCATATCTGCCTGTCCAGACTGATGGTGTGCCCTGATAGTAATCTGGTATTTTTATAGTTTAGATTAGATTTTTCTGATTCGCCATAGCTAGCACTGATGAAGACACCTGGCCATACGATCCAGAGAGATGTGTGCATCGCTGTGAGAAAACATCGCCGTTCCAGCTATTATGTGCATGGCCATTCGCCTCATGTCTCAGGCCACGCCGGGGGGGGGGGGGGATTGTAAGCTCCAAGGCGCTGTTTTAGCAGACTTATGAATGATAATTTCATAAGTGTAAGATCATGGACAATAATGATAAGTGTATGAGAAGACTTGTGTTGCTGAGTGTACAACAACAGATGCCAACTGCAGACAAATGCCATCCTATACCAGGAGACGACAGTCCAGCAGAAACCATTGTTCCAGTTTCCAGAAGCCTCTCTGAAGTACAGAAGCCAGTTTGTGACTCTGGTTCATCCCTGCGTGCAAAGAGATGTCCAAACATTGTCAAATCCAAGTCTCTGCATATCATGCTCCTTCCCCCCACCCCCCAACAGACATTGTTTCAGCTAAATAAAGGCTTAATTGCCCACTTCACACGGACTATGGAAGCAGTTAACGGACAATTGACTTGGCCAGGCCGAGAGGTTAATCCCTCTTGGGTAGAACAATGGCCTCACCTCTTTCCTCCAGACCAGGTATCTCTAGATGTGATTAGGTCATCCTTAAACATTGTCCACTCCCATCCTATATGCTGGTTCAGAGCATGTGATCCCCCCCTTCTTCCCAAATACCCTATATTCTTCTAGCAGGATGGAAACCAGACTTCTGGAAGGTAAATATTTTCCTCTACAGGATTCCATCAACTCCCTGCTCATGCAACCGTCTCTTTAATTCTATCTTACTTCTTAGACCTGTATGATTGAATGTATGATTTTTGCAACATCTGAATGATTCACTTTTATTATTATTACTCTTTTTAACTTCATTTGAGTCTCTGTGTCTCTTTTTGGGATGTCTGAGAGGCCCAGCCTCTGTATACAAAGGTGCTAGGTCCATTAATGCCTACTGCTGATTATTAAGAGCTAATATTCCCCCAATTTTGATAACAGAATAAAGCAGTCAGGATAACATCCCACTGGACTTTAATCCGGGATGTTTTAATTTGGTTTGGGATGATCAAACATCCCAACCAGAGGTCATTTAATAGAAAAAGAGGTGCAGGAGCTCATTAGCATAACTCATTAGCATAAATTATTTGCATACGCTACACCACCTGACATCACCAGAAGTATGTCAGAAGGCAAGAAAGAAAGAAGAGAGAGAGGGAGGGGGGGGAGAGAGAGAGAGTGAAAGAGAGAGAGAGAGAGAGAGAGAGAGAAAGAAGAAAGAAAGAAGAAAGAAAGAAAGAAAGAAAGAAAGAAAGAAAGAAAAGAAAGAAAGAAAGAAAGAAAGAAAGAAAAAGAGCTGGCAGAGAGGGGACCGCTACTAATCCAAGCCTCAGAAATACCACTATTCTGGGGGGATAGCTTCAGTGGTGGCTGAAGCCTTCAGAAGGCTGGTTGGAGGAACAAGGACCTTTCCAGGGGATGGGGTCATTTTGCTGCAGCCATGACACAAGCAGGCATTCCCCCATGGAGCTCCTGCTCGAAATGACCCCTGATCCCAACCCCGGCAGCAGCAGCAGCAGCTGGGGGAGGCAAGGCGAGGGCCACCTGAACGCCCGCGCACAACTCCCCTTGCCTTGCCCTGCCCCTGGAAGTGCCAAAAAGGAGAGACGGAATGGTGAGTTGGGGATGGAGGGAAGCAAAGGGGGAAAAGGCGGAGGTGGAACTGGCTGGCTGGCCCCGTGCTCCACTCTGGGCCCCGAGCCCCACCGGTTGGCGCCTGATGAAAAATCAGGGAGAGACATGCAGGGGGGTGCCAAGCAGCAGCCGGCGGAGCTCGGGGCCCAGAGCAGAGCGTGGAGCATTTTTTTTTTCCTTTCTTGCACTTGGGCGCTTGAGTGCCCAAGTGCAAGAAAGGGGGGGGGGGGAACCCGGAAGGGATGATTAGACAGCCCTCTCTCACAATCACTGCAAGAGAGGGCTGTCCAGATCGGCTCAATTGCGGGTTCCTCGCACAACCTCCTGCAAAATACTTGATTTTCCCGGGGTCGGAAAACACACGAGGAACCCGTGATTGAGCCCGCTTCAGTGCGGGAGTAGCCGCAGCCGGTATGAATGGTCCCTTTAAATGCGGGAGGAAGCAGCAGTTTCTCCCGCTTTAAAGGGCCATGTGGCCGCGGCCCCAAACTCCCAAAGGACGCTCTAAGCGAGCAGAGGTCCAGCTGCCCACTGCCTGCCTTCTCCCAGGGGGGTGGGTGTGGCTGAGGCTTGCCGGCAACCTTCTGCAGGGCTCCTTTGACTTCAAAGGGTGTGAAGGGGAATGGCGCTTATTAGGAGTGGGGAGAGGAAGGGAGACAGCATGGAAAAGGCAGGAACTCATTTTTAGAAGGAGAGTCAGAATAGGAGAAGGTGGGCAATTTAAAGTTCAGGTAGCAGGCTAGCCAGATCTCATCAGATCCTGGAAGCAAAGGAAGTTCGGGTCTGGTTAGTACTTGAATGGGAGACCACCAAAGGAAACCAAGGTCACTGTGCAGAGGCAGGCAAGCCACCTCTGCATGTCCTTTGCCCTGACCTGAATAGCCCTGGCTGGCCCCATCTCCTCAGATCTCAGAAGCTACGCAGGGTCAGCCCTGGTTAGGATTCCGATGGGAGACCACCAAGGAGGTCCAGGGTTGCGACACAGAGGCAGGCAAGTCTCTTGTCTTGAGAACCCCAGGAGCGGTCACCATAAGACAGCTGCACCTTGACGGCACTTTCCACCAGCAGCAGTGATACAACTGAGTCCAGGGCTCATTTCGGAGCAGGAGCTCCTCTGCATATTAGGCCACACACCCCTGATGTAGCCAATCCTCCAAGAGCTTACAGTAGCCCCTGTCAGAAGAGCTCTGTAAGCTCTTGGAGGATTGGCTACATTGGGGGGTGCCTTCCGCATGCAGGGGGTGCCTTTGCTATTAGATTTAAGGGAAGCCCGGGTTTAAGGGAAGCCAGGCTCGCTGGTACTAGGGCTAGGACCTTTTCGGTGATTTGTGTTGATTACCACCTTGCGAGCACTTTATTGTATATTTTATTGCAGATCTGTGATAATTTTGTTGGTGTTTTTAATTGTTTTAAATTGTTTTATCTCGACTTGGCACTGTGCCACATTGTAAGCCGCCCTGAGCCCGCTCGCGGGGAGGGAGAGGTAGAAGTGTGAAAAATAAAATAAATAAAAATAATAGATATATAGATGTAATGTATCAATGAAAACATGCTCAGTTTTCAGGAGTTATGTTATTCTCTTGGAAATTTTTCTGAAGCAGTCAGGTCGGTTGGGGGTCTGTGTGGGGCAAGGGCTGGGCTTCTGAGGGCCCTCCAATGGCTTCTGCTGCCGTCTTCCAGCCAGGACTCCCAAAGGCTGTGGTCTCCCATCATGCCCCTTTGACATGAACTACAGGCAGAGGGTTACATAAATATGTGGATTGATGTCATGTCTGGGAGGAACCGCCTCCATGCTGGTTGCACAGGAGGGCTTGATGGGACAGTCCAACCTTCATTAGTGGGATTGTGTAGGACAAGGGAAAAAGAAAATCATATTCTTTTCCCCTTGTCCTACAATTGTGCGGCAGATTTACTGCCCCGAGCCATCAGGGTACTTTCTTGCTTTCAAAATGTTCTTTTTTCTTGTTTGGGTGCCTCTCAATGAGCCACATAATTTTATATTTCAATTTTTTTACTTTATTTTTTAAGATTTTTTTTAAAAAGATGTGGGCAGGACTGTAACCCCCATGGTGCTCTGCAGAATTGTGCCAGCACAAAAGATCTCCTAATCCAAACAGATTGGCAGCTGTTACAATCACTAAAGAATATAGAAAGGCAGAGCAAATTTGTAGGCTCAAAAAACAACAACCCAGCCAGCATTGATTTGCCTGGAGTTTATGAGATGGATGACTGATCTCACTCTGTGTTCAGGCTGTGGAATGAAGCACTACTCGGCAAATATCTGAGTGGGGAGAACTCCATCACGTGCATGAAAGTCCATCATCAGTACAGCAACCCTGCAAACTTCCACAAACAATTTGTGAGCAGTCAAGGTGATCATCAAAAAACTGGCCGCTCAAGAGCGACCTGCAATCAGGACATGATCCAAGGCAGCTGCTGTTTGGGCATCCTTCATCTGCAGTGTAATGATGCCATTAGGTTGTGTGTTCCCACCACTAAAGTCAGACCTCGCAGAAGACAAAATGCATGTGTGTGTTAAGAATCTCCCTCGACTGAAACCTGTGGGAACTGGACTGCAGCCCTGTCTGCACTAACAGCTCACTGTAGCTTACTCCAAAGAATCTGAGCCTTTAAGTATTTTCTGTCGGCCCTCTGCACTATTCTTTTTTCTCCAGTTTATTTTTGTGTATGCATTCTGCATCTACAACCAAACCCTGTATTTTTTGCTTAATTGTGGTTAACATCACTTGTGACCTGTGGAGGGGGCATCCAGTTGCCACTGACTTGGGATGAGGCACGTGGCACGCTCCCCTTTCTCTCCTCTCCTCCCTGCTCTCCCACCCCCTTTGGTTGGCTGCCATTGGGCTACTCCAGGCATGCACGACCCATAGAGGCACACAAGCTCGGCGGCCAGCTGGATGGTCTGTCGGGAAGGGTGGTGTCCCAAGCGTTTTTACAAATGGGCCTTCAAGCCTCTCCCATGGTTTCCAATGGGCAATCCTGTCGTTCCTTTTCATACATCCCCCTCCAAGTTGTGTGCAGATTGGCTTTGGGGAAGGGGGGAAAGATCCCTCCCTAGCGTCCAACGTGCAAGGGGGGAGGTGTGTGTCAACCCCCCCCCCCCCCCGCTGCAAGATAGAAGCATCAATCTCCCAGAGGACCTCCCCAGACTGCCCTTCTACCTGCCCTCCCACAGTTGTGTGCTAGGTAAAAATTAAACAGAAGTGGAAATGGGGGGGGGGGGAATGGGCAGAGATGATAAAAGCTGTGTCAAGTAGTCTGCTTATTATTCCCTTCAAACTGGAAGTAGAAGAGGCAAAAGGTCTGGTCCAGAACCACATTCAGATACCCCAGGGCAATGCAGTGCAGAAGGAGATTGGCATTCTAACGTGGCTGCAGAAAAACAGCGGGGAAACAGACAGGTGCAGGAAGAGCCATCATGAGGACACGCCTTGGATACTTTCAGCCATAACCCAGTGTTTACCACTAGGAGCTACCTGTGCCCTTTTGTCACCAACTCCCCCACTGCAGAGCTGGGAAGGGGGAAGAAGGAATGCTTTGCAAATGGACACAGACAAAAAAATAAGGACACAATTGAGTCCAGGGATGCAGCGCTCAGAAGATGCGACCTTGGTGGGAAAGGCATCTTAGGCTTTGGTGCCTCTTTTTACGGCAAGGCCATTATGGCATACATAAGAGAAATCCAGCTGTCTGGTAACTCTTGCCTTAGACTTCGCATCTGCAGCCATCAACCCGAACCTGCCAGATATCCCTGCAGAACAGGATACCAAGGACTAAACAGCTGGGAATAGTTGAATCACTGAGGATTCAGAGAGGCATATCTGCACTGGCACAAATCTCAGAGCCAGTCCTGCACGGGTCCATGCTCCATCGCCCATGCAGGATGGGGGTGTGTGTGTGAATATAGCATCAGGGCAAACACTTTGGGAGCCTGGTTTCCTCCCTGCCTTTCTGTTTTGGTGAAAGGGTTAAGTCCTGAGCTTTTGGGTCTAGCAATTAGAAAAGCAGGTGTGGAAAGTACAAAACAAAAGACAGTACAGATGCATAAAGCCCGGGCTTTTTGTCTGGGGGAACGTGCCAGAACCAAGTGCCAGAACCTCTGACAAAATTATTTTTAAAATGTTTAAAAGTTCACAAATTTCCAGTATACAGACTGAAAACTTCATTTCCCTCTTGAGAGTTCTGGCACCTCTTTTTCAAAAAAGAAAAGAAAAGAAAAAGACATGCATAAAGTTTATATTTATTTGTATATTTACTTAATTTATACACTTCCTTTTTCTCTAGTGGGGACCCAAACTGGCTTACATCCTTCTCCTCTTCTCCATTTTATCCTCACAACAACCCTGTGAGGTAGGCCGGGCTGAGTGTGGGTGTGACTGGCCCAAGGTCAACTAGCTGACTTCCATGGCAGAGCGGGGATTTGAACCTGGGACCCCCAGATCCTAGTCCAGCACTCTCAACCCCTGCACCACTCTGGCTCTCATCTGTTCACATTTATAACTACCTTAATGGTCAAGACCATGAGTACATCTAGGCCATCCATCTATATGACAGTGAGGAGCCAAATCCACCCCAAAAATCCCAGAATTAAACTTTGTTGGTGTTAACGGTGCCTGACTGCACTCCAACTCCGTTCTGACACTCCTGAAGGAAAACTCAGAGTAGCCGGGGCTGTCCCACGGGGCTTTGGTGACTTTGGCACACTGGCATGCATGTGCATGCACACACACAAACACACACACAAACACTCAAGAGAGAGAAAAATGAGGTGTCTACAGTGGACATTTTATTTATTGGATATTCAAAATGAACAAAATAAAAATAGATACACTCTAAAAAGGCAGCTATAGAAGATGAGAGCCAACAGATACAGAGATTCTAGCAGCCAGTTAACACTAAGCTTTCTCTTTGAGCTGGCAGAGGCAGTTCTTCTCACTTTTTTGGCACCCCTCAAAATCTGACACCCTAAGCAACTGCCTTAGTTTACCTAGTGGTGGGGCCAGTCCAGAGGGTAGCACTTCCTGAGTTGCAGTCCCAATGGATTCTGCACCCAGCCCTACCCTTACACAGCCTATCAATGGCCAGTAGCCATGAATCATGCTGCTCACAATTCCAGCAAACTCCTGGCTCGGCTGTACGCAACAGGGGAGCAAGAAGCCCTACCTAAAGAACTGGAAAGTCTAAGCACAACTGGATGCTCAGCCTAAGCAGTAAGCTGGTTCTTTATCACCTCATTCAGTCCAACCACAAGCCACATGACATCTAGCTACAGCTCTATTCCCGCATGTCTACTTGACACATCTGAACAGGTTTCAGACCTGTTTCACCACCATTAGTGTTCCTAAAGATCCCTAGGGAGTACTGTTTTCTTGAGCACGCCAAGAACTTTTGTTGGCTTTGGAATGTGCATTTCCAAGACACCAGACATCCCCAGCACCACCCAGGCCACCCAGCAAACCACTTCTGAAGTTCAGATAGGGATGCTAGCCTCCAGGTGGGACCTGGAGATCCCCTGGAATTATAGCTCATCCCCAGATGAGAGAGAGATCAGTCCCCCTGAAGAAAACAGATGCTCTGGAGCAGGGCTCATTTCATAGCAGGAGCTCCTTTGCATATTAGGCCACACACCCCTAACGTAGCCAATCCTCCAAGAGCTTACAGAGCTCTTCTTACAGGGGCTACTATAAGCTCTTGGAGGATTGGCTACGTCAGGGGTGTGTGGCCTAATATGCAGAGAATGCTATGAAATGAGCCCTGCTCTGGAGGGTGGACTCTGTGGCCTTGTCCCCCACTTAGGTGGTCCCTGTCCTCCCCAGGCTCCACCCCCAGATCTCCAGGAGTTTCTCAAGCTGGATCTGCCAACCCTACCCACCCCCCAACCCCCTGCTGGTGGACTTGGCAACCCTAAGTTCAGGGAAGTTTGAAAAGCAGTTTCCAACACAGCAAATGGGAAGAGGAGGGGGATATAATTTGAAGAGTCACAATCCCCACTAGCTGCCTGCTACCCATAATTTTCAATGAGAGATATGGTATGGAGCTAAACAGAATATAAACAGTGTAACTTTGCACAGTAAAACAGAGAGGAGGCAGGATAGTAGTAAAATCCTTCATCCCACACATGGAGTGTACAGACAAAAGCTGAGAAGTTTTTGGGTGGGCCCAATTGTCCTCCTTACTACAGTTTCCATTCTGCATGGCTTTTGTCAATGCAAGTCCAGCATGCGAAGGATTTCTGGTGGTCAAAGAAGACTCCTTCCTCCCTTTTCCATCAGCTGAAAAGCTGGATGGATCCAACTTAATGGCAGTGACAACATTATGCAACACCTCAGAGTTTTCAGTGCACCTCATTTCTGCTTACGACAAGCTGCTGACTGAGTTAAGCCAATGCTAAGGCATCCGTTTCTCAGAGGGGGTCTGAAAGCAGAGCCTGCCTAAGGCTTCCCAGTGAGGTGATAGCCAAAATGAGATTTGAACCAGAAGCACATGTGAAGCGGCCTTGTCTTGAACCAGACCACTGGCCCATCAAGGTCAGCCCTGCCCACTCAGACTGGCAGTGGCTCCCCAGGGTCTCAGAAAGAAGTTTCTGACATCACCTACTCCTACTGCCTGAGCCTTTTAAACTGGAGAAGTTGGGAACTGAATCAGAGACCTCCTGTGTGCCAAGCCAATGCTCTGCCACTGAGCTACAGCCCCTCCCTTCGGTCTCTTGCCCTTTACCTTTAAGACCAACAAAGTTTAATTCAAGGCATAAGCTTCTGTGTGCATGCACACTTCTTCAGATACACTGAAAAGGAAGTTACCAGTCCATACATATGGGGAGAGGGTGAGCAGCAAATTAGCATACAGCATAACAAAGTGGTTTGACAGATGCAAGAACCAAACAGGAATAACAAGCTTAGTTTATATGGTCTCCATTTGTTTGGAAATAAATGCTATCAAAATGACAGCCCTTCAAAGACTGATTGGGCATAGTGAGAGAGAGAGAGAGAGAGAGAGAGAGAGAGAAGCACTTTGAGCAGACACTGAAACTGCAGGCGGAAGAGAACAAAATCCATGACAGCCCCAACAGATTCCTTCTACTCCTGGGGTCTTACTCATGTCACAGCAAGAGCTAATAAAGGCAATTCAGTTCCATGGCGGGATAGTAAATAATCATGCCAAAATAAACTGCATTTGATTTTCAGCCTGATGTGAAAAATTGTCTCTTTTTCAATCAACTGAGAGAACAAAAACAAAACAGAAACCCTGTTTCCCTGCTGAGATTGTCTGTTATTAAATTACAAATCCATGGGGCAGGGAAATCGAATCATGGAGCTTGCATAATATTTTCTTTGATAGGAAGACTTGCATGTGCTCCAAAGCATACATGGAGCTTCTATGTAAATATGGTAGACCCATTCATTTCAATGGGGCAGCGATAAGAGCTATGAGCACCAACAAATGCCACATGGATTTGCTGCCTCCATCAAGATGACTGGCTGTGGGAAAAGGAATTTTCATGCATGAGGTGGCACTTTTAAATGTGTAAACTCTTGATGGATTTGGAAGAAACATGCCCCATTTGCTTCGTTATGCAAGTAGCCAATAAATCTCCGATTCATGAACAAGTGTACATTAGTGATTCACATCTTTTCCAGAATCCAAAGTGGAGGCTCACTCCACTCTTATATTAAAAAAAAAAGATTTATTTTACAGTGCATAAGATGGAAAAATGCCACCAATGTTTAGTTAACATTTAAAATAATCCACAGTTCTATGTATGTCTGTCTGACTGGACTTCTCCGTTCAGAGCCCACAGCCTGGGGGGGTGGGGGGCCTCTCTAAGACCATCAGCATGCCCGAGAGGAGCGAGAGGGGTGCACCTCCCTACAAACGGCTACAAAATTCATCTAGAGCCAAATTCCAGAGATACTCAAAGGTACCGCCTTAGGTAAAATCTTGGTGGAATTTTGAGAAAAATTAAAGAATTTGGATAAGATTAATAAAAAAATTAAACAATTTCACATGTTTCTACATCATATCTCATCCACACAAAGTGGCACAATCTCTTATCCAATCAACAGACCAAGCAGGTTGATGTACAGAGGAAAATACATTTTTCATTTCTTACATTTTAACAGTTTCATCACTTATTTTATAACATCAGGCCGTAAACTGTGTCTGACTATATATACCAGGGGAAGGATCGGCGAGTCCAGAATGTTTATGGAGGACGTAAATAAGTGTGACAGCTGATCCGTAATGAATAAGCAGTAAACTTCTGTACAAACAGAAGTTCGAAGGCTTAATTTTTTAAAACATCTGCCATTTTTCCTTTCTGCAATCCTTGCAGGCATCTACGAAGCCAGTCTTTCTCTGTCTGATTAATACAAAATCATTTTTCTTCAAGGGATTGATGAAGCCCAGCACATGATCGCACAGGATTATTAGAAAAGACTAAGAGACCCCTGGAAAGGTTCAAGAGCACCATTAAGGGCAAGACAAGAACCCACAGCGGCTGCTGAGGGAGGCCCAGAAGGTTCTAGGCCGGGAGGGTAAACAGCCGGGCTCTTCAAGGCCTGGAGGAGTAAGAATCACCTCCAGAGAAAGAAGCTTGAGTGCACTGAAAAGAGACAGTTTCCTGTTGCTGCTGCTGCTGTTTAGGCCACTTGTGGGCCACGAATATATGCCACATGCTGGCTGAGAAGGCTCCAGTCCAATCTTGCCACAGTCATGAGCACAGCAGGTATAATGCTTATGAGCATACTGCTAAAGAGATCAAGAGCCAGCTGTGGGGATCCACATGCCTCCCTCCCAGCCGTAAATTATTCCTCTGATCAAATAAGTGCTACAAGTTGGGTTGACAACTCTGACTTGGAAAATTTCTGGAGATTTGGAGGTGGTGGTGGTGGGGGGGGGCTTGGGGACAAAAGGAAGCTCAGTGGGGGTGTGATGTCACTCTTTTTTCCCCTGCCATCCAGTCACAGCTGACTTATGGCAAGCCCTCATGGGGTTTTCAAGGCAAGAGACATTCAGAGATGGTTTGCCATTGCCTGCCTCCGCGTCACTCCAGGAGTTTCATTTTTCCTAGATTCTATAGTATACCATAGTGCCCACCTTCCAAAGTAGCCATTTTCTCTGGAGGAATTTATCTCTGTAGCCTGGAGGTCAGTTCTAATTCCAGAAGATCTCCAGTCTCAGGATTGTTGAGTCTTTATTTGACATGGGGTAGAAGTAAAGATGAGAAACAATTCCTTCTGTTAAACTATTCTCACCTCTCTGTGAGGAAAAATCCACTATCATCTGTCTCTATCCATCAAGAAGGTGGCATTATGCCATTAGGCCATCCATGAGGAAGTGCTACATTCTGACAATCAAAACCAATGCCTGAAACTACTGGGAACCACACATATGGCCATCGGATCAATTCTGCAACAACAGGAAGAAGAAGAAGAAGAGGAGGAGAAGGAGGAGGGGGAGGAGGAGGAGGAGGAGGAGGTGGAGAGTCTTCTGGCCAACATGCAAAGGAATAAACTGCCCTCAGCAGATAGGGAAAGGCAGACAACATTCTCCACAACCTGGTCTGTTTGCCTGTGATTCTAAAGAGAATAACTGGATGGCTGTGATATCTATTTCTTCCCTTCCTCATTCCCTAGGGTTGCTAACTTTCAGGTGGCACCTGGAGATCTTCCACTATTACAATTGGTCTCCAGATGACCAAGAGCAGTTGACCCAGAGAAAATGGCTGCTTGTTAGTGTGGATTCTGGCATTATATGGCATTATACCCTGATGAGGTTCCTCCTCTCCCCAAAACCTGCCTTCCTCAAGCTCCACCCCCCAAATCTCCAGGTATTTCCCAGCCTAGAGCTGGCAGCCCCATCCTTCCATGTTTTCCTTCATGGTTCCCCCAACAATTTGAAAGGAAAGTGTGGAATAAGACAAGTGGCAGATGAAGGAATGGGGGAGAGAAAAGGGTTGTGCAGTTTGAAATATAAAATTTGAAAATTCAAATGCAAAAACATCTCAGCCTTTCTTATGGGCTCACCAGCCAGAAAGACTAATGAGCAAGACCTCATTAGCAAGGCTCATATACAGAGAGCTCCATAAATGCCGAGCAGCACTGAGGACTTGCAAGAGGAATTACTATTATTATTATTTTTAAAAATCAAGGCACCAGCAGCATCTAGCCATCCATACTGAAACTTTTGTACATCCAATGCAGAACAAGAGTACATAAAACTAACCCCCCTCCCTTCAAGCTATTTTAATAACATGCAATGACTGAACTGCACCAACTTGGCCGCAGGTATCAAGTGTTATCCAGACGCGCCATCAGGGCTCCCTTCCAACCGGCAACACAGGCTTTGCTTCAAACACAAAGATGTGTTCACTGAATTATCAGGAACCAAAACATTGCATTTGTTGTAGTCCCAAATGGCAAGACACCCATTCATCAAACAAATGTTTCCCTGGCTTTGCCTCTGTGTGTTACAGAAAACAACGTTGTGTCCCAGAGTGAATGTACAATGTCTATTCCTGGCTTACAGTGCAGACCAAGTCAGCCATTTGTTTATCCAGTCAAGGCTTTCTACACTTTAAGAATGTAAGGACATATGAACAGCCCTGCAGGATCGGACTGGAGATATATCTAGTCCAGCATCCTGTCTCACACAGTGGCCAGCCAGTTCCTCTAGAAAACCATCAACAGGGCACAGAGGCTGAGGTGTTCTCCTGATGTTGCCTCCTGGCACCTGGAATTCACAGGTTGACTGCCTCTGAATGTGGAGGTCCACCAAGGCTAGTATCCACTGACACACCTACCCTCAATGAGTTTATCTAATCCCCTTTTAAAGCTGTCTGTTCCTGTGGCCATCACTACATCCTCTGGCAGTGAATTCCACATTTTAATCACTACCCGTGTTTTTTAAAAAATTCCTTTTGTCTGTCCTGAATCTACTTCCCATCAGCTTCATTTGAATATTGTGTGCAGTTCTGGAGGCCTCACTTCCCAAAGGCTGTGGACAGAATGGAGTGGGTGCAGACGAGAGCGACGAGGACGATCGGGGGCCTGGAGACCAAGAAGCCCTCTGACGAAAGGCTGAGGGACTTCTGGGGAAGGTTCAGTCTGGAGAAGAGGAGGCTGGGGGGGGGGACAGGATGGCTCCCTTGAAGTCTTTGAAGGGCTGTCCCTTAGAGGAGGGCAGGGAGCTGTTCCTGTGGGCAGCAGAGGAGAGATGAAGATGCTACCTGGCTAGGCAAGGTGAGTGCACCTAGGAGCCAGCGGGCAGCTGTGCAGGCCAACTCAGGAGGCGGCGGCAGCCATAAGCCATCCTTGCCCTCACCTTCTCCCATGCTGCCAGCACCTCTGGAGGCCTGCCTAGCTCACCAAGGAGAATGGTCTGGCATCCCACTGTCCAGCATGTGTTCAGCCAGGGTTGCATCTCCTGCCAAACAAGTCAGACAGGCAGCTCTGGACAGGAAGAATCAGTCTGCTTTTAACACTGATTGCCATTTTTGACAGTAGTTGCTACTCCTTTGCTGTACATCTATTTCAATTTCATTTATTTAAAGAAGCCCTGGAATTGTAGGCTAATCTTGGTGTTCCAGGATAGAAGTCAGAAGAACCATTCACTGAATGGTATTTTACTGTAAATGGTTCAGAAGCAAGACCTGCACTTTAACGCTTGCAATAATAATTCATTCTTTTATTTTTTAAAAAAGTTCACATAAATACTTCACTGTAATGACCATGAGGATTAGAGTCATTTTGTCACTTGACAACACGTGAGATTGTCTGCTGCCTGCCATTCCTTCACGGGCTTCATTTTTACAGGTGGGCCAAAGGGAAGGGAGGTGGGCATAAAACAAACAGACTGGTGAGCAGCTGGAGGGCCGGGCCTGAGGGCTGCGCAGAACGTTCGGACGTGGCCATTCCGGGTGTAAACACAACTGAAACATTTCTAAGAAAACATATAATTTCATACATAACATTTCAGATTTCTCAATATTTGGCCCATCATCAAAATTTGACAATTTTGGTTTATTAATTTGCATTTTATAACCAAACCTGCTTATCCTTTTCTTGTTTTCCCCATTTTCATTTTGCCCTGGAGTGGATTCTTTCCTGATTCTATCACTTCACTGAACAAAGTTTATTCATTCATTTACTTATTAAAATATTTATACTGCGCCTTTCAGATTAGCTCAAGGCTGAAGTCTTCCTCCAGTCAAAGGTGCCTTCCGCTAACTTAAGTGGCTCTTCTTTTGCAGGAAGAGCTGCTTAAGTTGGAGGAAGAACCGCTTAGGGTGTATCTGTGGCAGGACCTCCCGACAGCCTGCTGCACTGGGACCCACAGCCAGCCAGGCAAGGACTCAGGACCAGGAGTCCATAGGATCTGCCCCCCCCCCCCCCACCGCTGCCACCAGACTTTCTAGTCAGTTCCATCAGCCATACATACAGTGCAGGGAAGGGGTTAACAACCCCTTCCTGGCTGGTGGCTTGCCAGTTCCACTTGTTACTCCATCTGCCACCCCCAGCAAGCAAGCGTTGCCTCACCCATCATCCTGGGCCTTGGCTGGCCTGCTGCCCCACCCACTCCCACGCCCAGCTGCCGCTAGTTGCTGCTGGCTCATCTCATCTCCAGGGCGGCTGTTCGGCCTCATAGTCTCCCCCTGGTGCTTGCCTTGCCTTCCTGGGGCTGGCTCTCCAGGGCTGCTTGTGCCCTTTTTCACTCCCAACCACACCTCAGGGGGCTTCTCTCAGGAGCAGCGCCTTTGGGCCTCCTTCCCTCTTCAGCCTGTCCCTGTCACAGTATCACCTTACGGGAGGTTGTTTTGAGTTGTAAACCAGTTTAGACAGGACAACAGTGTATCACATCAATCAAACAAGGTGTAAGATCAGTTTGTGTCTTGACTCTATGTATGAATGAATGGATGAAATCAGTACAAACTACTACTGTATTTACTCAAAAGGAAGGCAACCCTGAATCCCCCCTCCCCTAAAATGTTATACACACAAAAAAATTGCTGGACTTAGCTGTAACTTGTATGCAAAGAGAAGATGAACCCCTCTTTTTAATGGCATACCTGGAAAAAAAACCCTGTTCTTGCATTGGAGTAAACACTGGAAATGCTACTGGAAATTAGTTACTACTTGCTGTCATGTACAGACTGCTACACTGCGTAGGGCTGCCAAGTCCCCCCCCCCCCCGCCACTGGCGAGGGGTGGGAGGGGAAAGGTTGCCTGATCCAGGTTGGGAAACTCCTGGAGATTTGGGGGTGGAGCCTGGGGAGGACAGGGACCTCAGTGGGGTACAGTGCCAGAGAATCCACCCTCCAAAGCAGCCATTTTCTCCAGGGGAACTGATCACTGTGGTCTGGGGATGATCTGTAATTCCACGGGATGCCCAGGTCCCACCTGGAGGCTGGCATCCCTAGCTGAGGTAGAGTCCAAGTCAGATGTGAGAGATTTTATCCTTGAAGAGTTGAGCAATGATCAAAACCGTCACCACATGAACCAAAGTGGTGGAAGTTCAAGCATTTCTTTCATCTCTCATGCTTACAACCAGAGCATGATTACATCCAGAGCATTAAAATGGATTGTGGCCGATTTGGATCTGGTCTAATGGGTTAGTGCAAAGGTGACCTGAAAGACTGCTAAGCACTCTCCTTGGTGCACTACAGGGACTAGTGGCACAGTCCTAAGAATTTCTTTGT
The DNA here is from genome assembly GCA_029233225.1 of Lepidodactylus listeri. Classification (NCBI taxonomy): domain Eukaryota; kingdom Metazoa; phylum Chordata; class Lepidosauria; order Squamata; family Gekkonidae; genus Lepidodactylus; species Lepidodactylus listeri. Next base: position 72,372,893 of record JARCFY010000013.1, read on the forward strand.
TACCTCCGTGGACAAGGCTTTAAATTTGGTGTTCACATGGGAGCCTCTCCCTCACATGGGAAACCATTTCTGAAACAGATGGGAGTTTCCAAAGCAGTTTGGGATATAGTATTTTTTTTGGGGGGGGGGTGCCTCACTGCATGGGCATATTTCTGTTGCTCTTTGGATTCCATCTGCTAAAATAAAATCACTGAAAGGGACAGTTCAGGGCTACTCCCTTCATAATCTGCAAGCATCTTCTGTCAAATTTCAGAAAACTCAAGGAACAAAATCCACAGATTAAATTTCATTTACTAATGAAAATATTTATATGCATTCTTCCTCCTCCACACTTATTTAATTCATTTGTATCCCCACCTTTCTCCCCAGCGGCGACCCAAAGTGGCTGACATCATACTCCTCGCCTTCATTTTAACCTCACAGCAACCCTGCAAGGGAGGTTAGGCTGAGAGAGTGTGACTGGCCCAAGATCATCCAGTAAGCTTCCATGGCTTGAGTAGGGATTCAAACTCGGGTCTCCAGATAATAGTCCAACACTCTTAACCAATACACCACACTGGCTCAGGGCACTCAACAGAGAAGGTATTTCTCGCCTTTCTTAGTGCCCATGGGAAAAGAAATTCTGACCCATAGCTGGGATGTGGATCTTGGGGAAAGTGCACTCATCTGTTGCAGCATGAAAGCAACAACAGCAATTTAACAAGTCCCTTCACAAGCCTTTGTGTGCAAAAAAAAAATTCCCCTAAAACAAGTTTATAGGCATGCAACAAGCTAATTTTGAAAAGGTTTCTATATTCATCATCATTATTATTAATGAATTGTTACAGTCAGGTATTTGACTGGTAGGTGATGTTCTGCAATTCGAGATCTAGCCATGTTCTTGGGAATTGCAGAGGCATCTTCACAGGATTCTTGCTGTTCCAAGCAACTCTGCCTTCTAGAGATGAGCTGGTGTTATTTGTTCAATATCCAGAATGCAGATGTTTCCTGAGACTTCTAGGCACTGTTCCAAGAGCTCCAATGACAACTGGCATGATGGTAATCTTCTTCTCCAAGAGGCACTCTATTAGTAGATCTTGGTATTTTGTGGTATGCTGAACAAAGAGCTTATATGTTAGCTCCACTTATGGCTACCTTGCCAGCCCACTCTGCAGATTACCAACTGTTAAATCTCCTTTTGGCATATGACAAGAGGGCCACTGAAAAATTTATCCTGAGGACACTAAAACACTGGTACGAAGTCCTGAAAGGACTTGACTGATTAGGTTCTGAAGACTCTGATGTAATTCTTATAGTAGGCAAACTGATATTTTAGGTATCTCTCCACATGTACTAGTTTCATCTTTTTGTTATGCAAACTGTCAGACTCTTGAACAAAGTTACTCCCAACAACACTCTCTTGGCAGTGATTTGTTTATTGAGAAGTAAAGATGTGCCAAGCTAAGATGGTCCTGTGTCAGAACTGACCCGGTTGGCACCAGTTCAGAAATTATACACTGTTCAAACAAGCCCCCTCCCCCAATGTCCCGTCCAATCAATGCATCCATTCAAGCCCGCCTAAATCTAACACACTTCACAAGCCCTCCTCCCCCCACCTGCAATAGTATGGTTATTTTATTTATGACTGGCCGGCCAGCAGAGACAGGCATCCAAGGTCATTTCACATACTTCCCGAGTCAGGAGGTCTCTTAAGAAAAGAGTATCACGCCACATAAGTGAAGCATCTCTCTCTCACACACACTCGCACCAAGCATCTCCCCCCCAAGGCCCACATTCAGAGTTCCCATAGGAGAAGAATATACGATGCACACACAGAATACATAAACTCATGGCAGACGAGGGTCCGAGTCTGACACAAACCTTCTGAATTATGAACTGTGTTTATATGCATATTGTAGGTTACAGAATGTTTGTACTAGGCCCAACCTGAGTAAGTCCAACAAGCTATTGTGCTTTTGTGGCCAAAGTGTCAGCGATACACAAAGACTTCCCTAATCCCCCCCCCCCCCCACGCATATTTTTGCATTGGTTAAAAATGGTACTGCATTTATCTGAAAGGATATGATTTTCCAAATGGTTGGATCACTTTTTAGTTCAGAGCTTACTATTATGTGCTATTGTTTTCCACTCAGTTTAAAATATTATGTTTTAGTGTTTTTACAGAACCAAAATTTTGCATGCCTATTCCCTTGCTAAAAAGAAAAAAGGGAGAGGTTATTCCTGATAGGTGAGGTGGTTTAGAGGAATATAGTTCCCTACAGAAAGCCCCGACCACCTTGTGCCTGAATCCACTCAACAAAGCAGGGTCAACTGTGCAGCACTTTGCATGAGCCATCAGTTTTGCTCTTTTCATTGTTGTTGGGGGTTCAGAAATCTGTACTGTGAATACACCCCTTCCCCCGAAACTAAAGCCTCCATGATTTGTTGCACTCCAGCACAAAGAAATAACAGAAAGGCAGTCCTCACCTAAGTCACGGTGAGAGCCAGGTCTTTCAGACATGCACTTCCAGATGTAAGTTAACAAAATCTTGGCACCCCTGGACCAGAAAGGAGGGTCAAGCATCACAACAGCCTCTGGACAGGCTTATGAAGAAGGTCCTCCTTGCTTTTATTCACTTTTTAAAGTCCGTCGTAAAAATTCCATCGGTTGCTTATAAAAGTGATCATTTGGCAGCAAGAAGCACTCCAGGGCCTCTTTTTTCTCCCACATAGTTTCAGTGAGTGAAATACTGCAAGGGCACCGGCCACTTTGGGACAAGGATCAGGAGAAAAAATGAGAGGCACCAAGACAGAAGACATGCCCCTCCTGGCCAGCAAAGTGCATGGAGACAGCACGCCTGCGTCTTATTACCTAAATGTTTATGGAAAGGAAATCTCTTTGTGAAACCAGAGCCACCCCGACTGTCCTCCTCCTCCCCGAGAGCTGAACAGTCTCCCCATTCCGTTCAGGAAAAGCCAGGGCCAAAAGAGAACCCGGCAGGAGAGACGCAATAAATCCTTCAGGGCCACACTCCCTGAAGCCAGTTCACCTGTCACCGCCGGGCCATCAAACTGCAGAAGGAGATCATTTGCAACAGAGAGTTTCATCGCCTCTTGGGAGTGGGTCACCAGTTCAAAAATTGGCTGGGTCAATAGTGGAAATAGCATGCTGTTTATCATTTATATGACACATCTGCTTTGGAAAGTGGTTGACAATCTTTGACTGAGTTCACAAGGGATGGGGAAACTGTTCCGAATCCTCCAGGGTCCATATCAAAGGCAGATGCTGTGACGACCTACCCCGTTCCCTCCCTCAGACACAGGAGGTTCCCTTTGGCTACTGACAGACAGTAGTTTAGCGCTATCAAATACCATAAGACAGTCAATACAGTCAATATAGCAGCAATCAGAACAATAATAAAATAATATCTCTTATGTGACAATATATGTTAAAAATGTTAAAACATTTAAAATATTTACAAATTCCATTACCAATCTGATAAAATCAATTTAACCAATTAGTTATGGTCCCTCCACTCTCTCCTAATACAATAGACTAACCAGCCAAATTTAGCCACCATACGAGTTATATTCCGATTTTTATCTGCCAACATAATTGAGAGGAGAGTCCCCCTGCTACGCCCTGGATGTGATTTAATAATGGGATTTAGAAATATCTCTCTATTGTGCTGGTATAATCTACAATCCAAAAACACATGTTCCAAAGTTTCTTCTCCCTTTCTACACACACATTCCCTTTGCGTAATTTTATTATATCTGGCCTTATAAAATGGCAGAGGGCAAAGCATTGTACTTTAGGATTGTAAAAATTCTATGTTTGGCGTTCTCTACTGTTTTAACATATCTTCCCAGAGTTAATTTACTACAAGTGGTTAGATCAAAGGATTCTTAATTTTACTCATTTGGATCTGCAGTTCCATATCTAGTACTCTTTGCTTTAAAACTGATTTGACCTGTAGATATCCCAAGGAGCGTATAAATTGCTCAGTAAGGTCATAATAAGTCATTTTATCTTCTAGTTTTTTCTCCATAAAGGTAAACACTTATCTTGCATCACAAGCTGGATGAGTTCAATTGGTAAAAAGATCAATTTTAACCAGTAATTAAAGGCATTAATCCAAAGCTTTGCTTCCACTGTAGCCAGGCCTGCATCTAAATGGATTGCAGCATTTGATACAGTCGTCGAGACCAGGAATTTAGCTCTCAGAAATCCTGACTGTATTCTCTCAATTGCAAGGAGATTCAAGTGTACATGGAAAGGTGCTCCATAGAGCAACTGTGGAAGAACTTTGGTATTAAAAAAAATTATAGCAGCTTCCAAATTTCTACCAACTTTACACTAGAAAAATTTAATTATGGTGCCAATACTCCTCTGCGCAGTTACTAAAACGTATTCTTTATGACCATTCATTGAACCCGTTGATTAGAAAATTATATCAAAGATATTTATAGCACCGAACCTGTTCAGTAGGATGAGAATTAATACTCCAATTGTATATTTTAGTTTTCTTAGAAAATACTATTACTTTTGTTTTAGTATAGTTTATGTCAAAGTAAATTTGTTGACAATATTTTGAGAGGGCAGATAAGGCTCTTTTTAAACCAGCTGGTGTTCTATCGATATATGTTTATCAAAAAGCTTTGGGAGGGTATGAAAATCTAGGTTACTCAAACATTCTACCATATCAATTATATACATAGATTAAAAGGGAGAGGTGCTAGTATACATCCTTGTCTTACTCCCTTCTCTGATTTTATCAAATTAGTTAGATGTCCTTGTGGGCTACAGTGTACTCTTATCACAATATTCTTATGTTTTTTCTTTTTTTCTGACCAAGCAGCCCCTTTATTAGTTTTTCCTGAAGATCTATGACTGTCCTGCCCTGTCACGTTATTGTATTTTTATGCTGGCTCAGCCCAGGAACTTGAGGGAAGAGAAAGATCCCCCTCTTAAGCTTAAACTTCTGAAAATGGCACACAAGAGGTTTTAGAATGTTCAAAAATAAACAAGAAATTTTATTCAACATAGAGGGGGAAAGGTCAGGTGAAATCAGGGATAAAATGTCTGAGGTGAATCAAATATAACTCCAAGGTAACTTGGTATAATCATAAACTCCTGTTCATGTTCCTGGCAATCAAGAGTTTTAAACTTTTCACACAGCCTTAGGATCTTTGGGATGAGAGGCTTTTGTTTCAGTGTTTCCAGTTTCAGAAGGCAGGGATACGTGTGATGGGGCTGCCCCCAAGAATGTGAGTCAGAGAGGTGATTCTTTGTGTATTTCCATTCTATAGAAAGCAGAGCTACCTCCGCCGCCCCCCCCCCCCCCCCCCGAGAGTCCCAGTCCTCCTTTAGGCTCTCAAAAGTCAACATGCAGAGCCACACAGCTCCCAGCAGCAGCGTTAATCTGAGGGGCCAGGATTGCCCTTTGCCCACCCGCAGGGCATCTGGCTGTAAGACCACACTGAGGGACCGCCTTTTCGGAGCACATCATCTGCTGTTCAGGCATCAGCCTTAAACAGACAAGATACTGACAGGACACCATTCCTGGCTAAGTTCAGCATAGTCTAGAGAGGCAAGAGGGCACAGGAATCCAGAGCTGTCCCCAACAAGTTTGTGGCCAAACATCATTACAATTCCAGACAAAAGCCTCAAGGGGGACTTTGCCTGCCAGGACAAAATTTCAAAAAGGCAGGAGGGATGGGGGTGGGGAGAAAACATTTGGAGACAGCCTTCTGGAGGAAGGGACCTCCTCTAAAGGACAAGTTTTGCTGCACTTAGCTTAAGTGAGGGGGGGTGGGGGGTATGCTTTGTTAACATAAAAGAGGCGTTTTGATCCCGATGCAATGGGGGGAGCCATGCTGCTCTTCTGTCTGTTCTAGACACGCCCCATTTTGCCTGTCCATCTCCTCTAGGGATGTTTGTGCAGCTTTTTCATTAGGATTGGGAACATCTGGTGCATGCTACACTCTCACAATACTTTACCCACTGCTGTCCTTCTCCCCCTCAAATGCAATAACACATGTGTGAGAAAAAAAGATTTGCTTATTAAGAAGACCTCTTTGGTTCTCTCAGTTCTGATTTTGTATCTCTAATTTCCTACTCTTGCTCATTCTTCCTGCTTGTTGGATAGCAAAAAACCAAACAAACCCCACCCTTACATGCTCTTACATTGCTTCCTGGGAACTCAAGTTTGATCCTGTATATTTCAACCATGCACCGACCTGATGAGCATCATGAACTCACAAATGTCACCAATTGTGCGGATGCAAAAACACCACATACATCCAGGGGTCATTTGGGGCTGGAGCAAGGCAGAGTGGTGCTCCACCAGCCCAGGAGTGGGTACTAGGGCAGCCATGGGTCGAATCAGATTCTCTGATCTGATTTGGCCCACCACCAAATTGCTGCTGAAATTCAGCAGCAGCTTTAAAAGCAGCTGGAGGGGAGGGGGTTTAAGGGAGAGGCTTTAAACTTGCAGGGTAGCTGCTGGAGCCTCTCCCCCAAATACCCAACAAGTTTCAAGAAGATTGGACCAGGGGGTCCAATTCTACAGCCCCCCAAACAAGTTGCCCCCATTCCCTCCATTGTTCTCTATGATGGGGGGAAAGTAACGTGTTATTTCTCCGGCCTTGCAAAGTAGACAGAAAAGAACAGAAAAGGGAAAAGTATAAAGATTCAAAATGGTCAAGTGGGAGACCTGCAAAGGCTGGGGGGGGGGAGCTTATTTCCCTCTTCCCTCCCAGGCTCCCTCCTCTCTGCCTTCCCTCTGGCAGTGCCTGCGCCCCCTCCTTTTTCTTGTTCCCACTCACCTACCCCGTTTCTGGAAGCCTTCCCCGCCCTCCATTCAGCCACTAATATTTGCGTGTTCCTTTCCCCTTTTTTACCCTTCTTAGTTCTCTTCCTCCTGCTGCTTTATCTTCCCTTCCTTCTGTCTTTTACCCTTCTTTAGGTTGTACCCTCCACAACAACATTAACCAAGGCTTGAAAGTCTCAGAAATGTTGCTAAGGGGCTGCCTAGCAGCTCCAAAGTGACTGTCAAAATGTCATAACATAGTCCGGCAGGATCTCGGTGGCATTCTTTGTTAATAAAGCAGACACTGTTCCTATTATTTTGGATTGTTGTTGTTTTTTAAAAAATCTCAATATTTTTATTTTTACATTTTATATTTTTTTGCAAATGTGGGGCTTTCTAATGGTGCTTCTGTACATGGCCCCACTGTCTGGATTTTTTGGCCAACACCCTGAGGCCATCACTCAGAATTAAATACAACAAGTAAGAACTCCTCAGGCCGGCTCTCCACTCCCCTGCCCTGGGGCGGCCTTGGCTCCCCTGCCAAAAGGGACACCCGACTGGTTGCAGGGAAGGGCAGGAACGGGGCTGCTTGCTTGGGTGTGTGTGTGTGGGGGTGCCCCCTGACTTATTTAAAGGCCCCCTGGATTAAACAATCCTGGCTATGGCCTGGGCAGCAGGGGTAAAGGGAGGGGCTGTTCCCCCCCCCCCCCGGGCCTGGGGCTGAGAGCTGCTGCCAGCCAGAACTGACAAGGGCATCTTTCACATTGTCTTGAAAATCCACTTGCGTTATCCGATGCTAGTGTTTTTTTTTCTTGCATTCAGACAACTTCGTAAACATCCCACAGTTGTCTCATATCTTCCCTGTTCCCCCCCCCCATCCCTAATAAAACAGGTAGCTCCAGCATTTCCCCCCCCCCCCAAAGTGAAATGTATTCGCATCAAAGCCTCTGCTCATAATCTGAACTAATTTTTCCCCACTGGTGACTTCCGGCATAACCCTCCCACCCAGCAAGGGGTGGGCGGGTTTGGGTGTGTTTTTTAATTTGCATCCCAGCGGAGAAACATTTCAAATGGAAGGGGCCTGCCTTGAGACAAGCAGTCATTCACATTGGAGGTGCCTTCCTCCGTGTGAGTGGGTGCGCATGTGCATCTGGTCTCCTCTCTGCGCCTCTCTTTCTCTTCCTGTGCAGCCTGAGAAAGCCGGGCTCATGGCCTCCTTTTGCTTGACACTCTCATGCAAGGGCCACCATATTGTCTCTTGACCCTTCACACAGTGGGGAAAACCCGTCTTCTTTTTGTAACACTCTTCTAATGTTTTCAGTTTTTAAATTTCAGGGGCCAAGTGATTGGGCAAATAAATTATAATTTCTGCTTCAGAGTTACTGTTTGAGAGCCTTCAGCGATTGAAGAGTAAATGTACTAAAGCAAATGGGGCTACTCTCATGTACATCTACATGTAAGGATTTGGCACTTCCCCTATGTATTCCAAGGAAGAGAGGCAGAGCAAATGAGGCTGTTGAAATGCTCAAACTCTTCAGCGCCTGTGCAGCAACAACACCCGGGACAGAGGGAACCCATGGGGGGGGGGGGGGAGTCTGAATCGATCCCACCAATAGTGCGATCATCAGAAGTGGCACAACACGCGTGCCAATGTGAAAGGCAGCTGCAGTCTGAAAACCCCGAGATTGTGAGAGAGACCAGTGGGCTGATTTTGGGGGTGGGTGGGTGGGTAAGGCATTTGTAAAGCAGTGTGAGACACAGACGACATCCCCCTCCACCCCAAACAGCCCTGCCCCACCTCTCTCTGGATGTGCACAGGCTACTCACACGCATATGCTGGAGTCCTGAGGGAATTGTGGTCAATAGAGGCCAAGATGAAAGCAACACTGATGTTTTCAGAATGCCAAATATTGCCCTGAAGTTGAGAACCCAGAAATGCTGTGAATACAAGCAGCCATGGTGATAAATGCTTAAAGCCCCTGATGACCAGTTTCTGAACAGGAGAAGGAGGGATAAAATTAAGACTCTGCAAGCTCAATGCAAAAAGCTTCCTGCCATCACCCCATTAGCCACCACCAAGCATAAATCTTGGTATAAAAACTTCAAAATGTACAAGTACATTCTTTGTAGAAAGGGTACTGGAGCCCACTAATATCAGCACACACACACACACACACACACACACACACACACACACACACACACACCCGGTTATTTATCCTTATAAATGATGGCCATGAAACACACAGAGTGCCACATAAACTGGGGGGCTGTGTCCCAAATAAATGTCAAGTGAGTTCTTTCAAATCTTCTCCTTCACCTGGACCCCTCCCTCCTCCACATACGGACAACACGATTAAAGTCATGTCAGGAAGAAGTGGAGAGAGGTAGGGAGTATTATTGATATGCCCCTCTTTCAAGGAAAGTTTCCTCCACAGCTGGAAGAAGCTGGATAAGAGAGACAGGCGGGCTTTTGAGTGGGGACCTGCTCCCTCATCTCCCTTTCTTGGGCATGGTGACTGAATAGGTTGTCACGAAGCAGCTGCAGAGCATCTGTGGATGAAATAGCTGCCCCTGACCGATTTCAGTCTGGTTTTTGAATTGGATTAGGGACTGAAACAGCCTTGGTGGTGGATCTCTGGCTACAACTGGGACAGGAAACCTGTTCTTGATACTATTAAATGCAGAAGGAGGCTTTACAAAAACCAAGGCAGTGTTGCTTAGTAGATGGAGTGGTTGCCTAGGATCTTGGAGACCAAGTTCAAATCTCCCCTCTGCCATTAAGCTCACTGGGTCTCCTTGGGTCAATCACTCTCTCTCAGCCTCATCTCTCTTACAGGATTGTTGCCAGGATAAAATGCTGGAGGGAAGAATGATGTTTGCCACGGTGATCTCCTCAGAGGAAGGGCAAGATGAGAATGTACTAGATGGGATAATTGTAATGGGAAATGAAAATTAGATTGTTAGCCAGTTTCTCAAGCACAAAATCAAACTGAAAAAAGGAGAATCACCATCATGGCAAAACAAAAAGAACAGACAGAGCATATCGAAAGTCATGTACTGGCCACTTGTGAAAAAAGGAAGAGGAGGAGGACTAAGAGGAGGAAGAGGAAGAGGGAGGAGGAGGAGATTGGATTTATACCCCGCCCTTCACTACCCAAAGGAGTCTCACAGCATTTTATAATCTCCTTTCCCTTCCCCTCCCCACAACCGACACCCTGTGAGGTAGATGGGGCTGAGAGAGCTCTGACAGAAACGGCTCTTTTTCAAGAACAGCTGTGCCAGAACTATGCTTGCCCAAGGTCATCCAGCAGGTTCAAGTAGAGGAGTGGAGGAGTGGGGAATCAAACCCGGTTCTCCCAGATTAGAGTCTGCACACTTAACCACTACACCAAATAAGCTTACAATAGCCATAAACATGTTTACTAGCCATCCCGGCCACATATATAATGCTAGTAATTTGTGACATATCTCCAGCCTGAAAGAAATGTGAAGAGCTCATTCTCTTCTGCCTCTTAAAATCCCCCCTACCTGGTTGACTGAGGCAACTGTGGCTCACTACAGAGGACAGCAGCAGTGTCCCAAGAGAAATCAAGGGTGTAGACTTTCCAATTTACGGGGGGGGGGGGGGGGGGGAGGCTGGGGCTGGACCAGAGACATTACAGGCCATTGTCTTGGGCGGTGAGGGGGGGTGTCCTGGAAAAGTTCAGGCGGTGGGGGGGGGGGCTCCAGCCCCTCTGAAGTTGACGCCTATGAGAGAAATCGCCTTTGGCCCTTTACCAGTAGGAAGGACTGACCAGAGTCTTACAGGAGGGCTTCCCCAGACTAGAAAAGACTGGCTGATCAAGACCATGTAAAAGTGCCAACTGGCCTGCGGGAAAATGTTCCCTCCCTTTAATAGAGATGTAATATATGGAAATGGGCTGCTGAATCTTTTTATGGAATGGATGAAAACAACATCACCTGGCAAATAACATCCCATTAAGACTCCACTAAAAGGACAAGACATTTTTCTCCAGGCAGTTGGCAGCCCTTACACCACTCCCCATACCAGCTAAACAGGGAGAACTATTTGAAAGCGGGGGTGGGGTAGAAATACATAATTCCTGTATAGCAACGAGTAGCATTCTGTAGTGACAAAGGAAATAGAATGGCAAATCATACAGGCAGGGATGGTTGTGAATGACTGTTTTAAACACAAACTTTCCTGCACCTAGCAAAAAGTGGAATGAAAGGGTTTTTGTTTCGTTTTGTTTAAAAAAAATAGTAGCCGCATACTTTTTTAATTCAATTAGCTTCTTCCCTCTGACAAATTGGGAATGACATCCAAAAATAACTCAGTCATTTGTGTTATTAATTTTTTCACCTCAGGGTCTCTCTCCCAGCAGCAATAGAGAGAGAGACCCAATCCTGTTAACAGAGATTAAGGGTGTGGTCATACGGCAAGCTTATTCCGATTTGTTCCCGCTTATAGATTTGATTGGGAATATTTTATTTCAGGTTGGGATGATCACTTTCATCACTCAGTGAGGCTCCGGGCACCGTCCAGATAGCCGCATCGTCCAAGTAGCCACAAGGCTTGTTTTTTTAAAATTGCCTTTGCGCATGCGAATATGCACATGGCCGAATCACCACTCCCACTGGGACTCACTGTACTCCTTTGTTTTTGCAGATACCACCCCCCCAAGAGCGAATAAAATTAATTGGTGGCGTACACTCAAGCACTGGAGTCTAGATATGTGCTTGAATGTTTATACATTGAATTTATTCAGCACAGGATTGCTCTTGTGCACAATGGCAGAAGCTTGGGGACGTTCAGATGACCTAATCGCGATCATTGCAAGAGATGGCTGTCCAAATTGGCAAAATCGTGGATTCAATGCGCAAATATCTGGAATTGTCTGGGTGTCGGAATACTCGTTAGGAAACCAGGAGGACTGTGTGAGTGAGCCCACTTCAATGCGGGAGATGGAAGCGGGCGTGTGATCAGCAATTTTAAATGCGATAGGGAACAGCAGTGAAACCCGATCAAAATGACCATGTGACCACAGCCTAAGCATTTTTTTCCTCTGAGTTCAGAGCAGAATAAATTGAACTGTTGCTGAATCAGCCAGGTTAAATCTGTAGATACTCAAGAATTTAACTGAAAGCAACTCCCAGAAACAAAACCAACTTCTGGAATTTCCCCACCCAAGCATTAGCCACCCCAGGACAGACTCTGCCTGCTGACATGAGAGCAGCTGCCGAATTAGGCTTCTGGTGGCCAAGGGTGGGTCTCTTGGGTGCCTTTCATGATTCCTTGTTCCTACCTATGAAAAAAATCATGCTGTTTGTAAATCAAGAATTCTTTCTTTCTTGTAACAGAATTCAACCCACACTGTCATAGGATTTTGAATTTCTTTATTTACATAGATCACCCATATAATCCCAAACCCAAGAATGGCCAGTGCTCCTGAGAGATGAGAGGACCCAATGAGATTTTGCACAAACAGCTTTTTGCTCCCTACAACATTCTATGGATATCAATTCTCCTTCAGACCAAGCCTGGTGGTAACTTAGGGGAGTACAGAATCCTCTTGAGACATGCTGCTAGCCTTGCTGACATTTTTACTTATTTTCCGAGAATATTTTACTGACTCCGTGCAAGACTTCCAAAGCAGCTTATGGCTACAACATTACATTTGTAATTGCAAATAAAAATACTATGAAATCGTCATCAAAAACAAAAACGTAACCAGGGAGCCACAGCACACTTAAAACCTCCCGGGTCCCTTAATAAATAATGCCGAACAAATTAATGGCACCGAAAATGAATGACTCAACAGCAGCACGCCTAGCCAAGTAATTAAATCACCACGAATAGCAACAGCAGCAAGAAACCCCCCCTCCCGCAGCAGTAAAAAGTCATCAGTGATGCTCAACAGAAAAGGACAAGCAGGGCAGGCGGCCTGAGCACAACACGCTCACTGGTGTGAAAAGCCAATAAAGCAAATGCAATCAAAAGGAAACGTTGGAAAGCTGATAAAACCGCACGGAACATCAACAACGGGAAGAACAAGGGGGTGGGATATCACAATCACCCAAAAGAATATCCTCAGGACTCTCAGGGATATTTAAGGGGGCTCTGTTGGGTGCTCCACCTAAAACCCATTAAAAGTCCAGAATGAATACAAATGTTGGTGCCTAAAAGCTGTGAAGTATAGAGACCAGGTGAGTCTCTGTAAGGAGAGTGCTCCAGAGCAAGAGCGCTGCCACAGCAAGCACCCGCCCCTCCCCAGCAACTGCGAGAGAAGCACATGAAAGAGGGGTGTGGGAGGAGAAAAAGGGGCAAAAAATGGCCAATTGCCAACTCCCCAGGGGAGCCCCAAAGATTCCCAGGAAGCCCCTGGGTGGGTTCCCAGTGCCACCAGAGGGAGGTCAGGAGGCTGTCCCGCCTAACCAGAGCCCAAGACAGGGACCGTGGTGGCAGCAGGACCCAGAGGCAGTGGAGAAAAACTGCCCCTTCGGGTGCCAGGTCAGGCAAAGGAGGGGTGGGCAGAGTGGGGCCCACCAGCTGATGCAGGCCCAATCCACCACAGCTACAAATAGGGAGTCGTGTCTCATCTCATCCAGGGCTCCCAGGGCCAGCTCAGGAAAGCCATCAACGTGTTCCCTGGGCCCCTCATCTGCAACACCGGGAGAGTGATCCAGAGCCACCTTCATCTCACAAAGCACCATGCAAAAGGGTCCTTATTGGTTTTTTGTGGCCCTTTGCTATGAAAGCCAACTGCTTTCCCTGACAAGGTATCTGTGCTTTTCACAGCATCACACAGCTGCATGACAACTATGGGAAGAGCTTGTTCCTCAGCATGGGAGGGCGGCCTCTGAGGCAGAGGGCCTGGTGGCTGTGCCGGGGAGCACTATCTGTGGGCCGGTCAGCCTTGCATTTTAACCTACAGATCTCATTTTTATTTGTCTTATTATTGCCATTTGTGTTTTTCAGAGACCCTGGCAGTGGCCCCCTACACCTAGGGTTGCCAGCTCTCAGTTGGGAAATACCTGGAGATTTGAGGGGTGGAGCCTGGGGAGGGCGGGGCTTGGTGAGGGTATAATGCCATACAGTCCACCCCCCAAAGCAGCCATTTTCTCCAGTGGAACTGATCTTGATTGTCTGGAGATCAGTTGTAATAGTGGGAGATTCCCAGGTGCCATCTGGAGGTTGGCAGCCCTACCTACACTATGCACAATTGTGTATGCTTGAAAGTTTGCTTCCATCTTGACTGCTACACCACGCTCCCCAAAGGGTTTTCGATATACTGGGCTCATCTGCCTTTTGGCAGCCAAGCAGAAATATTGGTGGTGGTGGTGGGGTGTTTATCTCCCATCCTTGTGGAGGGCATGCCATAGGAACCAGCCTGGGCCCATCCCCCTGAGCATCATTCCTTCCAGCTCAGGGTTGCCCCTATCAGCTTCCCAAGCAAGTCAGGCAGTTGCTAAGGGGAACATGAGCTCCCCCCTGCAGTACCCTTTCTTTCTCTTCCTAAACAAGCCATAGGAACCTCCACAGATCTCTGCTGGATCAGACCAGTGGTCCATCTGGTCCAGTATCCTGTCTCACATAGTGGCCAACCAGTTCCTCTGGAGGTCCAACAAATAGGACATAGAGGCTGAGGCCTTCCCTGCTGTTGCCTCCTGGCTCTGGGGTTCAGAGGTTTGCTGCCTTTGAACGTGAAGGTTCCCTTTAGTCCCCATGGCTAGTAGCCACTGATAGACCTCTCCTACATGGATCTGTCTAATCCCCTTTTGAAGCTGCCTATGCATGTGGCCATCACTATATTCTCTGGCAGTGAATTCCACATTTTAACCACATTTTCGTCTTCACTGACAGTGGGTGGACACAGCCATTTGCCACAGAAGTGAGCCGAGTGGAGTCAGGAGAATTCTACCAAGCATCAAGCACAGATGTGAGGTAAGCAGTTGTCTGAATCCGCCTTGAGTGTCCAGGACACCAAACGAGACATCCAAATTGCTTGAGAGGTACTTACGGGCACTCATTTACTCTTTTTCTCTGACATGCTTTCTGAAAGTCTCAGATCAGATCTGGGCTATTTTACCGTTGCGCTCTAGGAAAGATGCTTATCTTTAATGCCCAATAAATTGTTTATGGGTTTATAGGCAGTAAAATTAATTCTGAAGTGTACCACTTCAGAATTAATGTGGCGCATTACACAATTGAATATTTCATCATTTAAAAAAATCCTTGCATATAGAAAATCAGCATGTCAGGGAGAAGAAAAGATCGAAGACTAGATGGCAGGGAGAACATCTTCTGTGTGCAAAGGCTTCGAACAGGTGACCCACGATTGTTAAAATAAACACCCACCTGCAGTATGAAGTGGTCCAGTCCAGGAACCATTTCAGCATGGGACCAACTCTTGTAACCAATTCTAACTGGGTGTTCTCAGAGAGGATGCTGATTGCACCATTATAAGCCTTGGCCACTTTTTATGAAGATTCAGAACAATTTTGAGGCTTCTCTGAGAATCTTTCTCATAAAAGGATGAGGGAACTTCAGAGGATGACAGGACAGCTCACAACAGAGACAACAGCCTGTAATGCAGTGTTTCCCAACCTGGGGGGTCAGGACTCCAGAGTGGGTTGTGAAGCCTCTGGAAGTGAGTCACAGGCTATTCCTCCCTAATGGCCACTCCCACCCACTGCATAATTCTTTCTAGTGTAGTGGTTGGGAGCACGGACTCTAATCTGGGAGAACTGGGTTTGATTCCTCACTTCTCCACATGTAGTTGCTGGTGGGACCTTGGGTCAGTCACAGTTCTCTCAGAGGTCTCTCAGCCCCACCTACCTCACAGGCAGTGTTCCCTCTAAGCTGAGTTAGTGTGAGCTAGCTCAGTTTTTTAGCCTCCTGCTCACACATTTTTGTCTTAGCTCAGGAAGGATGGTTCCAGAGCAAACTAATTTACGCAGTAGCCAAATCTCTTGCTCACAACTTTAATGCCCAATAGTTCACAAAGTAGAATTTTTGCTCACAAGACTCCACAGCTTAGAGGGAACATTGCTCACAGGGTGTCTGTTGTGGGGAGGGGAAGGAGTTTGTAAATTGCTCTGAGACTCCAAGTGAAGGGCGGGGTATAAATCCAATCTCCTTCTCCTCCTCTTCCTCTTCCCCTCCCCCTCCCCATAAGAGACACCTTGTGAGGTAGGTGGGACTGAGAGAGTTCTCTTGAGAACTGTCCTTGAGAGAACCACTCTGAAAGAACTTGTAAGCTGCTCAAAGCCTCCTTTGGGTAGTGAAGGGCGGGATATAAATCCAATCTCTTCTTCTCTCCTCATGGTCCCACATTCTTGCCTTCCACCTCCCTTTTCAGCTACTGGGGGAGGAAGAATCTGTCTGGCCACTATTAACTTCACAGTAATAGCCAGGGGTTCTTTCGAGCAGGAGCTCGGGGGAGCGCAGCTCCGGGAGTTGGTGCCAGCCCCCCCCCCCCCGTGGGGGAATGGCTGCTTGTGTCATGGCTACAGCAAAATGACCCCGTCCCCTGGAAAGGTCCTTGTTCCTCCCACCAGCCTTCTGAAGGCATCCTCCCAGAATAGGGGTATTTCTTTCTTTCTCTCTCTCTCTCTTCTTTCTTTCTTGCCTTCTGACATACTTCTGGTGATGTCAGGGTGTGTGGCATATGCAAATAAGTTATGCTAATGAGTTATGCTAATGAGCTTCTGCACCTCTTTTTCTACGAAAGGACCCCTGGTAATAGCTGGAGGGGGAGGGAGGCTGGAGAGTTGGTAAGAGCTATTCAGTACATGGAGAAGCAGGTGGAGGAGGGAAAGAGATGTGACCCACAGATAGGGAAGCAGGGCAAGGGTACCCAAAAACCTTGAGCTGGGCCTCGATAGGTCACCATACCAAGTAAATCTGGACTTGAAGGTCACCATTCCAAAGAGGTTGGGAACCACTACTCTAATGCGTTTGATTGTACTTGTAAAATCTCCATTCAAAGCCTTGGCGCTGTTACCTTTTGGCCGGCGGTTTTTGTTCTTATCATCAAATTGCAATTAGAAAATAGAGGAATAACAACTTTACAAGCCTGCGAACAGATGTATAAGATAAGGATTCGAACCCTCTGTAGACCCCTGCCAAAATGAACAGTGAATACATCCGAACATTCCATTTATCTTACTTTTCCCCTCCCTATTACTGGCCACCAAAACCAGGTCGTCCCCCCATCCCCCCCAAACTTACACTGTTTCTGAAAGACAGATTTAGGTGGGTAACCATGTCGATCTGAAGCAACAGAACAAAGTTTGAGTCCAGTGGCACCATTAAGACCAACAAAGATTTATTCTGAGATTTATTCAAAGATTTATTCATGCTTTTGTGTGCATGTGTCTTAAAGGTGCCACTGGATTCAAACTTTGTTCTGTTTGTGGAAGATGCCAAGGTCAAGGCTTTGGCGAGACTCAAGTGAAAAGGGAACTAGAGAGGCAGCAGCCACCCTCAGTCCCACCCTACGTGTGCATTTGTGTAACAAATCAGCCCCACAGTGCAATTGAAACCATGTGTCCAGCCAGTGTGTGCCTCATCGGAGGCTTCCATATCAGCAGAGACATGCCAGGATAAAGCACATAAAGTATAAAGTACAATGTACAGGCCATACAAATAATGAGTGTGCCTGCAGGGACATACACACAAACAAATTAGATGGATAACCAGTTTCCCAGCTCAGCTCATTCCTACATTTACTATCAGGCTCCAAAGTTCACAACTTCAAGACTTGCTGGGGGCAAGTAGGGGAGGGGAGGGGAAAGCTAGGAATGGCAGAGATAAGGCGACCCAGACACTCTGCTTGTTAACTCTCACTAATAAAGGTTACAAATGGGTAAATAGAAAGAGACAGAGGAAGAGAAAGGAAGGAAAGAACCCAAACGATTTATTAGATCAATAAGTTTCACAATTACCTAGCATTCAGAGGACATAAAAATGGGTTCTAGGGACCATGGACTTTGAGAGCGCATCTGAAAGCTGGCCAGAACAGCAGGTTTCAGAAGCAACATTCCTCCATGCACCATTAATCTTCAAAAGAAATATCTGCATACTATTGCCATTAAATTGAAAGAAAAAGGTCAGAGGCACCCATTAGGGAAGAGGGGGCAATCCTATTTTTATAGACGCCAACAGGAACATGTTTGAAAAACTACCATCATCTTCTTGAGTTGGAGTTCAAAACTCCAACTGAACTAGTTTCACTTTCCCGATCCCTGCCCTGCGCACATAAACCTGCTACATGAAACTGAGCATTCCCATTTTCAACATTTTCAAACATTTTTAATTATCTTCAGATAAGCACTGCAGATACCTAACTAGTTAGATTGACATGTTCCAACTGAACTAGTTTTACTTTCCCGATCCCTGCCCTGCACACATAAACCTGCTACATGAAACTGAGCATTCCCATTTTCAACATTTTCAAACATTTTTAATTATCTTCAGATAAGCACTGCAGATACCTAACTAGTTAGACTGACATGTTCCAAAATCTCCAGATTTTTCCTGAAGACTTAATTACTTGCAACATATACACGATTCTCAGCACTGTCACTTTACAGGATCCAAATGATAGAAAAGCAAGCCTACTAAAAAGAATGTGGGTACATAAATAGGAAATAAGGGATGTGGTCAAATTCAAGATTATGTTAAACAAACAAAAAAACCCTACCAGCTACAGATCCTACATTTCACATACAATTTTTCAGCACTTCTGAACAAAGGCCCCAATCCAGACAGAAAATCAGACGTGCCTACATTTCACATTTGGGACAAATTACTTGTGATTAGCTGACAGTTCAATTTATTTCAAAGAAACTTATGACTACCTGTGGATGGAAACTGTGTTACAGGATAGACATGCTGACCTGGATAAACAGAAAAGTAATGTATTACCCCAGAATGCAGAGCATGAGAGAAGCCATCCCTGACCGTGGTCTACAGACCATTTTCACTTCCATACTCCAAGAGACAAAAGCTGAAGGATTGGTTCATTCAAGAAACTGGTGTATTTTAATGGAGAAAAAAAGATTTTTAAGCACCCAAATGATTTCTCCTCATTTATTCTGGTGTCTTTCTCTTATTACTATTTCTCTATTGTTATTTTTACCAAGCATTGTGATAATTTCCTCAAGTAGCATTTATTACAGTACAGATAAGATCCACAGTACTACAGTTGCTCCATAAATAGCACGTTTGATGTTAAAAAAAAAACAACCACAAAAACACGCATGGGGGGGGGGCACAGCCTCGCTGGAAAGATAACCATCTACTTTACAGCAGAACTTAAAAAGTCAAGGTATAATTAGCAAATAAATGGCAGAGGCAGGAAAAGAAGCAGCATAACAGAGTTAGGAAAAATGTGGTTACAAAGGCTAGCCCTGTGCCCACCTTGACAGCTTCAGCTTATTTTCTCTCCCTGTAATTTGTTTAATCCATTTAGCTGCCTCCCCAGTCCATCCTGCCGTTTCAAAAAAAGCTACAACGTTTGGAGCAAATACAAGCAAGCGAGTCCTGTTTATTTCTTTACTGCCTGTCTATAAGATGATCCTGGAGGAATAGTTTCAGCCTTGGTTTTGAACAGTTCCACTACTGAACAGGCTGCAATGCTGTTCACAACTTTCAGAGGAGAGTGCACTAATATGACGGCAATTGATGTTGCCGCTAACGTCCCTTAAAGAACTGCCAGTGGATTTCTGAAGTGAAGAGTAACGTGCAGGGCCCTTTGACATACTCAAGGTGTGCTTTCTTCCCTACCTTCACTTCAGTGATTCTTAAGTGTGGTTAGCAGGTTGGCTGAACTGACATCTCCTTCTCAGTTGAGGGAATTCTGAAAAAGCAACACCAGTGTGTGGAAACCAGAACCTTTCAGTAGAATTCACCCAACTTAATTTGCTCTCCTTCCCTTCCTGCCCCTCTTTCTCTAAGCCCCATTTTCAAGACAAGGTTCAACACGGATGTCAAGTGGGGAGGCGCTTTTTTACCAAGCAAGCAACTTTTTAATCCTCAATCTGGCTGATTCCAGAAGCGAGTCGAGGCAGGCACCAAAGTAGCCAATTCATTTTGCTGGAGACTAGACCCAGACCAAATATCCATCCGCAGAAGAGGTCCCCCAGCAAACTTTTATGATACCAGTTCTCCTCTGCAGCAGTAAACAAGCAGCTAAAATAAAGATGTGGCTTCAGATGTGGCTGGGGACAGGGCAAGGCACTCTTATTAGAGGGGAAACTGTTCCGACATCCAATGGTAAAGAGAAAGTGAGTGGAATATCATGGCAAAAGCAGCCGGGGGAGGGAAGGGGGAGTATCCTGTTTAGCCTCTCAAAGTAGCGCAGCCGGAGCAGTGAAGAACCCCCAAGAGTCACAGCAAGGGGGGTGGGGTGGGGAATAGGGCTTTCTTTCTCAACAGGAAAGAGGCTGCTGGGACAGCCTGTCCAGAAGCATCCTAGCCCCTCTGCTCTCAGATGTACAGAGACTGCCCACATTTACTCAGAGGTGAACCAGAAGCACTTTGGACATGCTTAACAGCATTGCTGTAAAAATACTTACAAGTCTTCAGCACCAGAACCAAATGTTAAAAAGCCCATGTCAAATCCCTTTGGGGACCAAGGGGGGAAATGTCAAAACATCCTTCACTGCCAGCATCAATTTCTTGGGTGCCTGAGACCATTTCCAATCCTGTCTTTGAGGCTACATGAAATAGGGCTTGGCCTGCTGAAACTCCAGGGGCGTACACCGGGCAGTTTCCCTTCCTTCTGGTCTAGCACCAGTCCCATGGAATGTCAGCGAGTGGGTCTCGTACCTGAGAAGTTCTCTAGAGAAGCAGTATACACACTTTCTAAATTAGCAACAAAAGAATAGTGACTCTAAGGAATTATTCTAGGACCCACAGAGACTTAAACTCAATAAGTCATCCAGTTTAGAAACAGCTTACGGCCAGCATATAATCATAGCCCGAATGTGGACTGGACGATGGATGTCCAGAGCATTTCCTGCCCTCATAGCTACGGGGAAGAAAGAGAAGAGAGCTCCCTGTGAAATCTCTCCTGCCATGTTGCAGGCAACAGTCAGGCAAGAGACATCCTGGACTAACATGCTCGTTGGACATACAGAGTCTTGCCTATGTGCCAAAGGATGGCTTATTTCTCAACAGAAAAAGCTGGGGACAAGGGAAGCAAAGAATAATGCCTTAGCTGCAGCATGCCTTCAGTTCTTTGCTTAAAAGGGGGAGCATGGGTATAAATCAGAAACTCTTATCACAGCACTGACAATTTATTCACTGCTTATCTCCTTCCATCGGGAGTAAATCAAAAGCCACTCACCAGGCAGCTAATCATAAAGTTACACAGCAAGTATGTTCCTAGGAGAATAAATAACCTCTAAGGAGACTGATCCGTATAACAGCAACAAGGGAAAGACCACACACAATTTTCTCTGCTCTTTACTTAAACATCGGAGAGCGAATAAAGCTAAATACAAAGCTGTTCCACTGTCAGATGCAATTCAAGCGCCCTAAAGAACAAAGGGGACACGGAGGCACCCCCTGACTATCCTTCAGGACGGCTGTCTCACGCTTAAACCACCCGCCACAAGCCTGGGGGGACGGGACTCTCTCACTGGAATCATCAGCACATTTCATGCTTTCACGACTGCCACCTTGAAGAAGAAAAGTCAGAAGCAAAGAAGGGAAAAGGACCAATAATATCAAATAACGACAAACTGAACACAGCTAGACATTAAATCAGTATACACCATCAGATGTGGAAGAGGGGGGAGGAACAGCCCAACACAAGGCAGACCTTTAGGGCCACACATTGGCGCATTCTGCCATACTGACCCAGACAAGCGTGATATTTCATGCAGTTCCTCCAAAGAGGCATTCCAGTGCTCTGTGGGAATTTTAAGCTGGGGGAGAGGGTTGTTTCCTTAAAAGAAAGTTTGCTGCCAGTTATTTGCTTTCATTGGAAAACATGCACTTGTTGAATTCTGCCACTGAAATTAATGGGAGAGGCACTGCAACTCTGGCAGGATTAGAAACTGAAGTCTCTTTATATATATACATATATGTACATGTACACACGCACACACACACGTGGAAAAATAAGCAGGCGATTTTCTAGTAAACTCCCTATAGAGAACTAAACCCAGTATTACAGCTGGACTGAGTAGTACAGGGCACCTGGTTCATAATTTTTGATGCACTGGTTTATTTAAGAGATTTAATCAATAGCATTGAATATATGAGATTATTTGCATTTAAGTTTTCATTGTTTTTTGCATTCTTAGGCCATTGTGCCACAAAACTATGAGCTGAATCCAGCTGTTGGAGAAGGTAAGGAATGGCAAGAAATGGTTGATATGGTTGGCGAGAAGGAGAAGGCATCACGTGAAAACGGAGCTGTGGTAGAACTTCAGGGAAAGCCATGGGAGCTTTCCTGCAAATCGCTATGCGAGGGGCACTGAGCTCAAGGTGACCATCACCCTGCTAAACGCACAAGTAAGACCCAGCTTCCCAGACTGACACAAACAGGCCCTCTGTAAGTGACACTTCAGAAATAAAAGATATTCAACAGTACAGACCACCATACCCTAACACAGCAACAGGTCCTTACAGTCATAAAATGTAAAGAGCTAATCCCGGCCCATTGACGTCAATGGGAGGCTTTCCATTCGATTCCATGGAGAACTGGATTAAGCCCAAGATAAATGTTAAGGAGGGAAAGGACAGTCAACCGTATTCAACCTTGCAAGGTTTGTTTTGATTCGTTTAAACCTAGGCAGACCAGAGCTGGATTCTCTACCCAAATCTATCAGATTTCTCCACATCTGACTCTCAGCCCATAAAACCATACACTACTTTCCCATGGTCAATCTATCTCTATAAGTTGATTCAAGGATCCGTTAATATCAATGCATTCTTATGTTTTTATTTCTCTAACTGAGGGAATCAATATGTACCAGCTGAGTTAAAAGTCTTTAATCTGAAAATAAGGCCCCAGTTATTTTATGGTGTCCCTATATGGATTGACACAGTAGACACGTCAATTGAAGAGGTACACTTGTCCTTACAGAAGATATTGGGCATTCCATCTTGTGTCTCATATGCAGCCCTATGTCTGGAATGTGGTCAAAACCTTATGACTACTACGGCACGGCTTATGCTGCCCTTCAAATATTGGCTTCGGCTGCATTATAACCTTGCCCCTACCAGTTACAATTATCAGCTTTTAACGGAATCCGAGTTTTCACCTTGGCTAGCTACCATAGAGAGTAAACTGGGAACCCTGAATATCCCCCTCAAATTACTTTCAAAAATGGAGGCACTTCAAAAAATAAGGAACAGATTACTGGAGGTAGAGCTATCCAATCTGTACAATGCCGCCAATAAGAACTGCTCTCCCCTTGCCATGAGACATTTCCCACTGTAGGGTTTTTTCCTAGTTACCTCTACCAACTACAGACTCCAAAATTTTGTAGAATTGTTTCTCTTGCTAGGCTTAATGTTTTACCTTCAGCAATTTTAATCGGAAGATTTCAGGGCATACCCCTTTACTAGTAGACATTGCCCTTGTTTAAATGGAACGACTGAAACAGTGTCCCGTGTGTTGTTAGAGTGTCCTTATTATAATAATATTAGACAAAGTATTTTATCTTCAATTTTATCCAACATTATAGATTTTCATGATATATATATAAATTGTTTTTTTCTGCTTAACAACCCCAATGACAACATAACTGATTCTGTGGCAAAGTTTTTATATGCTGCTGTTCTTATATGAAGTAATATACTGTAATTTTGGGACATTTTAATTCATGATTTATTCTGTGCTTAATCCTTTTATGTTCTTGTCTCAATGTTCTCCCTTTCATAATGCCAATAAAGGTAAACTAACTAACTAACTAACTAACCAACTAACTACTTTCCTATAGGGGCACTGTGAGATTTATAGAAGGACATGTGATGCTCAAAAGATGGTTTGCATATCTAAAACCACTTGTACCAAAAACATCTTCTTTGGAATGACCCTGCGGGCCCTTTGTTGAGATATGTGCATGAAATCCTATTTTCTGTTTTCACTTTGTACCATATTCCCAATGCACAGACTCTGGGCAGTTCTGGTTATTGCAATTGATATGGATATGCACTAGGAAATATGTAAATCTGATATATGAGTTTTCACCCCATGGATACCCGGAATTAAATTCCCATTTTACCAGACAACAATAGCTATGGCCTCTCAGCATTAAAGCACCATCAAAAAAGAGAAACTATTTTCTGCAGGCATCTGCTTGTACAAAATGGCTAACATCTGCAATGGTTGGTAACAGTTTAACACTACTATGGGTACACTCTTCGCTGACCACAAATGGGAGCTATTCAGATAGGTGCTGTGGGGTACAGCAAGACCAAAGGGCGTCACAAGGAGCCAGGAGAACTTCATACTTCCACTGTTGCTGTATTTAGAGAAGTCCAGAGAAAATGGCAGACCGCTCAACCCTTTGGAACAAGACCAGTCGGATATGAGCTTCAATACGAGCTACAGAAACACACACTCTTGACGTTGCAGAAACTCCCGTCAGCTTCAGCAGTATCACTCTTCACACTTCTCAAACAGCTAAAAAACAATACCTGATTCAAACACAAGTGTACCACTTAAAACAAATCTGAGATTGATTTTATTATATCTTTGTAAAATTTTGTCATGCCCGATAAGGCTTCTGAAGTATAATGCCATTCCTACAACACCTTTTGTGCCATGTTGCATTCTGTTTTACTTCCCTGCTGCTACTCCTGCTATTTCTCCAGCCCACCTCAATTCTGAGCCACTGGACCGGGGGTCTATTTTGTCGTCGTCGTTTCTATGCCTGCAACATTCACCCAAAGCCTCTGGATCAGACGGATCTCCAATCTAATTAGCTAGCTAATACTCTCAATCAGTTTTAGACCATCAGATCTGTACCAAAAAGTTCAATGCATGGCCATGTGAACCTTAAATGCTAGAAATTTAGGACCAGGACATCATTCGGAAATAGATTCAACTGAAAGTGGTGGAATTTCCTTCCACGCACTCTCTTTAGGATCATTTACTAATCTTATTGTAGCCAATGGTGGGACTGAGCAGACTCAGCTCCCACTAGTTCGGCTTGACTGGCTTGCAGACGGGGCTCAAGTATCAACAAGAACTTACAACCCCCGGGCAGCTGAAAACAGGAGGGAGATGCCACAATGCAGCCCCTCAGCCTCTTCCACTTTTTTATAAATCAGTGAGCCCAGACTAGTAAGATACGGAGCAAGCGGTCTCTGCTTCCAAAATGCCCTCCTTTCAGCCACTGCTAACACTCCTTTACAAAAAACAGAATAAAATGTTAATGGGGATTTATTGTTTGTGACAGATTGTTTATTGTCTGGACAAATGAAGTCATCTTTCCATCGGTAGAGTGAGGATGGGACACTTAGGGAGTGATAAAGTCAGAGTTCCTTGCAAATTCGATTCTGGGAAGAAACTTACCCACTCTCTATTTTCACTCATGCCCCAGTTGCCAAGAATGTCAATGCAGGCGCCAGTAGCAACATGGAGGCTGGCTAAACAGGACCTGCACCAAGAATCCCCAAAGTTGCTTTTAATGACCAGCACAAAGGTAGTTTCAATGCAGCACATGAGGAAAAATTATAAGACCCTGTAATGATGCCACCTCGCTAAGCAAATTAGCTTGTGGTGGGAGAATGTGGAAAATGAGTAGATGCAGGACAGTAAGAGCTGAGTGGTCACCAGTCCATTAAGACTAGGCGAGTGCAACTAAATGATTGCGACTGCGCCAGAGATAATGGCGTCTTATTTGGTCTCATTAACTCAAAGGCAGCATTTTTATGCCACAGGCACCTACACAAATGTACAGATCTGTGTCACGCGTAAGTCATTATTTAGCTCTTTCCTATCCATGCCTTTTTTTTCTATTAGAAAGAACTGATTGAGAACAGCAAAAATTACTGCAATTTCTTACTTGTTAAAAAATTGAAGGATTTTCAGATCTCTTCTTTAGCATAAAGACGACTCTGGGAAAAAATTCTGTATGATTAAATTAATTATACATTCTTAATTCAATCTCCAAACAAGTTAAAAATTCAGGGTGGCCAAGGACATTTATGAAAGCAAATCTGGCGGGTTCACGCTCTCCTGGTGCCATCATCCCCCAGTGGCTCCAGAAATGTCCTCATCCACCTCATTCCATTCAACTCTGTGAGTTTGCTGCAGAAAAAAAACAAAGCAAAAGGAAGAATTCCCTGGTAACGTTTGAGCCCAGTTTTTTTGCTACAACAAGTGTCTTGATATTTAAGGTGTCACAGGATGCTTTTGTTTCCCCAACACAGCTAGGAAAAGGAAGACAGGGGAGTTTAAAACACAACCAAGCTGTTAACAAAACAGTCACAAGGACACCTGTTTCAGCTAGCTCTGTATCATCAAGGCTACCTCTCTCTAGTGAATCCCTCAGTCACCTTTCAGCGGCTTCAGTTTCCGCAGGGAGCTCCTGGGGCAGCGGCCTCCCTCCACCAGAAGCCAGAGACCTGAGCCCGAGTTCCTGAGCCCGCCAAGCAAGAGCCCGGGAGAAGGAAGGCTCCCGCGGGTTTGTGTGTGTGTGCGTGTTTTTTAAAACAAGACCTCAGCCTGCTTCATCGAAGTAAAATGTGCAAGAAGGCAAAAGCCTCCAGTCTGAAAGGCCGACCGCATTTACGGGAAGGGATGAAACGGGGGAAAGCGTTTGGACACCGGACCAAAGGCAGCGCTCGGCAGGCGCGGCGCACGCCAGCAGCGAGCGAGGGAGCGCTCCCGCGGCCCCCTACGGAGGCTTGCCCGAGCTGCCTCTCCTCCTCCTCCTCCAGTCCCACCCGGGTCCTCCTCCGCGCGGCTTCTCGCCCAGCGGCAGGCTGCCTGCGACGGGACGGGCTGCCCCGCGGAGGCCCTCCTCTCCCCCCCCTCCCCGGTCCCCGTTGCGCGGTGCTCGGCTCCTTACCGGACGTCTCCGTAGGCCCCCGCGTAGCCCTCCAGCCAGGGGCTCAGCTCCGTCTTGATGCAGCCGGCGGCGGGCGCGAAGGGCATCCGGCCCACCACGCCGCCCGGGTACCAGACTTCGGCCGGGAGGTCGCCGCCTTCCTGCCCCGCCGGCCCGGGGCTCCTGCCGTAGGCGAAGGGGCTCGGGGCGGCGCCCTCGCCGGCGGGGCACGGTCCGTAGAGCTGCCCTTCGTCGGCGAAGAAGGGGTGCCAGGGCGGGCCGCCGTAGTGGGGCGCCAGCGTGGGCACCTCCGCCGGGCGCCGGCACTGCGCGCCCCAGACGCCGCCGCCGCCGCCGCCGGCCGCCGCGTACTCCAGCGGGCTCTCCAGCTTGATGCGGCCGTGGGGGGCGAGCGCCAGGTGGAAGTTGTAGTAGTCGCGGCTGGGGAAGGCGCCGGCGGCCGGCTCGTCCAGCTCGGGCGAGCCCTTGTAGAGGCTCAGGGGGCCGGGCACGTCCATGGCCAGCGCGCCCTCGCCCGCCGCCCCGGCCCGCCGGCCCTCCTCCTCCGCCGCCGCCGCCCCGGCCTCGACGATCTTGCAGGTGGCCAGCGCCAGGGGCCGCGGGTGCGCGCCGGGCAGGGCGAACATGCAGTCGCCGCGGGCCGGGAGCAGGTCGCCGCCGCCGGGCGCCTCGAGCGCTTCCACCGCCAGGCCCATGGAGGCGGACACGGCTTTGCACAGCTCCTTGGCGCTCTCGCCCAGAAAGTCCTCTTTGGCCGGCGGGCCCTCGCCGCCCCGCGCCTCGCCTTCCGGGGCAGGCGGCGGCGGCGGCAGGAGGTGCAGGGGGCCGCTCTCGCCCAGGAGCTCCTTGAGGTCGCCGGGGCAGCTCTGGAAGGGAGACGGGCCCAGCCGCAGGGCCGGGGCGGCGGGCGGGAGAGGCGGGTGCTCCTCGGCCGGCAGGCCTTTGCCCCCCGGGGGCGGCTGCTCCAGCGGCAGGTAGGTGGGCGAGGAGCCGGGCTGGGGCTCGTGGGCTCCGGGGGCCGGCAAGGCGGACGAGGACGAGGCAGACGCTGACCCGGACGCCTGGGGGCCGGGCTCCTCGCGCGCTCCGCCGGGGCTCTGGAAAGCCTCGCGCACGCTCTGGAAGAGGCTCTGGAAGGCGCCGCGGAAAGTCTTGCCCGGCGGCCGAGCGTACACCCTGCCCAGCCCGACGCGCACCTCCATGGCTGGGCGCTGGCGGGGCCGGGCGAGCGGTCCGGGAGAAGCAGCCGCGAGCGGTCCGGGGGGGAGGGGGCGGCTCTAGCAGGGGCGGCCGCTGCGGCCGGCCAGCCGGGCCATCGGTGGCAAGAGTCGGCGGCGAGCAGGGCCCGGGCGGACGGCCAGGCAGGCAGATAGGGGACCCGGCGCCGGGGGAGCAGGGGCGGCGGGGGGCGGCGGGCAGCCGGAGGAGCCGATCGGCGCTGCTGCGGGGCGAGTGAGCCTCGCCGGGGACGTGGCAATGATTAACCCGGCAACTTTCACCACCCAGGCGGGAGCCGCCCGCTTGGCAGCCGAGGAGAATGCCCCGCGGGCGGAGAGGGCGGCCGGGCCCGGGACGCCACCCAGCCGCTCGGCCTTTGACCCGCTTCGGCCGAGGGTCCCGCGGCGGCGGCGGCGTTGGGCTCCTTCGGCAGCCGCTCGGGCCCTGCGGGAGGGCAGCAACAAGTGTGGGGCCGGGAGAGAGGGAGGCGAGCTCGGCGGGCGGGTGGGCGGGCTGGCGGGGCGATCCCCCCCTCCCTCCCTGGGTCAGCGCTCGGCCCGGCTTCTGGCCGCTGGACTTTGGCGCGGCCGCCGCTTCGCCCGGGTTTGACGCTCTCCCCTTCCGCCGGCTGCTTTCGCTCCGTCCTGCTCCGCCCCGCTGGAAACTCGCCGCGCTTCCCAATCCGGCTCTTGGGGGTTTGGCTTCTCCTGGCTGCTCTCTCCCCGCCTGGGAGTCGCTCGCTCGCTCGCTCGCGGAACCTCTTCCGATCCCGGCCCGGCAGGCAGCGGGAAGGCCTCGAGAGGGGAGCTCCGCGCCCCGCCGGCCTCAGAGCGGGGCAGGCGGCCTCGGCACAGGACTCCGGAGCGTGCGGAGCCCGGCGGCGCGGCGCGGCTTATGTAGCCCCTCGCCAGCAGCCCCGCGCTGCCGCTCGGCAGACGCACGCCCAGCTCCACGTGCCCCAAGGCTGGTCTTGTGCGAGCAGGCGGGCAGGCGAGGGAGAGCCCGGCTGGGCGCGCACGAAGCGCACGGGCGGCCCAGGACCGCGCAGACACGGGCCATGTGTGAATGCATCCTTCGAAACGAGCACTCGTTCAGCAGCCAGGGCTCCCTGGCATTCCGGAGCCAGGTAGGAGTCGCAGCGCTGCCAGGTTTGGTACCCTGCATCCTGGACTTTGGACCTTTCCTGGAAGTTGGTTCCCATCCCCCCCCCCCCCCCCCCCAGTTAGTAGTGATGCTGGGCAAATATCTTTTTTGCTTCTCTTCCAATATCTTGTTTCTAGAAAAATGTGCCAAGATTTCTCTCCCCCTCACCCTACAGCACACCAAGTATGCCATGCGGGTAGTATGCAGATTGCCCAGGGGGCCACTGCTGGCCAGAAGCAAGCAAAACCAAGATCCAGCCGCTGTGCTAACACCTCTGTTACCCTAATCAGTCAGGGCCCTAACATGCAGTGAGTCCCCTTGCAAGCACGGAACAAACTGTGCATTTTGGGGTGCTTTAATTGTGCTGGGGCCCTGACCTGGGTAGCTTAGGCTAGCCTGATCTTGTCAGATCTCAGAAGCTGAGCAGGGTCAGCAGTGGAGACCATCAAGAAAGCGCAGGGTCACTATGGAGAGGCAGGCAGACCTCTCTGGCCTTGAAAACCCGATGGACAGGGATTCTTAACCTTTTTTGTGCCATGGACCCCTGTGGCAGTCTGGTGAAGCCTGTGGACCCTTTTGAAGTAGTGATGAGCGTAAAGAATACTTGGAGATAGCGGCAACAATTGTAACGTGATATGAAAATATCTGTGACTTTGGTGACAAAGTCACAGGTACGGGTAATATGGCTCTGGTTTGTTGCCTACATTCATAACTGAAGGAAATGCTACATATTAGAGGTTAGTGAAAATAAAGGTGTGATTTTTTCCCCCGAGCCAGTAGAACAAAGTTTGAGTCCAGTGGCACCTTTAAGACCAACAAAGTTTACTTCTGGGCAGAAGCTTTTGCGTGCATTAAACTTTGTTGGTCTTAAAGGTCCCACTGGACTCAAACTTTGTTCTGTTGTTTCAGACCAACATGGCTGCCCACCTGAATCTATTTTCCCATGCAAGTTCATGGACCCCCTGAAATCTGTCCACAGACCCCTGCCCTATGGGATTGCCATAAATTATCTGCGACTTGACAGCAATAAATAAATACATAAATAAATAAATACACATAAATAAATGCTTAGGCTCTAGCCTGTGTATACCAAGGTAAATCAACATTCAGATCAACACTCAGAAAAATTGGGGAGGAAAGAAGAAGACGAAGAGATTGGATTTATACCCCACCTTTCACTTGTAGTCTCAGAGTGGCTTACAAACTCCTTTCCCTTTCCCTCCCCTCAACAGACACCCTGTGAGGTAGGTGGGGCTGAGAGAGCTCTTTCCCAAGCTGTCCTTGAGAGAACAGCTGGTACAGAGCTACGGCTTGCCCAAGGTCATCCAGCCAGGTGCAAGTGGAGGAGTGGGGAATCAAAGCCAGTTCTCCCAGATGAGAGTTGGTGCACTTCACCACCACACCAAACTGGCTCTTGTAAACAAAGATTTGTAAACAAATGAGGGTTTTATTTTATAAATAGAAAAAGAGACCAAATTAATCTCTGCAACATAGAAAAAGCTACAGAAAGGAAAAAAGCAATGCAGTACATGACACGCACATATGCACAAAAACTTCCCCCAGAAATGCTGCATAGGGACTAGGGAATCAAAGTAAAAGAGACATATGAGCCACTCCTGGAGAAAAGGGGGGGGGGGTTGTCTTGAGCCTCAAGGGAGGGGGGGATGAAACTGATTTGGCAGTGAAGGAGAGGGGGAGAAATATGAGGGGCCAACTGAGAGTCTGTGGTAACAGGATGAGTCCCAAACCAGCTACAGAAGTGGGGCAGAGGGGTAACTCTTTCTACCCTTTTGCTGAGATTAAGGGGGGGAGGGTGCTGGCATTGGAATCTGGGAATAATAAAAATGCAGTCTTTTGAAGATAAATTAGCCTGAAAAGAAATCCTTTGCAGAGGGAAGTTTTCTCCTTTTGCATGGAGAATATCTACAGTTTTCCCTTGGGGAGGTTTGGAAGTTAAATATTGCCGGGTACTTGTCCTGTATCTTCTGCCTGGTTGTTGAGATGTGGAAGAAATTGCTGGAATCAGCCCATTGCTTACGGTTTTGGGGATCAGGGTTGCTGGCTAGGATCAAATCATCTGGGAACAGACTCTGAGATTCTTGGGGGAAACGAATCCCTTTTTTGAGTGGGCATTTGCATGACTGACAGAAGAGCTGTCTTTCCTTTCCACTTGAGCCTGACTCACTGTCTTTTGTTCTCAGTTTAATTCAGGCTACTTCTGTCAAGCCAGGGCCCACCCTGGGATGCACCTGTGTCCAGGAAAAAGGGGGACAAAAAGTCATGACAAAAAGGAGGGGGGGTCCTCGGGGGGGGGGCTGTTGGCCACATGAAGCAGCCTAATACTGAACCAGATCCTTGGTCCATCAAGGTCAGGAATGTCGACTCTAACTGGCAGTGGGCCTCCGCCGGGGGGGGGGAGGGGGGGTCCTCAGGTAAGAGTTCTTTCCCATCACCTGCTACCTGGCCCTGTTAACTGCAGGTGCTGGGGGCTGAGCCTGGGGCCTTCCTGCAGGCAAAGCAGACACTCTGCCATTGAGCCGTGGCTCCTTCAGAAGCAAAGATGTTCTGTGTTCATTCATGATCTGCCTGCTCTAGTCTTGCCAGTTTGCAGGAGGAGGCAGCCACAGGTGAGCCCACGGCCATTGTCAGCCCCACTGAGCTGAGCGCTGGCTTGCTGTGCAGCAAAGACTGCTCCTCCTGGCTGCCCTGGTACCACTTCCCAGCCTGCCCGGTCGCCTTGCTCATGCAGGAGTCCAGCCCCCTCCACGGATTACCTCCCTCAGGCTAGGCCGCGTCCGTGCTGAGTTTTGGACTTGCTCACGAGGCACTACAGGATGGTGGCCAGGTTCTGCATTGTTAAGTAAGTAGTACATTTGTGTTGCAGCTCGTAGTCGCTTTTGCACTCTGTGAACTAAATTTTCTCAAGTCATCTAGAAAAATGCCCATTTCCCTGGGGTCATGGTCAGGTTACATGAACCCAGGAAGTTGCCTTCTCCTGAATCAGACCCCCCTGGGTCCCCCAAGGCCAGTCTTGTCTCCTCCAGCAGGGTCTCAGGCACAGCGGTCTTTCACATCACCTGCTACTTGATCCTTTTGCCTGGAGATGCTGCCGGGGATTGAGCCTGGGGACTCCTGCATGCCGAGCGAGCGGATGCTCTCCCAGTGAGCCATGGCCTCTCCCCACCCACTGAGCACTGAATCCCTCTCAGTCCCTCCCCTTTGTGCCTTGCAGTCAAACGCTATACGGTGGATATATTGCCCGTGTTTGCTCCTCCACTGTCACTGTGGTACCCTTTTGTCTCTGGCTCGGTTCAGACATAATGCAGAGCCATCCTTTCTTACAATTAGGGCTAATCTGTGAAATGAAGATTCAGATCACAGTCACATAGATCACAGTTGGCCACCATAGAATGCTGCTTTCATTCTGATGCCTGTGGAGACAAGCCAGGGTTAAATCAGGATTCGGCCAGGATGTTCATTAACTGTGATTAATAAACTAATTTCAGGTCCTGATTTGATAGCTATCCATAATAAATACAGTGGCCAGAGTTCAAGCAACCATCCTAACTACATTAGTTTAATTACCCCATGGTTTCCCATGATGTCTGAACTGAGTCGGTACCTAGTCAGTGCCTCACAAACTCAAGAACTGACCATGAGATGCATCACTTAGGTTCACGGATGCGCCTGGCACCTTTGTTTTAAAGAAGTTATCTGATCAACTAACTGCCAATCAAGTCAAAAGAAAAGGAACCAATCATTTTTAAAGTCCTTGCATTTTAACCATAGCTCTGACCTGCATAGCCCAGGTTATCCTGATCTTGTCAGATCTCAGAAACTGAGCAGAGCCAGCCCTGGTTAGTCACTTGGATGGGAGACCACCAAGGAAGTCCAGGGTCACTACACAGAGGCAGGCAAAGGCAAACCACCTCTGAACGTCTCTTGCCATGAGCTGGCTGTGACTTGACCGGCATTTCTCACATTCTCTCTCCCCCCCTCCCCCATAGCAGCCACCAATGAGCTATTGGAGGTTTTGAAGAAAACAAGCCTTGAGGGCTGGAAAGGACTGCGGAAAGGCTGGAAAGGATTGCGGACCAGAAAGCATGCAACACTAGAGAGGTGTCAGGACCAAGCAAGGCCAGAGAGCAGAGGACCCGGGGGAGGAAGAGGAGGAGGAGGAGACCAGCAGCAGCCCTGTCGGAGGAATGGCACCTTACTTTCATTCTGGTGGATGTGGAGTTTTCCCTTTTGTTTTCCATTTTGTGTGCCCATCACTGCCAGCCCTCAGCCTGCTAGGTGAACAGGGTGTTTGGCTTGGCTTTCTGTGTTTTCCTGAAGCTTAATTCATAGCTGGGGCTGGGAAATGGAGGGAGACAGGTGAACAGGGTGTTTGGCTTAGCTTTTTGTGTCCCCCAGATGAAGCTTGCTTCACAGTGGGAGAAGAGGATTTCTGTGGGTTCCTAAACCTTCTCTGAGTTTTTTCCACCACTCCCATTCTTAAGGTTCCTTTTTTTGGTGCAGGTGCTGGGGGGGGCATAGCCCACCCAGCAACTGGCAAAAGTTCTTTGTTTTCACATAGGCTGTGCTTCCACCTTGCTCCTATTTTCCCCCTCCCTACAGTTTGCAGCACCTCCTTCTTTGTGCCCCCCCCCCCCCGAGCTCACTTGCCCAAGTCCAGGCCCGATGCCGGGTGGGGGTGGGGTGGGGGCGCTTTCTTGCCCCAGTGCTGCTGAGAAGCCATTTGTGGATCCTTTCTTGAGACTCTTATCTCGCTTAACTACAGAGATCAGGGGTGGACTCGGCAGACCACCAGGCCATGAGCAAAAGGCAGCATCCAAAGTCTCATCATGACCATCATCCAGGTCTCACCAGCTGACTGTCAGCTAATGCTGCCATCCCCCGCCCGGGAGGTGGGATGGCTGACCCTGTGACGTCAGTACTGTGGAATGTTATGTTATAGTTCTCATGGCATGCTTATCGCTCTCCCTACTGCTGCGACCTTGAGAGACTGTTGGTGCCGGCTTATGTATCTTTTCCTCTGTCTGGCTATAAGTCTTCCCACTCATTTCCTGGGAAGTGTAAACCAGTATTTTAAGCACCTTTTTCTTTACCTGGTGATTGGTTACAATGCACTGCCCCACGTGTCTTTGAATTCTGTATAACTGTCCTGGTTTCAATAATGCCTACCATTGCTAACACAAGAAGTGCAGATGATCACAGCAGACCTTTCTCAATAAAGCATTTCTGTTTAAGGACACTTGTTGTTGACTGACTCTGTAGGACTCTCACAGAGTGTTAGTAATCTTCTTGCTCTTGGGATCTTCCCAAGCCAGTTTGGTGTGAGAGCCAGTTTGGTGGAGTGGTTAAGTGCGTGGACTCTAATCTGGGAGGACCGGGTTTGATTCCCCACTCCTCCACTTGCACCTGGCTGGATGACCTTGGGCAAGCCATGGCTCTGTACCAGCTGTTCTCTCAAGGACAGTTGTCTCAGAGCTCTCTCAGCCCTACCTACCGCACAGGGTGTCTGTTGTGGGGAGGGGAAGGGAAAGGAGTTTGTAAGCCACTCTGAGACTCCAAGTGAGTGAAGGGCAGGATATAAATCCAATCTCTTCTTCTTCTCTTCTTCTTGCACCCAACAATGGAAAGCAAGGAGAAGCCACCCACCTCCACTGCACCCATGGAGGAGCCAGTGTCTATGGCGGACAAGGTCATGATTCCTACTGCAATTCAGTGGGTCTATGATAGGCAGCAGTGGAGCCAGTATTCCTGGACACATTCAAGGCAATGCAACAGATGTTGCAAAAAGAGGTGACGGAGATGTTCCCAAATCTTCCCAGAGTGATTGCAGCCATGATCAAAGGGGAACAGGAGGAAGAAGAACGGGCCGGGGCACCCCGTCCACCTCCACCACTGTCCACGCAACTGCTGGGGGGCCCTGTGGCACCGGGTCCTGGAGGAGTCCTGCCCGGACCTGCAGCACTGGTACCTGTGATGCAACGACGCCCCGTACCCCAGGAGTTACTGGATGCTAAGTTTGATGGGAACCCGAACAAACTGCAGCTTTTCGTGATTGCGACTGGGAGGTTCCTTCAGAATTGGGGCCATCTTTTCCCATTGGAGGAAGAATGCGTCGACTACATCGGGTTGAGGATGCGAGAAGAGGAAGCCGACTGGTACGTGAACCTCCACAACATGCTGGGACCTGAACTCCAAAGTACAGAGGAGTTTATGTGGGCATTGAAACTGAAATGCAGTGTCCCAGCATTGTTCAAAAGCAGCCCCTGTGCAAAGTGCATTGCACTGATCTTGGATGACCATGGTTCAATGCATCCCAAGATCTTGCTCCTCCAGTGCACACATTTAGCAGGCAAGCTTTTTCCTGAAACTTTCCATCTTCATGCTTAAGGAAACCTTCGCCTGTTTCATTTCCGTGCATCAGATTGCTGTGATGACATTAAGAGACGGTCAGAGAAGGGAAGATGGGCTCCACAGATCCACATGCAGGAAGGGCTAGACAGGCACACCTTCCCCAGGCCCCCAAGGATCGCCAGCTGGGCGCCCGCGAGCTCTTCTGCTGCAGCCAGATGGTGAAAGGAGCCACCCCCTGCCGGAGGACGCCAGGCCTTGTAGTCCAAGCCCAGTGCAGTGGTTGCCTGGCGGCTCCTCGTCCTCTCCAGTGCATTG
Organism: Lepidodactylus listeri; assembly: GCA_029233225.1. Classification (NCBI taxonomy): domain Eukaryota; kingdom Metazoa; phylum Chordata; class Lepidosauria; order Squamata; family Gekkonidae; genus Lepidodactylus; species Lepidodactylus listeri. The sequence goes on from JARCFY010000013.1 coordinate 72,408,781, forward strand.
AATACCCACCACAGCCTGGATAAGCCTGGTGGCAGCAGTTGCAGCGGGAAGAGGAGTAGGAGGTGTTGGAGCTACTGAGTGGAACCTCCAGCTTTGGGCGCAGCGGGCTGCTCCTCCAGGGCGGCGGTGAGCAACAGGCTGGGGCACCTGTAGGCGTGTGCAGCTTCGAGGGTAGGTGCTGGAAGGAACTTTGCCAGCCTCCAGGGAGGGCCTGAAGAGCTCCCAGAATTGCAAGTGGTCTCTAGACCTCAGAGGTCATCAGTTCCCCTGGAGGAGGCGGCTGCATCGGAAGAAATGTGCCGCAGCAGAGGCTCAGCTCTCCTGTCGGAAGCAGCTCATCCTCCTCAGCTGGCAGGGCATGACATGCTGCCCTCCCCGTCCTTGGAGAGCACTTGGACAGTCCTGCAGGGCCCAACAGGCGTTTAGGGACCAGGAGAGGCGGCAGGCTGCCTAGGCATGGCCGGGTGGGGTGGGGTGGCCACGGCGGCAGTTTCCCTCCCTCCCTCAACAGAACCTGGGGAAAGGGGACCCACCTCTGTGCCCGTAGGGAGGCCCAGCTGGGAAAGGGCGTGCTCACGGCTGGCTGCGGTGCAGTGCGGTCTTGGCCAAATTTGTTGCCAGGCCCGGGAACTTCTCGCCTCTGAGGGAAGGGCGGGTGGGGGGAAAGGCGAGGTGAGGCTGGCCCAGAGGAGCCCCTTTACTAACCTTTTCCTTGCAGGTTCCACCCTCCGACAATGTGACGTGTTCTCTGGGGAGTGGGTGGGAGGCGCAGCGGGTGGCAACTGCGTGTGTGCAGCATGTACGTCTTCAGTCCCACTTTGACGGAGTTGGAGCAACCAAAGAGGAGCAGCACAGATGCAGCAGGGCTTTTGGTGAGGCAAGGGAGGGGTGGGGCAGCAGGCCAGTGGGGCGCTTCGTAAGGGGGTGCACTCTAGGCAATTGCCTAATCTCATCTATGGGTGGTCCAGCCCTGACTGCCAAGCATGGCAGGAGGTCCATCATGTGAGATCATTTGACATCTGACGTTGCAGGCAGTTACTCTGCAGGAGCCTGTAGCCCTTCTCCCTCACTGATGAACCCTCACACCACCATCTTTTCATCTGCATGGTGTCTTGGTGGAAGATTCTACACAGGAGCTCCTTCTTGCACAGTACTTTCCTAGCTCTTGCCAGAGAGAAACTTATGGGCCACTTCAGGGCTAGCTGCCAGCTGCAGAGTTGCATGTCTATTGTGGGATACAGGATCTTCATTGGTGAGGCTGGGTTTCTCATTTGCCACCAGGCAGTGCTGGATCTGTCTAGCTTTGGATGGCCATATCTCTCAGCAAGATTGGGAGATGCGATACAAGACTGTCCTGAAGCCTGGACATGAGTCCACAGAAAATTCCATCAACACCCAGAAGGCACAGCAGGGTGATGGGCTGAGACAAACCCACTGTGTGGCCCCCTGAGCAGTCTCCTGTCTGAAACTGGGCTAAAGGGGATGTTAGGGAAGTGTGCTGGGGAGGTTGCCAACAACCAAAGACTTCAAGGGTCATTTGTGGCCACTTAAGGCATTCTACCAATTTCAGCAACTGCCTTAAGAACATCTAATGCAACAACAATATCTCAGAACACAAGCTCAGCTATGTCATCCCCCATGCGCTGGAACAGCATGTTGCACATGACTGGGAGACCGTATGAGGAGTGAATATTTTGAGGACTCAGGAGACCTCCATCTCACCCCAGGATAGTGGAGTCTCCTCAAGGACCCGGTCTGTGTCTCGTGGACCTCTGATGTAGCAACCAGAGAACAGAGCAAGTGGGCAGTGTGACTCTCAGCCGTGCTGCATGTGGGGGGGGGGGGGGAGTAGTGCAGAGGGACATGAGGCAGCACCATCATAACAATAAATCATAAATAGCCATCAGGCAGTCCAGCCTGCTGTCCAGCCTGTGCAGTGAACAACTGAAGGCCATGGTGCAGGAGACTTACTGGACTGCCATGTCTCTCAGCCACAGGCTCTGAAACACATTTGCCAGGCAGGTAGCAGTACCAAGGGGGTGGACAGCAAGCTACAGTCTCTTTCCGTGGATGTACCTTGGGCTGCATAGTATATAAAGTGCATAGTATATAAGAGAACAATGGAAACAGCCATACCTAGTTGGCAGGGTATTAAGTCAAAAGAACAAAGTCAACAGCTGTAGCTAATCAAATACCATATCCAATCAGTGTCTTGGTAAAAATATGCCGCTTAACATGTTGGGCTTTCCCCCCAAAGTGCTTTAGTGCCGTGGGGAGGGCAGAAGGCTGAAAATACAAAGAGAAGGATCGCCTTGGAGGCTGACCAGAGGAGCATCGGCAGCCGGGTGAAGAGCTGAGCAGCATCACTAGCTGGTGGCCATTCCACTCAGGCAGGAAGGGGTTTAGCGTGATGGTTTTTATAGAACAGCTCCAGCCCTGGCCTCAGTGGCAAAAAAAGGGGATGGGATCTCTCAGCTGGGGACAACGGAGCATCCAGCAGCAACTCTCTCGAGTCGTGGGAGGACACGGTGCCATGCAACCCTCGCTGCAGATGCAAGCTGTCTTCTGGTATCAGCTGTCTGGAAAAGTGAGCCATGACTCACGAAAGTCCCTCCCCTGCCACATTTTTTTTTTTAGTCTTTAAGGTGCTGCTGGACTCTGGCTCTTTTCTTCCGCTGCAGACAGACTAACGTGGCTCTGCCCATCTTGTCCTGTTAACTGAAGAATGATTTCTGACATTAGTCTCTTCCTGTTCGTAAAATGCAAAGGTTTCTTTTATGAAATGTTTTGGGTGCTTTGAAAATGCTGTGTACAAAACACACTGGGCAGCATCCTTCCTGAAGTTCCTCCTGCCTAAGGAGCCTTCCTCTGGCATAAGTGCTTTTCCCTTTCCCTTGGAGAAAGGCTTCAAAGGCTCAAGGAAGGGGAGGGTCAGCAGCTGCAACAGAGCAGAATGCAATAAGCACAGTCTTCTTTTCTCCGCAGTCAGATGTGGCTTGACCTGGTTTTGAATTTTTGGCTCCTATGATGACTACCTGCAAGCAGGACGTGAGCCAAACCAGCAAGTGATTGAGCATCCCTGGGCATTACAGTAAAGTTTTTGAATGGTAATGTCAAGAATTTATAACAATAAATTAAAGTAGGGGTAAAATTGTAATTAAAAGGCATTCAAAAAATTTAAAAATAGCTTTCACCTGGCATTGGAATGCCTGTAGTGTACAGGCTAAGCCTAATTTCTAAAGGAGATAATTCTAGAAGGCCTGTGGCAGAATGGCCCCCCTGACTGGTGGGACCCCCCTCTGTTTCTGTCTTGTGAGGCATCTAGGCACCAGTGGTCATCCAAACCTCTGCCCAGCAACCTGCTGCTCTTCTAGCTTGCCCCTCTCTTAGAGGGGCTTATCTCACACTTCTCCTTTGAGATGCTGCCACCACCTGGTCAGTCTTGGAATCACTTGCCAAGAGGGCAAGCATGCCCAGCTTTCCTTCCATGTTGCCAATTATAGGTCGCGCCTACTGTCTGTGTCTCCCACTACCAAGCAACTGTTAACCACAGGGATGGTTCACTGTATCTGCACACTCTGGGGGAATTAGCGATCTAGCAACCAATTGCCTCCCTTACCCTGGTGCCCATTTAGAATAGCATGTTCGAATGGTGGAGTTCTAAGTGGTGCAGAAAACAACCACCAGTATTTAAAATAGCAAAGAATTCATTCAAAGGAAAAAGTCCACACAAATATACTATACAGCAGTGGACTGAGCAGCGCACACAAATAAAGCTGTAAACACGCAGTCCCCTGTCCCTTAGCTCTATATGGGCCTTAGCTGGTCTTATTTGAAGGCAGGCTCTTTTAAGCTTAGAATTCACAATGACCTAAACACTTCCCATTACTTTGCAGTCTTTGCCCAGGCTGCCTGCCCTTCTTTTGCTTGATGGTGACCACCAGGATAGAGCTTAGGTGAGAACTCCTTCCTCCAGATAGAATCAGCCAAAATGGACCACTCTCCCTCTGTGCCAAGGGATTACATCTCTTCTTTCTGCTCATCCCCTCTGTGAATCAAATATTTCTTTTCTGGGGTTGCCAGATCCTGTCTAGCTTCCTGCACTCTAAAGAGCGTTTTCTCACTAGCTTTCCCCCGTGGTTTACACCGAAGCTAGCACCGGAGTTTCTGGTCAGTTTCCCACCATTTGCTCCGTGCTCACAATTTCCTCCAGAGTATCACTGCACTGCTCCGGAGCTTCCCTGGAGCAAGAAAATCCCTGGAGCAAGAAAATCCTCACTAGCTTCGGTGTAAACCGCGGGGGAAAGCTAGTGAGAAAACGCCCTAAGTCTCTGTCACCTTCTGGGTGTGAGATTCTAGCCAAGGTGTGAGCTGGCCTTTTCACTGTCTCTGGCCTAGATGGTGATTTGCATTTGCAAAGTTTTGATGGCTCAGTAGTAACAGAGCCATTGACATACTTGGGAGCAATTTACTTCCCCTTTCTGGCCTGTCTTCTGCTAACTGAGAAAAACTTTTAAAACCAAGTGTGGAGGCCTTTTCAGACTGGCCAGTTGCCTCTCACTTCCTCCTCATTTCCCCCTCTGCGACTCCTCCTGAGCAAACCTGCCGTTTTCGCACTATAGCAATCTGCTCCTCCCCCCCCCCCCCGAAGTTTTCTGTTCCCATTTGGGTTGCTTTGATGCTCTCTGTGCCCGCCCCTTGCATTTCCCCTCCCCTTCCTCCCCCCAGCTCCTCCCTCGTTCCCCGCTTTTCCTTTTTTTTTTAAACGCATGCGTGGTAACGTTATAACGTCATAGTGGAATGACGACAGTGCATCACCCGCCTTCCTCTTCCCAGAATTCATCAAGTCCCTCCTCAGTATTCAAATTTTCCCGCCATTCTGGGTTGGTGCAAAACGATTGGCGGGCTACAAGGAGGACCGCCCCCCCATGGGTGGATTCTCCGATGTGAACTGAAATGTCGTGTGCTTAACCCGATCAAGGCAACAAAATGGAGGATGGGCAACATGGCGTCAGCTGGCCCGTGTTAAGAAAAAAAAATTACATAAATGGTGGTGGTGGTGGTGGTGGCAGCTGAGGAGGAGCAGCATGACACGCAGAGCAGTCTCCCCGCTCCGCAGGAATAGTTATAGCCCCTTGAAAACAGTTCAATCCATTTCTGTGACTTTTCTGCAAAGAAGCGCGCCCAGCCTGCTCTGCAGGGGCTGCCAATAAAAAGCAAATCAACCCCCACCCCATAGTAGATGTGAACGTGTGTTTATTATATAAAGACAACAATTGTGCCATCTTCCCTTGCTGCATCAAAATTTCATTATGATGTTATAACGTTATAAGGGCCTTTTTTTAAAAAAAAAAAAAAAGGAGGGGGGGAAGTGTTGCTTCAGGATCGTGGGACCGCACACAGGGAGCGGAAAGGAAGGCAAGTTTCCCCAGCCCGCCCGCCCGCTTGCCGCGGCTTCTCCACAGATTGCTAGAGGAAAGCACCCACCACCAGCTCTGCACGGGCTGTTGCCGGGGAAGCCCAAACAAAGGGCAGCAGTTACCGGGGAGCAAGCACATGGAGCTCTCAGGCCAATGGCGCCCGGCTCCTGCTCCCAAGAAATGGCAAATCCACCTCGCCAACGCAGTCCCTGTGGTGCGATCTTGCCTCCCTGCCTCCTTATTTCGATATAACGTTAGGAGGGCTCGTTTCAAAAAAAAAAAATTCAAGAAACGCCCACCGCAGGGCGGGCCAGATGGAGGGCGGGCGAGTGGGTGTGTTCTCATCTAGGTTTCTCCAACGGAGTAAACAGGAAACACCGCCAGGAACAGGATTTTCTTGCTCCAGGGATACTCCTGAGCAGTGCGGTGAAACTCCGGAGGAGTTTGTGAGCACGGAGCAACTGATGTGAAACTGACCAGAAACTCCGGTGCTCACTCCGGTGCTCGCCCCGGAAAAAAGCCAGTGCGAAAACGCCCTGGGTGTTTTTGAAAGCCAAAACATCAAAATGCATTTCTCCAAATATCCCACAAATATACTTTTGCAAGTATGGATTCCCTCCACAATGCCTCCCCAGGTAATGTCAGAGTAGGTATTTATGGGGGAAGACCATCTTTCAGATAATTTGCAGCCAAACCATTTAGGTCTTTAAAAGTAAAAAGCAAACAAAAACTAATACATTTTATTGGTCCGGAAAAACCCATGTAGTGAAAAATTTCCTGCTCATCAGGCATAGCACTTTAATGTTCTGAGTACTGCATGATGAACCGGTTGAAGTTCCTGGACCATCTTCAAAGGCAGTCCCACACAGACTAGTAGTCGATCCTGGATGTTGTTACTGAGGCATGCCTGAATGTGATCAGGCCCATCTTCTCCAGGAATGTCTCTGCTGGCAAACCAACCTATGACAGTGAAAAACTGTTCTAGCCACCTCCATGACCTGGATATCAAGGGTCAGAGAAGAATTTGTTTTGTATGGATTAAACTGCAGTTTGTTCACATGCACATAATCTTTCACTGTTCCTTCCAACTACTGCTTAAAATCACATTTGTCATCTTCCTGGAATTATGTGGAAAGGAGTGAGAGTGGTGAGTTGTCATTTTCATATTTATGACAACTCACTCCAAATTTCTGGATAATACCTCCATGTGGATGTTACATAGTACAGGAACAAGATGGAACCCCATAAGCCAGTGGCCAAGAGGCAAAAGTCCCCCAGCACCAGCATCTGGAATGTGCCTCTAGGAAAGACCATAGCCACCACATGGTGGATGCTATCAAAAACTGCTGAGAAGTCCTTGAGAACCAACAGGAATGCCCTGCTCCTCCTGTCAGGAGATAAGAGCAGAGCCTCCCCATACAAATGTCATGTTCCATTCAGGCAGGGCAACAGGCAGCAGAATGGGCAGAACTCCAACAGATTCTCTCGCAGGGGCCCAACACAAGGCATGAGCACTCAGCGGCTGGTGAACATGGAACAGGCTGTGTTGGTTATTCCTGGTAGGGAATATGTTCCAGCAGAGTAAAATAGTGAAGCATCAGCTTAGTAGAGATTGAGAGTCTGAGTCCATGTGTATTTAAAAGGTAAAAGTTTACTATACACCTAACATAGGAAAAGGTAAACAGGATACAAAATAACAACAGAGCTAGATTCTACTTCTTTACAGCTAGAAATCTAAACAGCTAGAGAGCTGCAACTTGAATCATGGCGTCTCTTCTCTGAGCCAGAACAAAGGTAGAGAGAAGAAACCATAAAATGCAAACATCTTAGTACCTGGTTTCCACTCAGGAGTCAGGGTCCTAACAAAGTTTCCCGGGCAAACTGTTGTGTATACAGGTTGGTTGCAAACAATCATGTGGCTTCCTATGGCTAACACAAACAACAGCAACCCAGTAGATACATTGAAGTGCTCTAACTCGCTACACCCAACAGGCTGTCTGGTCTGGGCAGTGAAATCATGGCAGACTGAGGGACACCCCCCCCCCCCCCAGGCAACCAGTCTGGGCCTGCTGCTGTGCCGAGAAGCCTGGCAGGCACTACTGTGAAAGCTCGATTCCACTCCCCTCCTCCACTGGTGTCCAGCCAGGCATCAGGAATGTGTGCCAGGTCACCTTGTTCATTCACGATTGTCCTGGATATGGATGTTCTACCATTTACTGACCTGGCATTCAACAACACAGTTTCCAGGCCTGGTGACTCACTGGCATGGCCCCCAGACTGGCTGTGGAAGGCCAGGGGATCAACAGAGAGCAACTCCCATCTCCTCATTGGGCTCGTCTGATTCCACCCCACCATCCCTGTCTTAGCTTGTAGCTTGATCAATGTTAGTGGTAGCACTGCCCCATCACCCCTAACACATTATTTTCTCAAGAAGATAAGCAGCAGGAACATCAAGGCCAATGATAAAAAAATGTTTATCAGCAGAGAGATAACAGCCTAATCTTTAAAAGGGGGGGGGGGAGACTAGCCAAAGGCAATGAGTTTTGTCATTGAGTGAGGACTGCATCCAGGTTGCTTTCTCTCTCAGTCCACTGACGCTGCCATCCTTGCTGTTTGTGGAGCCAGTTGTTGTGCGAGATCTGTCCTCCCGGACCCCAACTTTGTTTCACAGGCAAGAGAACACAGCTTCCTCTTTCATGTGCTGCCAAAAGGCACTGACAAACAAAGGAGTAAAAACTTTTTAAAGAATCAGTCAACAACTTTTATTTAGTTATTTGGGGAAAGTTGTGCCTCACATCTCAACCTGAAAGTTTTCAAAGACAGTTAACTATAATAACCCAAAGCATAATCTACTCATCATTAAAACAACAGCACAAATTATCAGTCTAACAGAAGATAGTGTCAGAGGGCAGTCCTGTTGGTCTGCAGTAGAACAGCAAGATCTGAGTCCAGGAGCACCTTCGAGATGAACAAGAGTCTCAGGGTCTTTCATGCTTTCGAGTGTCAATCTCATACCCCCGAAATCTTGTTTGTCTCTAAGGTGTGACTGGACTCAAATCTAGCCAGTCTAACAGAAGTATCTGCTCAGTATCCAGTCAATAGAAGAACCACAGATGTTGCAAAAAATGTAAATGTTGGAAAATTAAAAAACGGAAATGCATAGTCTTAGAAATATTGAGGGGGCAATCTTATGAATATTAAAATCCACAGAGTCAAACCTGCCACCTATCTCTCAAGCAAAACTCCAAGCCTTGATGAATAGGATGGTTTTAATCTTGTATGTTTAAATCCAGCACTAGACACGAGGAATGCATAGTTATTGTGGGGCTTTGCAGAAATTGTTATGGAACACAGTCGTAGTGTGCTCTATTAATGATTTTGGTTTGATCTAACAGTCTTGTGATACGTAGCATAACATTCTCTGTGTCTGAAAAACATTTGAAACATGAATTGATAAATGCGGGATCATAAAGACCTACAGTTACACCCAGGGGTCATTTAGTAGAAAAATAGGTGCAGGAGCTCATTAGCATAACTCATTTGCATATGCCACACCCCCTAACATACCGGAAGTGTGTCAGAAGGCAACACCCACCCCTCAGGCTCCACTCCACAGGTGAGTGAAACTGACCTGCTCTTCCTCCATTCCCTTCCCCAGCCAATACTTTGTGCAATAAAAATAAGCGTAAAGAACACACCCTCATTCTCTTCCTGCTCCCTTGAAACCACCAGGTTTCAAGTAGACTTGAGATACCCAGGACATGTGCACTACCCATCCCTTCCCCTTCCCCTCCCCACAGCAAGACACCCTGTGAGGTAGGAGGGGCTGAGAGAGGTCTTTTGAGAACTGCTCATGAGAGAACAGCTCTGAGAGAACTTGTGGCTGGCCCAAGGTCACACCAGCAGCTGCATGTGGAGGAGTGGGGAATCAAACCCTGTTCTCCCAGATTAGAGTCCAACTCCTGACCACTACACCAAACTGATGGGGTGGAAGCTGCTGAAGGGTTGGTGGAAATTTCTCCAGTACTTATGTGCCATGTGCCCAGATAAAAAATGGTATACTTAGAAAATTTATATGCCACCTTGAGCAAGTCTCTGGAAAAGCAGCACACAGTCATAAAAGGAACAATGATAAAATTATCAAAACAAAACATTAAAAACAATAAAGACCCTAGCAGGGCTTTCCCCGGGGCGCTGCGCCTCTGCACTGCTCGGGGAAGTCGGGGAGGGGGCGGGGCTTGGTCATGTGCCCACCCCCTGGACTTCTCACTCCTGGAGCTGCGCTCCTGTGCGCTCCCGCTCCAACGGACCCCTGACAATAATAACAGAATTACAAAAAACAGGACAAACAAATCATTAAGTGCATTAAGACCATTAGGGGAGCAAGTTCCTAATCTACAAATCCAGTATGCCTCCCTTTGTAAAAGGATCTTTTTCAGGTCTACTCTATTGTAAACCCTTGGATTGACCACCTCCAGTACTGTAAATTGCAACTCTTCATGTGAATGAACCAGGTCCATATAATGTTGTACAAGCAGAGTTTCTAAATAATGGTGTTTTATGTGGGATTTATGTTCACAAATGCATGTGTGCAAAGCACACACTGACTTGCCCACATATTTATGCCCACATGGGCACCAAAGCATGTTCCTGCTCTGCAGGGTTGTGGTTTTCTTAGTTGCTTGTTCACTTTGCTACTGTAAACATTAAGCCTCCTGTTATATGACAAATCTGACAGCAAAATCAGTCACAATGATCCCAGTACTTTTCATCCAGCACCACTGCATAATCGACTTGCCCTGCTTTTGTGCCAGGTAAAAGTACAAAATGGATTTCTTGCTGATTTACATAATAAAGATTTATTCTGACTTGAAGATTTTGAACTACAGCTTACTTCATCAGATGTAAGAAGTGTGTCTTATATTGGTACATGTATATGTGTGAGTACAAATATAAAATTACAAAATTAGATCCATAGTTTGGATCAGAATCATAAGGGGGCAGGTGGAATCTTTGTCAGAGGGACCGTGGTGGCTCTCGGCAGCCCTGGTAAGGTTGAGAACGGAATAAAAACAAAATAAACTCTATTTTCAAAAGTTCACAATGATATTAGGTACCCTAGCAACTCAGAAGGAGCTAAGTTGGGTAGCAGGACCTTAGTAGCTGAAGACCATGCAAGCAGTCCCAGATTTATAGGGGCAACAGGAAACTTGGAGAAGTCTGATAATTATCTTTCAAAACTGTAGAGATGGGGAAGAATCTGGTTTAGCTAAAATCTAAATAAAAGTGACTAGTTTGTAATTATGTTCTTTTTACACAGCCCACGTTCAAGCTTTGTTGTTGTTGTTAGGATTCAGTAGCAGCCTGAATGCCCAGAAGAGCTCTGAAGTCCAGACTTGCTGTGCTGCACTGTAGGCCTTTCTTCCGTCTATCTGCTTATTAAATTCTCTAAAGAAAGAGTCTTTTCCCTATGATTTTTTGATTTTCTGTATACAGTTTTTTAGGGTACACGTGGATTGGATATGCCAATAAAATGCATATTGAGGTTCCAGAAACATGGGGTGTAGATGGAACAGCATTATCGCCTGCTGTTGGCAAGGAATCTTTCTTGGGGTTCAGTTAACAGCCCACTTCCGAGCATTTTTGGTGAGGATTCAGTAACCCCCTGAATGCCCACAAGAACTTTGAGGTTTTTTGTACTCAGTTTTTAAACTGCACAGAGAAACTCTTAGACTCAACATTACTGTGTGTTCTGGGAGTGATTTGATATGTTTTAAGTCTGCAAAAGTAGAGACATCACCCTGCCAACAAAAGTCCATATGGTCAAAGCAATGGTATTCCCAGTAGTGATGTATGGCTGCGAGAGTTGGACTATAAGGAAGGCCGAGCGCCGAAGAATAGATGCTTTTGAATTATGGTGCTGGAGAAGACTTTTGAGAGTCCCTCAGAGATCAAAACAGTCAATCCTAAAAGAAATCAACCCTGACTGTTCCCTGGAAGGCTGTTCCCTGACGCTAAAGCTCAAATACTTTGGCCACCAAATGAGAAGGGAGCACTCATTGGAGAAGCCCCTGATGCTAGGGTTGCCAAGTATTGAAAACTCACTGGCGGGGGAGAGTCCTCCTGTCGCCGGGAGTTTCTTCTGGCGCGCGCGCCCATCGACATCACCGGAAGTGATGCAGCATGTTGGAGGCGTTGCCAGGGCGACGCTCTGGCAATCGCCCCAAAACTCTATAGAGTTGGGGTGATTGCCAGAGCTTCACCCTGGCAACGCCCCCAACGTGCTGCGTCACTTCCTGTGATGTCATTACGTCATCCTTGCTGGACGACGTCGGGGGAGGGGTTCCCTCCACCGGCCAAATGCTGGCCAGCGGATTGGGAACCCCTTTAGCAGGGGATCCCCCGCCCCCCGGGCTGACTTGGCAGCCCTACCTGATGCTGGGAAAGATTGAAGGTCAAAGAAGAAGGGGACAACAAAGGATGAGATGGTTAGACAGTGTTATTGATGTAATGAACATGAAATTAAATGAACTTCGGAACACAATGGAAGACAGAAGGGCCTAGTGTGATGTAGTCCATGGGGTCGCAAAGAGTCGGACTCAACTGTGCGACAACAACAACAACAAAGTCTGCAATACCCTGCATACTTGTTGATGGATAAGATTTATTTCTGGGTAAATGAAAATTACCCTTTAAGGCTGCAGTCTTATTCATACTTCATTGACAGTAAGCTTCTTGGAAACCAGTGAAACCCAACTGCAATCAATAGGAGGCAGGGGTGCACAGAGCAACAGCCCAAATCTTACTTCTGCTGACTGTGAGGACTTTCTCTTTCTACTAAGGCTAAGCATTACAAGCTAAGATGTGTGCATGTTCAGTATGTAACTGTCAAAGGTCCAGGACTTGGGAGAGAAACATACGAGAACTTCCTTCTCAGGAACTTCTCCACCAGACAAGTATGGACTTCCCCCTGCCCTTCTGTTTTCCAAACAAAGTTTGCTGTGGTCATAGAAGAGTCTGAGAAGGTCTTGTCATGAGCAGAGGATTAGGTAAAGAGATCTTCTCTGTGACTTTTGTGGTAGTTGACAGGAGATACTGGTAGATAACAGATCAATTAATATGCCTATTTTTCATAATCAGCAATTTGCATAATAGATAAACTAGGTTGCCTGCAACAGGTGAGATTTTAGTATAGCAACCCTGCCTTTGGGGGAAATGGTTATGGGCAGGGCTCATTTCGTAGCAGGAGCTCCTTTGCATATTAGGCCACACACCCCTAATGTAGCCAATCCTCCAAGAGTTTACAGAGCTCTTCTTCCAGGGGCAAAGGAGCTTCTGCTACGAAATGAGTCCTGGTCATGGAGAGAGAGAGAAATATTGCCAGTTCAGGACAGGGAGAGGAGGGGCTGTGACTCAGTGGCAGAGCATCTGCTCTGTATGCAGAAGATCCCCAGTTCAATCCCTGGCATCTCCAGTATTTTAAAAAATCTAATAGGAGATGTGAACAATGTTCTCTCTCAGCTGTGGAGTCTTGTGAGCAAAAATTCTACTTTGTGAGCTACTGGCATTCATGCTGTGAGCGAACAATTTGGCTACTGCATAAATTACTTTGCTCTGGAGCCGTCCTTCCTGAGCTAAGACGAAAATGGGTGAGCCAGAGGCTAAGAAACTGTGAGCTAGCTCACACTAACTCAGCTTAGAGGGAACACTGGATGTGAAAGTCCTCCACCCAAGAGCCTGGACTGCTGCTGACAGAGATGATACTGATCTTGATAGACCCACCAGTAATGTTAAAACAAGTCCAGACCAAGGAAATAATTGGTAGTCTGAATCCATCCCAAGAGTCCTACATTTCATTGGCTGGTTGGAGGGGAAGAGTTTGGTATTGGCTGGAATTCTGTATTTTGGCCCAGCAAAAGCACATGTTGCAGGAAGGCAGGAAAACGGAGTGCATCTCCCTGGCCATTCTGTCTGTCTCCCAAGGGAGATTTAATAGTTGTTTTGAAATATCTTTTTATGGCATATTTTATAAACACATAAGTTAATTTCATATATTGCTTCCATAAATTTTCATTATGGTATTTCCCATGTGCAGCTGATAAAAAGCAGACAGGGATACAAACTAATCAGACTGAACCTCTGTTTAAGAGGAAGTTCAGTGTTTCCCTTTGATTTGTGTACAATAATCAACAAGGAAATGGTAGAACAGTTCCTGCTAAAAATCTGTGTTATCGTCTCCAATTCTGAAATTCAGACATACAGAGATTGCAAATTGTTTACATTTCAGCATTTCCAAAATCTTCCTAGAGACCCAGCAGAGATGGTTGCAGTATCCTGAGGAGCTAGTTTAAAAGCAAGGGTTTTAACTTTTTGGGGGGGGGGCGGGATCCTCCTTATTACTTTGTATTAACAATTAAAGTACAACAGATCCATGTATTGTTTTTGTTAACTCTGGGCATAGCCAAGCAGGGCAGTTTTGGGCAGTGACTGAATGCCAGTTTCCCTGGAATGGCTTTGAGGCTCGGAGACTGGGCTGCTGTTGGATGTGAGGCTTTTCTTGCTGCCAGTTCTGCCAGGCAGCTCCCGCAAGTGCCTGCGCCCGCTGCTGCGGCCCTGCTGCCCTGCTGTTGTTTGTCCCTTGTAGCAGTTTTGGCTGTGGCAAACTGACTCACCAAGATTGTTTCCCTCTGGCCACTAGAGGGAGGCCCAGGAAATAGATAAGCTTTCCAGAGACCGGGGGGGGGGGGGGGGGGGGGTGTGTGTGGAGCCCGGGGAAGTCAGGGACTCCCAGATCCTTGGAAGAGAGGATGAGTTCTCTCCAGATGTGTACAGTTGTATTCCAACCAAACTGAACAGCCGTGGCTGGCTTTTCTAAGGGAAGGCTCTTTCTGCATCATAGCAGTACTTTTGCAAACATACCAATACTTTTGCAAACATGGAAAACAGGTTGCTCACCTTCCATGAACATCTGTAACAGGTGTTCTTATTAGGACTCATGGCATCTACCATAGCAGTAACATTTTATGCAAGACTGAAGATGAGACCATTGCAAATGTGGTTTCACAAGGTGTTCGGCCCACAAATTCAGAAGCAGTCAGCTGTTCTGTATACACCAAAGTTAGTGTGAGTGTGTGACACTCCTTTCTTTGGTGGCTCAATCAGGACAGTATGTTAAGGGGCACCACACTCATCAAGACGTCACCTCAGGCCACACGGACAACAGATGCATCGCTTTGGGGAGGGGGCGCGCGTTGCCAGGGTGAGCCAGGCCTGGAAGCACAGAGAGGCTGCAATGCACATCAGTGGAGTGGACCTCCTTGCTATATTCAAGGTGATTCAGGCTTTTCCTCCAATCACCGGGGCAAATCAGTTCAGGTGGTGAGGGACAACATCTCATTGGTGTGCATCAACAAGCAGGGAGGAACTCATTTGTCTACCCTGGGCAACCTTGCGTGCAATCTGTGGAAACAGTGTATGCAGTACCATGCCCATACCTTGGCAGTGCATGTCCCAGGGAAACAGAACACATTAGCAGAGGCATGAAGCAGGCAGGGATATGTGGCCCACAAATGGTCCATGGAATTACAGGGTCCTGACAAGACGATTTGCTCAGTGGGAATACCAACAGTAGACATGTTTGTTCATCGATGAATTATGAATGCCCAGTGAAAGGGAGTGGGAAGAGATTCAAAAGGAGATGCATTCCCAGTGAAGTGAACGGGAGAATTGTTTTACATGTTCCCATCTCTGCCCATGATGTTAAAAGTGCTTCACAAACTAAGGGCAGACAGGACCAGTTGCATCCTAATTGCACTGTTCTGGCCAAGACAGGTGTGGTTTCTGACTCTACTACACATGGTGGTGGTGGGGGGGTCAGTATTTGCTTCTTCCAAGAAAAAGGGATTTACTGACTCAGGAGGGAGGAAAGATGTTGCACCCAGACATGGCCCAACTGCATCTGACAGCATGGAGAATCACTTAGCTTTTTGGCCAGATCACGTAGAAAGTGTTGTAATGAAGAAGAAGAAGAAGAAGAAGAAGAGCAGGAGATTGGATTTATACCCCACCCGTCACTACCCAAGGGAGTCTCAGAGTGGCTGACAATCTCCTTTCCCTTCCCCTCCCCACAACAGACACCCTGGGAGGTAGGTGGGGCTGAGCGAGCTCTGACAGAAACTGCTCTTTTTCAAGAATAGCTGTGCCAGAACTATGGTTTGCCCAAAGTCATCCAGCAGGTGCAAGTGGAGGAGTGGGGAATTAAACCTGGTTCTCCCAGATTAGAGTCTGTGCACTTAACCACGACACCAAACAGGCTCTCAATGCAAGAAGGCCATCGACTAAGAAATGTTATGATACTAAATGAATGTGTTTTGTAGCATATACAAAAGGTCAAGGTTTCAATTCACTGACCGGCTCCATAATGCACCTGTGTGAGTACCTCCTAAACCTACAAACTGAAAGTTCAGGCATTTCCTCACTGAGGTTTCACTTAGAGGCCATTTTATTATGTCATTTTAATGTGGATGGTCACTCCGTTTTTTCTCATCCATTGATGAAACAGTTTTTTAAAGGTATAGTTAACCACCACCCCTAACTCCAGGCTTTGTTTCCCGTTAGAATTTACAGTTAGTGCTATCAGTTTTAATAAAATCACACTTTGAGCCTTTGGCTACTTGTAACATTTACTATCTCTAAAAGTGTCATTTTAAGTTGCAGTAACTTCAACAAGAAGGGCAGGAGAGTTGTTGTGTGCCTTGTGAGTGGATGATCTTTACATTGTTTTCCGTACAGATAACGTGACTTTGAGACCAGACCTATCCTTTTTGCCTAAAGTAGTGTCACAATTCGACATCATAGGATCTAGTACTCCCATCCCCCCCAAGACCACCAACAGATGCAGAGCAAGTGCTACACACTTTAGATCAGGGGTGTCAAACATGCAGTCCATGGGCCAGATCTGGCCCCCACAGGGCTCCTATTTGGCCCTTGAGCAACTGGCTCTCCTGCTTCTTTCTCCAGTTCTGCTACTGCTATGTCACAGCTTGCTTTGCCAGACTTTCTCAACTGCACAGAAGAGATAGATAGGCAAGGCTCTGTTCTCTGCATTGGTTGAGGCTCTTCCCCCTCCTCTTTTCAGGGGGAGGGAGGGAACGAGCCAGAGCTTGCTTTCTGACCAGGCTCCCTCAATTGCACAGAAGACAAAGGCAAGCCTTTCTTCCCTTCCATTGGCTGAGGCTCCTCCCCTTCCTCAGCTGCCTCAATCACATGGGAAAAATACAAAGCACCTTTAAGACCAACAAAGTTTTATTCGAAGTATGAGCTTTTGTGTGCCTTGCTACAGTGTGTGTGTATTTTGTTTGGTTCATTATGCTCTCTCTCTGTGTGTGTGTGTGTTTTGTTGGGCTCATTATGCTGTGGCTCTTCTGGGTACAACTGGGTTTGCCTTCCCTTTATCACTGTATTTATGCTCATGATCCAGTCTTTCTCTGTAGGAAAGCAAGGTGAACTATTTAGATGAAGAATAACAACAAGCTACTGAGAGTGTGTGTCCATACCAAGTTCACCCAGCACATTTCCTTTGTAGACTGAGGATTTTGAACCTAGATTTCCCAGATACCAGGCTGATACTGACCACTATACATGGATGTCTCTCTATTCTTGTACTGCCTCATAGGAATTGTAGTTATTTTTCTGGGAAGACTATAGTTTTGTAGACAAACACAGGGGTCCGTTGGAGCAGGAGCGCACAGGAGCACAGCTCCGGGAGTTAGGAGCCCAGGGGGTGGGCACATGACCAAGCCCCGCCCCCTCCTCGGCTTCCCCGAACAGTGCAGAGGCACAGCGCCCCGGGGAAAGCCCTGCTAGGGTCTTTATTGTTTTTAATGTTTTGTTTTAATATTGATAATTTTATCATTGTTCCTTTTATGACTGTGTGCTGCTTTTCCAGAGACTTGCTCAAAGTGGCATATAAATTTTCTAAGTATACAATTTTTTATCTGGGCACATGGCACATAAGTACTGGGGAAATTTCACCAACCCTTCAGCAGCTTCCACACCATCAGTTTGGTGTAATGGTCAGGAGTTGGACTCTAATCTGGGAGAACCGGGTTTGATTCCCCACTCCACATGCAGCTGCTGGTGTGACCTTGGGCCATTCACAAGTTCTCTCAGAGCTGTTCTCTCATGAGCAGTTCTCAAAAGACCTCTCTCAGCCCCACCTACCTCACAGGGTGTCTTGCTGTGGGGAGGGGAAGGGAAAGGGATGGGTGGTGCACATGTCCTGGGTATCTCAAGTCTACTTGAAACCTGGTGGTTTCAAGGGAGCAGGAAGAGAATGAGGGTGTGTTCTTTACGCTTATTTTTATTGCACAAAGTATTGGCTGGGGAAGGGAATGGAGGAAGAGCAGGTCAGCTTCACTCACCTGTGGAGTGGAGCCTGAGGGGTGGGTGTTGCCTTCTGACACACTTCTGGTATGTTAGGAGGTGTGACATATGCAAATGAGTTATGCAAATGAATTATGCTAATGAGCTCCTGCACCTCTTTTTCTACGAAATGACCCCTGGACAAACACATAGCCCTCACTCTATGTCATGATGCCTTTACATGTTCTTGACCAGCACACAAAGCAATTTATGTACAAAAGCTTGCAATGCCCAGCCATTGCATGTTTTCCTCTGAGTCCCAGGATCAGAGCACTGAGCATGAGACTTCTTTAATGAATGTCAATAAATCAAAAGTAGGTTTGCCGCTTATAGATACACACCTGAACAGCATACTCAGGATTGCTACAGCACAGACATTTTGAGGCAATAATTCAGAGCAAGAGGTGGCAGTTATCACAGACTGTTAAATAACAAAATATCACAAGAGTGCTAATGTTTTAAGCATGTTTTTATTTTAAGTTAAAAAATATATTTAATTGTGTTTGTGTCCTTGACAAAGTTTATATCTCTGCTACTTGGCATTACATTTTATGACAAACATAGCCCAGCCCAACAAGGTCTCATTTATGAAAATAAGCTCATTTATGAGCCCACTTATGGGATAGGGCAGGGTATAAATTAAATAAATAAACAAACAAACAAACAAATAAATAAATAATGTCAGATTCGGCCCTCATAACAAATGAGTGTCAGACTCTTGAACAAATGTACCCTCAACAACACTCTCTTGGCAGGGATTTGTTTATGGAGAGATCAGGATGTGTCAAGCTAAGACCATCTTGTGTCAGAACTGACCTAGTTGGCACCAGTTCAGAAATTACACATGCTTCAAACTAGCCCCCCCCCCCCCGTGCCCTGTCCAATAATTCCATATGTTCAGGCCACCTAAATCTAGTGTGCAACATTAGCCCTCCTTCCCCCACCTGCGCCCTACATTTACTATCTATAACAAGCCAGCAAGCAGAGGCAGGCATTCAAGGTCATTTTGCATACTTCCCAAGTAAGGAGGCTCCTTAGGAAAACAGTTGTGAAACGGCTAAGCAGTTTCCCATATACTCTCTCACCAACCTCCCCATGATCTCCTACAAGAAATACAAGCAAGATGAGTACAGGCAGACATATGCATAATTCATGGCAAACGAAGTTCCAAGTTTGACAATGAATTTGACACCGTGGTTTTGGATGTTAAAACAGCTTTGGCTTTTTATATCAATAGAACTCTACGTCTCCGTAAGGATCCACATCTTTTTGTCCATTATGGGAACCACAGAAAGGGTTTAAAGATTTAATTTCAGCATTTAAGTAAGTAGACTGGTGAATTTATATCCTTGTGTTACACCACTGCAAAAAAGTGTAACTCCACCTATGTACTCTGCATCAGAGGGCAGCCTGCCACAAGTACCCACACCCATGAACTCACCCAGGGTCCTTTAAAAGGCATTGCTCCTGAATCTGTGACCAGCCCTAAGAGGGGGAACACACACACACACATATGAACATAGGAGCTTGCCTAAAACATGAGTCCTGGAGGAATTGGAAACAACATGTGTCTTGTCTATGTGCAATCTGCTCTCCCCCCCCCCCCCCCCCCGTAGGTATCAACATTCTCTGCATCTCAGCACATACACAATATGGAGTTCTCTGAAAAGCTCCTTTTGTCTCTCTTTCATGTAAATACATTTGTCTACAAAAACAGCTACGTCTGTCATTTATTGCTCACATCCTGGGTCTTACTGCCTTTTAAATATAAACATTTCTCTGGGGAATCAATTTATGGTCCTCTTCCTGAGCAATTCTCCCAGGTTACCAAAAGGTATTAACTTTGAAGTATCAGATAGTATCAACCATCAACATTCCAAGCATCCTCCAGGATATACCCAGTAGGGTGCCATCACACCTTTTGTTTAAGGTTTGGGAAACCCATAATTAAAGATTGGAAACCATTTAGTTCCTTTGTTCAAACCCATAGCCCTGCCCCTTAGGATAGCTTCTATAATCTATAAAAAACAGCCATGCCCAGCCATGGTTCCATGTGACACTCTAGGGCGCCTTACAGAGTACACCCCCAGACTCACAGTTTGGGTCCACCTTTGTTCATGATACACTGGTCATTCATTATCTCCTTCCATTGGACTTCTGCACATCTGGAGCTGGTAAATATTGCCTCAAAACTCCCTCTCTGTCTCTAAGCTCCTGTTTCTCTGTAGCTTTGTATGCGTGTGTAATTTGATTGCTTTGTGTGTATGCTTTGCATTTAATCAGTATTATTCAATAAAACAACCTTCCTCCAAACTTAGTCCCCGTTATTTGAGAGTTTCTCTCCCTGAAATTGACCCTGGTATGCATAGGTGTAAAGATCCTGTCTGTTACTGCTCATTCTGCCAGCCTGGTCTCCTTGCTAATTTCCCCATCCAAACAGAGACAGTCAGTTGGAATAACAGAAGCTGCTGCCACTGACTATCCAAGCTCATTCAACTCAAGCAACTGTGATACCCACCACCTTTTTTTTTGGGGGGGGGGGTTCTCCATCTCTATAAGGCAGTTGCATGGACACATCCCTCAACATTCATAAGACACATTACACAATGGACTTCAGGGCAGGGAGAGATGCAGCATTTGGAAAAGCTGTTTGAAACACGTTATTTTCATAAATTAGTTGCACAGTGATTTGTGCTTTGTTTTTGTTACTAATAACGTTTACTTAGCATAACTTCATCTGTTCCCACCTCCAGTGTTTTAAACTTGCTACCCTAGCCCATATGTGTGATGCACAGAGACCACCTAGAAGAAAAACAGGTTGCTTACCTAGAGTCCAATGGCACCTTAAAGACCAACAAAGGTTTATTCAAGGTATGAGCTTTTGTGTGCGTGCACATGTTATCAAATTCGTTAGAATGGCAGGCAAAGTTCAAACTTATAGACAGAGATTGAACAGCAAATTAACATGTGACAGGATAATGATCAAGATATACAAAGTGACACTAAATAACAAGTTAAGGGTATAAGGTCAATAGTTGTACACAATAAATATGTCAAAATAGCAGACAAATGTCTAAAGCAGTGTTCCCTCTAAGCTGAGTTAGTGTGAGCTAGCTCACAGTTTTTTAGCCTCCAGCTCACAGATTTTTGTCTTAGTTCAGAAAGGATGGCTCGAAGGCAAACTGATTTATGCAGTAGCCAAATTGCTCACTCACAACTTTAATGCCAGTAGCTCACAAAGCAGAATCTTTGCTCACACGACTCCATAGCTTAGAGGGAACATTGAAAAAGGTATATTTTCTAATTGTGGGAAATGACTGGGAATCTTCCTTCTCTCTTGTCAGGCATGGAGGGCACTTAACACTACCTCCCCCTCCAAAAAATGCTGTTATGTCAGCAAACATCCTAATATTCCTTGCATAATTTCAGTGTTCTAATGTACTGTTCTGAAAAAGAAATCCACTAAAACAGAAGAAGAGATTGGATTTATATCCCGCCCTTCACTTGGAGTCTCAGAGCGGCTTACAAACTCCTTTCCCTTCCCCTCCCCACAACAGACACCCTGTGAGGTAGGTGGGGCTGAGAGAACTCTGACAGAAACTGTTCTTTTTCAAGAACAACTGTGCTAGAACTATGGCTTGTCCAAGGTCATCCAGCAGCTGCAAGTGGAGGAGTGGGGAATCAAACCCAGTTCTCCCAGATTAGAGTCCGCACACTTAACCACGACACCAAACTGGCTCTCACTAAAGTACAGAGGATTTATAGTCCTTCTTTTTGAGAATACATATGAGTTATTATATGTAATGAGATAAAAAAACCAGTATCCCTGTTGATTCCTGGGGAAAGTTCATACCTTGAACAAACCTTTGTTGGTCTTAAAGGTGCCATTGGACTCTAAATTTGTTGTACTGCTTCAGACCAACATGGCTGACCAACCGTATCTAGGTTGCTTACCTGTAACTGGTGTTCTTCGAGGGGTCATCTGTGAAATCATACAGCCCGCCCAGCCTTGCCCACAACAGGTGTATGTAATTTATCTAGCCTGCTGTGTCATTGGGAAGAACTGACAGATGAGCACGGCCCTGCCCACTCAGGGGGCGTGGGGTGAGTGGTTGTTGTGGGAAAGGAGGCTTGCGCTCAATGTTTTAAAGCTTTTATAGAAAGTTTTAGAGCTTTTACAGGTTCCAAGGCTCTGCATACGCATGCTTGAGATCTCTCTCACCTAAAACTTGCCAGGTAGGGTTGCTATCTCCACATTCAAAAATTTCTGAAGATTTGAATGTGGAGCCGAGGGAGGGCAGGATCTGTGGAGGGAAGGAACCTCAGTGGGTTATCATGCCATAGAGTCCACCTTCTAAAGCAACTATCTGTTTTCTCGAGATCAGTTGTAATTCCAGGAGATCTCCAGGTACCACCTGGAAGTTAGCAACCCCATTGCCAGGTATTTCCCTGCATCCTCCTTATGGGAGCAAGAGTGTCTAAACATTTTAGCAGCCACAGGGACAGTGGGGCATTCCTGGATGGTGATGGCCCAGCACGCCAGATGGAGAGAGGCCACCCGCCAGTCTCGAGTCTCACCAAGATAGTGGGCAATAAATAAAGCAAGCAAATAAATGAAACGTTCATGGCAAATGCACCATCTCAGTCATTTGCCATGAGCGCAGCTAATCATTTGCATGTAACTGATTGGAAGATTTGTGATGGAACCAGCAAAGGCCTGGTTGCTTAGCAACACACTCTGCTACTTCCCATCCACCACTGCTGACTAGTGGCTTACCTGTGGAAAAGCCTGCATACCCCCAGCAACCACAGCCTGGCAGCAAGGGGGAGGGGACTGAAGGGCAAGAATATGAGCAGCCTTGGAGAACTTGTCATCGGCCATCAACATTTACAGGAAGTCTCTGTACAAGCTCAAGGAGGCTACAGTGGCACTCCTGGACAATGTTGGTAGTGCACACTTAGGGTTGCCAGCTCCAGTTTGGGAAATTCCTGGGGATTCCATGATGGAACCTGGGAAGGTCAGAGTTTGGAGAGGGGAGGAGCTCAGCATGTGGTGAGGATGTGATGCCACAGAGCAGGGGTGTAAAACATAAAACCCGGAGGCCAGAACCAGCCCATTTAGGGCTCTTATGCAGCCCGCGGGCAACTAGTATAAGAGCGGGAACAGGAGACTTCTTGGGGGCAGAGTCACTCCAATTGTAGCTTCAGCATGGCCGAACAACTTGGACAGGTTGTATCATCCTGTAACTGATCCCTCTATTTGCTATCAATCACCTCTGCTTTCTTAGTTCTGTATGTGTTGTGTGAATGATTGATTATTGTTTGAATGCTTGATTATATTTAGTAAAGAAATCATTATTTTAGCTACCCAGTCTCTGTGTCTCTTCCTGGGTTCTTGGGAATTCTGACTCCAGGATACACAGGTCTATGCTATATGCCTATTGCCATTTTATATTCATAATTCCCCAGCTATTATTAAGAAACAAGTGGAGACCTGCAAGAAACTTGTGGGATGGTCATCCCATTCCTCACACCTTTGCTTCCTCCCTTCTCCCCCTACCTCTCTCACACGCTTTCTCCCTTCTGCCCCCCTTTTTTCCTCTCTCTCTCTCCTCCATGTATGTTACTTCCTCTCTCTTTCTGACCCATCATCATTTTCTTTGTTTTTCTGCCTCCCCATCTTATCACTCTTTCTCTCTCTTTCTGCCCCCCCTCCATCACTCTATCTGCCTTCATCACTCTCCCAGCCTCCTGCCTGCTTCCTCTCCCCCCACAGCAGCAGTGGCAGTGCTCCGGGAATCATAATGGATCTCCCAGCTGCAGAGATCAATTCATCTTAGGGCTGTCAGCTCCAGGTTGGGAAATTCCTGGAGATTTGGGGGTGGAGCCTTGGGACAGTGAGGATTGGGGAGGCAAGTAGCCTCTGCAACCCTCCAAAGCAGACATTTTATCCAGGGGAACTGATCTCTGTCACCTGGTCAACAGTTGTAATTCTGAGTGCTCTCCAGCCCTTGTCTGGAGGCTGGCAATGG
The DNA here is from genome assembly GCA_029233225.1 of Lepidodactylus listeri. Taxonomy (NCBI): domain Eukaryota; kingdom Metazoa; phylum Chordata; class Lepidosauria; order Squamata; family Gekkonidae; genus Lepidodactylus; species Lepidodactylus listeri. The sequence continues at coordinate 72,432,656 of JARCFY010000013.1, forward strand.
TAGTTCAAGTGAAGGAAATGGCTGGTTTGGAGGGTGGAATCTATGGCATTATACCGATCTGTAGTCCCTCCTCAAATCCCACCCTCCCCAGGCTCCACCCCTCAAATGTCCAGGAATTTCCCAACCTGGAGTCGGCAACCCTATTTCCTTCCCACCCAACAGCCAACCTACCTTTATCTGTCTTCAGCTTTCCATCTCCACGCCCCTCCCCCACAGCCTCTACCTAGGAAAATTACAATCTTTCTACACAGAGGGGACTAAAGCAACTTACATTATTATTTCCTCCTTTTTATTTGCACAACAATACTGTGAGGTTGAAAGTCCAAAATCTCCCAGTCAGCTTCCACCGCAAGATGGGGAGCTGAACCTGGGTCTCACAGATCCCAATCGGAAGCTCTGTTACATAACAATGGCTTTCATAGGGTGGTGTCAGTTAGCACTGCCAATGTTCTGTTGCAGTCCTGTCAGGTAACCCTGCCAATGGGTTGTTGCAAGAATGTCAGTTACCACTGCCAATGATGTCCATTGCCTTTCCTGATGGTCATTTAACATTACCTTTGTTCTGCCTGCTATTCTAGGTCCCGGATGGGAGATAGCATCGGTAGAGTGACTCCCACCACAGGAATGCCCTTCTTGCTTGCTCTGCGCATGCTCGCTGCTTATTAGCTTTTCTTTGCTCTTATCTCTCTTTCGTTCCTTGTTAGCTCACGGCCTTGAGCTGGAATCATTCTGCTATATGTTATTTTATTCACAGGTGCAAACTGCTCCTTTGCTTAAGTTTACCCTTGGGAACATCCGCCCCACAGTATCTTTGCTTGGGAACCTACTTTGCCACGCTTTCCTTGGGAACAGTGGGCCAGTATATTTGGGCACCAATAATTCTCCCAACTGATTGCTGGGAGTCGAGGGGGGCTTGTTTCATATCAGGTATATTTGTAGTTGTATTCCTATGCTTGGGCATTACTAACAGAAGAAGTGTATTTGACCAGCCAGATCTTTTCTGCAAATAAAGGACTTTCTGTTTAAGGAGACCTATTGTGGACTACATCTATTGGCACAATCTCACAGGTGGCTGCTAATGAACAGTAAGCAAAGCAGCTGGGCCTAATTAAGTCATGCAAATCAGGTGGTATCAAGTCACACAGAGGGTGCTGCCTAGGGATGCCAGCCTCCAGGTGGGACCTGGGGATCCCCTGGAATTACTGCTAATCTCCAGACTATAGAGATAACTTTCCATGGAGAAAATGGATGCTTTGGAGGATGGAGTTTATGTCAGAATCTGACATTTCCCACCCGGGGGTTGGGATGCAGCTCTCTGACTACGTGCTTACTCTCCCCCTCCTGCAAAATGTGCTCCTTTCCCTTATTTTCACCTTTGCTTCTGTATCCTTCTTATCTATGGCCTTGGCTATGTCTTCTCACGGGCTATGTTGCTAATTGGAATATTCCTGCAGGTGCAAACCGCTTTTCCTTCCCGCCTTTCTCCCTGGGAATAAATGGACCGGGGTTTGGGATGCCTTTTTTCACTGTATGATGATTGGTAGATATCTTTGCTACATTGCAGTTTGAATATGCTATAACTGTACCAGTACCCACCACACCCCTCCATTATTGACTCAACAAGTGTGTACCAGTGGATCCATCAACAAATAAAAGAAGTTCTTGTTTAAGACCCTTTGTTTTTGGTTTGAAATCTATTGGACTCTCACAGTTTATGGCATTGTACCTCACTGAGGTCCCTGTCCTCCCCAGGCTCCACCCCCAAATCTCCAGGAGTTTCCCAGCCTGGATCTGGATCCACTGTCGGTGGCCAGGGGTGGTACTTGGCAACCCTAGACTGCTGCGAGTAAAAACCCTGCCTTTTACTGACAGAAACTGTTAGAAACCTCCCCATCCCCCGAACATTCTAATCTCTCACAGTTGGTGCCTGGAGCATTTCAAAAGGTATTGGGGGAATTCAACAGCCTCTGAAGTTTTTTTTTTTAACTTTTTGGATTTTTCTGCAGAAGGAGGAAGGCCCCTGACCATGTAGGAAAAGCTGTTGGGGGAGAGTGAGATTTCTTTTGACAGATATAAGTATCCACATAGAAAAAAACCTCTTGTAATTAGTATATAGATAAGGCAATTTGGCTAGCAATATCCTCTCACCGCTGGCTTTCACCAGCCAAGAAGGACACATGTCCAAGAGGCATGGGTTTGGCCTAACAGCACCCAGGATCCTGTCAACTGGAGAGAGCCTGGGAGAGCCAGTTGAAGCTGTCAAAGACTGAATCCAAAGATGTCAAGGGGCCTCCAGTTCACTTACTGTTTCAGAGGTGGCCAGGAGGTCACGGTGGAGTGACAAGACTATCTCCACAAAAAAGCTTGCAAAAGCCTCACAACTGAGAGCCAAATTCCTAATATTTTGAGTTCTCTCAGTGAGAGATGTCAAGGAACTAATTACCCTAAGCTTGTTGGCACTGCCCTTGAAAAATAAGGCAGAAAGGGTACTGAAATCTGTCTTCATTCTGAGCAGGATTTTTGTGTTAAGACTTTCCAGTTCATACAGCCAGGATTTCCATCTCTGGATTCTTATGTTAAGCACTACATAAAAAGAGAAGGCAGACAGAAAAAAAAATGTTTTGTCTGGGGTAAGTGTATCTCACAATAAATCCAGGAGTCTTTTCCCCCCTGAATGTAAATGGAATAGAAAATTAGCACATTTCCTCTGCCTTTTTACAATCTTACCACAGACAGTAAAGTTTATTGCACATAATCATACAAGTTGGAATTGCAAGTCATGCCAATATGAAATCTTCATGCATCTAACTGGAACGGAGAAACTCCAAGGCAACTAATTTCTGTCCACATACCCATTGTAAACTTGCTCACTGTCACTGCTATATGGCCCAATCTGATATTTCCTCAAAATTTAGACTTCTGCTTCTCAGGATTTCACAGGGAGGGCAACTCAGGCATGTGACATTTAAATAACACTGACAATCACCTCTTGCATACTGTGCCACAGAGACATTTGTCAGTCTAGACAAGGGATCCCCAACCTTTTTGAGCTTGTGGGCATCTTTGGAATTCCTGCACAGTGTGGTGGGTTCAGCAACAGAATGGCTGCCAAAATGGCTGCCACAGGAGGTAGAGCCAGCTGCAAATTGCTGTTGTAGCTTACCTTCAGTTACCCAGTTAAAATCATTGTGCTATGGTGGAAGCTATTGCTAAAACAACATTTTAAAAAAATCTGTACAGCCAATTATATTTTCACTAGCCAATCAGAAGCCCTTCTAGGCAAAAGCCCACCTGGCCCCACCCACTTTTTGAAAGCACCTGGCATCAGGAAAGATGTTGACAAGTGCCATGGCGCCCACAGGCACCACATGGGGAGCCCCTGGCCTAGACCCTGACACACCAGGGCCGAGCAAGAACACTGACACACAGTTCTAGTGCCACAAAGCAGGTGAAAACCTGGTGACTCTTTCTGCTCCCCCCCCCTCCACTCCATCCAGACTGCTGGTGAGGAGGAGTGGTGCTTTCTGTGTTAATCTGTGTTTGTTCTGGTGTAGTCCTTCCACTGGGTCATTCCATTTTTAAAAAAATATTTAGATTCCACCTCTCCATGAGCTTAGGGCAACTCAAAACATTTAAAACTGCTTCCTCCATTATTTCTGTCATGGTCTCAGGAATCCCCTGATCTGCACACCAGTTTAAAGAATTACCATATGTGAGAAACTAGCTAGATTCAGCCTCTCCCTAAGAGCAGCCAATGAGAGCTGACAGAATGCTGAGAGAAGGAGACTTGAAAAACAGCAGTTGAAAAAGGACAGTTAGCAGCGGAGAGAAGTATAAGGGCTGAGGTGAAAAGGGGTTTTCTGAGGGAGTAGAACTGTGTAGAAGAGCTGCAGGCTGGAAATAGTAAATTTGTAACTAAAAGATCCCAGTTGTATTTTGTTTATTTATTTAATTTCTACACCACCCTTCCCACCAAAGCAGGCTCAGGGAGGCTTATGTAGGATATTGTACATTACTGTAATGTAACCTTGAGGTGACCATTTCATGGATCACTGTTGCCAGGTCATTGAGTTCGAGGAAGGGGACCAACTGCCTAATCAGCTGGAGATGATAAAAAGCTGACTTTCGAGTGGTTGCTGCCTGGGCCTCCATCATTAAGGAGGGATCCAGGAGCACTGCCAGGCTCCTAACCTCTGATGCTGGCACCAACGGTACCCCATCGAAAGTCGGGAGTGGAATCCCTACCCTCGGGCCACTCCGAATCAGGCACAGGACCTCCATCTTTGTCGGATTCAATTTCAAACTACTCAGTCTAAGCCAACCAGCCACAGCTTTCAAAGCCAGATCCAGATCTTCCTGCCTGGAGTCAGACTGGCCACCCACTGATAGAGCAGGGTGTTGTCTGCATACTGATAACAACCCAGGCCATGGCTCCAGGCAATCTGGGCAAGGGGGCACATATAGATGTTAAATAACATTGGGGAAAGCACTGCACCTTGGAGCACTCTGCAGACTAGTCAGTGCCTTTGGGGCAGCTGCTCCCCAGTGGCCACCCTTTGTCCCTGACCCTGAAGAAACAGTGAGAGCCACTGTAAGGCAGACCCCTGAATCCCAGTGTCGGCGAGGTGGCAGGCCAGTAGTTGGTGATTGACTATCTTGAATGCCACCGACAGGTCTAAGATCAGCAACACAGCCAAGCCACCTTGCTCCAGATGCCTCTGAAGATCGTCCATGAGGGCGACCAATGCTGTCTCTGTCCCATGGCCTGGTTGGAAGCCAGACTGGGAGGGGTCTAATGCAGAGGTGTCATCCAAAAAACCCTCCAACTGAATCACCACCGCTCTCTCAATTAATTTACTCAAATAGGGCAAATTGGAAACCAGCTGGTAGTTAGCCAATTCAACTGGATCTGAGGATTTTTTTTAAGAAAGGACATACCACTGCCTCCTTAAGTGCCCTAGGGAACAGCCCCTCTGAGAGGGACTTGTTGATAATATCTCTTAGGGTACCTCATAGCCCGTTGCGGCCAGCTTTAATTAGCCACAACAGGCATGGATCAAAGCAGCAAGTGGTCAGGTGAACAGTTGAAAGTAATTTGTCAACCTGTTCTAGACTGAGTGTACTGAAATAATCCAAAACTTGACAAGAAGACGTGCATGGAGTCTCAACTTTATCTGCAAAATAGCTCACAAAAGCCTCACAGCCAATCTCTAATTCCTGCCCTGAGGCAGAATTGTAATGGACCGAATTGTTCTAAATAATTGGGCTGGGCAAGAGCTCACAGATGCAATCATGGCCGCATAATATTCTCTTTTCATGGCTTTGACTGCCATCTTATTGGATCTCATAAACATCCTATAGGATGCTCTTGTAGCTTCATTGCAAACAAGCCACCACTGTCTCTCTAGCTGTCTGAGCCCTCGCTTCATCAGCCACAGCTCCTGTATGTATCATGGAGTGAGCCTAGAGCGAGGGCGCAGAGGACATTGGGGAGCGATCATGTCAAAGGCCACCAAGAGCTGGCTGTGCCAGTCCTTGACAAGTTCATCTAGTGAACTACCAGGGAGCATCAGATCCCACAGGGCCATCTGGAGCTGCAAAAGGTCATTTGGCTCTGTGGGTGAGCTAAAATATGCTCGCCGCCCAATAGGGTCTGAGTGGGACAATAACGCAGGCCTTCAGGGCAAAGTGGTCTGACCATGGTACTGCCGTAGCAGTAATTCGGTCCACTGTAACCTCCGCTGCGAAGATCAGATGGACCTGGTGTGTCCTGTCCAGTGAACGGGAACCGTTACATATTGGGAGAGTCCTAGCACCGCCATGGATGACACCATATCAGGTCCATCACCTGTATGGAAGCCGCGTCATCGGCATGAACATTGAAATCACTCAGGACTATCAGTCTAGCGTGCTCCAATGCCCAGCCTGATACTGCCTCCAACAGGGATGACAAGCTATTTGTTGGTGCATTGGGTGGACGGTACACAAACCAAATAGCCAAACTCTCCCTGGCTTCCCACACAAAGCCAAAACACTATGCACATAAGCCTTGGTGGTGGAAATGCCCTGAAGGTGTAAGCCTCCTGAATGAACTGGTGAAGGACTGGTGAAGGACTGGTGAAGGACTGGTGAAGGACTGGTGAAGGACTGAGGACCCAGGAGGAGCCAGCTGAGAGAGAGCTACAGACTCCCTATCTCACACCCAGGTCTCGATCATGCACGCCAGGTCCATATCCTGTTCCAACAGGAAGTCATGAAGGACCATGGTCTTATTGTTTATGGACCTAGCTTTGCACAATACCAATGTCGGAGAGGGGTCATTAATCCTAGCCCCGCTACCTACAACCTTCGGGATGGGATGCAGGCTGGAAGGGGACTGAGCTCCTCTCTCCATCCCCTTCCCTTCTATTTCTGCCTGGTCCCACCGCTGTACTGGTATCCCAGTGCTAGGAATAGGATTTCAGTTCAAAAGTTCAGTGGAAGGGAAATGTTGTTTCTTAGACTTTACTTTCCTCAGTGTTTTGTTCATATGATAAATAAAACTTTCTTGGTTGATTAACCTGTGGGTTGCATATCTAAGGGAAAGAAACACACACATTCAATTGAACATCATAGTTTATACACAGCAGCAAGTGATTGGAACCGTGTTTGAGCCCCAACATCAATAGCTCTCTGTGTGTGAGGGCTGATCATTAAAGGGGTTGGGCTACCCTGTCTGTAGATGTCTCTAGGATTGAGAGGGAGGACCCGAGGTGTGAGATGGTCATGACTCTCGATAGATTTTAAAAGAGACAAGAAGGAGGGTGAGTGTGATGTCCTGGATGACTCTGGATTCCACCTCTATGATTCTATAATTCACTGGATCTAGTACTAAGTCCTGTGGTACCCCACTGCTTACCACCTTCCACTGTGAAAACTGCCCATTTATACTCACTCTCTGTTTCCTGTTAATTAACCAATTTTTAATCCACAAGAGGACTTGCCTTCTTAACCCCATGACTGCTGAGTTTACTTATGAGCCTTTGATGAAGAACTTTTATCAAAAGCTTTATGGAAGTCTAGGTAAATAACATCTACTGGGTTACCCTTGTCCACATGTTTGTTTACCCCCTCAAAGAACACTAACAGGTTAGTGAGACAAGTTCTTCCCCTACAGAATCCATGCTGATTCTTCCTCAGTAGCGGTTGTTCATCAATGTGCCTACTAATTCTATCGATAATAATGGATTCCACCAACTTACCCGGTATTGACGTTAGACTGACTGCCTATAATTTCCTGGATCTCCTCTGAAAACTTTTTTAAAGATGGGGGTTTTAGTGATTGCATATTTTTGTCAGAAGATCCACAAGTTCACATTTGAGTTCACTAGAACTCTTGGATGTATGCCATCTGGGCCTGGTGATTTGTTAGTTTTGAATTTGTCCATCAGCCATTGGACCTCCTCTCTCATCACCTCAATCTGACTCAGGTTTTTCGACACCACTCCTGAAATTGGTGGTTCTGGAGTGGGCAAGCACCTCTCATCTTCCACAGTGAAGACAGACTCAGTGTCTCATGACTCAACTCACAAGATTCATCTTCTTTCTTAGATCTTCAAAGCAAATTCTAGGGAGTGGCTTAGTGAGAACATCCGTAATCATTTCTTTTTAGAACCATAATAATAGACTCATAGAGTTGGAAAGGACCCCCTGCACAATGCAGGAAATTCACAAATACCTCCCCCCCACACCCCCAGTGACCAATGCTCCCTCTAAGCTGTAGAGTCTTGTGAACAAAAAGTCTACTTTGTGAGCTACTGGCAATAAAGTTGTGAGCCAGCAATTTGGCTACTGCATAAATTAGTTTGCTCTGGAGCCATCCTTCCTGAGCTAGGACAAAAATGTGTGAGCTGGAGGCTAAAAAACTGTGAGCTAGCTTTCACTAACTCAGCTGAGAGGGAACAGAAGAAGAAGAAGAAGAGATTGGATTTATATCTCACCCTTCACCTGGAGTCTCAGAGTGGCTTACAAACTTTTTTCCCTTCCCCTCCCCACAACAGACACCCTATGAGGTAGGTGAAGCTGAAAGATCTCTTTCCAGAGCTGTCCTTGAGAGAACAGCTGTGACAGAACTATGGCTTGCCCAAGGTCATCCAGCAGCTGCAAGTGGAGGAGTGGGGAATCAAACCTGGTTCTCCCAGATTAGAGTCTGCACACTTAACCACTACACCAAGTAGTGTAGGAAGACTGCCAGTGACCCCTGTTCCATACCCAGAAGATGGCAAAAAACCTCCAGGATCCCTGGCCAAACTGGCCTGGAGAAAAATCGCTTCCTGACCCCAAAGCAGCAATCAGCATTTCCCTGGGCATGTAAAAAAGAGCCACAAGAACTAAGCCCTGAGGCAACCCTTCCTGCCCTCCCTCTCATGATCTGCCTAAATTCACAGAATCAGCATTGTTGTCAGATGGCCATCTAGCCTCTACTTCAAAAACCCCAAAGAAGAAGAGCCCACTACCTCCCAAGGAAGCCTGTTTCACCGAGGAACTGCTCTGTCAGGAAGTTTTTCCTTATGTTTAGCCGAAAACCCTTTTGATTTAATTTTAACCCACTGATTTCTGGTCTGAACTACTGGAGCAACAGAAAACAACTCTGCACCATCCTTTGTATGGCATTCCTTCACGTACTTGAAGATGGTTCTCATATCACCTCTCAGTTGTCTCCTCTCCAGGCTAAACATACCCAGCTCCTTCAACCTTTCCTCACAGGACTTGGTCTCTAGACCCCTCACCATCTTTGTTGCCCTCCTCTGCACACGGACCAGCTTGTCTGTGTCCTTCTTAAACTGTGGTGCCCCAAACTGAACACAATACTCTAGGTGAGGTCTAACCAGAGCAGAGTAAAGTGATACCATCACTTCATGTGATCTGGACACTATACTTCTGTTGATACAGCCCAAAATCACATTTGCCTTTTTAGCTACCGCACCACACCGCTGGCTCATGTTCAACATGTTTGTTGGACAGTAGGTCAGCTTGATAATTTCTTCTCTTTGCAACTCTCCCACTAGGTGATACTTTATGTCAGTATGCCTGGTGCACACGTTCACATCATCTTGTTTGGATAGCTGAATGCAACTTTGGTTGTCTTCATGCATTTTTATGGGTTGTGGTATATCTATGCCTAGATCTTTCAGTAGCTGGTGTAGCCACTGTATTTCTTGACAACCTTGTGCAGCTGATTGTGAGGCTTTTGCGCAAAGTAGTCAAGGATCAGATCTTTGTTGATGAAACACAGTTCTTTATTTCCAAGTTCTACATTGGTACAGGTTCTCGGATTATTGTCAGAGATAACGTATACAATAGAAGCAGGTCTAATATACCCTCCCGAACAATTTGAATTGCCCATATGTAACCAATCAACAGGGGGGGAAAACCGTGGGCAAAAGGTTCCCTGGCCGTTTGCTTCCCACAGGAAAGAAGGTGAGGTGTGAAGCAGTAAATTTCCCTTCCCAAACCAGGCCTCTCAGATGTAACCATCTTCACATAACAAACGCTTTCCCCAAGGCTTTTGCACATTGATAAGAACTGGTCCCTGTCCTCCCAGCAGGGAGGAAAGGAATGCGGAGGCAGGAGGGTGAGAGGCTCATTGTTCTCATGCTTTGAAGTCGCCACTCTCCCGGGCAAACGGTTACATAGACCAGACCTGGTCAGAGCCATAAATCCAGGGTCACAGAATATACACTCACAGTGGTCAAGCTAAATAAGCAATAGGCACGATTACATACTTAATACAGAAACAGATAGCATAGACAGGTTACAAAACATAGCATAAATTCCCAGAACCCTTGTTAGAATCTGCAGATTCTGACACACTGCCACCCGAAAAATCAATCTACCCCGGTTTATCTGGAAATCGATTATGAAAAGCTTTAACTAATTTTGGAGCATGAACATGTTCAGAACGAACCCATTCATTCAGTTCCGGACCAAAATCTACCCACTTGACTAGATACAGTAAATGACCCCTACGCCTTTTAGAATCCAGGATTTCGGAAATTTCAAAATGGGGTGCCCCCTCCTTCATCAGTGGAGGAGGAGTCGGAGGAGTTGGATGCCATGCATTCGGCCCAGGATTCTTTTTCAATAAGCTGAAATGAAAAACAGGGTGCACAGAACTCAGTGACTTAGGCAACTCTAGTTCAAAAGACACATCAGAAATTTTGTGCAACACCTTGTAGGGGCCAACATATTTCCATCCCAACTTCCTGCTGGGTTGCAGTCCATGTATATTTTTCGTGGACAGGTAGACCGAGTCCCCTGGTTGAAGGTCCCAACCCTCAGCCCTTCCACGATCCGTGTACTTCTTGTAATCCTCTTTGGCTTTGTCTAGAGTCTTAGCAATCAATGGCCATGAGTCTTGCAAAGTTACCCACCAACGTGTAAAGTCTGAGGGAGAGGTGTCGGATGTTTCCTCTATGGTGGGTAGGGGTTTTCCTTCGAAGCCTCCCACAGCCATGAACGGGGACACGCCCGTGGATGAATGAACAGCATTATTATAGCTGTATTCCGCAAACGGTAGCAGCTCTACCCAGTTGTCCTGATGGTAGTTAGTGTAACATCTTAAAAACTGTTCCAGTATCTGATTAGTTCGTTCGGATTGGCCATCGGTCTCTGGATGGTAACCAGAGCTCATGGCTGGTTCAATGTCCATCAGAGTCAAAAGCTCCCGCCAGAAGTTGGCAACGAACTGACTGGCCCTATCAGATACCACACATCGGGGAAAAGCGTGTAATTTAATCACGTGGTTAAAGAATGCTTTAGCCAGCCCCTTGGCGGTAGGTAATTGCTTGAACGGGGTGAAATGGGCTTGCTTTGAAAACATGTCCACCACCACCCAAATCACCGTTTTCCCTTTTGAGGGTGGCAGGTTGGTGATGAAGTCCATAGCTATCGCTTCCCATGGACGGGAGGGGGTGGGCAGTGGGTGCAACAGTCCCAGGACTTCCCCCCCCTTCGTTTGCACATTAAACAGGTTTGGCAGGCAGTAACAAAGTCCGACACATCTTTGCGCATGCGTGGCCACCAGAATTGCCTTTGGATTAAGTTAAGCGTCTTCAGGAACCCAAAGTGCCCTGCTAGTTTCGAGGAATGACAGGTCAGCAGTATGTCCTTTCTTCGGGCCCGAGGCACTACGAGCTTGTCCCCATGATACCAACATTTGTTCTCCCGGAGGGAGCATTCCTCTACGTCTCCCAATTCTTCGGCCTCTTCCGGGGAGTAATTCCCCCCCCCCACTTATCCCCCCATGACTCTACTGCTGCCTGCTTGCTTTGGCTTCGGGTCGTAACAGCTCCTCCTAACTGTTGGGGGGAAAACATGGAGTCAAATACTTCTTCCTTTCGACTTTTGTGCTGGGGCAATTTGGACAGAGCGTCTGCTAATGAATTGGCCCTTCCAGGAAAGTGTTTGAGCATGAAATTAAATTTTGAGAAGAAGTCAGCCCACCGGAGCTGCTTGGCATTCAAAGACCTCTGGGTGCGCAGGGCCTCCAGGTTTTTGTGATCAGTCCAAATCTCAAAAGGGGTCTGCGCTCCTTCTAACCAATGCCGCCAGGTGGTTAGGGCCAGTCGTATGGCTGCAGCTTCCTTATCCCATACCAACCAGTTCCTCTCAGTCTCATTAAACTTTTTTGAGATATAAGCCAGAGGGTGTAGTTTATTATCCTGCCCCTTCTGTAGGATGGCTCCCCCCATGGCCACATCCGAAGCATCTACATGAATCACGAACTCTTTCGTCTCATCGGGGTGGGCAAGGATGGGCTCTGAGGTGAACAAAGTCTTTAGAGTTTCAAACGCCTTTTGACAGTCCTCAGACCAGACTATTCTCTCCCCGGGTTTTCCCACTTCCGGGCCCCTCCCCTTGGTTTTGAGGAGTTCAGTTAGCGGGAGGGTAACCGTGGCAAAGTCTTTCAGGAAGGTGCGGTAGAAGTTACAAAACCCTAATAGACTTTGCAGCTGTTTTCTAGCTCGGGTCGCCTCCCACTGCACTACCGCCTCTACCTTGGCAGGGTCCATCTCTAGCCCTTTCTGGGAGGTGCGGTACCCTAAAAAGTCCACTGAATCTCTATTGAATTCACATTTAGACAGCTTAGCATATAACTGATTTTCCAACAGTGTAGACAGCACTTCCCGGACCAAATTTACATGCTCTTTCTTATCAGTAGAATAAATCAAGATATCATCTAAGTAACACAACACCCCCTTGAACAAATGCTTGTGTAGCACCTCGTTTATCAAGCTCATAAAGACCCCCGGTGCGCCACTTAATCCGAACGGCATCACCAGGTATTCGAACTGACCCAACGGTGTATTAAAAGCAGTTTTAAATTCGTCCCCCTCCCTGATGCGCACCCAGAAGTATGCATCCCGAAGATCTAACTTAGTGAATATCTTCCCCTTGGCCGCCTCTGTTAGCAAGTCTTTTATAAGGGGGAGGGGGTAGGCGTTAGTAGCTGACACTACGTTGAGCCCCCTGTAGTCCGTGCACAAGCGCAGCCCCCCGTCCTTCTTTTTCCTGAACAGAACAGGGGCTGCGAAGGGGGACTTGGCAGGGCGGATGAAGCCTCGCTCCAAGTTCTTGTCGAGGAACTTTCGTAGCTCCTCCCTCTCCGAGGGGCTCATGGAGTAGAGCTTTCCCTTCGGTAACTTTTCTCCCGGGAGTAACTCTATGGCGCAGTCCGATAGTCTGTGAGGGGGTAGTTCGTCCGCCTCGGTCTCACTGAACACCCCCATCAAATCTCGATATTCCTTGGGGACGGTGGAGGGTACCAGGGTGAGCGCTGCCACTCGTAGAGGTGCCGGGGGACCCGATCCCCATTCTGAGTCCCACTTATGACTATGGCACTTCTCATCCACCCACGAGATCTTCCCCTCGCTCCATTTGATGTAGGGATTGTGGGAGCTCAACCAGGGGCTTCCCAACACCATGGGGAACTGGGTGTTGGGGGTAATAACTAAAGCTCTCTTCTCCCAGTGCTCCTCGGTCCCCACTATTAGTCTCTCAGTCTCTGCCACACATGCCTCTTTCATTTCCGACCCATCCATTTGGGTAAACGTAAGTGGCTCCCCCAACGGGGTGACTTTGGGGCCCAGTCCATCTACTACTAATGGGCTAATCAAGTCCCGGGCACACCCTGAGTCAATTAATGCACGCACCCGGACGTGGGTCCCGGTCCCGGGTGCTATTACAGTCACTACCATATACAGTAAAGGGCCAGGGATGCTCACCGGAGATGGCACGTCGCGAATGGGGACCTGGAGCTCTGCGCCGCTCACTGCAGGCCATTGGAGTTTCCCGACATCTGAGTTTCCGTCAGCTCCAGCTCCCCTTGCTCGCTCGCTGCCCCTTCCAGCTGTAATGCCCGGGGTTTGAACGAGGTCTTCCCTTTGCTGGGGGTGCTCCCGGCTACCGGGGTTGAGGTCTTGGGGACTTTTCCACCACCGCGGGGGCACGCCGAGGCATAGTGACCGCTCTCTCCGCACCGCATACAGAGCCCTTGCTTGAACCGGGTGTCCTGGATCTCTTGGATGCTCAGCTTAGGCTTCACCTTCTGGGCGGCTTTAGCTTGGGCAGTCGCCGAAGTTCCCATCTTGATGAGGGTGAAGCATTCCTCTACGTCCGCGGCCGGTCTCATCCAGGTGGCCAAAGAGCCCGGCCTCCCTCCTCGCAGCACCGTCTCGTACACCTCGGGATTGAGACCTTCTCGGTACTTCTCGATGAAGAGGTCTTGGGTCCAGCCTTGAATCTTAGCTGCTATGCGCCGGAACTTGTCGGTGTATTCCCTCACAGAGGACCGCCCCTGGGTCAGCTTCCGCAGCTGGTTCTGGGCTTTCTCTTCTCCCAGGGGGTCCTCGTAGTGTTGTCTGAGGGCCCACATAAAGTTGTGTACGGAGCGCAACTCAGGCCTGGGGGCGTTGTGCAGGCTCACATACCAGTCGCTGGCTGTGTCCCTCAGCTTGGACCCTATGTAGCCAATCCGGTCCCTCTCGGTGGGGTAGAGGTGCCCCCAGGTGTCTAGGAACCACTCGATCTCTATGAGGAAGAACCACAGCTTCTCGCGGTCCCCATCGAAAGTAGCCGTCAACGGATCGGCGGGTGCCTGGCGGATCATCGGCCCTGCTGGCGCCTGGGCTGGTGCTGGTACGGGTGCGGGAACCGGGCGGGGGACGGGCTGCGGGACCTGCTGTGGCACTTGTTGCGGGACGACTCCCGCGGGAGCTCCCCCGGGGGGAGCCGGTTGCGGCGGGGCTCCCCCTCCTGGGGCTCCGGCCCCTCCTGGGACTGGCCGGGCTGCCTGTACAGCTGTCAAGGCATCGCGGAACTGGTACTGCAGGTCGAGGGCTATTTCTCGCAATTCCGCGGTGAGTTGCAGTCGTAGATCTCCCATCATACGATCCAGAGACTGGGTTTGGTCTTCCCTGTAGAGATCGGGCCCGTAGGTCGCGCCTCTCTCCTCTTCCAAAGGCAGGGGACGCCAGTCCCCTCCGTAAATCGTCTCTCGCTCGTCTCCCAAAAAGCTCGGCTTCCCGTGCTCGATGCGGTCTCCTTGGATCGAGACCTGCACCCCCTTCTGATCGTGAACCCATGAGTCGACGGTCCTGTGACCGAAGTTGCTCCATGAGTACCTCGGGGTCACGCTCTGATGAGGAGGTGGTCGTGGGATGTAGTAAGCCCCCTGAGCCGTAGTCACTGGCACTTCGGGCTCCCCGCCGCCGCCTCCACCACCGGCACCCTGGTTGATCTTCGGTTGTAGGGATGGGAAGAGTACCATCGTCCGACATGGTCAGGAACGGACAAGTCCCAGTCACAGATCTCTGACAATCTGTGAGGCTTCTGCACAAAGTAGTCAAGGATCAGATCTTTGTTGATGAAACACAGTTCTTTATTTCCAAGTTCTACATTGGTACAGGTTCTCGGATTATTGTCAGAGATAACGTATACAATAGAAGCAGGTCTAATATACCCTCCGGAACAATTTGAATTGCCCATATGTAACCAATCAACAGGGGGGAAAAACCGTGGGCAAAAGGTTCCCTGGCCGTTTGCTTCCCACAGGAAAGAAGGTGAGGTGTGAAGCAGTAAATTTCCCTTCCCAAACCAGGCCTCTCAGATGTAACCATCTTCACATAACAAACGCTTTTCCCAAGGCTTTCGCACGTTGATAAGAACTGGTCCCTGTCCTCCCAGCAGGGAGGAAAGGAATGCGGAGGCAGGAGGGTGAGAGGCTCATTGTTCTCATGCTTTGAAGTCGCCACTCTCCCGGGCAAACGGTTACATAGACCAGACCTGGTCAGAGCCATAAATCCAGGGTCACAGAATATACACTCACAGTGGTCAAGCTAAATAAGCAATAGGCATGATTACATACTTAATACAGAAACAGATAGCATAGACAGGTTACAAAACATAGCATAAATTCCCAGAACCCTTGTTAGAATCTGCAGATTCTGACACTGATATAGATTCAGCTCCAGTAGACACTGCTACTATATCTTGCTTGTTACTTGACCAGTTTATAGCTCTGTCTCCATAGAAAATTATGTGACCACTGGTGGATTTTCTTTCTTTTATGTTTCCTTCCCAGTCAGTGTCTACATATGCTACTAGCTTCAGGCTGTCACTGGCTGGTAACTTAAGGTTAAAGTATGCTTTTAGGGATCCCTTTAAGGATTTAACAAGTCTCTTAATTGCATCCCAGCCTTTGTTTGTTGGAGTTGCAGTCTTTCTACACAGTAATCCTACTGCAGTGCTAATGTCTGGTCTAGTCAGTGTGCTAATGTAGAGAAGCTTACCTAGTGCTTTGCGATATCTGTTGTTGGCAGGTAGTTCTTTGGTGTCATTGTGTTGTTTTATGTACCTTACTTCCATGGGAGTAAGTACAGTACTGGCATCTTCTATTCTCAGGTATTTTATCAGCTCTTTGATCTTTTGCTCTTGGTTGATGAGAAAATCTCCATCTTTTTCTCTCTGAATGCCTAGGTAGTGCATGATGTTTCCTAACTGCTTGATTTTTACTTGTTGGTTCAGATGATTCACTATTTCCTTGCTGTCATCTGAATTTTCATATGCTATAATCAAATTGTCTGCGTAAGTTAAGATGTACATCCATTTGCCATATTAGTACTTGGTGTACAGGCAGGGATCAGATTTGCTTTTCTTGAAGTTTGCTTGAAGTAGCATCTCATTCAGTTTTATGTTCCAAGCTCTAGCAGCTTGTTTGAGGCCATAGATGCTTTTATGAATTTTACATACAAGTCCTTCTTTGCCTCTTTCTATGAAACCAGGTGGCTGTTACATGTAAATGTCCAAATGTCCTCTTCTAGTTCTCCATGCAAGAATGAAGCCTTCATGTCTAGGTGCTCAATGTGCATTCCCTTGGTTGCTGCAATGCTTATGAGGGTTCTTATTGTTACATGTTTAACTACTGGGGCAAAAGTTTTATTATAATCCTCACCATATTTCTGTGAGTATCCTTTAGCTACTAGTCTGGCTTTAAAGTGCTGGATCTCACTTTCTGCATCGAGTTTCAGTTTGAAAACCCATTTGCAACCCATAGCTTGCCTCTTTGGAGGAAGCTGTGTAAATGTCCATGTGTTGTTCTTGTGTATGTATTCAAGTTTCTCTATGCAGCTTGCTTCCACTTTTGTGCCTCTTGTGGTGGTAGTTGGGATATTTCTTCCCTTGATGCAGGTTCTGGTACTTCCACCCTTAGTGTAAGGTAGGACAGGCGCCTGGCTGGAATACCTTTGCTTGAGCCTATTGATCACCTCACTTCAACCTCTGTGGTCTCACTTTCTTGGTCAGGAACATCTGGTGGAGCACTGGAGGTTGTTCCATAAAGTAGGATTGTGTCAGGATCTGTTGTCTCTTCCTTCCTAGGACTTTTCACATCAGGATACACAATCTGGCTATTCACTTTTGTATAGGACCCCTCTAAAACTGGAGCTTTCTCGCTTTTGTCAAAGTAAACTGCTCTGCTGATTGTAATCTTGTTGGTGAGCAGATCTAGAATTCTGTAGCCTTTGCACTTAGCTGAATAGCCAAACTTTCTCTCTTCTGTGGCCCTGTCACCTAGCTTGGACCTCTTCTCTTTTGGGGTATACACATAAGCCTTGCTTCCAAACATGCATAGGTACTGCATACTAGGCTTATACCCATGCCAAAGTTTGTATGGTGTTGTGTCTATGGCTTTTGTGGGCAGCCTATTTTGTATGTATGCGGCTGTGATGATCCACTCTCCCCAAAACTTGTCTGGAAGAACTGCAGCCTTAACCTTACCATGCCCAGTAGACTTCTGTTCTTCCTCTCTGCAACACCATTCTGTTGAGGTTCTCTCAGGAACTGCTGTGTAGCACTTACAATGTATGCACCACCATTGTCTGTCCATACGGTCTGTGGTTTTCGTCCAAATTTGTTGCTGACAAGAGCTACGTAATCCTTTTGCTTTCCCAACATCTGCAATTTTTCACTAAGCAAAAACCCAACTGTATATCTGGTATTGTCATCAATAAAAGTCAGAATTTTTAGTTACCTATTGATGAAGTTGGCAGTTGCCTGCATATGTTTCTGTGTATCAGCTCCAGAGGTCTCTCTGTTTTCCTCTCACTCTGCTTTGGAAATGGCTTGTTAGTTGTCTTAGACAGAATACAGCAACTGCAGACACTGTCGTCATCATTGTCATCGTCATCATCATAATTGTATTCAGTAAGATGAATGCTATTGGTCATACCTTTTGTTTCCATGTCCTGAATTGCCTGATAGTTCTTCTTAACCTTCTGTGCCAAAGATGCACAGTTTTCATGATCACATAATTTTGTAAAGTTCATTTCTTCTGGCATAGCATCATAGGATTCAGTCAGGTTCATTTCATCAGTTGTAGCCACAGTTTCTTCTTCTAGATTATAAAGACCTTTGCATTCTGTGCCCATTATATAAACTTCTCCATTTAGTGAGATAGTACAGTATCTTTAATATGCAGTTTAAACCCTTGTTCACCCAACTTTGATAAGAAGAGAAGACCACTGGTAAACTGGTATATATAACACATCTCTGATTAGAAATTCATGAGTGCCGCTTGGCAGTTTGCAGTACAACACACCAAATCCCTTCTGAAAAGCATTCATTTTTGTCCCATTTCCAGGTAGACTGATTCAATGAAAAAACCTTTCTTATTACATACGTAGACATAAGCTCAGGAATCCAAAATGAAATGATCTGATCCTTGAACTAGAGCACCAGAAAAAAATTGGTGTTGGTATTCAGGCTTCTGAACATTAAAGCCTTTGTAACCTCTTTCTGCGGTATTTTTTGGACAGTTCACCATCTTGTGGCCAACTTCATTACAACAGAAACAATGCAAAAGAGAAGTATCTCTAGCCTTATGAAAATCCTCCTTCCATTTTGGTGACATAGCCTTGGCAACCGAGCTGTGGCGCAAAAAATGACCTGCTTCTTTTAATGGCATTGCCCTTGAAATGGACCCATGCCTTTTGTTCTCCCAATGAAGGGATGGGCACTCTCTCACAGAAACCTTATGTGCAAACTCTTCTGAGAGTATGTCTCTGTTTTTATTCAGAATTTTGCATCTATCAGCAACGCTCCCTCTAAGCTGTGGAGTCTTGTGAGCAAAAATTCTATTTCATGAAGTACTGGCATTAAAGTTGTGAGTGAGCAATTTGGCTACTGCATAAATTACTTTGCTCTGGAGCCATCCTTCCTGAGCTAAGATAAAAATCTGTGAGCTGGAGGCTAAAAAACTGTGAGCTAGCTCACACTAACTCAGGTTAGAGGGAATACTGGCCCCGGCCACATGAGTGAGATAATCTGGCGGGGAAGCAAGGCTATTTTGCACTGGAGCAATGTGACCCACAGGTTGGTGAAGCTGCTGGCACAACTCGCCGCCGCATGATCAGACGCAACCGTGGGCGAGTTCGGGTTTTTTTGTCATTGGTTTCTGATTCACTTAAATGGGGGATTGATGAATTACTTCTCCACCCTGAGGGCTTCCAATGGCAGTATGCAATGATATGTATACTAAGAAGGGGGGGAGAAACAACTGCATGGCCACGGGACAGCCTGATCAGACTATCCCCAATGCCACAAGTCCATTCTGGAGCGATCACACAGGGAAAGTCCATCTGTGGCCAGCAGCAACCCATTTGATACTAGGGTTTACCTAGTGGTTTTTTACTCCGCTTCTTTGGCAGAGCAAAACATTTTGCCGATGTGTGCAGGACGCTTCACAGATGTGCTTATTGATTGCACCAGTTTGATCTGCCCCTCAGTATCCCTCTCATGTGGCTAATAGTGCGTATGATCGGGGCCACTGTCTATCAGTCTCTTTTAAGATCTTTAAGTTGCTAATGACACACACACAGCTTAGGGGCAGGCTTAAAAAGAGTGCTAATTTTACATTCCACATCCAGTGCAGCCCCCGCATCTTCTAACTGGTCAAACAAGTCAGTGAGTTTGCTAACATGTGAACGATAGTAGTTACAATTCTGATATCTAGTCTTTTAATTTTTTTATTAAAAAGTTTTATTTTTCAGAAAGAATAAAGAAACAAACAAAGAATAACATAAACAAAGAAACCAACATACAAAAAACATGGAGTCTGTATCATTACTTTTGCTTACATTTGTCTAAATGGAATCTATACTGTAGACACAAGTTTCATTTTTAATTTTCCATGTTCAGAGCTTTAACCTATTTTTAACATTTCTCAAGATAGTCCTCCAACCATTTATAAACTTCTGACCAGTTTTTATCAAATCCTTCTTCTTGCTTTTCCTGTAGTTGTGAGGATAGTTTATCCATTTCTGCTCTTTCCAATAATTTATAGATTATTTCTGCTTTTAATGGAACGTCTTCCTTTCCCCAATATTTTGCATACAAAATTCTGGACATAGTTATTACATGTATAAGTATATGTGTATCTGGTCTCTTAAATGTCTCTGGTACTACATTTAATAAAAACAATTCTGGTACAAATGGTACAGTTGTGCCTAATATCTTTTGCAATATCTTATGAATCCACATCCAATATCTTTTTGTAACATTGCATGTCCACCACATGTGGAAAAATGAACTGGTTTTTTGTTTACATTTCCAGCAAACATTCGACATATTTGGATACCATCTGGCTAGATTTTCTGGTGTCATATGCCGTCTGTAAAACATTTTGTATATATTTTCTTTAAATGAGACAGTGTTTGTAAATTTTATATTTGTTTTCCATACCTTAGGCCATTGATCTAGCTGAATATTATGACCTATATCTTGTGCCCATTTAATCATTGCAGTTTTAACTATTTCATCTTGCAATTCCATATCTAACAAAGGCCGTGGCCACATGAGCGAGATAATTCGGGGGTGGGGGAAGTGAGGCTATTTTGCCCTGGAGCAATTTGACCCGCAGTTGCATGATCACACAGGTTGGTGAAGCTGCTGGCACAACTAGCCGTTGCATGAACAGACGCAACCGTGGGCGAGTTGGGTTTTTTTGTTGTTGGTTTCTGATTCACTTAAATGGGGGATCGATGAATCGCTTCTCCACCCAGGGCTTCCAATGGCAGTATGTGATGATGCACATACTGAGAAGGGGGGAGGGGAAACAATGGCATGGCTTCGGGATAGCCTGATCAGACTATCCCTGATGCCACAAGTTTGCGCTGGAGTGATCACACGGGGAAAGTCCAGCTGTGGCCTACAGCAAACCATTTGCTACTGCATTTTCCCTAGTAGTTTTTTATTCTGCTTCTCTGGCAGAGCAAAATGGCTTGCGACGGCTTGCCGACAATTGTGGGACACCTCCAAGATGTGCTGGTGTGATCGTGCCACTTTGATCCACCGGTGAGTCGTCCCTCTCACGTGCATACGATGAGAGGTATGCAATGGGTGCATACGATCATGCCCAAAGTAGTATAAAACATCTTTGGATAGTTTACGCCTTTACCCAACAATATTTTATCTATTTCAGTAAGGTTATCACAAAAACCAGTTTTCTTATGTTTTACATATCTGGAATCTAGTTGCACCTTTTCCCACCAGTTTAAAGCAACACCCTGATTTTGCAAAGCATATTGTGATTTTAGTAAGTTCTTCTTATCTAGCAAGTCTTCATATCTCCATAAATGATCCTAGGTGAGAAGGTTGGGGTTTACAAAAGCCTCTAAAGGTGAAACCCATTTAGGTATTTTTGTATAAAAGATACATTTAAGCCTTTCCCATACTTTTAGGAGAGATGCTCTCACTAAGTGTTTGTCAGATTCTGCTTGGCATAATAAGTCTTTTCATAATGTTTCTAGAATGTTTCCAATGTCCCTTATTGATTGAATCTGACATTGATTTATCTCTGTAAGACTGTTCTGCTGCTTACTTTCGTTTTCTTTGTAGTGGGCGTTTGACCAGATGGTTTATTGCTCCCTTTGATGTAGATTACTTGTCTGCTAAATGTTACTTTTTAAGCGGGAACTTGGTTTCCCACATACCAGGGTGTCACATAGTACAAAGCTATCTCCCTTGTCCTCCCTCCCCCTTCTCCTGTGAGTGCTATCTGCTGAGCGTAGCCTTGAGAATTATTTTATTGTTCTTCCTGCCTGTTTTGCTGGGGACCTGGCACATTTAGGTCACACAGTTCGAGCTGGGAATTTTTATGTTCTCTCACCCCTGGGTGACAAAAGGTGAATCTGCTTTCCCGCAATTTTGCTGTATGCTGATTGGTGATCAATGTTTATGCATTCATGCTTGTAGGTATAATAATCCCCTGCCCTCTTTGTATGGCATCACTAACAAACCCCGAGACCTGTTCCAGTATCTGAATAAAGGACTATGTTTTAATGACAAAGGCCTGATCATTTGCTGATAGTACAGAAGCCTCACAGTGTTGCTTAAAATATTTAAGTATCTCCATTTTCTCATACCATAAAGGCATGCCATCCTAATTTCAAATCATGGCCTTCTAATTTCTAATAGTCTCAAGTTTTTCAGGGTGATCCATTCTTTCAACCACGTCAGGGCTGCAGCTTTATGATAAAGTTGCCAGTTGGGTACTGCAAAGCCTCCCCTTTCTTTCATAACTTTCATCTTAATTCTTGGTTTTTTGTTTTGCCATATAAACTGCTGAGTCAATTTTTCTAATTCTTTATAGTATTGTTGGCTCAATACCATTGGAATTGTTTGAAATAAAAAGAGAATCCTCGGGAAAACATTCATCTTGATAGTAGCTATTTTTTCCATAAAGAATAATTGAAATTTATTCCATTTTTCCAAGTCTTTTTTTAATTGAACTCAAGAGTTTACTGTAATTGTCCTTGAACAATGAGCTACATCTGTTTGTTAAAAGTATACTTAAATATTTTATTTTTTTCTGTACCTCAATACCCGATTTTTCTTGTAATTGTTGGATCTGTTCTTTCATGCAGTTATTTGTCAGCATTTTTGTCTTTCTAATTTTCAATCCTGCCAATTGTCCATAGTCCCTTAGAGTATCCAAAAGTTGAGTAATAGAAAAAAGTGGGTCTTCCAAAATAAATACCAAATCATCTGCGGAGGCTTGCAATTTGTATTCTTCTCCTTTTAATGTGAGTCCTTTAATATGAAAATCTTCTCTCACCATATCATTCAGGGTCTCAAGAGCAAAAATAAATAGTAATGGAGATAATGGGCATCCTTATCTGGTTCCTTTTTGTATTTCAATCTTCTGTGAAGTATCCCCATTTACCATTACGTTAGCATATTGTCTCAAGTAAATTGCTCTCACCATTGTAAAAAAAATATCACCACAATGGCAATCCTGTAGTTGTTCTAACAGAAAGGACCAGTTGAGGTTGTCAAAAGCTTTCTCGGCATCCAAAAAAACCAAAGCAAGTTGTTTTTCAGGATGTGCTTCAAAATATTCCAAAACATCCAAGAGGATTCTTACATTATTTCTCATCTGTCTTTTTGGTAAGAATCCGGATTGATCTTGGTGTATTGTTTGGACTGAAACTTTCTTTAACCTATTACCCAAGATGGATGCAAAGATTTTATAATCCACATTTAAAAGTGAAATTGGTCTATAATTTTTAATTTCTTATCTATTTTTGGTTTATGTATCAAAGTAATTAGTGCTTGATTCCAAGATTCTGGGATTTTCTTTTGTTCCGTAATATATCTGTATTGTGTATTTTAATGGCAGGGCAAATTGGTCTTCAAATGTCTGGTAAAATTCTGCTGGGAGTCCATCTGGACCCGGAGTCTTTTTCTTTTTTCTTTTTAATTGCTTCTATTATTTCCACAAAGACAACAAGTTCATTTAGTATTTTCCTTTGGTCCTCAGTAAATTCTTTTTTTATTGTGTTTACTTAAAAAGTCTCTCAAATATTCCTGGTTATTTATTTATTTAGATTTATATCCCACCTAGCCAGCATAGCCAGCTCAAGGCAGCTCACAGCAGTTTAAAACAGCAAGGTAAATAATTTGGCATAAAATTCACAGCAGAAAACCACAAAAATGGTGGCAAACAGTACTTCTATCACAGAGCACAACAGTCTAGCTAGACCCAAGGCCAGGAAGCTACATGAGTCGATTTCCTGGGCCAGAGAATTCACTTGACACTTTTCAGAGGCCCCTTCCCCCAGTGGCGGCTCCTAATTAAAGGCCTGGTGGAAGAGCTCTGCTTTTCAAGCCCTGCAGAACTACAAAAGGTCCCGCAGGGCCCTGATGTCATCCGGGAGCTTTTTCCACCAGTGAGGAGCCGCCACTGAGAAGGCCCTGGTCCTGGGTGGTCACCAACCTGGCCTCTCTAGGGTTAGGGAGGGTCAGGCAGTGTTGAGTGCCAACCGCAGCGCTCTCTGGGGGTGTATACGGGGAAAGGTGGTCCCTTAGATAGGCAGACCCCTGACCATATAGGGCTTTAAAGGTTAAAACCAGCAACTTGAACTGGATCCTCAGCACAGGTTGGATGTGGTCTCGCACTGAGAGGCCCATCAACAGCCTGGCCATGGCGTTCTGCACTAGCTGCAGCCTCCAGAGCTGAGACAAGGGCAGCCCTATGTAGAGAGCGTTAATGTTTTCTTTTTGGTATAGGTTTTTATAGAAATTTTCAATGATCTCCTTTATATCTTTTAAAGTATTATTTTCTTCACCACTTTCATTTTTCAGTATCCTTATATGTTTGTTTTCTGTTTCTTTTCTTAATTTATATGCCAACCATCTTGTGGGTTTATTTGCATTTTCAAAGTAGTTCTGTTTTGCATACATAATTTTCTTCACTATTTCTTGGGTTAAGAGACAGTTAAGTTGATGTTGAAGATTCTTAATTTTAATTCTTGTAATTTCCATCAGAGTTCCAGCCTTCATATTTTCTTCTTCTAGTTTGATTTGTTCCTCAATCTGTGACATTTTTTGTGTTCTCTGTCTTTTTTTTGCCTGATAAGCCACCATCTTCCATAAGCTTTAAATGCATCCCATACTATGTCCATAGACATATCTGGTTGGATGTTCATCTTGAAAAATTCTTGAAACTTTTCTTTGGATTCAGCCACAAATTCGGGATCTTTTAAAAGCCATAAATTCATGGACCATCTTGTTTTCTTTGGAATATCTTGTAGAGTCAAAAATAGGGGATTATGATCTGCAAATGTTGAGGAGAGAATTTCTGTATCAATTATGTCATTTACTATGTTTGATGAAACCCAGGCCATATCTAGTCTAGACCAAGATTTGTGCCTGGATGAAAAATAAGTAAAACTTAATTTCTTCATTTTCCTAATCCTCCATGCATCCACCAACGTAGTTTCTTCAGCTAACTGCAAAAAGGAGTTTGGTAGTTCATTTCCTGATTTCTGTTTTCCCATTTGTTTTTTCCTATCCATCATTTTATCAAATACTGTATTGTACTCTCCAACTATGCAGATTTCTTCATAGACTTGATTGGGAAGGGTATTTTGTAAAGATTTGTAGAATTTCTCGTGTTCTTGATTGGGGGCATAGATGTTCACTATCAAAGTTGTTTTGGCTTGTCTCTGTATTTTCACTATCAGAACTCTTCCATCTTCTGAGTTATATACCAGTTCTGGATGTAGATGTTCTTTTACATACATAGCTACTCCTCTCTTCTTCTTTTGCTTATCTGATGAAGCAAAGGTTTTCCCAATTTTTTTGACTTCCAAAAGTTTCTGATCAAAAAGTTTTATATGTGTTTCCTGTAGACAAATAATATCTAACTGCATCTTTTTAAGTTGTTGAAAAGTTTGCCTTCTTTTTTGTGGAGCATTCAAACCATTTACATTGAAGGAAATTATTTTTAACTTCTTATCCATTCTTTGCTTCTTCTTTAGATCCATCTTTTTTCTTGTCTTGGAATCTTGTAACAACTTGAAGTGGAAAGACCTGTTTCTTGCTTGTTCCTGTCCTAGTTTGTGTTCCAGGTGCTCCCGGTTCCTGTATCTCTCCTTCTTCCTCTGGTTCTTCTTCTTACATGCCAAATCCTCTCCCTGTGTTTTTAAAAATTCATACATTTTAAATATGGAGTTAATTTTATACCTTCTATCTTAGTATGTGAAGAATTCTCCTTAAGGAATCAGCCATCTGTAAAATACTCCATTTTGTCGTAACAGGTTTGTAAGTCTTTTTTCTCTCACTCTCCATGGTGTTTCTTTCAAAATTTTGATTTCTGTCCCTTGGACCACGAATTGTTTCTGATTAGCAGTTTTTAATATGGTATTTCTTGCAGTCCTCTTATGGAAAATTACACAGACCTCTCTGGGGACTTTATTTTTTTTTCTAGCATATGCAGAATTCATTCTAAATGCAGTATCTATCTCCTCAAAAATATTTTGCACATCGTCTTCTCCTATACATTCAGCCAAGTTATGAGCTATTTCTGATTTAATATCTTCATCTTTTTTTTCTGGAATGTTTTGACACCTCAAAACATGTGTTGCTTTTTCCATTTCAAATTTAATAACTGAACCTTCCAGCAGGTCTTATTTAGCTTTTAAAGTCTGAATTTGTTGGTTTGCTTCTTCTGTTTTAGCTTCTAGTTGTGTTGTTGTCTGCACCATATTAGAAATTTGAGTTCCATTTTCTGCAATCTGTTTTTTTAATTTCCTCAGTTTGGGAAGATAATTGTGAGACCAAGTCATTCATTTTAATCTGCAAAGGTGCAACTGCATTACTTACTGCTTCAGGAACTGCATTACTCACTGCTGCAGGGATTGCACTGCCTACAGCTATAAAGTGCACAGTCTCAATTCCTCTATTAACAGCTGTCATGACTGCTTCATTTATCCATGCCTGCAAGTCTTGTGTTGATACCTTGGCTAGGCTAGCAGCTACTGATTTAGATGCTTCTGGGGAGTGCCTAGATATTCTCTTTTAAAACCAGTCCCCTACTTTATTTTCTTTAATAATACCAAAATACAATGTAAATAATTTTTCTCTTCCCCTTTTCCAAAACCTTACACAGATAATTCTTTTCCCCAACTTATCAGATATTGACTTTACAGAAGGAACACAGTGTAGTTAAACAAAGTCTTGCCATCTTCACTTCCTGTAAGTGGTTAGTAGTCACAACAATAACAATTCTTTACCTTCTGTCTAAATTCCTGATATCTTACCAGGGCTACACCAATTTTCTGTTCTATACACCTGTTCTGTTTTATTCAGTACTATAAAAGAACCAAAAAGAGTTCCCAAGGTCCCAAAATCTTCAATAGCACTTCCAAAAAGTCTTCTTCCAATTCCAAGATTAAATAGCAAATATAATTGTCTTACCAGCTTCCAGCAATATCCACAGTTAATAAAGGGCCACCAGAGAGAGTCAAATTGAAAACATCCACCAGAAAAGAGAAGGTGTATAAAGAAATTAAAAAACCCTTACTTTCAAAACAAAAGTAGAATCCAAAGAGCTCATATAGACATAAGGTACCAAAAAATAACCCTTATCTTGTAGTCTATAAAACCAGATAGATCCAGAGGTAAAAACAATACCATACAAAATAAAGAAAGAAAAAAGAAAAGAACCCGTATATTTCCAGTTAAAAGGGAAAAGAAATCAAAATTAATCCCAGGTGAAAGAATCCAAAATTAATCCAAGATTAAAGAAAAGAAAAAAGGGCCATCTCAATAAAAAAGAAAAATACCATCCATATAATGTGTTGCACTGATTTAAAATCCAGAGAATAAAGTAAACCAACATAGAAAAAAGATGCCCAGAGAAAAATAACTATTGAGCTTCCGTATACCAATATCCAAATTGTAATCCTTTAACTAATTGATTTAAAATATCCAAGATGTTTAACACACTTATCTTCTATGATGTATCCAATAAACCATCTGCCTTAAACAGTACAAGCTGTTAAAACTTTATTTCCACCAAATGGGACTTCTTTAGTGTGAAACCTACAAAATGAAAGTGGGGGGGGGGATCTTTCTGTCTTCGCTGCTTCACCTGGGCCTTTAAAGTTTTACTCAGTCTCTGCAATTTTTGCTTTAGAATAACACCAGTTTACAGCCTCAACTGAAAAAAAGTTGTTCAATCTTAGCCCATATAGGCTTTTGTTTGATTTTATTTGTTTATTTGTAATTACAAGCCTGGGTTTCGGTTCCCAGCCACCAGTACAGTGGAAGGGGGAAGGGATCTTCCACCGCATCTTTTTGCCCAGGACTTCAAAGCTAACCTAAACTTGCATAAATCAGTCAAAGGAGGTTTATTGCTAATTGCTCAGTCTATTCACAGTGTTGAAGTAAAGAAAACAGATGCTGTTAAGATTCTTTGATCAATCAATCAGTCAATCAAACCTTTATTGGCATATCATATTAGACAGGCAAGGAAATACAAGTCATATGCACTTAATTATACATTCCCTCCTCTTGGAAACCAAAAGCAGAAATTTGGCCACCATTTCCATAATCACTAAGGAGTGAGTAGAGAGTAAATAAGATTTCTTCCATTCATCAGAATGATTTACTAGGTTTCTCAACAAAATCTCAAGATATAATGATCGAACATCACAATAGAAGATACAGTGCAGAAGGATATGATCCAGACTCTCAATTCCTTTAACACCAGAGGGACATAATCTATCCACATAAAGAGTCTTAGAGAACCTACCACTCAGTACCGCCGAAGGCAGCACATTAAAATGGCCTAACATGAAAGCTCTTCGATAGTGAGGAGTGGTTAAACAGAAAAAATACTCTGCTATAAACTCTTGGGGAGGAAACCCTACCTTTAAGGGGGAGCCAGGTTAATTAGCTCTTGGTGCTCTATGTCAAGGAGTCTTTGTTTTATCAAGTGGAAGGCTGAACTTCCTGACAAATGCAGAAGCTCTCCAAAACTAATTCCTATACACATGATCTTACTCTCTATATGGAGAAACCATGCTGGGGATGAGAACTTGGTAAGCATTTGTGAAATAAAAGGACTGAAATTAGCTCTAAAATGTAACCTGAGCCAAAATTTAAATGTCATAATCCAAGCTTTCATTTCCAGAAGATTCTTTGATGTAGAGTACAGCTCCAAGAGCGGCGGCTGATCTCACCTAGATGCTTATGGCTGCCATAAACGTGCCCACTCAGGACTTGCTTCAGGACAATCTGGAGTCTACTCACATGTCGCTACATGCAAAAGCCTCCAGGTCAAGCCCCCTGCCAAGAGCCTCCCTCCCGGAAGGTTCTTCAGGAGTTCAGAGTCCTGAATCTCCCACTGGGTCCTGGTGGTTCAGGGTTTCCTCAGGAGAGATCCGTGGAAGCCTCTGAATGTGGAGAGTCACAAACCGAAAGTCCCACAATTCTGATATCTAGTCTTTGCTAACCTTTGATGCAGGGAATATATAAACACCCAGCCCTTTGATTGATGGGATGACTCTAAGGTGGTATACATTTGTTTAGCTCTTGGCAGTGATCTAATCTGGGAGAGGTAAGAATCAGTTATCAATGACATGATGACAACCTGCACCTTGTGGTCGTGTTTTTCCCACACTTGCTTAGTTGCAGCATCTGCACCATCCGTGGTGGTGGTGGGGTTGTCTTCCACAATGTATTTAGCCAGTTTTTCAACTTTCAGAGCCATTGTCTCCTCCATGAAGAAAAGTTTTCTGGAATCAAAATAAACAAATGCAGCTTCCCATCAACATAAAGGGATCGAGCTATTGTTCTCTCCTGTCTTATCTCACTTACTATCTTATTGAGCACACTCACACACCGTGCTCCTTTTCTCTTGGTTAAACTTCAGTAACCTATTTGTACTCTTCCTAACTTGTGATATACGGTTCTATGAAAAAAGCCCACAGGAAAAACCCTATGGTCATAAATGCTCACAGGAAAAAAGCCCACATGGAAATAAGCCCACATGGAAAAAGCCCATACACCAAAAGCCCACATGGAAAGCAGCCCACATGGGAAAATACCATGTAAAACCCCAGAGATATGTATAATTGTGGATAACCATTCAACTCCATTTATGAGAATGAACAGGTATTACCTATATTTTAAATGGTTATTTTAGGATTAAAACATGTCATAGTCACATGCAACAATTTGGTCCCTTCCACACGCACCTATTTGCCATGCTAGAGGGATGCTTCATCGACGGATCAAATTGGCGCAATCACACCACCACATCTGGGAAGCATCCCACAACTGTTGGCAAGCCAGGGCAAACTGATTTGATCCAGCAGAGAAGCGGGGTAAAAAGTATCGGTGAAAGACCGGTAGCAAACGGTTTGCTGCAGCCCAAAGCCGGACTTTCCCCGTGTGATCGCGCCAGCGCAGAAGTGTGGCACCGCAGATAGCGTGATCACACACTATCCCAATGTCACGCTGTTGTTTTTGTCTCCCTTCCATGTGCACATCATCAAAAGCCCATGGGGGGGAGGAGCGAGTCATCAATCTCCCCTTCCTTCATTCCAGTGAGGCATTGATCCCCCCTTTCTTCCAGCGAAGCATCCATTCCCCTCTTTCTTCCAGCAATGCATCCATTCCCCCCCTTTCTTCCAGTGAAGCATCGATCCCCGGTTTAAGCGCCTCAGAAACCCACCACAAAAACAAAACAAACACTCAGCTGTGGTTGTGTCTGATCATGCAGCAGCAGTTTGCCCTGGCAGGTCCACAGAACTGTGTGATCGTGCAACTGCGGGGCAAATTGTGCCAGGGCAAAAAAGCCTCAATTCCCCTCCAGATTATCCCGCTCGTGTGGAAGGGACCTTTGTGTTGTGATTTTATCATGTATAATTAAATAATAAATTTGCTATGTTATTAGTAAAGTACTTCATTACTATACAAAAGTGGCCTATATGAAGAGGGCTTTATTGCTCTTGAATGTAACGGCTTGGAAGGGAAAATACAGGAAACAAAAGTGACCATTTTGTTATCAATGAACTTTATTAAGAAGGAAAAACAATAACAACAGAAATTAAACTCTATATAAAAATATTTTTTTAAAAAATAAATACATTAAATTTATTAATTTACCATTTGTCAACCTTTGTAATGTTGGTATGAATATTATTTACTTATTTTGTTATTAAAAATTAAAACTGTAAAATAACAAAACCATAAGAGAACATAAAATAACAAACAATAACAGAAGTGGCAACCATGTTATGTAGTGCTCTTAATTCCCTATTCCACTGCAGTCACCCCTTGCGTGGTCTCTGTTTGATGGACTGCAGAGGGACCTGGCTGGCCACAACCGAACACTGGCTAATGCACAGACAGGTCACCTAGAGGTGAAAAAGAGAAAATACAAGGCACTTCATGGCATGATTGCCACTTCTGTGCAGTAATATGAGATCAGGTGGTAGATAAACTTAATTACTTAAGGAGATTGGCTAATTTGCAAGGTCTGGAATCATATGACTCCTCAAACCCATGAGAAAGAAAGAGAGAGAGAGAGTGAGAGAGAGACAGAGAGAAATGGGAGCATGAAAGTCAAAGAGAAGCCTAACTGGAGGAGCTCTAGAAGAGACTACTAAAGACTCTCTCTCTCTCTCTCTCTCCCCCACTGTGAGGCTTCTGTGCTATCAGCAAATGATCAGGCCTTTGTTGGTTAAAACATAGTCCTTTATTCAGATACTGGAACAGGTCTCGATGTTTGTTAGAGATGCCAAACAAAGAAGGCTTGGGGTTAATATACCTACAAGCGTGAATGTTTAAACATTTACTACCAATCAGCATATAACAAAAATGTGGGAAGACAGAGAGCCCGTTTGTTCCCACCTTGGGTGAGAAAGGTATAAACATTCCCCTTTTGGCCTGTGTGACCCAGATGTGCTAAGTCCTAGGCAAAACATTCAAACCACGACAATAAAATAACCTTCAAGGCTATAAGCAGTCAGATAGTGTCCTGGGAGCCTGGAGTGAAAAGGGGGAGGGAACAGGAACAAGATAGCTTTTGTTTATATGACGTGTTGGTATGCAGGAACCCACCCTCCCGCCTAAAGAAGTAACATTAAGCAGACAGGCAATTGACATAGAGGAGGCAATAAACCATATGGGTGATAGCAACTACAAAGAAAACGAAAGTAACAACCAGAGCAATCTTCAGCAACATATATCTTTGTCAGATTCAAAGGAAGAAAGAAACATTTAGCAGTGAACAGGAATCACTGTGCATACAGAGTAGAATCTGACACCCACCCTCCCTTGGAAGCAGCCTCAGGGTGGGTCACAATATTCTTAAAGTTATACAAAATTTAAACAAAGTACAAACTTTAAACAGAATACAATCATAAAACAGTTTCAAACAATTTATACAGATAAAACCTTAAAAAGTGCTGGCTAAAACAATTTACTAAATAGGATGCAATTCCAATTACGATGCAGCTGCAGATCAAAACAGAGCAGGAGAGCGGGTGGGTGATTAAGCAGCTAAGAAGGACTATAGTGCTGCTGGGCATAGCTAAGCTCGGCAGAGCAGTGTAAGACGGGGTGGGGGAGCAGTATGGTGGAATTGCCACCACCTCGACCATAGGCCTTGTGGAACACCTCCATTTTACAGGCCCTGTGGAACTGCATTAAATCCTGCAGGGCCCAGATCTTACTAGGGAGAGTGTTCTTCCAGGCTGGTGCCAGAGCCGAGAAGGCTCTGGCCAAGGCTAAGCAGACATCTTTGGGGCCAGGGATGACCAGTAGATGTTGAGCAGAAGGTCCTGTAGATATGTTGTTCCCAGTCTTGAATGTTTTGTTTGCCTTTTATTGTTTTAAATTGGAAATGTTAAACAGTTGATATATAAATGCAATAAATAAGATTGAGAAGAATGAGGAGAAGAGAAAGTGGAATGGGTGACATGAAGATGGTGGAAGGTTGATCAGGCTTTAATATTTGTGTAGAAAATTATCATTTTTGTCACAGTTCTGAAGCTGAGCATTTGGAACCAAACCACAAAAAATGAAATTTGGAATGCTGGCACTCAGCATCTATCTGTACTTGGTTGGCTTTCCAAAGGGCCAAGTATTAAAGCACATTGCTGTTGCAAACCAATCTGAATTTGGTATTCAGCTTAGAAACTCAAGGCCTGCCTATCTGGCATTTTAATGCACTTTCAGTGCTCTTCAGCATTTCCTATTTCTGCTGGGTCATTTTCTATTGACTGTTTGTTGTTCTGCACAAAGGAAGACTGGGAGGAGCTGCATTTCTACACCATTCCAAAGCCATCACTGACAATCCCCCCTCCCCCAGTGATGAATTAGGCAAAACAGCATTTTATATGCCCTTCTGTAGCTTTTCTGGCTCCTCTGCTGCATGGACAGCCATAACTCAATTTTAAAAAAAGCAATCATGACTGAAACAGCACAGGGGGAACTGTACCCAAAGCTAATTTTACGAAGATCTTTTCCTGACCCAGAACCCACTGGAAAGTGCTTACTGTCAAGCTTTAGAACTTAAAAAAGTACTCCTGGCAGCAATAACATTTTAAAAAACAACAACAGTGCCTTTGCTTGAGCATACTGCAAGCCAGCGTGTTCTAAATTTTCTTTTGTTTCCCTGTCAATAAACCCACAACTATATTTCCAGAAACACAGCTGTTCACTACTCATTACTAACAACTAAGAGAGTCATCTTGCCATAATGGCTGTATCCAGGCCCCAATCCCAGAAATAGCAAAACACTTACCTACCCACTGTGTTGTTTCCCAAAGTAATTTTTGGGAAATGGTGCTGTTTGCCCCCAGGTGCAGCAGGGAAAGGAACATTCTCTTTCAAAACAAACTTTCTTTGCCCCCAAGATGTTCTATACAGTACCTGAACAAACACCCACTGAGAGCGGCAACAGAAAGTTCTGGGATGGGGGTAGGCAAGGGGGGAGTCCCTTGACTCTTCCTAGAAGGAGTCAAAGCAATGTGCACATACCCTAAGATATGCTCATTATTACAGAGCTAATATAATGTTGCTACCCTGTTAGACCGGTGTGGTGGGGGGCAATTCTGGAACTGGTTTCTACATGCCCCCAGTTCTAGAAGATGATCCAAACAATCCGAGCAGAGAGCAATGACCCTGTCGGATGATGGGTAGGGCACAGGTAGGTGAGGTGGTTTGCTTACTCAGAAGCTTTTGCTGTGATGGCAGAGTGGCATGGCTTCCCTGGGGTAGCGCTCTGGACTCTCAAGAGTAGAAAAGGCTGTTTATGATAATGCTCCACCCTTTGTGGCACAACTGCAACCCACATACATTTCCAGAGCACCTGGTTTTCCTCCTGCTCAGAACTGATTGCCCTTTACATGTTCATGAAAGTCAGCCCACATGTGTGTCTGTGGGTGCCTGTATTTTGAGATGACCATGCACACACTTCCACGTGCAAGTGCTGTTCAAAAATGTAGCATGGGAAATGGTCTTCACACTACACTTTGAGTTTGGGGTGTGTGTGTGTGTGTGGGCGTGTTTCAGCATGAATGGGAAGATGCATCCCTGCCAATCATGTGCAGGTTCACTTGTGCATGTTGATCACCTGATGAGTCAAGTGATGAGTTGCGTGTATGAACAGGAGAAGGGCTCAGTGGCAGAGCATTTGCTTGACATGAAGAAGGTCCCAGGTTCAATCCTCAGCATCTCGACTGAAAAGGATCTGGTGGCAGAGATATGAAAGACCTCCATCTGAGACCCTGGAAAACCACTGCCAGAACAAGAAAATAAGAGGCAAGAAGGCAGCTTCATGGCTTTGATGTGCTGTTGCAGATGGAACTTTCTTATCAGGCAAGAGGCTTCTTTGTATTGGTTCCTACACTCAGTTGTGAGCCCCCTGTGGCCAAGAAAATGTGTGATTGCCACCGGTAAAGATCTGGTTCACTGTGCATTTTCTTTGCCTTACTGTATAATAACCAGTCATCAAAGTTTGTGGCAGGGAGTTCAAAAGTTCAGTTTAACAGCATGGGAGCCATATTGCTGATACAGTACAAAGCTGCAGTGGTGTTCGAGTCAGAGGCGGAGCTATCGATGCCAGGATGGGCATCTGTGGGGGTGGAGCATATATGGAATAGCTGGCCGTGGTGGTCCCTGGGCAGCAGCGGGATATCATATGAACTTGATGTGATTCTGTGGGTCAGATCTGCCACTTCAGTCAGCCTTTCCCATGCTGCACTGCTTCCTGGGTTAGGAAAGTAGAAAACCACAAGGTGGCACAGAGGACTGCATATAAACTGAGGAGGGAGGATGCTGGTAGTCATAGTGGTCCATAAAAATCCATGTAAAACCTTCTGCTGAGGCCAACAAAAACAGCGTGATTCATTGTACAGGATTTTGAGAATGCAATGGAGTGTCCCACAGTTGGAGAAACGGACCCAGAGTGCGTGGGTGATGCCCCCCCCCCCGTGTTGATTGTGGTAGAACCCTCTGTGTGGGGTAAGCAGCACATCCACGGAGGGAGAGCAGCTTGGCAGGCGTTGCCCAAGCAGCGGGGCTGGGGTGCAGCAGGCTCAGTACACCAGGCCAGGGCAGCATGGCTAGCCAGTGACCACTCCAGCCTTGACTTGTTGCAGTCTGTTGTGGCCCCCATCTCCTTTATTCAGAAAGAAAGCCACAGGAAGAGTAAAAATCTTAGAACATCACAGCATTGAAGCCAGGATCCTGCTGTGGGGCTCCTGGTTCCTAAAACTGACTACAGCCCATCGCTTGAGTTCACCAGTCTTTGCCACGAGCTCATCAGGAGAGTCCTGCAGTGCTCATAAATCAGAGGCAGATGTTTTATTCTCCAAAGCATTATGAAACCAGAGAAGGCAGAGAAAAAGAAAAATCACTTTCCCATTTTGAAGTCAGTGGGATTTCTCCCAGGCTGAAACTTAGGCATGTGCTTAAGAGCTTTCCTGGACCCATGCCCGACTGGAGAGTTTAATGATATAGATCAGACAGTGGAGGAACAAGAAAAGGATCTCCCCCCAGCTATTCCTCCCCCCCCCCACTGCAGATTATGATTCTCAGACATGGCCTGTATTGAATGTATCTGCAGCAGGTGCAAAACATTCAGTTAAATAAGATTTAAGAACATAACTTGAACTGGGCAGATGCCTCCAAGAATGCCTCAGGAAGGGCAAAGAAGCAACAGACTTCCTCCACTGTATATCTCCAGCATCTGGTATTCAGAGATATGCTGCTCCTGAACATGGAGTTCTGATTAGTTATAGATGATCATCAAGGCCTGGAGTTCCTGGGGGATCTTCGTAAGGTGGTGGCTATCAGCACTCACAGCCAGCTAGATGATGCCCCAGGACTATGTGAGATAAAATAAATATTTAAAATACTTTTAGAATGTTACAACACTAAAATTTCTTTCCAATTAAGTGATCACTTAAGTTGGACTGAATAAGATACATTTGAGATGGCTCTTCAGTGAAATAGTAGTAACAAGTGGGAACTGGCAGGGACTTGCAGGAGGCACCTCATTTCCCTCTCCTCCACTATTTCCTCTTTCCCTTTCCTGAAAGCTCCCATAGCCTCTCCTCTTTTCCTGCTTCACTCTCTCCTTCTAGGATTGCCAAGCCCCAGGCCTGGAGATCTCCTGGAATCACTATGGATCTCCTCATTGCAGAGATCAGTTTTTCCTTAGGGTTGCCAGCTCTAGATTTGGAAATTCCTGAAGAATTGGGGGGGGGGGGACATGGGAGGGTGAGGTTGGGGAGGGAAGCAACCTAAGCAGAGTATAATGCCATACAGTCTATCCTCCAAAGTAGCCATTTTCTCCAGGGGAACTGATCGTCTGGAGAGCAAGTGTAATTCTGGATGGTCTCCAGCTCCCACCTGGAGGTTGGCAACCTTAGTCCCCCTGAAGGAAATGGCTGTGCTGAAGGGTGGAGCCTATGCCATTGTACTCTCTGAGGTCCCTCTCCTTCTCAAATCCCACCCTCCCCAGGCTCCATCCCCCAAATCTCTAAGAATTTCCTAACCTGGGGTTGGCCACTGTATCTCTTTTTCACCCAACAACCAACCTACCTGTCTGCTCCTTTGTCTTAAGCTTTCCCTCCCTCCCCCCCCGGCAGCCTACGTAAACTGGACCAGTTGTGTGGTGTCAGCCAGGGGGCCAGGCCCACTTGCATGGTAGGAAACCCTTAAGGACTTGTGGAGTGGCACCTCACTTTCCATGGTATCCCCCTCCCCACGTTATTTCCTCTTTTCTTCCTCCTGGCAATCCCTATATCCTCTCCCCTTTCCCTGCCTCCTTCTCTCCTTCTCAGCTATTCACCAACCTTCCTTTTATCTGCCTCCCATTTTCAGCTATATTTATTATTTGTTTACTTCATTTATTTGTTTGTTTGTTTATTTATTGAATTTATATCCTGCCCTCCCTGCCTCTTGGCGGGCTCAGGGCAGCTAACAGCATATACCATATACAATAAAACCATAAAACTGTACTTTTCTCCACAGTGGGGACCAAAGCAGCTTACGTTATCCTCCTATCTTCCCTTTAATTCATACAACACCCTGTGAAGTAGGTTAGTCTGAAAGTATGTGGCTGTCTAAAATCACCCTGTGAGTTTCCTCAGCAAGATGAAAATTTCAACCTGGGTCTCCCAGACTCTACTCTAAAGATCTAACTGCTACACCACACTGGATTTCATAGGGTAGCTGCTGTTGAAGAGTTGCAAGCAGCCAGTCCTAGCTGAGTTCTGGAAGCTGGGTGGTATCAAGTAACCCTGAGGTTGCTTCCAGGTTTAGGGTTGCCAATCTCCAGGTGGGGCCTAGAGATCTCCAAGAATTACAACTGAACTCTGGATGACAGAGATTTGCCTCCTGGAGAAAATGACTGCTTTGAAGGACGAATTCTATGGCATTTTATTCAGCCGAGGCTTCTCCTCTACCCAGACCCTGCCATCCTCAGACTCTAACACAAAATCTCCAGAAATTTCCCAACCTAAAGCTGGCAACCCCAGTCAGGCCTGGCCCAAGGTGCCCTTCCTCAAAGGCCAAAATAGGCCTGGGAAAGGCTCTGCCCCCTCCCCCTTGCTTTTACTGACAGAACCAAGCCTTGGAACTCCATGGTTGGCTAGCAACAGCCACTGACGGGTTCCCTTGCTTAAAGCTACAAGTGCTCCGTATCATTTTCAGCTTTTTGAAACATCCCAGTGTTGTTGTTTTTGGGGGGGGGGGGGGTTTAGATTTTACAATTTTCTGCAAACCTGGGGCCCTTTTCAGGTTAGTAGAAAGATGTTGTGCCCACTCACAGCTCCAGTTACTGGATTTAAGTATCCAAATTTGGCCAACTTTGCTATTAGAATATATATATTTATTTATTTATTAGGCTTATATGCCGCTCTCCCCGACAAGCGAGCTCAAAGTGGCTCACATATAAATACATTAAAACATTTAAAATAGATAAAATCCAACATAAAATTCACAGTTACAAAAGTTAAAGTGCTCGAAAAAGATGGCATAGTATAATACCCAGCATTCTCTGCTTACAAGTGATGATGGTACTCGCAGTCATCCAGGTCCTAGGCTGGGATCATGTTGGTCAAACAGAGGTAAAGGGGGGAAGGCAAAGGAGGAGGTGGCCCCTATTTGTAAGCCTGGCAAAAGAGCTCCATCTTGCAGGCCCTGCGGAACTGCACAAGGTCTCCTCTGGGAGCTCATTCTACCAGTAAGGGGCCACCACCAAAAAGTCCCTTCCCTTAGTGGCAGCGAGCCTGGCTTCCCTGGGGCCTGGTATAACCAACCGTTGTTGGGCCCCAGACCGTAGTGCTCTCTGGGGTATGTACGGGGAAAGGGGGTCCCTCAGGTAGGTTGGACCCAGGCCATTTAGGGCTTTAAAGGTAAGTACCAGCACCTTGAAGCGAATCTGGTACGCCATAGGTAGCCGGTGCAGTGCCTCCAGCGCTGGCCTGATGTGCTCCCGTCTAGGGAGACACATCAATAGCCTCGCCGCGGCATTCTGCACCAGCTGCAGCCTCCAGATTAGCAACAAGGGCAGCCCCATGTAGAGAGCGTTACAATAGTCTACCCTCGAGGTGACTGTTGCATGGATCACTGTGGCCAGGTCAGTGTGGTTCAGAAAGGGGACCAACTGCCGCGCCAGCTGTAGATGATAAAAGGCCGACTTGGCAGTGGCTGCTACCTGGGCCTCCATTGACAAGGAGGAATCCAGGAGCACTCCCAAACTCCTAACCACCGGTGCAGGCACCAACGATGCCCCACCGAAGGTCGGGAGTGAGAGCCCCAACCCCGGGCCACCCCTTCCCAGGCACAGGACCTCCGTCTTCACCGGGTTCAGCTTCAGCCTGCTCATCCTGAGCCATCCAGCCACAGCGTGCAATGCCCAG
The DNA here is from genome assembly GCA_029233225.1 of Lepidodactylus listeri. Taxonomy (NCBI): domain Eukaryota; kingdom Metazoa; phylum Chordata; class Lepidosauria; order Squamata; family Gekkonidae; genus Lepidodactylus; species Lepidodactylus listeri. The sequence goes on from JARCFY010000013.1 coordinate 72,471,424, forward strand.
TCCAAATCATCCGGTCCGGCATCCGACTGGCCGCCCAACATCAAATAGAGCTGGGTGTCATCAGCGTACTGGTGACATCCCAGCCCAGCCCTCCAGACAATCTGGGCAAGGGGGTGCATAAAGATGTTAAAAAGCATCAGGGATAAGACAGCCCCCTGGGGCACTCCACATTCGAGCGGGTGTCCCCGGGACTGCTGCTCCACTAGCACCACCCTATGTCCTTGACCTTGGGGAAAGGAAGTAAGCCACTGCAAGGCAAGCCCCTGTACCCCCATGTCGGCGAGGTGGTGGGTCAGCAGCTGATGATCAACCATGTCGAACGCAGCCGACAGGTCCAACAACAGCAACACTGACACACCGCCCCGATCCAGGTGTCTCCGGAGGTCATCAGTAAGGGCAACCAGTGCAGTCTTTGTTCCATACCCCAGGCGGAAGCCTGACTGGAAGGTATCTAATACGGAAGCGTCATCCAGGAAGCCCTGCAACTGTATCGCCACCGCCCTCTGTATTAATTTGCCCAAATAGGGCAAATTAGAGACTGGCCGATAGTTGGCCAATTCGGCTGGGTCTAAAGATGGTTTTTTCAAGAGTGGGCAGACCATCGCCTCCTTGAGTGCACCAGGGAACCGTCCCTCCAAAAGGGATTGGTTGATAATCTCCCTCAGCGCACCTCGAAACCCCTCGTGGCCATTTTTAATCAACCAAGAAGGGCATGGGTCAAGGATGCATGTGGTTGGGCGTATAGTCATGAGCAACCTGTCAACTTCCTCCAGGCTGAGCTGGCCAAAGGAATCCAAACCCAGTCCCGAAGATGTGCAAGGGGCCTCAAGTTCACTCATTGTCTCAACTGTGGCGGGGAGATCACGGCGGAGTGCCAAGACTTTATCCGCAAAATAGCTCGCAAATGCCTCACAGCCAATAGCTGATTCCCTACTGTTTGGCCTGCCTTGTGGCAGTGCAATTATAGTTCGAATTGTTCTAAAAAATTGCACCGGGCATGAGCTAGTGGATGCAATCTCGGCAACATAATAAGCTTTCTTAGTGGCCTTGACTGCCATCTAATAGGCTTTCATAAACGTCCTATAAGATGTTCTTGTTGCTTCGTCACAGGCCCGTCGCCACCGTCTCTCTAACCGTCTGAGCTCCCACTTCATAAGCCGCAGCTCCTGGGTAAACCAAGGAGCAAGCCTAGTGTGGGAGTGCAGAGGGCGCCTAGGAGTGATCTCATTGATGGCTGTGGAGAGTCGGTTGTTCCAGTCCTCCACTAGTTCATCCAACGAGCCGCCAGGGGGTTTCGGATCCTGCAGAGCCATCTGGAACGTCTCTGGGTCCATCAGTCTCCGCTCGCCACCTAAACAGTGTTGGAGTGGAATGTCCAGATGGGCCTTCAGAGCTGAATGGTCTGCCCATGGTACTGCCAAGGCAGTAATCTGGCCCACTCCTACTCCCGCCACAAAGACCAATTCGAGCATGTGCCCAGCCTGGTGAGTTGGGGTCATGACAATTATAGCCCTATATGGTCAGGGACCTGCCTACCCGAGGGACCGCCTTTCCCCATATGTGCTTCAGCAAGCACTGAGGTCAGGGTCACAACACTGCTTGACCCTCCCTGGCCTGAAGGAAGACAGGTTGGCTACTACTAAAGCTAGGGCCTTTTCAGTGGTGGCTCCACACTGGTGGAATGATCTCCCGGAGGGCATCAGGGCCCTGTGGGACCTTTTGCAGACCCGCAGGGCCTGCAAAATGGAGCTCTTCCACCAGGCTTTCAATTAGGAGCCACCACAGATGAATGCGCTGATGAACACACTATATCTCCTGGCCTACGTAATTCCGTTGGATGCGGTCGAGAACGGGGATAAAAAGCAGACCTGCGAGTCCAGCTAACCAGTCTCATTCTGACCTTTTAATAAAGTATGAGCTGTTTTCACTCAAAGTGTCTCCAACTTCAGTACTTTTCCCTGGTGATGAAGGTGGGATCCCGATGAGGGACTCTCCAGCCAACTCCATGCACGCACCATACTGCACACCAGCATCGCCTTCAGGATCTCCACTCTGTGTTCCAGTACCACCTCTAGGACATTGCTCTCCCAACTACATCGCTCAACCACCGTGAGCCATGGCTGCCACTCCGGGACAGATCACAGCATACAACCCAGCCCGCCCTGAGCTCTGGGATGCATGGGTGCAACAACTCAGATACTTCTTCAAAGTACAAGAGGTCACTGACATGGGTACGAAGAAGGCTTGGCTCCTAAGCATGTGTGGGGTTGACATGCTTTGCTTAGTGCAAATCCTCGTCTTGCCAAAAACGCTCGACGAGTCTTCCTACGCAGAACTCATCTGAGCATTAAATGGCTACTTCACACCAAAATCATCTAAGATGGCAAGGCACATGGACTTTTGTGTGTGCTCACAGAAGTCTGGTGAAGTGGTCACAGACTTCTTGGTGGACCTGTGCCGCATAGTGGTGGGATGTGAGTTTTCCTAGGTTAAGGACACCCTCTTGACCCAATTCATTTGGGGTGTCTGGGAGTTGAAGCTCCACCGCAAATTGGTGGCCATCGAGGACCTCAAACTCGAGTCCGAGTTCACGATTGCCACTGCCTTTGAGAAGGCCCAGAGGGATTGCCAAGGATCCACTGCACACTGCATGGTAGCCACCACCAGCTCCTCAACCTCAGATGAGGAAGATGTACTCCAGGTAAAACACCCTGATCGCCATCATTTGCCCTAGCCTGCCACTGCTCCCGGGCAGACCGCCCCGCGCCCCCTGATGTTGTGCGCTAGCTGCGGAGACAACCATGAGCGGAGGAGCTGCCATTTCTGAGAGGCAACCTGCCAGTCCTGAGGCAAGACAGGACACATCACCCGGGTATGTCGCTCCAAGAACTCCTGCTGCACTCAAGCAGAGCACCTGGAAGCAGCCAACCTGCATTCCACATCATTCTCCCACCACCAAGTAATAAACTTGCCCCGGAATACCCCTAACAAAATCCATTTCTGTGTGGGTAGAAGGGGGACCCCCATTACAGAAACCCAAGGGACTCACGCTATGGGATTTCCAAAAGAATCTGATAGTGATCAAGGGGTGGGGCAAGTTCTGGGTCCAATACAAAGACTTTGATAGACACTTGGACCTATTGGTGGTGGACGGCAAGCCTACTCGGACTCTCCTGTTTCAGATTTTTGGGACTGGGGGTGACCTGGGTTAACAAAGTGCAGGAGGGGGATTTTGATGCCATTTGTAATGAATTCCCCGCTGTATTTGATGGCACACTCAGGTGTTAAACAGGACCAAAGTCACCCTGGACCTCGACCCCCACGTCCGGCCCATTTGCATGACCACACAGCACCCCTTATTACCGCTCCACCCCAGAATTGACGTGGAGCTGAACCACTTGGTGGTCCGGGGGTAGTGGAGCCTGTGCCTCACACCATGTGGGAAACCCCGATTGTCATTCCAGTGAAGCCCAATGGGGAAGTCCGCATCTGCACGGACTATAAGTGTACCCTTAACAAGGCCCTCCAGGACCATGTGTACCCAGTACCTGTGGTGAACCATGTCTTAGTGGCACCGGCAGGGGTGAAGGTTTTCAGCAAGCTGGATCTGGCACAGGCATACCAGCAACTGCCAGTAAATGAGGCCACTGCAGAGGCCCAAACAATAGTCACCCATAGAGGGGCATTCCGGGCGAAGCCTCTGCAATTTGGGGTTAGTGTCACTCCGGGATTATTCCAAAACCTGATGGACTGTTTACTTAAAGGAATCCTGGGGGTCCAGCCTTTCTTTGATGATGTTTTAATCACGGCCCCGGACCCAGTGACCTTTGCCTCGGCTGAGAGCAGTCCTGCAACGCTTCGACAAGGCCAGCCTGAAGGTGAAGCAGGAGAAATGCTTGCTGGGCATCTCGTCAGTGGAGTTCCTTGGTTTCTGGGTTGACATACAGGGCATCCACCCTACTCCAGGCAAGATCCGCAGCATCACAGAGCCCCCCCCCCCCCTGCTGTCATCTAAGACGGAACTTCAAGCTTTCCTCAGCCTGCTCAGTTTTTATCACGCCTTCCTTCCCCACAAGGCTGCGGTAGCTGAGCCCCTACACTGCCTCCTGGGCAAACACGTACCCTGGGTCTGGGAACCCCATCACGCAGCAGCTGTCCAGGCGGTTAAAGACTTGCTGACCTCCAATGCGGTGTTGGCACATTTCGACAAGACCCTCCCTGTGGTCTTAGCATGCAATGCCTCTCTGTATGGGGTGGGGGCAGTCCTGGGCCACTGGATGGTGAATAGCAGGGAGGTCCCTGTCACATATTATTCATGTACCGTGACCACTGCAGAGTGCAACTATGTGCAAATAGATAAAGAGACCCTGGCTATCATGGCTGGAACAAAAAAGTTCCATGATTATCGATACAGATGACTGTTCACCATCCTGACAGACCACAAGCCACTCCTTGGTCTCCTGGCCCCGGACAGGCAGACCCCATGGATGCTGTTACCCAGAGTACTTCACTGGTCCATCTTCCTGGCGGGCTACAGTTACTCTCTGGTCCACCGTCCCAGCAAGGCCATGGGCCATGCCAATGCCCTCAGCTGTCTCCTGTTGCTGGACTGTGCCCCTGCCCACCACATTGCACTGTTGGAAGACCTCCCTGACCAGCCAGTGCAGGTAGCAGAGGTGGCCCACCATATGGCCCGTGATGGCATCCTCACCTGGGTCCTGAACTGGGTGGGGAGGGGGTGGCCTGCCATAGTGGGCTTTGTTATGTTCTCATCTAGGAAAGATGAACTGTCAGTGCACAAGGGGTGCCTCCTGTGGGAGAGTAGAGTTATCATGCCCCCCCCCCCACTGCACAAAAGGGTCCTATCCGTGCTACATGAGACACACCCGGGAATCATCAGAATGAAAGTGTTGCCCAGAGCTATGTCTGTGTCAGCTAGGCTGTCATAAATAAAGGGGGGGAGAGAGAGAGGCCTCTATGAAGACAAGGAGGGTAAGAAGTTTATTGACGCTGGGATGTGACTTTCGATTCTCCTTTGCCATTTGTCTCTGCTTAGATTCTCCTCCAGCATTTCTCTTGAGAGTTTGCTTTTCACAGCTTCTCAGCCGCTTTTTGGACATTTCCCTTTTGCAGGTGCTAACTATAATTTTTCCCGCTTTTAGCCTGGGAAGAACTGTCCAGTATATTTGGGCACCTTTTTATCTGTATGGTGACTGGAGGTTTCACTTTGCATTACCCTGTTTGAATACACTATAACTGTACCCCTTCTACCCCCACCCCTCCATTACTGACTCGAGATGTGTAGATGACTATAAGATCCAGTGGTGATAAAAGAATGTTCTGGTTAAGAACTTCTAGTTGCAGTTTGAAATCTCTTAGACTCTCAAAGTAAATCTTCCTCTGGAGAGATCACCCATACCTGACCATGATGGTGCTGAACCTCCAAAGACTTCTGACTTGGGTCTTCCCGTGTCCATGGGTGAGGAGCCAATCATGGTCCCCACCTGCACTTGGGTGAACACCCAGCGAAGAGATTCCAGGTACTCATGGACTTTGTTTGGGACTGAACCTGTTGAGACCTGGACCCCACATAGGGACTTGGCCATGAGCCTAGGACTGGGAGTCGAACCCTGGGGAGGGGCTCAGCCATGTATCCCTGCCAGGCAGCGGGACTCCAGCCACCCTAGGGAGCCAGAGTTTGGAAAAATGTGGTCCCACATAGATCACCGGTTCGAGGCGATGCAGCAGCTGTTACAACGGGAGATGACAGCTGTCCTGGAGGAACTTCTGGCCATGATCCAACGAGTGGTCGGCTGGGAAGGAGTACCAAGTGATGGGGGTGACGAAGCCAGTGGAGGTGGTGACAGAGCAGGAATAGGACCGCAGGAGCAACCTGTCCAGCCACCTCCCAGTGGGGTGCCTGCCGCTCCAGCCCCTGAACCTCCAGGCCCTGCAGTGCCCATGTTTGAACTGGTCTGATGTCCAGTCCCCCAAGAGCTTCTGGCAGCTACCTTCAACAGGAATCCAGGTAACTACAATTTTTCATCATCGAGAGGGGGCAATTCCTGCAAACCTGGGGTCACCTTTTCCCTACCGAGGGAGAGCGGGTGGGGTACATAGGTTTGAGACTCCATGATGAGGCTGCTGACTGGTATGTGAGTCTCCATAACCCCCCAGGGATCGAACTGGAATGTACTGAGGATTTTATGTGGGCCCTCCAAAGGCAGTACAAGGATCCCATGAACGAGGAGAAGGCTCAGAATCAGATCTGGCAACTGACCCAGGGGTCAGACTCCATACGTGAGTACACCACAGCCTTCAAATGCTATGCTGCGAGAATTAGGGGTTGGCCTGAAGAAGTGTTTGTGGAGCAGTACCACCAAGGATTGAACCTGGACTTATACAAGACTGTTTTGCGTAATGTCAGTCCTACTACCTTGGCAGCCTGGGTGCATGCAGCTGAGGAAGCGGAGTCCTGTTTCACCCTGATCCAGACCCCACCAGGAACACAGAAGCGCTCCAGCCAAGCGACCACCCCGATGAAACCCAAGATGAAGGCCCCCCTGAGGGATCGATAGGACCTTGGATTAAAGAAGGTGTTGTGCATGAGATATGGGGAAGCTGGCCATTATGCATCGATGTGCCCAGCTGCATCCCCGAGGGTGGTAGTGTCCCCATCGGCCACTACACCCTGGCCATTCAAGGGACCCCAAGCCCCTAAACCCTGAGCCCTGAAATTGGATACCCCACAGGAGGGCAAGAAAATGGCAGTGATCGAAGCCTCCCAGCTGGCGAGAAATGACCAGGACCTGCTCTGAAGGGAGTGAAGCCAACAACAGTGGCCCATCCAGTCCAACACTCTGTGTCACACAGTGGCCAAAAAACCAGGTGCCCTCAGAAGGTCCACCAGTGGGGGCAGGAAGCCCTCCCACTGTTGCCCCCCCAAACACCAAGAATACAGAGCATCACCTCTCGGTTGGAAATATATGGGCCCATTCAAAGTTGTAAAAAAAAATCAATGAGGTTATGTTTGGACTTGAATTGCCTAAGTCACTTAAATTCGTTCATCCGGTTTTCCATTTCAGCCTTCTGAAAAAAGATCCTGGGCCGAACGAGTGGAGACCCCAACATCCAGCTCCTCCTCCTCTGATGAGGAGGGGTGAACCTCACTTTGATGTGGACCAAATCCTTGATTCTAAATACAAACAGGGCCGGCTACTGTATCGTATTCGTTGGCGTGATTTTGGTCCTGAGCATAATGAATGGGTTGATTCTGTGCATGTCAACGCTCCTGCAAAGCTTCGTGCCTTTCATGCGAGAGACATAATCAGCCCGTCTCTTGTTATGGGGCTGGGGACCCCTGTCCAAAGGCTTCCTGAGCCTTTAGTTTTTGTCCAGATGGACAGCTCCTCTATGCAGGAGTCGTGTTAATATCAGACAGTCCCCTTGGACTGAGGGAGGCGGGGGAACATTGGGAGCACCACTCTTTTGTGATTAACCCCAATGCTCGGTTCCCAATGGTGTTAGGGAGCCCTTGGCTGTGTGTGCATGACCCTTATATTCAGTGGAGCAAAGGGGTGGTGCTTTTTGATGACCTAGGGTGTAAATCCCATGTGTGGTCATCTGAATGGGGTAAGTCTCCTCCAGCCGAACCAGTGACTGCTTGACTAATGGAGGAGAACATGGGGGGGGGGAATCCCCTATGAGTATGAGGACTTATCTGAGGTCTTTGGGGAGGTAAAAGCAGACAAACTGCCCCCCCACCAGAATTGTGACTGTGCTATTGAACTATTGCTGGGGCACAAGTTACCAAAGGGAAAGTTGTATTCCATGAGCCATGCAGAGAAAGGGGAGCTGCAAAAGTTCATTGATAAAAACTTGGTGTGAGGCTTTATCCATCCCGCCTCCTCCCCTTATGCAGCTCCTGTTCTCTTCCAGAAAAAGAAGGATGGCGGGCTCAGATTGTGTACAGATTACTGGGGGTTTAATGCAGTATCTATTACCAACACCTAACCCCTCCCGCTGATTAAAGATTTGTTAGCAGAGGCTTTCAAAGGGAAATCTTCACTAAGCTAGATCTGCGGGATGCTTACTTTAGATGTGCATAAGGGAGGGGGATGAATCTAAGACAGTCAAATAACTTGTTATGCCATTTGGCCTACAGGGGGCACCTGGAGTTTTTATGAACCTGATCAATGAAGTGCTACACCATCATTTATTCCAGGGGGTGCTAGTGTGCTTAGATGACATTCTTTTGTATTCCCCCAATAGGGAATCGCATGTCAAATTGGTGTGGGAGGTCCTCCAGACCCTTCTGGAGCATAGGCTGTTTTCTAAGTTGTCCAAATGTGAGTTTCACAAGGAGGAAGTGGATTTCCTAGGCTATCACATCTCCCAGAGGGGCTTAGAGATGGAGCCAAAGAAAGTAGCTGATGTGGTGGGGTGGGAGGTGCCCACCACCCGGCGCCATCTCCAATCGTTCCTAGGATTTTGTAATTTTTATGGGGGTTTCATCTCAAATTTTGCCCAAGTAGCTCTCCCACTCATGGACTTGCTGAAAACAAAGGGGAAAGGTGTAGAGAGTACAAAGCCCAGGGCCAAGTTGAACTGGACTGAGGAATGCCAGCATGCATTTGAGACACTTAAAAAACTGTTCACTTCTGAGCCAGTGCTTGCCCACTCTGACGAGAATAAAAAAAATATTGTCCAAGTGGATGTGTCGGACGTTGCAGTGGGGGGGGGCAGTCTTGCAGGAGGGGGCAGATGGGCAACTCCATCCCCTGGCTTACATCTCTAAGAAGTTCAACACTACTGAGCGCAGTTGGTCAGTGTGGGACAAGGAAGCCACAGCTATTAAATTAGCTTTGTTGATGTGGTATCATTGGTTGGAGGGGGCGTGGGTTGCATTTGAAGTTTGGACTGATCATAAGAACTTAGAGGCATTACACCCCCCCCCCCAGAGGCTTAATGCCAAACAGCTCAGATGGGCGGAGTTCTTCTCCAAATTCCATTTTACCCTCTACCATCTCCCAGGGAAATAAAACTTTCTGGCTGATGCCCTGTCATGCCTACCCCAACATGCGAGTCAGAGGGAAGAGGTAATTGATTCTATGTTCACACCCTCGCAGTTGGGTGGGGCAGTCATGACTCGCAATCAGGCGAAAGGGGGGGGGGAGAGAATTAGGCGCTTCCATGGAGTTCCAGATTTAAGGAGGGTGTTTCTGACAAAGACCAGGAGGAACTTGCTTCCATGCTGGCATTAGAAGAACACAAAGACGGCTGTTTGGTATAAGGGGTCCAAAGTATTCATGCCTGTTTCTATGTGGGGGGAGGTGATGCACTGGGGCCACGAATCCAAACTGGCTGGACAGTTTGGGTTTCTGAAGTCTTTGCATTTACTGCAATGCCAGTTTTGGTGGCCACATATGTAGGCAGACATTTCACAATATGTTACCTCGTGCCCTACCTGTCTCATGTGCAAAAGACGAGGGGGAAACCTCCCTGGATTGTTGAAACCTTTAGAAACTCCATCTAGTCTTTGGGAGGTGATTTCGATAGATTTCATAACTGACTTGCCACTCAGCAAGGAAAATACTGTTACTGGGGGGGGGGGGGATTCGTTCTCGAAGCAGGTGCATTTTGTTCCATTCAAACAGCTGCCCACTGCTAAAGCTTTAGCAAAGATGTTTATGCACCACATTGTTAAACTCCACTGTTTTCCGAGGAAGGTAATTTTGGACAGAGGATCGCAATTTGTTGCTAAATTTTGGAAAGAACTTTTGCACCTGTTGGACATTGAACAAGGACTCAGTAGTGCTTACCACCCAGAAACTGATGGCCAAACAGAAAGAATTAAGCAAACACTGGAACAATTTCTCAGGTGCTTCACCAATTATCAGCAAGATTATTGGGTGGACTTGTTGCCATATGTGGAATACAGCTACAACAACTCGGTGCATTCTTCCACAGGGATCTCCCCTTTTATGGCTTAAAAGGGACCAATGAGCAGGTCTGCATCCTGGGATAGACAAATAGGGTGCAGGGACACTGTAAATAGCGAATCACGGGTGTTGGGTATGGGCGCATGGGTACGGTCGAGAACGGGGATAAAAAGCGGACCTGCGAGTCCAGCAGACCAGTCTTGTTCCGACCTCTGGATAAAGTATGAGCTGTTTTCATTTGACGCATCTCCAACCTCAGTACTTTTTAGGGGCATTGGGAAATCCTGTGGGGGAGGGGAGCTGGGGAAAAGAGAGAACAAGAGAGCGGAGAGCCTGCCACTTGCAGCAGAGGAAGAGAACTCAGCTTGGCAGCAGTGGTTTCACTGGGCAAATCCAGCCATGTGACTCACCATCAGTTCACTCCCACAGGAAGCTTTCTGTGGCCCTTACTGGAGAAGTCACCTCTGGCAATGCATGGATGTCTGCTCAGAGACCTGCAGGAGGGATATGAAACCTGAAGAGCTCTGGTGCTGGAGTGGGTTTTGGGAGACCCCAAACCCCACTCAGCAATAGGGGCAGAGTGTAATGTCTTGGGGGCTCTCTCTTTCTCTGCTAACCTATCTCACAGGTTTATTGTGACAATGAAATGGAAAAGGAAAGAACCATTTACTGTATCCAAGCTTGAACTGCTTGGAGAAAGCAAGGATAAAAATGTAGGCAGACAATTAGTTTCAATTAGGTTGACCTGTTAGTTTGATGTAGTAGAACATTCAAGTCCAGTAGCACCTTAAAGAGCAACAAAATTTTCTAGGGTATAAATTTTTGTGAGTCAAAGTTCAATTCATCAAACATAAATAAGTATGAAGATCCATTAGCCCTTATATCCAAGTTGGAGTGTGGACAGGGTGTTACCGAGAAGGGCCAGTTGGAACCAGGATGCAGAAGTACAATGCAAAATGTAATCAGCTCGATTAGAGCAAGGAGATTACAGCATATTCACTGGGCCTAATAACACCAGCCAGTCCCTATGCAAAGGAACAAATGAACATAAATCTGACATAAGAAATTCACAGAAGCCAGTGGGAGAACAATTTTGTTGCTCTCTAAGGTGCTGCTGGTCTAATATATAGGTAATATACACTATACGTGCTAAAGACATCCTGATTGCAAAAGCTTTCCCCACAGAAATGGTGTTTAGCTTTAGAAAGATACCAGCAAGTTAGGGTCACCAGTCTCAGGACCGATGCCTCCATAGGGACAGGTTAGGTGGTTGCCTTGGGTGCCATCTTGACAAGAATGCCACACTGGCCTGCCGCTGGCCTGCCGCCCCACCCCTCTCTTGCCAAAAGTCCTGCAGTGCTGCTTGCCTCGGTCAGTGGAAGAAATGGCTCTATTGTCTCCTGGAGGCGAAGCCACCACCATCTGGTTCCCTCCTCCCGGGCCCCTCTGGCGGGGCTGGTGCTCGGTGGAGGGGAAGCCATTTTGCACTTGCACAGTCCCTTCCCCACCTCTGCTCAGGCCCCACCACCAAATTCAAAGGATGGAAGACAGGCTGCCCAGCAAGCCAGTGTGAGCAGGGCAGGAGGTGCTTTAAAAAATCCCAGTGTAAGAAAGGGAGGCTCATGTGAACCAGGTCCCATGGGGAGAAGCCAGTGGCAGCCACTGCCGCTGTCCAGTGGGAGGTGGGTGAAAAACGAGGCCTTGCTCAGAGGAGGGGTGCTGCTCGGGTCCCGAAGAGCAGCACCATGAAAACCCAGGTGAGAAGTTGCTACTGTCACCTCCAAGGGAAGCCTCGTCCCTAAGTATCTTTGTTTACTGCGCCCAGCAGCCACTTCCACCAACTGCGACTAATAGCAACCTCGTCTCCCCCATTCTGAGGCAGTTGGGCCCACCGGTGAATGAGTGTTGCTGCTTGAATCAGGATTTGGACCTGGGCAGCACAATCCCAGGAACTTCGTGATTTGTACAAGAGTCAGTGCGGATCCAAGGGCTCCCTTGGTACAAATAGCCACGTGGGGGTTCAAAGCCTGAGAGTCCCATGAGGTGCAGCCATTAACCTTGCGGGGGGGGGGGGACTTCATCAAGTTGGAGCCTCTCCACTATTCCACACACCATCTGGCTAGACCTGGAGATGGTTAGCATTCATGAGCAATAAAACAAAATAGTTTGGGGTAGGTTTTTTAAAAAATTGTTCCTGCCTAGATAATAGGGTAGATACACCAGATGCCCTCCATGCAGGTTTCCACCAACAAAGATTTTTAAAAAACTGGGGCAATAGACAAAACCAGACCCGGCACAGGGGTGGGGGAGACCAGGTCAGTGGGGGAGCTTCCGGGCGGACAAAGACAGTGCTGCTCCCCTCCCTTTGCTTCTGTGGGCTCCAGCTGGGCTCTGCCGCTCGTCCAAAGTTAAGGAGGTAAAAATGCATCAGGGGAGGGATGGGGCCAGTAAGTAATTTTGGGGGGGACTTCTGGTGGTGACCAGAGGGGCTTGGCCAAAGGAGAGGAGCTGCAACCCTCGGGGGGGGGGGGGGCTCCTTGCAAGGGAATGGGGGGAAGCTGGGGAAACTCTCTCCCTCTCCTTCAGTGCCCTGCAGCTGCCCCACATTTGACCGGGGGGGGGGGAATCCCTCATTCCTCTCTGCAAAGCCAGGAGGGTCCCTGCAGGAGCTTCCTCGAAGCAGAGAGCTCAGACACCTTCCCTGTGCATGTGGAGGTGATGCACTGAAAGCGTGGGGGTGGACCAAGAGACTCCCCCCCCCAGTGTTTGTCCACAATTGGCTGCTGTAACTTGGAGCTTTTACTCCCTTCTCTGACGCAGGGCGCAAGAGTCCAGGAGCACTTTAAAGACTAACAAAACTTGTGGCTGGGGAGGAGATTTCACTGCTGACTTCTTCAGATACAGCTAAAAATCCCGGCTGGATCCAGCCTGGGGGAGGTGCTTTTTGTACATGGGTCTCCCCTCAAAATCAATTCCAAGCTGCCTCTTTCTAGAGAGTCAGCATAAAAATTTTAATGGTTATTTATTTTGCTTTACTTCTTATTTTATATACAAATTTATTAGCATCTTTATAACATTCTTCACAACAATTGTTCTATTTGCTTAGCAATACCTTTCCATTTTAAGTCTATCCAGGGTATATCTCTATTTTTCAACAATTCAGGTAACTTGACATGTAAATAAAAGGATTTAACTTTCTTGATAAAATCTCTACATTTCCCCCAAGACCTTTGCAAATTCTATTATCAGAGCAGTAATAATAGAAAGAATATTATTTCTTAGGACAAGGCTCAATGTAATTTAACAGAAAAAGTTCAGGAGATAACTCTACCGTATGTTGAATCCCTCTTGAAAGCATAATTTTAACCATGCACCAATAATTTTGGGCCCTTAAACAGTTCCACCACATGTGGATGTAATCAGCATTCCCTTCACCATACTAACAATAATTACTGTATGGTACAAGGTTGCCTGGAGAAAGATGCCACTATTAAATAAACTGTTTTTATTGCATTCTCATGTAAGGTGAAGCTAGAAGAGAAGATTAAACCAACTGGAAAAAAATAATTGCATTGCCTGAGAGCTCAGTTCATGTTCTAAAGCCTGATATGATTTTTTAGAAATGTTTGGCCGGGGCCCTAGATGCGACTACATATTATTTTATATAATGTAGGAAATGAACAATTACACTTATTTCTAGAAGTGAAGTAATTCAAAGGGGTTTAGAACTCTATCTAATTTATGTTTCCTTAGTCTGGTGGTTATTAAGATCTTTATTTGTAAATATTGGAAGATTGGTACACCCCCATTACTACCATGATAGCCCCATCCACTTCCCTCCCTCAGAGGCAAAAAATTTCTTCCATTTTTCTTTCCCTTCTGTAACTGAGTCACCCTAGATTTTCTTCATTGTCTCTGTGCATCATACCTCTGGGATATAGTGCGCCTGCACCCACCCCAATCAGTAAAATTGAAAGCAAAAAGGATTTTCGTGCCCACTCCCCAGTCACGTGCAGGGCTCCAGTGTGCATGACTAGGGGAGGGGCATGACAATCCCACCGTTTTTCTTCTGATCACCATGCTGTTTGGATCTCCTCCACTACAGTCGGTATTTTTTCTTCCTGGCCTACTTGACTTTTCCCTCTCTTTTCAACTTTTGCCTGGATTACCTTCAAAGAACAAATTATTTACTTGAGGACTGGACTTGAGTGAGTACTCTGCTTCGGCAGACTACTTTTACCCCCGGCCTATGACCAAACGGTGGGGTTCCCTCAAATGGTGTTTGAAGTGCAGCAGTAAGATTGCCCCCCTCCCCCCCAATGGACACTCTTTTTGCCTTTTGTGCCTCAGGGAAGCTCACTGAATGGACTCCTGTGTTCACTGCTCTAAATTCTCGAGGCAAATGAGCAAGAATAGGGGTACAAAGACTTTGTACCGCTTTATTGGAATTAGCCCTTTCACCAATGGCATCATCTCAGGATACTTCTGGGCATGCCTTGATGTCGACCCCTGCATCAGGATTGGCGGTTGTGATGTCTCCAACACTGGCCCACACCAATGTTGATCGACCAGTGCTGAAACGCTCAGTCCCGAGACCTCAGTCCAAAGCCCACACTTCTGCCAAGAAATGCCAAGAGGGCAAGGACACCTGGCCCATCAAGCATAAGAAGCACAAGAAGGGCTCCCCTAGTAGAGTTCCTTCAACTCCTCGCCAGGTACCAGTCTCAACTCCTGTGCTTGGAACCACTTCACTTGACTCACTGGGCCATGAGCAACCACAAGGTGCATCATCCTCAACTTTGCTTCGCCCAATACTGCTCACTGACTCTGAACAGGACATGGCCTTGACTCAAGTCCGTATGTATAAGGTCCAAGAGATGGGTGCTGAGTTCTTTTTCACCCACCCCAAACCAAATTTGGTGGTAGTGAACTCATTCTCCAAGGGCAGACGTATTCACTCCTTGCCCTCTGATAAAGAAGGAAAGAAGTTCATCGATCCCTCATTTAAGTACATGGGGGGGAAAGGGACAAAAAACCCTGACTCACCTACAGTTGCGTCTGATCACATACTGATGGACTGCACCCGCAGCTTCAAAGGGAGGTGTGATTGTGCAACTGCGGGTCAAATTCTGCTGGAAGAAATAGCCTCTCTTCCCCCTGCTTTATCTCGTGCATTTGACCACAACCTTAAAAAGCCATCTTTCCCCTCCGCAACGTAGGTATTACCCTTAGCTTTCTTTCTATTATTTATTTAGTTACTTTATACCTTTCTCCCCAGTGGGGACTTAAAGCAGCTTACATTGTTCTCCTCTCCTCCATTTTATCCTCACAACAACCCTGCAAGGTAGGTTAAACTGAGAGTGTGTGACTGGCCTAAGGTTACCCAGCAAACTTCCATGACAAAATGAGGATTTGAACCAGGGTTTCCCAGATCCTGGGCTAACATTTTAACCACTACACCACGCTGGCTAGCTACCAGGAATTTCCACCAAAGTTTTAAAAAATTGTTTTGCATAAACAAGTTCTTTTGGATCATTTCAGTCTCTAAGGTTTCCAGCTCCAGTTTGGCCTCCCTTAACTGATTAATTACATCTTGACTAGTTTTAGCCTGTAACATTCTTTCAAAGATCTTATCTTAGCTTTATAATCAATTCTATTCTCTGACTTTCCCCTTATATTCAGCTTTACTAATTCCCCTCTAATATAAGCTTTGCTAGCCACCCAAACTGTTAATGGAGAAACTTTATTGATTGTGTTTATCCTAAAATATTCATCTAATACTTGCTCAATTACTGCAAAAAAAGAAGGAAAAAACCCTTATCATGTAATAGATTATTATCCGGCCTCCAAATCCAGTCTTTATGACCAGATGCTTAACTGTCAATGTAATTGAAGCATGGTCTGAATACTGAATAATACTAATTTGTGCTGACATATTCATTCTATACACAAATTTACATCATATATATATATATCTCCTTATATTATAAAGCCGTTTTCAAGTGGCAAGATTCCATGGGATGCCAAAATCAGTTGGCTGCAAGAACTTTCACTCAAAATGGGTCCCTGGCCACTGGCTGCATTCCCTCGCTGCGTTGCCTCAGTCCCGCTCACAGAGCCACCAGCCAGTGTCTCAGCCTCAGTCTGGAGGGAGCTGGCGAAGGGGACGAACTGGGTGCTGGGTCCACTCTTCTCCTCTGCCCATTGCCAGGTCGGTCTAACTGTCCCCTCAGTGGCCTGCTTCTGTCAGTGAAAAGACAATGGACTTTCAGCATAAACCCCTCCCCCACCCACTGACTTTCCTGTCAGAATAAACTGAATATTCCTGTCAGAATAAAGGCTCTCTCTCCTGTTTAGCTCCACCATGGCTGGCTGGCTAATGAGGTGGGCCAGCAACCATCAAACCCTTCCCTTCAACCCCCTGCTGTGTGGCTGACTTTCCCCTAGGGTTGCCAATCTCCAGGTGGGACCTGGAGATCTCCCACTGTTACAATTGATCTCCAGATGACAGAGATCAGTTCCTCTGGAGAAAATGGCTGCTTTGGAGGGTAGACACTATGGCATGATACCCTGCTGAGTCCTTCCAGCCCCCCCCCAAATGCTTCCCTCCACAAGATCCATCCCCCAAATCACCAGGTATTTAAGGGCTGGCAACTTTCTCCTCAGTGCCTGTTGCTAGGCAACCAAGCTTGCTTCTCTGAAAGCCCCTTTCCACACCTATGTTGGCCTCTGGGAGAAAACTCATTGGGGCAGCTGAACAGAATGTCATAAAGACATTCCAAAGCAGTCATTTTCTCCGGGGGGGGGGGGAGATCTGTTGTCTGGAGTTCAATTGTGATACCTGGCGATCTTCAGGCTCCACTTGAAGGTTGAGTACCCTAGGTGTAGCAGGCAGCACTTCAGAGCAGGATCTGCTAGACCAGGGGTGGCCAACCTTGCTTAACGTAAGAGCCACATAGAATAAACGTCAGATGTCTGAGAGCCGCGAGACAGGAACAAATATCACACATACGTTTTTATTTTTAAAAATATGCAAATTTGCTTTTTATTAACGTTAAATGGGACTGCCAAAAATAAAAACAAATGAGGAAAACCGGTTATTGATAATGATATTACTTGTTTGCTAATGATATTGAGAGAGAGAGAGAAAAAGAGAGAGATGGAAAGAAAGAATTAAAGAAGTGGAAAGAAAGAGAGAGAGAGAAACTAGGAAAGCAAATAGATGGGAGGGAGGAGGGAAGGAAGGAAGGAAGGAAGGGAGAAAGAGAGAAAAAGCATGCCTCCCCTTTGCTTCCCCAGCTGCCCTGCCAGGAGCCGCACAATATGTGTGAAAGAGCCGCATGTGGCTCCCGAGCCACAGGTTGGCCACCCCTGTGCTAGACCCAGGTTCTTGCTGAGTGGGTGATTTTGGGCCAGTCACAGACTTTAAGCCTAACCTACCTCACAGGGTTGTTGTGCAAGTCAAAAGGGGGAGAGGAGAATGATGTCAGCTGCTTTGGTCCCCATTGCATAGAAAGACTACTTTTCCTGCAGGGAAACTATGGTTGCCAATCTCCAGGTGAGGGCTGGAGATCACTCAGAATTACAAGTGCTCTCCAGATGGCAGAGATCAGTTTCCCGAGAAAATGGTGGACTCTGTGTCCTTATACTGTACTGAGATGGACCCCCTATGACAGCCAATGTGACATAGCAGTCAGGGCTTCAGAGCACAGTGGAGGCTGCGTGGGGTAGATGGAAAGTTGAAGAGTGAGGTTGATGATTGGCTGAAAAGGAGATAGGGTTGCCAACTCCAGGTGAAAAATTCCTGGAGATTTGAGGGATGGAGCCTGGAGACAATGAGGTTGGAGGAGGGGGTGGGACCTCAGACAGGTACAATGACTTCACCCTCCAAGCCAGCCATTCCCTCATGGAGAACTATTGTTGCCAATCTCCAGGTGGAGGCGGGAGATCACTCAGAATTACAACTGCTCTCTAGGAGGGAGGGGGGAAGAGATGGAAAGCTGAAGCCAGGGGGCAGATAATGATACATTGACGGTTGGCTATGTGGGAGATAGGGTTGCTAACTCCAGGTTGGGAAATTCCTGGAGATTTGAGGGTGGACCCAGGAGAGGGTGAGGTTTCAGTAGGGGTGGGACCTCAGACAGGTACAATGCCATAGACCCCACCCTCCAAACCACCTGTTCCCTCATGGGGAACCATTGTTGCCACTCTCCAGGGGAGGGATGGAGATTATGCTGAATTACAACTGCTCTTCAGATGGCAGAGATCTTCCCCTGGAGAAAATGGTGGACCCTGTGTCATTATACCCTGCTGAGGTCACCACAGCAAAATGATGCTGAGTGCCCAAGGCCAGGGCACTCTCCCAGAGCCTCTTTCTAGAGCCCGTTGTATTTATTTCCACAACGGGCCTTATTCCTTATATATATATATTGTCGTGCTCCGTGTGGGCATGCGGGGGTGCGCCCCCAGCTGGTAGGGTATGGCAGCAACCTCTTAGGATCATGTCTCTCCCTCTCTGTTGCTGACCTGTGGGATGGGGGTTGCCCTGGAGTAACCTTCACGGGGGCCAGGCAGAGATGGAGCTGGGTCCTCAGGAGGGAACCTAGGCTTTTAGGAAGAGCCTCAGATCTGGCAACAGGGGGGGGGGGTTGCGTCACCCTCCCCTCCTTTGCCCAGGAACAAGCCTAATTCAGGCATGCTTCTCTCTCTCTTTTGTGCCTTTCCTGGCTTTCGCTCTCTCGCCTTCTCCAGCTGTCCTGTTTCCCTCTTCATCGGCTCCTATTTCCTCCTTTTTATTCTCTCCTGAGTTCTCCCGGCTTCACCTCTGCCCAAGCCCCGCCCCCAGTAAATACGAGGACGCTCGTCCTCCCTGCTTTCCGGTCCCTCCCTCCTCCCTGCTGCTCCCAGCTGCTCTGTAGATGCTGCACATGCCTCTGCCGGCCCCAGTCGCCCTCAGCTGTGCCCTTGTGCTAACGCTGCTGCTGGCCCCTGCAGTCTCTCCCATGCCCCTCCGTGACTCTCGCGGCCATCCGCAGGCTCGTCCAGCCCCAGGCCCTCCAGCCGTCATCGCTGTTGTGCTGACTGTTCTCCTCTCCTGTTTCTCAGTGGTTGCTGAACCGACGCTGTCTCCAGGTGCGCCCGGCTCTCCTCGGGATGGGGAGGGGGGTTCCCTCACTTCCCTGCCAGTCGCCACCCCTGCAGCTTCCCGGGAGGACCCGGGACATATATATATATATATATATATATATATATATATATATATATATATATATATATATATATATATATATATATATATCTATCTATCAGGGTTACTAATTTATTCACGATTCCAGGCTCTCCCATTGGCCCTTGAAGAGTACTGCATCACCCGCTGGCAGATGAACTGCCACTCAAGAGTAATCAGTTGGCATTGGATGGTTGCTGGGTCTGCACTTCTCTCCCACCCACTGCAGCCTAGGCCACTCTTCTCTGATTAGGCCAGCATTTCAAGGTCATTTGCATATGGATGCTGATTGGACCTCACTTCATTCCACACCTCAAACTCCCCCCCCAACAGTTGGAACTGTCAGTTGCATATGCATCCTGGTGTATCCTGAGGTAAAGTATGTCCTCACCCACAACACATCACTTCCCCTTCAAAAGAAACAATCCCAATAACACAACCATGAAAAAGACAGATCACACCACAAGCAGAATACCACAAGGCAAAAAAAAAGGTAGGAAAATGTGCCAGCAGTCACCCTATTACTGCCACTGATATGTACCTGATAGCGCTTCAGAGGATGGTGTGCATGTCCTAGGTTCATGTTATAAAAGCTGCCTGGGGGATTTTGAATCATTCACAGACTTTCAACCTAATATACTGTCAAGCTCGGTTACAGTAACTTTCGATTGTCTGTTCTTCATCTCCTTTCCCTCGCTTGTCATGTATGCATTCCTAAGTGTGTGTGTGTGGGGGGGGGGGGGGAGTATGTTTTGAGAGCCCATGGGAGTAGCCAGCTTTGCAACTCTCTTCCAAGTGTGCCCCAAGGAGTTCCCGTGAGATTCATCCTTGGCGAACTAGGTGCTAGTCTAGGGCTGATAGGGCATCACATATCTTTCATATTGCCACAGAGTCTGAAGTAGACTTTTTAGGCTACTACATCACCCAACAGGGGTTAGGAATGGACCCTAAAAAGGTGCAGGATGTGTTGGGGTGGGAGCCCCCAGGCACACGGAAACAATTACAGTCCTTCTTAGGATTTGCGAATTTCTACAGAACTTTCATCCGTAATTTTGCCCAGGTGTCACTACACCTCACTGACTTGTTAAAGACTAAGGGGAAAGGCCCTGAGAGTAAGAAGGGGGGGAGTAAGCTGCAATGGACCCCGGAGTGTCAAAAAGCATTTGATCATCTAAAGACATTGTTCACTTCTGAGCCTATCCTACATCATCCCAATGAATCAAAGAGTTTTGTGGTGCAGGTTGATGCTTTGGATGTAGCCATGGGGGGAGTGATCCTGCAAAGGGGCCAGGATGGGAAGCTCCACCTGCTTGCTTATGTGTCTAAAAAGCTTTCTGGGGCGGAAAGAAACTAGGCCGTTTGGGGCAAGGAAGCAGCTGCTATTAAGTTAGTGTTATCAACTTGGCAGCATTGGTTGGAGGGTGTGTAGGTACCATTCAAGGTGTGGACTGATCATAAAAACCTTGAAGTGCTAAAAGAACCCCACTGCCATAATGCCAAACAGCTCCAGTGGGCAGAGTTTTTCTCTAAGTTTCATTTCACTCTAAAGCACCTCCCAGGGAAATCTAACTTCCTAGCCGATGCATTGTCCCACCTCCCCCAGCACGCCAGCCAATATTATGAAGTCATAGATAATATGTTCACTCCCATCCAGTTGGGAGGGGTGGTCCTGACAAGGTGCTAGGCGAAAGTGGGGAGGGAAGTGGAGAAAAGCGGCTGGACTGAGAAGCTAAAGGCTGCAATTACTCCCCACGAGTTAGAGACTGTGCAAAGAGAAGGGCTCTGCCAAAAAGATAGATGTGTGTAGGGTGCTTCTGCAATGGGAATCCTACTCTCTAGCCCCACAAGTTAAATCAGTCACTTGATTTAGGTAGTTATTTATGAATCAAAATCTGTTGGAATAATGCCCAGTTTAGTCCACCCTCTGTCCCCCTTAAATTCTCATGCTTAGCAACAGGCTATATTAACCACTCCTTGACTCACCTTAAGGCACACTGGCTAGTTGAGAGCAGTTCCATCTTTAGAATCGGCAGCCTGTCTTTAGGTCTTCTTGTAACAATTGGTTAGTTTCCTTCGTGTTATAGTTAGTCTGATGTGTTTTTTTAATTTAAAGTTTTTATTTAATTATGTGCAAAATCAATACAGAAAGAAAGAATTGAATCATCACAGTATAATTGCATGTACATTGATGTAATATAACTCTTATGATGTACTAAAGTTTCAAACATAAAACACAATTAAGAAACATTACTTGTGTTCTTAATATCAACTTTTCAAAATTACAGGTCACAATGTCATGACAACATTTGTTAAACTGAACAGCCAGTACCTTGGTATAATGAAGAGCATTAAATACATTGAAATCTATATCAACTTAAAAGGTATAAATTGCTGTTAGTTATGGAGATAATAACAGATGAAATGTATAATAAGACTAAAAGTAACACAATTGTGGTTGGGTCGAAAAATCTGTCAAAGAGGAGACGAGTGCTTACAACCATCTCTGAAAAGTAGACCAGCTCGACGGTATTGTACCAGCTGCAGCAAGAAACTCTAGAATTGGTTCCCATTTTGTTGTGAATGAAGAGTTGACTGGGTTTACTGAGATAGCATTCAGTTTGTTCGTAACACTCTCCATTAAAAATTGGTCCCAAAGTTTTGTATACCATAATTGTATCGATGGAGGCTCAGGGTTTTTCCAGCAGGTAGCTATTGCTGTCCGGGCAGTGAAGATTAAGTGAAGACAGTCCGGGCACTGTCTAAAGTTCTTTTCAGTTTATGAGTATGAATATTTTGAGGCCAGATATCCAGAAATAAAGACTCAGGACAGATCGTGATATCAATTGAGGTGATTGATTTGACAATATCTTTAATTTGTTGCCAGAATGTTTGTATTTTATCGCACTGCCACCAACAATGAGCAAAGGTGCTTGGTTGTTGGCATCCTTTCCAGCACCATGGTGGATGTGTGGCCTGAATGTATGACAATTTCTGGGGACTGAGATACCATCTGGTCAGGATTTTGAACTTTTGGAGCTCTAGTGGCAAAGAAGTTGGGAAGTATGGTTTCACTGTCCAAATATCTAGCCAATGCTGGTCCTCTAATATTAATGTGCAGTCCTTCTGCCAGGCCTGCTGGTATGGGAGGGGTCTGTCATGTTTATTAAGAAGCAATATATTATAAGTTGCTGAAATTAAGCCTTTGTTGTGAGTATCATATAATTGAAGAATGATTTCGAAGTCAGTTTGTTTTTGTTTTAGTAGTGAAACCAATTTAATTTGGCTACAGAAATGTTGTAAAGAAAAGTATAGGAACCATGGAATAGACCTTTGAAGTTTGTTTTCAAGATCTATTTTTCTGAGTAATCCTTGTTTGTTTGCTATATCACAGAGCCTAGAAAGATTTGCTGCCTTCCATGCAGTTCTGAATTGCTTATCAGTCATTTGGAGGAACCAAGATTGGTAAGTGTATATAGAGAATCTGGAAGTCTCTGGTATAAGCTGTTTATGTACAGATCTCCAAAAATGTAGCATTGGGAAAAGAAAAGGATTGTATTCATGTGTAAGCTGTGAAATGGGTTTAGAGTCCCAAATTAATGAATCTAGTGAACAAGGTAGCAACATGTCTTGGCCTAGTGAAATCCAATCTGGAGGTGCAGTGTTTCTTACCAATTTGATCACATTTGCTAAGAGGGTGGCCTTATAATATGTGGTTAGATCAGGGAGACTAAATCTTCCTTTGGATTTTGGTCTCTGAAGAACCTGCATACTAATTTAGCCCTTTTCTCATTCCATAAGAAATTCCGTAAGGTGGTTTGCCAGTTCTTCAAAAAGGTTGCTGGTATAGCTATAGGGATAGTTCTAAATACAAAAATATATTTTGTTAAGAGAAATGATTTTATGAGGTGAAAATGTTCCAACCAAGAAAGGTTCAATTTGGACCATTTCGAGATTAGTTTGCAGACTTCAGAGTGTATGGCATTGAGATTTAGTTGCAGTAGTTTAGAGATACTGACATTAAAATGTATTCCTAAATAGGATATGTGAGTGGAGACCCATTCAAAGTTGAAATTTTCTGAAGATATATGCATTCTTCATTCCTGATATTAATCAGAAGAAATTGTGATTTTGTGTTGTTTGTTTATTTATTTATTTAGATTTATATCCCGCCTGACCAACATAAGCGGCTCTAGGCAGCTCCCAACATTAAAATCAATACAAACAATATAAATTAGTACATTAAAAACAGTACAATTCCAGTTTCAATTGGCGGCAAATTATAATATAATTGGTGGCAATTTAAATACCAACACCAGGGCAACGACAGCTCCCCCCCAGCCTGGAGGCTACCACTAACTGTTATCCTGGGCCTGTGTACTTCTCTGGCCATCTATCAGTGGCCATTTCCCCCAGCGGCGGCCCCAAAAGCCTGGTGGAAGAGCTCTGTCTTGCAGGCCCTGCGGAACTGCAAAAGGTCCCGCAGGGCCCTGATGTCTTCCGGGAGCTCGTTCCACCAGTAGGGGGCCGCCACTGAGAAGGCTCTGTTCCGGGTGGTAGCCAGCCTGGCCTCTCTCGGGCCAGGAAGGGCCAGGCGATGTTGCGTGCCTGACCGTAGTGCTCTCTGGGGTATGTATGGGGAAAGGCGGTCAGACCTGATATAGCTCCAAACATTCAGACCTGATATAGCTCCAAAATCATGTAGAGTCTTGAGTAGAGCAGGGATAAATGTGGTTGGTTGTGTCAGATATAGCAGCATAGCATCTGCAAACAACATGATTTTTGTGTTCAGTGTTATTAATGTTCACTCCTTTGATGAGAGAATTTATCTGATCGCCTGAGCCAAAGGCTCCACAGCCATGGCGAAGAGCAAGGGAGAGAGAGGGCAACCTTGCCTCGTTCCCCTCCCTAAAGTTAGAGTTTTGGAGCTGCATCTGTTTGCTTTAATATTTGTAGCTGGTTTATCATATAGACTCTCAATGGTTCAGAGAAATTTGGGGCCAAATCCCATTAGTCTAAGAACTGAAAATAAATAGTGAAATGAAACCGTATCAAAGGCCTTTTCTACATCCAATGAGAGAAAGGCCATAGATAGATTTTGTTTTTTGCTATGATGAAGAATATTGAGAGTTTTAAAAGTGTTATCTGCCAAATCTCTTTGCGGGATGAATCCCACTTGATTGGGATATATATAGTGAGAAATGAAAGTATGCTTTTGGCTAGGATTGAAGTAAAAAAAAATCATGTCTTGGTTAAGAAGGGAAATCGGGCGGTAGGATTTGGGAAGTTGGGGGTCTTTTCCTGGTTTAGGAATGACTACCATTGTTGGTTGTCTCCACTCTGATGTGTTTAATGGTGCGGATATAGTTCTTTGACTCGTGTTTCATGGGCAGTTTAATTAGTATTCTTTGTATTTGATAGGATGAAATTGTCCACACCCATAGGGAATTGAATGGTCTAAAATTGAACCTTGTACCAGGTATGCTTGTATGACTTAATCATAATGATTTGGAATGCATGTTACTTGTATTTTTACTTAATGTGTTTATAATTTATATTTTATATTTCCTTAAGTCTTTTGATGAAGAGTTAATCGAAACAGAGAGCCTATTCCAGAGTCTTCATAGACTGATCATGACTGTTGATGATTATTGACTTACAGACTCTAGAACATTTGTTGTCAAGTTTAATTTATGACTGCATAATGTATGATTTCATTGTATTCTTTGGAAGTTTGTAATAGCATATTATAGTATAATTCTTGCATATTGTGTTTATTGCGTTTTTTGTGCAGTGCTTACTCTCAGTATTGATGATTACTGCTATATATCACATTTGCTTGTATGGATAGCTTGGACATGACAACTCCAGGTGGAATTCCTGTAAACAAGAGAAATCACAAAGGGGCATTAGTGGTCAATGGGAGAAGTGTTCACCTAAATGTCATCTCAATGAAGGTCAGTGTCCATTGGGATGGCAATGGTCCATGAAAAGAAATGGGGAAACAGCTTAGGGTGGTGTTCAGTGTGAACAAGGTGTCATGTCCATCCCTGTTAGATCAATTCCATGTTCCTGGGACAGCACACAGGACCGCATGATGGCAGGTGTTGCGCACATCACTCACACACTCAAAGTGCCCTTTTTGGTTTAAGATACAAAAGTGCTCATGTTCCAGATCATGCTCCAATGAACTGGTGGGTGCACCATCCAATGTCAGTGCCACATAATGGTGTGCCTGAAGTGAGTAATGGAACAGAAGGTTGGGTTGTGCTTTACTTTAATAGTGCAGCTACTAGTGAGGGAACAAATGTCACAGAGTTTCAGGTATGCTGAATGGTTCAATGCCAATCGGTGGACCTTGCCCCAATGCTCGCACACAGTGGCATGTGTCATGGAGACTGCACCTACCTAGGTCCTCCTCAAACTCCACCAGAGTCTCATCTGAGTCCTCTTCTACCTCCCCTCTTGGATCACCATGGACCTGCAGGTCTCCATGTAAAGTCTCTGGGAAAATTCAAGATAGTGTAATGGTCAACTCCTGTATCCAGCGCATGGGAAGAAAACACCTTATTACTCATGAACATATGTTTCCCATGTACATTAAGCCAAAGAGGCCTCTGGGGTATAAAACAGAAACAACTAGTGGACACCAGACATCTGTAAACCAAGGCAGGGCAGTGTTGAGTAAGCAGTTCGGCTGTCATAGCTGTCATCAAACCTCTAGAAGGTCTAACATGGAACTGTAAACACCCACTGAGGTGTTCCATCCACATCACACCTGGCAGTTATGACACTTGTGGCAGAACATTCCAGAGCCTCAGTTTGTTGCCATCATTTATGCAGAGGCACATTCCCCGGGATGTTCATGCATACACCTATGCAATAGTTGAATTTGGACACAATGATGGGACTGCAGCAGCAAGATAGTCCCATCTCCCCTCCCCTCCAAGATCAGTGGCTATACCAGAATAATGGGAGAATGAGAGCAGTAACATTTTATTGGACAATACAGTCACCAAATATATGTGCCATGGCCTCATGATTTAATCTCATATAGCAAAGATTTGGAGTGATCCTGTGGCCACCCTGCATGACCACACAGGAGTTGGGATCCAGATGTGACCATTTTGGAGAGAGGGCAACACTACAAGGGGCATCTAACTTGTTGGTCAAACACATAATTTTTCAAGGGGGGGGAGACTGGACTAGAACCATCCCCTCACACCAACCTGGGACACCAGCTTCTCTCCTAGCTCTGTCCATGGTGGTTTCTTCATCCTAGGGAAAAAGATCCAGGGTGGCCTCATAGAATGGGGGGTTTAGTGTGTCTGTGTCTGTACTGCTTTCTACAAGTTCCCGACGTAGGCTCTGGCTCATTCTCCTCGGCTTGATGGTTGCATCATCCCTCAGGATCTGTTGGAGCTCCTTAAAGAAGGGGCAAGTCCTCATGCCATTGCCACTTCTGTTATTGTGCCCCATCACCCACTTATACCCACATAGGCCCTTGGTTTTGGTTCTGCATTTAAGGGCAGTATGTCTGTGCCCCTTCTCAGCCATACTTTTATCAATCTATTCATAGATGTTCATTGTGGTGGCTCTGCTTCAGGGCCTCCTGAACATTTTGCTCCCCCCATAGGCCCAGAAGATCCAGAGTTTCCTCACAATGCCATGAGAGACCTCTGACTCCAGCCATTTTGAAGTTTTCCCTCCTGCCTGATTGTAGTTCCGGTCTCACAAAATGGCCACCTTAGAATTCAGCACAGGAACTGTTTGTCCTTCAATGATACATCGATTATTACTCAAAAACACACAGACACATACAAAACAATTCAGGAACACACCCACTCACTTAATTTCCCTGAAAAATTATGAAAGCACTGGAGCGCTAATACGTCTGGTGATGTGGTTGTTCAGTTATGCAGATATGTGCACATCACTAACCGTGAAAAAAATGGCATCAAAATGGAAGGGAATTTTCCCTTCCCTCAGGGCTCAATTGCGCAGGAGAGTGACTAGATGGCAGCCAACATGACAGACCTTCCTGATGCTTTAAAAGTGCACCATCTCCTGAATTACTCAGTTACTGAAATATCAGCAAAGGTAGCCATGTTATTACAATCAGCTATAAAGCTATGTCAGAAAAAACTATTGATATGAGCAACACTTTGTAACAAATTGTTTTATGTAACATTATGCAATATTATGTAGTTTGCAAAATACCTGATTTATATGTATGATTTTATATGGGTTTTATGTATGTTTTTATAGTAATCCTCTTTAAGGTATTGTTTTATGCCAGTAAAGACTGACTGACTAGATGGACACTGCTCCGCAGTACTGCCGGGAGCAAAAGAAAATGCTGGACAGCTGCTAGACAATAGCCAGATGTGATTGTCGGGACACGCTATTTAAATCCATCAGGTGGGAGCTATGACCACAGAACAAATTGCCTGTCTGATTGCAGCCTATAACTACCTTACCTATTCTTACTAGAAACCTAACTAAATGAATATCTACTTAGTTCTCTACCAGTACAAGACACAGCTACAACACTACAGACAATAATCAAGCACAAAATTGAGCATAGAGTCTGGGCCTGACCCAGTCCTGGGCCCCACCTGAGGGCCCCACCTGAGGGACTATAGCAGAGGTGTCAAACATGTGGCCCGGGGGCCAGATCAGGCCCCCATGGGGCTTCTATCAGGCCCACACTGGAACTGGCCATCTCCTGCTTCCAGTTCTGTTGCTGCTGCTGCATCATAGCTTGCTTCGCCAGACTCTCTCAATTGCTCAGCCATTTCATGTTTTCCCCTGGGTCCTAGTCTCAGATCTCTGAATATGAGATTTCTGTGGTGAAAGTCAATAGATCAAAAGCAGGTTTGCAGCTTACAGATACCTGAACAGCATACTCAAGCTTGCAGCAGCATAGACATTTTAATGCAATAATTCAGAGCAAGAGGTGTCAGTTATCAGATACTGTTGAATAAACAAAATATTGCAAGAGTGCTAATGTTTTAAGCATGTTTTTATTTTAAGTTTTTTAAAAAAACATTTGTGTTTGTGTCCTTTATAAAGTTTATATCTCCGCTACCTGGCATTACATTTTATGGCACACATGGCCCGGCCCAACAAGGTCTCATTTATGTCAGATCCGGCCCTCATAACAAATGAGTTCGACACCCCTGGTCTATAGTCTCCTGGTGTAATCCTCACGCTGTTGCCTTGTGGCATGGCCACGGGCCACTTTGTTGCTGAAGTAGGGTGGGGGGCAGAAGTGTCCTCCTGCTCTCCTTTTCCCTTAAAGGGAATGCTGGAGGTGCCACTCGGTATGGGAGGAGGCAGATGCAGAGCTGGTCACTGGGCTCCTCTTCCAGTAAGTCGTGCTGGCTCAAGATCACCTGCCAACTGGAGGTTGGCAACCCTATTTTCTACATGTGTTTCACAGAATTCTTGTGATTGTGCCATTGTATTGTTATTTAACTGTGCATGCTCCCCTTGGCCAGTAAGATGGGATATAATTATTTTAAATTAATAATATAAGGAAGGGAGAAAAAGAGTAGAAATCAAGAGAGGAAAAGTTAAGGAAGAAGGAGAAACTAAAGGAAGAGACAGCCCAGGAGGGAGGTGAAGGGAGAAAAGGAAATAGAGGAAGATGCTTGAAGTAAAGGGGGGGGGTTGGATTTTGGCTGGCTCCTGTTTTCAGCCTTTCATGAAAATCCACCCAAGGTTGACATTTCCACACAAAGATTTTCCACACAGATCCTTCCCAAAAGTTCTCTTTCAGAAGGTGATGTTGGATGTGTGTGGGGGTGGGGTGGGGGTGGGGGAGGTAGTATTTAAGGGCAGGCAAGCATGGATCCCCTGAAGAATTGCAGGAGGGGTGAACAGTCTGAAAATCCCACTGTCACATTCCAAAAATCTCCCCCTTGCAATGCTGCCCTAAAATGTGCCCCCCAAATGCACAGATCAAGTAGGGCTGTCCATCACCCCATCTCTCAATTTTTGTTTTGGCTAGAGAGATATCAAATGTTTGTCAGAAAACATTTTGAAACAATTGATGAAAGGGGTGGAAGGTTTACAGACTCTTTATCTTATTGTGTGCTGCATCCCACCTCTTGGCACTGTTACTTTCCTCAGTCTGCAGCTTTGGTGTTGTTGTTCAGTTGCACAGTCAAGTCCGACTCTTCATGACCCCATGGACCACATCACGCCAGGCCCTCCTGTCTTTCGCTGTCCTCCAGAGTTTGCCCAACTCCATGCTCATTACATCGATAACACTGTCTAACCATCTCATCCTTTGCCCTCCCTTTCTTCTTTTACCTTCAGTCTTTCTCAGCATCAGGGTCTTCTCCAGTGAGTACAGCTTTGGTATCTTTTCTTAAAAAGAGGCTTCTTCCTGAGGCAATCTCAGCCATCAGAGATCACATAGGCAAGGTGATAACTTCATGCCATTTGGCTACATCAGGGATTCCCAACCTCTATAAGCCTGTGGGCACCTTGAAATTTTGGTACAGCATGGTGGATACAGCCACAAAATGGCTGCTGTAGGAGGTAGAGCCAGCCGCAAATGGCTGCCCCAGCTTAACTTCAGTCACACAGTAAAGATCCGTGTGCTGTGGTGGCAGCTGCTGCCAATGCAACATTTTTACAAATCTGCACAGCCAATCAAATCACCAGTGGCCAATCAGAAGGCTTGCTGGCCCTTCTCACTTTGTCAAAACACTTGGTGAGCACCAGGACAGTTGTTGGCAGGTACCATGGCACCCATGGGCACCATGTTGGGAACACCTGGCCTATATCATGACAGCCAAGTCAGAGGAAGGTCTGAATAGACTTCCTTGCAATGACCCATACCATCAGGTTTGGTTATGTTATGATACAACAAAGCCAAATTAGACTGAGCACTCTGCAGGGGCGAACATTTCCACCCCATTGCACAGGAAGTGGTGGTGCATTTGGCAAGGGGGTGAAGCTTGCTCTCCTGGCTCTGTTTGACTCTGCTCCAGGTAAACCGATAAATCAGTATTCTGTCAGTTAGGCAATATTGGGAGTGAAAAGTCAGAAATCTTTCAGTCTTGCCAGACTTTGCCCATGGCCAACTATTTCCTGCCTGAGTGCCAGCAGCTTCTACCCAGAGACCCTGCTGATACACTAAAGTGCTTGAGAGTCTCTCCTTGCCTTTGACCCTCAGCTGTGCCAGTATTTGGACAGTCCTTTTGAAGCAAAAGCTGGCATCACTTCTCCTTCAGCTTGCCTCATGATTGAGCCAAAAGTCAGGGTGCCACTTTGGACTCTAGCAGCAGGGGTATTGATTCTGTTGCTCTTTTACTATGTTGATGCTGGGTAGGCTTTCCAGAACCAGATTTATGGCCCCTTTGTTCATTATTGCCATACAGAGCCGCAAAGGAGAGGGAGAACATGCCTCGTAACTTAGCAACCAAGAAGGAAATACAAATCTACTGGGGGGGGGGGGGGGAGGGAATGGCAAAGCATTACTGAAGCCTTTAAGCCCCTTTATTAGCACATTTTCTAACTGGAACAAATGTTCATTCCTTAGATTAACACTAATCACAGCAGCTGTTTGGTAAATTTCCCTGAAATAGTTACAACTGCTTAATTTCTCTTCTCCTTTATAAAACTTTGAGTGCTGTCAGCTTCACAAAAGTGCTCTCTCCCTCCCTATCTAAAATGAGAGCCTGATTTTCAAAAAGACTCACATGGGGGCACTTTGTCACCACAAAATCCCAGCTGAACCTGTGATGCCATGCCCACCCACCCCCCACCCCCAAATACCACACTGGTTTTTCAAAAATGTACAACAACTACAAGATACAAGGATTAGAGGAATAAAAGTGGATGATACAAAATTTAAAATTAAAAGCTATGCAGACGATACGGTCCTACAGTCTTGGATCTGCCAAAATCACTACAGTACATAATGGAATATATTGAAGAATTTGGATCATTTTCAGGATACAAAATCAACAGAAAAAAGATAAAAATGATAATGAAATTTTAAACACAACAACAGAGTACAGAATGCACAGTAACCAACAACCCTATCAAATATTTGGGAAAAAATGTGACTATGCAAAATTATAATCTTTTCAAAAACGATTACCAGAAGATTTGGAAAAGTATACAAGCAGACATACCTAGATGGAAAAAATTAAAAATTTAATGGCTGGGGAAAAAAATTGCAATCAAAATGAACGTAATGCCAAAACTATTTTTTAAAAATTTCATATATATATATATATGTGTGTGTGTGTGTGTGTGTGTGTGTGTGTGTGTGTGTGTCTGTCTGTCTGTCTGTGCATATGTGTGTGTGTGTGTACACACATACACCTACAAATATTGAAAAAATGGCAGAGACCAATAAACAAATTTATTTGGAATGGTAAGAACTGTGAGGAAGCTTTAAAATATTGCAAAATGAGAAGCTTTGGCAGGCCCGGTCTGGATCATGGACTGGATTAAAAACCCAAGATAAAGAATAGTAAAACTTGAATCAACAGATATGAAAGAAGGCTTACACAATTATTTATGGATTAAGAAATCAACCAAAACCACTATAACGCAAGAAAGAAGCCATACAATCAGAGATGAACTTTTGAGAATATGGTTTACACCCTGGAATTTACTGAGCCCTCTGCTCTCTGCTTATGTCACCAATAAAAGCTTATAATGATAAATACATAAGAAATTATGTGCCCGCAGCCTTGAGGGTTTTCAATCATAAGAGCAGTGCTAAACTGATGTATGGGGTTCCAATCTGGATTTCGGCTATTAATAAAGATATAGAAAAAGTCCAATCTAAACTTTTACAGAAAATATTAGGCCTTCCCCCATGGGTGTCCTATGCAGCCATCTGTCTGGAGATAAATCAGAGTCTTCTGGAAATGAAAGCTTAGATTATGACATTTAAATTTTGGTTCAGATTACATTTTAGAGCTAATTTCAATCTTTTTATTTCACAAATGGATTATCTGTGGATTACTGGGAATGCTTATGGGAAAAAGAAATCAAGTTTACAGCCAGTCAGGCATTAAGAGAAAATTGGTACAAAATGTTTTTTAGATAGTATATCACCTCAAAGGACATTGAGAAAGCAGATGAAACTGGCAAAGGAAAATGCTGGAAATGCCAAGACATAGGTGGAACTTTTTTCATATGTGGTAAATTTATACAAAAACAAAAAAATACTGGAAGGAAATACATAAAAAATTGCAGAATGTATTAAAATTTAAATTCCCTATGGAAGCTAAGAATATTTTATTAGGTATACTGCCTAATAAATTACCAAAAACCCTGAAACAAATATTCAAATATATGGTGACAATGGCTAGAATTATCTGTGCAGCAAAATTGAAACTAGATGTTTGCCCCCACCTAGAAGAATGGGAAAATAAACTTGCTGAATATGCAGTAATGGAGAAATTAACAACCTATCTGAGAAATAGATCAATCACAGAATTTGAGGTGAGATGGAGTATGTATTATGCAAGCAGGAAACAAATTTAAAATGAGAAAGAGTTCAAAAATTGTATATAAATGTATTGAAATGTAGAAGCAGAATGAGAATAAGTTATAAGTGTAACATCTTGAATATAAATTTATAAAGAAGTGGATCTTGAGCAGAAATATCTTTTACTTTCTTATTATGAAATATATAATAGATTTTCTTTCTATACTCTGATATATTACCTATTGTTAAAAGTTACAGTGAGTAGGTAGAGGTGGAAAAATATATAATACAGAATATGTAGTAAAGATGAAACCAATAACATACAAGTAAAAAAAATGGTGAATACAAATGTACCCCAACAGAAGTAAGTACCATTGTATTTTATTGACAGTGTTTTAAAAACTATAATGAAGGGTGTGATGGAGGTAAATGCTTTTTCTTTTATACACTCTGTGATATATAATTATTTCTGATATACAAAATTGTGTTGTGCAACCCCCTTTTCATTTCTATATCCCCTTTATACCTTTACTTTGTTTTCCAAAATAAAAAAAAATGTCCAACAACCATGCAAAGTTGTCAGAAATTTTTATGTTGGTTTTGGGATGTTAGTGCTATAGATGTTGAGCAATTTCCATTGGGGGAGGAGTTGCTAATTTCTTATTTGGAATATTGTAGAGCCCTTGGCAGCTTCAGGGGTAGACCACGGATAGGCATCAAACCTACATTCATGATTGACCATTGTCCATGGATTTCCTGCACTATGCAGAGCGTTGGACTAGATGACCCTGGATGTCCCTTCCAACTTTATGATTCTATGTGGGGACCAACAACATGACCGTGACCATCTAAAGCACTAAGGCTGACAAGCTCTTAGGAGGAAGCTGAAGGGAATGGGGGTACAGGTGGTGGTTTCTTCAATCCTTCCTGTCATAGGAAGAGGAATATGATGGGAGCAGATGATAATGGAGGTGAACCACTGGCTGTGTTGGTGGTGCTGGCAGGAGCAATTTGGATTCTGGGACCACAGGCTAGGTTTTCTGGATGACAACCTACTAGCATGTGATGGACTTCACCTGTCAAGGTCAGGTAAGAATGGGTTTGACAGAAACCACGGGAGATTAATCAGGAGGGCTTTAAACTGACACCACAAAGGGAAGGAGACAACCAGCATAGGGATTTAAATGAAGGAGAGCAAACATCAGAGGCCCACCTGGGAGGGCCGTGTCTAATGGAGCCAAAGGTGCGGGCCTTCAGGTGTCTATGTACCAATGCTCTAAGCTTGGGCAATAAGAAGGAAGAGCTTGAGCTTCTAATGCAGACAGAGGGATATGATTTAGTAGGCATTACAGAGACTTGGTGGGATGATTCCCATGACTGGGAAAAACAGAAAGAGTCGAAGAGGAGGTGGAGTAGTGCTGAATGTGAGGAGAGGATTTGTTTGTCAGGAAATACTGGAGGGGGAGGGTGACAGCCCAGTGGAAAGTATCTGGTTGAGGATAATGGAAGGAAGGACAAACAGTATTGTGATTATGTCTCCCCAGTTACCATTATTATTTTTTACTCCTATTTTTACCCAAAGACTTCCATGCTCAGATTCATGTATTTCCTCACAAGTATATACCTCCTTTACATGTAATGCTAATCTTCTCCCCTTCCTAATTTGTCCACCCCTTTTAAATGAGTCGTACCGTTCAATCCTAATATTTCAATTGTGAGTGTCATTCCATGCCTATTAGGTCATAGTCCCCTTCCTGTATTAGGACTTCAAGTTCCTCCTGCTTGTTTCCCATACTCTGCTCATTAGTATAGAGACACTGGAATCCATGATTTATGTGCCCTGAGCCTTTCATTTCAGTACTTAACTGTGAGTTAATGTATTTGCTTTAGATTATTTTCAGTGAAATATCATTTGGCATGTAATTGCATCTTTGGAGGTCTCATTTATATTTTTATTCTGTGGCTAGTGGTTTCACTTTTGAAGTAAGTCAATATGTTTTTTAGTAGAATATAGGTATTGTTTATTTATTCATTTTATTATATGTATTTAATTTCACATGTTTTAAAATATTTTTACAGCAATTATTTTCCAGTCCATTTGGTATCCATGTTGCAGAATTGTATAATTGTATTGTACTATGATATAAGCCAACTTGTTCCTCATTGTGTTTGACCTCTGAAGAAGGCCTATACAGGCTGAAATGTGTCAGGTCAAGTCCATTGGCCCTTGTGTGTAAGATTTTGGTATTTTTATGTGAGGTGTGATTGGGCCCTTTTATGTTTTTTAACTCTTTGCTAATAAATACATGTACCTTTTTATATTATATACATTATTTTTTTTATTGTTGGCCCTCTATTCTGTTTGACTTACCTCTTTTGGTTCTTGATCCTAGGTTTCAGGGTTAAGCCCCCCCTCCCTTTGTTCCTAGCATATGTGCCACTTCCCGCAAATCTTTAGTGTTCTTATCTCCAGTTACTGGCATCATACGATGCTTTGATTTTTTGTCTTGCTTCCATATAAGATTTAGTTTAAAACCCTCCTTATTAGGTTTGCAAAGCTCTTGCCTAACACATTGGTGCACACCATCTCCCGATAGAAGGGCTTCATCTCGAAAGTGTAAGCCATGGTCCATAAAACCAAACCTTTCCTGAAGGTACCATCTATGCAGCCAGTCATTTATTTGCAGTATTCTTCTTGCCCTTCCTAAGCCACAGCCTTCAACAGGAAGAACTGATGAAAACCCATGCTCCCAGGTCCTTCATCTTTTTACCCAGAGCCACATAGTTTCTGGGCTGTGCCATGCAGTATCACTTGTTCACATGGATAAGCAAGAAGGGATAATAATCTGTGGGCTTGATGAGTCTTCCTACCTTTGCTGTCACATCTTGGATACATGCGCCTGGCAGACAGCATGCCTCTCGAGAGGACAAGTCCTGTCAGCACACTTTAGCCTCTACCCCTTTCAGTAAGGAATCCCCAATTACCAGCACATGCCTTCTATATCGGGGTGAAGAAGCTCAAGTCCTCTCATCCATGGGGGCCTTAGAAATTTCCTGAAAGCTTCAGGGGGGCTGGAGGAGTAGCCCATGGTAGAGTAGGGGAAAGAACTTGTTTCACCTTCTTTAACCTGCCGCCAATTTTCCCCAGCTATGAACATTCACTCAAGATGGCACTCCGCTGACGAGGCCAGGAAATGGAGAACTGGGCAAGTCCTTTTGAACCTCTTATTCTAAGAATTTCCTACTTGATGTGATGAAGAAAAATGACCCAATGAAGAATGTTCAAGAAGGTATTTGACAGCTTATGGGAGTGAGGGACCACCTCTAACGCTCTTAAAAGACTAAGTGTCCAGTAAGGATTGCACAACAGAATTGTTATGATGCAGGATTGCTTATTGCCAGCCCTGTGGTAACCCTGCAGACTGGGATGCAAAGAAAAAAAGAATCTTTGGAGAAGAAGGTGATGATGAAAGCTGATGTCATCATGGAATGCAAAAGAAGTGACCAAGCAAGAAAGAGTTAGTGAAGGCTGACGGAGACTTGTTCAGAATGCATACTTTCAATGCACTTTCCAACTTAATTTTATTGTGTAAATTGGCAAAATCCAGTTGGAAAGTGTATTGGAAGTGGATTGAAAGTATATTATGTAGTGTATATTATGTAGTATATTATGTAGTATATATTATGTAGTGATCACAGCCTAGGTTGCCAACCCACAGGTGGAGCCT
Organism: Lepidodactylus listeri; assembly: GCA_029233225.1. Classification (NCBI taxonomy): domain Eukaryota; kingdom Metazoa; phylum Chordata; class Lepidosauria; order Squamata; family Gekkonidae; genus Lepidodactylus; species Lepidodactylus listeri. The sequence continues at coordinate 72,507,784 of JARCFY010000013.1, forward strand.
GGAGACCTCCCAGAATTCCAATTGATCTCCAAAGGAGATCAGTTTCCCTGGAGAAGAGTATACTCTATGGTATTATAATACCTGAAGTTCCATCCCTTCCCCCAAACCCTCCCTCCTAGGCTGTACTCCCAAATATCCAGTAATTTCTTAGTCTTAAACTGGCAACCCTATGCTTTGGGAAGAGTTGTGTTCCTTAGGAAGAGAACAAGGAAACAGTGTCATTCTTTGCTTCCTGAATCCATAGGGCTGTCTCTAGCAGTTAGTGGCAGACTGGCCTTCAAGGCTTTCTTTGGGAGGGGGGCTGCTAGCAATCCTATACCAGCTCCCTCTTCTTTTTAGGCTTTGCAAGGCCTAGCAGAGGATGGTGTCCACTGAATGCTGCCGGGGTGGCTGAGAGAAGACCTGTCTGCTGGGAATCGGATGGGACTGCTTTTGACATGAGTGTGTGGTAGAGAAGGTGGGGGTGGGTCCTTTCTGAGGCTGGGGCTCAAATGGAAGAAGCAGACAGGAAAGATCACCTTAAGGTCGACAGAAAGCTTCCCACCACTCTACCCTACTGGGGCTCCAGCTCCACTGGCCACTCTGAAATACCATGCCGGAAGTCTTGCCTGTCCTCTGGGGAAGCAGCCCACTATAGAGGGTTTCTGGGAGCTGGTCCTCAAGGCTGCTTTAGGTTGTGGCAATGCTTTCCTTGGACTCTACCTGTTCATGGTGTGAGTGGTAGAGAGGGCCTTTCATGATTGCCCCATCAAAAAAAGGATCCCTGAGTACAGAAAATGAGCTTCTCAAGGAGGAGGGCTCAGTCCGACCTTCTCCTTGTCATCTTACATTTCTGTTCCCACCACATATTTTCCAGAAGGCTCAGGTTTGCCAATCTCCACATGTGGCCTAGAGAGTTACCAGAATTACAACTCACCTTGAGACTACACAGATCAGTTCTCTTGGAGAAAATGGCTGCTTTGGAGGGTAGAGTCTATAAGTATTATCCCTGTTGTGGTCCCTCTCCCTTTTAGGCTCCACCCCCAAATCTCCAGGAATTTCCCAACTCAGAATGAGCAAACCTAAGATGCCTAGATGGTCTTTTCTTATTCAGCGTTCATAGGGATGCCAGCCTCCAGGTAGGGTGTGGGGCGCCCTTGGAATTACAGGTCATCTCCAGACTACAAAGATCAGTTGCCCTGGAGAAAATGGATGCTTTGTGGGGTGGACTTTATGACATTGCACCCCACTGTCCTCTCCAGTTTCCATCCCCAAACCCCCAGGAGGTTCCTGACCTGTATCCGGCAACTCCTACCCCACATCTCCTACCAGTGGTTGGAGGGACCTGGCAACCCTATATAACATGTCATGACCCTAGGCTGGAGGCAAAGAAATAAGCTGCCCGTAAGTCTCAAGGAAGCCTTTGAGGCCTCATGTCAAGTTTATGAGATGCCTACATTTCCCAGACTCCCTCTGAACCTTGTGATTGGACTGAGGTGAAATTGGAGGGAAAGGGAAGGCCAATCATCATCAAGGAGGCAGGGCCATGAGAGAATTTTTTAAGGCTCCTCCAAAGACAGAAGGCGTTCTTCTCCCAGGGGCTGAATGGCAGAGAGGATGCTGCCAGCATGACAGAAGGGACCCCAGATCTAGAGCTAAGCAGTTTAGATGAGGCAATACCAGATTAGCAACATAGAAAGAGTCTCTGCATTAAATGTGTTACTGGTGGCCAGTCTTCTGAAACCCTTGATGAAATTACTGTAACCTAGCAAAGATTTGGATTGGTGAGTCTGCAGCATGGCTTTTTACTGTTCCCTATCATGCAAAATTAATGTGCTATGGATCTCTGATGTTGTATTATTATTTCCTTAGAACAGAGAAGCTGTCTTACAATTTTACATATTCTGAAATTTATGAGTCATGATATGTAGTTATTTTGTTTACTTTTTTCAATTTATATTTAGTTGTCCATATTGTTAAAAATTGTTGACAATCAGGGATCCGTTGGAGCCGGTGTGAAGCGGAGTGCTGCTCCGCCAGTGAAGAGGCTGGGAAGCGGGCACATGATGAAGCCCCGCCCCCAGCAGGGCCGTCGCTGCATTGGACTCCAGGCCTGGGAGACAGCTTCGGAGGCAGCCTTCCCCTCCCAGCTACGTCTCCCAGGCCCGATCCCCCCGGGGAGAAGCCCCCTCCCTACCCCCGCTCAACGTTCCTGAGCCGGCAGCAAGCCACCAGCCCGGGGAAACCCCCCCTCCCCCCGCTCAACGATCCCAAGCCGGCGGCAGGCCGCCGGTGTGAGGCTTCTGCCCTAAGTAGTCAAGGATCAGACCTTTGTTAATGAAACAGAGTTCTTTATTTCCTATTACTACATTACTACAGGTCCTCAGATCATTGTTAGAGATAAAGCATACAATAGAAGCAGGATTAATATACCCCTCAGTACAATTTGAATTACCCATAGGTAACCAATCACAGGGAGGGAAAAACCGCGGGCTAAAGGTCCTTTGACCGTTTGCTTCCCACAGGAAAAAAGGTTAAGTGTGAAGCTGTAAATTTCCCTTCTTAAACCAGACCCCTCAGATGTATCCATCTCGTGCATAACAAATAACTTCGCCAAGGCCTTCACACGCCGATAAGAATTGGTCCGTGTCTCCCCCGGCAGGGAGGAAGCAGGATTAATATACCCCTCAGTACAATTTGAATTACCCATAGGTAACCAATCACAGGGAGAGAAAAACCGCGGGCTAAAGGTCCTTTGACCGTTTGCTTCCCACAGGAAAAAAGGTTAAGTGTGAAGCTGTAAATTTCCCTTCTTAAACCAGACCCCTCAGATGTATCCATCTCGTGCATAACAAATAACTTCGCCAAGGCCTTCACACGCCGATAAGAATTGGTCCGTGTCTCCCCCGGCAGGGAGGAAAGGAATGCGGAGGCGCGGGGGTGAGAGGCCGATTGTTCTCATGTGCTGAAGTCGCCACTCTCCTGGACCAAATGGTTACATTGACCAGACCCAGCTTGAACCATAAATCCAGGGCAATAAAGAGAGCCTGATACATGGTGAATGAGATAACAGGATGTTACAGAGAGACTGCCAGGACAGGTTACATAGAAAGGGATTATACAAAGCATACAAGCCTAAGCATATCAGTAACTTTTGTTAGAATCCTTAGATTCTGACAGCCGGCCCGAGAAAAAAAAAACCCTCCCTCCCCCCACTCAATGATCCTGAGCCGGCAGCAGGCCGCCGGCCCGGGGAAACCCCCCCTCCCTCCCCCCACTCAATGATCCCGAGCCGGCAGCAGACTGCCGGCCTGGGGAAAAAAACCCCTCCCCCCGCTCAATGATCCCAAGTGTGAGGCTTCTGTATTAACAGCAAAAGATCAGACCTTTGTTGATGAAGCAAAGTTCTTTATTAGTCTTAATACTGCTTGACAGGTTCTCGAATGTTTGTTAGAGATGCCAGATAGAAAACAGTCAGAGTTAATATACCCTCCCTTTCGTTTGAACCCAACATGAAACCAATCACATTCAGAATAGAAAATGCGGGAGATGGGACCGGGCCATTTGGATTCCCACAGGAAGGTGAGGTGCTAAAGTTATAAAAATTCCCCTCTTGAGCTGAGTGACCCAGATGTGTGAAACCTATGCATAACAAACCGGCTCTGGTGGCAATAACAGACCTTCAAGGCTCTCACAACAAGATAAGACATTCTCTGTCCCAGGAAATGGGAGGAGGGAATGCATGGGAGGAAAGGCCATTTGTTTATCGGTGACGTGCAAGAATGTGGGGTCGCCACTCTCCCGACGAAAATGGTTACATTGTCCAGGACTCTTAAAAGCAATACATGATAAAGGGGGATGAGGGGGAAGCAGACATAGCAGGAGACATGTAACATTTCATTTGATCAGAGCAAACAATGCTGGCTTTGTCAGGCCTCCTGACACCAAGCCGGTGGCAGGCCGCTGGCCTGGAGAAAACCCCCCTCCCTCCCCCCGCTCAATGATCCCAAGCCGGTGGCAGGCTGCCGGCCCGGAGGAAAAACCCCTCCCTCCCCCCACTCAATGATCCTGAGCCGATGGCAGGCCGCTGGCCCGGGGAAAACCTCCTCCCTCCCCCCACTCAACATTTCCCGAGGGGAAAAAAACCCTCCCTCCCCCCACACAAAGATCGTGAGCCGGCAGCAGGCCGCCGGCCCGGGGAAACCCCCTCCCCCCACTCAACGATCCCAAGCCAGCGACAGGCCACCGGCCCAGGGAAAAAAACCCTCCCTCCCCCCACTCAATGATCCCAAGCCAGCAGCAGGCCGCTGGTGCGGGGGAAAAAACCCCTCCCTCCCCCCACTCAACGATCCCAAGCTGGTGGCAGGCCGCCGGCCCGGGGAAAAAACCCCTCCCTCCCCCCACTCAATGATTCTGAGCCGGCGGCAGGCCACTGGCCCGGGGAAAAAACCCCTCCCTCCCCCTGCTCAACCCCCCTCCCCCTGCTCAATGTTCCCGAGCTGGCGGCAGGCCACCGGCCCGGGAAACCCCCCCTTCCCTCCCCCCGCTCAACGTTCCCGGGCCATGGCAGGCTGCCGGCCTGGGAACCCCTCCCTCCCTCCCCCGCTCAACGTTCCTGGGCCAGCGGCAGTCTGCTGCCCGGGAAGAAGCCCCCACCCCCCACTCACCATTCCTGGGCAGGGGGGGTGCGAGGGAGAGAGAAGCTGGGCTCGAAGGACACCGCCAGCGATTGGTATGTGAGCCTGCACGATGCCCCCGGCCCTGAGCTACATTCGCTGAACCACTTTATGTGGGCTCTCCGACACCAGTACGAGGACCCCCTGGGGGAAGAGAAAGCCCGGAACCAACTGCGGAAGCTGTCCCAGGGGAGGTCCACAGTGAGGGACTACACCGACAAGTTCCGGCGCATCGCCGCCAAGATCTGTGGCTGGCCCCAAGACCTTTTCATGGAAAAGTACCGCGAGGGTCTCAACCCCGAAATATACGAAACCGTCCTGCTAGGGGGTCGACCGGGAACGCTGGCCACCTAGATGAGGGCAGCCGCAGACGTGGAAGAAAGATTCACCCTCATCAAGATGGGGACGTCAGCTACAGCCGCCAGCAAAGCCGTACCGAGAGTGAAGCCAAAGCCCAGTGTGCAAGACATCCGAGATGCCCGCTTCAGGCAAGGGTTGTGCATGAAATGCGGGGAGAGTGGCCACTTCGCCTCAGCATGCCCCAGGGGAGGAGGGAAGGGCCCGAAGACCTCTACCCCGGTGGCCGGGAGCACTCCTAGTAGGGGGAAAACCCCATTCAAACCCCGGGCACTGCAACTGGAAGGTGCCACGAGCGAACAAGGGGAGCTGGAGCTGATGGAAACGCAGATGTCGGGAAACTCCAACGGCCTGCAGTGAGCGGCGCAGAACTGCAGGTCCCCCGCCAAGAAGCGCCATCTCCGGTGAGCATCCCTGGCCCCCTGTTATATATGGTAGTGACTGTAATGACCCCGGGGACGGGCACTCACATGCGGGTCCGTGCCCTAATTGACTCTGGGTGTGCTCGGGACTTAATTAGCCCTTTGGTAGTGGAAGGGTTGGGACCGAAAGTCACCCCGCTGGCCGAGCCCCTAAAATTCATGCAAATGGATGGTTCAGAGATGAAAGAAGAGTGTGTAGCTGAAACTGAGGGCTTGATTTTGGGGACGGGGGAGCATTGGGAGAAGCGAGCTTTTGTCATCACCCCAAATGCCCAATTCCCCCTGGTGCTGGGGAGCCCCTGGCTGAGCTCGCACGACCCCTACATCAAATGGAGTGAAGGGAAGATCCCCTGGGTGGACGACAGGTGCCTGACGCACAAATGGGACTCTGAGTGGGGACCGGGACCACCAACCCCCCCTCGACCGGCTGCCCTCGCCCTCGCCCCCTCCACGGTTCCCCGGGAGTATAGAGACCTGATGGAGGTCTTCAGTGAGACCGAGGCGGACAAGCTGCCCCCCCACAGACTGTCAGATTGTGCCATAGAGCTGATTCCTGGCGAGAAACTCCCCAAAGGAAAGCTTTACTCCATGAGCCCTCTAGAGCGGGAGGAACTACGGAAGTTTTTAGACAAGAACTTGGAGCGCGGTTTCATCCGCCCTGCTAAATCCCCCTTCGCCGCCCCTGTTTTGTTCCGGAAAAAGAAAGACGGGGGACTGCGCTTGTGCACGGACTACAGGGGACTGAATGCGGTCTCCACTTCTAACGCCTACCCCCTCCCCTTGATAAAAGACTTGCTAACTGAAGCGGTCAAGGGAAAAGTGTTCACTAAGCTGGATCTCCGGGACGCTTATTTCCGGGTGCGCATAAGGGAGGGGGATGAATTCAAGACCGCTTTCAACACTCCATTGGGACAGTTTGAATACCTCGTGATGCCGTTCGGTTTGAGTGGCGCTCCGGGGGTCTTTATGAGCTTGATTAATGAAGTGTTGCACAAGCATTTATTCAAGGGGGTGTTATGTTACATAGATGATATCTTGATCTACTCTGCTGATAAGAAAGAGCACGTGAAATTAGTCCGGGAAGTCCTTTCCACCCTGTTAAAAAACCAACTGTATGTCAAACTGTCTAAGTGCGAGTTCCACCGCGAGTCGGTAGACTTCCTAGGGTATCGCATTTCGCAGAGGGGTTTAGAGATGGACCCGGCAAAAGTGGAGGTGGTGGTCCAATGGGAAGCCCCCCGAACGAGAAAGCAGTTGCAGAGTCTCTTGGGATTTTGTAATTTCTATCGAACCTTCATAAAGGACTTTGCCACGGTTACCCTTCCCCTGACAGATTTGCTAAAAACCAAGGGGAGGGGTTCAGAAGCCGGGAAGCCCGGGGAGAGAATTGCCTGGAATAGGGAGTGCCAGAGGGCATTCGAGACTTTGAAAACCCTTTTTACTTCTGAGCCCATTTTGGCTCACCCAGATGAGACCAAAGAGTTCATAGTCCATGTAGACGCATCCGATGTGGCAATGGGGGGGGCCGTTTTGCAGAAGGGATCGGATGGGAAACTACACCCTCTTGCGTATATTTCCAAAAAGTTTAATGAAACGGAAAGAAACTGGTCAGTTTGGGATAAAGAAGCCGCGGCTATCCGGCTGGCCCTCACTACGTGGCAGCATTGGCTAGAGGGGGCGCAAACCCCGTTTGAAATTTGGACTGATCATAAAAACCTGGAAGTATTGCGCACTCAGAGATCGCTGAATGCGAAACAACTTCGGTGGGCCGATTTCTTCTCAAAATTTAATTTTGTGTTAAAACACTTCCCTGGAAAGGCCAACTCATTAGCAGACGCGCTCTCCCGGTTGCCCCAACATGAAAGCCTAAAAGAAGAGGTGTTCGACTCCATGTTCTCCCCCCCAGCAGCTGGGAGGGGCGGTAACCACCAGAAGCCAGAGCAAACGAACTCAAGTAGAAGCCGAGGTGTGTGAGTGGGGGGGAGAGTATTCACCCGAGGAGATCGAGGAACTAGAGACAGTGACTGAGTGTTCTCTGGGTGAAAATCGGTGTTGGTACCATGGAGATAAATTGGTGGTACCGCAAATTAAGCGAAAGGACATTTTATTAGCCTGTCATTCCTCCAAACTGGCTGGGCACTTTGGGTTTCTGAAAACGCTTAACCTAATTCAACGTCAGTTTTGGTGGCCGCGCATGCGCCGGGATGTTTCAGACTTTGTCTCGGCTTGCCAGACTTGCTTAATGTGCAAAAAGAGGGGAGGAAAGGTCCCGGGACTCCTGCATCCCCTGCCTACTCCTTCTCGCCCTTGGGAGGCGATAGCTATGGACTTCATAACTAACCTGCCGCCCTCGAAGGGGAAAACGGTAATTTGGGTGGTGGTAGACACGTTTTCGAAGCAAGCCCATTTCACCCCTTTCAAGCAACTACCGACGGCCAAGGGGATGGCCAAAGCATTTTTCAACCAGGTGATAAAATTACACGCTTTTCCTAAACGGGTGGTATCCGACAGGGGCAGTCAATTCGTTGCCAACTTCTGGCGGGAGCTTTTGAAACTGATGGACATAGAGCCAGCTCTAAGTTCAGGTTACCATCCAGAAACCGATGGACAGTCCGAACGAACTAATCAAATTCTGGAACAATTCTTAAGATGCTACACCAATTACCACCAGGATAATTGGGTGGACTTATTGCCGTTTGCAGAATATAGCTATAACAATGCAGTGCACTCTTCTACCGGCGTCTCCCCCTTCATGGCCGTGGGGGGCTTTGAGGGAAAGCCTTTGCCTACCATTGAAAATGTGTCCGATGCTTCCCCTACGGACTTCAAGAGTTGGTGGGCGACCTTACAAGAATCATGGCCACTAATAGCCAAGGCTTTAGACCAAGCGAAAGAGGACTACAAGAAATATGCAGATCGTGGCCGAGCTGAGGGTTGGGATCTCCAGCCTGGGGACTCTGTTTATCTATCCACAAAAAATATACATGGCTTGCAACCCAGCAGAAAATTGGGGTGGAAATATGTGGGGCCCTATAAGGTGTTGCGAAAAATTTCAGATGTGTCTTTTGAATTAGAGCTGCCCAAGTCACTGAGTTCTGTGCACCCTGTTTTTCATTTCAGCTTACTAAAGAAGAATCCTGGGCCGAATGCATGGCATCCAGTTCCTCCAGTTCCTCCTCCACTGATGAAGGGGGGGCACCACATTTCGAGATAACTGAGATTCTTGATTCTAGAATACGTAGGGGCCGCTTGTATTATCTAGTTAGATGGCTTGATTTTGGTCCTGAGCACAATGAGTGGATTCGTTCTGAACATGTGCATGCCCCTAAATTAATTAAAGCTTTCCATAAAAAGTCTCCTGACAAGCCCGGGTGAGGGTAATTATCGGGGGGCCAGTGTGTCAGAATCTGCTGATTCAGACATAGTAATCTCTATTCTTACAGTTGTACCTTCCACTTTTGAATGCTGTTCTATTGTAAGCTATTGCCAATTATGTATTCTCATTTTATGGTTGTAACTGCTATGCTGTAGTGCTTAACCAGGCCTGGAGTTTGTAACAGCTAAAGCGGGAGGGTGACACCTGCATGGTATGGGAACAAAGGGCCTCTCACACCGCGGCCTCCGCATTCCATCTGCCCCGGCTGGGACTTCAAGGGAGGATGCGTCTCATCTCTTATCACATGCAAAAGCCTTGAGGCCATTGATTGTTATGTGAACTGGTAACATCTGAGGGGTCTGGTTTGGGAAGGGAATTTACAGCTTGACACCTCACTTTCTTTCCTGTGAGAACCAAACGGTCAGGATCCCGTTTTGCCCACCAATTTTCCCCTATAGTGATTGGATACCTATGGGTAATTCAAACTCCTTGGAATGGTATAATAGACCTGCCTGTATTATCTGTCTCATCACTGACAATAATCCGAGAAGCTGTACTAATGTAGAGATTGGAAATAAAGAACTCTGGTTTACCAACCAAGATCTGATCCTTGACTACTTTGCGCAGAACTCTCACAGTACCCTAGGCGTGGCAATCACTGCTTCAGAGCAGGATCTGCTAGATCCAGGTTCTTGCTGTAGAAGTTGAGTGGGTGATTTTGAACCAGTCACAGACTTTCAGCCTAACCTACCACACAGGACTGTTGTGCAAGTCAAAAGGGGGAGAAAAGAATGATGTAAGCTGCTTTGGTCCCCATTGCAGAGAAAGACTACTTTTCCTCCTGGGAAATTTATTTATTTAGATTTCTATCCCACCCTCCTGGCCGAGGAAACCATTGTTGCCAATCTCCAGGTGAGGGCTGGATATCACTCAGAATTACAACTGCTCTCCAGATGCCATTGATCAGTTCCCATGGAGAAAACGGTGGACCCTGTGTCCTTATACCCTGCTGAGATGCCCCCCATGACAGCCAATGTGATGTGGCAGACAGAGCTTCAGAGCACGGTAGAGGCTGCAGGTAGGAGGGGAAATGGAAAGCTGAACAGTGAGGGGGAAATAAAGGTAGGTTGATGCTTGGCTGGGAAGGAGATAGGGTTGCCATCTCCAAGTGGGGAATTCCTGAAGATTTGAGGGATGGAGCCTGAAGAGGGTGAGGTTTGAGGAGGGGTGGGGCTTCAGACAGGTAGAATGCCATGGACTCTGCCCTCCAAATCAGCTATTCCCTGTTGGGGAACCACTATTGCCAATCTCCAGGTGAGGGCTGGAGATCACTCAGAATTACAATTGCTCTCCAGATGGCATCGATCAGTTCCCATGGAGAAAATGGTGCACTCTGTGTCCTTGTACCCTGCTGAGATTGCCACAGCAAATTGACGTTGAATGCCCAAGACCTTGGCACTCTCACAGAGCCTTTCTAGAGCCCGTTGTATTTATTTCCACAATGGGCCTTATTCCTAGTACAATCTATAAAACATTTTATATATATTCTCTTTATATGCAATTGCTTTGGTAATTTTTACAATTTTCCATACCTGAGACCATTGGTCTAAGGGTACATTATGACCAACATTTTGTGCCCATTTACAACATTATTGCATGGAGTTTTTTAATTAATTTTTCTTCAGAATACAGTATTTATTTCCAGTACTTTAGACCAAAAATCTATTGGTTTATCTTTAGTATAAATTTCCCACCAGCTAAGTTCAGAGTTTAAGTTTTTGATGTTTTCACTTGATTTTAGCTCATTTTTATTGTCCAGAAGTTCATCATATTTTAACAAGAAAGTCTTTGCAGCCAAGTTTGAATTAGTAAAAGCTTCCAGTGGAGAGACCAATTTTGGAATCTTGGTGAACTCCATTTCTGCTCAGGATGCCAACAACTGAGGGACCTTTCCCAGATGTTGCTGTCTGATTGTGCACTTTAGTTCTGTCAGGCATTTGCAACTAAGTTGGATCTAAAGGCATGTCTGACCACAGCCAATGTGTGAATTGTCCTGGACCTGGTAGGGTGGCCAATTCATGCATGTTCCCGACCCTAAAATGTTAGTTACTTTTACAGGAGATGCAGATGATTTATGAAGTCTTCAGACAGACCCAGTTCATAAGTGAAGCAGGCCTAACTGATCTTTGAAAACCAGGAGTTATATATTTATTTATCTTTTATTTACTTCATTGACACTTCGCCGTTCTCCCCAGTCCCTTTTGTCGTAGTCCAGGGCCTTTCAGCCAGCACACTAAGGAATCCTGGGGTTCCTAGGAAGTCTGCCAGCAGTTCGAAGGTGGGCAAGATTCTTAGGAGGGCAGTTGGCATGCCTTTGTCCAGCCTGCCCTTCCAATACACAGCTCCAGAAGACTGTCTGCAGAAGCAAGGCCCAAGAAGCCTGGCCAGTGCCTTGAGTGCTGGTCCTGGAACATGGTCTGATGCCTCCTGTATTGCTCTGGGCTTCGATGGGATCTGTCCAGGGGTTCCTCAATCAATGTCTGAGAGCCACTTCCTTAAGCATTCAGAGGCCTTGTGCTAGCATATGATGCTCTAGCAGAGAACATAACAAAACAAAATTCTGTACAATGGATCAAAATTAGCTAGGACAAACATTTTGCAATGTCCTTTCCTTGGGGAGGAGAGGTCTTAAAAGGAAACATCACTCAGTTCTAAACACTCTTTGGGTTGAAGCTGCTGTACTGAAGAGTCTGTCAATGTGGGAAAGCCAATGTCCAACCAAATCACTACCAACAAGCTCCCTATGGCATACCTTTGGTTAGTGACGGATCTTCTTTTCCTCCTAGGCTCCTTTATAGATGGAGATGGGTAGCCGTGTTAGTGTGTCTGTAGCCGTAGAAAAGAGTAAGAGTCCAGGAGCACCTTAAAGACTAATTAATTTTGTTAGTCTTTAAGGTGCTATTGGACTCTTACTCTTTTCTAGGTTCATTTATGTCACTGTTTTGTGTTACAGTTGTTGTTGTGGGTCCTCTGTTGTGGGCTGATGTTAATCTTACCTGGTTTCATTTTTTTTAGAACCCAAATGCTCCATAAACATGTTTTAAATATATAAAGTAAGAGTTTCTGTAAGGGTAAAGGCATAGCAAGTTTACGTTAAGTGTTCTTCAGCACTCTATAACTCTTAAGCACATGAAAGTGTCTTATGGTATCTGGCAAGGTTCCACACCACTCAGCATCTTTTGCAAGAAGCCCAGCAACCAGCAGGCAGTAGTGGCCCTTGTTCCATCTGTAAACTCTGAGTACCTTCTGTCCAACTGTGCACTGAAGCAGATGAGTCCATATCTACTAATGAATTCTTGTCAGCCACACTGAGCCCTTGATGTGAGACAACATTTTAATTCAGTTACATGCACACAAAAGCATCATCCTTTCTAGTGCTGTGCTTCTGCCTGCTCTACATCTCAACAGAACTCAGAGCAAAATTACTCGAAGGGGGAGGGAGCTGAGAGGTTGCAGTGTGCACCAGAGCACCACAGGTGCATCCTTGGAACTTGAGACACATTTGTCCCAAAGGTTAGCCTCCAATGGATCAGGCTTACAGCTTCACACACTCAGATCACCCATCTTCAGGGACAATTTCAGAGGCTAGCTGTGGCTGTGGTCACACAGCTAGCTGTGGCTGTGGGTTTCACCACTGTTCCCTCTCACATTTAAAATTGCTGATCACATGCCCGCTTCTGTCTCCCACACCAAAGTGGGTTCACTTGCGTAATCCTCCCAGTTCCCTAGCAAGTTTTCCTATACCTGGAAAATCAAGTACTTTCCTGGTATTTGCACTTCGAATCTGTGATTTTGCCTATCTGGACAGCCATTTCTCACAATGATTATGATTAGGTCATCTGAACGTCCTTCTCGTGATGGTCGTTGTGCACAGGAGCAATCTTCCGCAAGCTTCCGTTGTTGTGCACAGGAGCAATCCTATGCTGAATAAATTCAATGTATAAACATTCAAGCACACATATAGACTCCAGCGCTCAATTGTATGTCACCAGTTAATTTTGTTCGCTGTTTGGGCGGGGGCCTGCAAGAACAAGGGAGTATAGCGAGTCCCAGTGGGAGCGGTGATTCGGCCATGTGCATATGCACATGTGCAAAGCCAATTTTTTTTTATTAAAAAAAAAAGCCATGTTGCCCATTTGGATGGTACCTGGAGCCTTGTCCTCTGATGCAGGCAGTTCAGGGAAGGGTGTGTGGTCATCCCAACCCAAACAAAAATAATCCTGATCAAATCTATAGTGGGAACAATTCGGGATAAGTTTGCCATGTGACCACAGCCTGTGTTTGCAACAGAACTGCTCAGATCAAGTCCCGTAGTGCCTTAGATACCAACAAGATTTCCAGGGCATGAGCTTTCGTGTGCCAAAGCTTCCTTCATCAGCTAATGACAAAGATCCGAAAAGGAGAGTTTTGACTCTCCAGAATTTATATCCCCAAGATCTTGTTGGTTTCTAGAGTGCTACTGGACTTGAATCTAGCTGTACTTCAGGAACAAGTAAGTGGCTGAAATGAGATACATGCCAGAGAAGAGACGGGGACATTTGCTTCTAATTTTCTTGTTTTTTAAACCTTCATACAGAAACAATAATAGAAAGCCCTGAGCCATTTGATCCCAATCCTGCTTCTTGAGGTCATGAGCCTCTTGGCCAATTGTTGCTCCGAAGAGTGCTGACGTGTTTATAAATCACCAGCACCAGATGTCTTGCTCTTTGAAAGCACCATAAAATGGGTGGGTTTGGGAACAAATAACTTCTTATTTCATCTTCTGCACAGAGCAGGAAGAAAAGTTCTTGCCATTCTTTTCCACAGCAGTTATTTTCCTCTCAAGAAGAATATGGCATTTCCATCCCCAAGGTGGCCGCTGGAAACATGTCCTTGTGTTCCATCAGGTTTCCAAAATACAAATCATTTCCTCATCCACGTTCACATTTGGTGGAGGGACATCTCTTGCTGGCTCACATTCTGCTGCCATTTCCATGGCCAGCCATCTGTGGGCTTCATTTCCTTCCTCCCTGCAGTTGCGGCAAGCTGCTAGCTTTATCACACCTCAGGGGTTCTTAGTCATAATCTTGACAATGTGTAGGCTGGATGGAATGTGAAGATCATCTAGCTGAACCCCTGAACTGAGACAGATCCATTCAGGTAAATGTTCTTAGTGAAGAAATTATCCCAAAGCTGCCATGTGCAGGGAAGCATGGAAGTATTCATCAGGCTGGGCGGGAAGGCCTCACTACCTTGGGAATAAACACATCCAGCAACTGGATGGGAACCCCCAGAACCATTTCTGGGGGCAGGCTGTTTCCTTTGCCTCCCACTGGTAGTAACAGGTAGCCCAAAGAAGAATTACTAAAGGGGATTGCTTCTTGGGGGGTGCCAGTTTGGGTCAAGGTGAAGGTTGGCTCACCATCCAGAACATGCCATGGTCAGGAGCAAAATTATTGATGACTGTGGGGGCAAGTGAGGTGAAATACTGCCCTAATTATACTGAATTGTCTCTAGGTAGCCTCTTACTGTTCTTACTGTTCCATGTTTCATTCTCCAGAGTTCTGAAGGATTTGAAATTCTTTCTCTGCCGCTACTTTATTGATAGAAATATTAGAAATGTTATGCTGCTGCTTATGCTGTTTTATTGGGCTTTGTGGACTGGGATGAAATGTTTTTAGGGGGTTACTGGGAACTGGGGGAAGGTACAGTTGGTAGGATCTCAGTCAAATCTTGAAATCAGGGAGGAATGGAGACAGGAGAGGCCAGTGAAAGGGCCACCAGCCGAGCAGTTGCCAGGGAAAGATTCAAAAAGATGCCATACAATTCACCTCAAAGCCTAACTGGATATGACAGAGGATCCACACATATTTATTCATACATCCATCTATTTACCTGTAATGCTAGGGTAGGACTTTTTTTCCTTTTCTTAAAAAAATAATACAAGAAGTGTGCTCATGGGGGGGGGGGGATGCTTGAAAGTATAGACCACAGTGATGGGAGAGCAGAGGCTTGTTTCCCATGCTTACAAACTCTGTTTTCTATCTATCACATGCATTACGTGTGAAGAGGTAAGAGGCCCTTCACATCTGGTCTGGCCTTCAGTAGGATTGCAGGATGGAAAACACCTGGTTATAGTTCCACAATTTCAATTTCACAGCATATTTTCCATCATAGCTCTTCTGCTCCATAAGAACCTTTTTGATTTACTTATTTTGCCCCACAGAACATCTCATTTACTTAGGTTCTTTCTGTAAGTAATGAGGTTGATTTCATCTCAAGAGTATTGATATCTGGAGCTCTGCATGGATGCAGCCAGTGGAACAAACACCCCTACTAGCGGATTCATCTCAGAAAACACAGACAAAGAGAGCTGGGAACCAGCAGATAAAACACAGATTGTTCGAGATCTGTTTGTTTTTCTTGCTCTTGTGGTGAGCCTTAGCCTTCAGATATATATATATATATGGTGATGGCCTTGATGTCTTTGGAGGAGGACACTTTCCTTCAGACACAACAACCCAGCCCTCTTCTCCAGCTGTTGTCCTTACACTCTCACATTCCTTTCACAGTCCCATCCCTCAGACACTTTCCCTTCTCACTGGAATATGCTAAAGCTGGAAGATTCCTCACAGTGGGTGGCCAAAGATGCTCTTTCATTTCAACACCCAAATCTTACTTTTCCTGTGAAGCACAAATCTACCTAATGAGGAGCAGAAATGAAATAAACAAGGAGTTGAAGTGCCTGTGTGCCAGAGAACTTAAAATGTTGGCCAGGGAACTAGGAAACCCAGGTTCTGATGCCCGCTCAGCCCTGCAGCTTGCTGGGTGTCCATGGGCCAGCCATCCTCTCACAGTCTAACTGACCACTTGAAGTTTTTGTAAGGAGAAGACAACAATGTAAACCACCCTGAGCTCCTATCAGGAATGGCAAGATTGAAATGAGAAAGACAGGAGGTCAGTAGACCAAACACTTTAGATGTAAACATTTGGTGAAGGATTAGACACAGGCATCTTTAACACCAGTGTCAGGTTGGACAGAAACAGAAGGCAATGATACGGCCTGGAAAGTGGAAACAAAGAGTGGAGAAAAACTGACAGAAGTACAAGAAGGATCCCAAAAGGAATTCTGCAGAACCTTAAAAACAGATATATTCTCTGGCATAATGTTTTGTCTCCCGCCTTATCTGAGGTTGCTCAGTACTTGATTTCAACAGAGTCCTCCTTGAAATAGTACCTAGGGACAGATTCAGAGTGGACAGGGTGGGGGCTCCCCCTCAAGGGGGAAGTTTAGAATCTCAAAGGAAGTCAAAAGACATTCCGTAGCAAGTTTTCTTAGACTGAGTTGTGCATTCAGCATATGTCAATGCTGCCACTGGTTTTCACTTAAATTGAAACCAATCTGGAAGCTTCAGTGAGTTATTTGCCCTCCCAGAGTGATCATGAACAGTCTCATTAAACATGGCTGTCTTTCCCCCACCCCCGTGATCCAGTGTGGAAATGGCTGGCCCCTACCCAGCCCACAGCCCTTCGGAACTGACTAAATTCAAGGATGCTTTACATATTGCAGATCTTTGTTGTAATAATCAGCATGAGCTCCTCTGAGTAGGCATGGCGGTCTGTGTGAGGCTTTTGCATCTGGATTATTATTATTTTTTTGCTCCATCTTCTCACACTAGGAAGTTGTAACTGGCCATGATTCTCCAGGGTGTTTCTGGAATGTGGATTTCATGGGGTTTTCTCCATATGCATTATAAAGTACTCAGTCCAGAGACACCTTCAAGAGAAATCATGGTTTATTAGGAGGTTCAGGAACACATGTCTGAGCTGTGCTCAGGGGGTCTGCTTATATGCACACCTAAACCGCGCCCCCGGCCTCACCCACACACTCTGATAGGATTACAATAAATACAATTAAGTCTCCCCAGGTCATTGGCCCCTATTTGCATCCTGGCTGACCGATAGGTCTAAATTACAATCCAGCCAGTCTATTGTGTTCTGGAGCGAAGCTCTGACTGTGCCTGGCCGTGTGCTTGCCCACATGGCCTGACCACAAGGCCTGACCACATGGCGGTCACCATTAGAACACAACACCATGAAGGAAATGTTGTACATTTTCACAACATCACGGACACAGTGCAAGTGTTATGTATTGGGATTGAATCATCTCTGATTGAATCACCCTGACTGAATCATCCCTGATTGAATTACCCTTGAGACTGGCTGAGCTTGAAGCACAAGAACAATAGCTGACCAGGACTCTGGAGTAAAACAAACAATTAGTAATGTTTTGTAAGTAGCCTATCATGGGGAGTGTGTGTGTGGGGTGGTGGTGGAGTGTTTTGCATGCATATAAGCAGGGCTTTGGCCCTGCTAGTGTTGTCTTGTTCTGGCTTAACTCGCCAGAACAAGACAATGAGCTGATCACTCTACGCGTCTGAATCCAATATATTTCAGCAAGTATGACACGTCTCCACCCCCCTGCTTCAGCGGAGAAAGCCATTCAGCTACATGTGCCTCTTACATACAAAGTTGCCCTCTCTAGAGCCCCTAGAAGGAGATAGGCTGTACAAAAAATCAGACGCTGCACAGTAAACAACTCACTGGACTGAAGTGAATTGAAGCCCCATCAGCCCAAAGAAAAATATAAAAACAAGAGCAAAAGCCAAAGGAGATAAAAAGATACCAGGTGGGGTAGCCTGTGATTTAATATCAGCCAGTGGTTCTTAACGGCAGGATACTTTTCCAGATAGTGAAGCTTAAATTTGACTTTGTGCATACACACGTCATCACCTTCTGTGCCCCAAGGGGCACAAAACAACAATGGCTACTCACTGCTTTGTGACTGGTTTTTAAATATTTGAAAGATAGCTAGCCCCATCTTGTTAGATCTCCAAAGCTAAGCAGGGCTAGCCCTGTTCAGTACTTAGATAGAAGACCACCAAGAAAGTCTAGGGCTGCTACATGGAGGCAGGCAATGGCAAATCACCCCTGATCATTTCTTGCCTGGAAATCCCTAGGAAATGCTAAGTCACCTGAGCCTGCCGATGTCAATCCCCTGAAGTACTGGTCTTGCAAAGGTGTCATCTGGCCTGACCTCCCTTGTGTGGCCATCAGCCCTGAGTCCACCTAACACCCAACCCCTAAGAGGGAGAAGTGTTCACAACTAGGAGGGAATAAATGAACGTGCTCTGCTAGTCTGCTTTTAACAAGCTCCCTGCCTCTCTCCATAACAGCCAACAGAGGAGAGGATGTGGAGCTGAGCTGAGTGTATATATAGGATTCTGATTCAATAGAACAGAATGGGAACTCTGTTATTGGCAGCCATCAGTGCCTATTAAGCTTTGGAGGGGTTCTATTGGTGTTTCCAAGGCTGGAGAATTCCACTCTCCCTGTTGCTTTGGGATTTTGTAAACAGTTTAATTGAGTGGAGACAGTCTGTATGGAAATGTATCCATTCACAAACTGCCATGAACATCACCAAAGTTCATGGAAGGTTCATGCCAGTTGCCCTTCCACAAACATTGCTTCACAAACCACAAACAGGCCAAAATTTGTGACAAACTTTACTTTGTGAGCCTGTTTATGCCCTGGAGCCTGGCTCTAGCAGGGCATCACCAGGGATCTCAGAGCCTCCTACTTCTGATCTGTTCCTGGGGCTCTCCACAGAGGTAAAAGACCCCCCAAAAGCAATCCACCCCCAACTTTGAGAGATTGTAGAGGAGTGGGTAGCAAGGTGAGGTTCCCTGTGCATTTGGTGTTTGCAGCTTGCAAGGGATCCATTCTATACACTTTTGAACCTGTGTTTGATATTTTCCCCAAAAGCACTTTCCTGGCTTGAACTTAGTCCTGTTGGGTTTAAGAATATAAGAACATAAGAGAAGCCAGTGTTGGATCAGGCCAATGGCCCATCCAGTCCAATACCCTGTCACACTATTGCCAAAAATATCAGGTGCCATCAGGAGGTCCAGCAGTGGGGCCAGGACACTAGAAACCCTCCCACTGTTGCCCCCCCACACCAAGAATACAGTGCATCACTTGCCCCAGACTGAGAGTTCCCTTCTATACTTTGTGGCTAATAGCCACTGATGGACCTCTTCTCCATATGTTTATCTAATTTCCTCTTGAAGCTGTCCATGCTTGTAGCTGCCACCACCTCCTGTGGCAGTAAATTCCATGTGTTAATCACTCTTTCAGTGAAGAAGTACTTCCTTTTATCTGTTCTAACCCAACTGCTCAGCAATTTCATGGAGTCCCACGAGTTCTTGTGTTGTGAGAAAGGGAGAAAAATACTTCCTTCTCTACCTGCTCTGTTCCATGCATAATCTTATAACTCTCAATCATGTCACCCCTCAGCCATCATTTCTCCAAGCTAAAGAGCCCCAAGCGCTTCAACCTTTCTTCATAGGGAAAGTGTTCCAACCCTTTTATCATTCTAGTTGCACTTTTCTGCCCTTTTTCCAATGCTATAATATCTTTTTTGAGGTGTGGTGACCAGATCTGTACATAAGTACTCCAAAGTACCACAATGGCACTGGTTCTGCTGGGCTTCCAACCCCCCCCCCCCCTTTGGTTTCTACTGCAAAGATTCTCAAAGACTTGGATTCCGTTCTGCTGGGGTTCTATTGCCCTTGCTTTTTTGTTTGTTTTCCCTCCCTGCATTGAAAACAATGGAGGCACCTTTTTTGGGGGACCATAACTTGGACCCCGTAAATCCAATCTTCACCAAACATGGAGGGCAGGTAGAGGAGAGAATTCCAGAAACCTGCTGAGAATTTGTTGTCTCTGGGTTGCATAGGATTCATTCTATACAGTCCTGAATCTCCTGAACCTGTACCTGTCATTTCTCCAGAACACACTTTCCTGGGGCACCTTTTTGGGGTGGCCTGTAACTGACCCCATAATCCCAATTCTCACCAAACTTGGAGGGCGGATAGAAAAGAGTCAGGCAGAGAACTCCTGCAAGTTTGGTGTCTCTAGCATGCCGGGGGGGGGGGAGGTTGTTCTACCGCATTATGGAGCTCATGAAATGAACCGGTTTGTTTAGCTCCAAAAAGTTCATGATGGTCTGCGGTTTGCGAACTGGAGATGCCACTGCATTTTCCTGGTTCATGCCCATCCCTATTTTTGACCTCCTCAGGCAGCCCATTCCACAAGGCGGAGGCCACAGTAGAGAAGGGACCTGTATGGGCAGCTGCTGGTTTTGCCAGTTTGCAGGGTGACACCTGCAGAAGGCTCTGTTCAGAGCAAGAGTATTGTGATGGAGCACAGCGGGAGAGGCAGTCCTGCAGATGTGAGGGATCAAGGCCATGATCCCTCATGATAGTCAATACCTCGAACTGAGCCCAGTAACTGATGGGCAGCAAAGGAATGGTTGCAGAATGGGCATAATATGCATGCTCCACCTACCTCCAGGTCAGTCACAGTCCTCTCAGAGCTGTTCTCTCAAGAGCAGTTCTCTCAGAGCTCTCTCAGCCCCACCTACCTCACAAGGTTACTGTTGTGGGGAGAGGAAGGGAAGGAGATTGTAAGCCTCTCTGAGACTGAGTGAAAGGTGGTGGTCTTCTTCTGGATTTTTCCTGTCATTTCAGATAGACCCGTTATAGTAACCAGCTGCTAGCATAAGTTATTTACCTGTTCATAGAAACCCGTTTGTGTCCCATTGTGTCCCAAGCGTGCCTGAACCATTGTTGGTGTAAACTGCTTTCTCCCATTTTCAACCCCTTCACTGTGCTTCCGAATCACTGCGCTGTGCTGTTTGAAATGACTCTAAATGCTTCCTGCTATGCCACTTCCCCCTGCCCTTTTTCACCCTGTATGTGATCTTCCTTGGATCTTCCTCTAATGTGAGCACTAAACCACTAAACCAAGATAGCACTTCAGTGAGCTGGCAGCTTTACTCCCCTTTTTCTCCAAAGTATCCCTTTTCTCCAAGGAAACTGCTTTCTGCAATCTGGAAATCAGCTGTAAATCTAGGAAATCCCCAGATCCCACCTGGAGGCTGGCATCCATAATTTAGGGAGACTTGGATACAGCTGGAAACCTGGTGCCTGTTTGCAGGGCTGGAAGGCACATGGGGAAGGGGAAGGGAGAGGGGGAAACAAGCATTCTTAAAATCTAAGCAGGGAAAAAAGGGAAATGGGGGTAGGGTTGCCAAATCCACAATGACTTACAGAGTCCAGCCTCCAAAGCATCCCTTTTCTCCAAGAGAACTGCTCTCTGCAATGTGGGGATGAGCTGTAAATCCAGGTGATCCCCAGGTCCAACCTGGAGGCTGATATTCATAATCCAGTGAGATTTGGTTTCAGGTGGAAACCTGGTGCCTGTTTGCTGGGCTGGAAGATACAATGGGGAAGGGAAAGGGGGACACATAAGCATTCTTAAAATTCAAGCAGCCTTTCTTTAACCCCCTGAAAACCAGAGTGTGATACTCCACGCTGCCTCTCCTGTCCTGCACTTTTGGCAACAAGTCACTTAACAGCCAATCATATCTGGGCATGGATGGGTTAACATCAGGATGTTTGCCACAGACGCCTTCTGTCACACCTATCACTGAGATCATACTGTATCAATACAGCACTTGAGATGCTCGATAGAGTCAATGCATCTCTATGGTGCTGCTATGACACTGAAGTGCTATATTGGTTTAGTGCTCACATAAGAATGTTTAATAAAACACCTCAGAGGAAAATCACACAGAGTGAAAAGTGGCAGGGGGAAAGGTGGCACTTTTTGAAATGGCAAGATCAGAGATAGCTCATTAATGGAATGAAAATCACTGAGTGAAACCCCTGTCCGTATACCACTTTACTCAATGATGGACCAACAATGAATACTATCAGGGGTCCTTTCATAGAAAAAGAGGTGCAGGAGCTCATTAGCATAACTCATTAGCATAACTCATTAGCATATGCCACGTCCCCTGACATCACCGGAAGTGTGTCAGAAAGGGAATGTCAGTTTCAGCCCCATTATATCCTATGGGCCATTGAAATCAATGGCAAAAACTCATAGGGTATATGAGGGGCTGGAGGAAAGAGGGTTTGAGGGAGACGCTCCAAACTTGCAGGGTAGCTGCTGGGGCCTCTCCTCGAAATACCCACTAAGTTTCAAGAAGATTGGACCACGGAGTCCAATTCTACAGGCCCCCAAACAGATTGTCCCATCCCCTCCATTGTTCTCTATGGAGGGAAAAAATGTTAACTTTTTTCCTACCATAGAGAACAATGGAGGGAATGGGGGCAACCTGTTTGGGGGCCTGTAGAATTGGACCCCCGGTCCAATCTTCTTGAAACTTGGTGGGCATTTCGAGGAGAGGCCCCAGCCGCTACCCTGCAAGTTTGGAGCCTCTCCCTCAAACCCCCTCCCCTCCAGTGGCTTTTAAAGTTGCCACCGAATTTCAGCGGCAATTCGGCGGCAAGCTGAATCAGATTAGAGAATCTGATTCAGCCTGTGGCTGCCCTACTGGCCAGTCCTGAGCTGGCGGAGCTTCGCTCTGCCTTGCTTCAGCTCCAATGGACCCCTGAATACTATCCAGTTTAGAAAAGTGCCAATGGAGTCATCAGGTGATGTTAAAACCTCTTCAAGGTTATCAGTGAGGTTCTGTGGTACAAAAACCCAGATTTTCTGAGTGGAAGTCATCCCAGCTTATTTGATTCTCTCTATGTGTGTGTGTTCTGCACAGTTAAACAGAACATAATAATTAATCAACAAATGAAAACCAGAGTGCCTCATGTACTTCTGTTTCCATTAGCTGGGCATGTAAAGCAAAGCCACTCAGCAGAATATGACACAGCTAGTGGTGAGTAGCTCAGTAGTTCAAACTGCTTCTCTTCTTCTGACCAAGTTATAGTTAGCTTATTAATGGAATATGCCATTTTCTCTTAGTGCTTTCTTTAAGCACTAGGAATAAGGTCCATTGTGGAAATAAATACAATGGGCTCTTGAAAGAGGCTCTGGGAAGGTGCCCCAGCCTTGGGTACTCAGTGTCAATTTGCTGTGGTGACTTTTCCAGGGTATAATGACACAGAGTCTGTTTTCTCCATTTATTTATTTATTTATTTTTGGGATTTTTATCCTGCCCTCCTCGCCATTTACGGCGGGCTCAGGGCGGCTACCAACCAGTTTAAACAGTACAATAAATACATACATATCAAAAAAAAAAACCAATCATAAAAACATTGCTAAACAAAATTAAAATACTGAATATCTAAAACAAAGAACAAAATGGCGAACTACATTATCATACCCGTGGTAGTCTGCCGGCACACCATCTTCCCGATTGATGTCAAGTGGCGGCGATTGATGTCAAAGTCGGTGGTCAGTGTTATTTAGGCCAGGGTCAGAACTACAAAGCTGGGGTGGCCCCTTCTTGAACACCTGGCAGAAGAGCTCCATCTTGCAGGCCCTGCGGAACTGCAAAAGTTCCCACAGGGCCCTGATGTTGTCTGGGAGCTCATTCCACCAGTGCGGGGCCACCACCGAAAAAGCCCTCCAGGGGAACTGATCTCTGCCATCTGAAGAGCAGTTGTAATTCAGAGTGATCTCCAGCCCTCACCTGGAGATTGGCAACAATGGTTCCCCAGGAGGAAATGGCTGGTTTGGAGGGTGGAGTCTATGGCATTTTACCTGTCTGAGGTCCCACAGCTCCTCAAACCCCAACCTCTTCAGGCTTCACCCCTTAAATCTCCAGGAATTTCCCAACCTCAAGTTGGCAACCCTATCTCCTTCCCAGCCAACCATCAGCCTGCCTTTATCTGCCCCTCTGACTTCAGCTTTCCATCTCCTCCCCCCTCCCTGCAGCCTCTACCTAGGAATACAGTCTTTCTCTGCAGTGGGGACCAAAGCAGCTCACGTCATTCTTCTCTCCCCCTTTTGATTTGCGTGAGGTAGGTTGGGCTAAAAGTCTGTGAGTGGTCTGAAATCACCCAGTCAGCTTCCACAGCAAGAGCCTGGGTCTGGAAGACCCTGCTCTGAAGCACTAATTGCTATGTCACACTGGCTGTCATAGGGGGGCCACTTCAGGAGGGTATAATGACACAGAGTCCACCATTTTCTCCAGGGGAACTGATCTCAGCCATCTGGAAAGCAGTTGCAATTCACCTGGAGATTGGCAACAATGGTTCTCCAGGAGGAAAAGTACAGTCTTTCTCCACAGTGGGGACCAAAGCAACTTATATTATTCTCCTCTCCCGCTTTTGATCTGTACAACAACCCTGTGAGGTAGGTTAGGCTGAAAGTCTGTGACTGGCCCAAAATCACCCCTTCAGCTTCCACAGCAAGAACCTAGGTCTCCCCATGGAGAAAATAACTGCTTTGGAGGGTGGCCTCTATGCCATTCTATTCAGCTGAGGCCTCTCCCCTCCCCAAACTCTGGCTTCCATAGACTCCACCACAAAATCTCCAGGAATTTCCCAACCTGGAGCGGGCAACTCTAGTCAGGACTGGCCCCAGTGAGTTCCCCACAAAAGCCAGAGTAGGCCTGAAAAGGGCCTCCCCCCACCTTTTTATTGACAGAACTGAGGTTGGTTGCCTGGCATCAGCCACTAAAGGAAAAGTGACCTACACAGCAGTTTTGGCAGTTTATTCAGACAGGGGATGGCAGTGGGCAGGGGAGAAGAGTGGACCCAGAACCCAGCCAATGGCAAGTGAGTACTCTTGAGTGGTGGTTGATGGGCTAATGCTGATGGAGCGCACAGTACAGCCAGGAGAAGAACTGGAAAGTGCCAATACGCCAGGGCCTTTATATATATCAGATCATTTCCTTAATTTTCTTTTGCTTCAGGCATTTTTCTATTGTCAGTATTTCTCTTTTTAATTCCATTACAACAATTTTAATAATTGCTTTCTTGATTTAAATTCAGAAAACTTATTAGACTACATTCCAGAACAAGACTATTTAAAATGTTTAAAGCTAGGAGCAGGCCCATGGTAAACAAGACTATTTCATCTCTCTACTTCTGCCTTCAGAATACTGTAAATATGATTAAAGGGGAAAACTCACTGCTGAAATGTGAGCTCAGCATTGGCTGTTATGCATTAGGTTTCCCCTGTTTAATTGTTTGGAATCTCCTCTCCTACAGGCATCTGCGGCAACACTGATATATGTGTTATCTTATGCAATAGGGTTGCCAGTTGGGCAATGGGACACCAATAGCTCCATAGACTTTTCCCCCTTATCACTGACTAACAGAAGAGCAATGTGATAAAAAACCCACACCAGAGCTAAATGTGCTTGATACATCCAGGGGTCATTTCATAGAAAAAGAGGTGCAGGAGCTCATTAGCACAACTCATTTGCATAACTCATTTGCGTATGCCATACCCCCTAACATACCGGAAGTGTGTCAGAAGGCAACACCCACCCCTCAGGCTCCACTCCACAGGTGAGTGAAACTGACCTGCTCTTCCTCCATTCCCTTCCCCATCCAATACTTTGTGCAATAAAAATAAGTGTAAAGAACACACCCTCATTCTCTTCCTGCTCCCTTGAAACCACCAGGTTTCAAGTAGACTTGAGATACCCAGGACATGTGCACCACCCATCCCTTTCCCTTCCCTTCCCCACAACAAGACACCCTGTGAGGTAGGTGGGGCTGAGAGAGGTCTTTTGAGAACTGCTCATGAGAGAACAGCTCTGAGAGAACTTGTGACTGGCCCAAGGTCACATCAGCAGTTGCATGTGGAGTCGTGGGGAATCAAACCCGGTTCTCCCAGATTAGAGTCCAACTCCTGACCACTACACCAAACTGATGGGGTGGAAGCTGCTGAAGGGTTGGTGAAATTTCTCCAGTACTTATGTGCCATGTGCCCAGATAAAAAATGGTATACTTAGAAAATTTATATGCCACCTTAAGCAAGTCTCTGGAAAAGCAGCACACAGTCATAAAAGGAACAATGATAAAATTATCAATATTAAAACAAAACATTAAAAACAATAAAGACCCTAGCAGGGCTTTCCCCAGGGCGCTGCGCCTCTGCACTGCTCAGGGAAGCTGAGGAGGGGGTGGGGCTTGGTCATGTGCCTGCCCCCTGGGCTCCTCACTCCTGGAGCTGCGCTCCTGTTTGCTCCCACTCCAATGGACCCCTGGATACATCAATACATCCAGTTCACAAAATGGGCAAATCTGTGGATACTTAAATTCCAGAGACAGGAGCCATGAATGGACTAGAGAGAGCTTTCTACAAGCCTGACAAAAGCTCCAGGTTTGTAGAAAAACCTGACATTTAAAAGAAACAAAAACCATGGAGGGTTAACCTCCACCCCCAACTAAGAACAGTGCCTGTAGCTTTAAGAAACAAATGCCCTCTATGTGCTATACTGGTATAGAATCATAGCATTGGAAGGGACCTACAGGGTCATCTAATCCATACTAATAAAAACTTGGATTAACATAAAGAAATGTTTATATACTAAAACTCCAAAATGGGTTTTCCATCTGGAAGCTTTTATTAAACCCTCTCTGTTAACGAAACACAACAAAGAAAGCTATGAGATCTTACTAGACAGGAATAATGAATTAAAATCAGAGGAACTTTTGCTATCACAGAACTTAAAACTGTCCTGGTGGGAAAATGTACAACTAAAAACAAGGTACAATATAGATTAAAAAATAGGTTTCTATAAAAATCAAAATGAACTAGATATGATTTGGTTATCAACAAATAATAAATTGATTTGGAAATTATATAACTGGTTGTTAGAAGAATATCTGCAAGATGAAATCATTAAATCAGCAATGATTACTTGAAAGATATAGGGCATAGTATAGAAATAGAACATCGGTCTAAAATTTGAAGGGCAGCTAAATGCATGAGATCCACATCTTATAAAGAGAATATCTATAAAATATTTCATAGATGCCATTGGTCGCCTGATAAAATAACTAAATGTTACCCGAATTTATCCAACAAATGCTGGAAATGTAAAGCAAATGTAAAAACATATTTTCATATGTGGTGGAGATGCAGTAAAATACAAAGCTTTTGGAATAAAATTCATAAGATCATTCTAGAAATACTGAACATCAACCTACTAATCTTACCAGAAATATTTTTGGTGAATATGATTCCAGATGGTATTAACCAGACAGATCTTTACTTAATAACATATATTCTAACTACAGCCAGAATCTTAATAGTTAAAAATTGGAAAACAGAGAAAATCCCCTCAAGAGAAGAAATAATATATAAATTGTTGGAGATAGTTGAAATGGATAGTTTAAATATTGCTTGGCAAGGTAAGAATGAAGAAATATATGGGAAAAGATGGTCTAGAGTTTATAACTGGTTAAATAACAAGCTAGAGATATAGATTCACACTTTTATTATATGCAATAAACAGAAACGTGTTATTATGAACTGGTAAGAAACCTAGTTATGCATGTTACAGATCTGATTATATTGTTAAAAAATGTAAATAAAACTTTAAAAAACAATAAATTAAGTATTGAGTCAGGAGGTGATGAATCCAATGCAGGCTTTTATTCTAAACATCGTTCAGCTCAAAAGACAGCTCTGGCAAGAGCAGCACTTAACTTATACTGTTCCAACACATAACTATATACATTGTAACTTAGGATACTAAATCTGATTGGATCTAAGCAGGGCTCTTTGGTTCCTAGGACTGGCTTAAGGACCAATAGGAAGTCTTTATTCAGCAGCCAATAAGATTGAGGGAGCTAGAATACCAGAGCCCTAATGATGCAATGTAAAAACAACATAAGAAACATAACAGTTCTCCCCCCTTAGTTCAGATAACATAGTCTTTCAGGAAGGTGGGAGGGCACCTGGTCTGACAGGACCGGCGTGGCAATGGCAGACTCAATAGGGAACACTCCGTCAAGTCTGGGGACTCTGAGTGGGCCGGTGTGAGCTGCAGCAGTGGTGGACTCAAGTGGGAGCGCTCTGCTGAGTCATGGAGCTCCGAGTGCCTTGGGGTAAGTCCCACCTCCGGCAGGGGGCCTGCCAAGTCCCGATCAGGCAGCGGCACAGCTGACTGTCCCTGTGGAATGTCCTGGGCAGGAGGTGGCACGGGAATGCTTTCCGATGGGTGGCTCTCCTGGGTGCTGACATCCCGCTGAGCCGGGAGATCTCCCGGGCTGGCTGCAGGAACTGGGGTGCGATGCAAACTTTCCGGTGCTTGGGAATGCTGCTCAGGCTCGGGAGCTGGGGGCCGTTGTACCCACTCGTCCTGTGCTGGCTAACGATGACGGAGTTGGGCCAGGTGCTGATGCTGGACCTGCCCCTCGGCATCTTGCACCTCGAAGGAGATGGGGCCCGTTGCTCGGAGGATCACAGCAGGACCCCAATGCAGACCCATCCCATAGTTCCAAGCAAGGACGGCATCGCCTGGGACAAAAGATCGCTTGCTGCCGAGGTTTCCGGTCAGAGGAATGGAGGTCTGACACGCTTTGCAAGTGCGCAAGGTGGACAGCGGCTCTTATCGACAGCTTGGGCGGATCAATCCACCTGACGCAACCTCACACAGGTAGTGTGAGGACTAGCAAGCAATATAATCCAGGTTTGAGCAAGCTCAGTGAAGAAAAAGTCTCGGAGGAGACTTTTACAACACCTTGAGCACTGCAGCCGAAGAAGATTCCTGCAAGTATCTCTAAGGAGCCGAGCTGAGCTGATTAAATCAGCATAAAATCTCCAATTCCTCTGATTCCTTAACAAAGAAGACAAAGTTTAAACGTTGGGACCACATCTGAAGCGAAATAACAACATAAGGTAACGGAAAAAAAAGTTTTTGCCTTACTATTACCGCGTTTTGAAAGACGAAAAGCAGATCTGGTGAAGCAATAGACTGTTGCAGACTGGATGAGTGCAGTTTTGAAATGTTAAACAATTGAATTTGAACTTAAAAAGCCAAAAAAAAAGTTGTTTAACATTCCTGCAGTTAAGAAGAGTCGGGAGGGGGAGCCAAGCATCGCGAGACAAAGAGGGGAGGAGGGAACCAAGCAGCGCGAGATCAAGCTATGAGGACTGAGACAGGAAGTGACGGCTTGAGGAGCAGACAAGAAGGGAAACGGAGAAGAACCGGAAGAGAGCAAAGGAGACTGTAAAAACTGCCGGACCAAAAGGACTACAACAGGAAGTGACGTGCGGAGAGCAGACAAGTAAGCAAGAGGAAGGGACAAAAGGAAACTACGGCAAGCCAGAAGCAAGGTAAAAAGACTATAACCTTTGACACAAACCATAGAGAAGTTGCGCCCGCCATTTTGGATTTATAAAATTTTTAAACAGTAATATCTCATAAACTATATAACTTAGAAGGCTGAAACCAACGAAATTTGACTTGGCAAGACTAGCTTGTGTGAACACATTAATCGGTGTTTGATTTGGAAAATAAAATAAAATCGATCTTTTTTAAAGAGACAAGACGGACCGCGGACTAAGATCGAGAGCAGCTACATGGTCCTCTCCTACAATGGCAGCAAAAAAAGAAAAAAAAACTACTAGCTGTTATGGAAGCAATGGAAAAAAAAGTTAGACGCTATAGGAGAGGTAAATGTTAAAATGAATGGCATAGCTGCACAAGCAGACAAAAACTTTATAGACTTGAAAGCAGAATTTCAAAAATTAACCACAAGAACACAAGCCATTGAAACTAAAGTAAAAGAACTGGAAGAAAGTACTCAAAAGACAATGAGAGACAATGACAGGATGGAAAAGATGATGCATTATAAAGACATGCAAAACCATTTGAGATTCAGAGGGATTGAGGAAAAAATGAGTGAAGACATTTTTATAAGAATGCAAGAAGCATTAGCAGATTTTTTACAAGAACAGGAAGCGGTTGTTAAAGAACACATGGATCTTGTTTATAGAGTCAATTCTACATACGCAAGAGACAAAAATATACCAAGAGATGTGGTTGTCCAATTTACAATGAAAAGGACAAAAGAACAAATCTACAAGAAGTGTTTTACTGATCCTTTTGAAATAGATGGAAAGAAAATTATAGTAATGAAAGAACTACCTAGAGCAATACTGCAAGAAAGGAAAAAAATTCAAGCGTCTGATGGATAAATTGAAGGAGAAAAAAATCAGATTCCGCTGGGAAATACCTCAAGGATTAAGTTTTTACTATGGCAACACCAGAGTAGTGATTAAAAGCACAGGAGAAATGTACGCATTTCTTGGAGAGAATAAAGATGACCTTGGCGATATTTAACAACATATCAAGATGGATTACAAAGTACTTACATGGAATGTAAATGGACTTAATTCACCCCAAAAACGTAGAATGGTAGGGCATTGGCTGGAGAAACAAAAATGTAGTGTAATTTGCATACAAGAAGCTCATCTTAAAAAACAAGACCACAAATATTTAATAAGGAAAAAATTGGGAGAAGAATTTTATTCCTTAGCAAGCAATAAAAAGAATGGTGTTGTAACATATGTCAAAAAAGATTTGGAACCTAAAGTAATATTTAAAGACAAAGAAGGAAGATATTTAGCTATTGAAATCTCACTACAAGGACAGAAAACTTTGTGAATATTTACACCCCAAATGGAGCCAAAGAAATTTTTTTTAAAGAATTACAAGTGGAAATGGATAACGTAAATTATGATCAAATTATGATGTTGGGGGACTTTAATGGAACTGTGAATAACAAATTAGACAGGCGCTCTAAGAGAAAGGATGAGGCATTAGGGAAGCTTCCAAAAAACTTTTTTGAACTGATAAAACAAGAGAAGCTGGAAGATATTTGGAGGAAAGCTAACCCACAAGGAAAAGACTTTACCTTTTATTCTAATAGACATGACTCGCATTCAAGAATTGACATGATTTGGATGACTACTAATTTAACGTTTAAGACAAGAAAAGTGGAAATTTTACCCAGAATAATTTCAGATCATAATCCGTGTTTATGGACTGCTGGTCAGGTAAAAAAACAAAAGAGATGGAGAACAAATGAGGACTTACTAGACAACCAAGAAATAGTTAAAAAATTACAGGAAGAAACAGACCTATACTTCCAAGTAAATATACAGAAAGAAGTAAAAATTCAAATCGTATGGGATGCATATAAAGCAGTGATGAGAGGATTATTGATATCTTTAAATGCAAAAGATAATAAAAAGAAAAGAGAACAATATGAAAATATTGTACAAGCCATTAAAACAAAAGAAGAAGAACTGAAGAGCAGACCAGGGAAAAAGAAACTGCAAAAGGAAATCTGGATGTTATAAGACCAAGCAAAAGCTATTTTGAACCAAGAGACGTACTGGAACCTAAAAAAACTCCAACAAAAGGCATTTGAAGGTGCAAATAAACCCGGAAAATATTTAGCATGGCAATTAAAGAAAAAACGTGAAAATAAATTTATCACTAAAGTGATAAGAGATAACATTGAGATAATAGACAACAAAGGAATAAAGAGAGAATTTTTTAAATATTATGCAAAACTGTTTAAGAAGGAAAACAAAGACAGAAGAAAGATCAAAGAATACCTGCAAACATTAAAATTACCAAAACCAACAGAGGAAATTAAAGAACTATTTAACAATCCAGTATCATTACAAGAGATCAAAAATGCAATAAATGACTCAAAATTAGGAAAAGCACCTGGACCAGATGGATTTACAGCGAAGTTTTACAAAATGCTACAGGAGTCGATCTCACCAGTGTTACTGCTATTAATGAATGATATAGGAGTTACCGGTGAGGTACCAGAAACTTGGAAAGATGCAACCATCTCACTTATCCCGAAAGAAAATCAAGACTTAACTAATGTTAAGAACTACAGACCGATTTCTCTACTAAATAATGACTATAAGATCTTTGCTAAGATTATAAGACTATAAGATCTTTGCTGAGAGCCAGTTTGGTGTAGTGGTTAAGTGCGCGGACTCTAATCTGGGAGAACCGGGTTTGATTCCCCACTCCTCCACTTGCACCTGGCTGGATGACCTTGGGCAAGCCATAGCTCTGTACCAGCTGTTCTCTCAAGGACAGCTTGGGAAAGAGCTCTCCCAGCCCCACGTACCTCACAGGGTGTCTGTTGTGGGGAGGGGAAGGGAAAGGAGTTTGTAAGCCGCTCTGAGACTCTTAAGTGAGTGAAGGGCAGGATATAAATCCAACCTCTTCTTCTTCTTTTCTTATAGCTGACAGATTAAAAGAACACCTTAAAGAAACTATACAAACAGAACAAGCAGGGTTCTTACCCAATCGCCAAATAAGGGACAATCTAAGAGTAGTAGTGGATGCTATAGAATACTACGATAAACATCCTGAAAAGGAAGTGGGTTTTTTCTTTTTAGATGCAGAAAAAGCGTTTGATAATTTAAATTGGGATTTTATGTTTGAGGTTCTAGAACATCTTGAAATTGGTGAATATATGCTTAACCTCATTAAGTCAATTTATAAAGAACAGAAATCCTCTTTAATAATTAATACTGAAAAGACAGACGATTTTAAAGTCGAAAAAGGAACACGACAAGGATGCCCACTTTCGCCGTTGCTATTTATTTGGATTCTAGAAGTTCTACTAATAAATGTGAAGGAAGATAAAGAAATTAAAGGCTTAACAACCAAAGGTTTTTCTTTCAAATATAGGGCCTTTGCAGATGATGTGATGTTTATAGTGGAAGACCCTATGACTACATTACCATATTTGTTACAGAGAGTAAAAGAGTTTGGTGACTTGGCTGGATTTTATGTAAATAAGAACAAATCGAAAGTAATGTGTAAAAATATGTCAAATAACAAACAAATTGAGTTACAAAATCTTATAGAATGTGAGGTGGTGAAAAAGACAAAATATCTAGATGTGAACCTAACAACGAAAAATATTGATCTTTATAAAAATAACTATGAGAAATTATGGCTGCAAATTATGCAAGATATTAAAAAGTGGAATGTATTAAATTTGTCATTGTTGGGTAGAATTGCGGTGGTTAAGATGAATGTATTACCACGATTAATGTTTTTGTTTCAAACTATTCCAATTGTGAAAGATGTAAAAACATTCAAATGCTGGCAGAAGGAATTGTCTAAGTTTGTATGGGGAGGGAAAAAACCAAGAATCAAGATGAAAATAATGTGTGATGCTAAAGATAGAGGTGGGTTCCAACTACCAAACTTAAGACTGTATCATGATGCAATATGTTTGACTTGGGTAGGGGCATGGACTATGTTACAAGATAGAAAGTTATTGTCCCTGGAAGGCCATGACTGTAGGTTTGGGTGGCATGCATATTTGTATTATGGTAAAGCAAAAATGGACAATATGTTTAAACATCATTATTTGAGAAGAACGTTAATGGATACATGGACAAGATATAAAAACTTTTTTCCAGAAGAGATACCTATGTGGATTGTACCCGCAGAAGTCTTACATCCAGTATCACGTCACAAAGGACAAGATTGGTTGAAGTACAGAGACTTATTAACAAGTCATGGTAAAGACTTTATATTGAAGGAGCAGCATCAGATGGACTTTGATTATGGTTGGTTAAGATATAGACAAATATATGACATGTATAGAAGTGATAAAAAAACCGGTTTTAGAGAAAAAATAATGAAATAGAACAAGTTTGGGAGGAAGGTGGGAAAAAAATGATCTCTAAAATGTATAAAATTTTGTTAAAATGGTTTAATGCTGATGAAATGGTAAAGGAACAAATGGTAAAATGGGCGATAAACTTTAACAAAGATACTGAAATGGAATCTTGGGAATTTTTATGGAAAAATGCTATGGGTATATCTACATGTTATAACTTAAAAGAAAATTGTTTTAAAATGATGTACAGATGGTATATGACACCAAAAAAAATTGCAAATATTAACCAGAATATATCTAACAAATGTTGGAAATGTAAAAAGAAAGAAGGTTCTTTTTATCATATGTGGTGGACTTGTGATAAAGCAAAGACTTATTGGTCTATAATACATGCAGAAATGGAAAATTTTTTGAAATGTACATTTAAGAAGTTGCCTGAAATGTTATTGCTTGGACTTAAATTAGAAGAGATAAATGTAAAGAAAAGGACAATAATATGGTATATGATAACAACAGCAAGAATGGTGTATGCACATTATTGGAAAAATGAAAAAATACCAGATGTGTGGGAATGGTTGAAAAAATTGTTATATATGGCTGAAATGGATAAATGGACTAGAAAGTTGAATGACCTGTACTCAGAGACCTTTTTAGAAGATTGGAAAGATTTGAAAGAATATGTTGAAAAATACTGGGACATGAAAAATTACATTTATACATGGTTATAATAACATAAAGCAATAGAATTAGAGTATATGAATGTATTAAGGATAATTAGATAATGACCTTGTTTTTTATTTTAGAATTATATAAGAATATAGAAAGTAAGAATTAGTATATAAGTATTTTTAAGATATATAACCGTTACCAAAAATGTAAACATAGATATAAGTATTACTATTTTGGATAAAGTGGAAAATGTGTTGTGCTTCAGATGTGGTGGGAAACCGCCAATATAAGATAAAAACAAGATTATACAAATAGAGCAAAATGTTATATAATATGGAAAAAAGGATTTGTATAAGATAAATGTATTAATTTTAATGTGTTGAAAAATAAAAAAAAATTACAAAAAAAAAAAAAAAAGATCGCTTGCTGCCCAACGCGATGGGGTTGTGGTGAACGTCCGGTGCCAGGTCAGGGTGAATGCGGCTCAGCATGGTGGACAGCTGATGGCACATGAGGAGCTCCACTGGTGACTTCCCGGTGGCAGTGTGCAGTGAGGAGTGTTGGTGGAGCAGGAAGCTAGCTAGGTTGGCTGGGAAGTTCCCGTCTCCCAGCCTGCGGAGTAAGCCCTTTACAGTTCATATCATTCACTCTGCCTGGCTGTTCGTCTCGGGGTGGAACGGTGCTGATGTGACATGCCGGATGCCCCACATGTCCAGTTACCTCTGGAACTCCACTGATGTAAATTGAGTTCTGTTGTCAGACATGAGGAGATCCAGCAGGCCAAAGGTGGCAAACAGGCGGTCCAGGCAGTGGGCAATGACAGCCGACGTCATGGAGGTAACAGGCAAGACCTCCAGCCACTTTGAATAGGCGTCTACAACTATCAGGAGAATTCGGCCTTGAAAAGGCCCAGCAAAGTCCACATGAATGCAAGACCACAGGCCTCTTGGCTTCTCCCACAGGTGGACTGGAACTTCAAGGGCTGCAGGCCGCAACTCTTGGCATGGCTGACACATCTGGACCCACCGCTCAATCTGCTGGTCCAGCCCGGGCCACCAGACATAACTCCGGGCGACAGCTTTCATTTTCATGATGCCCGGGTGGCCTGCATGCAAAGAGTTCAGCACTCGTTGAAGTGGGGGAGGGACGACGACTCAGTTTCCCCACAGCAGACAGCCCTTACTCAACAACAGTTCTGATGACCGTGACTGGAACGGTTGGAATTCAGCCTTAAGCATTCCCGATGGCCATCCTTTCGACACGTAGTGGTAGACTTGGCTGAGCGTTCAGTCTTGGTTGGTGTGGAATACTATGTCAGCGACGGAGAGTGGAGGCTGTGGCAGCTCTTCAATGAGTAGGGTTTCATGGTGGATCAGAGTCTTGAGTGGCCCCGGTGATGGCAGCGGCAGGCGGCTGAGGGCATCAGCATGCCTAATGGTCTTGCTGGGCCTGTGGAGGAGATGGAGAGAGTAGGCAGAGAGGAGGACTGTCCACCGCATCATCCACGGTGACAAGATTTGTGGGGTTTGACAGTCGGCTGTGAAAATGCTGAGCAGCAGGTTGTGGTCAGTGATGATTTCAAACTCACGTCCATAGATGAAATCATGGAACTTTTTTACAGCCGCAATGATCACTAGTGCCTCTCTGTCTATCTGGGCATAGTTTCTTTCTGCAGCAGATAAAGTCCTGGAATAAAAAGCAATAGGGGCCTCACGGCCAGAAGACAAATGGTGGCTGAGTATGGCCCCGATCCCTTAAGGTGACACATCACAGGCTAAGATGAGGGGCTTCTTTTCATCATAATGGACAAAGACAGCATCTGAGGTGAGAAGAGCCTTGACAGCTTGAAACGCAGTGTTTTCTCAGCGACCCCATGCCCATGGAGCCGATTTGTCTAGGAGGCGATGGAGCAGTCTGGCAAGAGCTGCCTTGTTGGGCAAAAAGGCATGATAAAAGTTTAGGAGCCCTAAAAAGGACTGCAGCTCTTTCTTCAACTTCGGAGGGGGCACGTTGCGGATCACAGCAACCTTGTCCAGAGCAGGGTGGATGCCATCTGTGTCCAGAAGATAGCCTAGGAATTGAACAGCAGGGACAAAAACACTTTTCCTTCTTGAGCCATAGGCCGACTTTTGTAAGCGACACAGGATTTCTCGCACTCGGGTTGCTAGTTCAAGTTCAGAGGTCCCTGCAATTAAAACGTCATCAAAGAGAGAGTGTGTACGCATGCACTGAGGGAGCTGGTTGTTTGCCCGACCTCCCCTTTGAAATATTATGTTAAAAGCTCAAAAAGAAGGTAATTAGTCCGCCTGCAAGGTTAACAAAAACAAGGAATCAACGTGCAAACCTTTGGAGAACACAGAGATTCCCCTTTGAGACTTCAGAGGGTAAGATAGCATTTATTTATTACTCTGTGAAGGAGGCAACGCCCAGGTCAAATTTACAGCCCTTATCTGACACTCCGGCAGATAGAGAGCAATGGCTAAAACTATAAAAGAGCTTTCAGAGCAATTATCTGTATTCCAGAATATGATGATAAACTCTCAGGAACAGATAAAAGCTGAAATTAGGACAGTGAAAGATGCTGTTACAGAACTTGCTACCGAACTTAAAGAAACAAAGTGAATAGCAAAGGCTGCTAATGAGTTGGCAACAAATAACAAACAAAAGATAGGACAGTTATCTACCCAGCTCACTGAGCTATCAGACCAGAACAGAAGGGCAAACCTTATTATCGCAGGTATCTTGGAAGAGATAAATAATAAATTGCTAGAAGGTTCACTTAGAGAATGGGTAGAAGACAATGGAGTTAAACTGCAGCCTCAAGACATTGAAAGAGCCCATAGACTGCAAAGGAGGGAGGAAGGAGGAGCCCCACGGGACGTTATAATGAAATTCACAAGAGAAAAGCTTCAGCAACAAGTATTTATGACCTTGAAAAAAAAGAAGGACCTGAACTTTAGAGGGAAAAGGGTCTGGGTGAGAGAGGATTTTTGCCAAGAAACCATTAAAAAGAAAAACCAAATGAGACCCTTTGGGCAAAAACTATTTGATAACAATGTCAAATTTTCATGGGGGTATCCAGCTTCAATTGAATATTTAAAGGAGGCAGGAAGTTGATAGCAAGAAACCCCAAGGAAGCAAGAGAACTCTTCAGGCAACTGGGTATCATCACAGAAGACCTATGTGTCCAGAGTGAGGAAGAAGCCTTGGAGGATGCGGACAACCCGGGAGAAGGGGCTTCAACTAGACAAGACAAAAGGCAGCAGACGGACACCATATAAAGGGAAATATACAAAAGTATAATGAGCTAACTTTAAGAATAAGAAGGATGGGGAGGTTTGGGGTGACTACACTCTGGCAGGTGGGAAGACGGGATGATGCCTTCATCCAAACTACAGTCTCAACCACAGGGGAAGGGAGGGTGAGGAGGGTTTCTCTTAATAAATAAAGTAAAGTACCCACAGCCAGGGAGAACTAAGATTCAAAAAAATAAAGAAAATGGATAGACCCTTAAGAGTGCTTTCACTGAATGTAAATGGCTTAACCTCAAATCTTAAGAGATTCAGAGTATCTAAAATGGCCGGGGAGCAAAGGATAGATTTGCTGTGCCTACAGGAGACACACAAACACACAAAAAAGACAGAAAGCCACTAATAAATGATCCGAAGTGGCAAGTTTTAGCAGAAGCAAGAGGGAATACCGAAGCCAGGGGTGTGGCAATCCTGATTCTTAAGAACCTTAAAGTGGATGATATCAAAAAGCTAGTAGACAAGGAGGGCAGATACTTATTAGTTAAGTTTAAACTGGAAGGTATACGAGTCACTATAGCGAATACAAATGCACCAAATAAAAGGCAAAAGAAATTTCTAACAAAGGTCTTTAAGAAGACCCAATAGTTCTTAGAGGGAGAATTAATTATAGCAGGGGATCTAAATGTTGATATAACAAAGAACAAAAGCATTAAACTAGGAGATTGGGGCCTGAAGGTAGCACATGAGTTCATAAGTACAAAACCTAGACTTACACATATTTCTAGTAGGCATAAAATGGCATCTTGTATAGATTATATAATCCTGGGGGAAAAAATGTCTGTAAAAGAGATCACAACCTTTCCAATCTGGATATCCGACCATGCCCCCGTAAGTATCGAACTGGAACTTAAACTACCCAGGACAAACAGACCCTGGAGATACAACAATTTAATAATGGCAAAAGAAGAGGATAGGGAATATATGATGACACAGATAAAACTATACTTTAAGGAAAATAGAGGAACGGTGCCCACTAATATATTATGGGACGCTGCTAAAGCGATAATAAGAGGCCATTGTATAAAGAAAGAAAAGAGCATAAAAAGAGACTGGTATAAAAAAAGACAATCCAAAATCCAGGAACTAGGGAAGTTACAAAGGGAAATAGTGGAAAAGTATAGCCTTAGTCTACAGAACAAAATCAAAGAGATAAAAAAAACAACTGTAAGCATTAGATACAGCAACGATTTGGAAAAAGGAAACAATGGTAAGGAATGACTTCCAGAGGAATAGCATTAACACAGTGAAAAGATTGACAAATTATCTGAAGACTAAAAAAGCAAAACAGACAGTTAGGAGTATAAAAATTAATAATAACACAACACAAAATCCTAAGGAAATTATTAAGGCCTTTGAGAATTTTTATAAAAATTTATATAAGAAAAAGACTACAATGGAGGCTCAGGAGGCAACTAGTTTACCCTTGGAGAAAGAAGGGAAAGAAGCACTAGAGGGCAAGATTACAATTCAGGAAATAAGGGATGTAATAAAAGATCTTTAAAAAGGCAAATCACCAGGGCTAGCTGGCTTTATACGTGAATTCTATAAAGAAATGATAGAGATTATAACACCCGAACTGCAGGCAGCATTTAATGAAGTTTTGGAAGGGAAGAAGGCCCCCGAAACATGGAAGGAAACAGAAATAATATTAATTCTAAAACCTCAGAAGGATCCAGAAGAAGTAGGTTCGTACAGACCCATAAGTCTCCTAAACCAAGACTACAAGATCTTTGCTATAATTTTGGCAAATAGACTAAAAAAAGTCATCCCAACAATTATAAAAGAGGACCAATATGAGTTCATTAAAGGTAGAAATATTGCATACCCCTTTAGAAATATTTTAAACGTCCTATACCATGGTCAACAAAAGAAAATAGGATTACTAAAATTGGATGTGTATAAAGCTTTCGATACTCTCTTACATGACTACCTATGGCAAATAATGAAGAAGATAGGAATAGAGAATGGGTTTTTACAAGTAATTCAGGAGATTTACAAAGGAGGGAATGCGAAAGTAAGAATAAACAATGAATACTCACATGTATTTCCCATACAAGGAGGAGTAAGACAAGGCTGCCCACTATCACCACTCATATTCATAATAGCAATAGAACAATTAGCAGAACGGATTAGAAATTTGGGAAGAATAGAAGGATATAAGATAGGCAAGGAAGAAATGAAGCCTAACCTATTTGCTGATGACATCATAGTAATTATGATAAACCCTAAGGAAGGAATCAAAGAGGTTAAGATCATTCCAGAAGATTTTGAAAAGTGTTCAGGGCTAGGAGTTAACATGGCAAAATCAGAAATCTTATACCTTAATGTTAATAGAGAAGAAAGGCAGGAGATAAATAGGATCACGAACATAGGACTGGGTGTTAAGAAACTTAAATATTTAAGTATAGTTTTGCAAAAAAATATTAATAAAATGATAAAGGACAATTATGGAAAAACATGGAAAAAATAGAGAGGGATATGAAAAGATGGAAACACAAAACACTAGGGATATCATCTAGAATAAGAAGTGTTAAAATGTTCTGGGTTCCAAAGTTAACGTACCTATTCCAAACGTTGCCCCCAGGATTGAAAAAAAAAACAAATTGCACAATGGAACAGAGTTTTAAAAGAGTGGATATTTAATAGTAAAAAATGTAGGTTCCATAAGAGAATATTATATAGTCACAAATCAGAATTAGGGTGGGGAATCCCGGATTTAAACAAATATTATGAAGCCTTTCAACTAAAATCAACATTAGAAATAGACGAAGAAAAGGCACAGAAGTGGGTGAATTTTGAGAACGAAATTAACAGTTGCATAGGTAGATTTGGCATTTTTTCTATGGTAACAACAAAAGATTTAAAACTAACAATAGGCCCTAGAAGAACATCATTATAAACTTGGAGGAAATGGCATCCTTACTGGTTAGGGAAAGTCTCAAGATGGGCACCCCTCGAAACTATTAATAAGGATGTACAAGAAATTAAATGATGGGAAATGCTAAAAAATAAAGGATACTGTAGAGCGGGCAATATGTTTAGAGGCGGAAATCTAAAACCCTTACAGGAAATAACCGAAGAGATAGGTAAACAGTATTGATTAAAAATAGCAGGACTATATAAGTCAGTTAAAAAGATCAGAGTAAAGGATGATCTCTGGACAGAAACACCAGTGGAAGAAATATATAAAGAAATGGCCAAGCAAAAAAGGGACTGGTGGGAAAAATATATAGAAGGATGATAACAAATAAAAACAAAATAATAGAATACTTACAAAAGAGATGGTGCTATAAAGGCCAGATATCAGAGAGGATGGCAGAAAAAAATATGAAAGGAATAGAAGAGATTAAAGTAACCAGATTTAAAGAACTTGAATATAAATTCCTTACAAAATGGTACAAGACACCAGCACAACTAGCTAATATGTTTCCAGGATTGAGCTCCCTGTGCTGGCATTGTAAACATCTCAAGGGTTCCTATGCACACATGGGGTGGGAATGTGCAGAAGTAAAGAAGTTTTGGGGGGAAATTATTGAAAATATTAGAAAAGTATGCAATATAACATTAACTATAGACTTTAACCTAATGTTGCTAAGTACAATGGGTAGCCCATTATTGAATAGGACTAATCAAAATCTAATTAAAGCTATGATACTGGTGGGAAAGGCAGTCATTGCTCTGGGGTGGAAAGACAAAAGTAAATGGTCAATAGAAATCTGGCACAACTATCTGTTAGATTTTGTACAGTCAGATATCGTGGCATCAATCAATAAGGGAATATCATGGAAAGAAAAAATTCACAGAAATCAAGACCAGATGGAAGACCTACCTTGATTGGATACTAGCTGAAAGAAGGAAGGACATTCAGTGGAAGATTAAGACTTTGTGCCTTTGGCTGGGGGGAAAAGACTATGAATAAAAGAGAGGGAGGGAGGGAGGGAAGGAAGGAAGGGATGAAATAGTAAAAATTAATAAACATTCGATGTAACAGATTAAACAAATAATAATAAAATAAAAAATACTGCAAAAAAAGTCATCAAAGTAGAGCACAACGCTGGGCAAACCTAGCAGAAGACGCTCCATCAGTTCTTGGAAAATGCGGGGGGCGATGCTTACCCCAAATTGTAGCCAGTTCACCTTAAAGACACCTCGGTGTGTTACAATAGTCTGTGCCTCGGCCGTGGCTGCGTCTACGGGCAGTTGTTGATATGCCTGGGCTAGGTCGATCTTGGCGAACACATGGCCCCCAGAGACTGAGGCTAGGAGGTGGCTTACCACAGGAACTGGGTATGCATGCGGCTGCAGGGCCCTGTTGATGGTGCACTTGTAGTCAGCGCACTGGTGGATGGAACCATCAGGCTTGAGCAGGGTGACGATGGGTGTCTCCCACTTGGCATTTGGAACCGGCTCTAGGATACCCTGGGCCAGCAGCTTGTCGATCTGCTCATTGATTTTAGGCTTGAAAGCGACGGGGAAGCATATGGGCTTGAGGCGGATGGGCTGTACTGCAGGATCCAGGTTAAAAGAAACAGGTGGACATTTGTAGCAGCCTAGCTCTGCTCTGAACACCTCAGGAAACTCTTCCTCACAGTCTATGAGAGGTTGCTGACCGACCTGATTTATGCCAACAATGTTGATGCCCAGGGCGGCGAACCAGTCCAATCCGATAAGACTTGTGTGGCGCCTTCCACAATGAGCAGGTTCAGATGGCCAGCGAACTTCTTGTATCTAACCTGAACTGTGGCGATGCCAACGACTGGAACTTGGTGCCTTTGGAAGTTGAACAGCTGGAGAGTGCACTTCTGAAGGCGGCGTGCAGAGAACCGTAGGCAAACTTGTTGGAAGGTGCTCCATGAGATGATGGATAGCGTGGACCTGGAGTCTACTTCCATCTGGCACGCCCGCCCTTCAATGAAGACTGTGGCTTTGATCTTCGGACATGGATGCAAACCTTGGTGAATGTAGAGGCAGTTGGTGTAGTCTTCGGACAGGCTTACTTCATTGCTGTACTTGGGTCTTGGCTTGAACAACCTTGATGATCTGGAGCGATACAAGCGGCTGTAGGCATTGGCGGATCCTCACATACACTGGGACTCCTCTGGAACACTGCGACCTTGTGACAAATGGCCAACTTTGGTGAGGTGTCCCACTTTACCACATGCATGACAGATGGCATCGTGAAATTGACAGTCTCTCCACGCATGCACACCCCTGCAACTGGCACAGCTTTTCCTTCATGGGCTTTTTTGAAAATGGCACGGGTTTTTTTGAGAGTGGTGCAGTTTCTGATTGGTCCTCGTTCGGTAGACACCGTCATCTGATGCATTGGATTGGTTGTCCCGGACGTCATCGGAGTCAGTGGTACTGCCATGGTGTACGGCGTCAGCATGGCATGACGTGTGGCCTTGGAGACCCAATCACAGCTCACGGAGGGACAGGTTGGCAGCCTCTACTCGCAGGGCCTCTTCGAGGGCCGATTCGTATGTGAGAGTCTTTAATAAGAGTAGGGCCCTTTTGACGCTTTCGTCTCTGAGGCCACAGAGGAGCCGAACTAAAAGAACAGGCTTCAGATCAGTGAATTGACAGTCCCGAGCAGCCCGTCTGAGTGTCAGGTTCCCTGTCATTTTCTGGCCCTTCCCCTTTTCCTTTCCAGGTCCTCTAGTCGGGAGATTGGCGTCCGGATCCTTTCCCCGTCTCCCCTGCCCCTCCCATCTCTGTGTAGCTAATTTGTTTTGCCGGCTCTGCTTATCTCTGCCGCTGTACTGTTAGCCTTGAGCTGTCTCACTCTGGGTTCTTCCAGGTGTCTATGCGTGGGAATGCAAGTAGAGTGCACTAAGGGGCATGGGGGGGATTATGCTTTGCTGCGTGCCTTTTTCATGAGAACATAACGGTTACAGGTTTTCGCACTTCATGGTTTTACACTGATTGGTGCCTGTCAATCCAGTGCCTTTTGAATACTGTATAAGAGATCCTAGCCTCATCTATCTGGTATCACTAACAAAGAACATGTTCCTGAAAGACCATTAAGAAAATTAAGGACTTTGTTTTCACACGAGGCCTGACTCATTGGTTCTCATCAGAAGTCTCACACTGAGCGTGGTGAGGTATTTGGTGACAGACTCACCCTCTTTCTGGTTCCGCTGGTGGAAAGTGCATCAGTGGGCGGCAGCCGATGACTTTGGCATGAAGTACTCGGTCAGCCGGGTCTTGATGATGCCGAGAGGGGTCTCGAGTAGCTTGGAGGGGGGTACTAGATCATGAGCAATGTTGAATACAGTCTGGCCGCATGTACTTAGAAAGGTGGTGCGGCAGACATCGTCTCCGTCAATACTATTTGCTATGCGGTAGCATTCAAAATGATCGAGTTATGACTCCCAGTTCCCAACCTTTGGGTCGAACAGTTCGATATGGCCCTTGGATGCCATGCCTGTAGTGATTCAGCTCTAGGCGCCCTTAATGATTTCAGCTGGGCAGGCAGAGTGATTTCAGCCATTCGGTTAGGACTGGGATCCCATCCTCGTCACCAGTATTAAGTATTGAGTCAGGAGGCGATGAATCCAATGCAGGCTTTTATTCTAAACATCGTTCAGTTCAAAAGACAGCTCTGGCAAGAGCGGCACTTAACTTATACTGTTCCAACACATAACTATATACATTGTAACTTAGGATACTAAATCTGATTGGACCTAAGCAGGGCTCTTTGATTGATTCCTAGGATTGGCTTAAGGACCAATAGGAAGTCTTTATTCAGCAGCCAATTGTTGGAGAAATGAGCATGTAATGCAAGGCCTGAGAAATTCAGTCATTATAGGGTTAACTATGCAACTTGTTTGTTTACCTATGTTAGCCTGGAAGCAATACCTGGCAGCTGGCCAATTGACTGTAGACCCGGGAAAACTAAAGGTGTACTGTCTTGCTAATTGGTCAATGATATCAGGTGTTTCCTTTCAGGGGTCAAGAAGAAGGAGAGATCCTCCATTACAATCTCTCACTCTCTATCAGTATGTCTTAGTGTGAAGACGGAGCATAATGCAGCTCCTTAGAAAGCATGTTTTGTTTATTTGTAGCTAATCCCGTTTACCTTTTCCCTTTAGTAATAAACTTCTTTTAAACCAAAAGAAGCAATCTCTTCTTTCCAGAAAAGCAAGATTCATTACTCTGATTTTTCTGATTATTGGACAAAAGTCCTAACACCAATAAGATTGAGGGAGCTAGAATACCAGAGCCCTAATGATGCAATGTAAAAACAACATAAGAGACATAACAGAACTTGAACAAGCCATTCTCCTTTCTGCTTTCCTCTCCCCATTTTCAGCTTATGTTCAGTTGTCCTCAGCATTCTCTGCTTTCTGAATGGCAATGAACAGGCTCATTGTTCTTGTGGCCTTCCCTTTAAATTCACAAAATTCTACTTTCCTGA
Organism: Lepidodactylus listeri; assembly: GCA_029233225.1. NCBI lineage: Eukaryota > Metazoa > Chordata > Lepidosauria > Squamata > Gekkonidae > Lepidodactylus > Lepidodactylus listeri. The sequence goes on from JARCFY010000013.1 coordinate 72,552,545, forward strand.
ATAACCAGGGAGACCTCCAGGTATGTGGAACTCCCTGCCTTGTCTGTGGCCAGCAGTGTTTCACTGCTGTACAGACAGCCAAATCATAACAGACTCTTATGCAGCAGCACTCTAGCTGGCCTGCATGAGAAGCTTTGTCACATGTTTGGTGTAGTCGTTAAGTGCGTGGACTCTAATCTGGGAGAACCAGGTTTGATTCTGCACTCCTCCACTTGCATCTGGCTGGATGAACTTGGGCAAGCCATAGTTTTGGCACAGCTGTTCTTGAAAAAGAGCAGTTTCTGTCAGAGCTCTCTCAGCCCCACCCAGCCTCACAGGGTGTCTGTTGTGGGGAGGGGAAGGGAAAGGAGTTTGTAAGCTGCTCTGAGATTCCTTTGGGTAGTGAAGGGAGGGGTATAAATCCAGTCGTCTCCTCCTCCTCCTCCTCCTCCTCCTCTTCTTCTTCCCCTCCAAATAATCCCCTCTGCTGTGCCATATGGAGATGTGTTTTAGGGTTGGATTAGGGATGTTCACATACCTGCTGGGTGGGTTTATATCCTGTTCAACAGTCACAAACGGGGGACTAATTTTTCATTGATCAGTCTGACTATTCATTGACCACTCATGGCTGTGTGGCAGGTTGCTTCCCAGTATTCCTGCCTACCCATGCAATACAGCGCAACTGGCTTGCCATGCATGTGTGTTCTCACACTGCTCAGTCAAGTTCTATCCCATCCATCCATGCTGTGTGACTGCTCTGCTCAGTTGTTTAAATAGGCAGTTTAATCTGTCACAAGTCCTAACAACCAGTCATCAATAAATGCTGTTTGGATAAAAACCTACTCTTTTGTGTTCGTCTAAGCAGCCCATAATGATGGTAATGGCTGCCAATCAGTTTGACAATATTATGAGATGCTCAGCTAGATCAAGGATTGTAACAGAAAAACCAGTTGAGATTAAGATGCTAAATAATAATTATTAATTAACAATTTTTTTTGTATCTTTCAGATAGACTTAACAGTGTATACAAAAATATTACATCAAATTAATACATCCAACATCAATGTGACATTGCATCGAGCTTGAGAAGAATGCAACAAAGCCTTCCAGATATAGTTCTCTCCGTTTCGTTATAACAACTTCTTCATTAGCTGTTGTACAAAATTATTTAGAAAAGAATTTTTTACAAAGATGTCTTACATTATGCATCATACTAATTTTAATAATTTAAAAATTAAAATGATTTTTACCACACAATGCGTGTAAAGTTTGTCTTGTATAGTATGATTTCTTATTTCTTAGTCTCTACAATGGTAAAACATATACTGTAATTATTTTAACCAGTTACTAATTACTTTAATACACCAATTCAATACCAGAGACAACTACTTACCCCATACAGCAGCAAACACACATTCCCAAATGATTCCAAATAATTCCAAACTTGTAAATACTGGGCATTAGCTTTTTTTTTTCAGTAACTCAATACTATACTACTACCCAAATGCCTTAGTCATGAGTTCAAAACAGTTATTGGTTCCTAAACTTTTAAAGGGACCATGTACAAATTTTACAAATAGCTGGAAAAATCTAGTTCTGAATTTAATCCATGTGGTTTTAGTATTTTTAGGCAATATATCCAGTACGCCTCACGTCTGCATAACGTTTGCTGATTGTCTATTTTATTATACTTATGTCTGGTTATGACTTCCAATACCACAAATTTAAATTCATTACATGAATGCCCCTTTTCTATAAAATGAGGGACCCGAGGGGGAATCCATTTTCTGTTGACGAATGCGGGACTTATGCTCTATGATGCGAGTCTGGACTGTTCTAGTAGATAGCCCGACATAATTCATAAGATATGGACATTGGATTAAATATATAACTTCCTTTGAAGCACAATTTGAATATTTCATGTTCCACCTCTATAGATGGAAAGTTTATTGTGCAGGTTTCCCAAGCTTGTGGACAGACACTACATCTGCTGCAGCGAAAATGTCCTTTCTTGGCTACTAGGGGTCTCTCTGGAGCAGAAATGTCAGTGTGCACCAATATATCTTTGATTTTTTTGTACATCTAAAACCAGTCCTTGGTTTGTTACTACACCCAGGGAGATCACTAACTATATGCCAGTGTTTATATATGATTCTTTTATTTTTTTCACCAGTTTTTTCTGTTACAATGCCAATCAGTTTGAAACAGCAGTGTCTCTTGTACTTGTGTAGTTTTGTAACATCCCAATGCAAAGTTGTCCAGCGACAGTTTGTGGCTCTTCAGGACAAGCTGAACAAACCAGGCGACTGGCTGACATCGGATCGACACCCTCAAACATGCCAACTGCTACTGCTGAACATGTTTGTGGTGAGATCTGCAGCATCCCTAGGCTGGTTGCCCCAGTGTTCCTTCAGCAGGGTGTGTTTCAGGGGGGATTAAACTAGAGATGAGCTCTTCCTGGATCATTGAATAATTGTCACCAGCTAAATCAAGCCACATGCTGATGAAGCAACATTACCCGAGTGAGCAGAGGGGCTGGGGGCAGCTCTGCCAGCCTCATTCTTATCCAGCCCTGACACACTTGCTGCCGGGATGGCTGGTCCTTGTTGACTGACTGCCATATTTAGGGAGTCATTTTTCTTCTGGATGGATAGTGAGCCCAGGTTTTTAGCCTTCCCATACAGCATTTCACTTGGCTAACATACAGCTTGGTATCCTTTGAACCACATGGAACTGTTTCTTCCACAAACAGTTGTCTCCAGCCTTTTCTTTTCAAACCTGAAGCCCCAGAGGTAGCCATCTAGAGAGCTGCTGGCTGTTAAGTCCTCTTGTACTTTTCTGAACAGGCTGGCAGCTGCAGTGACAAGAATCGTTTGGGCCAGAAATATACTCAGTGGAAGAATTTAGGACTACACCAATTTGGCTGATGGGTAAGAAAAAGAAGGGTCCTTTGTTTTTTTTAAAAAACCCCTCTCTTTCTCTGGTTGAAAACTGGGCCAAGCAGACAGATGCAAGAACTTCCAGAAACAGCCAAGCAGTAAATCACATCCTTAAAGCAACCCAGGCCAACCGGTTCAGTGGGAGTGCTTGAGGCAGGGCAGGAGCCTTCCTCGTTTGTCACACACTTGCTTGGGATAGAGGCAGGGGCTGGACTTGCAGCACTTTGCCCTTCCAATTGAGGACTAGGTGGGCAAACAAAAAGAAGGGTGAGAGACAGGGTGGGAGCAGCCTCCTCTTTTTGCTTGTGACACAAGCAGTGAGAGCTTAGTGCTAATTCAGAGCTTTTCCTAAATGCCCTTCCCACCTATTTGACTGGAATCCAGTAGCTGCTTGGCTTTGTGCTTGGGGAAATCAGCTGGCAATTTTGCTGAACTCCAGGAGCAGGCAATTCCTCTACAGTGTGTTTTGCAGAGTGAAATGGAGAAGGCCAGATTACTCTAAACTGTGTGCTGTAGCTGCTCGTCCTAAATGGTGGTGTGTTCTATTATACCACTGTGCTCAGTGTAAAGCCCCCCTCTGGCCCAAGCAGCCCTTCTCCAAAGCAAGAGGCTCCATAGCAGGGTTGCTAACCTCCAGGTGTGGCCTGGAGTTTCTTCCAGAATTACAACTGATCTCCAGACCACAGAGATCAATCCCCCTGGAGAAAATGGCTGCTTTGGAGAGTGGAGTCTATGGTGCCCGGCTCCCTCCCCTTCCCAGACTCTGCCATCCCCAGACACCACCCCCTAATTGCCAGGGATTTCCCCACTTGGAGCTGGCAACCCTAAGAACTACAACTGACTGCTGGACCACAGAGAATGAGTTCCCTGGAGAAAATGGCAGCTGTGGAGGGCAGACTCTTTGGCATCATGTCCTTGCTGAGCCCCCTCCTCTCCTCCCAAAGCTCCAGCCTCCCCAAGAGCTGCTACATCCTGGGAGCAGATCAGTCAAAAAAATGGACAAGAATGCCCTTTCTTGGTTTCAGTAGTTTCAATTCAACAACTTTATTCAAATTACACAAGCTTAGGTGGACAATTGTAGGCCCTGAAATAATTTTGAATAAAAATTGGCTAAAAGCTTTACACCCAGAGGTGACATCATCTCACTGGGCATGTCGCCGGGAGGATGCTCTAGCATTTGGCCTGAAAACTCTATAGTATCATAGAGTTTCAAGCTGAATGCTAGAGCATTCACAAGTGTGATGATGTCACTTCCAGGTGACATCATTGTGGCATGCACATGCAAATGTCCTAGACTGGGAGCTTCCCCCCCCACACACACATTGCAATAAGTAAGAAACCTGGCAACCCTACATCACATCCAGCTGTGGTCATTTTGAAAATTTGTTCTGGAGTATAGTACCACCTGTATGTAAGTTTCAGGCCAATGTCTCTTATCCTACATTTTTGAGGTGTTCAATACAGCATTATGAATTTTAATCTAGGTTTGATTTGACATTTTGCTTACCAAATCTAATTGCCATTTAATCTCATACAGTGTCTCCTTAGGTTTAACATTATCAATATACCATACACTTATATATTTTTTATTATTTAATTTCTAGGCCGCTATTTAATTTCTAGGCCGCAGGCTCAGAGCGGCTTACAGGGCCTGGTGTACCAGGATACATTTACATTGCAGCAGTTAAAAATACAAACATACATAATTAAAAATAACAGTTTAAAGTGCTCAACAATCAATCAACAGATGGCGTCTCTCAGATGAGCTAGGTGCCATATCCCAGTGACAGATGGTAATATCAGCAGTCAGACGTAGTAAAGATGTTATGAGGGGGGAGGGGAAAAGAAGGGTGGTGGTCCCTATTCAAACGCCTGGTGGAAGAGCTCCATCTTACAGGCCCTGCAGAACTGAACCAAGTCCCACAGGGCCCTGATCTCCTCCAGGAGCTCATTCCACCAGGTCGGGGCCACCACTGAGAAAGCCCTCCCCCTTGTGGCAGCGAGCCTGGCCTCTCTGAAGCCAGGTGTAACCAAGCGATGTTGGGCCCCAGACCGTAGTGCTCTCTGGGGGACATATGGGGAAAGGCGGTCCCTCAGGTAGGTTGGACCCAGGACATTTAGGGCTTTAAAGGTAAGCACCAGCACCTTGAAGCAGATCCGGTACACTATTGGCAGCCAGTGCAGTGCCGCCAGCATAGGACGGATGTGCTCCCGCCTCGGGAGGCACATCAACAACCTCGCTGCGGCATTCTGCACCAGCTGCAGCCTCCGGATTTGCGACAATGGCAGCCCCATGTAGAGAGCGTTACAATAGTCTAACCTCAAGGTGACCGTTGCATGGATTACTGTAGCCAGGTCAGCATGGTCCAGGAAGGGAACCAACTGCCACACCAGGCTCAAATGGAAAAAGGCCGACTTGGCAGTGGCTGCTACCTGGGCCTCCATAGTCAAGGAGGGATCCAGGAGCACTCCCAAACTCCTCACCACCGGCGCAGGCACCAACGGTGCCCTGTCAAATTCCGGGAGCGGGAGCCCCGACCATGGACTGCCCCTCCCCAGGTACAGGACCTCCATCTTCATCGGGTTCAGCTTCAGCCTACTCAGCCTGAGCCATCCAGCCACAGCGTGCAATGCCCGGTCAAGATCATCCGGTCCAGAGGCAGACCAGCCGCCCAACATCAAATAGAGCTGGGTGTCATCAGCTTACTAGTGACACCCCAGCCCCTCCCTCTGGACCAACTGGGCGAGGGGCGCATATAGATGTTAAAAAGAATTGGGGACAAAACAGCCCCCTGAGACACTCCACACTCAAGCGGGTGTCTCCAGGACTGCTGGTTCCCAAGCACCACCCTCTGTCCCTGACCCTGGAGAAAAGAAGCAAGTCATTGTAAAGCAAGCCCCTGTATCCCCACGTCGGTGAGGCAGTGGGTCAGCAGCCGATGATCGACTGTGTCGAACACCGCTGACAGGTCAAGCAGCAGCAAAACTGCCACGCCGCCCCGGTCCAGATGTCTCCGGAGGTCATCAGTAAGGGCGACCAGAGCAGTCTAAAAAAAAAAAAATTAAGTGGGCAAAGTAATCCCCTCCAGAATGTCTACATTACCAATCAATGTGTTATCCCACAGCAATTTGACTACAGCATCCAGGCAGTGGCCCCAAACAGAGAGGGCTGCTTTCACTGACTTATTTAAGAAAATATAGAGCTGGACATCATTAGCATATGGATGGCATGGCACCCAGCCTGACTCTCTGGACCATGAATAGTGTATAACATAACAATTCAGGCCCATAGCCAGTGGTGGGTTGCTGAGGGTGGCACCCCCTGTTGAATTTGCAGCACCCCCAAGGCTCACCCTCTGCAGCTGCCCCTACTGGCTACATGCACCCACTCCTTACCCTGAGCTCGCCACAGCTTCCCACAGCCACTCAGGGCTTTCTGGGCAGTCTCCTTGTCTGGGCTGTGCTGCAGCAGATTCCCCACCAAACTGCACAACTTGTGCAGTGAAAAGTAACAGACCAACTCCATGCAAAGAGCTGCTGGATTAGGCCTGTTGGTGAGAGAAAGGTAGAAAGGGGGTAACCTCCCCAACCCACCCCACTGTTTATCTCGGGCACTCACAGGGTTTTGATGGGTAAGGAGGCAAGGCAGAAAAGGCACTCCTGGAGGAATGAGCCAAGAGGGCCCAGGGGGAGAGGCCTGGTGGAATTTAATTGGTCCCCTCAGCACCCACCAAAAAATTCCTGGCTATGGGGCTATAACAGTTGATTAAAACTGGCAAAAGATGGAACTTTGCAAAGCACTGCAATACAGGTTGCTATAAACCACTAAGTTGTCTACCATGATATTCTGGGTATGACCACAAGAAAAATACTGAAACCAATTTAGTATGTTACTTTTTCAATGGTCTGGTTTCCAAGTATCTCAGCAATATTGAACAGTCTATCAAAGGCAGTGGAAAGATCAAGTAGAATCATGTTGTGTTTGTTTTGGAAACTTGAAAAGTCCAGTGTGGCCATTTTATTATTTCAATAGCAAAATGCCTAGCCCCTGAAATACAGCTCCTATCCAGACCACAGAGGTCAGTTCATCTGGAGAAAATGGATGCTTTGGAGGGTGGACTCTATGGTATTGTACCCCACTGAGATCCCTGATTCTCACAGGCTCTATCCACAAAACTCCAGGAGTTTCCCAGCCTGGATCTGGCTCCCTATCCCCCTCATCCCCTGCTGGTGGACAAAGGAGACCTGGAAAACTAGCCATAGGAATGTTTATGCGGCCATCAGATTGGCCGTACCTGAGTGAGTTCTGGTGGTTGCTCAGTCTGGTACCCCAATGATACTTTTTGATTCTTTGCTCCCACACCTGAAGTATGTTGTGGTTGACATTTCTTCCTTGTTTCTACTCTAAGACCCTATGCCATTAAGGCTCCTAGTTATGTGCACAACACCACAGATTTCCTGGTGAAAATACAATCTTTGAATAGCCTTCCAGAGAAAACTATTTTGGCACCAAGGATGTGGAATCTCTGTATACCAACATCTCACACAAAAATGGATTACAAACCACAAGAAACATGGATCATGGTGGGCAGTCATGTTGGGCCGAAGCAGTAGAAATTTGTTTATAAGAAACATGATTTCAGATAAACTGCAGCTGACCTTGCCACAAAACTCTGCCATTTTGTTCTCACCCATAACTACTTCAAGTTTGGTAATGACTTGTACCTTCAGATTAATGGTACGGCCATGAGCACCCGTATGACACCACAGTATGCTAACATCTTCATGGCCGACTTGGAGCAATGTCTCCTAAACTCCTGTCCATTCACACTTCTCCTATACCTGCATTACATTGATGGCATCTTTATTGTCTGGATATATGGCAAGGAAGCCCTGGACAAATTCCACCATGTGTTCAACAACTTTCACCCACCATCAACCTGACTATGAACCAATTTATGCAGGAAATACATTTTCTGGACACCACTGTACAGATACATGATGGACACAAAAACACCACCTTATCCTGGAAACCTACTTATCGACAAACATATCTATATGCATCCAGCTACCATCCTGAACATACCAAACAATCCATTGTCTACAACCAGGCTCTGTGCTATAACCACAAGTGTTCCAATCTTACTGACAGAGATTCTCATGTGAGGGATCTACAACATACCTTTTTGGCACTAAAATATCGACAAATACCCACAATACCCAGAGGAAGCCTTTTATATACTACTCTCAACTCAAACCAGTTCATCACATCATCAACAACTTACAAATCTGCTGGACATGACTGTTTTTTTGCTCTCTGATAACGACACATATATTACCAGCAGAATGGCTCTTTTTGCACTGGCGGCAAAAAAGATAAGACTAAGTCTAGGATTTACAGCAAGTTATTGAAGGGCATATCCCATTTTGGTGTATAATGTTTGTTGTACTTTGATTTCTTTTGTTTTGTTATGACCAATGGCCAAGACAATAAACTTGACTTGACTACAAATCTGACATCAAAAATCACAAGCAATGTTCCCTCTAAGCTGAGTTAGTATGAGCTAGATTACAGTTTTTTAGCCTCCAGCTGACACATTTTTGTTTTAGCTCAGGAAGGATGGCTCCAGAGCAAACTGATTTATGCAGGAGTAGCCAAATCGCTCACTCACAGCTTCAATGCCAGTAGCTCACAAAGTAGAATTTTTACTCACAAGACTCCATAGCTTAGAGGGAGCATTGACCACAAGACTGAGAAACCTGTAGGAGAACACTTCACCCTTCAAGGACATTCGATGGGTGACCTCAAAGTAGCTGTTTTATTGCAAAAGAACTTCAGGAACAGACAAGAAAGGGAAATTGCTGAGTTACAAGTTACTGCAACACTCAGAACAATGGAATCCCCAGGACTTAACAGGGATATTGGTTTCTTATTTCACTACATATGATAACCTCATTCAGTCCTTACATCTGTATTCCTACCAATACCCCAGAATGGCTGTACATCCTCTTTATTTTATTTTATTTCTTATTTGAAATAATAGATTAGAATAGTAGATTGTAATGTAATGAATAATAGAATGTAATGTAATTTGGAATGGTAGATTGGAATGTATTTCACTGATCTGGAGACAGAGGAGATATATACTGCATAGCCAATCGCTCCGCCTCAAAGAAGAGGATGCCATAAGGTTGTCTCCATGCTTGAGAGGAGATGGATGGAGTATAAGCAAGGTCTCAGTTAATTACTCTCAGCATTCCACAGATTTATTTATTTATTTATTTTTCAAATTTATATCCCGCCCTCCCCGCAAACGGGCTCAGGGTACATCTGTCTGTCAATCACTGATTTTTATATATTTATTTCCTTTTCTATGTTTTCACCTCCCCACAGAATTAAACCCAAATGGTGACCATATAAACTCAGCCTGTTATTCCAGTTTGGTCCTTGCATCTGTTAAACTCCTTTATTATGCTGTATGCTAGTTTACTGCTCACCCTTTACCTATATGTATGGAATGTTAACTTCAGTTTCAATGTATCTGAAGGAGTGTGCATGCACATGAAAGCTTATATCTAGAATTAAACTTTGTTGGTCATAAAGGTGGCACTGGGCTCAAACTTTGTTCTGCTGCTTCAGACCCACACGGCTACCCACCTGAATTTCTTCCTTGTATGAAATATATTGGTTGTTAAGCATGTGAGTAGGTCTGAGAAGAAGACTGGCATTGGTCTAATGGCTGTTGATGTCACAAAGTGACTCCTTAAACAGTTTTTTTTTTTGGGGGGGGAGACTATTTATGGGTCAGTCTCCGACATATAAGGCTACAGATCACCACCAACTTGCTCTGTTACCCTATCCACTCTGTCAGTTTTTCCACCCTAATGGGGAAATGAGTTAAAAACAGAAGATTGACAGACAGACTCACTGGGTTTTGGAACCTTATTATAGATGCCCCCTTTAGCTGCAGCTGGTACAGACGACACCAGCAGACATCAGTAAATGCTGTGTTGAACAGCAGCCCAGTTGCATTAGGTTCCCTAACTTGGCCCTGTGAAACAATGTCTCCTTGTGGTTTGCTTGGATCAAGGCTGCATTCTGATTCAATATGTTGATTGAACATAAAAAGTCCATCTTCTTATTACACAAGGAGCAAACCTATCATTGTGAACATGTGCACCAACTTCCTCCAAGTCTTTACTGGAGGAAACTGTTTTAGCAGGAGGGACATTGAAACATTTATCGAGATGAAACTGGAACCAAAGGTACACATTCTTTCTCCTGTGCACTTTGGGCAGTTCTGAAAAACACCTCATTATTTTGACAATTTTACAATACTCCTGAAAAATGTTACTTGTTCCTTTAAATTGTCTTCAATTTGCTGTCACTGCCAATTTTCCCTCATTGACCATAAAACTGATCTGTTATGTAGCAGATGGACGACACACCATTTGTGACATAATCCTTGACTGGGTGGAGTCTCTCATGTGACACATTCAGAAAGAATAAGCAGACAAGGAGGAAGTGACTGGAATGGGACACAAGAAAAGCCACAGCAAGAACAAGAATTCACAGATCATAGAATCATAGAGTTGGAAGGGACCTCCAGGGTCATCTAGTCCAACCCCTGCACAATGCAGGAAATTCACAAATACCTCCCTCCACACCCCCAGTGACCCCTGTTCCACACCCAGAAGATGACAAAAAACCTCCAGGATCTCTGGCCAAACTGGCCTGGAGAAAAACTACTTCCTGACCTCAGGGTCAGATGTTGCATTCAAGTTTCCATATGGTTGTGTGTGTGGTGGTGGGAGGTTAATTCCCACCAAAAGCACTGCTTTTGGACAGCTAGATTCAAGGCCAGTAGCACCTTAGATACTGACAAGTTTTTTGGGGTATAGGTTTTCAAAAGTCAAAGCTCCCTTTTTCAAACATGAGTACAAGATACGAGTTGGTCTCTAAGGTGCTTACGGGACTTGAATCTGGCTGTAGAAAATAGTAAGAACCCAGTAGCACCTTAAAGTATGGTATTTATTTATTTGGCTTTATACCTCACCTAGCCAGCAAGGCCGGCTCTAGGTGGCTAACAATTGATGAAATCAACAATCACAAAACAGTTAAAATTTGTTAAACTTCGTCTACATAAAACACAAGTCATAAAAACATACAGATACAAGAATCCAACAGACAGCGGCGATGCAGAGCCTGCACAACAGGAGCAGTCCCTGTATCCCTAGGCAGGTGGCATTTCTATGATTGATTTCCCAGCCAAGATCATCTGACTAGCGGCACTAGTGGCCCCTTTTCCCCCAGGTGGCAGCTCCTACGTGTAAGCCTGGCGAAAGAGCTCCGCTTTGCAGGCCCTGCAGAACTGTAAAAGATCCCGCAGGGCCCTGATGTTCTCTGGGAGTTCATTCCACCAGGACAGAGCCACCACTGAGAAAGCCCGGGTCCTGGTAGATGCCAACTTGGCCTCCCTAGGGCCAGGGAGGGTCAGGCGATGTTGTGTGCCTGACCACAATGCTCTCTGGGGTATATATGGGGAAAGGCGATCGCTTAGGTAGGCTGGCCCCTGACCACATAGGGCTTTAAAGGTTAATACCAACACCTTGAACCAGATCTGGTATGCTATAGGCAGCCAGTGCAGCGACCTCAGCACCGACTGGATGTGGTCTCGAACCGAGAGGCCCATCAACAGCCGAGTCGCGGCATTCTGCACTAGCTGCAGCCTCTGGAGCTGAGACAAGGGCAGCCCCATGTAGAGAGCGCTACAGTAGTCCACCCTCAAGGTGACCATAGCATGGATCACTGTCGCTAGGTCATTGCGATCGAGGAAGGGAACCAACTGCCTAATCAGCCATAGATGGTAAAAGGCTGCCTTGGCAGTGGCTGTTACCTGGGCCTCCATAGTTAAGGAAGCATCCAGGAGCACTCCCAAACTCCAGACCCTGGGCGCTGGCCCCAACAGCGCCCCCTGAAGGTCAGCAATGGGATCCCTACCCCTGGTCTGCTCCAACTCAGGCACAGGACCTCTGTCTTCGTTGGATTCTGTTTCAGTCGACTCAACCCAAGCCAGCCTGCTACGTCCTGAAGTGCCTGACCTAAGTCATCTGGGGTGGCTCCAGACCGGCCGCCCAACAGCAGATACCACTGGGTATCATCAGCATACTGGTGACAACCCAGCCTGTGTCTCCGGGCAATCTGGGCGAGGGGGCGCATATAGATGTTAAACAGCATTGGGGATAACACCGCCCCTTGTGGCACTCTGCACACTAGTGGGTGCTTCTGGGACGTCTGTTTCCCCTGCACCACCCTCTGTCCCCGACCTTGGAGAAAAGAGGCAAGCCACTGTAAGGTGAGCCCCTGAATCCCCGTGTTGGCGAGGTGGTGGATCAGTAGCTGGTGGTCAACCTTGTCAAACACAGCTTACAGATCTAACAACACCAGCATTGCCGTACCACCCAGATCCAGATGCCATCGGAGATCATCCGTGAGGGCGATCAGTGCTGTCTCTGTCCCATGACCCGGTTGGAAGCCAGACTGAAACAGGTCCAGTGCAGAAGTTTCATCCAGAAAGCTCTGCAACAGGTTTCCAGTTGGGAGAATGGAGGTCTGACACGCTTTGCAAATGCGCAAGGCGGACAGCGGCTCTTCCTGACAGCTTGGGTGGGTTAATCCACCCGACGCAACCTCACACAGGTAGTGTGAGGACCAGCAAGCAATATAATCCAGGTTTGAGCAACCTCGGTGAAGGGAAAGTCTCGGAGGAGACTTTTCCGACACCTTGAGCACTGCAGCCGAAGAGGATTCTTGCGAGTATCTCTAAGGAGCCGAGCTGAGCTGAAAAATTCAGCATAAAACCTCCAATTCCCCTGATTCCTTAACAAAGAAGACAAAGTTTAAACGTTGGGACCACATCTGAAGCGAAGTAACAACAAAAGGTAACGGAAAAAAGTTTTTTGCCTTACCATTGCCGCGTTTTGAAAGATGAAAAACAGATCGGGTGAAGCAATAGACTGATGTTGATTGGATGAGAGCAGTTTTGAAGTGCTAAAAAACCGAATTTGAACTTAAAAAGCCAAAAAAACAAGTTGTTTAACATTCCTGCGGTTAAAAGGAGTCGGGAGGGGAAGCCAAGCATCGCGAGACAAAGAGGGAGAAGGGAACCAAGCATCGCGAGATTAAGACGTGAGGACTGAATCAGGAAGTGACGGCTAGAAGAGCAGACAAGAAGGAAAAAGGAGAAGAACCGGAAGAAGGTAAAGGGGACTCTAAATACTGCCGGACCAGAAAGGGGACTCTAAATACTGCCGGACCAGAAAGGGGACTCTAAATACTGCCGGACCAGAAAGACCATAACAGGAAGTGACGTGCAGAGAGCAGACAAGTAAAGAAAAGGAAGGGACAAAAGGAAACTACGGCAAGCCAGAAGCAAGGTAAAAAGACTATAACCTTTGACATTAACCATAGAGAAGTCGCGGCCGCCATTTTGGATTTATAAAAATTTTAAACTGCAATATCTCAAAGATTATATAACGTAGAAGGCTGAAACCAACATAATTTGACTTGGCAAGATTAGCTTGTTTGAATGCACTAATTGGTGTTTGATTTGGAAGACAAGATAAAATTGATCCTTTTAAAGAGGCAAAACGGACCGAGGACTAAGATCGAGAGCAGCCACATGGTCCTCTCCTACAATGGCAGCAAAAAAAGAAAAAGAGCTACTAGCTGTTATGGAAGCAATGGAAAAGAAAATGTTAGACGCTATAGGAGAGGTAAATGTTAAAATGAATAATATAGCGGCTCAAGCAGATAAAAATTGCATGGAATTAAAAGCAGAATTTCAAAAATTATCCACAAGAACACAAGATATAGAAACTAAAGTAAAAGAACTGGAAGAAAACACCCATAAGACAATGAGAGAGAACGAGAGGATGGAAAAGATGATGCATTATAAAGATATGCAAAACCACTTGAGATTTCGAGGGATTGAGGAAAAATTGAATGAGGATATTTTTACAAGAATGCAAGAAGCAATAGCAGATTTTTTACAAGAACAGGAAGAAGTTGTTAAAGAACACATGGATCTTGTTTATAGAGTTAATTCTACATATGCAAGAGACAAAAACATACCAAGAGACGTGGTTGTCCAATTTACAATGAAAAGAACAAAAGAACAAATCTACAGGAAGTGCTTTACTGACCCCTTTGTAATAGATGGAAAGAAAATCATAGTAATGAAAGAATTGCCTAGAGCAATACTGCAAGAAAGGAAAAAATTCAAGCGTCTGACGGATAAACTGAAGGAGAAAAAAATCAGATTTCGTTGGGAAATACCTCAAGGACTAAGTTTTTATTATGGCAGCTCCAGAGTGGTGATTAAAAGCACAGAAGAAATGTATGCATTCCTGGGAGAGAATAAAGACGATTTTGGAGATATTTAAGAATATATCAAAATGGATTACAAAATACTTACATGGAATGTAAATGGACTAAATTCACCCCAAAAACGTAGAATGGTAGGTCACTGGTTGGAAAAACAAAAATGTAATATAATTTGCTTGCAAGAAGCTCATCTTAAAAACCAAGACCATAAATATTTAATAAGGAAAAAATTGGGAGAAGAATTTTATTCTTTAGCAAGCAATAAAAAAAATGGTGTTGTAACATATGTCAAAAAAGATTTGGAACCCAAAGTAATATTCAAAGACAAAGATGGAAGATATTTAGCTATTGAAATTTTACTGCAAGGAGTGAAAACTTTGATTGTGAACATTTATGCTCCGAATGGAGCTAAAGAAATTTTTTTTAAAGAACTTCAAATGGAATTGGACAATGTAAACTATGATCAAATTATGATGTTAGGAGATTTCAACGGAACTGTAGATAATAAACTAGACAGGCGCTCTAAAAGAAAGGATGAGACGTTAGGGAAGCTTCCAAAAAACTTTTTTGAACTGATAAAACAAGAAAAGTTGGAAGATATTTGGAGGAAAGCTAACCCACAAGGAAAAGACTTTACCTTTTACTCTAACAGACATGACTCACATTCAAGAATTGACATGATTTGGATGACTACTAACCTAACCTTTAAGACAAGAAAAGTGGAAATTTTACCCAGAATAATCTCAGATCACAATCCGTGTTTATGGACAGCTGGGCAGATTAAAAAACAAAAGAGATGGAGAATAAACGAGGACTTATTAGATAATCAAGAAATAATTAAAAAATTACTTGAAGAAACAGACCTATACTTCCAAGTAAACATGCAGAAAGAAGTTAAAATTCAAACCGTATGGGATGCATATAAAGCAGTGATGAGAGGACTATTGATATCGTTAAATGCTAAAGATAATAAAAAGAAAAAAGAGCAATATGAAAATATTTTACAAGCCATTAAAACAAAGGAAGAAGAACTGAAGAAGAAACCAGGGAAAAAGAAACTGCAAAAGGAAATTTGGATGCTACAAGACCAAGCAAAAGCCATTTTGAACCAGGAGATGTACTGGAACTTAAAAAAACTTCAACAAAAAGCATTTGAAGGTGCAAATAAACCCGGAAAATACTTAGCATGGCAATTAAAGAAAAAACGTGAAAATAAATTTATCACTAAAGTGATAAGAGATAATATTGAGATAATAGATAACAAAGGAATAAAAAGAGAATTTTTTAAATACTACGCAAAACTTTTTAAGAAGGAAAACAAAGACAGAAGAAAGATTAAAGAATACCTGCAAACATTAAAGCTACCAAAACCAACAGAGAAAATTAAAGAACTATTTAATAATCCAGTATCATTACAAGAGATCAAAAATGCAATAAATGACTCAAAATTAGGTAAAGCACCTGGACCGGATGGATTTACAGCGAAGTTCTACAAAACGTTACAGGAGTCAGTTTCACCGGTGTTACTGCTATTGATGAACAATATAAGAGTTACTGGAGAGGTACCAGAAACCTGGAAAGATGCATCCATCTCACTGATCCCGAAAGAAAATCAGGATTTGACCAATGTTAAGAACTATAGACCGATCTCTTTACTGAATAATGATTATAAGATTTTTGCTAAGATTATAGCGGATAGACTAAAAGAGCACCTTAAAGAGACTATACAAACAGAACAAGCAGGGTTCTTACCTAATCGACAAATAAGGGACAATCTAAGAGTAGTAGTGGACGCTATAGAATATTACGACAAACATCCTGAAAAGGAAGTGGGCTTTTTCTTTTTAGATGCGGAGAAAGCGTTTGATAATTTAAACTGGGATTTTATGTTTGAAGTTTTAGAACATCTTGAGATCGGTGAATATATGCTTAACTTCACTAAAGCAATATATAAAGAACAGAAATCCTCAATAATAATTAATACTGAAAAGACAGACGATTTTAAAGTTGAAAAAGGAACAAGACAAGGATGCCCGCTTTCGCCGCTGCTATTTATTTGGATTTTAGAAGTTCTACTGTTAAATGTGAAGGAAGACAAAGATATTAAAGGCTTAACAACTAAAGGTTTTTCTTTCAAATATAGGGCCTTTGCAGATGATGTGATGTTTATAGTGGAAGACCCCTTATCCACATTACCACATTTGTTACAGAGAGTAAAAGAGTTTGGTGACTTAGCAGGATTTTATGTAAATAAAAACAAATCGAAAGTAATGTGCAAAAATATGTCAAATAAGAAACAAAACGAGTTACAAAAACTTACAGAATGTGAGGTGGTGAAAAAGACAAAATATCTGGGTGTAAACCTAACTATGAAAAATATTGATCTTTATAAAAATAATTATGAAAAATTATGGTTGCAAATTATGCAGGATATTAAAAAGTGGAATGTATTGAATTTGTCATTGCTGGGTAGAATTGCGGTGGTCAAGATGAATGTGTTACCACGATTAATGTTTTTGTTTCAAACTATTCCAATTGTGAAAGATGTAAAAACATTCAAATGTTGGCAGAAGGAGCTGTCTAAATTTGTGTGGGGAGGGAAAAAACCAAGAATTAAGATGAAAATAATGTGTGATGCCAAAGAAAGAGGAGGGTTTCAACTACCAAATCTAAGGTTATACCATGATGCAATATGTTTGACCTGGGTAGGGGCATGGACTATGTTACAAGATAGAATGTTATTGTCCCTGGAAGGTCATGATTGTAGATTTGGGTGGCATGCATATTTGTATTATGGCAAAACAAAAATGGACAATATGTTTAAACATCATTATTTGAGAAGAACACTAATGGATACGTGGACAAGATATAAAAACTTTTTTTCAGAAGAGATACCCATGTGGATTGTACCCGCAGAAGTCTTACATCCAATATCAAGATATAAAGGACAAGATTGGCTGAAGTATAGAGACTTATTAATAAGACATGGCAAGGATTTCAAACTGAAGGAGCAGCATCAGATTGATTTTGATTATGGTTGGTTAAGATATAGACAAATATATGACTTGTATAGAAGTGATAAAAAACACGGTTTCAGGGAAAAAAATAATGAAATAGAACAAGTTTGGGAGGAAGGTGGGAAAAAAATGATTTCTAAAATGTATAAAGTCTTGCTAAAATGGTTTAATGCTGATGAAATGGTAAAAGAACAAATGGTAAAATGGGCGATAAACTTTAACAAAGACATTGAAATGGAATCTTGGGAATTTTTATGGAAAAATGCTATGAGTATATCTACGTGTTATAACTTAAAAGAAAATTGTTTTAAAATGATGTATAGATGGTATATGACACCAAAAAAAATTGCAAATATTGGTCAAAATATGTCTAACAAATGTTGGAAGTGTAAAAAGAAAGAAGGGTCTTTTTATCATATGTGGTGGACTTGTGATAAAGCAAAGACTTATTGGTCAAAAATACATGCAGAAATGGAAAAAATCTTGAAATGTACATTTAAGAAGTTGCCTGAAATGTTATTGCTAGGACTTAAACTAGAAGAGATAAATGTAAAGAAAAGGACAATAATATGGTATATGATTACAACAGCAAGAATGGTGTATGCACAAAACTGGAAAAATGAAAAAATACCAGAGGTGTGGGAATGGTTGAAAAAACTGTTATATATGGCTGAAATGGATAAGTGGACTAGAAAATTGAATAATCTCTACTCAGAGACCTTTCTGGAAGACTGGAAAGATTTGAAAGAATATGTTGAAAAGTATTGGGATATGAAAAACTATATCTATACATGGTTATAATAGCATAAAGGAATAGAAATATATTATATGAATGTTTTAGTTAAAATTAGACAATGAAACTGTTTTTATTTAGAAATACATAAGAGTATAGAAAATAAGAATTGGTGTATAAGTATAAGTATTTTAAAGCTATATAACCGTTACCAGAAACGAAACATAGATATAAGTATTACTATTTTGAATAAAATGGAAAATGTGTTATGCTTCAGATGTGGTGGGAAACCACCAAAACAAGATAAAAATAGAATGTACAAATAGAACAAAATGTTATCTAATATGGAAAAAGGGATTTGTATAAGGTTAAATGTATTATTTTCGATGTTTTTTTTTTTTGAAAAATAAAAATTTCTTTACAAAAAAAACCCAGAAAGCTCTGCAACTGAAGCACCACCGCCCTCTCCAAAACCTTGCCCAAAAAGGGCAAGTTGGAAACCGGCCGATAGTTGGCTAATTCGGCCGGATCCAGAGATGACTTTTTCAGGAGAGGGTGGACCATCGCTTTCTTGAGTGCCCCCAGGAATGGTCCTTCCTTGAAGGATTTGTTGACAATATCCCTGAGGGCACCTCGCAACCCCTCACGGCCAGCCTTTACAAGCCATGAGGGGCATGGATCAAGGCAACAAGTGGTTGGACATTCAGTAGAGAGCAGTCTGTCAACTTCCTCCAGGCTGAGCAGACCGAAAGAATCCAGAATGGAACTAGAAGATGTGCATGGAGCCTCGAGCTCACTTACTGTCTCAGTTGTGGCTGGAAGTTCACGGTGGAGCAGCAGGATTTTATCTGCAAAATAGCTTGCAAAAGCCTCACAGCCAATATCCAATTCCCTGCTGTTTGGTCTGCCCTGTGACAGTTCAGTTATAGACCGAATCATTCTAAATAACTGTGCCGGGCATGAGCTTGCTGACACAATCTTGGCCACATAGAATTGCCTCTTTGTGGCCTTGACTGCCATCTCATAGGCTCTCATAAATGTCCTATAAGAGGCTCTTGATGCTTTGTCGCAAGTCCTCCGCCACCGTCTCTCTAGTTGTCTGAGTCCTCGCGTCATCTGGTGGAGTTCCCCCTTGTACCAGGGGGCCAGCCTAGAACGAGGGGGCAAAGGGCGTCAGGGGGCGATCTCATCGATGGCCGCCAAGAGCCGGGTATGCCAGTCCTCGACAAGCTCATCTAGAGAACCGCCAGGGGGCATGGGATCCCGCAGAGCCATCAGAAACCGCTGAGGGTACATTAGGCTCCACAGGTGAGCTAAAATACACTCGCCACCCTCATGGGGTCCGAGTGGCATGATCAAACAAGACTTCAGGGCATGGTGGTCAGACCATGGTACTGCTGAAGCAGTAATCTGATCCACCATTACCCCTGCCGCAAAAATCAAGTCGAGCATATGCCCAGCCTGGTGTGTGGGCACTGTTACATATTGGGTGAGTCCCAGTGCCACCATGGCTGACACCAGGTCCATCGCCGGCCCAGAGGCTGCATCATTGGCATGGATGTTGAAGTCACCCATGACAATAAGCCGAGAGTGCTCCAACGCCCAGCCTGACATGGCCTTGACCAGAGATGGCAGGCTAGTGGGTGGCAGGCTAGTGGGTGGTGGGTGGCAGGCTAGTGGGTGGTGCATTGGGCAGCCAGTACACCATCCAGATAGCCAAACTCTCCCTGGCATCCCAGACCAGTCCAGAGCATTCTGTGCCCTCCAGTTTCAATGGCGGGAGCGCACTGTAAGGGATGTAAGGCACTCTTCATCCAGGAAGGATGAAGAGTGCCACCCCTCCCCCCCATCCCACAGTCCGAGATTGGTGGAGGACTGAGAACCCAGGCGGAGCCATTTGGGAGAGAGCCACTGTCTCCCCATCTTGCACCCAGGTCTCGGTCATGCATGCTAGGTGTGCCCCCTGCTCAGACAGAAAGTCTCGCAGGGTAGCAGTTTTATTATTTATAGACCTGGCATTGCAGATCTCCTCACCGCCTTGACGGACTTCCTGTCCTCTCTCGGGAGCTGCCCTCAGACTGCTGGTTGGAGACAAGATGAGAGGGGGGGAAAGAGGAGACTAGGCCCAGGCCTGCCTCAAGTTTGATGGCCTTCTCCTATCCAGCCCCCACCAACAAACATACAAAATGGCGTTTCTCCACATGTAAAATTATTTTCCAGTGCATAAAGTGGACCTGGAATGTGCAATCAAGAGGGCGAGATGATTGCCTTAAAAGAACTGGCCCTACAGTGTTTCTCAGTCCTTCATCAGCCTTGGACAAAAGGTTGAGGGGGTGGCGATACTCTGAGATTCCTTTGGAGCAGGGAGTGGCCTAAAGTAAAAGTTGTCTCTGGTACTGATTGTGTTGGCCTGGTGTGGGATGCTGAAGAGAGCTGGGCTATCTGGCTGGTGTAGCAGCTACCCAGCGTTCCAGAAGATACCCTGCTGAGCCTGTTGGTGGCAGTGTTTTTTTTAACAGTAAATTTTATTAATTTTCAGAAGCATTAAAAAAGGAAAGCATATAAGGAACATCACAATAACCTCATCTATATAGAACAACATAGCACAAATCTTTAGTGATGCAGAATCATACCTCCAACTGTAGCAGTGAAAATAAAACAACAGATTATTAGCAGGAGAGTAGTATCTGTCTTGCTTTCATTAACTGATTTTCCGGCTGATCACTGGACTGCCTCATAAGAAAACACCAATAGCAGTGATAGTATCCTTTTCTCCCAACAGTTTGTCCATATTCTTTTTTTCCCAAAACAGGTACCATTTATCTAAAGGATTAAGTATTTCACACTCCCTACAAGTTTTATCAAAATATACCAAGCTCTTCTCTAACATAAAGTACTCCGATACTTTGTTTAACCAGTGGCTTATCGTTGGAGGTTTACTGCTATACAGGATTTAGCTGCTGTTATCAAAATATTGATTAATTCTCTTCTTATTGCAGGTGGTTTCTCAGTTGGCCATAAATTCAAAAGCAACAGAACTGGGTTGAGAGGCACATCATACCCTATTAGAATGTGAATTTGCTTTATTGTGTCTTTCCAATAGTTGGTGATGTACAAGCATTCCCACCAGTTATGATAGAATGTGACTTTTTGGGCACACTGCTTCCAGCATAGTGGGGAAGCTTGCAAGAATATATAGATTAGTCTGGCTGGCGTTAAGTACCATCGAAGCAATACTTTGAAAGAGACAGCTTGAATTGCCAACAAAGTGGACATTTTAACTTGAGTCATTCATATTGCCTCCCACTGATCTTCTGTAAGAATTTGTTTTAGGTCCTTGTACCACGCTTGTTGGTAGTTTAGTAGCTTAGTAGGGTCTTGCTCCAACAATTCTTGATAGATTATCAATATTAAACTCTTTTTTTTGAAGTTGTCCAAAAGAAGATGTTACAGCACACAGATGGAGTATCAAAGAGGTGCTGCATCTGGAGATATTCGTACCATGGCAGTAGTATTTTGTATTTTATTTCTAGATCAAGTTTCTTTGCCATTTGACCCTTCTGTTCCACATCAATTAATCAGGTTATTCCAGCTGTCCTTCAATTTTGAAACGAGTTGTTGTCTTTCGTTGGTTTAAACCAGTGTTGCCCAGTAAACGTGCTCAAAAGAGACCTACTTGAGGTCAAACACTGTTTGTTAGAGAACCAAATCTTAAGTGTCATTCTCATATAGGGATTGTCCATGTTTTTGACTGCGTCCCTAGTTTTGCCCGTCCATTAAATTTCCTTGAATGAGCAACTGTCCAGTTCCTGTTCTTCCAAGAATTTCCAGTCCAGCATGTCAGTAACTGAGACTCTCAGTCTTCAGCACAAAGAGCTGTCAGATCATAAGGATCTAAGATGACAATTAACAGGAGTCATGTGACTGGGTTAAGTGGTACTGGACAGGAACATGTATGGGCTTGTTCTCTATCTGTAACAGTGAATAATGTACTCATCATGACTTAGCAACTCACTGATTGGTTGATGTGTAATTACTGTACTGTATATATTTGAGAGTGCGCAAAGTATTCTTTCTCTTCTCATGATTCAGTTGTCTGGTGAAGCACTTTGTTAGTGGATGTCAGGATATCTTATAGCACTGTAAATAAACTGTAAGTACACTCTGTTGGTGTGGTGCAGTTTGGTGTGCTGTGGTCTTGTGGACTCAAGTCTCATACAGTGGTGCTGTGCGGTCAGGCACGTCACACACACACCAACACAACATGCTTGTGCTATGGTATTGCCTAATCGTATTTGCCAAGATTGTTGCCGTATAATAGAGATGTATGTTGGGGACTGCTGGCCCTCCTTTGCGTACAAGTCTACACATAACACGGAAGCCAATTCGAGGGGTTTTGTATTGCCAGATGAATGCATTAATAGACCTTTGCCATTTGAGCAACAGGCTATGCATAATAAATGCCGGGATTGCTCTAAAACAATATAAGTATTTTGGGAAAATAAAAGACCGAATTGTATTAATTCTGTCCAACCATGACAACATTTCCCCATTTCACTGTTTCAGCATTCTCCTCACTTCCTTATCTGTTTCCATATGATTATATTTTATTAAATCAGACAAGTCAAGTGGAATTTTCACTCCCAGGTATTGCCAGTAGGTCTTGACCCACTGAAATGAATATTGCTTTTTAATGTCTTGGGATAGGTCAGATGTCAGATTTATAGGTTATAGTATTTATTTAGAAGGATTCACGCTCAGTCTTGATGCTTTTGCAAAGGCTTGTGAGGTGATTTGTATTTCACTTAGGGAAGTTTCTGGGCTGGAGATATACATCATGAGGTCGTCAGCTAATAGACTGACTTTAAATTCCTTTTCCGCAATTTGTATTCCACTAATTCTAGGGTTAGAGCATACTATGCAGGCAAGGGGTTCCATCACCAATGCAAAAAGTATAGGTGATATTGGGCAGCCCTGTCTAGTTCCATGTTGTAGAGTGATCTTTTTTGATACTGTGTCATTAATTAGAAGTGTGGCAGCAGGCTTAGAATGAATTGTCTGTATTAGTCTTTGGAAAGCTTCACCAAAATTCATATGTTTCAGTAATGATTTTAGGTATTGAAACTCCACTGTATTGAAAGCTTTTTCGATGCCGAGGGAAATCAAAAGACTTTGTGTCTTTGGCCATGCTCAATAATATTTAAGGTTTTCCACACATTGTCTGTGATATCCTAAGATGGGATGAACCCAGTCTGGTCCATATGACTATAGTGTCCTATGATGTGCTGAAGTCTTGTTGAAATAACAGAAGTAAAAATTTTGTAATCTGCGTTTAATAAAGAAATTGGGCAATATGCCCTTGGGTCAGTCACATCCTTGTCTTTCTTTGGAATCAGTATAACATTGGCTTGTTGCCAACTTGCCGGCATCACCCCTTTACTTAAAATTAAGTTAAATAGGTCATGCAAAGGTTGGACTAGTATAGATGAGCAGGCTTTATAGTATTCTGCCGAGAAGCCATCTGGTCCCAGGTCTTTATTGTTCTTTCTCTGTTTAATGGTTTTCAGGATCTCATCTGGCGTTATTGGCACATCCAGAAAAATCCGATGTTCCTCTGAAATGCATGGTAGTCCTGACACTGTAGTCAAATAGTCACAAATCTCAGGTATGGTTGGCTGTGTTGATGCATATAAAGTTGAGTAGAAAGCTTCCATCACTTGTACTATGCCTGGCATACATGAGTGTAAAGTTCCTTGCTGATCCCAAAGATGTTTAATATATCTTTCATTTCTTTGTTTTTTTTTGTTTCCATGTGAGTACATGTAGCATTTTTGGCCCTCTCATAGTACTTAAACGTTTAAAACCATAGTTTCTTTGTGAACGTCCATCACCTCGAGTGCCTCCAGTTGCTTATGCAGTTGTAATAATTGTTTGTAGATACTGGGACTGCATGTTTTCTTGTGTTCTAACTCCAAAGATTGTATGTTCTGAATTAATTCAGATTTCTTCCTGTTTTTGTTTTTTTTCTATAGTGGGCAAGCAGAGAAATACGGGTACCACGGAGCGTTGCCTTTGACACATCCCATACAGTTTCCAGCAGTACCCTGCAGTACTGGTTAATATGGAAAAAATCTTGTAGTTCATTTCTAAGCTGGCCTGCCATACATAAATCATGTAATAAAACTTTATTAAGTTTCTAAAAGGGTCTTCTTTCAGTCGTGTTCCCTTGAAACACTATGCATACTACTGACGCATGGTCAGACCACCGCACTAGCTCAATCTCAGACTTTTTAACACTTGGAATTAATACCTTAGAAACCATAATATAGTCAAGCCTTATACTTAGGAGAAAAATAGGTATAGTTCCTTTCTGTGCCATTTAAATGGCGGCAGATATTGCATAATCCATATCTTTCCACCAGGTCTTGCATGGCATTAAAGGGAGGTGTAGATGCTTGTTTCTTGAGGCACCTTGATTTTGTATATGTCCTGTCCAGATGTTTGTCTATAAGGTAATTAAAATCTCCACCAAGTATTACAGGGCCTTCCTTAAAGCGGTCCAAATTAGCAAAGGTGTCACAAATAAATTTTATTTGCCACTTCCTTGTTGCATACATCGAAGCTAATGTCATATTAGCACCATTCAATTTGAGAAAAACATACCGGCCTTCAGTGTCTGTTTCAGCTCCATCTTCATGGAATCTAAGGTTTTTTGACAGCATAATGGCAACTCCTCTGGCTCTAGAGGAGCCCCTTCCTGCATGTTGGATGGGAAACCAATTGGGATTTAATAGCTTTCTAGTATTTTTAGCATGCGTCTCCTGCAAGAATGCAATGTCTGCTCTTTGTTTCTTCAATTCCATGACAATATGCTTGGCCTTAATATTATTATCCAAATCTCTGCAGTTTAATGTTACTATTTTAATATCTGATAAAGCCATAATTTGGGAGTATATTCTGCATAGTGAGCTCTGACTTAGACAAAATACTGTTATCCAGAAGCTTTAGTCCTAAACCTCCTATTATTCGTACTGCATATCTTATTTTTTAAAAACTCATTGTTTTCCTTGAAACTAAATCTTTTTTTACCTAACTGTAGTGTCATGCCATACAACAGAAGTGTATACTAACGATGAACGAAAACAGTATGAGCCTGTGCCAAACACCTTGGGGCACAGAAATTCCCAACCCCCCATCAATCCCCCCCCTAAACCAGCCCCCCAGCAAAGGAAACTTAACATAATGAACTAGCATTGTAACCATCAGATATAACTTCTTGACCGCTGCATTAAGCGCAGCTAAATCATCCCAGAGCGTGCAAGAATAACCCACATTGAGCCCTAATGGCTCCTCCTTTGGGGTACGAAACAACAAACAGAAAAGAATAAGCAACCACATTTTCCTCACTCTCATTGGGAGGTTCATAAGCAAACCCCCTCCCCCACACCCACTCTGCTGATGCTTTGTACTTACATTATTCTACAGTACTGAGAAAGAAAGAAATGAAAAAAAAACCTGTGACATTTGTCACGGCTGCTGTTAATTTAACATCATGGAGTCACATTAAGTCTTACAGGGATTTTACTCCAGCAGTGGGGAATGCCTGGGTACTCTCTCTTGTGTTTCTTTTGTTGGCTTGAATTGGTATCTCAATCCATTTCCAACCCTTTAGCTTTAAGTAAGTCCAGTCCTGTGTCCATGTTGTCTGCTTGATAGTTGACTCCTTGATGTCAAACTTGCAGGTAGCCTGTCTGTAGCCAGCAGTATCTTCTGCCCGCTTAATTCAATAGTTGTGTTCGTCGTATTTGCAGGGCATCTGATGGGACGTCAGGAAACACAAATATATCCTCATTATTATATTTAAGACTCCCTCTCACCTTGGTTTCTTTTAAGATAAAGTTCTTAAGTGCAAAAATCCAGAAACTCCACCATGATGTCACGAGGGCCTCTGCATTGATCTGACGCCAGAGGGCCTAGTCAGTATGCTCTTATCACACTGGGGGCTACTCCTTCTTCTAAGTGGAAGGTAGTAGCTAGCCAGTTGGAAATAAACATCAGCAGCTCAGCAGCTCCTTCCATTTTTTCTGCAAACCCTCTAAATTTAAGAAAGCATTCTCTGGTCTTGTGTTCCAGCAGGATTCTTTTCTCGTGCCCAAGACTCATTGCTTTGCATTTTTCGTATGTCATCTTGATTTGTAATTGCAGCTTCTAACACCATGTCTGCTGACTGGGATACCTTTTGCATTGAAATTTGCAGAGATTCCAATTGCTCCACCATAGGTTTAAGCAAACTGTTAATATTTTCAAGCATTTCCACCTTAAATGAGTGTAAAATGTCCTTTTATATCCTGCTTGGTTAAACTTGTGTAGTCTGCATATGCGCACCTTCAGCTGCCATCTTGTTTTTGGCCCGTCTCTCTCCTCTTGCCATGCTGCTGTCTGGCTCTGCAGTGAGGTATGCTTTAAGGCTTGTTTTTGCTGGTTCTCCTGATCTGCCTCTGTCTTCGCCAGATCTGCCTATATCAGCTCACATTTTAGCAGCTGTACGCTTTGTAAGGTCAAAGAAGGAGATTGAAGGTCAAAGAAGAAGGGGACGACAAAGGATGAGATGGTTGGACAGTGTTACTGATGCTACAAACATGAAATTAAACAAACTCTGGAGCACGACGGAAGACAGAAGGGCCTGGCGAGATATGAAGAAGAAGAAGAAGAAGAGATTGGATTTATACCCCACCCTTCACTTGTAGTCTCAGAGTGGCTTACAAACTCCTTTCCCTTCCCCTCCCCGCAACAGACACCCTGTGAGGTAGGTGGGGCTGAGAGAGCTCTTTCCCAAGCTGTCCTTGAGAGTACAGCTGTGCCAGAGCTATGGCTTGCCCAAGGTCATCCAGCAGGTGCAAGTGGAGGAGTGGGGAATTAAACCCGGTTCTCCCAGATTAGAGTCCACGCACTTAACCACTACACCAAACTGGCTCATGGATATGGTCCATGGGGTTGCGAACAGTCGGACTCAACTGTGCGACTGAATAACAACACACTTTGTAAACCACCAAAATTAGGTGGGAAGAGTAGGAGCTCGTTCAACTAGCAACCGCCATAGCTCATGCCAATGCCCCACCCCCCTGTTGGTGGCAGTGTTGAGCTGGGCCCTGGAGTTCCCCAGGCTAATAGCTCTGGGGGACTTCAATGTCCATGCTGATGATTCTGCCTCTTACAGGCAATGGACCTGGTGTCTTCCATGGCAACACCAGCACTCTCTCAGATTGTATCAGGATTTGAACTTTGCTGCAGGGAGAGGATCAGCTTAGCTGAATGCACATCTCTAAGAGGGAGCTCAGATGACTAGAGTGAGTTTGGCGATGGACTCGTGATGAAGCTACAAGAACATCTTATAGGACATTTATGAGATCCTATGAGATGGGTGGTAAAGAAGGATTTCTATACGGCCCCTATTGCGGCTGCTAGCTCATGCCTGGCACAACAATTAGGGTAATTCAGTCCTTAACTTCTCTTTCTGAGAATACTCAAAATATTAGGAATTCAGCACTCAGCTGAGGCTTTTGCAAGCTATTTTACAGATAATACTTTGTCACTGTGCCAAGACCTGTTGGCAAATTTAGATACAGCATGTTAACTGGAGGCTCCTTAGCCATCTTCAGGGCCAATTAAGCCAACTCAACCTGGATAATGTTGACAGGGTTCTGGGTGCTGTGAAGCCTACCTTTTGCCTCCTGGACCCTTGCCCATTATGGTTGGTAAAAGCCAGTGGTGATGAAATTAGGGGTCCCCTGGCAGGCATTATAAACCTGTCCTTGGGTACATACCAGTGAGTTTAAAGGAGGCAGTGGCATGGCTGTTCTTAAAGAAAACATTGCTAGAGCCTTCTGATCTTCACAACTACCTCCCAATATCAAATCTTCTGTTCCAGGGCAAGATAGTTGAACAGCTCGA
Organism: Lepidodactylus listeri; assembly: GCA_029233225.1. Lineage (NCBI taxonomy): Eukaryota > Metazoa > Chordata > Lepidosauria > Squamata > Gekkonidae > Lepidodactylus > Lepidodactylus listeri. Next base: position 72,580,550 of record JARCFY010000013.1, read on the forward strand.
GGCTTTCCTGGATGACACATCAGCCCTGGACCCATTCCAATCTGGCTTCCACCCTAGCTATGGGATGGAGACAGCACTGGTCACCCTCAGAGATGATCTTCACAGACATCAAGATTGAGGTGGGTCAGTGCTGCTGTTGCTACTTGATGTGACGGCAGTGTTTGACATGGTTGATGATGATCTATTGACCCACAGCTTCACTGACATGAGGGTATACGGGACAACCCTGATGTGGGTTGTCTCTTTCCTCCAAGGTCATGGACTGAGGGTGGCACTAGAGGAGAGAACTTCACTGCAATACGCATTGGTATGTGGGTCCCCCAATGTTATTCAACATCTATATACATCCCCTCACCCAGTTGGTGCAGAGATTTGGGCTGGGCTGCCACCAGTATGCTAGTAACACTCAGCTATATCAGCTGATAGATGGCTGACCAGGCTTCACCCCTGAAAATCTGGCAGATGGTCTGGAGGCTGTAGTTGTGGGGCTGAAACAGCCAGATGAAACTGAATCCAATGAAGATGGAGGTCTTGCATCTGAATCGGGGATTTTTTGGTCTGGGGTGTCAACTCCCAACTCTTGACAAAACACCAATGGTAAAGAGCCTGGGTGTGATCCTGGATGCCTCTCTTTCAATGGAAGTCTAGATCACACATGTTACCAGACTGGTGTTTCTGCATCTGCACCAGGTCAGGCAACCGGCCCCTCCCCTGTCCCTCCCTGATTTAGCCACAGTGGTCCATGCAATGGTCACCTTCAGACTGGACTACTGTAACTCACTGAACACAGGTTTACCCTTGAGACTGACCTGGAAATGTCAACTTGACCAGAATGCGACAGCATGAGTTCTCACTAGAACTCTAGTTAGAGCCCACATTCAACCGGCACCTTGCCAACTGCACTGGCTCCAGTTTGAAAACCAGATCAAGTTCAAGGTGTTGGTTTTAACCTTTACAGGCCTACATGGTCTGGGACCTGCCTATCTTTGGGACTGCCTCTCCTGGTATACCCCACCAAGAGCATTATGCTCACAGAAAAAGACCTACTGATGGTTCCTGGATCAAGAAATGTTCAATTAGCCTCAACCAGAGCCAAAGCCTTCTCCACCTTGGCCCCATTCTGATGGAACTCTCTTCCAGCTGAGACTCAGGCTCTGTGAGACCTGTCACAGTTTCGCAGGGCCTGCAAAACAAAGCTGGTCCACCAGACCTATGACCAAGGCTCCTGACAGAAGAATAAAAACTCTCTGCTGGGCCCTCCTTTTGCCCTGTTTCTCTGGCCTTCCCCCAGCATGACTAAATCTTTCCCTGATGTGAAAAATCTCATGTATTTATTGTAATATTATGTGTTATCTGCTGCTTCAATTAGTAACTTAAAGTTGTATACATTAAACTGTTTTAATTAATTTATGATTATTGTTTTTATAATGTGTTGTTACTCACCCTTAGGCCTGCACTGGATGGTTGTGAGCCAGCTGATGTAATGGCAGCAGAGAAGTAATATTTTCTTGCCACTTTCACTGTCATTGTGGCTTCCTCAGTCTTCCAGGGGGCATCATAGCACAGTTTGTTGGATTCCATATCAGTTTCCCACCTGTGTTGTTTTAGCTGTCTCCAAGCCCTCTTCAGGTTAAACAGCTCCTTGTTAAATCATGGGGCAGAGTTTTGCCCCAAAGATGGAAGAGGGTGACAAGGGGTGATCTTGTAAATTGCTTCTGGAGCTTCATGTTCCCAGCTCCTACCACAGCCACAACTGAGCATGTGTTTGGAATCCTAAAGTCCCCTAGAGCATTCTGGAATCCAGTAGGTTTCAAGGACCAACTGGGTACCTAACATCAGTGGAGAAGGAAGTAGTTGAGGCATCTGCCAGAGCCTTCTTTAACGTGCAGCAAGAGGCCTGAGATGCTGTGTCTTCTTTCTCACCCTGGGAAACAGGGCAGTCTTCTGATTCAGAATTTGGCCATGAGCCCTCTACCCCAGAGCCTGCTGCTGAGCCAGAAGTCTCACTCCCAATTGACCCTGCAGCTTATCTTGAAGCTCTGAACCATCTCAGCCCCATCACAGTACTGACTGCTGTAACTGGACTTGGCAACTTTAAGTACTGGAAGCTTACTTCTGGAGGGTAGGGGCCTATATCTCTGTCTTCTTAAAAAGAGTTGACCTTCAGCCCTTGCTGGAATAACATCCATTAGCAGAGCAAGCTAGTTTTAAAGAGTACAGATCCACCCTGGACCACTGTCTTACTATTCAACATCCTATAGAAAAATACACTGCTAAAGGCCCTAATTCACTTTTTGCAGCCATCATTGATCTGAAAGCAGCCTTTGACTCAATATCGAGGTTGAAATTGTGGGCCGGTTTAGAAGCTTCCTCAATTGACAGATGGCTCCTCTTTTTGTTGTGCACTCTTCATATTAATACTCATTTACAGGTTAGGCTTAATAGGAAAGGAAATTTATCAGACCCTATCAATACCTATAGGGGAGTTAGGCAGGGTTGCTTATTAGCCCCTTCTCTGTTTTATCTATATATTAATGATATAGTTAGTTATTTGGACTCCCCCAGTTTACATCCACCAAAACTTCAACAACATATTTCTATCTTATTGTAGCGGATGATGCTGTCATCTTAGTGAGAACACCGGTTGGTCTCAGGATAGCTCTCAGTAAGTTTGCAGACTTCTGTAATAACAAGGAATTAATAATAAATTTTCAAAAGTCCAAAGTCATGGCCTTTGGGCCTAGACAAAAGAAAATAATTTGGTCTGTAAATGGGCACTCGTTAGAGCAGGTTTCCTGCTTTAAATACTTAGGTATGGTCCTTCAATCAAATGGGGCCAGGAAAGCCCATATACAGTATGTTGCCTCCCAAGGGGAAAGAACAGCCAATGCTATTATCATTACTACTACTGCTGCTGCTGCCGCCGCCGCCACTACTACTACTACTACTACTACTACTACTACTACTACTACTACTACTACTATTTGCATTTATATTCCGCCTTTCCAGACGAGCTGGCTCAAGGTGGCTTTCAACAAATAAAATACCATCAAGCAATGCTTTACAATTTTAAAACATAACAAAATTAACATAACGAAGTTGAAGATAAAACAACAAGTACTGACGGCAAACAGAGTCACGTGGTGAAAGCAGCGGCAGAGGTTCCAGGGCAATGTTATCTTTACTCCCCCCAGTGGTGGCTCCTAATGGAAAGCCTGGTGGAAGAGCTCTGTCTTGCAGGCCCTGCGGATCTGTAATAGGTCATCCAGGAGCTCAGTCCACCAGTATGGGGCTGCCACCAAGAAAACCCTGGTCCTAGTGCCAGCCAGCTGAACGTCTTTTGGACTGGGGAGAGTCAAGCGGTGTTGTGAGCTTAACCTCAGTGCCCACTGGGGCACATATGGGAAAGGCAGTCCCTGAAGTAGGCAGGTCCCTGACCATATAGGGCTTTAAAGGTCAACACCAGCACCTTGAACTGGATCCAGTATGCTATAGGCAGCCAGTGCAGTGACCACAACACAGGCTGGATGTGGTCCCACATAGAGAGGCCCATCAACAGCCTGGCTGCGGCATTCTGCACCAGCTGCAGCCTCCAGAGCTGAGACAAGGACAGCCCCATGTAGAGAGCATTACAGTGGTCTAGTCTCAAGGTGACCATAGCATGGATCACTGTAGCTAGGTCATCGTGTTCGAGGAAGGGAACCAGCTGCCTGATCAGCCATAGGTGGTAGAAGGCTGCCTTGGCAGTGGCTGCTACCTGGGCCTCCATTGTTAGGGAAACATCCAGGAGAACTCCCAAACTCCTGACCATCGGTGCCAGCACCAGTGCCCCCCCCCCCCCCGAAGGTCAGTAGTGGGATCCCTACCCTCGACCCGTTCCGACTCAAGCACAGGAGCTCCGTCTTCATTGGATTCAGTTTCAGTCGACTCAGTCTGAGCTACTCCACTACATCCTGAAGCACCCGCTCCAGGTTGTCTGGGGTAGAGTCGGGTACAGATACAGCTGGGTGTCATTCTTAAGTTCTATCACACCAAAGGGGCCTATTATGTGCCAGTGGCCCAAAAACTTTTTCAAGCAAAGGTAGTTGGGCAAATGCTTTATGGCACTTTTATCGGGCCTCTTCCTTTAGTTTTGCCCCCTTAGAGCAGGTTCAGTCCAGATTTTTTAGAGCAGTGCTTCAGGTCCCGAGGTGTGTATCAAATACACTGATCCATTTAGAGACAGGCGTTATATCATAGGAAGCCAAAATTACTTTAGCTTTGCTGCAGTATTGGTTTAAATTAAATTTCTGCCCTCAGGGACTAACCCACCTGCTACTCTCAGACAACTTTCAATCCAATCCAAATGGCTGAGAGCAGTTCATAACAAACTACATGCTCTTGAAATCTCCCCCCAAGCGATGTGTTGGGTTGCAGTGAAATCAGCCCTAAAGCAGAGAATGATGGACATGGAGAGACAGGCAGATCTTGGTAGATGTCCTAAGTTTAGAGCCCTGGATTCTGTCAAATATTGTGTGCAACCCATGTCCTATTTATTGCAGCTTGATAGTCACAAGTTTAGGAAAGCCTTCAGATTAGCTAGATGTGAAGCTTTCCCCTCCATGCTGCTTGAGGGCAGATTCAAAAGGATCCCCACTGAATATAGATTTTGTCAATGTGGCTCAGGGGAGATAGAAACTATCAAGCACATGATGTTCAGACGTAACCGGTATAACAAGATCCATGACAAATATATTACTCCACTTATAACAGATATGGTGGGGCAAACAGGTGCTAATCAGTGTAACCAGGGGGGTCCGTTGGAGCCAGTGTGCAGTGGAGCGCTGCTCCGGAAGTGAAGAGGCCGGGGGGCAGGCACATGACGAAGTCCCGCCCCAGCAGGGCTGCCACTGCATTCTCCAGCCCCGGTGCCGGATGCCGGGCTTGGGAGACAACTTTGGAGGCTGCCTTCCCCTCCCCACCACATCTCCCAGCCCCAACCCCCCCGCCCGGGGAGAAGCTTCCTATCCCCCCTGCTCGCCATTCCCAGGCCGTGGCAGGCACCCCCCCATGCAGGGGGGTGGGAGGGAAGGGAAAGCAAGGAAGAGCGAGCAAGCAAGAGCCCAAGCAAGAGCAAGCTGGGTCCGCTGATGGAGTTGCACCAGGCGCTGGGGCTGCTGGCGGGGCTGCCACTGCCAGGCCGGAGCCATCCGCAGCCTGGCCCCTCCCACATCCTGGCCCGCACTGGCCATGCCGTCTGCCTGGGCACCCTCCTGCCCTGCACCACCACTGACCCAGCCCGCCTGCGCCCTGCCTGTGCCGCCCGTGCTGCTACTCTGTCCTACAGCCTCACTGGGGTGCTGCCCGGCGACCCCTGCCACTGCAACCCGGCCTCACTGGCCCACTGGCTGTGCCAGGTGCTGGTGGTGCACAGGGTGGCCACTGTCCTCGCCTTCCCTGCCTCCTGCCCGGAGCTCCTCCACCTCGACGTGGATGCCAGCCTTCCTGGAGATTCCCTTGTCAGACCAAGATGAGCCCCCCTGCCCTTCACTGCCCTGGTAAGGCACCCTCAAGGGGAGCAGGGAGGGAGAGAGAGCCTCCCTGGGCATGAGCAGTCTACTTTGGCATGAGCAGTCTACCTTCCAGCCTCTCCTGGACAGCCTGGGTGCTGTTGGGAACAGGATGGGTCACAGGTGGCTTTTGAAGTTTCTTGGCCAAAATTGCTGGAAAGCGTGAGAAGCGATTGGCTGGGGAGAGGTTTTTTTTTTTTTTTTTTTAAATTATCTCTTTATTGACTTTTTACTTTTACAACATAAATAAAAACGTAAAGTACAGCCATATCGGGCCACAAGATAATAAAACAATACCACAAGAACATTTTTTAACAATCAAGTAATAATAGCACAACATATAATATTTTTTAACTATAATATCAGCCGAAATAACAATCTAGTTATACAAATGAAAAATATTTATATAATATATATATATATTTGTATCTAGTTATATTGCAACAAATAACAAAATTATTAAAGTTACAAAATAAGAAGACCTACCAGATGACTTAAAAGTAAATCATTGTCTTATATTGAGGATTATCAGGAAGAATCTGTTTGCCGTGTAAGAAAGTTACAATTGGGTACCATAATGCAACCACTTTTTTCGTATAGTTTCCAGGTAGAGAATTAGAAACAGAAAAAGAAATCTTTGACATAATAAAACAGTCCCAAAGTTTGTTATACCATTGGGAAAGAGTTGGAGGGCACTTTTGTATCCACTTAGTCGCTACAAGAAGGCGCGCTGATGCTAAGAGAATTGCAATTTGAGCTTCTTGATGTTTGTATAGTCTAGGCCGCGGCCAGCATTCTAATAAAATTACTTCAGGGGTAAAGGATATTTCCACACCAGTTATTGCTTTTATGTTCAAAACTATCTCTTTCCAGAAATTCTGAATAGCTGGGCATTTCCACCAGCAGTGTATGTAGTCGGCCAACATCCCGCAGTTCTTTGGGCACAGCGGGCTATAGTGCTTGGTGAGTCTATGAACTGTCTTAGGTGGCGTATACCATCTCATCAGTAATTTAGACATATGCGTAGTAATAGGAATTATGTTGGAGTTAAAACTATGTCCTTCCCAAATTATTTGCCAATCCTCATTTGATAAATCCTTGTTAAGATCAGCATTCCATGCTACTTGATATGGAATGTTTATATGATCTTTAGATAAACTAATCTGATCATATATTAGTGCTGTGTAACTTTTTGTAGGATACAAATGTCTTTGTAAAGTTTGTTCTAGGATTGTCGGTGTGCGCTGTGTCAATGCCGCTAGGGAGGGGGATTCTAAGAGGTGTTTTATTTGGAGATATTTATACCAATGTATTGTATGACCAAGTTTAGATTCCAATTGTTCTTTTGTCAAAAAATTTTGATTAACAAAAAAATGAGAAAGTTTGGTAATGCCCGCTTGTTGCCATGAGTAAAAGTTCTGGGGACATTGGCCCGGTACAAACCATGTCTGATTAACATAAGATGATTGGTTGGAAATATCAGATGCCAAGACCCTTTTCCATTTGTTCCAAATACGAAGAGAATTATATAAATAAGGGTTAGATTGCTGATAACTTTTTTTTAAAATATTGGTGTTCCAAAGAGTATCATATAACCTAAGAGGGCTTAGTAAGGCCATTTCAATTTGTGACCATTTAGGTGGTTTTTCTGCTGTTGCCCCCATAAGTAAAGTATTTATATTTATGGTATCATATAACCAATATAAATTAGGTATATTTAGCCCTCCACGTTTTTTTGCCCTATACAATGTTGTAGCTTGAATTCTTGAGCGTTTTCCAGCCCAGATAAATTTAATCAACTCTGCTTGCCATTTGTGAAGTAAGTTTGCACACAAGTAAATAGGAAGAGCTCTGAATAAAAAAGTATATTTTGGCATAATGAAACTTTTAAGTAATTGAATTCTCTCAGCCCAATCCAGTTGTTTGGAATCCCATTGTTTTAAGATATTCTTAACTTCAGTATGAACCCTATTAAAATTACAGTGCACAATATCCTGCTGAGTCTTAGCTATATGCACCCCTAGGTAACGCCATGGTTTAATGACATCTGATATGCCATGCATAGTTTCCAACCATCGTTTTGTGTGTGCTTGCAGGCATATCGGATGGATAGTAGTTTTTTCCCTACTAATAGAAAGACCTGAGACCGTACAAAAATTCTCTAAGGTGCCATATAACATTTCTAGGGAATTACATGGTTTAGTAAGAAATAAAACAATATCATCCGCATATAAAGAAATCTTATGTTCTTGATCTAAAATCTGTACTCCTGATATTTCTTGATTCAATCTAATAATTTGGGCTAAAGGTTCAAGTGCCAAAATAAATAAAAGGGGGGAGAGGGGACAGCCTTGCCTGGTGCCTCTTTTTAAAAAAATAGTTTCTGAAAAATCATTATTAACTTTGAGTTTCATGGTAGGATTTTTATACAATGCTTGAATAACCTGTTGAAAGGGTTCACCAAAATGCATAACTTTAAGAACTTCTTGTAAATAGTTAGTTTCCAAACTATCGAACGCTTTTTCAACATCTAAAGACATAATTAAAGCTTCAGTGTTATTAACTTCACAATAAGAAATTAAATTTAAAGTACGTCGGATATTATCAATCATATTTCTTGCAGGCAAAAATCCAGACTGGTCCAGGTTTATGTAATCTGGGAGAACTTTTTTAAGTCTGTTGGCCAATAGTTTTGTAAAAATCTTTCCATCAGTATTTAATAGAGAAATTGGACGAAATGCTGAAGGGTAAGTATGGTCTTTCCCAGGCTTTGGTATGAGTATCGTTTCTGAGAGATACCATGATTCTGGTATACAGCCTGTTGCAAAAATAGAGTTGCAAAGACCTTCAAAATGCTCGACCAAAACCTCTTTAAATAATTTATAAAATTCAAACGGATAACCATCAGGGCCCATTGCGGTATTATTCTTTGAGTGTCCCAGGGCTTCTAATATTTCTGATTTTTTAATGGGTGCATCTAACAGTTCCTTATGAGTTACAGAAAGTTTTTGTAAGAGACCTGACTTGTTCAAAAAAAGTGAAATTTTATCTTTTGGAATATTTTTTGTGTCATAAAGGCGAGCAAAATATGCTTCCAAAAGTTTTGTAATTTGTTGGGCGTCAGAGCACAGAACTCCTTTAGCATCTCTCATAGTAGGAATTAATCTTTTTACTTGCTGTTGCTTTACCTTCCAAGATAAGAGTTTTAAAGACTTGGGCAATTTCTTCCAATATCTCTGTTTAGTATATATCAGGTCTTTTTGTATTTGTTTAGTGTGTGCAGTTTCAAGAATTTTCCTTTCAGCTAGCAATAATTGGAGAATTTTCTTACTGTTTGTTTGTTTATGTCTTAACTCTAAAGCTTTGACCTTATCCTGAATTTGTGTCAAATGTTCCATTCTTTGTTTTTTAAGATGAGATGCTAAAGCGATAATTTCGCCTCGAAGAACAACCTTCATGGAGTCCCAAGTGTTTATAAAGGATGTATCTTCCGGATTATTTTCTTTCCAGAAGTTTTGTATTGTATGTTTAATTTGGTCTATAAATTCTGGGTTTAACAAAAGAGATTTATTTAAAACCCATTTACGAGTATGCTGTGGTTTGTTTGCCCAATGAAAAACGCAATGAGTGGAATGGTGATCCGTCCAAACTTTCAATCCTATATCCACCTTTTGTATTGCATGAATTAAGGTGTGTGAGATCAAAATATAGTCAATTCTAGTATATACTCCAAATCTGGCTGAATAATATGTGTAGTCACGTTCTTGGGGGTTCTTAATTCTCCAAATATCACACAAGCCATGCGCCCTGAACACTTTCTGTAATTCTGATTGAGTTTGACCAGTCTGTTTGTGTAATCGTCATTTAGATCTATCTAAATTAGTATCCAATATATAGTTCCAGTCTCCACCCACTATCAATTCCCCCTCCTGAAAAACAGCAAGGTTATTTAAGGTATTTTTTATAAATGAAATCTGGTCCGAATTAGGAGCGTAAACAGAACCTACTGTCATCATTTTCCCGTCAACCAAACCTTTTACAAAATTATATCTTCCTGCAGAGTCAATAAGCTCACCTTTAAGGTCAAAATGTATTCTATTAGCAATAAGAACCGCCGTGCCACGAGCCTTTGAAGAACCGGGAGAGAAAAATTGAGTTCTATAATTATTCATTTTTAAAATAGGATGTAAATTATTTTTAACATGAGTTTCTTGCAACAAAAGAAAATCCAGTTTAAGCTTCATAACCTGAGAAGCAATACGTTTCTGTTTAATTCTGTTGTTCAAACCGCGTACATTCCAAGACATAACTTCCATCTTGGAGTACATTTTACCAAATTTGTTTTGTTCCTTCTTGTTTACCTAAAAAAAATTTGTTATAAAAAATTCACAACTACTATGCTATATCCATAAAAAATCCTAGGCTCTAACAAACAAAGGTCCAGTGCATGTATAACTAGAATGAATAGTGCAATTTTGCTATTATATTAAGTGGCCTACCAAAATTCTAAAAGGTAAAAAAAAATTTTTTTTAAAAAAATAAAATTTGGTTTTAACAAACACGTATTAGTGTCTCTTATTTTCAACTTTCGTACCTAAATGTCCAGGTAACAATAGCTAACAGATCTAAATACTAATTTTATGAGGCTTAACTAAACAGAACTCTCCTATCGTTGCCTCCCTCTTCCCCCTCATTGAGTTTTCCAATAATATTGAATAAAAGACCAAAACATCAGACAAAGCTAATATGCTATGTAAACCCTATATCGTGATGCTTATATATTAAGTGGCATCAAGGTTAATAGCTAACCTGTACACTCTAAAAAAATATATATATATTTCCAGTTTCACAGCCGCATAACACACTCAGTCTTTAGCTGTGCTTAACACAGGAATTTTGGTAGCTTTAACTGGTGTCAGAGATAAGTTTAAGCGTATTTTAGAAGACTGTTTCTGTTCTTCCATGGGCTCATCTATTTGTAGCTGACTAAGAAGTTGTTTGCCAGATGCAGCATCACTTGCAAATAATAGCTTGCCATGGTGAGAGACTTTTATCTGACCAGGAGTCATCCAGCGATAAGGAATCTTTTGTTCTCGAAGTCTAGTTGTAGTTTCTTTTAATTGCTGCCTGATTTTTAGAGCATCCGATGGAAGGTCAGGAAAGATGTTGATTTTAGTGTCCTGAAAAGTTAAAAATCCTTGCTCTCTTGCAGCCCTCTGAATTGCAATTTTATCTCTAATGTCAACAAACTCAATTAGAATGTCCCTAGGAAAGCGTCTATTAGGTTTGTTAGGAGAACCAATACGAAATATTTTTGCTATGGGAACACGTGCAGATTCTTCCCACTGCAGCACAGAAGCAAGCCAGAATGGTATGTCTTTAAACAGTTTAAAATCCTCTTCTAGAAGTTCTTTAAAGCCTCTAAATTTTAGGTGCAGTCTCCTTGAATCCGTTTCTAAAATCAAGAGTCTCTCTTTGAAGTGTAAATGGTCTTGTTGTAAGGTTTTGTTTTCAGCCTGGAGTGTGGAGCTTAAGGCGACTGCTGACTCAGCCATAGCTTTTGTTGATTCCAAAGATAGGGAGAGTTGGTTCAATTGGGCTGCTTGTCAGAATCTGTCAATTCAGTCAATGTAATCTTGCATGCACACTATGTAACCTTATAGTCATTTGTATGGAACCTGTATTAATCCTGTTTTGGTCGGGAGGGTGACAACCCTTAGAGGTGAGAACAAGGAGGCCTCTCATCCCTGCCTCCGCATTCCAGCTGCCCCGGCAGTAACTTCAAGGGGAGGACGGCTCTCATCTCTTATCTATGCTAAAGAACCTTGGAGCCATGAATTGTTATGTGAACTGAGGGATCTGGTTTGGGAAGGGAAATTTACTGCTTAACACCTCACTTTTTTCCTGTGTGAACCAAACGGTCAAGACACCTTTTAGCCCGCCAATTTTCCCTTCAGGGGATTGGCTACCTATGGGTAATTCAAACTCCTTGGAATGGTATAATAGACCCGCTTGTATTATTTGTCTCATCTCTGACAATAACCCGAGATGCTGTACTAATGTAGGAATAGGCAATAAAGAACTGTGGTTAACCAACCGAGATCTGATCCTTGACTACTTTGAGCAGGACTCTCACAGATTGTCAGAGATCTGTGACTGGGACTCAACCGTTCCTGACCATGTCAGAAGACGACCTTGTCCCCCTCAAACCTACTACTCCAGAGGAGGTTCCCGTTACCCCGGCGGATCCGGGGAACGGGAGTGGTGGCGGTGCAGGAGGTACCGAGGTGCCGGTGACCACGAGCCAAGGGGCTTACTACATTCCACGCCGCCCGATTACCCATCAGAACGTGACCCCCCAGTACGCCTGGAGCCACTTCGGGGGCCGTCCCGTGAGTTCGTGGGTGCACGACAGGAAAGGGGTGAGAGTTTCACTCACCGGAGACCAGCCCGATCGAGGGAGACCGAGCTACCTCGGAGACGACCGCGAGCCGATCTACCGTGGAGGGCCGCGTCGCCCGCCTCCCGAAGAAGAGACACTAGATCTGTATGGGCCCGATCCGTATCGCGAGGAGCAGACGGTCCCGCTGGATCAGATGATGGGAGACCTGCGGCTTCAACTCACCGCCGAGCTCCGCGAGTTGGCCCTCGATCTCCAGCACCAATTTCGCGACGCTATAGTGGCGAGGCAAGGCGCCCTCCTCGGTCAAGGAGTCGGAGCCCCACCACAGCCGCAGGCACCCGGAGGGGTTCCGGCTCAACCGCAGGCGCCCGCTCTACCGGCGCAACCAGCCCAGCCGGCCGTCCCAGCTCCAGTTCCGGGGCCCGTTCCCGCACCGGCCCCAGTCCCGGCCGCGCCGGCCGTTCGCCCACCCCCGTCCGACCCTTTGACGACCACTTTCGATGGGGACCCCGAGAAGCTGCGTTTCTTCACGCTAGAGATCGGGAGATTCCTGGACAGTTGGGGTCACCTCTACCCTACCGAGAAAGATCGCATCGGCTACATCGGGTCCAAGCTGAAAGATACCGCCAGCGATTGGTATGTGAGCCTTCACGACAATCCTGGCCCTGAGCTGCGCTCCCTGAACAATTTTATGTGGGCCCTCCGGCATCAGTTCGAGGACCCCCTGGGTGAGGAAAAAGCCAGAAATCAACTGAGGAAGCTATTTCAGGGGAGGTCGTCGGTGAGGGAGTACACCGACAAGTTCCGGCGCATCGCTGCCAAGATCCATGGGTGGCCGGAGGAACTCTTCATGGAGAAGTATTGGGAGGGCCTGAACCCGGAAATCTACGAGACAGTGCTGTTAGGGGGTCGCCCGGGCACCCTGAACACCTGGATGAGAGCTGCCACCGACATGGAGGAGCGCTTCGCCCTGATTAAGATGGGAGCGTCCGCGACGGCCGCCAGCAAAGCAGGCCCCCGAGCGAAGCCCCGATCCAATGTGCAAGACGTACGTGATGCGAGGTTTCGACAGGGGTTGTGTATGAAGTGTGGGGAGAGTGGCCACTTCGCCTCCGCTTGTCCCAGAGGAGGGGGGAAGGGCCCGAAGACCTCAACTCCCGGAGCGGGGAGCACCCCCACCAGAGGGAAAACTCCGATGAAGCCCCGGGCTTTACAGCTGGAAGGGGTGACGAGCGACCAGGGAGAGCTAGAGCTGATGGAAGCACAGATGTCGGGAAACTCCAACGGCCTGCAGTGAGCGGCGCAGAACTGCAGGTCCCCCGCCAAGAAGCGCCATCTCCGGTGAGCATCCCTGGCCCCCTCTTATATATGGTAGTGACGGTGGTGACCCCTGGATCAGGGACCCACATGAGGGTTCGCGCTCTAATTGACTCCGGTTGCGCGCGAGACCTAATCAGCCCCCTGGTAGTGGAGGGGTTGGGACCCAAAGTCACCCCGTTAGCAGAACCCCTGAAGTTTACCCAGATGGATGGGTCGGAAATGAAAGAGGAGTGCATAGCAGAGACTGAGAGCTTGATTTTGGGAACGGGGGAGCATTGGGAGAAGCGAGCTTTCGTCATCACCCCGAACGCCCAGTTCCCTATGGTGTTGGGCAGCCCTTGGCTCGGGGCGCACGACCCTTACATAAAGTGGAGCGAGGGGAAAATTTCGTGGGTAGACGACCGCTGCCAGAGCCACCGGTGGGACCCCGGATGGGGCCCTGGACCTCCGAGCCCGCCTCCCCCCGCACCCGCACTCGCCCTCGCCCCTGCCATGGTGCCTAAAGAGTATAGAGACTTGCTAGAAGTGTTCAGTGAATCCGAGGCGGACGAGTTGCCCCCTCATCGACTGTCGGACTGTGCCATAGAGCTCCTCCCAGGAGAGAAACTCCCGAAGGGCAAATTATATTCCATGAGCCCGGCGGAACGGGAAGAACTGCGGAAGTTCTTAGACAAAAACCTTGCAAGGGGGTTTATCCGCCCCGCCAAGTCCCCCTTTGCGGCGCCCGTGTTGTTCCGAAAGAAAAAGGATGGAGGCTTACGACTGTGCACTGATTACCGGGGGCTAAATGCAGTTTCCACTTCTAATGCCTACCCCCTCCCGTTAATAAAGGATCTCTTGGCGGAGGCGGCCAAGGGGAAGATTTTTACCAAATTGGATCTACGAGATGCCTACTTCAGGGTGCGCATAAGGGAGGGGGATGAATTTAAGACTGCCTTTAACACCCCCTTGGGGCAATTCGAATACCTAGTGATGCCGTTCGGCTTAAGTGGCGCGCCCGGGGTCTTTATGAGTTTAATCAATGAAGTGTTGCACAAGCACCTTTTTAAGGGCGTGTTATGTTACATAGATGATATCTTGATCTATTCTACTGATAAGAATGAGCATGTGACTTTGGTCAGGGAAGTTCTTTCAACGTTGCTGAAAAACCAGCTGTTTGTGAAACTGTCTAAGTGCGAGTTTCACCGGGAGTCGGTGGACTTCCTAGGCTACCGCATTTCTCAGAAGGGGTTGGAAATGGACCCGGGGAAAGTGGAGGCTGTGGTGCAATGGGAGGCTCCGCGAACAAGGAAGCAGTTGCAGAGCCTCTTAGGATTTTGTAACTTTTACCGGACCTTCATCAAGGACTTTGCTAAAGTCACCCTTCCCTTAACGGACTTGTTGAAAACCAAGGGGAGGGGACCCGAGGCAGGAAAGCCAGGAGAGAAGTTGGCGTGGAATGGGGAGTGCCAGAAGGCGTTTGAAGCTTTAAAAACTCTTTTTACCTCTGAGCCCATTCTGGCACACCCGGATGAGACAAAAGACTTTATAATCCATGTCGATGCCTCGGATGTAGCCATGGGGGGGGCCATTTTACAAAGAGACTCAGAGGGGAAATTGCACCCCTTGGCTTACATCTCAAAAAAGTTTAACGAAACGGAAAGGAACTGGTCGGTGTGGGACAAGGAAGCCGCGGCCATTAGGTTAGCGCTCACTACGTGGCGCCACTGGTTGGAGGGAGCGCAAACTCCGTTTGAAATATGGACTGATCATAAGAACCTAGAGGCTTTGCGCACGCAACGGTCCCTCAACGCCAAGCAGCTGCGCTGGGCTGACTTCTTTTCCAAATTTAACTTTGTGTTAAAACATTTCCCCGGGAAGGCTAACTCCCTGGCAGATGCATTGTCCAGATTGCCCCAACATGAGAGTGTGAAGGAAGAGGTATTCGACTCCATGTTCTCCCCCCAGCAGCTGGGAGGGGCGGTGGTCACCCGGAGCAAAGCAAAGAAAGCCGAGCTAACCATGGGGGACTGCCAGTGGGGGGGGGAGTATGCTCCAGAAGAAATAGAGGAATTGGAAACAATAGGAGAGTGTTCCAAAAGAGAGGACCATTGTTGGCTGCATGGGGACAAGCTAGTGGTGCCTAAGACCAAACGCAAGGAAATCTTGCTACATTGTCACTCTTCCAAGCTAGCCGGGCACTTTGGTTTCCTAAAAACACTTAATTTGATCCAGCGTCAATTCTGGTGGCCACGCATGCGCCGCGATGTCTCGGACTTCGTCTCGGCGTGCCAAACCTGTTTAATGTGTAAGAAACGGGGGGGAAAAGTCCCAGGATTGTTGCACCCCCTTCCCACTGCCTCAAGACCCTGGGAAGACATAGCCATGGACTTTATCACCAATTTGCCCCCCTCCAAGGGAAAAACGGTGATTTGGGTAGTAGTTGACACGTTTTCTAAACAAGCCCATTTCACCCCCTTCAAGCAATTGCCCACAGCCAAAGGGATGGCTAAAGCTTTCTTTAACCACGTGATAAAATTACATGCTTTTCCCAAGAGAGTGGTATCTGACCGCGGAAGTCAGTTCGTTGCCACCTTCTGGCGGGAGCTTTTGAAATTAATGGACATAGAGCCTGCCTTAAGCTCGGGTTACCATCCAGAAACCGACGGCCAATCCGAGCGAACTAATCAAATTCTGGAGCAATTCCTCAGATGTTATACAAATTACCACCAGGACAATTGGGTGGAATTATTGCCCTTTGCAGAATATAGCTACAACAATGCAGTGCATTCCTCTACTGGGGTCTCACCTTTCATGGCGGTGGGAGGCTTTGAAGGTAAACCACTCCCTACCCTTAAGGACGACCCCCGGACCCCCCCCTCGGATTTTAGGAGTTGGTGGTCCAACCTCCAGGACTCCTGGCCATTAATTGGGAAGGCCCTGGATCATGCCAAAGAGGACTACAAGAAATATGCTGACCGAGGGCGAGCACCGGGATGGGATCTTCAACCCGGGGACTCCGTTTATCTCTCTACTAAAAATATCCATGGGCTGCAGCCCAGCAGAAAACTGGGATGGAAATATGTTGGACCTTATAAAGTGCTACGTAAAATCTCTGATGTATCCTTTGAACTGGAACTGCCTAAATCACTGAGTTCTGTACACCCTGTGTTTCATTTCAGCCTGCTGAAGAAAGATCCTGGGCCGAATGCATGGCATCCAGTTCCTCCAGTTCCTCCTCCACTGATGAAGGAGGGGAGTCCACACTACGAGATAACCGAAATCCTTGACTCCAAGATGAAAAGGGGCCATTTGTATTACTTAGTTAGATGGTTAGATTTCGGCCCGGAGCACAATGAATGGATTCGTTCTGAACATGTTCATGCCCCCAAGTTGATTAAACTGTTTCACAAAATGTTCCCTGATAAAGCTAGGTGAAGGGAATTATGGGGAGGGCAGGGTGTCAGAATCTGTCAATTCAGTCAATGTAATCTTGCATGCACACTATGTAACCTTATAGTCATTTGTATGGAACCTGTATTAATCCTGTTTTGGTCGGGAGGGTGACAACCCTTAGAGGTGAGAACAAGGAGGCCTCTCATCCCTGCCTCCGCATTCCAGCTGCCCCGGCAGTAACTTCAAGGGGAGGACGGCTCTCATCTCTTATCTATGCTAAAGAACCTTGGAGCCATGAATTGTTATGTGAACTGAGGGATCTGGTTTGGGAAGGGAAATTTACTGCTTAACACCTCACTTTTTTCCTGTGTGAACCAAACGGTCAAGACACCTTTTAGCCCGCCAATTTTCCCTTCAGGGGATTGGCTACCTATGGGTAATTCAAACTCCTTGGAATGGTATAATAGACCCGCTTGTATTATTTGTCTCATCTCTGACAATAACCCGAGATGCTGTACTAATGTAGGAATAGGCAATAAAGAACTGTGGTTAACCAACCGAGATCTGATCCTTGACTACTTTGAGCAGGACTCTCACACTGCTAATGGCTGAATTGCAGCATCAATGGAGTTGGTAATCTTTCCCAACATAGATTGCTCAAAGGTCTGTAAAGATAGTTGTAAGGTGGACTGAAGCAGTTTTAAGGAAACAGGCTCGTCTCGTTCTTTGCGGCCTGATTTAGGCTCCGCGGCCATTTTTTCTCAGAGGCTAAATAAACACCACGGGAGTTAATCCCTGCCACCAGCTGCTTACCAGGCAGTTTATCGGTCCGGAGCACAGTTCACAGCCTCAGCAGGAGTTCCAACACAATAAACAGGTACTGGAGAAGGGTTGCAATACGTTTTGGTCCCATAACAGGGGAGGAAAAGGGAGGGCAACTGTGGAGGAACAAGCTCAGGCGTCCATGTTGGTGAGACCCGACGCCACGCCCCCCGGCTGGGGAGAGTTGAGTGGAATCTTCTTTCTGTCTTTCTTCTCTCTCCCCCCCCCCACCTACCTACCTACCTACCTACCTTCTTTCCTTCCTTCCTTCCTTCTCTCTCTTTCTTATCTCTCTCTCTCTCCCCTACCCATCTACCTACCTACCTTCTTTCCTGTTCTCTTTCTTTCTTTCTTTCTTTCTTTCTTTCTTTCTTTCTTTCTTTCTTTCTTTCTTTCTTTCTTTTTTTCTTTCTTTTCTCTCTCTATCTCTGTCCCCCACCCACCCACCCACCTTCCTTCCTTCCTTCCTTCCTTCCTTCCTTCCTTCCTTCCTTCCTTCCTTCCTTTCTTTGCCATCAGAGAGGCTTGCCAGCTCTGCGTTGGAAAATACCTTGGAGATTTTTGGGGTGGAGCCTGAGCGGTGGGTATTGCCTTCTGACACTTCCGGTGGCGTCAGGGTGTGTGGCATATGCAAATAAGTTATGCTAATGAGCTCCTGCACCTCTTTTTTTTTTAACGAAAGGACCCCTGAGTGCAACCTATTGTTAATCGATGGAAACTGGAAAACTACTGAATCTGTGGTGAAATTCTGGGTGGTGTGTTATTATATTCGAGGCACACGAGTAAATATGTAACAATAGCTCTCTAGTAGTCTCTGAATTATATTCTCCCTTCTTATTTTATTACGCATGACTGTATTTTTACATAGTTTTATTTTTATATCAGTTTTATATATATATATATATATATATATATATATATATATATATATAGAGAGAGAGAGAGAGAGAGAGAGAGAGAGAGAGAGAGAGAGAGAGAGAGAGAGAGAGTTAGTTCAAACTCAGTTATATGAATGTTTCATCTAAGTATGTGCATCTTATGGCTTGTTGTCATAATAATAAATGAACCTGAACCTGATACAATACTGTTGAATCCAGTTGCACTAACTTGACTCCTGCCTTGACTACTGGATCTTAGCCTTGAGCAGGACAGAAGTCCATGAGCCTCCACAGGTGGACCATGTTAAGATGGCCCCTTCTCCTGTGAGGTGTCAGAGCCCCATTGTCAGACCATGGTTCAGGCTAAAACTCCAACCCCAAAACCAGGGCTTCCCTTGGCCTTTGCTCCTGCTCTGAAAACTTAAGAATATAAGAGCCCTGCTAGATCTGACCAGTGGCCTATGTAGTCCAGCAACCTATTTCACACAGTGGGCAACCAGCTGCCCTGGAGGGCTAACAAAAAGGGAATAGAGGCCAAGGCTTTCTGCTTGATCCAGAGATTTGCTACCTCTAAATGTGGAGGTTCCCTTGAGTCATCATGACTAGTAGCCACCAACATACTTCTGTGCCATGAATCTGTCTCTGAAGGTGGATGGGACTTAAGGAAGGCAGTTGCCCTTCCTCTCCTTTTCTTGCTACTCATCTGCTTGAGAAGCTGCCTGGGAAGACTCTTTTCCAATGCTCCCTCTAAGCTACAGAGTTGTGAGAAAAGATTCTTATTTGTGAGCCAAAAGAACTACTAGTATTAAAGTTGTGAGTGGGCCTGATTTGACTATCATGTAAATTACCATAACCTTTTTATAACTATTACCATAACATTTTGTAGCACACAGTAGTACCTTAAGTAGCACCTTAAAGACCAATAGCACCTTAAAGATCAACATAATGTATTTTAGCTAGGGTTACCAACCTCCTGGTAGAGCCTAGAGTTCCCCAAGAATTACAACTGATCAGCAGATGGAGGAACTGGCAGCATGGGAGGGAAGAATCAGTGGCACCACATCCCTACTGACCTCCCTCCTGTCCCCAAATTCCTCTCACTGCCAGGAACTTTGCAAGCTGCAGCTGGCAACCTTGAACAATTATTCAAACAATGGAAATTATTGGTAAATATCAATGGAAATACAATTAAATTTATCACCAAATTGTGCTGCAGTTTGTCAGGCTCTCTGGTCAAGTCACACTGGATCTTTGGCAGTGAAAAGCTTTATTGAGTAATACAAGTACCAGGCTCCTGTGTCTCTACCCCCTTCCCATGGGAATGTATGATCCCACTATCTCCTACACATGCTGGCACTAACAGCTCCAAGGACATCTCCGTGTGAACCAGGAGAGGCAGATCTTGAGGGAACAGTTTCGCTGGCATGCACACACTCACACCTCATTCACTCCCCCCCTCCAGGAATTTCCCTTCCCCCCAGCATCTATGGCAAACTATGTGAAGTGAAGCAAAGCAAGGTTTGACATCCTGCCCCCTTGAAGCCCAATTCACCGTCCTGGCTTGAGGGGGTGCCGCTTATGAAAAGCTCGCACCAATTTTGCAGCCTTAACATGCCTAGATTCCACCCATTCATTATGGGAAGGGCCAAAATCTTTCCATTTGACCAGATAGTGAAGCCTTCCCCTCTTCATTTTAGCATTGAGAATGTGGTCTCATACCACTTCTTGATGGCATTCCCTTTCTACCATCAGGGGAGGGGGAGCTGGAGGACGGTTTCTACTTGAAGGGTCCAGAATCCTTCTTCAAAAGACTGAAATGAAACACAGGATGGATATGACACAGGCTTTCAGGTAGCTCAACCTCCACAGTCACTTTGTTAATAAGGTGCACTGAATGGTCCAACATATCTCCATCCTAGTTTTTTCCCTGGTTGCAAACCCCTAAGGTTCTTGGTGGAGATATATACAGAATCACCAGGCTTTAGTTCCCATTCCGGGGCCCCACCCTTTGTCAGCATAGCATTTGTAAAGCTCTTTGGCCTTTTCTAGAGTCTTTTGAAGATGAGGCCACCCACGTCACTTTGGTTTACCAGGTTCCAGCATCCCCAAGACCTGGATTATCAATGTCCAAAGTGGGAAATGGGTCCCCGCCGTAGCTGTGCATGGCTTTGAATGGGGAAACTCCAATGGAGCTGTGCACAGAATTATTATAACTGTACTCCGCATATGGCAACAGGTCAACCCAATCATCCTGCTGATGATTTATGAAGCACCATAAAAATTGTTCCAAAATTTGGTTGATTCTCTTGGTTTGCCCATCAGTTTTGGGATGATGGGCACTGCTTAAGCCTTGCTCCACTTCCAACAGTTTCATCAGCTCCCTCCAGAACCCAGCAATGAACTGTGTACCCTTGTTGGAAATTATTTTGCAGGGTAGGGCATGGAGCCTGATGACATGTTGCATAAACATTTGAGCCAGTTTTTTTGGCTGTGGGCACCTGTGTACATGGCACAAAGTGTGCTTGCTTTGAGAATAGGTCCATTACTACCCAGATAGCAGTATTACCCCAACTAGGGGGTAAATCCATGATAAAATCTGTGGAGATGACTGACCAGGGTCTGTGTGGGGTTTCCAGTGGCTGGAGGAGCCCTGGGGGTTTCTCAGGATGGTGCTTAATCATTAGGCACATTTGGCATGAGACCACATATTTAGAAATGTTCCCCAGCATCCAGGGCCACCAGAACTGCCTTTAAATCAAGTTCAGAGTTTTTAAATATCCAAAATGCCCTGCCATTTTATTATTATGGCCCAAAATCATTACTTCCCCCTCAGGAATTCTGACACAAACAATTTCCCATTTCTGTTCCAACATCCATTCTCATCTTGGGTGAGGGACCCCTCCCTGTCAATCTCCTCTTTGTCTTTATCCAACAGGGCAGACTTTACTTTCCAAGCACCCCCCTCTGGGGTAGGTGCTGCTTTCACCTGACTGCACATCATCACGGCCCCTCCCAGTTGGGCTGGCATGAATATTGTGTCCACCTCCTCCTCCCATTGGCTTGTGTGTTGAGGGAGGTGGGACAGCACATCAGCCAGAAAGTTAGATTTCCCTGGGAGATGATTGAGGGTGAAACAAAACTTAGAGCAAAACTCTGCCCACCTTAGCTGCTTCACGCTCAGATGCCGGGGGGCTTTGAGGGCTTCTAAATTGTTATGATCAGTCCAAACCTCAAATGGGACCCTCACCCCCTCCAACCAATGTCTCCAAGTTGTGAGGGCTAGCTTTATAGCTACAGCCTCCTTGTCCCATACCACCCAGTTCCTCTCAGCCATGGAGAATTTCTTAGACACATAGGCTAAGGGATGCAGTTTTCCATCTTCCCCTTCTGGAGGATTGCCCCCCCCCCCCCGGCCACATCCGAAGCATCTACTTGCACCACAAACTGTTTGATTTTGTCTGCATGGTGCAAAATGGGCTCGGACGTAAATAGAGTCTTTAATTGGTTGAATGCCATTTGGCACTTGGGGGTCCACTGAAAGCAGCTCCCCCCCTTTCTGGCTATCTGGTCCCTTCTCCTTTGTCTTTAACAGATCTGTCAATGGGAGGGTAACCTGGATGAAATTTGGGATAAAGGCCAGTAGAAATTTGCGAGCTCCAGAAAAGATTGAAGTTGCCTTCTTGTCCTGGGGGGTTCCCACCCCACAACATCCTAGACCTTTTTGGGGTCCATGCCCAGGCCCTTTCCAGAGGTATGGTACCCTAAGAAGTCCAGCTCCTCCTTGTGAAATTCACACTTGGACAACTTAGCAAACCGGCAATTTTCGTAGAGGGCTTTGATGACATTTCAGACCAGCTGTACATGGGACTCCTTATCTTTTGAATAGATCAAGGTATCATCTAGATAAACAAGGACCCCCTTATAAAAATGCTTGTGCAACACTGCATTGATCAACTTCATAAACACCCAGGTGCGCCAGCTAACCCAAATGGCATCACCAAATACTCAAACTGTCCCAGCAGGGTGTTAAAGGCAGTCTCCTCTCCCTTCCTGATGTGCACACAAAAGTATGCATCTCGGAGATCTAGCTTTGTAAAGATGGGATGCTTCAGCCAACAAGTCTTTGATTAGGGGAGGGGGTAAGCATTTGACATGGACACCCCGCTATAGTCAGTACATAATCTCAGCTCCGCATCTTTTTTCTTTCGGAATAACACCAGGAAGGGAGATGGGGCTGGTCTGATAAAACCCTGAGCCAGGTTTTTGTCTATAAATCTCCATAGCTCCTCTTTCTTGGCTGGGTTCATGAAATACAATTTTCCTTTGGGCATTTTGTGCCCAGGCAAGATCTCAAGTGCACAGTCAGTCTTGCAGTGGGGAGGTAACTCATTTACCTCCCCCTCATCAAAAACCCTAGACAGGTCTCAATATTCCTCGGGGACAAGGTTAAGCTCCTCTTTGGCCAGGCAAACCTGCTCGGCTATTGGATGGGACTCTTCCCCTCACTTAGAATCCCACTGATGATCTTTACACCGGGGATCTAAAGGCGTCAGGGTGCCAGCACTCCACTGAACATACAGGTCATGCGTCTGGAGCCATGGGCTTCCCAGCACCATGAGGATTTCTGCGGTGGGACTCACCACAAATGGGTGGAGCTCCCAGTGGAGGGCAAACCCAACTGGCAGTAAGACAGTTTGATTCTGGCAGGCTTCCCCCCTCATTGGGGTCCCATCCATCTGGGAGAAAATTAAGGGCTCTTTCAATTTATGCACCTTGGCTCCCAGACCAATAACTATTGCCAGGCTAATTACATTCCGGGTGCACTTCGAGTCTATTAATGCCCTCACCTGGATCTGTAACTGGTGGTCAACCATGTCGAACGTCGCTGACAGGTCCAACAGCACCAGCACTGCCATACCACCTTGATCCAGATGCCTTTGGAGGTCATCCATGAGGGCGACCAGTGCCATCTCCATCCCATGGCCTGGCCAGAAGCCAGACTGAAACGGGTCTAGTATGGAAGTGTCATCCATAAAGCTCTGCAACTGAATCGCCACTGCCCTCTCCAGTACTTTGCCCAAATAGGGCAAATTGGAAACTGGCCGATAGTTAGCCAATTCGGCTGGGTCCAAAGATTTTTTTCAGGAGAGGGCAGACCATCACTTCCCTGAGTACCCCCGAGAACAGCCCCTCATTGAAGGACTTGTTGATAATGTCCCTGAGGGCACCTCACAACCCCTCACGGCCAGCTTTTATAAGCCATGAAGGGCGTGGATCAAGGCTGAATGTGGTTGGGCGTACTGATAAGAGCAATCTGTCAACTTCCTCAAAACTGAGTAGACTGAAATAATCCAGAATAGAACCAGAAGACGTGCATGGAGCCTCAAGTACGCTCACTGACTCAACTGTGGCTGGGAGATCACAGCGGAGCAGCAGGACTTATCTGCAAAATAGTTCACAAAAACCTCAGAGCTAGTGTCCAATTCCCTACCCAATGTCCAATTTCATGTGGCAGCTCTGTTAATGACCGAATGGTTCTAAATAATTGTGCTGGGCATGAACTAGCAGACGCAACCACGGCCACGTAGAATTGTCTCTTCGCAGCTTTGACTGCCATCTCATAGGATCTCATAAATGTCCTATAAGATACTCTTGATGCTTTGCTGCGAGTGTGCCACCACCGTCTCTCTAGTCGTCGATTAATACAAGTACCAGGCATGATCAATACTGTGTCAGTTCTAAGGCATTTTGGCAGGAACAGCATAGATATAAAAAGTGCACTCTGTAACCCCTACTAGAGTCCACACATACATCACATCATGCAGCCAAGGTCCTGTGTCACTACCCCCTTCCCATGGGAATGTACGATCCCACTATCTCCTACACATGCTGGACTAACAGCTCCAAGGACATCTCCCTGTGAACTGGGAGAGGTAGATCTTGAGGGAACAGCTGGCTAATATAGTGCACACACACACACTCATACCTCATTCACTCCCTCCACCCCAGGAATTTCCCTTCCCCAGCATCTATGGCAAACTATGTGAAGTGAAGCAAAGGAAGGTCTGACACAGTCATAATCTGAAATTACTTCAGAAGGTCCTGTTCCTGAGAACTGTCGTAAGGAATTTGAAGGCACTTTTAAAATTGCATTTTAAAAATATTTATACAATCTTCTTAAAACCATTCCAGTCAATACATATAAAGTCTTCTCTGGCATTTTATCCCTTCACCCACACTGGGCTCATTTATGTTTTGGGGTGATCTGTGTTTGTCTTTACTGCCCACTGCTCTCCATTTGAAACCCCCCTACTGAACTGATTCTTTAGGGGGGCTGATCTGTGTTTGTCAGCCTGTGTTTCCATGCGCTCAAAATTACAAATTGGAGATGTATTTATTTGCTTCATTGTGTTTCCCCCCAGTAATTAAATCCAAACAAACGGGGCCTATATAAACTTAGCTTCTTGTTCCTGTTTGGTCCTGTATCTGTTAAAACAACTTCAATATGTGGCATGCTAATTTGCTGTTTCACCCTCTACCTGTATGTCTGGACTACTAACTTCCATTTCATTGTATCTAAGGAAGTGTGTGCGCACACAAAGACTCATATATTGAATAAAACTTCGTTGGTCTTCAAGATGCCCCCACTGGACTCAATGCATGCTGTGAGGCAATCACATTCTAAGTCGAGCTGGTGTGAATGTCACACATAGACATTTATGATCCCACTGGTTTTCAAGGAGAACTCATTCTCTGTGATATTTAGAACCAGGGGTCCGTTGGAGCAGGAGCGCACCGGAGCGCAGCTCCGGGAGTGAGGAGCCCAGGGGGCGGGCACATGACCAAGCCCCACCCCCTCCTCAGCTTCCCCAAGCAGTGCAGAGGCGCAGCGCCCTGGGGAAAGCCCTGCTAGGGTCTTTATTGTTTTTAATGTTTTGTTTTAATATTGATAATTTTATCATTGTTCCTTTTATGACTGTGTGCTGCTTTTCCAGAGACTTGCTCAAGGTGGCATATACATTTTCTAAGTATACCATTTTTTATCTGGGCACATGGCACATAAGTACTGGAGAAATTTCACCAACCCTTCAGCAGCTTCCACCCCATCAGTTTGGTGTAGTGGTCAGGAGTTGGACTCTAATCTGGGAGAACCGGGTTTGATTCCCGACTCCTCCACATGCAGCTGCTGGTGTGACCTTGGGCCAGTCACAAGTTTTCTCAGAGCTGTTCTCTCATGAGCAGTTCTCAAAAGACCTCTCTCAGCCCCACCTACCTCACAGGGTGTCTTGTTGTGGGGAGGGGAAGGGGAAGGGATGGGTGGTGCATATGTCCTGGGTATCTCAAGTCTACCTGAAACCTGGTGGTTTCAAGGGAGCAGGAAGAGAATGAGGGTGTGTTCTTTACGCTTATTTTTATTGCACAAAGTATTGGATGGGGAAGGGAATGGAGGAAGAGCAGGTCAGTTTCACTCATCTGTGGAGTGGAGCCTGAGGGGTGGGTGTTGCCTTCTGATACACTTCCGGTATGTGAGGGGGTGTGGCATATGCAAATGAGTTATGCAGATGAGTTACGCTAATGAACTCCTGCACCTCTTTTTCTACGAAATGACCCGTTTAGAACCATTTAGCACACATTCCAAAGACAGAAAGGAATGTTTTACTTACTTCCAAATATTACATGCACTTTTAAAATCAAATCAAATCAAAACTCTTAAACATTTTTAGTCGCATCTTGTCAGTTCTGGAGGCAGCAAAGGATATCAGAGGCAAATATTTTGAAAAAGTATTTACAAAAATACATTGCACAAAATCCTTTTTTGTTCTTGTTGCTTCTTTAAAAATTAGTTAGTGTTGATATCCCCTTCATAGATCTACCATGGTTGCCATTGACTGTTTTCTACTCACTTATCCCGTGATCTGTCTTCAGTCAACTAAGGCCTTTTCTGCACTGTTGTCCCCCCACTCTTCTCCACAGATCTGCATTCACTTCACTTCCCCGTCACATTTTCTCATTGCTTCTGCATTTATTTTTGGGGAAACTCCAGGCAGGCAGGTGAGAGGTGGGGGATGGGGAGGAGATTGAGCAGCAGTGGCCTGCAAACACCATGGACGATTAACCCCAGGGGAGTGTGGGCTGGGAGAGAAGTGTGAGAGAGAAGGTGATGGGATGGCACTCTGAGCCGGCTTTGGCTGGGGAAGCCGCAATCCCTCTTGGCTGGTGGCCTTGGAGAGAAGCAAAAGGCTGGGCTTCTCTGGAGTTCTGTGTTTGGTGGCAGCTTCCAAATCCTCCCCTCTCTCACTCCCTGCCTGCTTTTCTCTCTTTCCTCTTGCTCAGTGTCTGCAAGACACTGACAGCCACATAGGCCCAATCTGCTTTTGCTATGTAAAGCTGTTCCGTGCTGTTGTGGCGCTGACTTCCCATTTGGATCAGTATAAAGCTCTCCTCCATCTGCATCAGGATGCAAGTTGTTTAGGGAGCGCATGTGAGAGAGGGGGGAGGAGTGGCCTCCTGGGGGCACCATCAGGCACTGCACTGTGCTGCGGGGAGGAAATGGCACCCGCGACGCCACACACAAAATAAAGGGGGCGACCTTGCAGAGGGGGAGGCAGAGGGGGGCAGGAAAGAGGAAACAAGCTGGGTAAAAAACACAAAACACCTGGTGATTGCCAGGCAGGACACGCTGGAGACTGCCCCAGGAAATAAATGGTTCAGGGTCGGGTATGCTTCCAACCCCCCCCCCCCCCAATATTCCCTGGCTGCTTTTAAATGCAGATGACTGGATTTCAGCTAACTTGTTTCCTTTGTGACAATTTGTGTATCTCTGTAGAAAAGGGGGGGGGTTGGCTTCAGTTGTCTGCTTTTTGCTCACAGCAGCTTGAGGGTGAAGAGGAGCAATTGTACCACCTTAAAACTAAATCCAGATAAGGCAGTAAATCCAGATAAGGTAGTAAATCCAGATAAGGCAGTCATAGTGACCTCAGAGTTACCACTAAATGGCAGTAAAATGATGCAGACAGCTGATGCTGAGATGAAACAATAGGAGAGTGGATGCAGCATGAGATGCAGACAGAAATTTATGAGACAATGTGAGATCACTGGCACAACGGTGGGAAAGACCAATGCAGATTGGACCACAGAATTCCTTCTTAGTGGCCTTCTCTGCCATCCCATAGGCTTTCATAAATGTCCTATAAGATGCTCTTGTGGCTTTGTCACGAGTACGCCACCACCCTCGCTCAAGCCGTCTCCATTCCCACTTCATCTTCCATAGTTCCTGTGTGTAACACGGAGCTAACTTGCTATGGGGGCAGAGAGGGTGCCGGTGGGGGGGGGGGGGGGCGATCTCATCAATGGCTTTAAAAAGATGGTTTTGCCAGTCTTCCACCAGCTCAACTAGCAAATCACCTGGGGTATCAGCTCTTGCAGAGCCTTCTGGAAACCATTTGCATCCATGGATCTCTGTGGGTGAGCATAAATCAGCTTGCTGCCTAAACAGGGAGGATTTGGGATGTTCATCTGGGCCTTAAGACCAAAGTGGTTTGACCACGGTGCCACACCAGTCTGCATCACGTCCACCTCAATCCCTAGCCCCCCCCAAAAGAGTCCAGCATGTGGCCTGCTCTGTGTTTGAGAGGTTACTACAAATTGGGAGAGCCCCAGTGCTGCCATGGATGACAGCAGGTCCTTGGCCTGAGAGGAGGTCACCTCATTGGCATGAACATTGAAGTTTCCCAAAATTAATAATAATTGGGGTATTCCAATGCCCAGCCAGTGGTAATCTCCACCAGGCCCTGCTGGGTGTCTGCTGGTGCATTAGGCAGTTGGTACACCAGCCAGATAGCCAAGCTGTCCTTCGCCTCCCACATGAGGTCCACACATTCAGTGCTGGCAATTTGGGGGGCAGGGAGCACCCTAAAAGGGAAAGACTTCTGGACAGGCATTGCCATCCCCCCATCATGTAGTCCAGGACTGATGAAAGATCAAAAGCCCCCGGGGGGGGGGGGGAGCTGGGTCAAGGTGACAGTGTTGCTGTCTCTCACCCAGGTCTCGGTCATGCAAGCCAGGTCCATATTCTATTTCCGCAAGATAGTCCTGCAGAACAGAGGTCTTATTATTTATGGACCTGTCATTGCACAACACCAGTGGTGGAGAAGAGTACATTTTTCTAACCCCACAACCAACATTCCTCGGGTTGGGGGTAAAGGCAGGAAGGAGACCAAACATTGCTGTATCTCCGCGTCCTTCCCAGATTTGACCTTGCCCCATCGCTACATCTCCCCCAATCATCAGAAACCCTTGCATGACCCCTCCTGCTAGGTCTTCTGAACCTAACTGGTCCTATTAGACCTACCACAGAGCCCAGGTCTAATTCCTAGCACTATTATTCTTATTAATTTGATTTATATCAAAGGTCCTCTAAACAAGGCAAATCTAATTAGGCAAATAAAGTACGCCTTCCCCACTTCTCCACCTGCCCAGACCTCCTTTCTTACCCCTAACCACTAAGTAAGAATTTTTTAAAAAGCTGAATTATAAGAACAGCATTCATGTTCTTAGCATTAAAATAGTTTTTAGCAAATGGCCTCAATTTCATAAATGGACAATGGATGGGAAATCACTACAGCAGGTGTCCTCCTTTAGATCTTTTGGGGTAATTTTTCATTTTTCTGGTTCCTGGTCAGTGCATACCAAACATGTGAAGAGGAGATTTGAAAAGGTGATATTTGGTATCTTTAGGTTCTGCAGAACAAGGGGAGGCTGTTTGGTACCTCCAGTGTTAGAAATCTATAGGACCAAGGTATTGCCACAGATATTGTATACAGACCCAATTTGGGGAACTGGAAATTTGCAAGGGGTTCTCAGTACACTTTCCCCCCTCTACCTCCAGTCCACCCTCTTTGACACAGAGGTTTATGACACCCTCCTCTTTAAACACAAAGACAAGTTTATTTAAAATAACACAGGGGGACAGGATTATATACGGGGAATCAATCAGTTGTTCAGGCTTTCTTTTGTGTGTGTTTTTCTTTTTAACTTTGGACTGCTCTTAGACCTTTTAGTTTTCTTCCAGACCACACCCTTCCTGCCCACTCCATCTTTTATATCTCTGTTCTATTGAAGGCTCTCCCACAGTCTCCCTAAACTGCTTCACTTGCAGTTGGTCCCTAGCTAGAACTGTATAACCTTCCCCAACAGGATTTCTTATAGAGGAGCACCATGCGTGTCTGTGTTATACACCAAGAGTTTCTCTCATTAAACTACTCAGCAGCTCACAGGGTCCATGCTCTCTCTTCCATCCGAGAGCAAACTTCCTTTTTCTATTCTTTTCTTTCTGATTAGCAGTCACCTGTTAGCAACCTTTCCAATGGTGTTTTCCTCCCTCCAGTTCAAAACTGAAGATTCCAAAGCCATTACGTCACACACTCTCTCTGCCCCCTGGTCATGTGACCGCTCAGCTGCAGGCTACCTTCCAAGCAGCTGGCTTTGCTTGTAAACTTTGCTCTGAAATTAAGCTTTCCATTACAGCAACCTCTGGGAGTCATTCAGAATAAATTTATTTGTATGCTATTAGCGGTCCCTAACTCAATAACAGCTACCATCAGCTAGTGATGCTCTGTATTCTTGGTGTTTTGGGGGGCAACAGTGGGAGGGCTTCCTGCCCCCACTGCTGGACCTCCTGAGGGCACCTGGTGTTTTTGGCCACTGTGTGACAGAGTGTTGGACTGGATGGGCCACTGGCCTGATCCAACTTTGGCTTCTCTTATGTTCTTACCATAGCTAGATTGGAACTGGCTCTGCTGCCATTACTAGCTTCAGCCCATAAAGCTATTATCAATTATTGGCTGAAAATTTGGCTTGGTTTAAGTTCAAGTCTTTTAACTATAGCTTATGAGGAAGGGAAAAGTAATCTGTGGCAAAGTTAAACATTGAACTTGGTAGCCAAACTTGGATTCTCAGAAGGCTATTTAAGAGGACTTGACTTTTTTGCATCAAAGCAATTAATACAAAGACTGCTAGATATAGGTATTCAGATGGATGCTACACTGTTGAGTACCTTGAGAATAGCTCCCCTTTACAAGCAGCTTGCATCTGCCCCTCTAACCCTTCCATCTTATCTTACCAATTCCATCTTATCTTATTTGAGCATAGGAAAGCATTTACCAAAGCACGGTTGGATATTTGACAACTGGCAATATTAAGAGGGTGTTATAACAGGATCCCATACAAAGAATGTGTCTGCGCTTGTGACCAGAGATCTATTGAGGATCTAGGTCATGTGTCCCTCTATTGTCCACGATTTTCATTAGAATGTGAAAGATATCTCAGGAATATTTTATTACAATATTCAGGGAGAATGGACAATGACAGACTAATTATACTGCTTGCTGACAAAAGTAAATGGGTAATGCTGCAAATGACAACGTTTGTTGCATATGTGATAAACAGCTTGTCAAAAACAGCCACTGTTAATGCAGCCAATGGATAAATCCTTGCATTATGTTGTCTGACTGGTTGAATTCTTGAATTCTTGTTGTTTTTAACTTAAATTGTCATTGTTGTCATGATGCTCTAGGCTGACCCTGCATTGAGCAGGGGGTTGGACTAGATGGCCTGTATGGCACCTTCCAACTCTGTGTGATTCTATGATTTTAAAACTGTTTATAGATCCCTAATGGACATTAAGAGTTTTGTTGTTATTGCGATTGTTATATTATGGTTTTGATGTTGTTCTTGGCATTTTGGTATTATTTGCTAAGGCTCTGAGCCAATGCAGTGAAGTTTACAAACTAACTCCAAGACCAACAAAGTCCAGTTCTGGGTATAAGCGAGAACTGAGAGACTTAGGCCTATTATACACTGATGTTTTGCCTTGCTTTCATCATGCATGTCCGTCAGGTTTTCTTGTTGTTTTGCATTCCCATTGCTTTCACCACGCATGTTCATCTCGTTCCCCCCACCCCCACTGTGCATTGTTTTTCCTCCCTTCAGTGCTCAGTTCACTTTCCATTCACTGTTTACCCGGGTTATTTGAGAGTGGTCTTTCCCCTTGCTTCATTTCCAAGCTGAAGGTAATTCAAAAGCATACACATTCCCTCAGATTTTCCCACCCTGCTCTTTTTTGGCCCCTTGGAGGCCACTCCTGCACCCACATGGAGGTCGTTCCTCCCACTCCTTATTGGTCAGTTTTGCACTGGGTGTGTTTTTTGAAATATGAGATTCTTTAATCTGTATTTCAGGAAGCCATCTTAGCAGTATGTTAGTGGTTCTCTCCCCCCCCCCCCCCACCTTCATCAGTGTACAAGCTCCACTATTGCTTACCCATGTATTTTTTTAAAAATACAAGTGAGATGAGTCTAGCGAAATGAGGTTTTTTGCTAGTCTTGGATCTCTGGGGAAAAATTAGTGACAGGAGCCTCTTCACAAGCTCTGGAAGGGTGAAGGGGTGGAGGGAGGGAGGGATTGGATCAAGACTGACATATTTTTTTCGGGTTCCCAGAAAGCTGAAAAAAATCATGGCTGTCCTAAGGCTCTAAGGCAGTGGTTCTCAACCTTCTTAATGCCGCGACCCTTTAATACAGTTCCTCATGTTGTGGTGACCCCCAACCATAAAATTATTTTCATTGCTAGTTCATAACTGTAATTTTGCTACTGTTATGAATCGTAATGTAAATATCTGATATGCAGAATATATTTTCATTGTTACAAATTGAACACAATTAAAGCATAGTGATTAATCACAAAAACAATATGTAATTATATATATATCACTGTATTTCCAAACCAGGCTGGAGAAGGACTTTGGTGACTACTTGCCACACGACAACCACTGTTCCCTCTAAGTCAGATGAGTTAGTGTGAGCTAGCTCACAGTTTCTTAGCCTCCAGCTCACACATTTTTCTCTTCACTCAGGAAAAATGGCTCCAGAGCAAACGAATTCTTGCAGTAGCCAAATGGCTCGCTCACAACTTTAATGCTAGTAGCTCACCAAGTAGAATTTTTGCTCTCAAGACTCCAGAGCTTTGAGGGAGCATTGACGACAATGCCCCAGCTCCTTCCCCACTGCAGGGAGAAAACGAAGCCCACACTGAGGAGGAGGAGAAGCACTGCCGCTGCTGCCGCCGCCTGCCTGAGGGGACGCCTGCCTTGCCACAACAGCCTCCCTCTGCCTGAGGGGAGCCGCGCCTGGCCTGCTCCAGCCCCTCCGGAGGACCAAGGCTCTGGCTCCTGGCCTGCCATCGCTCCTTTGCAGGGAGGGGGGGGGGAGCGAAGTGGAGAGCGTGCCTGGCGCAGCAGAGACAGACTGTTTTCGCAGGGCAATGGGGGGAGGGTTGGTGTTGTTGTTGCAAGTAATCTGATCTTCTGGCTTGGGCACTTGTTTTCTCCCCCACCCAAGACTTGCCTTTTGCCTAGCCTCTCCCCCCTTGCACATGCTCCACTCCATGCCATTCCAAGGCTGCAGTGGAGTCTAGCGGGATTCCACCCAACCTTCAAGGAGACTACTCTAGAGTAAGTGCAACTCTGTGAATTAGTGACATTGCAGAGAGGCGTTCATGGTCGTTTCAGCAAATGCGTCTCTTTCATTGCCCGGTAGAACTAACAGGGATTTAAGAGTGCAGCTTTCTTTTTCTAAGGAGAGCCCCACGTCTCTTCTGTTTCCAAGCAGAGCCCCGCCACACCAGGTGCGCTCTCCACTTCGCTCCCCCCCCGCAAAGGAGCAACTGTAGGGCAGGCCAGGAGCCAGAGCCTTGGTCCTCCGGAGGGGCCAGAGCAGGCCAGGCATGGCTCCTCTCAGGTGGCAGGAGGCAGTTGCAGTGAGGCAGGCATCCCCTCAGGATTGGGTGGGCGGCGGCAGCAGCAGCGGTGGTGCTTCTCCTCCTTGTTGTTTTCCTCCTCCTCCTCCTTCACATTGGCTCTGTGTTTTCCAAAGAGCCCAAGCTCCTCCTGACAGCCCAAGCACTGCTCCCCGAGGCCCCGCCTGCAGAAGAGAAGTTTTGAAGCAGGGTGGCTCCAGGAGTGCTGGGAAAGGTCTTGGGGCGAGCTGCGGGAGTGCTGCTCCACGGCGAAGGGTTTTTGGTGAGGGAGGAGGGCCAGCGCAGGGGTGGGCGGGGTGGGCCATCCAGCTGAACCCCATGCCGGCGACCCCTGTGAAAGTGTTATTTGACCCCCAAAGGGGTTGCGACCCACATGTTGAGAGCCACTGCTCTAAGGGAAAACAGTTTTAAAAGCTTTGGGCTTCCCATCTAATGCTCCCTCTAAGCTATGGAATCTTGTGAGCAAAAAGTCTACTTTGTGAGCTACTGGCATTAAAGTTGTGAGCTAAGTGATTTGGCTACTGCATAAACTAGTTTGGTCTGGAGTCATCCTTCCTGAACTAAGACAGAAATGTATGAGCCAGTAGCTAAAAAACTGTGAGCTAGCTCACACTAACTCAGTTTAGAGGGAACCCTGTTCCCATCTCATCCCAGTGTATGTCTCTCTTCACATGTCAATTTCATTTAGTTTCATTCCATGCTGACAATCCCCCTTGGGGAGAAGTGGGGTGGTGCAGGGGAAGAGGGAAAAGCTGCCACCGTGCCCACCTCATTTCCCAAAGGTTCTCTGGCAGCTTTCAGAGAAGCCTCTTCTCAAAACAAAACAGAGAATCCACTATGCAAAAAAGAGAGAGAAGGGATTATAGTGCTGCCTGCAAACCAAATTAAGTGCACATCAGCACAGAATGGAACATTTTCCCCTTTAATGCTTCAGTGAACAAATGCGGGGGGGGGGGGGGAGGGACCATTTTGGCAATCTCTGCAAGCAAGCCTAAGATTAAAATGGCACCTCATTATCTGACATCTTAATTTTTTTTTCAGGATGCATAAATCTAGTGTAATTAGATTAATGCTAGACTAAGAATGGTTTATGCACAAAGTTGGAAATCGGAGAAAACTCCAGAACTATGGGAATGGTTGAGAAAACTGCTATTTATGGCAGAAATGGACAAATGGACAAGAAAACTAAACAATCAAGACTCAGCGAAGTTCTCAGAAGATTGGAAAGACTTGAAGAATATATGGAGCGAGAGTGGAATATGAAAGACAATATTTTTACACTTTCTAACTACTGAAATGAGGGACAGAATCATAACACAAAAAATGAATTTTTAATTAACCGCGAAACTAAACCTTTTTTCTTTTTAAACCAATATAACGTTTAAATGTATAAAAGTTATAATAGCTCAAAATGTTACCTTAGGAGGCAAATACTTTTAAATACATGTTTACCAGTTGATACATATGAGGGTGCAGGTGGGGTGGGAAGTCATTTAATGATGATATCTTTTTAGCTAACTATGCAATATTATAGAAAATGGAATATGTATAAAAGCTAACTGCATTTGAAAATAATGGAAAAAAATAAAATTCTATTGCAAAAAAAAAGAGATTAATGCTAGACTAGGTTTGCTGGGGGGGGGAAGAGAGGGAAGTGAGGTGGGTGTGGCAACACCTTCTCCCTTCCCCCCAGAGCAGGGCTCATGCGTGTGCGAGGTGCTGCCGCAAGCTGATGACCTGGGCTGTCTGGGCTACTTCATAGTGTTGCAGCCCACCAATGTGGTGTTCTGCTTGGAGGTGCAGCCAGGCAAGAGCCTGGCCAAGCTGCTGGCATTACTTTTCACAGGGGCCGATAACACAGCAGAGAATCCAAAGAGTAGTTTGATCAGTTTCAGGAAGGTTTTTTTTGAAAGAAATCTTGTCTGCATTCCTCTGTGTTCCATTTCATTCAAGGAACTGAAGCATGAGGATTTAGATGGAGGGCGCTTGCTTGACGCTACTGCGCAGGTGCAACAGGGCAGCTTTAAAAATTTTGGATTAAACATCACAAGTGACATTCCCACTCCAATTAAGAAAAAACACAGTTTTTGTGTGTGGGCACAGAATAAATACACTGGAGACCACAGAATGGTACATACGGCATACATACAGAAATCTGACATCAAGCTTAAAGTCTTGACTGCTGGGATTTTCCGCAGCAGGCTGTGAGTAAATAATAGGCCTTAGCATGTGTATGTGCACACTTCTTCAGATGCACTGAAACAGATTTCCTCAAGTGTTACAAATTGGGGGGGGGGGGGTTTAGTTGACAGGAAGAGCTAATTAGACTCAAGTCGGTATGGTCTGGCATCTGTCTTTCAGATTCCAGCTGACCTGGGCTGTTTCCATACAAGCATTTTTCTCAGCTTTGGCTTTCAAACCCTGCTTTTGTCAACCCTTCACATCTCCAAACTTAAAGTACTGGCCTTTCAATCCTACATTCAACATTTTTAAAAAATGTAAAGGCATCATGTAAATATGCTCAATTCATTTTTTTTTTAAATCCCTGAGCTTGCCCTCCTCCACTCACCACTGTATATAAGCAGAAACCCTTCAGGAGGTGCTGCTTAACTCTGGGGACCACACTTTGCATGCAGGATTTCCATTCTGTGCAGGCGCAGCATTTTGCCTTGCTCAAGGTATGATGGGGACAGGATTCTGTACAGTACAAAAGGGTCCTAAACAGCCCTGTAGCCAGAAATTTTGGGTTGGTGGGGCATGGGGAAATTTTGGGGGGCAGCAGAGGAGGGGGAGAAGGGAGGGAGAGGGACAGCTGCATGCCTTCTCTGAACTCCAAGTGGCGATTTCGCCACTTGGAGTTCAGGCATGGGTAGCCCCCACTAGAAAAACAGCATTTAAATGGTATTTTACTAGTGGGGGCTGCCCGTGCCTAAACTCCAAGCAGTGAAATTGCTGCTTGGAGTTCAGGGAAGGTATGCGGCCAGCAGTTGCCCCTCTCCCTCACCTCCTGCAAGATTTAAAGGGCTCGCTGATCAGTTGGAAGGGCCTTTAAATCAGAGGAGGGGAGGGAGAGGGGTGGCTGCAAGATTTAAAGAGCCCTCCAACTGATCAGCAGGCCATGTGCTCCTGCCAATCAGCTGGAGGGCCCTTTTAATGTCACAGGAGGGGAGGGAGGGGGAGGAGAGGCAATGGGAGAGAGAGGCAGCAGCTGTTGTGGGGGGTGTCTCACATTTGAGGGGGTGGAGCCCCAAAATGCTCCACAGTAGCTATGGGCACTGTTCCTTCTAAGCTGATAGTGTGAGCCAGCTCACAGTTTTTTAGCTTCTGGCTCACACATTTTTGTCTTTGCTCAGGAAGGATGGCTCCAGAGCAAACTAATTTATGCAGTAGCCAAATTGCTTGCTCACAACTTTAATGCCAGTAGCTCACAAAATAGGATTTTTGCTCACAGTTACTCCACAGCTTAGAGGGAGCATTGGCTACGGGCCTGGTCTTAGACAGACTGTGCTGTGTTTATAGATACCAATGGCTCAGTCCTATCCCTGATTACTTTGGATTAAGTCATGTTGATGCCTACAGTGTTTACATTCTATTAAGAGCATATCTGGAGACAGCTCATTGTTGGGCAGGGCAGGGGACTATTAGTAACCTACGAAGCCACTAGATCAGCTTAACTTTCTGGGTCCATAACTCTGTTTTGAATTTGAGATTGTTTGCTGGCCCTAAAACTGTGTTGGAAGACAAAGGCTGTGATCAGAAGTGCAGTTTGATTCATTGCTGTTGCTGTTCCCTTATGGATTTAAAATGCACGATCAAACAGCAACATCTGTCTGTTGTGCCCCAGTTGTCTGAGTCCTGTCCCCCGCACTGCGTATTTCTCTGATACCTGTGGAAGTCCGGTCCTGTTGGTCTGAGCTGGTTCCAAAAAGGATTTCCTGTTGTCTGATTGCTCTGTTGTGCACCCAAGCTGTCAGGCAAGTCTGACTGGTCTCTTGTTTTCTGGCCACCATTTTTTTTACTACTTAGTGATGTCCACATAACTGCATATTTGCACCTCTCTCTCTCTCTCTCTCTCTCCCTCTCCCACAGGGACTGCTCAAAACTTTGTTTTTTTAATAAAAACTTTCAAAGTAAGATGCCTCTGTACTGTAACTTTTTTCTGTGCTTTGGAGAAGGGGTTAATTGAAAAGTTTAGAGATGGAGGATGGCAGTGAACTACACATCCCAGCAGGCTCATCAGCACTCGTGCACATGCTCAAAGGGAAAACAAACAAAAATGACCGATGGCTTCACTCCCTGGCTGCTGGTCTGATTGATCAAGGATGGGATAAAAGTGCTTTGAAGAGTGCTAAAAGGGATGAGTGTGATCAGTATTCTTTGTTACAAAATAACCTGGATCAATTAGAGGTAGAGCAACAGCAGATCGAACTGCACGTCTGATTGCAGCCTATGTTTCAGGAAACAAACACTCTTAGACAGGGATCATTTTGTAGAAAAAGAGGTGCAGGAGCTCATTAGCACAACTCGTTAGCATAACTTATTTGCATATACCACACGCCCTGACATCACTGGAAGTGTGTCAGAAGGCAACACCCACTGCAATGTAAAACTCATGCCTCTTTTTGCAACACAGTGAAGGAAAAGTTCACTTCATGCCACTTAAGACTGCAGAAGGGGAAGCTGAGAATGACTGGGGGCGTTTTCGCACATGCCATTAGCCTCTCATTTCCTCCTCATTTCCCCCTGTGAGACTCCTCCTGAGCAACCATCTCTAATTTTCCACTACAGCAATCAGCTCCTCTTTCCTCCCTGCAGTTTTCTGTTCACAGTAGTGGTTGCTGCGAGGCTTTCTGCTGCTGCCCTGTCCATTTCCCCTCCCCTCCCCTTCCCTCCCTCCTGCTCCTCCCTTGTTCCCCGCTATTCCTTTTTTTTTTAAAACGCATGCGTGATAACGTTATAACGACATAGTGGAATGATGACAGTGCATCACCCGCCTTCCTCTTCCCAGAATTCATCAACTCCCTCCTCAGTATTCAAATTTTCCCACCGGTCTGGGTTGAAGCAAAATGATTGGCGGGCTACACGGACTTCCAATGTCACTGGAGGACCCCCCCCCCATGGGTGGATTCTCCGATGTGAACTGAAATGTCGTGTGCTTAACCCGATCAAGGCAACAAAATGGAGGATGGGCAACATGGCGTCAGCTGGCCCATGTAAAGTAAAACAAAAAATTACATAAATGGTGGTGGTGGTGGTGGTGGCAGCTGAGGAGGAGCAGCATGACACGCAGACCAGTCTCCCCGCTCCGCAGGAATAGTTATAGCCCCTAGAAAACAGTTCAACCCATTTCTGTGACTTTTCTGCAAAGAAGCGTGCCCAGCCTGCTCTGCAGGGGCTGCTGCTGGGGCCCAATGGCACCCGGCTCCCAAATGGCCAATGGAACGCTACCAATAAACGTCAAATTAACCCCCCCACACACAATAGATGTGAACGTGTGCGTATTATAAAAAGACAACAATTGTGCCGTCTTCCCTTGCTGCATCAAAATTTCATTATGATGTTATAACGTTATAAGGGCCTTTAAAAAAAAAAGAGGCGGGGAAGTTATGCTTCAGGATCGTAGGACCGCACACAGGGAGCAGGAAGGAAGACTTCCTTGCCTGCCCACCCGCTTGCTTCCCGTGGCTTCTCCGCGGGTTTCTAGAGGAAAGCACCCACCGCCAGCTCTGCACGGGCTGTTGCCGGGGAAGCCCAAACAAAGGGCAGCAGTTACATGGGAGCAAGCACAGGGAGCTGTCAGGCCAATGGCGCCCGGCTCCTGCTACCAAGAAACGGCAAATCCACCTTGCCAACGCAGTCCCTGTGTTGGGATCTTGCCTCCCTGCCTCCTTATTTCGATATAACGTTAGGAGGGCTCGTTTCAAAAAAAAAAATCAAGAAACACCCACCACGGGGCGGGCCACATGGAGGGCAGGCGAGTGGGTGTGTTCTCATCTAGGCTTCTCCACTGGAGTAAACAGGAAACACCGCTAGGAACAGGATTTTCTTGCTCCAGGGAAGCTCCGGAGCAGTGCAGTGATACTCTGGAGGAAATTGTGAGCACGGAGCAAATGGTGGGAAACTGACCAGAAGCTCCGGTGCTAGCTTCGGTGTAAACCGCGGGGAAAAGCTAGTGAGAAAACGCCCTGAGTGTGGAAAAAGAACTTGCTAGGGGATGTGGAAAAGAAGAGCCTGGGAGAGGCATAGTAGGGATTAGCACGTTCTCTTCCACTACCCTGAATGCAAAACACACATGCACACACATACATGTGAAAACCCCTTCCTCCCCCCCCCCCCCAGCCAAGTTGAAGCAGATGCTCCCTCTAAGCTGTGGAGTCTTGTGAGCAAAAACTCTACTTTTTGAGCTACTGGCATTAAAGTTGTGAGCGAGCAATTTGGCTGCTGCATAAATTAGCTGGCTCTGGAGCCATCCTTCTTGAGCTAAGGCAAGACTATGTGAGCTGGAGGCTAAAAAACTGTGAGCTAGCTCACACTAACTCAGCTTAGGGGGACCACTGCTCTGGACATGCTGCAGGCCTATTCTAAAGTGATTATTTGCAAATCAAAAGTTTATATTCTGCTTTATAAAGGTCCTGTGGGTTTGAATTAGTGCCTGAGAGCCTTCCAATTAACTGCAGTATTTAACTGTTATTCATGCTCTGAAATCCCATCTTGTCTCCTGCCTCGCCCCTCTTTGTGTGTATTCAACAAGCATGATGAAAAGTCCTGGGGAAACGTCCCTATTTTGCAGTGCATTTTGCAGCAACAGGCTAACACGACTAACTCCTCTAGATCTATAACGTACAAATGGCATTTTGGAGGTTGGGAATTTTTTTTTAAAAAATGATGAAAAATGCTTCAGCTCTCAGAAATACCAGGCTCTAAAAACAACAATGCTTTTGGTCTTCAGTTCTTGGTGCATCTATGTTTTACGCTGTTAAGTTCCTCCTCAATTTCCACAAAAGGCAAACGTCTTGTGGTTTTTAATTTCCTTCTGAAAAAATTTGGCAGAGGATGTGTCTGAGGCTGGATTTGCACTCTTCCCCTCCTCTCCATTCAACTAGGACCTATGTAGGCTTGTTAAAACATTCCCCCCCCAGCAGTTACACAGTATGTTCTTCTGTCTGTCAGTGCAAAATGTAAAACTAAATACTTCTTTTTGGCAG
Source organism: Lepidodactylus listeri (assembly GCA_029233225.1). Classification (NCBI taxonomy): domain Eukaryota; kingdom Metazoa; phylum Chordata; class Lepidosauria; order Squamata; family Gekkonidae; genus Lepidodactylus; species Lepidodactylus listeri. The sequence continues at coordinate 72,620,916 of JARCFY010000013.1, forward strand.
TTCAGCAATGTCAACATTGATATAAATCTATATATAAAAGCAAAAAAAGAAAGAAACCTTAGGTGACTCATAGGAAATTGCTTCCTTTACACAGCAGAACCAGAGCGTCCACTTTCAGCACTGCAGCTAGGGATGCTAGCCTCCAGGTGGGACCCGGGGACTCCCTGGAATTACAGTTCTTTTCAAGACTACAGAGATCAGTTTTCCTGGAAAAACCAGATGTTCTGGAGAGTGGACTCTATAGCATTGTACCCTGCTGAGGTCCCTGTCCTCTCCAGGCTCCATTCTCAAATATCCAGGAGTTTCCTAACTTGGATTGGGCCATCCCTCCACCCCATCCTTTAGCAGTGGCCAGGGGGAACCTGGCAACCCTAACTAGGGCTATGTTGGCAAGGACAGGAGGGAGGGAGGGGAGAGATGGAAAGACAGCAAATAGATGGGGAGAAAAGGACAGAAGGAAGGAGGGGAGGGAGGAGAGGGAGAGAAGACAGGTGGAAAGAAAGCAAATAGATGGGGAGAGAGAAGTAAAAGACAGAAAGAAGGGAAGGAAAGAAAGAAAGAAAGGAAAGTCAGGCTGTAAGGGAAGCAGCCTGGAGTGGGGGAGGGGATGCAGCTCCCCAGCCTCTCCTTGCTTCCAGCTCTCACACACCTCAACAGAAAGGGGGAGAGGGAGAAAAGAAAGAAAGAAAGAAAGAAAGAAAGAAAGAAAGAAAGAAAGAAAGAAAGAAAGAAAGACACAGTGAGAGAAAGAGAGAGAGAGAAAGGGGCCCCCCACGCTGACAACCACGGCTGCTTGAAACTGGATGAGGGAGGTGAAAGAGGCGGGCACAGAAAAAAAACCTTTCAGGAGTTGTCCAGAGTCTCTCTCTCTCTCTCTCTCTCACACACACACACAGAGCTCCTAAGACTCAAATCTAACTGTTCTAGGCCTGCAGACCAGGAGGGCTGCCCTCTGAGACTAGCAACAAAGGTGGTGAGGATGTCATGGGAATTGCACGACAGGACTGGGGCCAGGCCTCCCATTCTCCTTTTTCCATGGAGGTGGAAGGGTGAGGGGCACAAGGTATTGCTGGAGGTGGTCTAAGAGCCCCTCCATTTAAACGTAGCTCAATTATTGGAAATGACGGCGCCTCCCTTAGCTCTTTTTTTCTAACCCCCTCCCCTCCTTCAGGAGACCAGCCGTGGAACATCCCAAAGCAAAACAAAAGACTTGGCAGCGAAGCTCACCACCCCCTAGCACCCCCACCAACTTACCTTACCTTGTGGCAGGGGGAGTTTTGCAGGCCTTTCCCAGGCCCTGTGCCTCGGCACGGGCCAGGAAAGGTGGGGGCGGGGCTTGCTGCATGTGCCTGCCCCCTGGGCTCCTTACTGCTGGGGCTTCATTCTGGTGCGCTGTCAGAATCTGTTGATTCAGACATAGTATTTTCCCAGTTCTGACAGATGTGCCTTATTAATTCTCTTTTGTCATACCTTATTATTATGTATGTCTTTAAGGTTACCATGTATGAATGCTTGTAGATGCCATATTGTAGTGCCTGACCAGGCCTGGGTTTTTGTAACTGTTAAAGCGGGAGGGTGACACCTGCATTGTATGGGAACAATGGGCCTCTCACACCATTTGCCTCCGCATTCCATAGACCCGGCTGGGACTTCAAGGGAGGATGCGTTTCATCTCTTATCACATGCAAAAGCCTTGAGGCCATGGATTGTTATGTGAACTGGTAACATCTGAAGGGTCTGGTTGGGACGGAAATTTACTGCTTAACACCTCACTTTCTTTCCTGTGGGAACCAAACGGTCAGAGCCTCTTTTTGCCCGCCGTTTTTCTCCTATAGTGATTGGCTACCTATGGGTAATTCAAACTCCTTGGAAAGGTATAATAGACCTTCCTGTATTATCTGTCTCATCTCTGACAATAATCCGAGAAGCTGTACTAATGTAGAGATTGGAAATAAAGAACTCTGGTTTACCAACCAAGATCTGATCCTTGACTACTTTGCGCAGAACTCTCACAGATTGTCAGAGATCTGTGACTGGGACTTAGCCGTTCCTGACTATGTCGGATGACGGCATGGTTCCCACCCCTACTACCCCCGAGGATACACCAACCACCCCGGTGGACCAGGGGAACGGTGGTGGAGGCGGTGGAGGGGAGCCCGAAGTACTGGTGACTACGATTTAGGGGGCTCACTACATCCCGTGCCTACCTCCTCTTCAGAGCGTGACCCCGAAGTATGCCTGGAGTCAGTTCGGTCGTGGGACCGTCGATTCCTGGGTGCACGATCGGAAAGGGGCACGGGTTTCGTTCCCAGGCGATCAACTCGACCGTGGGAGGCCGAGCTACCTGGGAGAAGACCGCGAGCCGATCTACGGAGGAGATCCGCGTCGCCCGTCCATGGAAGGAGAGAGGACCGGACCGTATGGGCCCGATCCGTACCGGGAAGACCAGATGCAATCCCTCGACCGGATGATGGGAGATTTGTGGTTCCAACTTACCACCGAGCTGCGAGAGCTGGCCCTCGATCTCCAGTATCAGTTTCGGGACGCCATGAGGGCTATGCAAGAGGCCCTACCAGCCCCCGCGACAGGAGTCCAACAGCCAGCGGTGCCTCCCAGAGGAGTTCCGGCTCAAGCGCCGCCACCCGGGCAGCCGAGGCCGCCGCAGCAAGCTCCCCCGGTCGTCCCTCAGCAGGTGCCAGCCCCCATCCCCACACCCGTCCCGGCGCCAGCAGGGCCGATCGTTCGCCTGGCCCCCGCCGACCCGTTGACGGCTACTTTCGATGGGGACCCCGAGAAGTTGCGGTTTTTCCTGCTGGAGATCGAGCGGTTCCTAGACAGCTGGGGACATCTCTACCCCACCGAGAGGGAGCGGATTGGCTACATAGGGTCCAAGCTGAAGGACACCGCCAGCGATTGGTATGTGAGCCTGCACGATGCCCCCGGCCCTGAGCTGCGTTCGCTGAACAACTTCATGTGGGCCCTCCGACACCAATACGAGGATCCCCTGGGGGAAGAAAAAGCCCGGAACCAACTGCGGAAGCTGACCCAGGGGAGGTCCACGGTGAGGGACTACACCGACAAGTTCCGGCGCATCGCCGCCAAGATCCACGGCTGGCCCCAAGACCTCTTCATAGAAAAGTACCGCAAGGGTCTCAACCCCGAGGTGTACGAGGCCGTCTTACTAGGGGGTCGGCTGGGAACGCTAGCCACCTGGATGAGGGCAGCCGCAGATGTGGAAGAGCGCTTCACCCTCATTAAAATGGGAACGTCAGCTACAGCTGCAGGCAAGGCGATGCCAAGGGCAAAACTGAAGCCCAACGTGCAAGATATCCGAGATGCCCGCTTTAAACAGGGGCTTTGCATGAGATGCGGGGAGAGCGGCCACTTCGCCTCGGCGTGCCCCAGAGGAGGAGGAAAAGGCCCGAAGACCTCCACCCCGGTGGCCGGGAGCACTCCCAGCAGAGGGAAACCACCGTTTAAACCCCGGGCGTTGCAGCTGGAAGGAGCAGCGAGCGAGCAAGGGGAGCTGGAACTGACGGAAGCGCAGATGTCGGGAAACTCCAACGGCCTGCTGTGAGCGGCGCAGAACTGCAGGTCCCCCGCCAAGACGCGCCATCTCCGGTGAGCATCCCTGGCCCCTTGTTATATATGGTAGTGACTGTAATGACCCCGGGGACGGGAACCCACGTTCGGGTCCGTGCCCTAATTGACTCTGGGTGTGCTCGGGACTTAATTAGCCCTTTAGTGGTGGAAGGGTTGGGACCGAAAGTCACCCCGTTGAGCGAGCCGCTCAAATTCACGCAGATGGATGGCTCGGAAATGAAAGAAGCGTGCATGGCTGAAACTGAGGGTTTGATCGTGGGAACGGGGGAGCATTGGGAGAAGCGAGCTTTTGTCATCACCCCTAATACCCAATTCCCCATGGTTTTGGGGAGTCCCTGGCTGAGTTCGCACGATCCCTACATCAAGTGGAGTGAGGGAAAATCTCCTGGGTGGACGACAAGTGCCAGACTCACAAGTGGGACCCAGAGTGGGGACCGGGGCCACCCCTACCCCTCCGGACTGCCGCCCTCGCCCTCGCACCCTCCGCTGTCCCTCGGGAGTATAGGGATCTGATGGAGGTCTTCAGCGAGACCGAGGCAGACGAGCTGCCCCCCCACAGACTGTCGGACTGTGCCATAGAACTGATCCCGGGCGAGAAACTTCCCAAGGGAAAGCTTTACTCCATGAGCCCTCTAGAGTGGGAGGAGCTAAGGAAGTTCCTAGACAAGAACTTGGAGCGCGGGTTCATCCACCCTGCTAAATCCCCCTTCACTGCCCCCGTTTTGTTCCGGAAAAAGAAAGACGGGGGATTACGCTTGTGCACAGACTACAGAGGATTGAACGCGGTCTCCGCTTCTAACGCCTACCCCCTCCCCTTAATAAAAGACTTGCTAACGGAGGCGGCCAAGGGGAAAGTGTTCACTAAGCTGGATCTCCAAGACGCTTATTTCCGGGTGCGCATAAGGGAGGGGGATGAATTCAAGACCGCGTTCAACACCCCGTTGGGACAGTTTGAATACCTGGTGATGCCGTTCGGTTTGAGTGGCGCTCCGGGGGTCTTTATGAGCTTGATCAATGAAGTGTTGCACAAGCATTTATTCAAGGGGGTGTTATGTTACTTAGATGATATCTTGATCTACTCTACTGATAAGAAAGAACACGTGAAACTGGTCCGGGAAGTCCTTTCTACCCTGTTGAAAAACCAACTGTATGCCAAACTGTCTAAATGCGAGTTCAATCGCGAGTCTGTGGACTTTCTGGGGTATCGCATATTGCAGAGGGGTTTAGAGATGGATCCTGCGAAGGTGGAGGCGATGGTCCAGTGGGAAGCCCCCCGAACGAGGAAGCAGCTCCAAAGCCTATTAGGATTTTGTAACTTTTACCGGACCTTCATAAAAGACTTTGCCACAGTCACCCTTCCCCTCACAGACTTGCTAAAAACTAAGGGGAGGGGTTCGGAGGTGGGGAAGCCCGGGGAGAGAATTGCCTGGAATGGGGACTGCCAGAAGGCGTTCGAAACCCTAAAAACCCTTTTCACCTCCGAGCCCATTTTGGCTCACCCAGATGAGACTAAAGAATTTATAGTCCACGTAGATGCATCCAATGTGGCTATGGGGGGGGCCATTTTGCAGAAGGGATCAGACGGAGAATTGCACCCCCTCGCGTATATTTCCAAAAAATTTAATGAGACGGAAAGGAATTGGTCAGTTTGGGACAAGGAAGCAGCGGCTATCCGGCTAGCTCTCACTACCTGGCGGCATTGGCTGGAGGGGGCGCAAACCCCGTTTGAGATTTGGACTGATCATAAAAACCTTGAAGCGTTGCGCACTCAGAGGTCTCTGAATGCAAAACAGCTCCGGTGGGCTGATTTCTTCTCAAAATTTAACTTTGTGTTGAAACATTTCCCTGGAAAGGCCAATTCCTTAGCAGACGCACTCTCCCGATTGCCCCAACACGAGAGTCTGAAAGAAGAGGTGTTCGACTCCATGTTTTCCCCCCAGCAGCTGGGAGGGGCGGTAACCACCAAGAGCCAAAGCAAACGAGCTAAAGTGGAAGTGGCATCGGGTGATTGGGGAGGGGAATACTCGCCTGAGGAAATTGAGGAGTTAGAGACTGTGACCGAGTGCTCCCTGGGTGAAAATCAATGTTGGTACCATGAAGACAAATTGGTGGTGCCCAGAAGTAAGCGGAAAGACATTTTATTGGCTTGTCACTCCTCCAAACTAGCTGGACACTTTGGGTTCCTGAAAACGCTCAACTTAATTCAGCGTCAGTTTTGGTGGCCGCGCATGCGCCGGGATGTCTCAGATTTCGTCTCCGCTTGTCAGACCTGTTTGATGTGTAAAAAGCGGGGGGGGGGGAGTTCCGGGGCTCCTGCACCCCCTACCTACTCCTTCTCGCCCTTGGGAAGCGATAGCCATGGACTTTATTACTAATCTACCACCCTCGAAGGGGAAAACTGTAATCTGGGTGGTGGTAGACACATTCTCTAAGCAAGCCCATTTCACCCCTTTCAAGCAACTGCCAACGGCAAAGGGGATGGCCAAGGCTTTCTTCAATCAGGTGATTAAATTACATGCTTTTCCCAAGCGGGTGGTATCCGATAGGGGTAGCCAATTCATTGCCAACTTCTGGCGGGAGCTTTTAAAGCTTATGGACATAGAGCCTGCTCTAAGTTCGGGTTACCATCCAGAAACCGATGGACAGTCCGAACGAACTAATCAGATCCTGGAGCAGTTCTTGAGGTGCTACACCAACTACCACCAGGACAATTGGGTGGACTTACTGCCGTTTGCAGAATATAGCTACAATAATGCGGTGCACTCCTCGACCGGCGTCTCCCCCTTCATGGCCGTCGGAGGCTTCGAGGGGAAGCCTCTGCCTACAATCGAAAATGCTTCCGATGCTTCTCCCACGGATTTTAAGCGGTGGTGGGCGACATTACAAGAATTGTGGCCTCTGATAGCTAAGACTTTAGACCAAGCCAAAGCGGACTACAAAAAATATGCGGATCATGGTCGAGCTGTCGGTTGGGATCTCCAACCTGGGGACTCTATCTTTCCACAAAAAACATACACGGTTTGCAACCTAGCAGGAAATTAGGATGGAAATATGTGGGCCCATATAAGGTGTTGCGTAAAATTTCAGATGTGTCTTTTGAACTGGAACTACCTAAATCACTGAGTTCTGTGCACCCTGTTTTTCATTTCAGCCTGCTGAAGAAGGATCCTGGGCCGAATGCGTGGCATCCAGTTCCTCCAGTACCTCCCCCACTGATGAAGGGGGAGGCACCCCATTTTGAAATATCTGATATTCTTGATTCTAAAGTGCGTCGGGGCCGCTTATATTATTTAGTTAGATGGCTCGACTTTGGCCCGGAGCACAATGAGTGGGTTCGTTCTGAACATGTGCATGCTCCTCAATTAGTTAGAGCTTTCCATAAAAAAGCTCCTGACAAGTCTGGGTAGAGGTGTTTATCGAGGGGCCAGTGTGTCAGAATCTGCTGATTCAGACATAGTATTTTCCCAGTTCTGACAGATGTGCCTTATTAATTCTCTTTTGTCATACCTTATTATTATGTATGTCTTTAAGGTTACCATGTATGAATGCTTGTAGATGCCATATTGTAGTGCCTGACCAGGCCTGGGTTTTTGTAACTGTTAAAGCGGGAGGGTGACACCTGCATTGTATGGGAACAATGGGCCTCTCACACCATTTGCCTCCGCATTCCATAGACCCGGCTGGGACTTCAAGGGAGGATGCGTTTCATCTCTTATCACATGCAAAAGCCTTGAGGCCATGGATTGTTATGTGAACTGGTAACATCTGAAGGGTCTGGTTGGGACGGAAATTTACTGCTTAACACCTCACTTTCTTTCCTGTAGGAACCAAACGGTCAGAGCCTCTTTTTGCCCGCCGTTTTTCTCCTATAGTGATTGGCTACCTATGGGTAATTCAAACTCCTTGGAAAGGTATAATAGACCTTCCTGTATTATCTGTCTCATCTCTGACAATAATCCGAGAAGCTGTACTAATGTAGAGATTGGAAATAAAGAACTCTGGTTTACCAACCAAGATCTGATCCTTGACTACTTTGCGCAGAACTCTCACATGCGCTCCGGCAGGAAATGACCCCTGCTCTTAGATACATTTCACAAACTGATACAGCTTAAATGCTTCCAGCTGTCCTCATTCCAAGCTACCTGTCCAGATGTGCAGAGGTCCATGAAGAAGGATTATGCCCTAAACCTTAAAGGTTTAGGAGTGGACTGCCAGTTGGCATCAGGGCAGTTGGCATCATGTCACGGATATAGACATGGAAAAACAATGCAGACCAATGAGTGGCCCTGAGGGCTGGTCACAGTTGAGAACAATAGATTTCCTGGGCCAATCAGGTGTCCTGGGGGTGTGGTGGTCAGGAGGGGCATGGCCTAGATGTGACCAATGAGCTCTCAGAAAGGCAGAGTCAGGCTTTAACAATAGAAGCTAGGTGTTGGATGGCTGTAATGAGGGTGTCCATTGAGGAACAATAGAGCGGTCTGGCATTTTCCTTAGAGCCAGACAAAAGGGGTGATGTTTCTTAATGTGTGGCAGGATGATCCTGAATGGGTGACCATTCACTATACATGGAGAGTTAATATTTACCTTGATGGGTCTGGCATAGATGAGAGAAATGCAGATATCTTAGACAACAGGGATGAGAGGATTATTCCAAAGATACTTCCTGACATGGGTGAAACAGGAGAGGGGGGTGGAAACATGCAACGTACTTCATTCATGACAATAGCACAGGCTTATTGTCCCTGCCTGCCTGTACATTTGACAGACAAAAGACTAGCCATTTGGTCAGCAGAAGATGCCTGAGGCAAGGGCAGAGACTTGCCCATTCTTAGACCTTTTTGGACAAAGCTGACAGGAGACAAGATTTTTTTTGGGGGGGGGGGGGTTGCTTGCATAGAGAATGCTTGGCAGTGCAGCTAGCCTGGAGAATTCTCTTTGGCCTGAGTTTTTCAGCCAAAATGTGGCTCTTCTAGCCTCCCAGCAAAAGCCACTGTTTAAGCCAAGCCTGGCTTCATAGGGCACTGCTTATGGAGGTTCAGAGGTCGCTTTGGGGTGTTTCTCTCTCAGGAAAGACCACCCCAGGTTCAGTGCTGAGAATGCTGGCAACAACCTCTACATTACAAAGCTTTCGCCTATAATTATTAAAAACTAGAGAAGGCTCTCCATCCTCAGACATTAAATGACCGTCTTCATTCCCCAGCTAGTTTGTCTCTTTCCACTCCAATTTCCAAGACAGCAATTTCCACTCCAGTGGGAGGTGCTTAAGGACACATTTGTGATGAAAATGCCCATAGCAGGATGAGGGAAACAAATCTGAGACGTGCAAATTAGCTTAAACCGTAGAACATCTCTCAGCACAGATGCTTTTTGCCAGAGCAGCACAGAGCTAAGCACAAGACTTCTTAGAGCAAAAGATAATAAACTCTTTTGTGACTTCCTTCCTTCTTTCACTTCATTTCATCCTTCCTTCCTCCTTCTCTGGAATCGCAAGTCAGTTGTTTGTTAATATTCAGAATTCATAATCCATGTTTGATGGATGCTTTATTTTCCCTCCTCAGGGCAGAAGGAGAGGGTGGGCTGCTGGTGTGATGGAATGGGATGGATGGCACCATCTGACTGCACACAGAGAGAATTACAGGTTTCAAAACTCCTCCTTTGGCTGAAATGCACTGTGAAAGCAGGGCCCTAAGCTGGATAGCCCAGGCAAGCCCTGTTAGCCAAACTGCCTTGATTTCTTATCAATATTGGAGAATTATAGTTTATTAGTTAATTGGCAATAGGCAAAATGGGTCACCACCAATATATACAGAGGTCCCACCTCTTCCAGAAGCACCAGAAATAAACAAGGAGGCTGGCTTCAGTAGTAAAATAATTTCTTTACTGAAAGATTCTTATTCAGGCAAACAATACAGATTCACACATTCACTTATACAGAGCCTAAGAAATAAAGATAGAGCAAAGACGGTTGCATGAGCAGGAATATCGTTGGTATCCGTCGAGGGCAATAATTACCTGTCCGGAGAGATGTTGCAGAGTTCCCACTGGAAAAATAAGGGGAGGCTATGAGGGGATTAGGGGCACGTGTCCTGAACCTGCAGCAACATGTGTAGACTCTGGCTGCGCAACCAAGAGCCATGGAGGTAGGGTTAGGGTAAGAGGTAAAAAGCTAGAGAGAGAACAGTTGCTGGGTGTCCTCTCTTATTAGGGGGCTCTGTGGGAGGACTTGACTGGACACCTCCCTGGAGACCACCCCTTGATGGTCTGCCCCAAAAGTCCTGTCCACTAGAGGAGAGGGGCTTAAGGGATTGGGCAATGTTATACTCTACCTGATTGTGACAGAGATACCTGGAGGGGTATACCCAAGGCAGGACTTTGGTGGGTGTTACTGGAGGGGGTGGGAAGTCCCCAGCATGATGATGTCACTCAGAAGTGATGTCATCACATTGGGGAGTGGAGGCCCCCGCCTCTCCCCAGCAACATTTAAAGGGTCTTTTAAAACCCTGCTAGGAAGGGCGGGGGGGGGGGGGGGGGAGGCTGCACATGCCTGCATGCCAAGTCACACATGCACAGGCCCCGCCTCTCCCCAGCAGCATTTGAAGCTTTCCTTTAAAAGCTGCTGGGGAGAGGGGGGGAGCCATGCATTCAAATTCTCGAATTAAGGGCTTAGAGTGCAGGCACACAGTCCCCACAGCTTCCCAGCAGCATTTAAAGCCATCCTATAAAGGCTGCTGGGGCAAGGGGTGGGGGAAGCCACACATTCCAAGCCTCGAATTCAGGGCTCAGAGTGCCGTTTGCAGCCTCCGCCTCTCCCCAGAGGATGTCCTTAAACACTGTTGTGAAGAGGTGGCGGGGGAGGCTGGGTGGTTGCTCTTGGGGGCAGGGCTTCCCTTGATGGGTGAGAAGGAGCCCCCCAAATTGGTCAACCCCTGCCAAACCAGGGGGGGGGGTTCTGGCAAGTCTAGATGGTTATTGTGTGGGTGCACCTGTGCTGACATGACAGAGGGAAAAGAGGAGGGTGGGAGTGAGGCAGTGAGCAGCACATGGACAGAACATGGAGGTGTTGGCCTGTTCTTGTGCTGTTCGCTGCAGTCTCCACTGTGAAGGAAACTTTCCTCAGAAGCAGCAGCAATAGTCTCTTTGGCTTATATACCATCATCATGCATGGTATAGCTGTAAAGCTGCTGTCACAATGGCACAGGTGTGCGAGAGGGATTCTGACAGGGTTGCCCTTCCTTGGTCCTGCTGCTGCCACAGACCTCTCCACTCACTTTGTCTGCCGCATTTGCACCAAAATAGCTGCATCACTATGACAACTCTGGGTTATGCTCACACGGTTGCAAAGAGCCCCTGTGTCTGCTTTGGTCTCTCTTATTTGGGGGTCACCTGAACTCTGGATGTTCTTTGCACATCAATGGGCACATGCATTCATTTGTCCTTATGTTTATTGTGCAAATGACTGTCAGGGGCCCCTGACAAAGCCCTCATTGTCTGCTTTGATGAAGTAAAATGCTGTATATCTCCCTCTCTGTTTGCTTCCCGGGTCCTCCCCTGTCACCTTGAAATGTATTGCTTTTAGGTGCTCTGGACAATGTAACCATTGAAGTCGGGAGAGTGACGACCCCGTATCTTTGCACGTCACTGACAAACAAATGGCATTTCCTCCCTTTCATTCCCTCCTCCCTTTTCCTGGGACAGTGAATGTCTTATCTTGTTGTGAGAACCTTGAAGGTCTGTTATTGCCACCCAAAGCCGGTTGTTATGCATGGGCTTCACACATCTGGGTCAGCTAGTTCAAGAAGGGAATTTTTATAACTTTAGCACCTCATCTTCCTGTGGGAATCCAAACGGCTCGATCCATTCTCCCGCGGTTTTTACTCTGAATGTGATTGGTTTCAGGTGGGGGGTTCAAATGAATGGGAGGGTATATTAACCCTGACTGTCTTTTACCTGGCATCTCTAACAAACATCCGAGAACCTGTAAAGCAGTATTAAGACTAATAAAGAACTCTGTTTTCATCAACAAAGGTCTGATCTTTTACTGTTAGTACAGAAGCCTCACAATGACAAATCTGGGATGTGGTGGAGAATCCCAAATTCTGAGAAAACTTTGATATTTTTTTTTTAAAAAACCCAAAGTATTGCTTTATCAGTGGGGGGGGGGGGGGGTTGTCTCCAGGGCTCCTCTTGCACTCCATTCCTTTCCATCATTCTGTTCTTTCAATACAAGTCCAAAAATGTATGACAATAAACAGAGAAAATAGTATCGACAAGACAATCCTTCCCAGAGCTTTTGCACACCTCTATAACAATGTCCAAAGAATGATGGACCATACGATATGGAAAGAAATGTTATGGTACTATCAAAAGGTTTAAAAACCTATTCCCTTGAAGCTTCTCAGGTGTTTTGCTTGAGGAAGGATGTCCAAAACCAGCCTGGATTACCTTGGCCAGAATCTCCCAGCCTTTTTGAGCCTGCGGGCATCTTTGGAATTCTGACACAAGGTGGCAAGTGTAGCCACAAAATGGCTGCCACAAAATGGAGGCTGCAGGAAGTGGAGCTAGCTACGAAATGGTTGTCTCAGCTTACCTTTAGTCACACAGGCCCATTCTGCATCTAGCATTCGCTCCACTTCTTTTACCAAACCCACACTGGAACAGAAATTCCCCTCCGCATTGCATGCCACTTTCACTTTGATTGATTGTCGGATTTCATGGCCATGTCCAGACTGCATGCCACTTTCACTTAGTTTGATCTCTTGGTTTTGTGGTACTGTCTGCATAGATTTATGGCCATTTCATGGCCATTCAGGGGTGACTCTGGGCGTTAGCATACTGGAATGTGGTTTTGAGCTGCATCTTTCCCTGTTCCAGTGTGGTTTGGTAAAACAACGGAGTAAATGCTAGATGCAGAATGGGCCACAGTGAAGATACTTCTGCTATGGAGGCACACCTCTGTTGCCAAAGCAAAATTTTTAAAAACCTCCAGTGGCCAATCAAAAGTTTTGCTGGGCAAAAGACCTACCTGGTCCCACCCCTTATCTAAAAACACTTTAGGGCACCAGAGAAGGTGCTGGTGGGTGCCACGTTGCCAACAGGCACCATGTTGGGACCCTTGACCTATAGACAAAATCCAGCAAGAGCCTAAAGATGCGCAGAACTCTTCAGTCACAGTACTGCTTTTGCTGAACTCCTTTTTAACTTGCCCCAATTTTTCCAGGTCCAACACAAATGATACCCCAATGTTGTGGGCACCGCTGCCTTGTGATCGGCCTGGAACTGTGGCCGTGCTGTTACTGCTGCTGGTTTGTTATAGCAAATGCCAGAGACCGGTTCCAGAGATGGCTGCATGCAGGACTGGCTCCAGGCGGTTGGAAGGATCACAGGAGCAGCAGGGGGCAGGCCAGCCTGAGGCCAGCCGGCAAACGGGGAAAACTCCTCCCATTTGCTCAGCGGCCCACCAGTCCTCTCAGCAACGCAGCAGTCTGGCCAAAGAGGGATGTGTCAAAGGGCCGTTTTTATAACCGTGGGCAGGAAATATCAGCCAAGGTGGGTGGGAAGGGACATTTATCCTGCAAATTTTTGGAACCATTTCAAACAGTTGAGGCACACCTGATGGACATCTTGTCATACTTTCCTTCCCAGCTGCTTTTGACATTGCAAATGCCTGTAAAGAACTGCCTTCATTTGGGGCTGTTTCCACCATGATTATGAAACATGACGCCATGAGCTGAGAGCAGCTACCCCCCCAACACTCAATTTTTTGGGGTTGTCAAATCATCGCCAACTTATGGCGACCCCGTAGGGTTTTCATGATGAGACATTCAGCCACAGTTTGCCATTGTCTGCCTGTGCATAGCTGGTTTGTTATAGCAAATGCCTGTGCATAGCGACTCTGGGCTTCCTTGGTGGTCTCCCATCCTAATACGGACCAGGGCTGACCCTGCTTCACTTCCAAGATCTGCTGTGATCAGACTTGCCTGAGCTATCCAGGTCAGAGCCAACCCACAATAAAAAAGAGTATAAAATGTTATACAACCATAACCTTTCTTTAAAAGGAAAACAGTAAATGAGCCCCAGGAAGGCTTGCCAACTCTTAAAATTACCCAAAATCTCTTTCCACGTGCCTCTTTCCTTGCTTCTTCCCACACATATCCTTCAGAAACCACCGTCCCCCACTCAAGGTTTTCCCCTAGAATTGATAGAACACACTTGGCTGTGGCTCACTGGCAGAGCATCTGCCTGGCATGCAGAAGGTCCCAGGTTCAATCCCTGACAGCATCTCCAGTTGGAAGGATCAGCTAGCAGGGGATGCGAAAAATCTCTGCCTGAGAACCTGGAAAGCAGCTGCCAGTCCAAGTAGCCAATATTGACTCAGATGGACCAAGGGTCTGATTCAGGATAAGGCAGCTTTGTGTGTTCAACCAAAATTTGACTGAAATGCCAAAGAGTGGAATTTTGAGCTTCCTGATTATGCAAAATATCCAGGAATTTCAAAGCCACACAAAAAAAGACCAGAGTAATTTCAACAGGATCCATCCAGTCCTACACATTAGCAGCCTCCAAGCAGAGTCCAAAGTGACATTTTGAGATTCCTGCTCAGAAGAAACATCCAAAGCATCTGAAGGAAACCAGAAAGGACTTTTGATGATTGGTGAAGCTGCCCTGCTGGGAGGCCTGGTGTGTGGGGGTGGGGGCAAACAGCTCCATCTACTCTTCCCTTTATTGAGAAGACTGATATCGTGTGTTGAAGGGCAGGAGATTCCCTGGTTTTCAGAACTGCACAGTGCAGCAAGCAAAGATCGACAAAAGAACTTTTCTCCATCCTCTGTGCCCCACTGGGGCCCTCAAAATGTCATTAGTTGTTTTTTTTTTTTAATGGGCAGCCCCATGGCCTGGCGTGGGGCAAGGCACGGCAAAGGTGGGCCATGGTAATGCAGCAAGGCCATTTCCCTCCGGGTCAGAGACTGGCAAGAATGAAAGGTCCCTGTTTATTCTGTCTGCTGTGGAGACAGCAGTGGGCATTTCTATTTGAACTAAAGAATCGTTATAATTTAATTACCCTCCCTGTAAACAAAGAGTTTTAATACACTGGAGGGAATTTACTTAGCCTGGGCCATTGACAGATTTATGGGTTTTAATGGAATGCTAGAAGGTTGTTGGCACTTAGGGAATCCCGGTTTGTTATTTCATAATCACTTATTTATGGTTCCCACAGTGGATTGTTCTCCTCCTGTAGCTCATTCTTTTAGGTCTATTAAGCTGTCAGGGCTTTTCGTCAAGGCATTGTGAGCTGGAGTTCACTACACTGCCATTCCTAACAGGGGCCTTTTTATTATTGTACAGATATCAGCATTACTACCTGTGGGGGGAGGGGGAGATTATATAAGGCACGTGGTTTGGCCCTTAAAGGAGAAAGACGTAGAGCAGCTAAGCAGTACGTTGAGCAGGGCAGAACTCTTAGCTGGTTTCGGACAACACCTTTTTACAACACCCAAAACACCTCTCTGGGTGGGGGATGGGCACGCCTTGTGAAAAGTGTTCTTTCCTTTCTGGCTTGTTTTGGCTCTCGGGAGGGGTGAATCATGACTAAACCTGCTGAGGAGGGACAGGAATTGCTGAAGACAGAGCGTCAGATCTGCAAGGGATGGTCTTTGGGGCATCTGAGTAGAGAGCTATTTGGGAGGTTCTAGGAAAAAAGCCCCCTGGGAAAAAACCCACAGGAAAAAGCCCACAGAAAAAAACCCACTGACATAAATGCTCACAGGAAAAAAGCCCACGTGGAAAAATGCCCATGTGGAAATAAGCCCACACGGAAAAAGTGCACACGGGGAAAAAAGCCCATAGACATAAAAGCCCACATGGAAAAATGCCATGTAAAGCTCCATAGATATTTATAATTGTGGATAACCATTCATCTCCATTTATGAGAACAAACAGGTATTACCTATATTTATTTATTTATTTCTTGGATTTATATCCCGTTCTCCCCGCCAAAAGGCAGGCTCACATGCAACAATTTGTGTTGTGATTTTTTCAAGTGTAGCTAAATAATGATTTTGCTATGTTATTAGACGAACTGCCTGTTCATTAGCCAGTGTTAGTTTGTGGCAAGCGAGGTCCCGCTTCAGTCCATCATATAGAGACCACACACCAGTGTTCCCTCTAAGCTGAGTTAGTGTGAGCTAGCTAGCTCACAGTATTTTAGCCTCCAGCTCACAGATTTTTGTCTTAGCTCAGGAAGGATGGCTCCAGAGTAAACTGATTTATGCAGCAGCCAAATTGATCACTCACAACTTTAATGCCAGTAGCTCACAATGTAGAATTTTTGCTCGTAAGACTCCACACATAGAATTTTTGCTCACAGGACTCCGCACCTTAGAGGGAATATTGCCACACACTGGGATGACTGCTGTGGAATTGGAAATTAAGAGCACTACAGGACATGGTGGCCACTTCTCTTGTTATTTGTTATTTAATGTTGTCTTGTGGCTTTGTTATCTTAAACTAAGCTTCATACATCTATGAGGCCTTAACTACTTCTACTATTTAGGAAAGAGGAAGAAGAAGAGGCAGTGGCAACAACTGAGGAGGCTGGGTAACATAATTAACATAAGAAGAACCCTGATGGATCACAGCAGTCCCTGCAGTTGGGAGGGACTGATCTTTTAGTTTCACAATAGGATCAGAGATATAAAAGGATGGCATTCTATTCAGCTGAGGCCTCTCCCCTCCCCAAACTGGCTTCTGTAGACTTCATCACAAAATATCCAGGAATTTTCCAACCTGGAGCTGGCAACCCTAGTCATGACTGGCGTCAATGAGTTCCTCACAAAGGCCTGGAAAGGGTTTCCTTTCTTTGTCTTTTTACTGACAGAACCAAGCATGATTGCCTAGCAACAGCCCCTGAGGGATAAGTTAGTCCCACAGGAGTGGATCCAGCACCCAGCCAATGGCACGTGAGTACTCTTGAGTGCCAGTTGAATGGCCAATGGCTGATGGAGTGCAGAACAGCCAATGGGAGAGCTGGAAATGGCCAACATGTAAGACAATTATATATATAGGATTATAGGTAATACCTGTTCATTCTCATAAATGGAGATAAATGGTTATCCACAATTATAAATATCTATGGCACTTTATATGATATTTTTCCATGTGGGCTTCTTTCCGTGTGGGCTTCTTTCCATATGAGCTTTTATGTCTATGACCTTTTTTCTGTGTGGGCTTTTCCCCGTGTGGGCTTATTTCCATGTGGGCACTTTTCCACATGGGCATTTTTCCACGTGGGCTTTTTTCCTGTGAGCATTTATATCAATGGCTTTTTCGTGTGGGCTTTTTTTCCAGTGGTTTTTTTTCCGGTTGCCGTTTAGGAACAACTATCAATCATGGCTGGTTTGCAGAACCATAGATAACTCTGGAAACAGACAGAGAAATTTGGAGTTGAATTTATATGGTTCTTATGAATGGGAGGGAGGTGGGGGGGGGTGGAGAGGCCAGCTCAGCCAGAGTGAAGTTCTTTGAGAGTGATCTCCTCTTCAAGTTCAAACGTCACTTCATTGATTTTCTTGACAACTTGAAAAGGCCCAAGATATTTCCAACCCAATTTCTGATTAGGTTGCAGTCCTTTGATATTTTTTGTAGACACATACACTGAGTCCCCTGAGAGTAGTTCCCAGCCAGGGCCCCTCCCTTTGTCCACATATTTTTTGTAGTTAGCCTTAGCAGTTTCTAGAGTTTTAGTGATCAGCGGCCATGAGTCTCACAGTGAATTCCAGCAGTCTGTGAGACTCCCCCCCCACCGGCCCTGTGGGGCTGGTGCCAAGGATGGGAGAGGAACTCCTTCATAACCTCCTGTTGCCATAAATGGGGAGACCCCTGTAGATGAATGCACAGAATTATTACAAGCATACTCTACAAAAGGAAGGAGTCTACCTAGTCGTCTTGTTGGTAGTTAGTGTAGCAGCGCAATAATTATTCCAGAATTTGATTCACATGTTCTGTTTGGCCATCGGTCTCTGGATGATAAGCACTACTCAAGGCAAACTCCACCCCCATGACCTGTAGAAGCTCCCCCCAGAAGTTAGCAATGAATTGTGGGCCGCAGTCAGATACTATCTTCCATGGAAAAGAATGTAATTTAACCACGTTGCTTAGAAATGCCTTCGCTAGTGCTTTAGCTGTGGGAAGTAATTTGAACGGGATAAAGTGGGCTTGTTTGGAAAATGTGTCTACCACCACCCATATTACAGTTTTCCCCTTACTTGGTGGCAAGTCAGTTATAAAATCCATTGAAATGGTCTCCCATGGTCCATTGGGAGTTTCTAATGGCTGGAGCAACCCAGGGGTTTTAGCCCCTCTATTTTTACACATTAAACACATTTGGCATGCAGATACATAGTCTGACACATCTTGTCTCATACGTGGCCACCAAAATTGTCTCTGCAATAAGTTCAATGTCTTAAGGTAACCGAAATGTCCTGAGAGTTTAGATTCATGAGCCGTGTGCATCACGTCCCGGCGTAAAAACTTGGGCACCACCAGTTTTTGATCCTGAAACCAACATCCCTCAGGACTCTGGAGTAGTGCCCCATCCCCTTTAAATTCTGCTAGCTCATTGTCAGTATATGATTTGGCACATTTAACAGTCCATTCAGTGAGGCTAGTGGATTCCTTTGCCTTTTTCTGGCTCCAAGTTACTACTGCCCCCCACAACTGTTCCGGCATGAACATAGAGTCGATTGTTGTGTCTTTTTTACAGTCATGCTGTGGAAGGCAGGATAAGGCATCCTGCCAGCTAATGAGTTGGCTTTCCCAGGGAAGTAGCGCAGGGTAAAGTTAAACTTAGAGAAGAAATCAGCCCAACATAATTGTTTAGCATTTAAGGTATGCTGAGTTCTCAGTGCTTCAAGGTTTTTATGATCAGTCCAAACCTCAAAAGGCACCCGAGCTCCCTCCAGCCAGTGCCACCAAGTAGTGAGGGCTAACTGGATGGCGGCTGCCTCTTTATCCTATATGGACCAGTTCTTTTCAGTGTCCCAAAACTTTTTAGACATATAAGCTAAAGGATGTAGTTTACCATCGGATCCCTCTTGTAAAATCGCCCCCCCATGGCCACGTCCAAAGCATCTACTTGCACAATGAACTGCTTGTTCTCATCGGGGTGTGCCAAGATGGGTACAGAGGTGAATAATGTCTTTAAGGCATCAAACACTACTTGGCACTCAGGGGTCCAGTTTAGCCGGGCCCCCGGTTTTGTTGCATCCAACCCCTTCCCTTTAGTTTTTAGAAGGTCAGTCAATGGGAGGCTATAAGTTACAAAATTGTTGATGAATGATCTGTAAAAATTCGCAAATCCGATGAAACTCTGTAATTGTCTGCGCTTGTGGGGCACCTCCCACTCCAGTCCTGCAGACACTTTTGCGGGGTCCATTTCCAAACCTGGGGTGGGGGGGATATGCAATACTCCAAGAAGTCTATTTCAGTCTTATGGAACTCACATTTGGATAGCTTAGCAAACAGTTTATTCTCCTTCAAGATAGTCAGTACTTCCCGCATCAATTTAACATGGGACGCTTTGTCCTGAGAGTATAACAAGATGTCATCTAGATAACAAAGGACCCCCTTGAACAAATGTTTATGTAGTACCTCATTAATTAAGTTCATAAAGATGCCGGGAGTGCCCTGAAGTCCGAATGGCATAACTAGGTACTCAAACTGCCCCAAGGGGGTATTAAATGCTGTTTTGTATTCATCCAAAGATCAAATTATGCCCAAGCCAATCAATGGAAAAATGCTCTATCCAGCAATGGGCAGCCAGAAACAAAAACAACAGCATCTTCCTTTGCACTGGAATTTTGGCAAGTTTGAGAGATGAGAAAAACAGCTTTCAGAAATTTATTTTTCCCATGTCACTTGCAATATGTTGTGTACTAATGGCGACCGCACGCATGGTCAGAAATCGCACACGTGGTCGGGCAAACTACCAGAGCTTCGCACTGGTAGACAATAGCCCATGTGGATCCTAACTTGGGCCAATCAGCTCCACAGGATCCTAAAGGGGACCTATGGTCAGAGGTGCCTTTTAAATAGCCCTATCACAGGGATCGGGTATGACCAGGGGTGTGGTTTGTACCTGCATATAAGCGGACCCCCGAGTCCTGCTCAGCAGTCTGTGTTTCCTGTTAATAAACTCTATGAGCTGATTTCACTCAACGTGTCTGGACCCAGTATATTATACAATTACTCACATGTAGTAACTTACTTTGCCACCTGACTTGAGTGGTTTGAACAGTTATCACAGTTACCTATCAAGAATTTCCCATCAGTGGTCCTAACTTTTTTGCTATGGTCAAGGCAATCTATTTTCCTCAACAAGCAAGAATTCTTCTTAATGGTGAATTAACAAGAAATATAGCCATACAAAAAGAAAACAGACAAGGATGCCCATTTTCACCTCTACTTTTTATTTTTGCGCTTGAAACATTGAAGTGATTTGATTTGAAACATTGAAGTGAAACATTTGATTAAAAGTGATATTAACATAAAATGACTTAAAATTAAAGGAGAAGAATACAAATTGCAGGCTTTTGCAGATGATTTAGTATTTATATTGGAAAACCCAATGGAATCTATTGTCCATCTCTTAAAATCTCTTAAGGACTATGGCCAGGTTGCCGGTTTGAAAATAAATGTGCATAAAACAAAAATATTAACAAAAAACATGACACCTCAACAGGACTTAGCACTGCAGCAACTATCAGGCTTGGAAATTAAGAAAAAAATAAAATATCTTGGAATGAATATAACAAATAGATGTAGTTCTTTGCTTGAAAATAACCAATTTATCACAGAAATTAAGAAGATCGTAAAAAATGGTGAAATCTACAAATATCTTTTATGCACAGAATCGCAACAATTAAAATGAATGTTCTTCCTAGATTGTCTTTTTTGTTTCAAACAATTCCATTCCTCCAAAAACCAGAAACTTTTTACAGAACTAGACATTTTGATTAAAATATTTATATGGCAAGGCAAAAAACCAAGAATAAAACTGAAAGCTCTACAGCAGTGGTTCTCAACCTGTGGGTCAGGACCCCTTTTGGGGTCGAACAACCATTTCACAGGGGTTGCCAGCTGGCGTCTGAGCTTGCCTCTCCCCTCCCCGCTGGCAGGAAAGGGCCCCGCGCTCGATCGAATGCGAGGTCTGGCCTCCCGGCTCTTTACCCTCAAAGGTAGCTTTCCCTTTAAGGGCAAAGAGCAGGAGTTAGTTGGGGCCAGAGCCCCACCCCCTGCTTCCAGGAGGGGCCACGAGGAGGAAGAAGCCAGCAGGTAAGTCAATGGCCACTTCCCCCTCCCCGCTGCCATCTTTAGGGCACTCCACCATCACCTTCTTCCCTGGGCTCCATGCCGAAGCGCAGAGCCCAGGAAAGGCAGCAAAAGCCACCCTCCCACCTTCCCTAGGCTCCGCACCAAAGCACTGAGCCCAGGAAAGGCGGCAAAAGCTTCCCCCCACCTTCCCTAGGCTTCGCGCCAAAGCGCAGAGCCCAGGAAAAGTGGCAAAAGCCCCCCCCACCTACCTACCTTCCTTCCCCCCCTCTCTCTCTCCCCCCACCTTTCTCTCTCTCTTCCCCCTTTTCTCTCCCCTTTTTCTCCCCCCTTTCGCTCTCTCTTCCCCTTTCTCTCTCTCTCCCCCCTCTCTCCCCCCCCTACCTGCAACAGCCTTCCCCCCCACCTACCTTCATTTTCTCATGGCATCTTCTGTTGAAGAAAAGTAAGTCTGAAGCCTGAGTGTTTGTTGTGTCTTGTTGGGACTAGCTTGCAAATATATGTGTGTCTAAAGTCTGTATTAAAGTTGTTTGGTGCTAACTGCCATGCAAGAGAAAACATTTGAAAAAGTAGCTTCATTGTTGTGTGTGTTGGCAGAATTTTATGGTTGGGGGTCACCACAACATGAGGAACTGTATTAAAGGGTTGCAGCATTAGAAAGGTTGAGAACCACTGCTCTACAGGATGCAAGAGAAAGGGCAGGATTTGCTCTTCCAGACTGGAATCTGTACTTTAAAGCAGCTGCCTTGACATGGATAAAGGATTGGATTACTTTAGAAAATACCAGAATATTGGCATTAGAAGGTCATGATCTGCTACTTGGCTGGAACACTTTTATTTGGTATGTGAAAACTAAAAACCATAAATATTTTAAACAACATCTAATCAGAAGGGCACTGCTAAGGGTATGGGAAGACAGGAAAAACCCTTTTATTCTAGAATCCCAAAGTGGGTTGCTCCCTTGGATGCTTTTACAAAACCAAACTTGGTTTCCAAAATCTATTTACTGAAATATGACAACCTTCTTGATAATAAAAATGAGTTAAAAACAACTGAAAGTATAAAAGATTTGAATCCTGAGATTAGCTGGTGGGAATTGGTACAAATACAATCTAGATATGCTAAAGATAAAGTTTTAGGATCCTTTTTTAAAATGTCTGAAATTGACAAGATATTGCTTTATTCTGAAGAAATGATTAAAAAACGGTATGTACCGTTGTTAGAATATAAGACCCTGGATGAAGTAGTACAGAACTCTATGGTTAAATGGGTGCAGGATATGGGTCATAATGTTCCCTCTGATCAAGGGGCTCAGGTATGGAAAACTAACATAAAAATTACAAAAGTAGTCTCCTATAAAGAAAATATATAAAAAATGTTTTATAGATGGTATATAACACCAGACATGTTAGCAAAATTCTACCCTAATTTGTCAAATAACTGCTGGAAATGTAAAAATTCCTTTGGGACATTTTACTACATGTGGTGGATGTGTTATAAGGCTAAAAAATACTGGGCTTGGGTAAATAAAATTTTACAAAAAATGTTCGAAATTACCATACCTTTTACTCCTGAATTATTTTTATTGAATATAAGACCTGAGAATTATAAAAATGAGGACTTTTATTTTATCATTAATTTATTAACAACTGCTAGAATATTATATGCAAAATATTAGAGAAAAGAAGAAATACCCACTAAAGAAGAACTTTTAAATAAAACACTAGAAACTGCTGACATGGACAAATTAACTTTATTTTTGAAAGAACTACAAGAAGAGAAATTTACCAATACATGGTCCAGATTTTATTCATGGCTGGAGAACTATATAAACTGAACATAAGCAGACATATACAACTAGAGTCATTCTATGATATAAGCAAAGACTGTAGATTATTTAATTTAATTTTTAAGGTCAATTTACCACATTCTTGTTTATTCATGAACTGAAATTTAGATATTATGAGAAATTTAGTTAAACTTTTTCTTAGATACTTTGTCCTCCACAAGTTTTATGTAATTTTTGTGTATGTATGTCTTGTTTGTCTGTCAGAATCTTTTTTTAAAATTATATATATAAAAATAATAATTTCCCATAAGTGACACAAAAGGTTTTGTGTACTGTTCTGTCTTCAGATCTGAAGGAGCCAGAGGAGAAGGCCTGTAATCCTTTTCCATCTAAAGGTTTGGAATAAACAGCCCTTTCTGTTGTTACATACACCTCTTGGGCCCTTCAAGACATGCTACTCTCTGTAATTGTTTATTGTTGTTGTTGTTGTTGTTGTTGTTATTATTATTTTATTTTTATTTTTATTTATTTATTTATTTGGATTTATATCTCGCCTAGCGAGCATTTGCTGGCTCAAGGCAGCTCACAGAGGTTTTAAAACACAATATAATTTATCATAAAATTACAGTGTAAAACATACATAAACAGCAGAAAACCACAAGACTTTGGCGGCCAACATTACTTCCAATGCAGAGCACAGCGTATTACTAGGCCCAAGGCCAGGAGGTTGTACCAGTTGATCTACCCAGCCAAGGACTTATCTTGGCACTTTCCAGTGGCCCCTTCCCCCAGTGGTGGCTCCTAATTAAAGGCCTGGCGAAAGAGCTCCACTTTACAGGCCCTGCGGAACTGCAAAAGATCCCACAGGGCCCTGATGTCATCCAGGAGCTTGTTCCACCAGTGGGGAGTCGCCACTGAGAAGGCCCTGGTGGCTGTCAGCCTGGCCTCTCTAGGGCCAGGCAGGGTCAGGCGATGTTGAGTGCCTGACGGCAGTGCTCGCTGGGGTATATATGGGGAAAGGCAGTCCCTTAGGTAGGCAGGCCCCTGACCATGCAGGGCTTTAAAGGTTAAAACCAGCACCTTGAGCCGGATCTGGTACGCTATAGGCAGCCAGTGCAGTGTTTTCAGCACAGGCTGGATGTGGTCTCCCACCGAGAGACCCATCAACAGCCTGGCTATGGCATTCTGCACTAGCTGCAGCCTCTGGAGCTGAGACAAGGGCAGCCCCATGTAGAAAGTGTTACAGTAGTCCAGTCTCGAGGTGACCAATGCATGGATCACTGTGGCCAGGTCATTGCGTTCGAGGAAGGGAACCAACTGCCAAATCAGCCGCAGATGGTAAAAGGCTGCCTTGGCAGTGGCTGATACCTGGGCCTCCATGGTTAGGGAGGCATCCAGGAGCACTCCCAAACTCTGGACCTTCAGCGCTGGCACCAATGGTGCCCCCCAAAGGCCGGCAATGGGATCCCTACCCCTGGTCCACTCTGACTCAGGCACAGGACCTCCGTCTTCATTGGATTCAATTTCAATCGGCTCAGCCTGAGCCAGCCCGCCACATCCTGAAGTGCCTGCTCCAGGTCATCCAGGGTAGCCCCGGACTGGCTGCCCAACAAGAGATACAGCTGGGTGTCATCAATGTACTGATGACAACCCAGCCTGTGCCTCCGGGCAATCTGGGCAAGAGGGTGCATATAGATGTTAAACAACATTGGGGATAGCACCACCCCTTGTGGGACTCCACACACCAGCGGGTGCCTCCAGGACATCTGCTTCCCCAGTGCCACTCTCTGTCCCCAACCTTGGAGGAACAAGGCGAGCCACTGCAAGGCAAGTCCCTGAACCCCCAGTCGGCAAGGCAGTGGATCAGTAACTGGTGGTCGACCATGTCAAACGTGGCCAACAGATCTTACAACACCAGCACCGCCGTATTGCCCTGATCCAGATGCCATTGAAGGTTGTCCGTGAGGGCAACCAGTGCCGTCTCCACCCCATGACCCGGCCAGAAGCCAGACTGAAATGGGTCCAGTGCAGAAGTGTCATCCAGAAAGCTCTGAGTCGCCACTGCCCTCTCCAAAATCTTGCCCAAATAGGGCAAGTTGGGCACTGGCCGATAGTTGGCCAATTCGGCTGGGTCCAGAGATGTTTTTTTTCAGGAGAGGGCAGGCCATCACTTCCTTGAGTGCCTCTGGGAACAGTCCCTCCTTAAAGGACTTGTTGATAATCTCCCAGAGGGCACCTCACAACCCCTCGCAGCCAGCTCTTATAAGCCACGAAGGGTTTGTGGTTGGGCATACAGTTGAGAGCAGCCAGTCGACTTCCTCCAGACTGAGTGGACTGAAATAATCCAGAATGGAACTAGAAGACAAGCATGGAGCCTCGAGTTCACTAACTGTCTCAAATGTAGCCGGGAGGTCACGGTGGAGCAGCAGGATTTTATCTGCAAAATGGCTTGCAAACGCCTCACAGCCTATATCCAATTCCCTATCGTTTAGACTGCCCTGCAGCAGTTCTGTTAAAGACTGAATAGTTCTAAATAATTGTGCTGGGCATGAGCTTGCAGACGAAATCTCATCTGCATAGAATTGCCTCTTCGCAGCCTTGACTGCCACCTCATACACCTCATAAACACCCTATAAGATGCTCTTGCTGCTTCATCGCGGGCTCACCGCCACCGTCTCTCTAGCCATCTGAGTTCTCGTTTCATCTGCCGCAGCTCCCCAGTATACCAAGGAGCTCGCTTAGAACGAGGGCGCAGAGGGCATCGGGGGGTGATCTCATTGATGGCTTCTGAGAGCCGGCCATGCCAGTCCCCGACTCGCTCATCCAACGAGCTGCCAGGGGGCATGGGATCCTGCAGAGCTGATAGGAGCCACTGAGGGTCCATCTGGCTCCACAGGTGAACCAAAATGTGCTCGCCACCCACAGAAGGTCTGGGTGGGACCTTCAGATGGGCCTTCAGGGCATGGTGGTCCAACCGTGGAACTGCCAAGGCAGTAATCCCGTCCACCGTAAACCCCCCCTCCACAAAAATCGAGCATATGCCCGGCCTAGTGTGTGGGCATTGTTACATATTGGGTGAGTCCCAGTGCCGCCAAGGCCAACACCAGGTCCATTGCCGGCCCAGAGGCCGTGTCCTCAGCATGAGCATTGAAGTCCCCCAAGACTATAAGCCTCGGGTACTCCAATGCCCAGCCGGCCACAGCATCGACCAGAGATGACAGGCTAGTGGGTGGTGCATTAGACGTTTGGTACACCACCCAGATAGCCAAACTTTCCCCGGTTTCCCACACCAGGCCAGAGCATTCCATGCCGGCGAGTTACAACTGACAAGGAGGAGGAGATGGAGAAGAAAAAGGAGAAGAGTTGGATTTCTACCCTGCCCTTCACAATCTCCTTCCCTTCTCCCTACAACAGATACCCTGTGAGGTAGGTAGGTGGGGCTGAGAGAGCTCTGAGAGAATTGTGACTGACCCAAGGTCACCCAGCTGGTTGCATGTGGAGGAGTGGGGATTGGGGAATAAAACCCAGCTCTCCAGATTAGAGTCCACTGCTCTTAACCACTGCACCAAACTGGCTCCAGATGGCAGAGATCAGTTACCCTGGAGAAAATGGCTGCTTTGGCAGGTGGGTCTCATGGCATTGTACTCCGCTGAGCTCCCTTCCATCCCAAAACTCTGCCCTCCCCTGGCTCTGCTCCCAAAATCTCCAAAAATTTCCCAGCCTGAAGTTGGCAATCCTAACCATGGAAGGCAGAGCCAACAAAAACTTTGAATTATTGATCAACAAAAACTGTTTGAATTGTTGATTACAATAGGAGAATGGTTCAGAATCTTCTTCAGAGACCATATCTGCTCCTCCTGGCAGAGACCATATCTGCTCATCACCTCATTATAATGGGAACCCTCCAGATTCCACAAAGAATGGATCCCAGCCACTTTTTAAGGAACTCTCATTCTCTTAAACCCACACCAAAAACAGGGGCCTACAGACCCCTAACGGTAGCAACACTAACAAGTATCTTTGGTGTTTGGTGAGCCAATATGGTGTAGTAGTTAAGAGTGGAGGACTCTAATCTGAAAAACTGGGTTTGATTCCCCACTCCTCTACATGCAGCCAGCTGGGTGACCTTGGTCAGTCACGGCTCTCTCAGAGCTGCTCTCAAGTGCAGTTCTCTCACAGCTCTCTCAGAGCTGCTCTCAAGTGCAGTTCTCTCACAGCTCTCTCAGCTCCACATGGTGTCTGTTGTGGAGAAAGGGAAGGAGATTGTAAGCCACTCTGAGACTCCGAATGAAGGGTGGGGTATAAATCTAATCTCCTTGAAGTGTACTGGACTCGGGAGACCAGGAGCAGTGAAATCATGAAGACTTTATTGAGTGATTCAGCATGTCCAGTAGATGGTCAGATCAAGCATGCTTCCAGGGCTTCAGGGCCCTCATTATATGTTGGCCGGAGCCACACCTCTGGCCGCACCCAAAAGACTTGATAGGGCTTAACATATGTGCATGTTTGTCATAGGTTCCCTGGAGGAGCCTTTGGCCGCATTGGCTCCCCAGGGAGAACCTAGGTCCCACATTGGTGGAGGCTTAGAATCCAGATGTCTATTGTTCCTCCAGATTCAAGCTCCCCTCTCTGCCTGACCATGTGGTCTGGCCATGCGGCGGGCGCCATTACCTGAGAGCACATGGCAGGCTGGTTGCTACACAGAACATACTACATTACACCCCTCCCCCCATAGTCCGGAGCTGGACTGTCCCTTGGCAAACATAGTCTCTAAGGTGCGCAGGAAATTTCCATTCTCTGGTCAAGCGGCGAAGGGTCGCTGGAGCCACTGGTGTAGGGAGCGGAGATTCAGGGATATCTGCCATGGGCTGAGCCAGGTCTGGTGCCGGTGCAGCAATGGCAACTGGAGTGATATCTGGGCATCTGGCGTCTGTGGTGTCCTCCTGCAGGGTCTCGGCCGGTCGTGGGGCGGGCAGATCGTCTGTCTCTAGTACCTCGGGCTCTGCAACTGGGAAGTCCAGGCCTGGATTGTCTGTGGAGAAGGCGTGCAGGCGGTGGCAAAGTTGGTCCACATGGCACCTCCACCGTTGTCCTTCCTCGCCCCTGACTTCATAGGAGAGGGAACCGGTGATGCGGATAATCTGCCCTGGCAACCACAGGGACCCCCGGGCATAGTTGTGGATGTAGACTGGATCCTCTGGCGCGAACCCTCTGGGAGCTTTGGGGACATTGGGTTCTTTGGAGGTGGCCGGCGCCCGATCAGGGTGGAGCCGGTCGAGCTGGGTTGTCAGCTGGCAGCCCATGAGCAGCTCTGCGGGGCTGCAACCAGTAGCCGAGTGAGGGGTGGTGCGCTGGCTGAATAGGAAAGCCGTTAACTTAAACCCCAGATCCCCCTGGTCCATGGGCCTCAGCGCCTTCTTAGTGGTGCGGACCATTCACTGCTTGGCCATTCGTGGCCAGGTGAAAAGGGGCGGATCTCACGTGCTGGATGCCATGGAGCTCCACGAAGCACTGGAATTCCGCAGAGGCGAAAGCTGTGCCGTTGTCTGAGACGATGGTGTCCGGCAGGCCGTGGGTGGCAAAGATGCACCACATTGCTCGAATGGCGACTTCAGAAGAGGTGGCGTGCACAGGAATGACTTCCAGCCACTTACTGTAGCTGTCGACTAGAATAAAGAAAATCTGCCCCTGTACCGGGCCCGCAAAGTCCACATGGAGCCGGGACCAGGGGCATTGGGCGGACTCCCAGGGGCAGATGGGAGCGTGTGGAGGGTCCGGATGGGTCTCTTGGCACTTTTCGCAGTGGTGGACCCGGTCCTCTATCTCCTTGTCAAGGCCTGGCCACCAGATGTCACTCCGGGCCAGGGCCTTCATTCGTACTACCCCAGGATGGTGCTCATGCAGAGCGGTCAGCACTTGCCGGCAGAGGGGTTCCGGAATCACTACCCTCAAGCCCCAGAGTAGGCACCCCTTGTGGGTGGAGAGTTCCGCGCACCAGATTGAGAAGGCCACGAACTCAGGGTCAAGATTCTTGGGCCACCACCTTCCCACCCAGTCGGAGACCCGGGAGAGTTGACGGTCCCGAGCCGTGCGCCGGGCCACATCCCATACCTGAAGCAGCAGGTCCGGCAGGTCCTCGAGCAGAGTGACATGGTAAGCTGGACCTGGGTCGGGGTCACAGGAGGGCAGCGAAAGGCAGCTGAGTGCATCCGCATGGCCCATGGCCTTCCCCGGGTGATGCACCAAGTCATAGTCGTACGCCACAAGGAAGATTAACCATCGGAGGACTCGCGGGGACAACATTTGTGGCGTGCGGCAATCCGGGGCAAGGAGGCCCAGAAGAGGTTTGTGGTCCGTGGCAACCGTAAACTTGCGCCCATACAAGTAAGTATGGAACTTTTTGACCCCGACCACAATCGCAAGTGCCTCCTTGTCTATCTGAGCATAGTTCCTTTCAGCCAGGGCTAGGGTCCGGGAGTAATACGCGACCGGAACCTCCCGGCCGGCCAGCAGTTTGTGACCCAAAACTGCCCCCACCCCATAAGGAGATGCGTCACAGGCCAATACGATGGGCAGGGCTTTGTCGAAGTGGGCAAGGACCGCATTGGACATTAGGAGGTCCTTGATGCCCTGGAAGGCCACCACCTGGCGAGGACCCCAAGTCCAGGTGGCGCTTTTGTCCAGGAGCCTGTGTAAGGGCTCAGCTACCGCCGCCTTGTGGGGAAGGAAGGCGTGGTAGAAGTTGATGAGTCCCAGAAAAGACTGCAGCTCAGCCTTGGACTTGGGGACCGGGGCATCTGAGATGGCCTTCACCTTGTCCTTAGTGGGGTGAATTCCGTGGGTGTCCACCTTGAAGCTGAGGAAATCCACCGCAGGCACCCCGAGGAGGCACTTCTCGCATTTCACCTTCAGGCCGGCATCCTGGAATCGCTGGAGGACGGAGCGAGCGTAGGCGGGCCAAGAAGGTCTTGACATCTGGAGCTGTGATCAGGACGTCGTCGAAAAAGGGCTGCACCCCTGGAAGACCTTTTAACAAACCGTCCATTAACTCTTGAAAGATACCGGGGGCTATGCTGACCCCGAACTGGAGGTGCTTTACCTTAAATGCCCCCTTGTGCGTCACAATGGTCTGTGCTTCTGCTGTGGCATTGTCGACCGGCAGCTGCTGGTAGGCCTGGGCCAGGTCTAGTTTCCCAAACACTCGCACCCCAGCCAGGGAGGCCAACACATGGCTGATGACCGGGACTGGGTAGGTGTGGGCCTGAAGTGCTGTATTGATGGTGCACTTATAGTCCACGCAGATGCGGATGTCCCCATTTGCCTTCATTGGCGTCACAATCAGGGTCTCCCATCAGGCGTGGGACACTGGTTCTAGTACTTCCTGGGCGACCAGCTTATCAAGCTCCCGCTCGATCTTGGGCTGCACTGCAAGCAGCAGATGGTGGACCGGTATGCGCATGGGCCGGACCGCGGGGTCAAGGTCCAGGGTGACGGGCGGCCCCGTATATGAGCCCAGTGCCCCATCGAAAACCGCTGGGAATTCCTCACAGATGTCGGTAAAATCTGTGGGTCACAGGCTGTGTACCCCGGTGACACCCAGCCCTAAGGGCTGGAACCAGGAGAGTCCCAGCAGGCTTGTCAGTTGCCCGCCACCACCAGGAGGCCCAAGCATCCCATAAAGTTCTTAAATTGGACCCGGAACTTGCCCAACCCCCTTATCGGTATCGGGTTCTTCTGAAAGTCCTGCAGGGTTAGGCCCTGGACTTTCCGAAGTTGGGGTCCCCCCCGGGGCAGAGCCTGCAAAGGGTGGACTCCGAGATTATGGAGTAGGACGACCCGGTGTCTACTTCCATCTGGCAGGCGGTCCCCTCGATCAAAACTGAGACCTTAATTTTGTTGGGGGTGTCGGGGGGCAAGTTCATTACCTGCTATGTCTTGCGGTGGTGGTGGTGGGTTGCTGCTGTCTGGAGGAGTTTGGCGGACTCCTGGTGTGTGGCTTGGGTGCGGCGG
This sequence comes from Lepidodactylus listeri, assembly GCA_029233225.1. NCBI lineage: Eukaryota > Metazoa > Chordata > Lepidosauria > Squamata > Gekkonidae > Lepidodactylus > Lepidodactylus listeri. Next base: position 72,651,643 of record JARCFY010000013.1, read on the forward strand.
TTGGAGCGGGTGCAGCAGGCCCGGGCAATGTGGCCCTTCTTGCCACATGACCAGCACTCTGCTTTCCAGAAATGGCAGGTCCGGCGGTCATGCTGGTCGCCACAGCTAGCACACGTGGAATGTTTGGAGTGTGGCATTGCTGAGTGGGAAGCCTTCTCACCTGAGCTGCAGGACCCCTGTCCCAGAGGCCAGCATTGTACTTGGAGTGTCTCGTCATCCTCGGATAGGTTGGAGTCTGCAACGGCCTCAGTCTGGTGCCTAGCTTCTCCTGCTGAGAGACCTCAAAGGTTCAAGCCATGGTTAGCATCTTGTCCAGGATGGCGGTGGAGTTGGCCATCAGCTTCCTTTGAAGCTTGGGATCGCGGACCCCACAAAGGAACGCAGAGTATAGCATGTCCTCTATGGCCATGAACTCACACCCCACCGGGAGATGGTGTAGGTCCACCAGGTAATTGGAGGCAGACTCACCCTTCTGCTGCAGCCGGCGGAAGAACTTCACCCGCTGCATGTTCTTGGAGGGTCTCGGTGAGAAGTGGTTCCTTAGGAGTGCCATGATGTCGTTGTACATGGCCTCCACTGGGGTACGAGGGGAAAGCAGTCTGCGGAGTAACTTCAGCATCTTTACCCCACAGGAGGCCATGAGCCAGGACTACTTCTTCCCGGCATCCGTGATGTCCTGTGCATTGAAGTAGGATGTGAGCTGGTCTGTCCAGGCTTTCCAGTCTTCAGGGCAGGCTGGATCGAATGGGTGGGTGGTTCCCAGAGCAGCGGCCATTCTGGGATGTGCAGCAGTGTGTCGAGCGAGATCCTCGGGAGCCGATGGTGGTGCGGTGGAGCTGGAGCTGAGTGGGGCGGTGGCTGACAGATCTGGTCTGGGCACGATGCAGTGCTGGTGTCGGTTGAGGAGTCACTCATCGGGATCCCACCTTCGCCACCAGTGAAGCATACTGGACTCACGAGACCAGGAACGGTGAAATCCTGAAGCCTTTATTGAGTGATTCAGCATGTCCAGTAGATGGTCAGATCAAGAATGCTTCAAGGGCTCCAGGGCCCTCATTATATGCTGGCCGGAGCCACACCTCCAGCCGCACCCAAAAGACCTGATAGGGGCTTAACATGTGTGCATGTTTGTCATAGGTTCCCTGGAGGAGCCTTTGATCACATTGGCTCCCCAGGGAGAACCTAGGTCCCACATTGGTGGAGGCTTAGAATCCGGACGTCTATTGTTCCTCCAGATTCAAGCTCCCCTCTCTGCCTGACCATGTGGTCTGGCCATGCGGCGGGCGCCATTACCTGGGAGCACATGGCAGGCTGGTTGCTACACAGAGCATACTACATTACACTCCTCCTCCTTTTTCTTCATCACAACACAACTTCTTCTTCCCAGAGAATGACAGGAGGCAGGTGGCCTCTTCTCCAAACATTAACTCTTCTTTAGCCATGGCATTATTTGAAATTTATCCCCCTCCCACAGCAGGTAATGAACTTCCCTCATTCCCCATATTGCTTGGGGGCCTCTTTGGCTGTCAACCAATGACTGAAATAAAACACAGAGCCATTCTTACAAATCTGCAATGCAAAGCGCAGTATAATGGCCTACATTTCTCCTTGCTGCCCAGCAAACTTAAACTCTATAATTTCTCCTCTTGGGTACCAACTTCTACAGCTTGTGCAGGTCAAACACTCTCACAAGAAAATTTCCAGCCCTTGACTATTCACCATTCTTGCCAGAACAGTCCGCATTTCACATGGCCTGGGAAGGAATAGTGGATATGGCCACGATCTGACCTGACCTGAGACCCCTGCAGAACCCCTGTAATTTTTCTTTAAAACCCACTGGGCAGATCCTGCCACAGATTTCCCCCGAGTTTTGTCTAAACCCTAACTTGGCAAGGGCTTAGGCAAGAACATGCCCTCCCACGGACTCGTAGTCTTGGGGCCACCAGAGGAGCGATGCCCCTTCTGAATTTTCCATGCACTTCCCCAAACAGCCACACCTTTTTGTTTTCTCTCCCCCACTACTTAGCTTCCCAGTGGGGCGTGAGCCAAGCCAGAGCCTTGCAAGCACGGGGCGGGGCGGGGGGGGGGGGAGAGACAAGCAGAGTGGGTGGGCTTCCAAGGGGGGTGTCTAGTGCCTGGGATTGGCTGTGGGCTCCCTGCTCCACCGGGGTGGGGATTGGTGGCAAGGTGGGCATGCATGCAAAGCCCCTGTGCCCGCTTGGCCTGCCCACTTGCTAGAGGCCACCAAAGCCAGAGTTGGGGGAGAAGGACCATTTAAGGAGGCCCAGGGCAGTTCTCCCTGCTGTGGCTCTTCTTTCTCTCTGTCTCTCTTGCTCGGTGATTGTACCGGCACAGCACAGGGCGGCCCTTCTCCTCACTAGGCCTCAGGAGCTTTAATGCCACTTCAGGGTGGGGCGTTTCCCTCAAAAGGAAAGCCCACCACCCTCCCTCCCTCCCTCCCCCATTTTTGCTTCCCTGAAACCATGAAACGAGCATCCCAGCATTGTGCAGGCAGAAAGTGAGTAGCCCTTTCCTCTCCTGGTGGGGAAAGCACCCAGGCCAGCTCAGTAAAGTCAGGGCAGGGGCCAGAAGTGCCATGGCCTCCACAGATGAGCCAGTCCCGGGGGGTTCAGCAACCCTCCGCCCCACTTCCCCCACACCCTGCACCTGCCTCTCCCTCACTCACACCCCCACTCACCCTTTGCCCACCTTGCCCACCTTTCCAGTGCACTAAGCTGCCCCCTAGTTCCCCCCCCCCCACACACAAATTTTTGGCTATGGGCCTGCTCTCATTTAATTATTTCTATTTCATTTTAGGGCCCTGCCTCCTAGCATTACTGGAGCAGAAATTCTTTGAAAAAAATCAGCTCTATTTGTCATCAGATTTTTAAAATCTCCCAATAGTTTCTTCGATGGACTCCTCCATGGAAGTCAGCATTCCTTTTTCGAAGCAGCTGTTGGATTCTTTGGGAGATTCAGCTCAAGTTTGTTCCTCAAAAGTAGAAATGCTTCTACCCATCATCCATTCCCCAGGCAAAGTCTGACAAGAAGGAATTTATTGGGAACTTGATCATAAACTCCGTTCTCATAAAAAGCAGGGGGACAATATGAACTATAGGTAGCATTATGCCCTTTGGATCGGGGTCAAATTTTATTCACTCTGCAAGCTGATGTACTGGAAGACATGGATGCTTGGGCTCGGGAACTTTCCCAGGGTGGCACAGGTGGCCAAAGGGTGTGGCAGCTGTATTTTTTTTGCCAGCAGAGACTGAGAGGGCTACTGGTCTGCTCCAAGCCCTCAGGTGACAACGACCAGTAGCCAGACTTCTCTTCAGCTTTCTGTCTGCTGTCAGCTAGGCTGCCATAAAGAAGGTGGGGGTAGGGAGGCTGGCTGCCATAAAGAAGATGGGGGTGAGGAAGTCGACACTGGTATGCTAACTTTCAATATTCTCCTCTAGCATTTGTCTTTGTTTTGACAAGGTCTCTGGTTTCTCTTGTGAGTTTCCCACTGGGAATTAAGAGCCATTATTTTCCATGCGAGGGTAATCTGTCATTCATTGGCTTGCAGCCATCTTACGACCCATGTTTGAACCCCATATAAAATCCCATTCCCGCTTTCCCTCTTTAGTCTTAACACAGATAGTGTTTAGAGCAATGTAGTAACCTGACTAAATAAACTGATCCTGCTTAAGGAACATTGTTTTTTTTTAAATTTCTACTACTACATCGCTACTTTTCTAAGCTATATTTACCTTATACAGAGTGTGCTTTAACATTTGCTTAATATTACCTTACCATTAATACATATGAAGCATTTTAAACCTTGGTTAATATTCAATTAAAATTGTTACTGATGATATATGAAAAATAAAAAAGCTGTTTGACAGACATGTTCTTTTGAAGGAATGCTTAATTATACAAATTATATATAATATATAAGTGCGATTTCAAAAAACATTTTATCCCTTATTTCTTCTTTCGTCCTCTTCTTGTCTTAACAGTCTCTTCTTGTACCTTTGGAGCTGCTGCTCCTTTTTCCGAGTCAGAAATTTCCTCTTCGCTCTTTGAGCTATCAAATCCATACATACTTTATTGCGATGCCAGCGAACTATCTGAGTCTCTCTCTTTTCTCTTTTCTTTGCTTTTTTCCAAAAAACTTTTTGCCTGTTGAACAGAGTCAATCTTGTATTTTTTGTCTTTGATGCTGAAGCTCAGTCCTTCCGGAACATTCCATCTGTAGATAATAGATTCAGACTGAAGCCAAGATGTCAGTTTTCCATAGGCTTTCCTTCTTTTCCTTATTTCAAATGGGATATCTTTCATCACTTTAATTTCTTTTCCTTTGATCTTCAGAACTGCTTTATTTGTGGTCCTAAGCACCACATCTCTTGTTGACTTTTTGGAGAACCTTATCTGAATCTCACCAGGCATGCTTTTCTTTTTAGTATAGTCTGGATAGGTTCTGTAAACCATATCCATATTGCTTTTTATTTCCGCTGCTTTTAAGCCCGTCACTGGTTCAAGCGCTTCACTTAGCAGATTTTTAAGGTCTTCTCCTTTATCCTCTGGTACATTCTGAAGTCTTAGGAAAAAATTCGATCTTTCCATCTGTAGTTTCAAAAGCTGATCAAAGTGGAAGGCCTTTTCTTTCTCCACTTTTTGTAGCCTTGAATCATGATTTTTTACTGAAGTCTTAACTTCCAGAAGTTCTCGCTGCAGCTTCTCTGTAGTTTTATTCGACTCCTTCAGGTCCAGCTGCATCTTGTCCATCTTGACGTTGAGAGCTGTCATTTGGTCCACTAGAGGTCGCAATAACGAGGAGAACACAGTGCTCATCTCTGTGGTATCAACCTTTGAACTCGGAGCTGTACTTCCTAGTTTGGGGGAAGGTTTCGGTTTCCCCGCCATTGTTGAGGCTGCGCTTCTTTGTTGATAGTTAGATAAGATGAACGAAAGAAGCAAATTCTACGACTGCGCTTATATCTTTTTAAAGTTCATATCCTCTAAAGAGCGATGCCGCCATCTAGCAAGCCGAACGTACGTTTTTTCATGCAGTAACGCCACGTAAAGAGTCCCGTAAGTACGCCAGTCTCGAGAGGGGGGGGGGTTTGCTCCACCCGCCTTTCCCACTGTGTTCTATTTATTTTTACTTCAGACTCACGTTTTCTCCGTGCGTAACTATAAGTTCCAGCTTCAAAGCTTCGCACTCTCTGCTGCTTCTCGGTTTTGCGCTTTTAGCCATACGGCTCCCACGGACGGGAGAACCTATGGGGGTGATGAAAGGGGACCTCGATCCCTCGATCGCCACCGTAGGGAGAGATCCCCTTCGTGCCACCCCAGGCAGAGCCCCTTCACTAGGGTCTCTGGGGGCTTGGCACCAGTCCGAAGCCCCTTCTTCCCGCCGGGTATGGATCGTGCTCCCTGCAGATGCGGAGGAGCGCGTCCGCCATGGTCGCAAGTTTTGCCGGAAGTCTCTGCTTAAGGAACATTGTTGAGTGCTGATTACTAGAGACTCTGACAAAGAGACTCACCCCAAAACGTGTCCTAGCCTGAGTGACACATGATTCAGCGAGCAAATCTTTAAAATGGACTTCATAGCCAATGACACTGGCAATTTAAGTTTTTTCAAAGTTTAAGGGACATTTCTTGTTTAAATTCTCTGTCAAATTCCTTATGAAAATAGTGTTATTTTCTGAGTTTCTTTATGTATATGGCTTTAAATAAATATGGCTTTTTCATTGTATATGGCACAGTTGTATTTTTTCTTGTCAACTTTTCCTGCAAACTCCCTTTGTTGTTAGTCCTCCAGGTGGTGGGTGGAGATCTCCTGGGATTACAACTGCTCTCTGGGTGACAAGAGATCAGTTCACCTGGAGAAAACGGCCACTTTGAAAGGTTGCTCTCAGCTCCTGCCACCCTGGCCAATCCTGGGCTGACTTCTATGGCATTACATCTCATTGAAGTCCCTCCTCTCCCTAAACCCCACCCTCCTCAGGCTCCACCCCCAAAATCTCCAGGTAATTCCCAACCTGGAACTGGAAACCCTACGTGTTGCTTATATCTGGCTTTAAAATTGGGCTCTGCTGCTGGGTCCTGGAGACCACACACCAGACATTTTAAAAACCCGCTGTGGACATCTCTGTATCCCTAGCAACAGGTGCTCTGACAGTGAGTGGTGCGGAGATGCTAGGAATCTCATATTCTCAGTTCTTCCACCATACCATAATAACGTGAATGTCTGAGGAGGAGGCAGGACCTTTTTCAAAATGGGGAGATGGGGGCAATTGTTTGGGGCTTCATAAAAAGAAAGAGCCATATCAATATTGACAAGCATTTCTGCATTTTAGTATCTGAAATAATCAGGTTGTTGGGGGGGGGGGGATGTCATTGAAAACAGAATGAAACAGAACCTTGCAGCTCGGGTTTGCTCCACACTCCATTTATTGGCCCACTGATTTCACTGGAGGGATTTGGGATTATTGTTCTACTTGGCTGGCAATTTTAATTAACATATCACTGATTACTTCTTTTCCTTCTCCTCTCCAGCAGACTCCCAGCCTGGCTGGTTGCCCAGCTGGATCCCTCCCCCCCCTTCACTGGCTCAGGTTTACTTCCTGTTAGGCACCCTTGCCAACATTCCGCTCCCCTGGATCTCACTAACGTGTGATCCCACTAGATGTGGGAGGATCACCTTTGCTGCTTTCAACTTTCAGATCATAAATTTTTAGCATATTGAATTTTCATAATACATGTAGATGATTTTTGAAAAGAGCATACACATTTCCATTTTTTCTGATTCAGAAACAGTGACATTGACAGTGGGTGCAGCGAGAGGGAAAGGGGGCCAAAGCAACATTTGCCCCCTGGCCTTTCGGAGATTTCAGGTGGACTGCGGGGGGGGGGGGGGCAGAACTGCTACCATTTCTATATTCATTGTACTTTTCTCCTTACCCTCTTGGTCAGGGCTGAACACAAGGTTCTTTCCTGTCCATTTTATCCTAACAACAACGCAGGGAGGTAGGTCAGGTTGAGATAAAGAGTGATTGATCACTCAGTGGGGAGTGGACCTGAGTCCCCACCGTTCAACTCACTGCATCTGTATGCAGTCCCAAGGGCAGAAAGGTAAGATACAAGTTCTGTAAATAATAGTAAACTTTAAAAAAGCCATCCACGTGGAATCTGTGGAAGCAAAAGAAAGCCAGAGCCTTGGTTTTCAAAAAGTAACTAGTGAAAAAGGAGTGATCAAAGTGACAGTCCATTGCTTACAGATATCACAGGCAATATTTTACTAACCACTTTCACTTCCTGGCACTTTAGATGTTTATCAGAACAATTCCAAGTTGACCCTGTTTGTTTAAGGGCTTCTCCCTCTCAGACGCAGCCCCTTTCCTTTCTTTCTTTCATTTTAAAACATGAGGCGGAACAATCTCTTTCCATCAAGCTCTTCGACTGGCAGCACTAGTGGCAAGAACTAAACAGTTTAATGTCAGAGAGATGTTTTTATTGCACTGAGTAATATCCCATAAAACAGAGCGCATTGTGTTTCAAGTATTTTTATCGATTCTCAATGGCTGTGCGGCCCTCTCTGTTTCCCGTCTTTCTGCACAAAGGCTGGCCTCCCCAGAAACTGTGTCTGAGTACAGAAGCTGCCTCCCTCCTTGCCGTAAAGGGCTCTCTTGCCTTTGTGGGAATGGAGCACTTTTCCCCAAGTCCTCTGTGACTGTGCAGCTGGTTAATTAACTTGGGCCTCGAGGAGACCAGCTCATTTTGTACAAGGTTTCAGCACTTTTTGGAAAGAATTTCTCCAGAGATTTGGGCTGGGACTAACTCTGTGCCAAGGAAGTTCCCAGAACCACCCCAGTGTGACAGGGGCAGAAACCTGCCCCCCGAGGGAGAGGAAGAAAAGGGAGACAGAGGCATGCTCACTCTTCTTCCTGCTGCATTCCTGTTCCACTACTCGGGTGCTGAATAAAGGACTATGTTTTAACCAACAAAGGCCTGATCATTTGCTGATAGCACGGAAGCCTCACACTATGTTGGTTCTGTGGGCCAACAATGGCCAAGGAATTGTTGGCACCACCACAATGAGCAGTAAAAGTTAGCCATTGCTCTTCTAAGAGTTGTATTGGTGGTACCCCAGGAAGCAGGGCATGTTTCTCCAAGATTATCCTTCTTGTCCAGCTAAGTATTTCATTTATTTTTATTTACTTTCTTTACATGCCACCTTTCTCCCCAGCAGGAGCCCAAAGTGGTTGTCATCATTCTCCTCTCCATTTTATCCTATTTAAAAAGGAGCACTGGGAAGAAGGGGAGGATCGGTCACTCAGCAAGGGGCTTTCCCTCCCCGCTATAGTGTGCAAGCGCAGTCAGCTGTCCCTTTGGTAACCAGATGCTGAGTAGCTGGAGACACACACCTGAGGAGAGGCTTTTAAATAAAATAAAATAAAATGGCAGCACAGGGAGTGGAAGCTTGGAGCCCTAACCATCTCAGAGGGCAGTTCTTACAAAGACAGTGGGTGGTGGCAGTGGGTGAATGGACAGAAGGAGAGAAAAGCCCCTTTGGCCATTAGGAAGGTCCAGGGGTGGCATGTACCAGGTGGAGACTTTGGATGGCCACTGGTGCCTCAGAGGGCAAGGCAGAACCAGGCCTGCAGGTCAGAGGTGGGTTCACGTGGATGAGGGGCAAGCAAGAATACCCAGCAGCAGGCTGTGTAAATAGCTCTTGTAAGGTCAAATTTTCATCTGAGTTTCCCACTGGAATCATTCTAGTTTCAAAAAAACCTGTCTATACCTGTTTCTAGTTTCAAACCATACTTGTTCTAGTTTATAAATTATTGTTTACATTCGTTAATTGCCCTCCTGTGGTCAAGCTAGCATTATACTGCTTTAAACAAATGCTGTTGCTTAGTATTCTTCAGACCCCCTGGAGTGAAATTTGAAACCAGCGTGAAATGAGCTTGGGAAAAGACAGCAGTCAAACTACTTCAGAGCGGAGGTGTAAATTGGGCCTAAGAGGAGTTAGAATGCCCATGAAAGCAATAATAGAAGTAGTAAAGGTAGTAGTAGTTACTATAGCAGTGGGAATGGCAGAAGTGGTACCACCACAGATCACTACGGTTGGATTGCTCAACAAGGCAGTATGACCAAGGATGGGGAAATGGAAAACAATCCACACAGAAGGGCCAGAGATGATGAGATTTACAGTGAGATGGAAACAGAGAGATGCAGGGGAGTGCAGAGGCAGATAGAACTTCTGCTTTGACAGCTGTAAGATGTGGGGGAGGAGCAGACAGCTAGGGAGTCCCGCTGTCTTCTACACAGCTGCTTGCGATTTTGAGAAAGAGATCTGGACTGGCTCCTGACATACACACAGGGAGCCATTCTTTGTGTTTTGGGCCTGTGGTTAGTGCAAGGAAATGAAGAGCAGGGTACTGGCTGTGTGGGATGGAGGCATATGGAAGACCCCTGAAATAACTGGCTAAAATGACAGGACCATGTCTCAACCATGGCAGGAGGAGCTCAGAATACAGTGCAGTGCAGAATATAGTGCAGGAGGCTCTGGTTTTTCCCTGGCATCTCCAACTGAAGCACCACAGAGAGTAGAGCTGGTGATATTTCTGCCACTCACAGGTGGCCAAGGGCAAGGGTGGATGTGAGGCTTCTGTGCTATCAGCAAATGATCAGGCCTTTGTTGGTTAAAACATAGTCCTTTATTCAAATACTGGAACAGGTCTCAATGTTTGTTAGAGATGCCATACAAAGAAGGCTTGGGGTTAATATACCTACAAACATGAATGCTTAAACATCTACTACCAATCAGCATACAAGAAAAATGCGGGAAGACAGAGGGCCCGTTTGTTCCCACCGTAGGTGCGAAAAGGCATAAACATTCCCCTTTTGGCCTGTGTGACCCAGATGTGCTAAGTCCTAGGCAAAACATTTAAACCACGACAATAAAATAACCTTCAAGGCTAGAATCCTTCAGATAGTGTCCTGGGAGCCTGGAGCGAAAGGGGGGAGGGAACAGGAACAAGATAGCTATTGTTTATATGACGTGTTGGTATGCAGGAACCCACCTCCCGCCAAAAGAAGTAACATTAAGCAGACAGGCAATTGACATAAAGGAGGCAATAAAACATATGGGAGATAACAACTACAAGGAAAACGAAAGTAAAAACCAGAGCAACCTTCAGCAACATATATCTTTGTCAGATTCAATGGGAGAAAGAAACATTCAGTAATAAAAGAAATCATTGTGCATACAGAGTAGAATCTGACAGTGGATTTGGCAGAACAGATCTGAGAGAGAAATAATCTCCCATTAGATACAAAAGTAGACAAACTGTTGATTGGCATCCCTATACCACATGGACTTGCTTGAACTGACTTCTCAGTATAATTACTAATGAGTAAACATATTGAGAACACCTAGACAATCTGCTCTTTACTAATCCTGTGTCAGACTCTGGTCAAGTTACTCTCAACAACTCTCTCTTTGGCAGTGATAAGTTTTATTAATAAGTATGCATGATCCAGAACATCACTGTGTTAGAACTGAAGCATTTTGGTGGGTATAGATTTCATATAGGTAAAACTGGAATAGAGTCCCCTCCCCACTCACATGTCACACACAGGCCAAGTATCACCACCCCAACCAGGGAGTGAAGATGCATAGTTGGGCTATCTCCTGTCCTGGCTGGCACCAGTGCTACTTCAAGGACAACCTTCTGTGAGAACACAAAAGGAGGCATGCTTAAAAAGGAAAGTTATGGCTGCAAAGTGAAAGGCCTCATTCATTCACACTCATTCACACACACCTCTCCCCGCAGGAAATCCCTCCCCCCTAAATCATGGCAAGTTGAAGCGAGCAAAGCAAGCGAGGTTTGACATTCTGCCCCCCTCAAGCCACATCTCACCCTCCTGGCTTGAGAGGATTATGTTTATGGAATGCTTTAACTAACTTGGGAGCATGCACATGCTGAGCTTGCACCCACTCATTATGGCCCAGGCTCGGTGAGTCTGATGTCAGAGTAGGCAATGGGCTCCCCTCATATCCATGTACAGCTTTGAAAGGTTAAAGGCCAATTGAACTGTGCACTGAATTGTTGCAACTGTACTCAGCAAATGGGAATAGCTCTACCCAATTGTCCTGCTGGTGATTAAGAATTGTTTCAAGATCTGATTAGTTCATTCAGTTTGGCTATCAGTCTCAGGATGATGGCTACTGCTGAGCCCTTGCTCAATCCCCCAAAATTTCATAAGCTCCTGCCAGAATTTGGCAATGAACTGGGAATCCCGATCCAATATTATCTTTTGTGGCAAGGCATGGAGTCTTATGATGTGTTGCATAAACATCCGAGCCAATTGCTTTGCTGTGGTTATCTGCTTGCAAGGCACAAAATGGGCCTGTTTAGAAAATAAGTCCACTATCACCCAAATTGCCATTTCCCCTTGGCTAGAGGGCAGGTCAGTGATAAAATCCATGGATATCACCAACCACGGCCGATCAGGGGTCTTGAGGGGTTGCAACATTCCAGGTACGTTTCCTGCCCATCTTTTACTCATGAGGCAGGTTTGGCATGAATCTACATATTTGGAAATATCCCCCCTCATTTGGGACCACCAAAATTGTCTCTGTATGAGATTCAAAGTTTTTAAATAACCAAAATGTCCAGAAAATTATTTATTTATTCATTCATTCGTTCATTTATTTGATTTCTAGGCCGCTCTCCCCACATTTCGCAGGCTCAGAACCCCATCATGCCCCATTTGCAATATTTCCTCCCTGAGAAATATTTCCCACACTTCTCTGTTTCAGCTTTATCCTGTTCAGAGAGTGCAGTTTTGCATTTCTCCACCCAAGGCTGTGTATACATAGCAAATGTTTGTTTGTCTATATAGAATCTGATTTGAATGTAATTGTATCAGGCTATTCTTCTAGCAATGTGAGCCAACTTTCCAGTTCTTATGGTTTCTTAAGATAGTCCTCCAACCATTTGTATAATCTTGACCAATTTTTATCAAAGATTTCTTCTTTCTTGCCTTGTAGTTGCCAAGTTAATTTGTCCATTTCTGCAGTTTCTAGAAATTTGTAGATAATTTCTTCTTTTGATGGGATCTCTTCTTTTTTCCAGTACCTTGCATATAAGATCCTAGCCATAGTTATAACATGTACAGTCATATATACATCTGGTTTTTTTGAATGAATCTGGAATCATATTCAATAAAGACAATTCAGGTACAAATGGTATCGTATGAGTCATTTTTTGCAATATCTCACGAATCCATATCTAATACTTTTTTGTTACCTTACAAGTCCACCACATATGAAAAAGAACCAGCATTTTGTTTACATTTCCAACATACATTTGATGTATTTGGAAACCATTTCACTAACATTTCAGGAGTCAGATGCCACCTATAAAGCATTTTATATATATATTCTCTTTGAAAGGAATGGCTTTTGTAAATTTTATATTTGTTTCCCATACCTTGGCCCATTTATCTAACTGGATACTGTGCCCTATATTTTGTGCCCATCGAATCATTGCAGTTTTTACTATTTCATCTTGCAGTTCCATATCTAATAACAACATATAAAACAATCTTATAAATTTTACCTCTTTACCCATAAATATTTTATCTGTTTCAGTAAGACTGTCATAAAAGCCAGTTTGTTTATCCTTTGTATATCTAGATTCTAATTGTAACCTTTCCCACCAATTCAAAACAAGGTTTTGGAGAGTATCTGGTGGTTTTAAGGAGTCTTTCTTATCTAGTAAAGCTTCGTATCTCCATAGTTGATCTTCCATAAATAAATTAGGATTTATAAAAGCTTCCAAAGGTAACACCCATTTTGGGTTTTTTGTATAAATAGCTTTTCTGACTTCTTCCCACACCTTGAATAAGGATGTTCTCAACATATGCTGTTGAAAGTATTTATGAGTATTGATTTTCTCATCCCATAAAAAAGTGTGCCAACCCAGTTTCAGATCATGTCCTTCTAACTTTATCAGTCTTGGGTTTCCCAAGGTAATCCAGCCTTTCATCCAAGTCAAGGCTGCTGCTTTATAATACAGATACCAGTTGGATACTGCAAAACCTCCCCTTTCTTTTGTATCTTGTAACACATTCATATTAATTCTTGCCAAATAAGTTGCTGCGTTAATTTCTGTAAATCTTTAAAATATTGATGTTTAGTTACAATTGGAATTGTTTTGAATTAAAAAAAAGGATTCTCAGTAGTACATTCATCTTTATAGTGGCTATTCTTCCCAGCAATGATAGATGTAGAGAGTTCCATTTTTCCAGTTCTTTTTTAATGGCATCCAACAATTTTATATAGTTGTCCCTTAATAATGAACTGCATCTTTTTGTTAAGTATATCCCTAAATATTTTATTTTCTTCTGCACTTCAATACCAGAGTTCTCTTGCAGCTGATGTATCTGCTCTTTTGTGCAGTTCTTCTTCAGCATTTTTGTCTTTTTAAAATTAATTTTCAACCCAGCCAGTTGTCCATATTATTTTAATGTAATCAAAAGATATATAACAAATAATTGAAGGTCTTCTAAAATAAATACCAAGTAATCCGCAAAGGCTTGTAATTTGTATTCTTTTATTTTGAGACCTTTAATCTGAGTATTTTCTCTTATCATATTATTCAATGTTTCCAGGGCATCCTTGTCCAGGGCAATGTTTCCAGGGCATCCTTGTCCAGGGCAATGTTTCCAGGGCATCCCTGTCTAGTTCCTTTTTGAGTTTCAATATTTTGCAACAACCTTTCCCTACAACCTTAGTGTATTGTTTTGTGTAAATTGCTTTTACCATTGTAAAGAAAGCTTCACCACACTGCCAATGTAGTAATTGTTCTAACATAAAGGACCAATCAAGGTTGTCAGAGGACTTCTCTGCATCAAGAAATGTCATTGCCAGTTGCTTTCCCGGGTGTGCTTCAAAATATTGTAACACATCCAAAACAACTCTAACATTGGCCGAGGACAGACTGGCAGTCTGGGCCGCTCTGCCTCCGCTTCAAAAGCAGAGGCAGAGTGGCTGTTCAGACAGCTGCATCTGCCCCGAGGAGGCGGCCTGGATGCATCGTGTCCGGCGCTGTGCTCCTCCCGCAGCAGCCAAGCACCACTTAAAAGTGGTGCTCCGGCTGCTGCGGCGCGCGTTTCACCCGCCTCCGGCGGGTGTGAACACACACCGGGAGGGGGAGCCATGCAGCGTTCGCACGCTGCCGTAGGAAGCCACCCGCAGTCTGAACGCTGTGGCCGGCTTCCTTCTGGCGGCGTGCGAATGCCACGCAGCGGGGGCAATTCCCCCCGCCTTATTCTGCCGCGCCGTGGAGGCGCGGTAGAATACAAATCTGTCTGCAGCCATTATTTCTCATCTGTCTTTTGGGTAAAAATCCTGATTGATCTTGATGTACTTTTTGAATTAAAACTTTTTTCAGCCTATTAGCCAAAATGGATGCATAGATTTTGTAGTCAATGTTCAAAAGAGAGATTGGTCTGTAGATTTTAATTTCTTTCTCATTTGTTTCCGGTTTATGAATTAATGTTATCAGTGCTGGATTCCATGACTCTGGGATTTTTACTTGTTCAATAATATTCTGGATTGTGCATTTTAGAGGCAAAGCAATATAATCTTCAAATATCTGATAAAATTCTGCTGGCAATCTGTCTGGGCCTAGAGTCTTCTTTTTCTTTTGATTTTTTATTGCTTCCACCACATCAGTGAATTATGTTCCTCAGTAAAAAAAAAATGTTATATTTCTGTTAGTAATCTTTCTTCAGAAGGGAGCCTTGGATGGGGGGGCACCCCCCCACCCCCCACCACTGTGCCATTGGAGGTGCTGGCATCAACGGCTGAGGAAATCATGATACCCACTATGAGCAAGTGGGTCAGCAAGTGGCCACATCCTCCCTGCATCCTCCCTGCTGGAAACCTGGTCCACTCCCTGTCAAGGGTTGACCCTGAGCCTGGGAGCTGAAGCGTCCACATCAGCTCAGGTGGCTCGGACATCCCAAGAACATACCCAGCAGGGTGAGATGTGGGTGCACATGGAGCGCAGGTTTGAGGCCATGCAGCAGACACTACAGAAGGAGGTAACCAAGATGTTTCTGGACCTCCCCAGAGTGATTGCTGCAGTGATCTGAGGAGAAGATGGGGATGGAGATGGGGTCAGGGCTGGAGCTGGAGCCAGAGGTGGGGCACCTCCTCAGCCACAACCACAGCAAATGCCACTTGCTGGGGTGCCCGCTGTCCCCTGGACCTGTGATGAATCGCTGCCTGGTTTCTCAGGAGCTGTTGGATGCTACCTTCGACAGAAATCCAAATAAGCTACAATTCTTTGTGATTGAGGTGGGCTGATTCCTCCAGAACTGGGGCCATCTGTTTCCTTCAGAGGAAGAATGTGTGGGCTATATTGGGTCATGGATGCATGAGGAAGCAACTGACTGGTACGTGAGTCTTCATAACATGCCAGGCCCCGAACTTCACAGCACCAAAGAGTTTATGGGGGCACTGAGATGGCAGTATGAGGATCCCATGGGAGAAGAGAAGGCTTGCAACCAAATCTGAGCTCTGAAGCAAGGCAGCAGCTCCATGCATGAGTACTCTGCGGCATTTAAAAGATTTGCAGCTAAGATAGAGGGGTGGCCAGAAGCCGTGTTTGTCGAGCAATACCGGCAGGGCCTAAATCACGATATCTATGAGACTGTGCTCCAAAACGTGAACCCCATTTCATTGGTGGCCTGGGTGAGGGTGGCAGAGGATGCAGAGAGTAGATTTCAGCTTATCCACATGCATACCCCGAAGCTGGTCCCAAAAACCTCAGTAGTTGCCGGGACTCCCATCAAACCCAAGTTGAAGCAGCCCCTACGAGATATCTGTGATTTGCAACTGAAGCGGGGCCTCTGCCTACATTGTGGAGAAGCCAGGCACTATGCCTCTGTCTGCCCTGCGGGTGCTCCCAAGGGAGCCCTTGTCCCACCTGTTACTGCCCCTCATGGAATCAAGAGACCCCATTCCCTGAAACCCAGAGCCCTACAACTTTAAGCCCTGCTGGAGCTGGAACAAGTCGCCATCATGGAACCTAACCAGCTGGTGGGAAATGGGCAGGACCTGCTCTAAGCTGCACAATGCAGCAGGTCCCACAACAACCAGTGCCACCAGTGGTGAGCTCTCCCACTCTACTCCTTTATGTTATACTCACTGTTATCAATCCTGATTTAGGAACCCAGGTTAGGGTGTGGGCTCTGGTAGACTCGGGGTGTGCTAGAGATTTAATTAGCCCAGTAGTCATTACAGGGCTAGGAATTGGGGTGACGACTTTAGACGACCCCCTACGGTTCACCCAAATGGGTGGGTCAGAGATGAAAGAACCCTGTGCTTACGAGACTGAACATTTAATTATTGGCGCAGGGGATCATTGGGAAAAGATAACTTTTGTTATTACCCCTCATGCCCCATTACCAATCGTTCTTGGGAGTCCATGGCTGGGTTCTCACAATCCCTACACTGTATGGAGTGAGGGGAAAGTATGGTGCGTTTCTGAGCGTTGCAAAGAGCATTGATGGCAACTTCAATGGGGAAATGCCTCTTTGGATCCCCCGTTGAAAGTATGCTTAACACACGAAGAGCTCAGCAATGTCCCATTAGAGTACCAGGACCTAAGGGATGTGTTTGAAGAAACAGAAGCAGATGAGTTGCCCCCCCCCATAGAAACACTGACTGTACTACTGAGCTGCTGCCAGGTCATAAATTACCAAAAGGGAAACTCTATTCTATGAGTCCAGGTCAGTGAGTAGAACTGCAAAAATTTATTGATAAGAACCTGGTGCAGGGTTTCATTTGCCCCACCACCTCCCCTTTCGCCGCTCCAGTGTTGTTCTGGAAAAAGGAGGATGGGGGGGGGGGTTGAGCTTGTGCACGGATTACTGAGGGTTGAATGCTGTGTTCACATCAAATGCCTACCTCCTTCCTTTGATTAAATACCTCCTAGCAGAGGCTTCTAGGGGGGAAGTTTTTTCCAGTCATGATCTTCGAGATGCATACTTCTGAGTGAGTATCAGAGAGGGGGATGAATACAAAACCACCTTTAACATACCACTGGGCCAGTTCGAATATTTGGTGATGCCGTTTGGACTTCAAGGGGCTCCAGGAGTTTTTATGAATTTAATAAATGAAGCACCTTTTTAAGGGGCTCCTTTGCTACTTAGATGAAATTCTTTTGTACTCCCCCAATCTGAATTCACATGTGACATTTGTGAGGGAAGTACTGGCCACACTTAGGGAACACAAGCTTTTTTCTAAGCTGTCTAAATGCGAGTTCCATAAAACAGAAATAGACTTCTTGGGATATCACATTTTCCCTAGAGGGTTAGAGATGGACCCTGCGAAAATTGCCACAGTGGTGGAATGGGAGGCTCCAAAAACATGGCACCAGCTCTAGAGTTTTTTAGGATTTGCGAATTTTTATTGCACATTCTCGAACTTTGTGCATTCTAGCCTTCCCCTTACTGACTTACTTAAAACAAAGGGGAAAGGTCCAGAATCCACTAAGGCAGGGGTGGGCAATTGTTTTGGCTCGGGGACCACTTTGTAGGAGCAGAGGTTAGCGGAGGGCCGCACCTTTTAAAAAGGTTGCATTCATTAGTTAACTTTGCATTTCAGAAAAGGTATAAATTGTATCATAAAAATCAATAAATATAAATTAAATAAAATAGCGGTAGTTTTATTCAATTTATTTATTGTGCTAATTTCATATCATCTATAGCTTCAAGCACATTTAATTTTAGAATCAGTTTAATGAGAGAAATGTACCCTATCACACTTTTCTACAATTTTTTTGAAATCAGGAGATTGCTTGTTGAGAAACCACGTGGCCGACTGTCTTGGCAGGCCACAAAAAACTCTGTAGTGGGCCGCATGTGGCCACTGGGCCACAATTTGCCCACCCCTGCATTAAAGGGTCTCTAATTGGTACCAGGCTGTTAACATCATACAACATTATACAAGTATAATTTGACTCAGTGCATCTCTCAGTGGCCAAGACTGATTCTAAAATTAAATGTGTCAAGATGGGAGGAGATAGAAAGCTGAAGCCAGGGGGCAGATAACAATACATTGACAGTGCTGGGAGGTAGGGTTGCCATCTCCAGGTTGGGAAATTCCTGGAGATTTGAGGGGTGGACACTGGAGAGGGTGAGGTTTCAGCAGGGGTGGGACCTCAGACAGGTTCAATACCGTAGACTCCACCCTTCAAACCATCCATTCCCTCATGGGGAACCATTGTTGCCAATCTCTAGGGGAGGGATGGGGATCACGCTGAATTACAACTGCTCTTCAGATGGTAGAGATCTTCCCCTGGAGAAAATGGTGGACTCTGTGTCATTATACCCTGCTGAGGTCGCCACAGCAAATTGACACTGAGTGCCCAAGGCCGGGGCACTCTCCCAGAGCCTCTTTCTAGAGCCCGTTGTATTTATTTCCACAATGGACCTTATTCTTAGTTAGCCATAAAGTATAGAAGGGAACTCTCAGTCTGGGGCAAGTGATGCTCTGTATTCTTGGTGCTTGAGGAGAGGCAACAGTGGGAGGGCGTCTAGTGTCCCAGCCCCACTGCTGGACCTCCTGAGGGCACCTGCTGTTTTTGGTCACTGTGTGACAGAGTGTTGGACTGGATGGGCCACTGGCCTGATCCAACGTTGGCTTCTCTTATGTTCTTATGTTCTTTTTTCTTTTTTTAAAACCCAGTTTATTTATGGTTTTCCAAAGAAAAGGGGAAAAAAAGAAAAGAAAAGAAAAAGGTTGCATACACGCATGATCAAACATAATTTTGAGTGTATACAGAGTTGGAACTTAACCACCTATACACTAAAGACCATATCTCATCAAACAGAGCCATCTCCTGGCCGTTTAGTATCATGTTAAGTCTGTCCCTTTTGGCCAGGTCCAAAAATATGTAAATTGCCTCTCTCCTTGCGGGAATTTTATCCTGTTTCCATTCTTTAGCTAGCAGGATTCTTGCAGCTTTCAACATGTATACCAATTGTCTGACTTCATTCCATGTGAATACATCCGGGATTATATTTAACAGATATATCTCCGGGTTCATCTTAAGGTCAATATATCTAAAATAATTATCTGAATCTTTTCCCAATACATCTGCATTTTTAAACATCTCCACATGTGATAGAAAGTGCCAATACTTGTTTTACATTTCCAGCATAGATTTGAAGCATTTTTATGACATTTGGCAATTCTATCAGGAGACCAATACCATCTATGGAACATCTTTAATATATTTTCCTTATAAGAGGAAGCCCTCATGAATTTAGCGGATTTCCATATCTTAGACCACTCCTCAAATTGAAGGCTGTAACCAAAATCCCACATCCAAGATATCATAGTGTTTTTAACTACCTCATCTTGCATATAATCCTCTATCAAAAATCTATATGTTTTTTTAATCATCTTGATGTTGGTAGAAAGCCAAATTTTTTCAAGTTCATTTTTTGGCTGGAAATCAATTTTTTTAATCTATGTAAAATTGTGAATTTAATTGTGATCTTTCCCACCATGATAATTTGATATTGTATTGCCTTAAAAGAAACAATACAAGACTTTACCACTTCAAGTTGTTACAAGACTGCAAGACAAGAAAAAAAATGGATCCAAAATAGATGGAAAAGATGGAAAGAAATAAACTAAGAATAATCTCAATTAATGTCAATGGTTTGAATGGTCCTCAAAAAGAAGACAAATATTTCAACAACTTAAAAAGATGCAATTGGATGTAATCTGCAGGAAACACATATTAAACTGGCTGATCAGACGTTTTTAGAAGTTAAGAAATTTGGGGAAACCTTCACATCATCTGATAAACAGAAGAAAAAGAGAGGGGTAGTAACACATGTGAAAGATCACCTAAATCCTGAATTGGTATATACCTCAGAAGATAGAAGAGTCTTGATAGTGAAAATACAGAGACAAATTAAAACTACATTGATAGTTAATATCTATGCACCAAATCAAAACCAGGAGAAATTTTATAAGCTGCTGCAGGAGACGATAGCAAAGCAAGTCCACAACGAAATCTGTATTATTGGTGATTATAATGCAGACTTTGATAAAATGTTGGATAGGAAAAAACAATCTGGAAAACAGAAACCAGGAAATGAACTACCAAACACCTTTTTACAATTAGCGGAAGAATTTTCTTTGGTGGACTCATGGAGAACCAGAAACTTAAACAAAGTAGATGTCACATTTTTCTCGGCAAGACACAAATCCTGATCTAGATTGTTCATGGCCTGGATCTCAACAGTGAGAATTAATGATATTATGAAGGTGGAGATTCTTTCTTTAGCTTTTGCAGACCATAACCCTTTACTTTTAATTTTCCAGGATAGACCTAAGAAGAATAGAGGGTCTATGAATTTGTGGCTTTTGAAAAACTCAAGATTTGTAGTCGATTCCAAAAAAGAATTTTAAAAGTTCTTTAAACAAAACATGCAACCAGATATTTCTATGGGTATAGTTTGGGATACTTTTGAGGCCTATGCAAGAGGATGGTTAATAAGACAAGGAGCCTGAGTAAAAAGACAAAGAAGACAAACATTCACTAAATTCGAAGAACAAATTCAAAGAGAAGAAGAAATTATGAAAGAAAGCTCAACACTGGAACGGAGTAGAATGAAGATTAAAAATCTTCAACACCAACTAAATTGTATCCTAACACAGGAAATAGCAAATAAAATTATGTATGCAAAACAGAACTATTTTGACAATGCAAATAAACCTACAAGATGGTTTTGAGAAATTGAGAAAAGAAGCAGAAAAAAAGCACATTACGATATTGAGAAATGATGCTAAGGAAGAAAAAATTGTCCAGAAGGAGTTAAAGATAATTATTGAAACTTTTTATAAAACTTTATACCAAGCAGGAAATAACAACCAAGAACAGATTAAAGAATTTTAAAAAATAATAAAAAGCAACTCTCAGAAGATCAAAGACAAATTTTAAATGGACCAATCTCATTTGCTGAAATAATAGAAAAAATTAGAAGCCAAAAGAAAAAAAACTCCAGGACCTGATAGCTTGCCAGCGGAATTCTATCAGATATTTGAAGACCAAATTGCTTTACCATTAAAATATACTATCCAGAATATTAGTAAACAGAAAGAAATACCAGAATCCTGGAATCAAGCATTGATCACTTTAATACATAAAACAGATACAGATGGAAAAGAGATCAGAAACTACAGACCAATTTTGCTTTTAAATGTGGATTACAAAATTTTTGCATTCATTTTGGCCAAAAGACTGAAAAAGATTTTATTGCAAACAATTCATCAAGATCAAACAGGGTTTTTTTTACCTAAAAGACAAATGAGAAGTAATGTCAGAATTATCCTGGATGTTCTAGAGTACTTTGAAGCACACCCAGAAAAACAACTGGCATTGTTATTTCTAGATGCAGAGAAAGCCTTTGACAACCTTACTTGGCCATTTCTGCAGGAACAACTTTTATCTTGCCACTGTGGAGAAAACTTCTTTACAATGGTGAAAGTGATCTATACAAGACAGCAAGCCAAAATTATGATAAATGGAGATCTTACACAAAATATTGAAATTCAAAAGGAACTAGACAAGGTTGTCCATTGTCCCCTTTATTATTTATTTTCGCTCTAGAATATTGAATGAGATGGTAAGAGAAAACATTCGGGTCCAAGGTCTTAAGACTAAAGGAGAGGAGTATAAATTGCAAACCTTTGCAGATTATCTGGTCTTTATTATGGAAGAACCACAAGCCTCTATTATTCTGCTTTTGGATACATTAAAGGAATAAGGGCAAATGGCAGGCAGGTTTGAAAATTAATTTCAAAAAGACAAAAATATTGACAAAAAACTGTACAAAAGAACAGATACACCAGCTTCAAGAGATCTCCGGCATTGAAGTGTGCAAGAAAATTAAATACCTAGGAATTACTCTATCAAATAGATGTAGCTTGTTAATAAAAGACAATAATATAAAACTTATAGCTGTCATAAAAAAGGACCTGGAAAATTGGAAACACCTGCAAGTTTCTTTCATGGGAAGAATAGCGATAAGCAAGATGAATTTGTTACCAAGGCTGAGGACAGACTGGCAATCTGTCCCGGGATAGGTCTGCATGGGAAGCGGGGGAAGGGAGCCTGTTCAGACATGCGCAGCTGTCCCTCGGCTCCCTTCCGCACTTACCCACTTTGAAGCCAGTTTTCTTGCGCTTTAGAAGGACACCGGGAGAAAACGGTGTCCGGAGGCCGTCTTGTGCTTGCCTCCCGCTTCCAGGCAGTGTGAACCGGAAGAAGGCGGGAGGCAAGAGGAGGCGGCAGCACGAACGTGGCGTTTTGCCAGTTTGCACATGAGTGCTCATGCGCACATGCACACATGAGCGTATGCACACATGCGCAAATTGCAGAAACAGCCCTATCTCAAGCTGCGGAGGCCAGCCCACCTGGGGCCACTCCACAGCAGTCTGAACGCTCCATAACGGCATCCTTGCGCAATACCCTGGCCAATGTGGACAGCCAGCCCCGGGGGGGGGGGAATCTTTTGCCTCCGGATTCATCCCACTCCAGATTGCCAGTCTGTCCTCAGCCCAAGACTCCTCTTTTTATTTATTTATTTATTGTTACCAAGATTCCAATACTAAAGAACCAACAACTTCTGAAAGAACTGGAAAAACTTACACGCCAATTCATTTGGCAAGGTAAAAGACCTAGAATCAGTATGAAACTCCTACAACATGCAACAACAAAGAGGAGGATTTGTAGTACCAAACTGGCACCTCTATTATAAAGCAGCAGCCCTAACATGGATAAAAGAATGGGCTACTCTAGAAAATCCAAGACTGACAAAGTTGGAAGGACACGATCTGAAATTGGGTTGGCACACCTTTTTTGGTATGAGAAAGGTAACATTCATAATTACTTCAAACAACGTGTTTTAAGAGCCTCATTATTAAAGGTGTGGGAAGAGACTAAGAAAGATTTTTATACAAAAATACCTAAATGAATCTCACCCCTGGAGGACTTTATCTATCCCACAGTATTTACTAAGGATCAGTTTTGGAGATATGAAGACCTGTTAGGACAGAATAATCTTTTGAAGACCCAAGATACTCTCCAAAGACAAGGCATAAATTTAAATTGGTGGGAAAGAGCTCACCTTGACTTTAGATACTCTAAAGATTAAAAAACTGGTTTTTGAGACAAACCCACAGATTTAGATAAAATACTATTGACAAATGATGTAAAGCACATAAAAGCATTCTATGCTATGTTGCTAAAACTTAATATGCAAGATGAACTGGTCAAAAGCACAGTGATAAAATGGGCGCAAAATACAGGCCATAACATTCAGTTAGATCAATGGCTGAAAGTATGGAAAACAAATATAAAATTTACTAAATGTAAGGCATTTAAAGAAAATATTTATAAGATGTTTTATAGATGGTATATGACACCAGATTACTTAGCTAAATGGTATCCAAACATGTCAAATCTATGCTGGAAGTGTAAACAGAATACTGGTTCCTTTTTCCATATATGGTGGACTTGCAGTGTAACAAAAAAAATGGGTTTGGATCCATGCTATATTGCAAAAAAATAATAGGCTTGACTATACCATTTGTTCCAGAACTATTTTTATTAAACATTATCCCAGAGACATTTTAAAAAAAACAGACAGATATATGATTGTACATGTAATTACTATGGCTAGAATTTTATATGCAAAACATTGGAAAGAAGAAGAGGTCCCATCCAAAGAAGAAATAATCTACAAACTACTGGAAATGGCAGAAATGGACAAATTAACTATGCAAATCTCAGATAAAAAAGAAGATTTTTTTGAAAATAATTGGACAAGATTCTACAAATGGTTGGAAAATTATTTTAAATAAATGGTAAATAAATCTATATCAAACATGTATGCTCGAAGTAGAACCTATAAACTTTTGCAGGTAAAATGTAAAATAATTCTAGTTAGGAAAATGCATTTAGATACTTATAGTACAGTCTCCATACGTGTTGTATGGTTGTTCTTTTTCTCTCTTGTTTTGTTTGTGTTTTTTTCCTTTTCTGAAAACTAATAAAATCTTTAAACCAAAGGACTGAGGAAATACTGACTAGGGACCTCAGAATTTTTGCTGACTACTAGTGAAAATAGTGGCTCATTCCAAGTCTGGGAAAAACAGAATGCTCCTGTTCCCATCTCAACAACAATCTTGCCAACTGTGAACTGAATGTCTTCTTTAATGGCACCCTTACACACCATTGTACATCTAAGTACTTTGGCATTACCCTGGACAGGACCTTGAACTATAAACACCACATTACCAATGTAGCAGTGAAAATATGCATGCAGAACACACACACGCCCCAGAAAATTATGTGGTACAACTTGAGTACATCTGCTACAACACTTAGATGCTCAGTTTTGGGGTTGGTATATAGTACTGTGGAATACAGTGCTTCAGTGTGACTCAACAGTCCCCATGCTTACAAACTTGATGTCTAACTCAGTACAACAATGAGAACCATCAGCAGATGTATTAAACCCACTCCGACCTATTGGCTGCCTACATTGGGCCACATCGCTCCCCTGCATCTCCAAAGACAGGGTGCTCTTCTTCGTGAATACAGAAAGATCATCAGAAAAAAAGCCCATTTATGAAGACATGGCTGATGTGGGTAGTGATGTGGGTCTACGCAGACTAAGGTCCCAACACCCAGCAATAAAATCTGCACAATTCCTGCAATCACAAAATTTTGATCAAAGGAATGAATGGTTGCAAACATAAATGCAATCATATCCACCCAATATCCATAACCTGATAAACATTAACGAGAGTCCTGCAGGATTTGACTTGTCAATGTAAAGGATGGAAGATGGCTAATAGAATATGAATAGGCTTTGGGAGATGCGCAGACCTATTGCTTAAATGGGGCAAAATAGCAGGACCCGAATACGATTGTGGTACAGCCAGCCAAACTATTTTTCATCCGTTACAGGAATGTGAGCAACGTGCTTTCCAGAAAGATGTGACAGAGTTCTTTGAACTTTCCACAGCTGTGATTGAGTGGATTGAAAATTTAGATATTAGTATTAAGTGTGATTGTACAATCTGTCTGTATATTCGTTTTATGTACTCGCTTACATATTTTATATGTTTCCTGTGTGTAATTTTGCCATCTGATAAATAAATAAAATAGATATATAGCATTTAACCTATATGCTCCCTAAAGGTCTCTTATTTGGAAACCTATTAGACCAATTCTGTACTGATTTGTGGGGTAAGCAGAGATTACGATTCCTTAAATGTTTGACTTGACAGACAAGACACAGACAGAGAACAACAAAGTTGTATTCAACAGAAAATAAAGTATTTTATAAGGTAAAGATTATGTGTGAATGACTTAAATATATAAAGAACAAAGTCTGAGTCCACTGACACTTCTTAGACCAACCAAGTTTTATTCTGGGTGCACAAAAAAGCTTATACCAGGAATAAAAGTTTATTGGTCTTAAAGGTGCCACTGGACTCAAATTTTGTTCTGCTGATTCAGACCAGCACAGCTAACCACTTAAATATATAAAGTAAAGCTGGCTCTCAGATAAAGTAAATGACCCCTGAGGGGAGATTTGGTTCCCCTCTTTCTGGATAGGATCCCTCAGCAGGTTCAAGGCTGCTCCCTCATGGAACCCCTTTCCACAGAACTGGCACACACCAGGGAGGAAGGATGGGCCCTGAACAGAATTGCTTATTTGTCCCACTAAAATAAGCTTTCCTCACCTAAGGCAACCCCGAAACTCTGACTAAAAAGCCCAGTAAAAGTGTGGCTAAGCTGACACTCCTGTCCAGAGCCACCAAACCCTGACCAAAGGGGGGGGGGAGGTTTTCTTCCCTCTTCTTAAGGCTGAGGCTGGCTCAGCACCTCCCATCTAGTGGAGTTCCCTTGACTCTGATTGACTGACAATCACATGGATTTGTATGAGGCTGAAATCACAAGGATTGGTCCAGAGTCCTGGAGGATAGGTAGGACTTTTAGGGATGATTACCCCACGCCCCTATTTCTTTTCTCCTCCCAACAAGGGCTAAGGTCTGTCCTGCTGACTCTGCTGGGCCCTAAAATGGTGGCTGGCAAAGGCCTGTACTGATCTTCCCCTCTGCTCCATTTGGGGAGAAAGGGAGAGAGCCTCAGTGTCAAGAGCAGCCTGTGGGGAGGGGGGGGGGGTAGAGAAGCTTTTAGCTTGGAGTCCAGGGGAGCCAGGAATTGGGCCTCTGCAAGAGCATTGCCAGGAGGGAAAAATGGAAACTGAATTGCATATGATCATGTCTGAGGAAATTGTGCTGCAAATCTATGTCCTCACCTCTGTGGGGGTCCTGATCTTGTGTGACTTGCTGAAGTCACACAGATTTAGGGTTGCCATGTCTGTCTAACCAGCCGGTGGAGGATGGGTGTGAACTTACTGGAACGGGGGGGGGGGGGGGGGCAGAAATAAACACAACATGCCTATGTCACCCGGAAGTGACGTGGGCACATTGGGGGTGCTGCCCTGGTTTGTGGTTAGTTTCTACCATAGAGTTTTGCCCAAAAACCAGAGTGTCACCCCCTCCATGTCACTTTCAGGTGACGTAGGCATGTTATGTTTATGTCTGGCTCCTTTCCTGTTTGGGAGGGGGAATCCCTCCCCCATTGGCTGCCAGTCCCGAACACTGAGAGACCTAAATAATTCAGGGAGCCAGGGCTTTAATGGGGTTTGGGGGAATGCACAGGGATGGAGTTGCAGAACCTCTGACAATATGCTTTTTTAAGTGTGTAAAAGTTCATGAGTTTTCAGTATACAGATTGAAAATGTCATTTCCCTCTTGAGAGTTCTGGTGCCTCTTTAGCTCAAATGTTTTCAGGCTTTCTGCAAACCTCATTTAAAGGGACTGTGGTCCATTTCAAGAGGGTTTGCAGGACCACGAATTTGTTCGGTTTGTGAATGAGCCTTCCAACTCGGTTCCATTCATGGTTTGGTTTGTGGTTTAGTTATGAACCACAAACCGAACTGCATTTTCCCAGTTTGTGCCCATCCCTAGTTTTCCTTGTCTGTACCCCTGCCACTGCAAAACAGTGCTCTCAGCTCCTGCTTGTTCCAGCTGACACAAAGGTATTTGTTGGTCCATCTCTGAAAATCTGTCAGAGTCCCACAGCAATCAGTCCTAACAATGTTCCTTAAACAGAATCAGTTTTATTGAGATCAGTAAAGGCAAGTCATCTGAGTATACATTTTGTGTCAGGAATGACTCCGGCGGGAGCAGAGTAGTTATACAGAATTCAAAGAAAATCCCCTGATGGATGAGAGGCAATCATAAAAAGCAGGCAAGCACGTCCGAACTAACAAATACAGGTTCCCAGGGGAACGAGAGCAACCAGACACCAAGGTCAGAGCTAGGCAGGGAGATAAAACAGACAGTGAGAAATGAAAGCTAAAATTCCAAGAGGTACAGGCATTCCCTCAGGCGCCATCATAATCATCATCATCATCATCATCATCATCATTTTATTACAACAGTCAGTAACCAGCAGTATAGTTTGGTTAAGAAATGCAAAAGCCACCATCCTCCCCCACACGCACAATGGCAGCGTAGCTGACAAAATCTGGAAGAGGAAGCTCTTTGAGCATGAAGCATGTACAAAGCTTCAGCTCTTGCTGAAGCTGATAAGTTCATCAATATGTCTTTTTAAATTTTATTGATATTTTAATAGTTGTACATAGTTACATATATATTGGTTCATTTTACAAAGTTTCTCAAGCTAGAAACAGAATAATTGTCAACATATTGCTTCAAACTATAAATTATTATTATTCCTTATACAGTGTTGTCTTCTACTGTCATACCAATTGTTTATTGCATCTTATTCTATGTGTTTTTTTAAATCTAACTATTTAATTATTTTTTTTAAAAAAATGTTAGTATTTAAATCTGTATTTTATCCTTTGTTTTTTTTTCCTGAATTTTATTTATTAATTTTCTATTCATATAACTAAGTACGCTAACACAACAGCTATACGAGAAGCATCCGAAACCGGGACAGCAAAGAGGAAAAAAACCCCACTGTAACAACAAGAAAAAAGCAACATAGCAATCCAAACCACACAATAATCGAGCAAATAATTACATCAAACTAACATACAAGTTTGTTCATCCAGTTATATATTCTACTCCAAGTTAAATCAAACCACATCTCATCTTTCTCTTTTAAAATTACAGTCAGCTTGTCCATTTCGGCAACCTCTAATAACTTTTGTACAAATTCACTTCTGTTGGGAATCCTATCCAATTTCCAACATTTGGCATAGAAAATTCTGGTGGCCGTAATACCATGCAGAATTAGGTGATGGTCTGGTTTCTTATAAAGATCAGGAATTATATTTAAGAGAAATAGCTCTGGTTTAAACAGAATCCCACTTTGAATTATTTCTTGCAATAATCATTAGCCAGTAATTATTAGCCTTCTCACAGACCCACCACAGATGAAAAAAGGTACCCTTATTTCGCTTACACTTCCAACAAGTATTATTTGTAGAAACCGAGTATTTAAAAAGCCTATCAGGAGATAGGTGCCACTTATAGAACATTTTATACATGTTTTCTTTGTAAGGAACCACTCTTGTGATCTTAATATTGGTCTTCCAGACTTTTAACCAACTATCCAAATCAATATTATAGCCCAGACTTTGCGCCCAAGATATCATAGCTGGCTTAACAGTTTCACCTTGCATTTTAAAGTCAAGAAAACAACTATACAGTTTCTTTAAAAGTTTCACCTCAGAGCCCAACCAAATCTTATCTAGCTCAATTGGCTCCTTATAGAATCCTTTCACCTCATCTTTTTAAAATCTTGAGTACAATTGCATGCTTTCCCACCAAGAGAGCGAGATATTTATCTTTTTTAACTTTTCAGGTGATTTCAACATGTTGTTAGAATCCAATAGATTTCCATAGTTACACTTTTTTTCCCTTGAAAAGAGTGAGGTTTTAATAAATGCCTCACGTGGCAATACCCATTTTGGTATTTTTACATAGAAACGGTGTCTAATTTCTTCCCAAGTTTTCATTAAGGCACCTCTAATTACATGTTGTTTAAAGTGTTGTCTGTCTTGGCCATACCAGAGGAAGGCATGCCACCCCATCTGAAGGTCATGACCCTCCAATTTCAAGAGCCTTGTATCATCTAAGCATGTCCATTCTTTTAGCCACACCATCGCAGATGCTTTGTAATACAACTGCCAATCTGGCAAGCCTAAACCACCTCTTTCACACCTATCTTGAAGGTCTATATGTCTAATTCTAGTTTCTTTTTTTTTTTTGCCAGATTTTCTTGGGAACAGGGGGCCAGTATATTTGGGTGCCAATAATTCTCACTATTGATTGATAGATGGTAGACGGGCCGTATTTCATATCAAGTATAATTGTAATTGCATTTTTAAGCTTGGGCATTACTAACAGGAAAAGTGTTTGACCAACATGATCTTTTCTATAAATAAAGGACTTTCTACTTAAGAAGACCTGTTGTGGACTATATCTATTGGCCCATTTTCACACTTAGTTATTCTTGGCAATAGTTTGTATCTGAGGCTGTCCCATATCCTTAGAAGTGATGTAAGAAAAATGTTAGACTGGATTTTTAAAGGTCTTGCTAGTGTATCATTCCACAAGATCTCTTGAATGGACTTAGGATATATCAATGAATAAATTGGCTTTACCAAAGTAGTGTTGTCTCCCTTTTGTAGCATTTTGATTACTGTAGTTATCATCATTGTCTTGTAATAGGTGGTTATATCAGGGTATTTCAATCTACCTTTGTTTTTATTACATCTAAGTATTTTGAAGTTTATTCGATGTTTTTTGTATTGCTATAAAAATGAATTGAAAGCTGTTTGCTATTTGGATAGTAATGATAAGTTCAGTTGTATAGGTATTGTTCTGAAGAGAAAAAGCAGTTTGAGAAACAGAAATGCTTTTATTAAGTGAAGTCTGTCTAAAAACATGGTTTTGTTTATTCCATTTGTATAGTGTGGCTTGTTATCTCTTGGAATTTTTTTATATGGTTTACTTTAATTATATCCTTGAGATCATTTAGTATTATGATGCCCAGATATGGTAACTTTTCCTTCAACCATTAATATTTCTATGAGCTTTGTATTTATTTTTCTTCATTTTGTGTTAATTTTATTGGTAAAATGGAGGATTTTGATTGATTTACTTGAAGACCAGAAACTTGTCCAAAAGTCTGAAGGTGATCTTGAAGGTGTTTTAGTGATACCATTGGTTTGGTTATGAAGAGAAGTATGTCATCTGCAAACATATTCATTTTAACTGTGTGTGGTCTTAAAGTGATTCCAGATATGTTTTCATCTTGTCATATTCCTGCTGCTAGTGGTTCTAAGGCAAGTGCAAATAACTTTTAAGTATTGTTGCTTTAAGTATCAGGTTTCTGATGTGTCTTTTGGAGAATTTCACAAAAATTTCACCAGGCAGATTATTCTTCTTAATATATTCTGGGTAGGTCCTATAGACCATATCCATCTCTTCAGAAACTCTCCCAACTTTTTAAATTTCACAAAACAGGCAATCTCCAAAGTGCTGCTGACCATGCTCATTTTTAGTTACAACTCTATTTCTCTGCAGATGTCCCCCAAAGTCCCCCATGCAACAGTCAAGTGTTCTGCCAACACACACAAAATGAAGCTACTTTTTCAGATGTTTTCTCTTGCATGGCACTTAGCACCAAATTACTTTAATACAGACTTTAGACATACATATATTTGCAAGCCATTCCCAACAAGACAGAACAATGAACTAGTTACACTCAAGCTTCAAACTTACTTTTCTTAAACAGAAGATGCCATGAGACAACTAAAGAGATTCTCAAAAATTAAAGATATCATCAAAACCAGCATTTCCTGGGTTCTCTGCTTTTTTACATCCCTCCCCTTTTCCAATATTTTTTCTTACAAAAACACAAAGAACAAAATGAATCAACTTGAAAGAAAGAGAGAAAGGGAAAGAGAAAGGAAGGAAGGAAGGAAGAAAAGAAAGAAAAGAAAGAAAGAAAGAAAGAAAGAAAGAGAGGGAGGGAGGGAAAAAGAGAGAGAAAGGGAGGGAGGGAGGGAGGGTTTTATACCCCACCTTTTACTACCTGAATGAGACTTGGAACAGCTTACAGTTGCTTTCCCTTCCTCTCCCCATAACAGACACCCTGTGAGGTAGGTGGGGCTGAGAAAGATCTGAGAGAACTTGTGACTGACCCAAGGTCACCCAGCTGGCTTCATGTGGAGGAGTGGGGAATCAAACCCAGTTCTCCAGATTAGATTCCACCACTCTTACCCACTACACCAAACAAGTTTTTAACCACTACACCAGACTGGAAATCACCCTGCTCCAAAAGGAACAAGTGCTCATGCAAGCTACAAATGGTAGTGGAGTCAATCCAGGGGAAAGATTTCAGGATCCCAAGTGGCAAAATTGCCTTGGTGCAAAACCCGCTGCTGAATTAGTTTTTTACAGAATTACAGTGGTAATGTTAGAGTCATGAGGAAGGAAGGAAGGAAGGAAGGAAGGAAGGAAGGAAGGAAGGAAGGAAGGAAGGAAGGAAGGAAGGAAGGAAGGAAGGAAGGAAGAGGGAGGGAGGGAGGGAGGGAGGGAGGGAAAAAGAGAGAGAGAAAGGAGGAGGGAAAAGAGAGAGAGAAAGGAAGGGAGGGAGGGGAAAAAGAAAGAGAGGGTGAGAAAGGAAGACAGGGAAAGAGAGAGAGAGAGAAAGAGAGAGAGAAAAGAAAGAGAGAGGGAGAGCGGGAGGGGGAAAGAAAGAAAGAAAGAAAGAAAGAAAGAAAGAAAGAAAGAAAGAAAGAAAGAAAGAAAGAAAGAGGGAAAAGAGATGGGGGAGGCACTTACTGGGAGCAGGGAGAGCGTAGGTGGCAGCAAGCCAGATGCAGAGAGCCACAGCCCCATGCTCAATCTCTGCACGGAGATCTGGAGCGCATGGCTTTTTCCTGCCTGCCCTTTGCACTTAAAAGGAACATTCCTTTTAAGTGCAAGGAGCCAGGAGGCCAGGCCCCATGGTCTATCTCCATGTGGAGATCTGGAGCATGGGGCCCTTTCCCGCTGGCTTTTTGCACTTAAAGGGAACATTCCCTCTAAGTGCAAGGAGCCAGGAGGCCAGGCCCCATGCTCACGGAGATCCAGAGTGTGGGGCCCTTTACCACCAGCCCTTTGCTCTTAAAGGGCCCATGCTCAATCTCTGCACAAAGATCCAGTGCGTGGGGCCCTTTCCTGCTGGTGGGGAGGGGCGGGGCGGGCTCGGACGCCAGCCAGAACAATGTTCTGGTGCATTCCAGCCCCAAAAGAGCCCTGCCTTTGGTAAAGGAAATGCCTGGTCTGATGGACTGTGACTATGTCAATTACTGGACAGCCAAACTGGACGGCGATCGGGCAGAAGGCAGCAACATGGACCGGGCACAGTTTGGGCAGTGGCTCATGGAACACCAGGCCCAATTGATGCGGGACCTGGCCCAGCAGCAGCAAGCCACTCAGATGTCTCTCCTCCATGACCTACAGCAGGTTCTAGCCCCTCAGGGCGGGGCTGGGGGGGCTCAGAATCCGCCCCCCCTTGGGCCATTTGGCCATGGGCCGTGGGAGTCATTGACCAAGTTGGGGCCCGACGATGACATAGAGGCCTTTTTGGAAGCCTTCGAGCGGCTGGCGGAGGCAGCACAATGGCCAAAAGCACAGTGGGCCTTCGCCATCAGCCCTTATTTGATGGGAGAGGCCCAGGCAGCCATGCGGTCCTTGGAGAAGGGAGAAGCCTCTGGTTACGATAAACTGAAGGGGGCCATCCTGGACCGCTATGGGCTCACGCCGGAGGCCCACAGACAAAAATTCCGCTCCCTCACCGTTGCTCCAGCGGGGAGGCCCTGCACCACCTTAGCAGCCCTTAAGGACTCTGCCACACACTGGTTGCAGCCCACTTCCGAGGACGGCCGGCGCATAGTGGAGATGGTGGTGGTAGAGCAGCTTCTTCTCATCCTGCCTCCTAAGGCTCATCATTGGGTGGCGTGTTGGCATCCCACAAAGATAGTGGAGGCCCAGAAACTGTGGGAAAACTTTCTGGCAGCCGAATGGAGGGAAGGGGCGGCCCGCCCCGAGCCCCTACGGGGGGGAAGGGCGGGATGGCCAAAAGCTTCCCTGACATTGGGGCCCCGCGAGGAGTCATAACCCCCGCCAATGGGGGGCGGGCCCGTTATCCCGGGGCTCACTCACTGCCAGGCCCAGGGGCTCCCGGCCGGCCCCCACCCGGGGCAGGGAGGGGAAGGGGGAGCCCCGGCAGTACCCCCCCAGCTGCAGGTGCCGGTATCAGGCTGGGGGGGTCGGGCCCATGCTACACATGTGGGCAGTGGGGCCACTATCGGAGGGAGTGCCCCCTGATGGAGTGCGACCTGGGGGCTGAGATGACAATGCAGGCATGGGGGGAAGAGCTCGGGCCCCGGCCTGGACCGCCCAGGTGCGCCTTGGGGGGCACCTGTTGACAGCCCTGCTGGATAGTGGCAGCTCCGTGTCAATGATCCGCCAGCATTTGGTCCCTCAGCAGATCCCCGTCTTGCGCACCACGTCCATCACTTGTTTTCACAGCCATGTGGAGCGGAGCCCAGTAGTTATGATCCCACTGAGGTACCTGGGGCAGGAGCACACAGTGCCTGTAGCCAAGGTGGCCAACTTGCCTTTCCCAATGCTGCTGGGGCGGGATGTGCCCGCATTCTGGGAATTGGATCGCAGGGTGGAGACAGGGCTGGCGGACAGCTTGGGCCTCAGGGAGGAACAGAACGAGCCGTTGGGGGACGGACCCCCACCGGGAGCGGCGGGAGGACCTGGGGAGCCCCAGGCCCCGTGGAGGGGATGGCACGGCAGCTACGGCAGAATCCAGCATTTGTGCGGGCCCAATCAGAGGACGACACCCTCGCCCCACTGTGGGAGCACGTGGCGGTAAGTGATGGCCGGGTGCAAGACATACGGCACAGCCAGCGCTTCCCCAGGGTAGTGATGGAAAAGGGGCTTTGGACCCAGGAGGCCAAGGGGAGGTTGGGGACACGGCATCAGCTGTTGGTCCCGGAGCCCTTTTGGGAGGCTGTATTGGGGTTGGCTCATGACCATCCATGGGCCAGACATCAGGGATACCGAAATACCCTGGAACGGGTCCTTGAACACTTCTACTGGCCCTCAGTTGTGGACGATGTGAGATTCCATTGTCAGTCCTGCGACGTTTGTCAGAGAATGTCCGCGAGGGCCGCCCCAAAAGCCCCTCTATCCCCATTGCCAATCATAGGAACCCCCTTTGATCGCGTAGCCATGGACTTTGTGGGCCCCTTTTCCCGCACCCCGAGGGGAGCTAGGTACCTCTTAGTATTAATGGATTACGCAACCAGGTACCCGGAGGCTATTCCCCTGCCCAATATGAAGAGTGCTACGGTGGCCCGAATCTTGATTCACTTCTTCGCACACGTGGGCTTGCCAGCTGAAGTCCTGACGGATCGGGGCTCTCCTTTTATGGCCCAGCTATTGCAACAAGTGTTCTGGGTCCTGCAGATTAAGCCCTTGCTCACAGCAGTACACCACCCGCAGACAGACAGCCTCGTGGAGAGACTCAACCAGACACTGAAGAACATGCTCAAGAAAGTGTCCAAGGACAACCCTTCTGCCTGGGATTTGTACATGGACCCACTTCTGTTCGCGATTTGGGAGACACTGCAGGCCTCCATGGGGTACTCCCCCTTTGAGCTGGTTTATGGGTGGACCCCCCAGGGGATAATGAGCCTGGTGGAAGACACCTGGGCAGGGTCTGACCCCCCCAGGCCATACCCACGGGGGAGTACATCCGGCAGCTGCAGGAATGGTTGAGTTATGTGCAGGCGGAAGCCCGGCAGAACCTGGCCCAGGCGCAGCACCAACAGAAACAGCGGTATGACTGGGGTACACGGGAGCGCACTTTCAGCCCAGGGACACAGGTGCTGGTCTTGCGGGATGTGATGTAGAGACCACAAGGGGATCCATGGCAGGGACCCTTCCCCATTACCTGAGCCCTGGGCCTGTTAACCTATGAGGTCTGCTGCGGGCCGGGGCGGCGGCAAAAGAAGCACATCCATGTCAATAACTTGAAGGAGTGGCTACCCTGCCAGGATATGGCGGAGAGTCGGGAGGAGGCCCAGATGGCCGGGTTGGCTGCGGACCCAGAGGAGCCATTTGACGGCCTGTTACCATGGGCAAGGGG
The DNA here is from genome assembly GCA_029233225.1 of Lepidodactylus listeri. Classification (NCBI taxonomy): domain Eukaryota; kingdom Metazoa; phylum Chordata; class Lepidosauria; order Squamata; family Gekkonidae; genus Lepidodactylus; species Lepidodactylus listeri. Next base: position 72,687,015 of record JARCFY010000013.1, read on the forward strand.
GCCCCAGACCGCAGAGGAGCCCCTTCTGGACGAGGCTCTATCCCCCCAGCAGCAATGGGAGGCACACCAGGTGGTGCAAGCCGCCAGAGGACTGTTCTCATCTAAGCCGGGGTACACAACGGCGGCGGTGCACAGGATCCCCACCTGTCCGGGGGCCGTGGCATGCATCAAGTGGAGGCCGCTCCCCCGGAAACAGTGGGAGGTGGTAAACCAAGAAGTAGAGGACATGCTGGCCCTGGATGTTATTGAGCCGGAGCAGAGCACATGGAGGAGCCCCATCGTACTGGTCCCAAAGCCAGATGGCTTGGTGCAGTTCTGCATTGACTTCCGGGAGGTCAACAAGCTCTCCACCTTCGACGCCTACCCAATGCCCCGCACGGATATACTTATTGACCAGTTAGGCTCGGCCAAATATCTGTCGGCCCTCGACTTGACAAAGGGCTACTGGCAAATACCGGTAGCCGAGGAAGATAGAGAAAAAATGGCATTTGCAACACCCCGGGGCCTCTACCAATTTAAACGGATGCCCTTTGGGTTGCAAGGTGCAGCAGCCACTTTTCAGCGTCTAGTGGACACCATGATGGCCCAATGCGAAGGTTTCTCCCGGGCTTATATTGATGATATTATCGTCTTCAGCTCGGATTGGGCCTCCCATCTAAAACATCTGCAACAAGTGTTCGCGGCCCTCCAACAGGCAGGACTTAAAGTGAACCCCAAAAAGAGCCGCATAGGATTTCGGGAACTCCGATATCTCGGGGTTTTGGTGGGACACGGAACTATCAAGCCCCTACCCGACAAGGTGACAGCACTGGAACACCAGTCCCCCCCCGCACCAAGCAGCAACTACAAAAATTCTTAGGGTTCGTAGGCTATTACAGCCGGTTTATACCACACTTTGCGTCCATTGCAAGCCCACTGTTCGACTGCTTGGGAAAGGCTCATCCCAATACCCTAGCGTGGGGCACGGCACAGGATGACGCCTTCCTCACATTGCGCAGTAGCCTGTCCGGCCGCCCCATCCTGCACAATCCGGACTTCAATATCCTCTTCCGTCTCCACATGGATGCCTCCGGAACGGGTCTGGGGGCGGCGTTGACTCAGAAGCAAGGGGGAGACGAGCAACCGATCCTTTTCATCAGTAGAAAGCTGCAAGTGGCCGAAAGGAATTATGCCACCGTCGAACAAGAAGCATTGGCAGTAAAGTGGGCCATAGGAACTCTCCAGTTCTACCTCACTAACAACCCCTTTGAGCTTATCGTAGATCACGCCCCTCTGCTATGGCTTGAGCGTATGAAGGATAAAAACCCCAGGATCTTACGGTGGTACTTAGCCTTGTTGCCTTTCTTGTTTACAGTGCAGCATCATGCAGGAAAAGACCATCTGGCCGCGGACTACCTCTCCTGCCTGCACAAGGACCTGGATAGAGGCCCACCGGACCCCAGAAGGGGAGGGGTGTGTCCCGATCATGGGACTAGCCCAGGACCCCAGACCCCCGCCACTTGCCCAGGAAGCACAGCGACGCCCCCCAGCCTGGCCCCAGCACTTGCCAGGATGGCCGGAGAAGCGACAGAGGAAAGGGAGCCCAACCTTCTCTGCAGCGAGGGTGGGCAGGATGCGGGAGGCGGGGGGGGGGAAATGCCGGTGCTCTACAGAGAGACACCAGACCAGGAAGGGGGCAGGAGAGGGAACTCACCCAGCCGAGCCCTGCCATCGTTGGAGGAATGGACGGAGGCCACGGAGCAGACGCAGCAGCCAGACACACTCTCAGGCAGCCTCAGTGGGGGAGGGGGTGAGAGAACAACGCTGACCACGCCAGGCTGCAGGCCCGGCACAAGAGCTCGTAGCAGCCCCCGAGTTCCTCACAGGGCGATGCAAAGGGAGGGAGGAGGGCAGACCCGGAAGCCTCCCTGAGAAGCTGGCGTCTGGAGTTAAGAGAAGGGCAGGGCTAGAAAGGGTGGCCACAAGGAGCAGGGGGTGATGGGAGGGGGAGAACATAAAAGAAAGGCAGCCGTTGGGGCCAGGGAGGAGAAACCTGGGAGTGGATGTTGGCACGATGAGAGAGAGGGAGTGCCCTAAAGAATCCCTGCCAGGGGGCCAGAGAGGTGTGGAGCGGTGACATAACCTTCCCCTTCCTACCTCATATCTGAGGCCCTGGCTGCCTATTAAAGGGAGACGCAGTGGCGGCATAAGGCGCGGCCAGTGACTCTAGCAGCAGTGGAGGTAGTTCCAGTGACTCGTGTGACAACAACATCAACAGCATTCCCTTGATCCAGTAAGCTTGTCACTCGATCAAAGAAGGAAATGAGGTGGTCTGGTGGGACCTGTTGGGGACAAATCTGTACTGACTTCCCCAGCTCACCAAGTGGTCCTTTAGATGCTCACAGACTGAACCTTTTAAAATCTGCTCCAGTATCTTCCCTAGGACGGAGGCCAGACTGATTGGCCTGTAGTTTCCTGGGTCATCCCTCGTCCCTTTTTTGATAATTAGGATAACATTGTCAGGGTGCCTGACAAAAGACTGCATTGTTTGCTTTAATCAAATGGAATGTTACATGTCTATTGCTATGTCTGCATCGTTTGCTTTAATCAAATGAAATGTTACATGTCTATTGCTATGTCTGTTTCCTACCCTGTTGTCACCTTGAAATGTATTGCCTGATGAATTCTGCACAATGTAACCATTTCTGTTGGGAGGGTGGCGAACCCACATTTTTGCACGTCACTGACAAACAAATGGCTTGTCCTCCCATGCATTCCCTCCTCCCCTTTCCTGGGACCGAGACATCCTTATCTTGTTGTGAGAGCCTTGAAGGTCTGTTATTGCCCACAGAGTCATTTGGTTATGCATGGGTTTCACACATCTGGGTCGCCCAGTTCAAGAGGGGAATTTTTACAACTTTAGCACCTCACCTTCCTGTGGGAATTCAAACGGCTCAATCCCATCTCCCGCGCATTCTATTACAAATGTGATTGGTTTCGTGGTGGGTTCAAACAAGCGGGAGGGTATATTAACTCCGACTGTTTTCTACCTGGCATCTCTAACAAACATTCGAGAACCTGTCAAGCAGTATTAAGACTAATAAAGAACTCTGTTTTCATCAACAAAGGTCTGATATTTTACTGTTAGCACAGAAGCCTCACAAACATCTGCCCTCCTCCAGTCTTGTGGCCCATCTCTTGTCCTCCAAGAGGTCTGGAAGATGATGGACAAAGGCTCTGCAAGTTCTCTAGAAAGTTCTTTGAGCACTCATGGGTGCATACCATCTGACCCGGGGGATTTGTAGTCATTCAGTGTAGCCAGGTGCTTCTCAACTACCTCTCTGTCCATGTCAACCAGCAGCCCAGATGCTGTGCCTTGCCTACTACCATCTCTTGATGAACCTGTTCTCTTCTTTTTAAAAATATATATAATATTTTATTTTACCATTTAAAGGGGTTAAAAAAGAGATAAATGGAAAAGTGAGAAGCATTAAATATCATTTGTTAAACACATTTTAAAGACATTACATAATATAAGAATATAAAATATGGAAAAGTATAACAAAGAGGAGTTCCAGTTTTGGTGACTCTAATGGTGGGCATGACTCATCAAAGCTCTGATAGAGGCGGCCTGTAGCCTGGTGGATGGGAGAGGTACCAGATTATTCCGGACCCCCCTGGAGCCCTTGTAGGGGGCTCCCAGCCTGGGGCATGAGGGGTGCCTCTCCTGAGGTGGCATTCAGGGGACTGAGGCTCCCATTTGCCCTGACAGGTCCCACCACCACAGCGCCACCATGGCACCAAGAGGCACACACCAGACGGGTGAGCAAGAGATCAAGCAAATCAGTGAAGATTTCCTTAACTTGTTATGTGCATGAGAGAAGTGTGAGTTCACTTTTTAAACTGGATATACAACCAAGTGCTCCGAAGCCCCGATTTAAAGCAGCAGAGGGAAAGGGAATGCATCCCCCCCCCCATGCTAAGCAAACTTAGAAACTGATTTGAGGGGCTAGGAATACTGGCATTTGTGGGTAAATCGAGTAAATACAGATCCATCTAAAGCGGCTGTTTAAACAGGCTTCCTTTGACTTTACTAAACTTTCCCGAACTGTAAACAATGACTGGCAGGGGAGAAAAGACAGCAACCAGAACAAAGCCCTCGCCGGGAACTACAAAATCAATACTTCTAGTTCCTAAACCGGAAACAAACATTGACTTTCCTAACATGTTAGCTGCAGCACTGCACCCTCTGCTGGACCAAATGACTAATCTCAACAGTAACTTTGAAGCACTTCAAAAACAACTGAAAGAGACTACCTTTAAAACAGAAGAAACAGCAAAATCTATGAAACAGGTTGAAGCCAAGACAAAAGTGATCAAAGAGAGACTGGAAGTGGTGGAGAAAGAGATAACCTCTGACAACCTCTGACAAAGACCAACAAAGACTACAAATGGAAAAATCAGGTTAGGCTCTGAGATTTCAAGGTGTCTCTGAACAGAAGGGTGAGAATCTGAAGCAGTTACTAAGTGAAGCATTGGCCCCAATGACAGGTTTACAAGCAGATCTACTGCAAAGTGATATGGATATGTTCTGTAGAGGAAATCTTTACCTAAATTAATTGATCAATCTTACTATATGATCCTTGTATAGCTTTATTTTAGTCTAGTGTTTCATATTTGTAGAAGCAAAATAATAAAAAAATTCAAATGAAAGAAGAGTATAACAAAGAGTATCATAACAAATCAAAATATAGTAAAATAATCCATACTTCAACATAAAATATTTCCATGTATATTTCCATTATTTCCTGTCTAAAGGGCTAGGTAGGAAAGCATATAAGCAAAAAAAACATAAAAAAGGAGTAATCCCCTGTGAGATTTCTGCTCAAAGTAGTCAAGAATCAGATCCTGGTTGGTGAAACACAGTTCTTTATTTCCAATCTCTACATTGGTTCAGCTTCTCGGATTATTGTCAGAGATAATACATATGACAGATGCAGGTCTATTATACCTTTCCAAGCAGTTTGAATTACCCATAGGTAGCCAATCACTACAAGGGAAAAACGGTGGGCAAAAGAGGCTCTGGCCGTTTGCTTCCCACAGGAAAGAAAGTGAGGTGTCAAGCTGTAAATTCCCTTTCCCAAACCAGACCCTTCAGATGTTACCACTTCACATAACAATCAATGGCCTCAAGGCTTTCGCATGTTGATAAGAGATGAGACTCATCCTCCCTTGAAATCCCAGCCGGGACGAATGGAATGCGGAGGCAGGAGTGTGAGAGGCCCATTGTTCCCATACATTGCAGGTGTCATCCTCCCGCCCTGACAGTTACACAAACCAGGCCTGGTCAGGTCACACATTCTACATACATACTGGCCGAAGTGAGGGTTCACCTAAAGGCAGAGCAATTACATGGCAGGGGTTATGTCAGCATCTACAATACATACATGGCAATAGGGTATAAGATAGCCTAACACAGAATACATAGCTGTAAGAAACAGAAATCCTTTGTCTGAATCAGCAGATTCTGACATACTGGCACCCCGAAAACAAATCTACCCGGGCTTCTCCGGGAACCTTTTATGAAAAGCTTTAACTAATCTAGGAGCATGCACATGTTCAGAACGAACCCACTCATTTTGCTCTGGGCCAAAATCAAGCCATCTGACTAAATAATATAAGCGCCCCCTACGCATCTTAGAATCAAGAACATCAGATATTTCAAAATGGGGTGCCTCCCCCTTCATCAGTGGAGGAGGTGTCGGAGGAACTGGATGCCATGCATTCGGCCCAGGATTCTTCTTCAGCAAGCTGAAATGAAAAACAGGATGCACAGAACTCAGTGACTTGGGCAACTCTAATTCAAAGGACACATCAGAAATTTTGCGCAACACCTTGTAAGGGCCCACATATTTCCACCCCAATTTCCTGCTGGGTTGTAAGCCGTGTATGTTTTTTGTGGAAAGGTAAACCGAGTCCCCGGGCTGAAGGTCCCAACCCTCAGCTCGATCACGATCTGCATATTTTTTGTAATCCTTTTTGGCTTGGTCTAATGTCTTTGCTATTAGAGGCTACGATTCTTGTAGGGTCGCCCACCATCGTTTAAAGTCTGTGGGGGGAGCATCTGAGGCATTTTCAATTGTGGGCAGAGGCTTTCCCTCAAAGCCTCCCACTGCCATAAAGGGAGAAACGCCAGTAGAGGAATGCACTGCATTGTTGTAGCTATACTCAGCGAATGGCAGCAACTCCACCCAATTGTCTTGGTGGTAATTGGTATAACACCTTAAAAATTGCTCCAGAATCTGATTAGTTCGTTCGGACTGTCCATCGGTTTCTGGGTGGTAACCAGAGCTTAGAGCAGGCTCTATGTCCATAAACTTCAGAAGCTCCCGCCAGAAGTTGGCAACGAACTGACTGCCTCTGTCGGATACCACCCGTTTGGGGAAAGCATGTAATTTGATCACATGGTTGAAGAAAGCCTTGGCCATCCCCTTTGCCGTAGGCAGCTGTTTGAAAGGAGTGAAATGGGCTTGCTTTGAAAACATGTCTACCACCACCCAGATTACAGTTTTTCCCTTTGATGGTGGTAGGTTAGTAATAAAGTCCATAGCTATCGCCTCCCAAGGGCGAGAGGGAGTGGGTAGGGGGTGCAGGAGTCCCGGGACTTCCCCCCCCTCCTTTTACACATCAAGCAGGTCTGACAGGCAGAAATGAAGTCTGAGACATCTCTGCCCATGCGTGGCCACCAGAACTGCCGCTGAATTAAGTTGAGCGTTTTTAGAAACCCAAAATGCCCAGCCAGTTTAGAGGAGTGACAAGCCAGTAATATGTCTTTCCTTTTGCTTCGGGGTACCACCAGTTTATCTCCATGATGCCAACAGTTATTCTCTCCGAGGGAGCAGTCGGCCACCGCTTCTAATTCCTCAACTTCTTCGGGTGAATACTCCCCCCCCCCCAGTTGCACGACTCTGATTCCACTGTCGTTCGCTTACTTTGACTCCTGGTGGTCACAGCCCCTCCCAGCTGCTGGGGGGAAAACATGGAGTCGAACACCTCCTCCTTCATGCTCTCGTGCTGGGGCAATCGGGAGAGCGCGTCTGCTAACGAGTTGGCTTTCCCAGGGAGATGTTTCAACACAAAGTTAAATTTTGAGAAAAAATCGGCCCAGCGGAGCTGCTTCGCATTCAGGGATCTCTGCGTGCGCAGCGCGTCTAGATTTTTATGGTCTGTCCATATTTCAAACGGGGTCTGCGCTCCCTCCAGCCAGTGCCGCCACGTAGTGAGGGCTAGCCGGATAGCCGCGGCTTCTTTATCCCAAACTGACCAGTTCCGTTCCGTTTCATTAATTTTTTTTGAAATGTAAGCGAGGGGGTGTAGTTTCCCATCTGCCCCTTGCTGTAAGATGGCCCCCCCCATGGCCATGTCGGACGCATCTACATGGATTACAAACTCCTTAGTTTCATCGGGGTGGGCCAAAATGGGTTCTGAGGTAAAAAGAGTTTTAAGAGTCTCGAACGCCCTCTGGCACTCCCCATTCCAGGCAATTTTCTCCCCGGGCTTCCCCGCTTCCGGACCCCTCCCTTTGGTTTTAAGCAACTCAGTCAATGGGAGGGTGACTGTGGCAAAATCTTTTATGAAGGTGCGATAAAAGTTGCAAAATCCTAATAGGCTTTGGAGTTGCTTTCACATTCGGGGGGCTTCCCACTGGACCACTGCCTCTACCTTGGCAGGGTCCATCTCCAGTCCCTTCTGTGAAATGTGATACCCCAGGAAGTCTACAGACTCTCGATGGAACTCACATTTGGACAGTTTTGCATACAATTGGTTTTTCAACAGGGTGGAAAGGACTTCTCGGACCAATTTCACGTGCTCTTTCTTATCAGTGGAATAGATCAAGATATCATCTAAGTAACATAACATCCCCTTGAATAAATGCTTGTGCAACACTTCATTTATCAAGCTTATAAAGACCCCCGGCATGCCACTCAAATTGAACGGCATCACCAGGTATTCGAACTGCCCCAACGGTGTATTAAAGGCAGTCTTGAATTCATCCCCCTCCCTTATGCGCACCCGAAAATAAGCGTCCCGGAGATCCAACTTAGTGAACACTTTTCCCTTGGCCGCCTCCGTTAACAAGTCCTTTATAAGAGGGAGGGGGTAAGCATTGGAGGCAGACACCGCATTTAATCCTCTGTAGTCCGTGCACAACCGCAATCCCCCGTCTTTCTTTTTCCGAAACAGAATGGGGGCCGTGAAGGGGGATTTAGCAGGGCGGATGAATCCGCGCTCCAAGTTCTTGTCTAGGAACTTCCTCAGCTCCTCCCGCTCCGGGGGGCTCATGGAGTAAAGCTTTCCCTTTGGAAGTTTTTCACCCGGGATCAGTTCTATGGCACAATCCGAAAGTCTGTGGGGGGGGGTAGCTCGTCCGCCTCGGTCTCACTGAACACTCCCATTAAGTCTCTATACTCCCGGGGGACAGCTGAGGGTGCAAGGGTGAGGGCCGCCACCCGGAGGGGCACCGGAGGACCTGGTCCCCACCCCGTGTCCCATTTGTGACCCTTGCACTTCTCGTCCACCCAGGAGATCTTCCCCTCACTCCATTTGATGTAAGGATCATGGGAGCTCAGCCAGGGGCTCCCCAATACCATGGGGAATTGGGTGTTTGGGGTGATGACAAAAGCTCGCTTTCCCCAATGCTCCCCCGTTCCCACAATTAGTCCCTCGGTCTCTGCCACGCACGCGTCCTTCATTTCCGAACCGTCCATTTGCGTGAACTTGAGTGGCTCCCCTAACGGGGTGACCTTAGGTCCTAGCCCTTCTACTACTAAAGGGCTAATTAAGTCCTGAGCACACCCAGAGTCAATTAGGGCGCGAACCCGGACATGGGTCCCAGTCCCAGGGGTCATTACAGTCACTACCATATATAACAAGGGGCCAGGGATGCTCACCGGAGGTGGCGCGTCTTGGCTGGGGACCTGCAGTTCTGCACCGCTCACTGCAGGCCGTTGGAGTTTCCCGACATCTGTGCCTCTGTCAGCTCCAGCTCTCCCTGCTCGCTTGCTGCCCCTTCCAGCTGCAGAGCCCGGGGTTTGAACGAGGCCTTTCCTCTGCTGGGGGTGCTCCCGGCCACGGGGGTGGAAGTCTTCGGACCCTTTCCTCCACCTCTCGGGCACGCTGTGGCAAAGTGGCCACTGTCCCCGCATCTCATGCAGAGCCCCTGTTTAAAACAGGCATCCCGAATTTCTTGCATGTTGGGCTTGGGTTTTGCCTTCGGCGCCGCTTTGCTTGAGGCTGTTGAGGAAGCTCCCATCTTGATAAGGGTAAAACGTTCTTCCACGTCTGCGGCCGCCCTTATCCAGGCGGCCAGCGATCCTGGTCTTCCCCCCCGTAGGACTGCCTCGTACACCTCTGGATTCAAGCCCTCTCGGTACTTCTCTATGAACAGGTCTTGCGTCCATCCGCGGATCTTGGCCGAGATGTGCCGGAACTTGTCGGTGTAGTCCCTCACCGAGGACCGCCCTTGGGTCAATCTCCGCAGATGGTTCCGGGCTTTTTCCTCTCCCAAGGGATCCTCGTACTGGTGTCGGAGGGCCCACATGAAGTTGTTTAGCGAACGTAGCTCAGGGCCGGGGGCGTCGTGCAGGCTCACATACCAGTCGCTGATGGTGTCCTTCAGCTTGGACCCGATGTAGCCAATCCGCTCCCTCTCGGTGGGGTAGAGATGTCCCCAAGTGTCTAGGAACCGCTCGATTTCCAGCAGGAAAAACCACAACTTCTCGGGGTCCCCATCGAAAGTAGCCGTCAATGGATCTGCGGGGGCCGGGCGAACCACCGGCCCTGCCGGCACGGGGGCCGGCGCAGGTATGGGGGCAGGCACTTGTTGAGGAATGACCGGGGGAACCGGCTGCGGCACTTGCGGCTGCGCTGGCTGCGGCACCTGGGCAGGAACTCCTCCAGGAGGCACCACCGGTTGCTGAACTCCGACCGCGGGAGGTCCTCCCACGGCTGGGGCTGGCTGAGCCGCTTGCATAGCCCTGATGGCGTCCCGGAACTGGTACTGGAGATCGAGGGCCAGCTCTCGCAACTCGGTGGTAAGCTGGAACCGCAAATCTCCCATCATCCGGTCGAGGGCTTGAGTCTGGTCCTCTCGGTAAGGATCGGGCCCATACGGTCCTGTTCTCTCTCCCTCCAGGGACTGGAGACGCGAATCTCCGGCGTAGGTCGGCTCGCGTTCGTCTCCCAGGAAACTCGGCTTCCCGCGGTCGAGGTGATCCCCCTGGAACGAAACCCGTGCCCCTTTCCGATCGTGCACCCAGGAATCTACGGTCCCGCAACTGAAATTGCTCCATGCGTACTTCGGGGTCACGCTCTGAAGAGGAGGTGGGCGCGGGATGTAGGGAGCCCCTTGAATCATAGTCACTGGCACTGCGGGTTCCCCTCCGCCGCCTCCACCACCGGCCCCCTGGTCCCCAGGGGTGGTCGGTGTGTCTTCGGGAGTAGTAGGGATGGGAAGAGTACCGTCGTCCGACATGGTCAGGAACGGCCAAGTCCCAGTCACAGATCTCTGACAATCTGTGAGATTTCTGCTCAAAGTAGTCAAGGATCAGATCCTGGTTGGTGAAACACAGTTCTTTATTTCCAATCTCTACATTGGTTCAGCTTCTCGGATTATTGTCAGAGATAATACATATGACAGATGCAGGTCTATTATACCTTTCCAAGCAGTTTGAATTACCCATAGGTAGCCAATCACTACAAGGGAAAAACAGCGGGCAAAAGAGGCTCTGGCCGTTTGCTTCCCACAGGAAAGAAAGTGAGGTGTCAAGCTGTAAATTCCCTTTCCCAAACCAGACCCTTCAGATGTTACCACTTCACATAACAATCAATGGCCTCAAGGCTTTCGCATGTTGATAAGAGATGAGACTCATCCTCCCTTGAAATCCCAGCCGGGACGAATGGAATGCGGAGGCAGGAGTGTGAGAGGCCCATTGTTCCCATACATTGCAGGTGTCATCCTCCCACCCTGACAGTTACACAAACCAGGCCTGGTCAGGTCACACATTCTACATACATACTGGCCGAAGTGAGGGTTCACCTAAAGGCAGAGCAATTACATGGCAGGGGTTATGTCAGCATCTACAATACATACATGGCAATAGGGTATAAGATAGCCTAACACAGAATACATAGCTGTAAGAAACAGAAATCCTTTGTCTGAATCAGCAGATTCTGACATCCCCCCATCTTTATACAAGGTTTATACTATCATATAATAACTAGTAAATATGTAACTATAAAAGATTAATGAGTATAGCTATGAGAATATGCTAAAATACAATTTTAAGTATTAATCAATTTAAATTTCTTTGCAACTCCTCTGACAACTTTGTCTAATCTGTGTAGTTAGTAGTAATTATAAAAGGCTCTCCACTTGTTCTCAAATTCAGTGATTGGCTATTTATTTATATAGTTCATAATTTTTGGCATAACAGCATATTCTTCCAATTTGTCTCTCCAGTTCTCAAGATTAGGGCAGATTTCAGACTTCCACTTGGCTGCAAAATACTAGTCATGCCATGGTTAACATATATCTGAACAGTTCCTTCTCTGATCTGTTTATATTAGACTAGCCTGATACCCATGCTTCACTACGGTATTTAAGTTCTGTAAATCCAGTTATAATACTGATGATGTGAAATTTGAAATGTGACATTTATTGTAGGAATTCTAAGGGAGAAGATTGTAGTATAAGAAATGAAGTGATACATACTTTTTTCCAGGGGTCATTTCGTAGAAAAAGAGGTGCAGGAGCTCATTAGCATAATTTATTTGCATATGCCATACTACCTGACATCACTGGAAGTATGTCAGAAGGCAAGAAAGAAAGAAGAGAGAGAGAAAGAGAGAGAAAGAGAGGAAGGAAGGAAGGAAGGAAGGAAGGAAGGAAGGAAGGAAGGAAGGAAGGAAGGAAGGAAGGAAGGAAGGAAGGAAGGGAGGGAGGAAGGAAGGAAGGAAGGGAGGGAGGGAGGGAGGGGACAGTTATTAATCCAAGCCTCAGAAATACCACTGTTCTGGGAGGATAGCTTCAGTGGTGGCTGAAGCCTTCAGAAGGCTGGTTGGAGGAACAAGGACTTTTCCAGGGGACGGGGTCATTTTGCTGCAGCCATGACACAAGCAGGCATTCCCCCACGGGGGGGGGGGGGGGCTGGCACCAACTCCCAGAGCTGCGCTCCCCCAAGCTCCTGCTTGAAATGACCCCTGCTTTTCTCTCTCTCTACTGAAGGACTTCTCTCTACACCACACTGGTGGTTCTGCCCTCAGGTGCCAGGATCACTAGGCTGCTTGGTGAGCTCACTCTGGAGCAGACCCCATATTTAAGAAGCAGTCATCTGTTAAGTCAACTCCTGCCACCTTCCATGAAAGTGATGGCCTCTCTACTTGTGTTCCTGGATTGTTTTGCCGTAAGCATCCCACCTCCTCTCCGACACCTAACAGGCAGCTGCCTGTCCAGTGTAGGAGGGGGAGGAGTATTAGAAGCCACTGTGGAGGTGGGGCTGCAGGATGATTAAGGCATTACTGCTGGGGTGGGCTCCCTCATGGCTTTAAGAGCCCTGCAACAGCTGCTGCACCTGACAGACAGCTGCCTGTTAGGTGTAGGAGGTGGGGGGAGTGTGTTGGAAGCCATCAGAGAGGCCAGGCCAGCAGCATTGCTAAGGTGATCCTGCTGGGGCAGTGTGCCTGATGCATTAAAGTACCCTGGCCCTGCTCCTACACCTGACTGGTATTGGGGGGATTGTATTTAAAGGTATCAGGAAGGCTGGGCCAGCAGCAGGGCTAAGGCATTCCTGCTGAGCAAACCTCCCTGGTGGCTGTAAGCATCCAACCTCCTCTCCTACACCTGACAAACAGCTGCCTGTCCAGTGTAAAAGGGGGAGGGGGAAGGAGTATTAGAAGCCACTGTGGAGGCAAGGCCGGCAGGATCACTACAGTGTTACTGCTGGGGTGGGCTCCCTCGTGTCTTTAAGCACCCTGTAACCATGACTGCACCTGACAGACAACTGCCTGCCAGGTGTAGGTGGTGGTAGGAGTGTGTTGGAAGCCATCAGAGAGGCTGGGCCAGCAGCATTACTGCACCTCACAGGTGGTTGTTGGCCATTCCTGATTTCCTCAACTGTCATGAGCTCCCTGCAGTCTCCTGTAACTGTTTTTTTTACCTCAGAACACTAAGCTCTGCAGCTGACCAATCAGAGAGTGGGGGCGTGCAAGGAGGCAGCAGCCTGGCAGCCATATAAGAATCAATGGGGAGATCACATTTTAGCCCTTTTGACCCCCTTAGGGGTCAAATTTTAAAAAATCCCTTCTTAGTGAGCACCTACGCCATGATTGGAGCACTCTATCCAAATTTGGTGTTTCTATGGCCAGGGGTTTGGCCTGGGCATTGATTTTACGGTGAGGACACTTTCTTTTATGTATATAGATGGTAGAATTCCTACTAGCATAGTCTGAGGTTTTATGGAGAATTTTAAATTCAAGATTTTCTGCTTTTCAGTATGTATTTCTATCCAGAATTTTTTAGTCTATTTGCAGGACCACCACATATGGTAAAAGGTACCATCCATCTCTACATTTCCCGCACTTTCTGTCATAATTTTTATCTATCGTCTCAATATCTTTCGGAGTAATATACCAACAGTAAAACATCTTTTACCAGTTTTATTTAAGTGCTTGACTGGCTGTAAGTTTTATATCTTTCATCCATAAGCTTCCCCACTGCTGAAGTGAAACTTCATCAAAATTCTTCATCCATTTCACCATGCATGTCTTAACTGTTCCGATTCTGTATCATCTTGAAGTAGAAGTTTATAAATGTGACCTAAAAGATGTTCTTTTTTATTCATTGTTATGTTTTCACATTAGTCCCTTAGTTTATCTCTTTCTGAATATATTGCTTCTTTAAGCTTTGAGGTAAGTTGACAATAAGTTAGCCACTGTATCTTTTTCCCTTCTTCATTCATTGTCTGCCAGGATTTAATTTCACCTTGAGAATTGGTCATATCTTGGTATACAACAAAACCAGAGGTATTCTCATGGTATTGTCATAATATGCATCTATTGTTGACATTATAGGTGAGATTGGTGTGCTAATTCTTGTTTTCATAGACTGCTAGATTTTCAAAAGACTATCTATAATTGCATGGCCCTTTGTTGCCTTTGTTAGTGATTTCCCTGTTTGTTTTATCCAGAGATAGCTATGTAGTCCTTCAGTCAAATCCACTGTTTCCAATTTCATCAATCTTTCATTTGGACTTTTGATCCAACTGGAAATCCACAGCAGGCCGACTGCCTGATAATACAGCTTAAAATTAGCCTGTTCTCTTCTTCAGGGAAAAACCTGAGGCAAAATAGGCATTAAGCCCTTCTGCTTTCTCTCTGTCCAAGGTTTTCCTTCTAGAGAAGGAAAAGAGAGTGGGGATTTTGTTACCCAAGGGGTAAAGAGGCACTATGCATGTCCCACAGTTCCTTTGGATTCTTTATTGTGTTAAAGAAAACTGCTGCCATCTGAGAGGGGTGTTAATGTAGGTGGTGAGATATGTGTTGCTTAGCCCAGGGAAAGAGGACAGGATGACATTTTTTCCACCTGAGGGCCACATCTGGATCTCTGCCCACTTTTGAGAGCTCCAAGCTGGGAGCTGGCTCTTCTGGTTTCCATCAATAGCAGCATAAAAAGCAGGACTCCAGCACAGAGTTCTCAGAAGTGGCTGGACCCAAATGTGACCCTTTCTCCCACTCTGCTGTTCTTAAGGTCCCTTAGACCCTGCTTTTTTTACATGGCATGTCTTACCTGTGGGGCAGCCTGCATGACTGATGAGGGTGATAGTGAGCCAGGTGGTGAAAAGCAGAGCATAGACAAAACACAAACTGTGGCACATTTTTGAAGGGACAAGCATTGGGTTCTTTATTCTTGTTCTGTGTTGGGCAGGTGGGAACAGGGGGCACTCTGATTTATGGCTGGCAACACAGAATCAAGAAATGAGAGATGAGCATTTTGGTTTTAAACACTTTCAAAGCAGTGGTCTTGCCTCAACCATTTTTTGTCCTGCAGTGACTACACCTTGGCTTTCAGCCCCCAAATCACTATAAATACTCTTTTTGTGTTAAATGGACTCTCTCCCTCAATTAGATTTGCATATGTTTAAGAAGGCGAGAAAGGAGGCATCTCTTTCCAAGAGGCTTAAGTAACTACCTGCATGGGCTGCATTTGTTCTGATGAGCACCTTTGATATTGTTAAATGGATTCGGATTCTTAGGCGGACACATTCCTCTCTTACTGGAATTCTGCAGAGTCCACACACTCCACTCCCACAGCCCTTTCCCCACTCAGAAAATAAGCTAGTGAAATGTAATTTATCTTTAATACTTCAGTCAATGCCTTAGGAAAATAATTTAAAAGTTAATGGATAACCCAAGACTGCACAGTTTTTTGCAAGTGGGTAAAAATAAAATACTAGTTATTCCTGTCTACAAAAGGGAAGAGAAGGGCTCTTAACCATTCATGAACGATTGTAACCAGCAACTTACAGAGACAGGTGCTGCAAAAGGACCCCACTTAAGTGCAGAAGTAAATCAAACTGTAAGAAGCATGTGAAAAATATCAGGACAATGAACTATAATCTCAGTTAGGTGTATTAAAGTGGTAAGAAGGAAACAGAATGAAAAATCACAAGCTATTTGGGCCACACTCCATCTCTGATAATGAAAGCTTTTCCAGAGTCTGAGAGTGAAATTTACTTTGATAGCCCTGCCTGTTGGACAGAAAAATATAAAGAGATTGCTTCCTTTCCACACTCCTCTGCTGAGAGGAGAATGATCATCATCCATACAGTGTTTTCAAGGATTAATTAAACTTCATACAAAGGAAGAGCAAAGTGCCCATTTCACAGAAGAAAGAACTGATATGTAAGAGCTTTACTCATCTGGTCCACTGTCCACTTAAATGGAGGCAACCACAGATAGAGGGATTTTGCAGTTACAATCCTTGACATGGAGCAGCAGATTTAAAGAAGGCGCCCTTTAAAAACTCTACTTATAGGGTTGCCAACAGCCTGGATTAAAAAATATCCTATCCTTTTAGCAAAGGCTTAATAGGATGATATTTACCAGGTAGGCTGGTGTTTACCTCCATGTCATGAAAACTGCCTATTTCCATGAATTAAGCCCCTGTTAAAAAGAGAGGGCATTTTTTATCCAGGCTGAGTGCCCTGGGGGCATCCTTGCTGCCAGCATGCGCTTTCCTCCACCACTCAGCTGACTGGCAGGAGGGGGAGAGTTGCCAGTATTCTGATGCACTGATGTCACTTCCCATAGACACAGAAGTGACATCAGCATGTTGAGCATAAGAGATTTCCCCAAATGCCAGTGTGTCCCTGGCATCCTCTGGCAATTATAAAAAAGGGTGTTCAGAAGCATTCCACATCGGCATGGGTTCTGATTGTGCATTAGTCCCCCAAAGTCATTAATTTCTCCAGTTTTTATGGAGAAGTATTTGTCTTATGATTGCAAATCGCCATGAATTCCATAGTCTTCTGTTAATGGAAGCAACCATTGCACATTTTGCTGAGTACAATATTGATTTTGTAGTTTTGGGACTGCACAGACTTTCTCAGGCACAGACATTTTACTTGCTAAGTGAAGATGATTTCATGCAAAAGGACAAAATAGGAGACTGTTTCAAGTTTAATGTGAAAATAACTTCTGAGAATGTAAATTTAGGGTTACTACAGAACAATGACCACATGAAGCTGTCTTATACTGAATCAACCCACTGGTCCATCAAGGTCAATACCGGCTACTCAGACTGGGCCCAACTGTCCAGCATTTCAGGTAAAGGTCTTATACATCACCTACTGCCTGACCCCTTTAACTGGAGATGCTGGGGATTAAACCTGGAACCTTCAGCATTCTAAGCAGAGGCTCTGCCACTGAACCATGGCCTACTTATTTAAGTATGCACAAACTGTAGCCAAATTCATAAATAGCTGGATGGAGTTTGGAAGTGTTGACAAAAGGCTCAGACCAGGATTTGGAACTGTAAGGTCTGCAGTGTTTGAACTGCATGCTTCTTCCAGATTTGTCTCCTATATTTTCCCATGGCTCTACCTTGGACACTTGCATGATGTGATAGTATATGTGGGGAAGTTCCCATCACACCCCAAACCTGGTGGGGGGTATTTGGGGCTACTGTGCTTTCAATCGGCTGTGGGTCCTTGTTAGCCAGCTTTTTTGTTCTTTTAGACATTCACTGTGATTCTCAGAACTTTCAAAAGTGAACAGACTAATGATCTTCTCATATATATTTCTTTGGCTAGAAAAGTGCAGGGCTCCGTTGGGGCCGGGGCGCACCGGAGCACCGCTCCGGGAGAGAGGAGGCGGGGGGCGGGCACTTAAGAAAGCCCTGCCCCCCGCTCGTTCTTCCCAGGCCAGCGGCAGGCTGCTGCCGGCCTGGGAAGAAGCCCCCTCCCTTCCCCACTCATTACTCCTGGGGCCGGCGGCGCTCCGCCGGCCCCGGGGAGAAGCACCGTTCCTCCCCCATCCCACTGCTCCCGGGGCCGCGGCAGAGCGCCGCCGGCCCTGGGAAGCCCTTTCCCTCCCCCCGTCAGTGCTCCCGGGGCCAGCGGCACTCTGCCGGTCCCGGGAAGAAGAAGCCCCCTCCCTCCCCCCCAGCAAAGAAGCCGGGCCCTAGTGGCGTGAAGCCACTGGGGCCCAAGCAAGGGGGGAAGGAAACGCTGGCCCCATTGGGGTGAGAAGCATCTCTCCCTCCCTCCCTCCCTCCCTCCTTCCCTTCCTGCCTTCCTTTCTTCCTTCCTTCCTTCTCACTCTCCCCCCCCCACCTACCTACCTTCCTGTTCCTTCCTTTCCCCCTTCCTTTCCCCCTTCCTTCCTTCCTTCCTTCCTTCTTTCCTTCCTTTCTTCCTTCTCTCTCTCCCCACCTACCTACCTACCTTCCTGTTCCTTCCTTTCCCCCTTCCTTCCCCTCTCCCTTCCTTTCTTCTCTCTCTCTCCCCCACCTACCTACCTACCTTCCTGTTCCTTCCTTTCCCCCTTCCTTCCCCTCTCCCTCCCTCCCTCCCTCCCTCCCTTCCTTCCTTTCTTCTCTCTCTCTCCCCCACCTACCTACCTACCTTCCTGTTCCTTCCTTTCCCCCTTCCTTCCCCTCTCCCTTCCTTCCTTCCTCCCTCCTTCCTTCCTTCCTTTCTTCTCTCTCTCTCCCCCACCTACCTACCTACCTTCTTGTTCCTTCCTTCCTTCCTCCTTCCTTCCTTCCTTCCTTCCTTCCTTCCTTCCTTCCTTCCTTCCTTCCTTCCTTCCTTTTTCTTTCTTCTCTTTAATGGCTGGAAGGAAAGGGAAGGCATGTTTATATGCCTTCTCTCCCTCCCTCCCTCCCTCTCTCTCTCCTTCCAGCCATTCCTTCCATTAAACTGGTCAGTTTCACTTCCCAGGAGTCTGGGAAAGGAAAGACAGAGAGAGAAGGCATATTTAAATGCCTTCCCTTTCCTTCCCCAGCTTCCCTGTGGTGGCAGGAGGAGTGGCTGGGGAAGGAAAGAAAGAGAGAAGGGCATGTTTAAATGCCTTCCCTTATAGCCCTTAAGTGGAGGGGAGTGAAACTGACCAGATTAATGGCTAGAAGGAATGGGAATGCATTTAAACATGCCTTCTCCCTTCCTTCCTTCCTTCCTCCCTCCTTCCTTCCTTTCTTCTCTCTCTCTCCCCCACCTACCTACCTACCTTCTTGTTCCTTCCTTCCTTCCTCTTTTCTGCCTCCTTCCTTCCTTCCTTCCTTCCTTTCTTTTTCTTTCTTCTCTCTCTCTCCCCCACCTACCTACCTTCCTTCCTGTTCCTTTCCTTCCTTTCCCCTCCCTCCCTTCTTGCCTTCTGACACACCTGACGTCAGGGATGTGTGGCCTTATGACACTTCCGGTGACGTCAGGGGGTGTGGCATATGCAAATAAGTTATGCTAATGAGCTCCTGCACCTCTTTTTTTACAAAAGGACCCTGGAAAAGTGCATTGTGACTGGTACATGTTAGCAAATGGTATCTGTAATCTTTGCTGGGTGGTTTGGTTTCCAGTTCAATTGTGGAGACAGATTCTGGACCTTGTTCAGTCATAAAGTTTGCTTTGCTATCTTGAGGATGTATATTTATGCAACACATAGCCCCAGGACATGGCCTGTAGGATAGAGGAAGGCTTTTTAAAAGGACTGGATTAATAAATAAAGAACAAAGAGGGATATTCTGCAGCCAGATATTCTGTGGTGGGAAGCGTGAGTACATCCTTGGGAGTAGGGTTGCAAGGTCCCCCTGGCCCTCAGCAGGGGATGGAGGGCTAGGGGTGCCAGATTCAGGTTGGGAAACTCCTGGAGTTTGGGGGATGGGGCCTGGGGAGATCAGGGACCTCAGTGGGGTACAATGCCACAAAGTCCACCCTCCAAAGCATCCATTTTCTCCAGAGGAGCTGACCTCTCTTGTCTGGAGAGGAGCTGTAATTCCAGGGGATCCCCAGTCCCACCTGGAGACTGGCACCCTTATGTCTGGTCTGGTCAGTGTGTTTATGTAAAGAAGTTTGCCTAGGATTTCACGATACCTGTTCTTGGTAGGCAGTTCTGGAGTGTTGTCTCATTGTTTGATATAACTTACTTCCATTGGTGTAGGGGCAGGCTTGACTTCTTCCAATATCATTGAGTTGATCAGTTCCTTGATATTTTGTTCTTGGTTGATGAGAAAACTTCCATCTGGTTCCCTTTGAACCTGGATGCCAAGGTAATGTGTGATGAGCCCGCTTGCGGGGAGGGCGGGATATAAATCCCAAAATAAATAAATAAATAAAATGTTGCCCAGCTGTTTAACTTCAACTTGGTGGTTCAGGTGATCTACAGTTTTCTTGTTGTCATCTGAATTTTCAAATGCTAGGAGAAGATCAGTCACATAAGTCAGAATTTGCTATCCCTGCATTTAGTGTACAGGCAAGAATCAGATTCCTTCTTCTTGAAGTCTGCTTGCAGTCGCATGTCATTCAGTTTCCATGCCCTTGCAGTTTGTTTGAGACCATAGATGCATTTCTGAAGTTTGCATACAAGGTCTTCTTAGCCTTTCTCTTAGAAACCACGCAGCTGTTCCATGTAGACTTCATCTAATTCTCTATGTAAGAATGTAGTCTTTACATCAAGGTGGTCAATTTGCATTCCCCTGCTTGTAGCGACACTTAAAAGTATTTGCACTGTTGTGTGTTTGACAACTGGTGCAAAAGTCTCATCATAGTCTTGTCCAAATTTCTGTGAGTATCCTTTAGCTACTACTCTGGCTCTGCAGTGTTGAATCTTACCATTTTCATCACGTTTAATTTTCAAAGCTAACTTACAGCCTACATCTTTTTCCCCTTGAGGTAGCTCAGTCAGTGTCCATGTATCGTTTTTGTGCAGAGCTTTAAACTCCTCTCTTGCAGCTTGCTTCTTCTCCTCTTGGGGAGAAAGCTAGAATACCTCTTTCCATGATGAAGGTTCTGGTGTTTCCACTGTTCTTGCAAGGTAGGACAGTCTATCAGGTGGTACACATCTGTTTGAGTGCACTGATCACCGTACTGCGACCCCTGTGGTCTCACCTTCTTGATCAGAGTCGCCTGGTGAATCACTGGAAGTTTTTGCATCAGGGTTGTATCAGGATCAGTTGTCTCTTCTTCTTTAATGTTGGTCACATCAGGATACACTATTTTGCTGTCAGCCTCAGCATTGGCTCCCTCTGAAACTGGAAGTTCTTCAGATCCATCAAAATTCATAGATCTGCTGAAGGTAATCTCATATATACTTGGATTTAGGATTCTGTAGACTTTACAGTTTGCTGAATCTCAGTTATTTTGCAGAAGCCTTATCATCTAGCTTAGACCTCTTCTCTTTTGGAAAGTGAAAGTAAGCCTTGCACCCAAATACTCTTAAGTGTCCCATAGAAGGTTTGTATCCAAACCAAAGTTCTATGGAGTAGTGTCTGTAGATTTGGTGAGAAGCCTATTTTGTATGTATGTAGCTGTGACATGCCTCTCCCCAAAATTGGTCAGGAAGGCATGCATCTCTAAGCATAGACCTTACCATCTGTAGAAGGGTTCTTTTCTTTCTTTCCACAACACCATTTCATTAAGGGTTGTAGGGAACTGTTCTCTGGTGCTCAGTCCCTTGTTCTCTGCTGAGTTGCACCTGAGTTTTGGGTCTTCTGCCAAATTTGTTGCTGATTAAAGCCATACATGGAGATGAGCACTGCTCCCTAGAGTTGGATTCGACTGGCTTTCAAGCAAGGGAAACCTTTACCGTTACCTTTTAAAGTTATGTAGCCTTTGAGCTTGTCTAGAACCTGTGAATGATCACTAAGCAGATATATTATTGCATATCCTGTATAATCATCAATGAAGAAAACAAAATGCTTGAACCCCCCAATTGTTGGAGTTTGCAGGGATCCACACACATCAGAGTGAATTAAGTCCAGTGGTTCTTTGGATCTGGAGTCATTCTGCTTTGGAAAGGGTTTTCTTGTAGCTTTAGCTAAACTGCAACTATTTGCAATCAACAAAATTTAATCCACTTGTTAAACCTCTCCTTTCCATATCCTTAATGGCCTGAAAAATGTTATGACCCAACCTACAATGCCAGAGATGTATACATTTCTCATGTGAACATAATTCTGCAAGGCTGACCTCTTGGTCTGGTTCATCTGGCACTTCACTATCAAAATTACAAGATTCAGAGTCACAGTCTAACATTGAAGCAGCACTTCCTTTCACACTGTAAAGTCCTTTACGCTTGTTTGCAACAAGACATGTTTGTCCATTTCTCAAGACTATACATTTTCCATTTTTAAATTCCACTTCAAAACCTTCTGCATCAATCATACTAAAGGAAAATAAAGAAGTGGAGAAATTCTCTACAAGCAAAACTTCCTTCAACAGAAATTCCTTCTCTTGGGCACCATCTGATAGTTGTAGCAAGGTATAATCCTTAATAGAAGATCTTACTGATATGCTGTTCCCTAAACGCACGTTTACAGGGTTCTCCAACTTTTTCAAGTTAATGAACAGTATCTTAATTTTGCATAAATGTGAGTTGGCCCCACTGTCTAGGATAAAATCAGCACTTTCTTGTTCCAAAAATGTAGTAAAATTTTGATGTTTGAACTCATGCTTTGTGGGGTTTGAGCTGCCTTCATTGTTTTTGTTGGTTTGTTTGATGCTTGGGCAAATGTTCACCTTATGGCCACATCCCTGGCACTGAAAACATCTCAGCTCAGGTCTCACTGCAGCTGCAGGAGGAGCTTGCTCCCTCCCCTTGTCTCTCTGCATGGTTACTTTTATAACAAAAGGCTCACTTAATTGGTTCAGTTCCCCTCAGTTGCCAACTCTTGTAATGTCCCTCTTTAACTCTCATCGGGAGCCCTGCAGCAGCTGTGGCTTAATTGAAGCTTTATGCACAAACATTGCAGAAAATCATCAACATTTCTATGTAAGGTTTGGTGGCGTTGGCCTTCTTTAGATACGTAACAACATGCAAGAAACTTTCTGGCTGTTGCAGAAAGAGAGCAGCCACCTTCCGCTCCTGGTCTAGCGTCTCCCCACAGTCCTGTAACACTAAAAATAGGTCTGTCATTTTTCTGACGTGAGATCTGAAGGATTCTCCTTCTTTATATCTCATAGCATTTAACTTTTGATGTACAGCATATCTGGATGTCCATCCTTTCTTTCAGTGCATAAAAATTAAAGTATACATTTCTTTCACTGTACTGAACTCTTATATTTGAAACAAATAATCTGAATTTACAGAAGTTGCCAAAAATGCCTGAGCTTTGTGATCCTTCTTCCTCCATGTCTTTTTTGTATTGTCATCTGCTTGATCATCAGGAGGAGCATGCTTCAGACGATTGTCCAGATCCTCCAAGTGCAGAATTGTAGATGACTTTTCCACTCCACAAAGGGTCCAGAGAAAGGAGAACAAGTTTCATTTTTCCCTAAACATACACTGACCCCACCATTCTGTCTCTTTCTCAAAACAAAAAGGCTCTGTTTTTTTCAAGCACACACCTTTCACTTATTTGGTTAAACTGCACAAGAGCTAACCCTTTGTTTTGGTCACTGGAGGCTAGGGCTGTAACCAGCGATGGGAAGTTGAGGGCAATACCCCGTCCCTAATCTGCAATGCCCCACCCCAATCTTAAACTGTGTGTTGCACCAAGGTAGTGGCAGGAGGAGGAGGAGGCAGGCTGGAGGCAGTGTGTGATTGGGCTGCTGGATGATGAAGGCAGAGGGTGTCATCTGTGGTAGGGGCTCTGGTGCACCTTCCCTGCCTGGTGACAATGTAAGACTTGGAGCAGTACAACCAGTGGCACTGCATGATGCAATGACTGGTATGCAAGGGGCTGGTGTGGATGCTGTGGCTTGGGCAGTGGTCCTCAGCCCCATGGCTGCCTGCTGACACTCACTGCTGACAGGTCAGTGCTGCCCACCCCTCTCCCAGGAGGGAGGCTGATGATGATGATTACCTGGCATGAGTCCCCCAAGTCAAGACCCAGGCCAAGGCCACATTCCCTTTGTAAAAGGACACCAAGCCAACCTGAAGCCAGGGTAAGGAGATACTCCTATCCCTTCCCCTGCCCTGGTGCCCCCACCCAAAATTCCTGGCTATGCCCCTGCTGGGGGCAAGTTTAACTCTTTTTGGGCCAAAATAACCTGGGCCTGAAACCTGAAACTCTGGTTTGAGTAGAGCTGGAATCACTATTAATGTAGCAGAGTACACCAGGCTTCCATGCAGCACAACTTAGGTACTGAGTTGGAGTGTGCATTTGGCTTTGCTGAATGGAATAAATACCCAAAAAAAACACCTTATTGGTATTTTTCAGGTATGTATTCAGCCAAATCTGATTCTCTAATCTGATTCAGCTACTGATAAAGTGTTCCTGAATAAAAGCTGATCTTATTCAGCTTTTATTTGGGTGCCCATCCCCGAATCAGGGAGGGAAGGGAAAATAAATCAGGGAGGCATATTTAAATGTCTTCCCAATCTTTCTTTGCTTCCCCAGCTGGCCTGCCATGGCAGCTGGCTGGGGAAGCAAAGGGGAGGGAAACGGGTCAGTTTCACTCTCTTTTAAAGCCTCCCCCATCTGTCTTTGCTTCCCCCAGTCAGTGTGCCATGGTGGGCCAGCTGGGGAAATGAAGGGGAGGGAGAATGGGTCAATTTCACTCCTTTCTGCTTCCAACTGATCTGCTCTGCTCCCCATTCCCTTCTCCAGCCAAGGCAGGCTGGCTGGGGAAGGCCCAAAAGTGAGTGAACTGCACAATAAATGGGAAACTGTGCCAAATAACAAATCATGCAAAATAATATACAAATTATATTAATATAAAAATAATGTTAACATACAAATTAACATAAATTAAATGTTCAATATTTTAAATAATATTTGTATATCACATATGCCAACTCTCACCTGTAAATATATATTGTAATATAAATTAACAATAAACTCAAACTATGACTGGTGCAAAACAAAGTAGTTGTGGCAAAAATCTTTTTTACAAATAGAACAAAGTTCTCCAATCCACTGGCAACTTCAAAGAGAAATACCAAGTAATGACTGAATATAACCAATCTGTTTTTCATTTCTATAAGTGTAATCCTGGTGGGCTTCATTATCAACATACCAAAGCAATTACTCCAATGTTTCTTGTAGCTAACCATGAAACCAATCTATTTTACGTTTTCATAGGTGTAATCCTGGTGGGCTCTGTGATCAACAGTTCAAGGCAATCACTCCAATGTTTCTTGTAGCAAACCACAAGACAACAAGTGAGCCAGCTACTCAATCTGTGTTTCAGCCAAGCTTTTTCAAAATCAGGAATATTGGCAGGCTGGCTGGGGAAGCAAAGGGGAGGCATTTAAAGATGCCTCCCCAATCGATCTTCATTTCTGCAGTTGGCCTTCCATGGTGGCTGGCTGGGGAAGTGATGGGGAGGCATCTTTAAAAGCCTCCCCCACTTGTCTTCACTTCCCCCAGACAGTCTGCCATGGTGGGCTGGCTGGGGAAGTAAAGGGGGAGGTAGAGCGGGTCAGTGAAAGTGACTGCTCTACCTCCCATTCCCCAGCCAGCCTCCATGGCAGGCCAGCTGGGGAAGGGAAGGCAGCAGCAGCATGGCTGAGGGATGAAAGGGGAGGCATTTAAATGTCATCCCCTCCATTTCCCAGCCAGGTCTGGGAGTTGTGCTGCAGCCACGGCACAATCTCTCCACTGTAGCCTATGGGGCCATAGGGTACACTGGAGAGGTTGTGATGCTGCTGCGGTGCAACTCAAGAGAGAAGGGGTTTAACTCTGGAGTCGTGCCAATGTGGCAGCATGATCTCTCCACTGTACCCTATGAACCTGTAAGGTATAATGGAGAGGCTTCAAAGAAGGGGTTTAAACTTTCTAAACCCCTTCTCTCTTCACTTCCCCAGCCAGTCCAACTTGGCATGCTGGCTGGGAAAGTGAAGGGGAGGCATTTAAAGATGCCGCCCTGATCGGTCTTTGCTTCCACCAGTCAGCCTGCCATGGCTGGCCAGCTGGAGAAGCAAAGGGGAGGGAGAGTGGATCAGTTTCACTCCCCCTCTGCTTGGAAGCCGAGGGGGGAGTGAAACCGATATGCTCTAATGGCCAGCTGAATATTTTCGGCAATGCCCAGTGTTTTCCGAAACCTAGTATAATACCAATACTAGAATTTGGGAATTTCAGTATTGACTGATATTTTCCAGGTTTAGTTTACCTGAACCCAGAAAAAAATGATTTAAAACTAATAAGCATTTTTTATCATATGGAACTCCATTCTAGACAGTATAGATGAGAGACAGAGATAGTATCTATTCTAACTACCTAGGATGGGTATGGATACAGGGAAGAGTGCTCCTGCATCCATAGGAGAGAAAATGTGCTCCTTCTTTGTGTGTGTTTGAGAGTGAGGTGTGAAGCCAGAAGGAAGGAAACTCATCTCTAAGAATTGCATTCTACTTCAGAGGGGATAGGATCAGATAACAGGAAGGAAAGGATTAGATAACAGCAAGGGACAGGGCATAGTTTTTCATTTTTCTAAAACCTCCCAGGGGAGTGTAAGATTGCACTGTAACAGTGATACTTCCACAGTCCATGTACTTGTAGGTACATACCACGTGGTATCTGGGTGTAGTCACAATCATGCACCTTTGAAGAGATGGGCTATTTGCCAGACTAAAAAATAATACAGAAATTAACTATATGCTGAATGTAAAATGTAGCTTAGTTTTAGTGCCATTTACTGCCCTCACACCTCCAATTTACACATGCCATGAGCAAACATGCTCCAAAAAAGCCACATCAGCTATCCCAGGGATAAGTGATTTGCTTACCATCATACGAAGAGGCCTCTGTTAATTTTAGGGGTGTGCAAGAAAAAAAAATGGTATTTTTCCAATGTGGGTATAAAAACTGAAATTCCCAAGTACCAATACTGGTATAGTATTGAGATTTAGAAAATATTTGGTATTTCTGAATATATTCAAGTCTGATATACGCACCAGGAGGGAAGGGAGAGAAAGAAGGCATATTTAAATGCCTTTCCTTCCTCCCCCCAGCTGGGAGCTACTTCCACTCATCAGGTTCACTCCCTGCCAGTCCGCTGTTAGGTTCAGGCCATTTAAACCTAGCAGCTGACAGTTGGAAGGGAGTGAAACTGATCAATGAAAGTGGTGGGGTGGCTGGGGGAGGGAAGGAATAGAGAGAAGGCATGTTTAAATGCCTTCTCATCCCGCAGCCACCCCCCCCTTGCAGAAGGGCAGCTGGGGAAGGGGGGAGGGAGAGAGAGAAGACATGTTTAAATGCCTTCCCTTTCCTTCCAGCCATTAAACTGGTTAGTTTTATACTCCTCCTCTTCCAAGGGAGAGGACTGAAACTGAACAGTTCAATGGCTGGAAGGCATTTTTGCTGAACAGTGAGGCCAGTGGCCTAGCAGCTGTCAGGCTGAAATGCCTTCTAGCCATTAAACTGGTCGGTTTCACTTCCCTGGCTGGGAAGCAAAGGGGAGTGAAACTGACCAGTTTAATGGCTGGAAGGAAAGGGAAGGCATGTTTATATGCCTTCTCTCCCTCCCTCCCTCCCTCTCTCTCTCCTTCTCCAGCTGTCCCCCCCCCCAAGGGCCAGGAGTCTGGGAAAGGAAAGACAGAGAGAGAAGGCATATTTAAATGCCTTCCCTTTCCTTCCCCAGCTTCCCTGTGGTGGCAGGAGGAGTGGCTGGGGAAGGAAAGAAAGAGAGAAGGGCATGTTTAAATGCCTTCCCTTATAGCCCTTAAGTGGAGGGGAGTGAAACTGACCAGATTAATGGCTAGAAGGAATGGGAATGCATTTAAACATGCCTTCTCTCTCTGTCTTTCTTTCCCCAACTTCCCCACCACAGCTGGGAAAAGAAAGACAGAGAGAGAAGTCATGTTTAAATGCCTTCCCTTTCCTCCCCCAGCCTCCCCGCCACTGGGGGGGGGGGGGCTGGGGAAGGAAAGAAACAATGAAAAGGAATTTCAGCATGCCTTCCTTTTCCTTCCCCAGCCTCCCCACTGCGGCAGGGTAGCTGGGGAAGGAAAGGGAGAGAGAGAAGGCATTTTTTATTTCTTTCCCTTTCCTTCCCCAGCTGTCCCATGGGGGGCTGGGGAAGAAAAGTGACAGTGAGAAGGACTGTTTAAATGCCTTGCCTTTGCTTCCTTCCACCAGCCAGATGGTGGCTGGGGGAGGGAAAGGAAGGCATTTAAACATACCTTCTCTCTTTTCCTCCCCCCCCCCCAGGCTGCTTCAACTGGTCAGTTTCACACCCCTCTGACTGTCATCTGTTAGGTTTAAATGGCCTAACCCTAACAGCTGATCAACAGGGAGTGAAACTGACCAGTGGAAGTGGCAGGACAGCTGGGGAAGGATGAGCCTAAATAAAAGCTGAATAAAAATGGCTTTTTCAGCCTCAGCTATATCAGTAGCCAAATACAGATATTTATATCCCAAAAAATACAGATAGGGTATTTTTCGGGTATTCATTCAGCTATGGACCTCCATTCTATTGTCTAGAGACGTTGTAGAGCATAAGACTGCAGGGTAGAATTCAAAACTGTTCTGGGAAAGCCAGAGATGGGGGAGATGTCTATTAATCAGTGCCTTAATTACTAAAAGGGGACAGTCTTAATTTATACTTGCCAATTTAGAGAGACTGTTGTCCACATGTTGATCGGATGTCCATCAGCCATTGATTAAGAAAATAGTAGAGGAAAACCTATGCTAGTCTATGTATAGTGAGTTCAGCCACTTTGAAAATTGAAGTATATACTGAAGAAGTCTTCGAAACGAAGAATGCAAGCCGGCGTCTTCGTCATGTTTTTTGAAGACATTAGTGGATCATTTCAAGACATTAGTGAAACTTTCTGTTAAGGAGATTTGTCTCTGGCCAATTTCGCACTGGCCAATTTCCCCCAGTTGCCTCTCGTTCTCTCCGGAATTTCCCCTCCCAGTTTCCTCCAGAGTATTTTCTTCATTTTCCCACTTGGAACCTCAGCCCTTTTGATATAGCGTGACAAAGGGTTTTCTCCAAAAAAATTTAGAAACTCCCACAACGGGGCGGCCTTGATGAAAGGCGGGCGAGTGGGTGTGTTTTCATTTTGGGTTCTCCCCCGAAGCAAACAGGAAAATCCTCTAAAAACAGGATTTGTTTGCTCCAGGGAAACTCCGGTGCAGCAGGGCGATACTCCAGAGCAACTGGTGAGCCCGGAGCAACTGGTGTGAAATCGACCAGAAGCTCTGTGCAAGCATGAGGGAAAACCTGGGGCAAATGCTAGTGCGAAATCGGCCTCTGTGTTGCAATAACCTTTTACTTTTTAAAGAGACATTGTCTCTTATTTGTATTGTACTTGTATTTACTGAGATTTGTTTATCTCTTGGAGTGTATTTATCATATATTGTTGTGGTAAAGATTGTTTGCATTATTCAGTGTTATGGGATTGATTATTATTACTGACTGTATCATTTTTGTCTTGAGGGTCTGAACTAATTGCTCTCAGCATTTCACAATTAAGGATACATCAATCTCCAGTTTTGACATATTTATTTCCTTCCCTGTCCCCCCCCCCCCCATTTGAACCCAAAGAAATGGTAACTATATAAAGTAATTATCCCTATTTGATCCTTGAATCTGTTAAACATCTTCTCTATGCTGCTTGATAATTTACTGCTCACCCTCTACCTATATGTATGGACTGGTAATTTCCATTTTTGTTTCTGTCTCTGTCTTGACTTTAATTGGCCCTTCCTGGCAAATAAACCCTCCATCCCTACCTTCTCTTTTCCTACATGTAAGGATTGAGGAAATTCTGTTTCACTGTATCTGAATAAGTGTGCTTGAACACGAAAGCTCAAACCCTGAATAAAACTCTGTTGGCCTTAAAGGTGCCACGGGACTCAAACTTTGTTCTGTTGCTTCAGGCCAACACGGCTGCCCACCTGAAGCTACTTTTTGGTACCCTGGTCACTCTACAATCCGTTCTGTATTTTTGAGCTCAGTATCTTGCATTTGCAGTGTCATTATTCTCCTGAGCCCACCAAGAAGTACCAATGTTATTATTCAAAGAAAGACCCATTCTCACAAAGGCTTTTCTTCCTTGGTGAATGCAGAGAGCTGGCTCCAGGGAAGCGGGGTGGAGGTGGGGAGTAATTCATTCACATATGTGAAACAAGGTTAAACCATACTTCTGTGTCGTGAGAATAAATTGCTGCAATTGCTGTTTAAATCCTACCGAAGAATCCTATTAACTAAACGGAAGTGGTGAGTGATCTATTAGCACTTAGGAAATGAAGAATGATTTCCAGTTACATACATAGAAGTGCTCTCTCTCCCTCTCTCTCTCTGGTGACACATTTGCATTTTTCATTTGCATCCAATAGTGGAAGTTTCTGCACAGGTCTCCTTCCTTGCTCTACTGTCTGCAGGACTGTTTTGGGGCAGGCCATGCTGGCCAAGTCCTGTGCCATTTACACTGGGTTTATTAGGATCAGGGCTGGAGCTCAGGACACACAGCATAGGCCATGCATGGCTGGCTCTCTGGACCAAATCTCTTTGCTCTCCGACACACTGGCTCTTTCTTTTTGCCTTGTGTGGCAAGCACATGTGCCAGTCACTCCATGCTCACAATTCACAGGAGTCACGCACAAAGGGCCAGTGCCAACAACATGTGGGAGGAGAGAAAGAGGCGATACAAAATAGTTGGTGCCCGACCAGAAAATCAGAATCAAAGATGCCATGCTGGTTCATTTATTTTATTTACAAAATCTGAATCCTGCCTTTCTGCCCTTATAAGGGCCACCAAAAAAAAATCATACGTGATAAAATCACTTCTTAAAATTACAAAAAATCAACCCTCTCAAGACACTTCATTAAAACAAATTAAAAGCTGAGTTAAAAATATGTACAAAGACTTAAAAACAACAATTAAAACATTGGTTAGGAAGGAGGAATTATTGAGAGAACACCAAATGTTCCCGAGAGCTTCAGAGCTATGGTGCCATGACCGAGAAGGCCCTCTCCCAGGCTGCCACCCACCTACACTCAGAAGGTGGCAGCACCTGAAGCAGGGCCTCTGGAGATGGCCAGAGTGGTCAGGCAGGTTTGCAAGGGAGTGGGAGGCCCTTCAGATATGTTCTCCTTGCAGTCACAGCCATGGAGGCCAATCGCCTGACAGACTTTTCCTCCGCATCCAGTGCAAATGAGTGTCCCTGCAGGAGAAAGGCCACCACCTCCCAGTTGCTAACAGAAACAAGTTAAAAGAAAGACATTTTTTTGAGATGTGTAGTCAGTTGAGTTTAGTGTTGCTGATCAGTCATGATGGCTACTGCCACCTGGGCAGGCACAAAGACAGGTGACATTTGCTTGGTAGGGTCATTCCTAGGTTGCCTCTGGCAGCACAGATGCAAGGAGGGGTCAAACTGCAAGGGACTTTGTGCTTTCAAAGGAGGTCATCCAGCTGCAAAAACACAGTTCTTTCCAACTCATTTGAGCCTGCAAGATGGCCCATGACCTGGATCCACCCCATGGTAACACTGAGACTAGGCTACTGTAAGGCACTAGGTCTCCCCTTGAAGTCAACTTAGACACTGATGCAAATTTAATGCCGTAGCTCAGTTAGCAGAACATGCATCCATATTCTAATTCCGAGAGTTTTTTTTTCTGTGTGGATCCTTATTTCTGCCAAAAGAGAGCTCACTCTCCCCCAACAGCTTTTCCTACATACTCAGGCCCCTTCCTCGGTTTGCAGAAAAATCCGAAAAGTTAAAAAAAACCTTCAGGGACCGTTGAATTCCCCCCAATACCTTTTGAAATGGCATCAGCTCCAGGCGTCAGCTGTGAGGAGATTAGAATGTTCGGGGGAGGTTCTAACTGTTTCTGTCAGTAAAAAACAGGGTTTTTACTGGCAGCAGTCTAGGGTTGCCAAGTCACCCCCCCCCCTCCCCAGCCACCAGCAGCGGATCCAGATCCAGGCTGGGAAACTCCTGGAGATTTGGGGGTGGAATCTTGGGAGGACAGGGACCTCAGTGAGGTACAATGCCATAAACTCCACCCTCCAAAGCATCCATTTTCTCCATGGAAATTTATCTCTGTAGTCTGGAGATGAGCAGTAACTCCAGGGGATCCCCAGGTCCCACCTGGAGGCTGGTATCCCTAGCTGTGTGACCCACATGATTGTTTCAGTATTATGTAGAGTTGCCATACCCCTGATGGGGGCAGGTTTCCCCTGATTTTGGGCACCCAGGGGATTCTCCTGATTTTGGTTCCCCCCAAACCCTGTCCCCAAAGAGCATGTGCCAGATATGTCTAATGCAATGACATCACCCAGAGGTGAATTCATCATGCTGGGCACATTGTGTGGGGGAGAAGGGAGGAAGCAAAGGTGTGAGGAATGGGATAACCATCCCACAAGTTTCTTGCAGGTCTTCACTTGTATTACTCCTATTCTGCAGTCACTTTTTGCCCATCATCTGCTGTGTTCAGTTCAAGGTGTTGGCCAGGGCTCATTTTGTAGCAGGAGCTCCTCTGCATATTAGGCCACACCCCCATGATGTAGCCAATCCTCCAAGAGCTTACAGTAGCCCCTGTAAGAAGCGCTCTGTAAGCTCTTGGAGGATTGGCTACATTAGGGGTGTGTGGCCTAATATGCAAAGGAGCTCCTTCTACGAAATGAGCCCTGGTGTTGGCTACCACATATAAAGCCCTTCATGGCCTTGGACCCTGATATCTGCAGAACTGCCTCTGCTGCTATGTTCTGCCACAACAGCCTGGCTCATCTGAGCAGGGCATTTTGGGGATGCCACTCTGCAAATGGGAAAAACAATCAACAACTGCCTGTACAGGTGCCTTCTCCATTGTGGCCCCACCTGATAGAATGGCCTGTCTGAGGAAATCAGGAAGGTTTCTGGCACTTTGCAGACTAAGCAAAACTGAACTATTTGGGGGCATTTTTGCAGAGATAATAGCAATAACAAAATGATTCAGAAAAACGCCTTAATAAAGGGACTGTGTATAGTACTATTGTGCAAGGACTGTAGTATCTCTTGCTGTATGTATGATTCTGCTGTGTGATTTCTGCATCATTAAAATGTCACATTAATATGGATGCTTTGTTTCAGATCTCTGCAATCCTATTGTATTGCTTATTGAGTGTCTCATCCAGTTGACTGTATTGCCCTGCACTGTGCCATCTGCCATGAGTCCCAGTGAGACAGATGAACTATCCTCCGGTTATGTATAATTCTGTTTTCACCATGGACTCTCCAGAACATTCCACATGCTCCAAAATCAGTTGGCTCCCTGATGTGCCACTCAGAAGCTGTCCCTATCCACTGGCTGTAAGTACTCGCATGCCATTGGCTGGGTGCTGGGTCTGCTCCTCTTCCCCACCCACTACTTCAGCCACTGTGCCCTGTCAGAATTTCCGGTAGACAGCTTTCTCTCTTGACGAAGATGCTTTTCCTGCTTGCCTCCTGTGTAGGACCAACTGTTACCTCAGTGGCTGTTGGTAGGTGTAATGAAATGGCAGTTACCTGTGTTTGTAAGATGGCTGCTGTCTGTGGTAAAATGTTCCCTCATAAGGTTCAATTGAGCTGTAGTTCTAGAGAGGGGCCTGTAGGTGTATCACTCACTGGGTTGAATGGGGCTTCCTCATCTGCTGGCCCACAGTTCTCAGCTTCCCCAAGGCCAAAAAGTGTGGGAAAAGAAGGTGATATGGCAGTCAGGGCTTCAATGCCCTCCAGACCAGCTATTCCCTCTTGGGAAAGCACTGTTGCCAATCTCCAGGTGAGGGCTGGAGAGCACTCAGAATTACAACTGCTCTCCAGATGGCATTGATCAGTCTCTCTGGATAAAATGGTGGACTCTGTGTCCTTATACCCTGCTGAGATGCCCCCCCCCATGACAGCCAATGTGATGTGGCAGTCAGGGCTTCAGAGCATGGTAGAGGCTGCAGGTGGTGGTGGAGGATGGAGAGCTGAAGAGTGAGGGAAAATTAAGGTAGGTTGATGCTTGACTGGAACAGAGATAGGGTTGCCAACTCCAGGTGGGGAATTCCTGGAGATTTAAGGGATGGAGCCTGCAAAGGGTGAGGTTTGAGGAAAGGTGGGGCCTCAGACAGGTACAATGCCATAGATTTTGCCCTCCAAACTAGCTATTCCCTCTTGGGAAAGCAATGTTGCCAATCTCCAGGTGAGGGCTGGAGATCACTCAGAATTATAACTACTCTCCAGATGACATTGATCAGTTCCCCTGGATAAAATGGTGGACTCTGTGTCCTTATACCCTGCAGAGATGCCCCCCATGACAGCCAATATAACGTGGCAGTCAGGGCTTCAGAGCATGGTAGAGGCTGCAGGTGGTTGGTGGGAGATGGAAAGCTGAAGAGTGAGGGGAAATTAAGGTAGGCTGATGCTTGGCCGGGAAGGAGATAGAGTTGCCAACTCCAAGTGGGGAATTCCTTGAGATTTGAGGGGTGGAGCCTGGTGAGGGTGAGGTTTGAGGAGGGGTGGGGCCTCAGACAGGTACAGTGCCATAGACTCTGCCCTTCAAACCAGCTATTCCCTCTTGGGGAACCACTGTTGCCAATCTGCAGGTGAGGGCAGGAGATCACTCAAAATTACAAATGCTCTTCAGGTAGCAGAGATCAGTTCCCCTGGAGAAAATGGTGGACTCTGTGTCATTATACCCCGCTGAGGTTGCAACAGCAAATTGACACTGAGTGCCCAAGGCCTTGGTACTCTTCAAGAGCCTCTTTCTAGAGCCCATTGTATTTATTTCCACAATGGGCCTTATTCCTAGTACATGCATAATGTAAATAAATCAGTGAAAACCGTCCCTGTCGGCTGGGAAGGGCCAGGCCTGCTGACACAGCAATGAAGGCCCTTAAGCCCCCCCACATCTCCATTGCTTAGAGATGCTAGCTATCCTGGGGGAAGGAGGGAGGTGAGATGGCAAAGGTATGTGGGCCAGCCTATCAACACAGTGTTTGGCACCAGATTGCCCCCTCCCCGGCCTCTGCACTGGTTCTGGGAATTAGACTTTAGCTGGGGTAAGCTCTACTCACTTTGCCACCCCAAGAGGAGAGAGGAGAGGCACAATGTGGTGGTGGTGAGGTGCCTCTCCCATACCCTCCAATCAGCCCCAGGGGCATCAGCATGAGGAGGGAGCCATGCCCACTTGCGGGAAGCAAAGTAGGGTTGCCAGCTCCAGGTTGGGAAATACCTGGAGATTTTGGGGGAGGAGCCTGGGGAGAGTGGGATTTGGGGAAAGGAGGGCATTCAAGGGCTATAAAGCCCATAGAGTTCACCTTCCAAGGCAGCCATTTTCTTCAGGGGAACTAATCTCTGTTGCCTGGAGATCAGTTGTAATCCCAGGAGATCTTCAGCCACCATCTGGAGGCTGGCAACCCTAATACATGCCACACCTGTGGCCTCCTCCCCCAGGGCCAGTCTGGTGCCCCAAAGGTCTGACTGTGTGGAAGCTCTAGTGCCCTCTGAGCCAGCCCTGGCACACAGAGTTCAGGCCTCCCAACCCGTTCCCCTATGGAACCCCACTTCTGCTCAGCTCAGTCATAAAACAGTCCTGGCTATTTTCCAGAATGGCTCCCATTTCTTCTAAATGGCTTAGCAGGAACGAATTTCAGACATGAGCTTGATACGTACACACCTTGAACTAACTTGCATTTCTTGTTACAACCATGGTGATAGTTTAAATTAGGGAATGGGTATTTTTTGTAAAATTCCCATTTCTTTTCTGAAACCAATATTTGAACAACCATCTTAGAGCTTTTTTAAAAGTCCACCAGCACTCCTGGAACTGTCACTTGGAATTGTTCTGGTCAGGCCCAACATCTGTTCCAAAAGAAAAGCAACCCCCCAAATTAATAGGCCTCTTGTGGGAAAATGTGGACAGCAAATGGCTAGTAAATCTGCCATCCTGGCCCACCATGAAGATCCAGAGGGAGCTGGGAGGGCAGTGGTGCCCACTTAATTAATAACTCATGAATAGCGGGTTCTGTCTTGCAGAGGAGCACCTTCCTGACAGAGCCACAGGGATGACCGGGGCTGGCCTGTGAAGGCACCATGTGGTCAGTGTAAAAATTAACTCTTCATTTGTTTAGGAAGGGGTCACTTGATATTTTACAAACAAGGGAGACTAATTTTTGGTGCATCCTAAGCGTGCCAGGATAACAGTAGAATCTTAGCATATATTGGTATTGTTTACACTGTGCATTGCAGCAGCCTATAATCTGCACTAAAAACATTTACAAATCTATAGAAACCCAAATTGCAAGAGGTGGCATTCTGTGACCAGAATTCTGTACATAATTTCTCATTTTACATAATGTATTCTACAATTTGTACTTTTGTGCATACTTTGGTTCTACGGGGAGGGGGAAGGAGCTCAAAATTCTAGCTCAAATTGCTGTAAATCTTATTCAGCCACTGCTCAGGATTTCAGGCAGCCAACGTATCTCCTTCACAAGCATAGGCTGCCATGGAGAAAGGGGGGAGGGAAGCCTGTCTCCAGTATTCTAAGTTCCCTGGTCTGGCAGTCTCAATTTTGATTCTCCTGTATCCTTTATCTCATTATCTGACAAGGGCTGACCTTGGAGACTTGGGAGACTGTTATTTTGCATGTGAGTGTAACCTGCTGCTTATTGGCCTGCGTCCATCAGGGGACCCCTGTTTGATCCCAGCATATCTACCCCTTCCCACTTTTGTACCAGTAGTCTTAACACAAATAGTGTTTAGAGCAATGCAGTATACTGAGTCAATAAACTGATCCTATTTAAGGAACGTTGTTGATTACTGATAACTGGGGACTCTGACATAAGGGCTAGTAATAGCTCCTTTTAGGGACAAGTTGAATTTTCTCTGTCAAACATCTTCCATGCTGTAGTGCTAGAAATGATAATTTAGAGACATTCCCTTATATTTAACAGTGATGTAGGGTTGCCGGCTCTGGATTGAGGAATACCTGGAGATCTGAGGGTGAGGCCTGGGGAGGGCAGGGGAGGGTTTGGGGAGGGGAAGGACCTCAGCAGGATACAATGCCATAGAGTCCACCCTCCAAAGCAACCATTTTCTCCAGGGAAGCTGATCTTGCTCATCTGGCAATCAACTGTAAGAGCAGGAGATCTCCAGGTGGCACCTGGAGGCTGGCAACCCTAGTTATGGAACTGGTAGTTTGTGTACTTGCCCCAAGATTACATGACTAGTTTGTTCTAGAGCAGGGGTGGCCAAACTTGCTTAATGTGAAGGTTTAGCCACTTCTGTACAAAATGTTTGCTTAATGCTTATATTGATGTCATTTTAAGACATTCCTCAGTCTTGCACGCTACCTCTTGACCCAGAAACATTATGAATGTGAAACAACGATTTTGAAGTGGGTTGGTAAAAGCTTTCCAAAAGACCCCACACAAACACTCATACACAAAGCAAATCATATTCCTTCTGTCTCCCCTGCTGTTCCTGACCAGCTGCAGTTTCAGCTTCATTTTTACTTTGGAAAAGTCTTCCTTCATTTTGGTGCTGGTGGCTTAGTGAAGACAGTATCAAGTGGCTTAGTGAAGACAGTACCAAGAACACACAAAGCCTATTCAGAATGAAAGCAGAAAACCCTTAAGAGTCACTGTCCTTACTCTGCACTAGCTTTGTTTGTGGTTGCATAGGGCTGCCAACCTCCAGGTGGGTAATGTCAAACTTTGCACCCAGCTCTGTTTTCCATAATAAAAGGGGGAAGGGGAATTCCTATGAGGAGGGGAGTGTTAGATGTGTGTATGAACCATTTGCTTCTAACGCTGTAACTTCCCTAAGGATAACACCTCCCTCCCAGAGGGGGGGATACCTTGAGACTTGTTGGCGCCTGCTTGCTTTATGGATAATGGGATACTGCATTCCCTTGCGGGGGAGGGGGGGGTAGATGCAAAGGCTAAGGGTGATAAATGTGATGTGTGTGTGTGTGTGTGATCTGCTATTGGGGTGGGGTCCTTCTGGATTGCCTATATTATCAGGGTACTTGCCAGAAATCTTTAGTTCTAACATAAGGATGCTCTAACCTGGAACTTGCATACTTTTTTTCAATAAACAAATCCTTAGCTGAAGAGAGTGTTGTTGAGAGTAACTTGGCCAGGAGTCTAACAGAGTGTTAGAACTCCTCTGTTCTCCGACCATTGCCCCACCACTGTGATGGCAGACGAATGCGGAGGTGCGGGTACCAAGGTGAGTGCAGGTACCAAGTCCAAAACCAAGAGCCCAGCTACTGACGCCAATGAAAAACATGAAGAGAAAACCACAGGCACCAAACCCAGGAAGCAAGTTCTCTTCAAGATAAAGAGCAGGCGGGAGAGCAATGACTGATGGGAAGAGTCCACCTGGCTTCTGAGCACTCCGGGGTGCAGAGGAGTGCAGGGGTACCCAAACCAGGGGAAGAGAATCATAGAATCATAGAATGTTATAGTTGGAAAAGACCTTGCAGGTCATCTAGTCCAACCCCCTGCATTCCATCGCACACTTTCCACGACAACCCGGACTGAATGAGATTGATGGAAGAGCATGAAGAGGAGGCCTATGCCGACCGGAGTCATGCCAAACTCTGAGCCAAGGTGAGGGAAATGAGGGGCTCCAATTTCTTATCAAAAACTTCTGAAGGTGTGAAAAAACTGATGGAGAAGGAACCAGAGGAGTCCGAGGAAGAGGAACCTGAAGAGCCAACTGCAGTAGCAGGCCACCTGGGAGGGGCCCCGATGGCTTCCGGACCAAAAAGGGAACAGCCCTGGGATGCTTTGGAAGCAACTTTCAACAGCAGCTCTGGGAAGCTAGCCTTCTTCGCCATATAGGTGTGCAAGTTTCTGTAAGTGGGGACTGTGCTGCCCCCAGTCAGTGTTAACTGTAGGTAAAGTAGTTAGTGAAGCTGCTGTGTGTCTTTAAGCAGCAGTTGCCCCTGGGAATTGTAGTCCTGAGCTAGGCATCCCAAAAGCATCCCTCTGACTGGCTCATCCGGAGTAATTTTCTGAGCTAAGAGGCACAAGGATAGGAGTTTTATGGCTCTTTTCCTGTTTCTTTTTTCAGTTCTTACTACAAGGAGAAGGGGAAACCCATCTCTTTTCTCACCATAGCAATAGAAGATTTGAATCATAAAGATGTAACTTTTCTACCAGTTCAGCTAAGGTCGTGAGTACATGATCTAACTGGATGCCTGTGAAGTTGAATAAAGATGGTTTAAATTTATACAGTTGCTGTGCATTGATCACTATCTAGAAAGCACTTGCTCAAACAGAGCCAAGTGCTGGACAGAATAGTGAGAGAAGAGGAGATGCCGTTTCCCTCTCGGTTAGCCGCCGACTGCATGCAGGTCACTCCCTCCCAGCAGCGCGCCTCTTAGAAATTGGAGCTTTCCAAGCAAAGCCTGCTTCTACCGACGAACAGGATTTTGCATGCCTAAAAAGCCATCAAAGTTTTCTTCATGTCCCCACCATATAAACAGGAATGCTTAGCCCGAACGCTGCATAGCCCTCCCAGAAAAGCGAAACGCATGCCAGCTTCTCTGGCCCCTCAGACTGTTGCATTTCAGAGTATTTACATGCAAACAGACCTATTATTTATTATTTATTTATTTTGGGATTTATATCCTGCCTTCCCCACCCCACGGCAGGCTCATGGCGGCTACCAATATTTCAATCACAATAAAATAAACAGTAAAACATTAAAACATTAGATATTCAGTATTACAATATTACAGTATTACAGTATTACAATATTGTGTTGCAAAGGCGCTTGTCCATCTCAGCCCAGCTTCTTTATCTGCCTGAAACACTGAAATCAAACCTCCTAACAGAACAGAGCTTACGCAGCAAGTCCCAAAAGCAACTGGGAACTAGCAATCAGCTATGCCCATAACAGTTAAATGGCAGGAATAAAGGGAAGAGAGTGGTTGAGTTCAAAGCATCAAAAAGCAGGCTAGCAAACTTGAGCTCAAAGCAAAGTGTCAGCACCAACTGGTAGCCAGCAAAGTGGAATTGTGGCAGCCCCCTGGTGGCAAAATCAGAAATTGCAAGAAAGGCAATTTGACGCAAACCTATGTGCTCACAGAAATCAAGTGACGTCAATGCAATAATGTTGATGCAACAATGCCACCTGTGGGTGGGATCCAGTATTGCTAATCTGCACAAATTTACTTATCTTTTTTGCTTTAAAAGCATGGGAGAAGCCACAGGTAGTGTTGCAGACCCCAACACTGCCATAAAGGGAAGTGCAGAGGCTGAAAATATGTACATGTCATAGGGATGAGAAACTAATCCAACCCCCAACATGCACGAATATTTGCTTGTCCAGAAGACAAATTTGTACAAGAAGTTGCATAAGACTTGGGAAAAGATTCAGGAAAACATAGATGCAGCAGCCAATACAACCAGTCTGACACATATGGGCAAGATACGAAAAGCCCTTGCAGCCCACTGCGTAGAGTGGAAAGATTGTATAAGATGTATGGTACACGTCTTGGATTGTTTACACACTGCTGAAGCCCTGGAAAAAAAGAAGTGCCTCCAGGCGGAACTCCAGGCAAAAGAAGATGCCTTTGACATCGCTTGGCGGGACTTGGTGTGGCGCATTGAGGAAGAAGAAGACAGGCATCTCCACTTAGCTGAAAGCAGGCATGATGGCAAAGATGCTTCCAACCAAGGCCACAATGTCGAAGCCACTCTCGACCAAGGTCTGCCTTCTGCCTCAACCAAGCATACCAAGTCACCACACAATGAAGTTTCCAACAAGTCCCACCATTCAGAGGTCTCCCACAGGTCATGCTGTTCGGCGGTCTCTTACAAGACTCAATGCACTGCGGTCTCTAACAGAGGTTCAGAGGTTTCCCACAGGTCCTGCCATTCGAAGATCTCCCACAAGTCCTTCAGGTCTGAGATCTCTCATAAGTCTCAATGCACTGTGGGCACTCACAAGTCTTGTCACTCCAGGGCCTCCTGCCATTCCTTGCTCTCCCACAAGTCTCAGCACACTGAAGCCTCTCATAAGTCTTGTCACTCTGTTGCCCCTAGTCATTCATCTTGTGGTCATAATTGGGGAATGGTGTCATGAGGCTATGTGAGAATGCATATGTGTGCAAATGGGCTCTACAATAACATGGCATTAGAGAAACACCAAGCAATAAGGCTTTTATAAATAATCACTGGTGGTCCAATTAATTTGCTCAGTTTATTGATACAATAGTTCACCTCTTGGAAGCCAGTGATGACTAAATCTGGGAGGAAGGCTATTATTTTACATTAGAACTATGTAAGAAAGTGCAAGCATGAAATAATGTCCATTTCTGTGCACTGTCATATAGGGTTTGAATAGTTGAAGAGCAACCCAGTAAACAGGCTCAAGCTACTTCCAAACAGCTGGCAAAAAAACTGGCTCTTTGCTCATGAGTGGAAAGCACCATGTGAGTGGGACTGGTGGGGATCAGTGTTCCCTCTAAGCTGAGTTAGTGTGAGCTAGCTCACAGTTTTTTAGCCTTTGGCTCACACATTTTTGTCTTAGCTCAGGAAGGATGGCTCCAGAGGAAACTGATTTATGCAGCAGCCAAATCGCTCACTCACAGCTTTAATGCCAGTAGCTCAGAAAGTAGAATTTTTGCTCACAAGACTCCACAACTTAGAGGGAGCATTGGTGGGGATGCAAGTATCTCCGAAGGTGCAAGGATATCTGAAGGTGTCCATCAATGAGCAGGAAGGGTGGAGCCACAGTGCAGGCTGTGGCAACAGTAAAGGCAGTTTGGGTGGCATTTGCACCATTCTCAAGCAACTCAAAGAATTCAGTGGCAGGTTGTCTAGCTGCCCCACCAGGTCTTGTTGTTGTTGTTGTTGTGTGAGAGTCCTACAGAGTCAGTCACCAACAAGTGTCC
Source organism: Lepidodactylus listeri (assembly GCA_029233225.1). Lineage (NCBI taxonomy): Eukaryota > Metazoa > Chordata > Lepidosauria > Squamata > Gekkonidae > Lepidodactylus > Lepidodactylus listeri. Next base: position 72,728,513 of record JARCFY010000013.1, read on the forward strand.
TTAAACAGGAATGCTTTATTGAGAAAGGTCTGCTATGGTCATCTACACTTCTTGTGTTAGTAATGGCTGACACAGCCCCAAGCAGGACAATTATACAGAATTCAAAAAGGGGTCTGGTAATGCATTGCAACCAATCACCATGTCAGAGAAAACATTCTGACATTCTGCCTCCCCAAAGCCCCCCTGTCCCTCCAGGTTTCAGCGGGTACAATTTATGGAAGGCATGAAGCAATGCAGGAGCATTAACATGTTCAGCAGCAACCCATTCATTATCTCCTGGCCCAAAGTCTTTCCAGCGTACTAGATAAAATAAGTGACCACGTTTAAGCTTAGAGTCCAGAGTTTGCACAATCTCATAATGAGGTTCATCGTTCAGAATCAGAGGAAGAGGAAACGGTTGCTGGGGCCACCAGATATTCGTTCTGGGGTCCCGTTTCAATAAGCAGAAATGGAAAACAGGATGCAAAGATTTCAGTGACTTAGGCAGTTCAAGTTTAGCAGTCACTTCATTGATCATTCTGAGTACCTTAAATGGGCCCACATATTTGCAGCCCAATTTGTGACTGGGCTGCAGGCCCCTGATGTTCTTGGTGGACAAATACACCAAATCCCCTGGCTGCAAATCCCACCTAGGTACCCTCCCCTTATATGATTTCTTTTTATAGTCCATCTTGGTTTTATCCAATGTCTTTGCTATTAAGGGCCAAGAGTCTTGCAATACTTTCCACCAGCCTTGAGAGTCTCCTGACCTTAGTCCAACAGGGGTGAGTTGCAGTGGGGGGGTCCCTTCATATCCACAGGGAGCCATAAAGGGAGAGACACCCGTAGAGGAATGAACTGCATTATTATAACTGTACTCTGCAAATGGCAATAAATCAACCCAATTATCTTGTTGATAGTTCGAGAAACAGCGTAAAAATTGTTCGACAATTTGATTGACTCTTTCGGTTTGGCAATCAGTCTCTGGGTGATAAGCACTGCTGAGTGCTTATTCCACCCCCAATACTCACAATAACTCCCACCAGAAGGTGACAACAAACTGCGACCTGCAGTCGGAGATTATCTTGTGCAGGATTGAGTGCAGTTTGATGATGTTACTCATAAACATTTTGGCCAATGTCTTTGCAGTGGGTATTTGCTTGAATGGAATGGAATTGAATGGGCTTGTTTCGTAAACAAATCCACCACCACCCAGATCACCATTTCCCCCTTTCTAGAGGGCAGATCTGTGATAAAGTCCATAGAGATCACCTCCCAAGGTTGGCTAGAGATTCTAATGGTTTCAAGAAACCAGGGAGTCCCCCCCCCCCCAGCATTTACACATTAAACAGGTTTGGCAGGAGCTCACATAAGACAATACATCTCCACGCATGCATGGCTACCAGAATTGGCATTGCAGCAAATGAAGCGTTTTTAAATATCCAAAGTGGCTCGACAGTTTAGACTCATGAGCAGAGTACATAACTTCCCTCTGGAGGGAGAGGGGACCAACCAGTTTATCACCTTTGTACCAACAAGCATTGGAGCCCTGCACCATGTCGGGGTCTCCCTGTATGTCAACTTGGTCTGCCTCAGCTTGGGCTATCATGTTGCAGGAGGCAGGAGAGGGCATCAGCGAGGGAGTTTGACTTCCCTGGAAAATGATGGAGCGTAAATTGAAATTTCGAGAAAAATTCAGCCCACCAGAGCTGTTTGGCATTCAAAGTTCTATGAGTCGTAGGTGCCTCAAGGTTTTTGTGATCAGTCCAAACTTTAAATGGGGTGCGTGCCCCTTCCAACCAGTGGTGCCACGTAGTCAATGCCAGCCGAATAGCCACAGCCTCCTTACCCCAAACCGCCCAGTTATGTTCAGCCTCCCAGAACTTTCAGAACACATAGGCAAGGGGATGCTGCTTTCTGTCATTCCGTTATAGGAGGATTGCCCCCCCCATGGCCACATCTGATGTATCCACATGTACAATTAATTTTTTATTTTCATCAGGGTGTGCTAACACAGGCTCAGAGGTAAACATAGTCTTAAGAGCCTCAAACGCCTTTTGGCACTCAGGGGTCCAATCTAGACACGCACTTGGTCATTTAGACTTTGGTCCCTTCCCCTTTGTTTTCAATAAATCTGTAAGGGGTAGGCTATATTGGGTGAATTTTTTAATGAACGTGCGGTAAAAATTTGCAAACCCTAAAAAACTCTGGAATTGTTGGTGGGTTTTGGGGGGCTCCCAATCTACCACAGCCGCCACCTTGGTAGGGTCCATTTCTAAACCTCAGGGAAATATGTGATACCCCAAAAAGTCAATTTCCGACTTGTGAAACTCACATTTGGACAGCTTAGCAAAAAGCTTATGTGCCCAAAGGGTGGTGAGAACTTAGTGCACCAATTTTACATGCGACTCCCGATCCATGTAGTATAAAAGGATATCATTTAGATAGCAGAGGTGTGAGACTTCTGATTAGATCCAATAAGCCAGACTTTGTATTGCAAAACAAAGTCTTTATTTCTTAATGGTCTTTCAAGAAACACTTGCGTTGTTAGTGATACCACATACAGAATGGAAGGAATTGATATACTGTATTCAAACTGGGGCAAAATCGCAGGTACCAATGAGAATAAAAATATCAAGCGCCAAAATGTGCTACCGTTACTTTCTCAGAGAAAAAGGTGCGTAAGCGGAGCTAAATTCCCATCCCCGGCCCTGTGTGTAATCTACATGCATTCCCATGCAAAAGACACCTGGAAGAGCGGAGGCCCAGCTGCCCAAGGTTACAAGTGCAGCAACAGAGATAACTGAAGTCTAGCAAAATAGATGAGCTCACTCTGAGGAAGGAGGGGTGAGGCGGGAGGAGGGGGGGAACCGCCAGAAGGGAAGCTGATGCCGATCTCCTGCCAGGACCTGAAACAGGGACTGAGAAAAGGAAGCAAACATGACAGGGAACCTGACAAGAGGACCCCTTTAAACAGGGCTTTGTGCAACACTTCATTTATTAAATCCATAAAAACTCCAGGCACCCCATGAAGTTCGAACGGCATCACCAGGTATTCAAACTGGCCCAGGGGTGTATTGAACACAGTCTTATACTCATTCCCTCCCAGATGTGCACTCCAAAGTATGTGTCCCAGAGATCCAATTTGGAGAATATTTTTCCCTGAGCTGTCTCCGCCAGGAGATCTTTGATCAAAGGGAGGGGGTATGCATTGGAGGTTGACACCACATTCAGTCCTCGATAGTCTGTGCACAGCCTTAACTCTCCATCTTTCTTTTTCCAGAAAGTACAGGGGCTGCGAGGGGGGAGGTTGCGGGCTGAATGAACCCCCGAACCAAGTTTTGTCAAGGAACTTGCATAGTTCCCCCCTCTCCACAGGGCTCATTGAATAAAATTTCCCTTTGGGCAATTTATGACCTGATAACAATTCAATAGCACAATCAGTGTTTCTGTGAGGGGGTAACTCATCGGCCTCAGGTTCCTCAAACACCTCACTTAAGTCCCAATACTCCATAGGGATAGTGTCAAATTCCTCCCTGACCATGCAGGCGTTGAGAGGTGGAGTTGCAGGTGCTGGCCCCCACTGGGGCTGCCACTGGTGCACTGTGCAATGGTCGGTTACAAAACACACCTTCCCTTTGTTCCACACAATATAAGGATCGAGAGAGCCCAGCCAAGGACTCCCCAATACCATAGGGAACTGAGCATGGGGGTTATTGACAAATGTTCTTTTCTCCCAGTGCTCCCCCGTCCTAACAATGAATTGCTCAGTCTCATATGCACAAGGCTCCTTCATCTCTGACCCATCCATCTGGGTTCATCCAAACTTGTCACCCCAGTTCCCTGGCCTGTGATTACTATTGGGCTTATCAGGTCTCTAGCACACCCTGAGTCAATGAGGGCCCATACCCTGACTTGGGTTCCTAAATCTGAGTTGACAACTGTGAGTATAATGTAAAGAAGAGGGGTGGGGTTGCTTACCACAGGTGGTACCGATTGTTGAGGGACCTGCTGAGTAGCACCTTTTAGAGCAGGTCCTGCCCATTTCCCGCCAGCTGGGTAGCTTCCACTACTGCCACTCGCTCTTGCTCCAGCTGAGCTTCAAGTTGTAGGGCTTGGGGCTTCGGGGCGTGGGGTCCCTTTGTACCATGAGGGGTGGTGATCGGTGGAGTTAACACTCCCTTGGGGGCCCTCACTGGACAGGATGAAGCATAATGGACACCTCCGCAGCATAGGCAAAGCCCCTTTTACAGTCATAGGTCTCAGGGGTCCCAAAGAGACTGCTTCAATTTGGGCTTGGCTAGCTTCCCGACAGCTAGCAGGGTTTTTAGGACTGGCTTTGGGACATGAATATGGATAAGCTGGAATCTGCCTTCTGCATCTTCTGCCGCCCTCACCCAGGCCGCCAACAATGTGGGGTTCACGTTTCTGAGTACTGTCTCATATATATCGTGATTTAGGCCTTGCCGATATTGCTCGATAAACACAGCTTCCAGCCATCCCTGTATCTTAGCCACAAATCTTTTAAAAGCAGTGGAGTACTCATGCACTGAGCTGTTCCCTTGCTGCAAGGAATGGATCTGGTTGTGTGCCTTTTCTTCTCCCATGGGGTCCTCATACTGACATCTCAATGCCCACATGAACTCTTCCGTGCTTCTGAGTTCAGGTCCCGGCATGTTATGGAGGCTCACATACCAGTCAGTCACCTCTTCCTGCATCCTTGACCCAATGTAACCGACGCGTTCTTCCTCCAGTGGGAAAAGATGGCCCCAATTCTGGAGAAACCTACCAGTCTCAATCATGAAAAACTGAGGTTTATTTGGGTTCCCATCAAACGTGGCATCCAACAACTCCTGAGGCACGGGACATCGTTGGATCATAGGTCCCGGTTCTGCAGGTCTGGGAGGGGCTTCCCCAGGACCCAGTCCCATGGGAACCCCTTGTGGTTGAGGGAGTGGTTGTGGAGGAGGAGGTGCTGTGGCCCCTTCTTCCCCTTCCCCTTTGATCATGGCTGCAATCACTCTAGGAAGGTCTAGGAACATCTCCATCATCTCCTTTTGCATCATCTAGTGCATAACCTCAAACCTCCAATCCATGTGAACCCATAGATCACCAGGGGCCCCCACATTCCTGGGAAGTCTGGGTAATGTTGGGAGCTCAACCTTCCCCAGGGTAGAGCCCTGACACGGTGTCGACCACGTTTCCAGCGGGGTGGTGTCAAACTGTGTCCAGGAATACTGGCTCCGCCGTGGTCTATTGTAGACCCACCGATTTGTAGTCGTAACCATGACCTCTTCCGCAGAAGACACTGGCCCCTCCATGGGTGCAGTGGATGCAGGTATCTTCTCCTCGCCATCCATCGTTGGGTGCAGGGTAAGATCCCGATGTAAAAGATTACTAACACTCTGTGAGAGTCCTACAGAGTCAGTCACCAACAAGTGTCCTTAAACAGAAATGCTTTATTAAGAAAGGTCTGCTATGGTCATCTGCACTTCTTGTGTTAGTAATGGCTGAGACAGCCCCAAGCAGGACAATTATACAGAATTCAAAAAGAGGTCTGGCAATGCATTGCAACCAATCACCATGACAGAGAAAAGGCGCTTAAAATACTGGTTTACAGTTCCCATGGAAAAAGCAGGAAGAATTAGAGTCAGACAGGAGAAGAGATACATCAGCAGGCACCAGCAGTCTCCCAAGATCAGAGCAGCTCGAAGAGCAATAAGTATGCCATGAGAAATATAACATTTCACAAACCCGACGTCAAGGGTTCAGTCATCCCACCTCCCGGGCAGGAGATGGCAGTATTAGCTGACATGTTGTGGTTTAGTCACACAGTTGAGTCCAACTCTTCATGACCCCATGAACCACATCACACCAGGCCCTTCTGTCTTCTGTTGTGCTCCAGAGTTTGTTCAATTTCATGTTTGTTGCATCAATAACACTGTCCAACCATCTCATCCTTTGTCGTCCCCTTCTTCTTTGACCTTCAATCTTTCCCAGCATCAGGATCTTCTCCAGTGAGTGCTCCCTTCTCATTTGGTGACCAAAGTATTTGAGCTTCAGATTCAATATCTGGCCTTCTAGGGTTGATTTCTTTTAGGATTGACTTATTTGATCTCCTTGCAGTCCAAGGGACTCTCAAGAGTCTTCTCCAGCACCATAATTCAAAAGCATCTATTCTTTGGCACTTGGCCTTCCTTATAGTCCAACCCTCATAGCCATACATTACTGCTGTGAATACCAATCTCACTCACCTCATCAGAGAGATGGTTGCTGTGGATGGCCAACCTTTGTCCGTCATGGAGAATGTGGCCTTTCACCAGCTGCTGCATTATGTTGCTCTATGATATTCCATTGCCTCATGGAGGACCCTGAGCTGGCAAGTGTTGCCTTCCATGCAACACTTCAGTGCAGATGGTCAAGGCCAAGCTGTCCAGAGCCCAAGGGTGCACCATGCACTTCATGGCAGACCTGTGAAACAGCATGGCTACCTTTCCCTCACTGCCCACTGGTGGTAACCGGAGGGCCTCCGGACTGCTGGGGCAACACCAGTGCACCAGGAGGAGGGAACAGTCCTGCCACCAGGCTACAAAATGGTTCTGCTCCATGTACAGGGAATGGAGGCAGACCTCATGGCAAAGAACATCACTTCCACAATCCAGGATAGCCTGAGGGAATGGGGGACATCATTCATGGCTACATGGTCATGGACCCTGGCACCAACATGCTGGTTGTGGTGAAGGCTGTGTGCCTCAAGGGCATCATCTGCCGGGTGCACCTGGAGGTGAGGGATGCTCTCAAGCTGGGGAGCAGTGTCAACCCCACCTGGGATTCAGCCACACTGGAGACGCACTCCTTGTTGGAGACCTGCCAGCTCCTGGCTGCCCACTTCTCTTGCAGCATCAAGTCTGCCTGCCGGCAAGGGGAGGACAAAGCCCAAACACCGGCTCCTACAGGACATGCCCACCTGCTGGAACTCCACCTATGCAATGATCGCACATCTGATGGAGCAGAAGAGTGCAGTGCAGGACATCTAGGTGGATGGGGGTAAGCTTACCGGGAGCTCAAAGTGTTCAAACCCCCCAGTGCAAGGGTATATCCCTTTTGATCTAGCAAATTCAAGAATAAGATCAATATTAAATCAGTGAGAGTGAAACTAAGGCATCCACTATTCCACAACTGCAATCTCTAGTACAGATTAACACAGATCGCAGTGCATGTAAAGTGTTTGTGTGTGTGTGTGTGTGTGTGCATGGAGTGGGGGAATCACCCTTTCACTACTTTGAGATCCTTGGAAACTATTAATTTGACACACAAATACAAATATGAACCCAAATATGAACAGAGATTTTGTGTTCTACTATTAAGTATATTTCAGCTCCCTAGCCAGGTTTGGGATGAGTAGAAATGAGGCTGGAAAGCAGTGGCAGGGGGACAGACACAGAAGAATTAGATGAGGTGGGGGGGGGGAATGAAGGCATATCAGGTTGGTTGATGGGCTTATTTATTTATTTATTTATTTGGCTTATATGTCACTCTCCCAGCAAACGGGCTCAGAGCGGCTCACACATAAATACATTAAAACATTTAAAACAGATAAAAATCACAGAAATTCACAGTTACAGAGTAAAGTGCTCATAAAGAATAATACCCAGCATTCCCTGCTTACAGCACTGATGGTACTTGCCAACATACAGGTCCAAGGCAGAGATCATGATGTCAACCGGGATACAGGGAAGGCAAGAAAGGGGGGGCGGCCCCTATTTGAAAGCCTGGTGGAAGAGCTCCGTCTTACAGGCCCTGCAGAACTGAACAAGGTCCCACAGGGCCCTGATCTCCTCTGAGAGCTCATTCCACCAGTAAGGGGCCACCACCGAAAAGGCCCTTCCCCTAGTGACAGCAAGCCTGGTTTCCCTGGGGCCTGGTATAACCAGCCGATGTTAGGCCCCAGACCATAGTGCTTTCTGGGTACATACAGGGAAAGGCGGTCCCTCAGATAGGTCGGACCCAGGTTTAACTGCATCTTGTGATAGGCACACATTTGCTCCAGCCTCATAGTTTTAAAAGTATGCAGCCATGGAGAGCTTTCTAAAACAAAACAAAAAAAATCACTTCTGAAAACAGCAGCAAACAGCACCAGACTAGGAAATCAGAGCTTCTGTTTGTTCTGTTCTACTTTGTGTGTGTCCCTAGTAGCTACAGTGCAAAACTGCACTAAAAGTTAAATAAACTGAAAAGCATTTGCTGGATGCAGGATGATTCTAGCTTTACTGGGACCCAGGGCTATTTTTGGGCAGGAACGCACAGGAACGGAGTTCTGGCAGGCTTCTGAGTTGGCCACACCTACAGCCTCCCCCCCGCCCCGGGTTCCCCAGGCGCCTCGCAAGATGCGGGGCACCTGGGGAAGCCAAGCCAATTTAGGGAGGGAAGGCAGTTTAAACTGCCTCCCCCCCTCCTCAGGTTCCCCAGGCGCCTTGCAGCTGCAGGACCCCTGGGGAAGCCGATCCAGAAACTGCCTTCCTTCCCTCGGGTTCTCCAAGTGCCCTGCAAGCTGCGGGGCACCCGGGGAAGCTGATCCTGGGAGGGAGCTGCGCTGTCAGGGGTGTGGCCTAATATGCTAATGAGTTCCTGCTGGGCTTTTTCTACAAAAAAAGCCCTGCTGGGACCTCAAGCTGACTCGGGTCCTGGGAATTTTCTACCTGCAGTATCCCTCCCCCATCAGCAGCCATGGTTAACAATCTTCATTGATAAAAGATAAAACATAATGGTCTTCTGAACCACCCTACTCTAGTGGGGCTCAGGCTCCACCCCTATTTCACATCTCTGGCCACCTGAACACCACCAGTAAGGACAAGGGAAAGGCACACAAGAACTCACAGTCTCCCTGGTGACAAGGTGGTGACCTGTGCAGTTGGGCTATGTAGGGGCTGTGGCTCAGTGGAAGAGCCTCTGTTTGGCATGCAGAAGGTCCAGTACCCGGCATCTTGACTGAAAAATGACTAGGCACTAGGCAATGTGAAAGATTTCTAACTGAGACCCTGGAGAGCAGCTACCAGTCTGAATAGGCAATGCTGACCTTGATGGAGTGAGAGTCTGATTCAGTATAAGGCAGCTTCATATGTGTGAAGTGGAGTGGTCCAGTGGAGTGTGTACGTGGGGGGCAGGTGGGGGACCTGCAGGGATAAAGCATACAACTGCTTTTGTCCAGGTGCTAAAGTGGGTGATTATCATGTGTCTGTTGGTGCATGCCAAGTGGAGGTTGGAGCAGTGTTGTAACTATTACCACTTATTTAAAAGGTTGTTCTTTTGCCCTATCCCTTATCCTGGGAGAACACAGATTGCAGCTACATCATTCCAGTGTTCTTCACAGCCACTGCTGTTACTGCAGATTCTACCCCCCCACCCAACATAATGAGAGCCCGCCATACATGTTCATGCACGGATGTTGCACAATACGGCTTGGTTCTGGGAAAGCATGTTGTTCTCATTTGAACCTCTTGCAATCAGAATGGAGAAGTGGGGAAATGCTTCAGCTTCCAGAAAGCCTTGAGCTCTCCTTTGATAAATCATAATTAATGCTAACACATGTGAAAGAAACAAAACACCCCAAGCAAGATACCAAACACTCCATCATTATGAAGAGAGCACTGCGTAGACAGCATGACAGGCAATTATCATTTCTCTAGGTCAAACCCAGTGTCTGTGTGTCATTTGGTCATTTACAAATGATTTGAAAATGGACCACCAAAACCCACAAGACTTGCCACCTAATGAGAGATGCCCAGAGGGGCCTTTTTTCCTCTTCCCAAAATCAACTGGGTGTATTTGATTGCACTAATCAATTCGGATTAGTGATTAGAAAGAGAGACGGCTGAATTACAACTAATAGCGAAGCTCCAGACAATGCATCTACCTGGACTGAATAAAGCCCTAGGTTTCTTGTCTCATTACCAGTGCTGATTTCTCCACACCTACTACCTCTCTGCATTTCACACCTAATCCAATCACACTTGCTATGGTCATTTTCCTGATAATGTCATTTGGCATCTGAAATCACTTCACTTTCCAATATATAAGACAGATGTGTTAACCCCAAGATCAACCATGCAGAGGGCATTTTATAGAGGACGCCCCTCATCGTATTTCACCCTCAGTATTCCCTGTGCATGTATGTGTACTGCACAGCCTGGCCTAGGAGCAGAGCCAGAATGAAGCTGGGATACATACACTAAAGCTGAGATGGAGCAGTGTCATGCCTGCCCCTGACTTAGCCCCAAACCCAGTGCCTGACAGCTAAGGACAGGAGGACTTGGCTCAGTTAACTAAGAAAGATGTAAGTCCTGCAGAGGATCCACAGCCAAGTTCTCAGCAAGGCCCACCTGAGGCTGGTCAGGCAGTTGCTGGACCAAGCAATTCACCACCAGACTCACCTCCACCTGTCAGCAGGCTCCGTGAAAGGAGCAGGCAAGAACTGTATAGGCGACGCAAGGAAGCACGCAGGCAGGGGCGAAGATCATTAAGTCCTGAGTACTGACAGAAACCAGGACTTCGTACAGCAGTGCTAAGTGGTTAATGAGCAGGAACACTACTTAACAAGGCTGCCGGCAGGTAGCAATCCGTGCTGGCAACATTGTTGTCAGAGCCCTCCGTCCCGTGAGTACCTTGCCTCTGATCCTGACTGATTCTCTAGCTTCCAACCCGGCTTGCTTCTTGGACTTCTGACCTCTGCTTCCTGATCCTGGACCCCGGCTTTTGACCCTCGGCATTCCTTGACTCTGGCTCCAGCTCCGCTCCTGACTGACCTCAGCTTGATTTATGGACTCTGACCTCTGGTACGTTTTGACTACACCTCTGCTTTGAGATTGGGACTTGCTGCAACACTCTGCTGACTTTCTCCATCCAAGTCACACCCAGGGCATGCTTGCCGGCCTGTCTGCCCAGCCAGGCTACCAGGCTCTGCTGTGACAAGCAGGACCAAACAAAATGGTTCTTGGCAAAAAGACAAGCCTAGACATACTACCTTGATGGAGGTGACTCTAGGGCATCTACTTGCTAATGGCTCCTCCCCCATCTAAAGGAAAGAGGTACATTATCTCTACAATAGAATCCTCAGGAAAGGCAACCTCTATCCTGATCTGACCTCAGTGTCGGGTCTCAAACACATTCGCTCTCACCACACTCTTGTATCAGCAAGATGTTTATTGAGAAGTAGAAAGGTTCCAAGCATAGACATATTCTGGGTCAGAACCAATGTTCCCTCTAAGCTGTGGAGTCTTGTGAGCAAAAATTCTACTTCGTGAGCTACTGGCATTAAAGTTGTGAGCAAGCGATTTGGCTACTGCATAAATTAGTCTGCTCTGGAGCCATCCTTCCTGAGCTAAGACAAAAATGTATGAGCCAGAGGCTAAAAGACTGTGAGCTAGCTCACACTAACTCAGCTTAGAGGGAACACTGGTCAGAACTGACACCCAGGGCCAAGACCAACCCTATACTACATGCAAGACAGTCCGCCTCAGTCATACTGCCCAATCAATGTTCTCACTCAGCCTGCCGAAGATCCAGACTTGCCCAAAAGCCCCCCCACACACACCTGCTACTAGCCATTGCAGTATCTAGACATTCCCTGCACCCAAGGTCAGGTCGGGCACTGAGATCATACATTTTCCAGGGCCTCGTAGACTACTCTAAGCATCCACCATGTAGCATAAGCCAAAACTCACCCACTCACATTCACACACCCCCCTTTCACCAGAAAGATAAACAGTCTGTAGAAGAAAAACAGAGGACTGAGTTCTTCTGAAAAAGCAATTAACCCTTGAGGCCACAGAGTCAATGACAAGTAAGGCTCAAGCTTGACATTCTGCCCCAAGTCCTCCCCTCAGCCTCCAGGTTTGTGGAGATACTTCTTGTGGAAGGCTCGAACCAGCTGTTTGGCTTTCACATGAGCCCGGACACACGAGCAAGATAATCTGGGGAGAGGGAGCTAGGCTTTTTGTGCCGGAGCAAAGTCAAGTCAAGTCAAGTCAAGTCAAATTTATTAGTACTGTCAAGCGACCAGTCAAAATAAAACATTTCCAAAGGGAATATTGATATAAAATACACAATAAATACACAAAATTCAAGTAGATATTTTAAAGGGCATTAAAACAAAACGGGAGCAGTGCAATGTATCATTAAAGCGGGAACAGAACGATGCTAATTTATCATTAACTTACTAGGATACAAGTTTCCTCTTCTTTAATGCCAGGAAACAAAATTTTGCCACAGCTAAAGATATCCTCTCTTTCCGATCTTCCAACAAAAAAGTTAAAATCCTTAATTCCGCAAATTTCAAATGAACATCCAAAGGTTTAAATTTGGACAACAATGGGAAGATTAACAACTGTCTCTCCATAACATAAAAATTACAGTGTAATAGGATATGTGAGACTGACTCTGTCTCAAGCTTTGTACAAGGACAACATCTTTGAGAGATCAGCCAGCGCAAAAACCTTCCTTGTAATAGATTAGAGGGTAGGGCGTCAAAACGTGCTCTTGAAAAAGCCCATCTTTAGCCGTCATATATGATGTTAGATAGATATGGAGCGGATACAAAACCTGCCCAAGATTTCAAAACTGCCGGAGCAAAATGAAGCACAGTATCACAATCAGACGGTTTCCTGAGGCTCCATGCTCAGGCCGTCAGCCGCTGATCACACAGTGATGGTGAAGTGTCGCAAAGTTCAGCAGTACTGCATTTGTGTGCATGCACAGGTCCATGTTTGTGTGCATGCACAGGTCGGCATGCATATCACGGAGGCTCAAAAAAAATCCGTTGTGAGATGGGATGTAGACAGGCACCAGATGCAATGGGATACCAGTGCTTCCGCGATCTGATGACCGCCCGCACCCCACATTTTTGGGGAAGTATTGCACTTTTGCAGGTATCTTTTAACTCTGCCTCTTCGGTAGGGCAATATAGATTGCCGACGGGTGTGGAACGCTTGCCAGATGTTTCCATGTGATCGTGCCCTGAAAATCTGGCTGGGAGTCATGCCTATCGCATGGCTATTTGTGTGTGTGATCAGGGCCACATGATCTGCAGAAACCCATTCATTGTGACTGGGGTAAAAATCTCACAATTTGATTAAGAAATACAGTCAACCTCACATGATTTTAGAGTCCAAGATTTCTTCCACCACCTGGTGGAGCTCCCCATTCACCATCAGAAGAGGTGCAGCTGGAAGCCGGGGTCTCCATATCGAGGGTCCAGGATCCTTCTTCAGCAGACTAAAGTGGAAAACAGGATGGATGTGATATAAGTTCTTGGGCAAGTCCAACTCAACAGCCACTTTATTAATGACATGCACAATTTTAAAAGGTCCCACATATTTCCATCTCAGCTTTCTACCAGGCCTTAAGCCCCTCAAATTTTTAGTGGACACATACACAGAATCTCCTGGATGCAGGTCCCACTCTGGGGCCCTGCCTTTGTCAGCCTGGGCTTTGTAATACTCTTTTGCCCTGACCAAAGTTTGAGGGTCCATTGTTGCACCAATTCAGACCACCAAGTTTTTAAGTCCCTGGGTCTTGCTGGGGCAGGCATAATCGTGGGGAGGGGTCCCCCCTCATAACTATGCACTGTTTTGAATGGGGTGGCTCCAGTGGAACTATGAACTGAGTTATTATAACTGTGCTCTGCATAAGGCAACAAGTTCAGCCAGTTATCCTGCTGGTAATTAAAAAAACAACTTAGAAATTGTCCCAGCACTTGATTTGTATGTTCTGACTGGCTGTCCATCTCCAGGTGATAAGCGCTGCTTAGTCCCTACCCAATGCCCATGAGTTTCAGAAGCTCCTTCCAAAAAGCGGTTACAAACTGGGGTCCCCTATCAGAAATGATCTTTTTAGGGACTGAGTGGAGTCTCACAATGTGTTGCATGAATAGTTGTGCCAATTTTTTTGGCAATGGGCAGTTGTTTACAGGGAATAAAGTGGGCTTGTTTTGAGAATAGATCCACCACCACCGAGATAACTGTCCTCCCTTTACTGGGCAGCAGGTTGGTTATGAAGTCCATTGAAATGACTGACCATGGCCTTTCGGCCATCTCCAAAGGTTGCAACAGCCCTGGGGGCTTTCCCCCCTTCTCTTTCCCATTAAACACACTTGACATGATGACACGTACTGAGAAATGTCTGCCCGCATGCCTGGCCACCAGAATTGTCTTTGTATCAAATGTAAAGTCTTTAGATATCCATAATGTCCCACTAGCTTGTTCTCATGAGTGAGGCTCAAGATCTCCCCCCACAAGGAGTTAGGCACAAACAGCCAGTGCTGCCGGTACCAACAACCATTCTCCCTCTGAGCCAGGGAGGGATCTCCTTTTATCTCTTTCAGGTCAACCTCCTCGAATGCCACTTTAAATTTCTCCACCCAAGGTTCAAGGCTTTGATTCCCCCCCCTTGATTTGACTCTGGGTGAGTACTGCCCCCTCCAACTGGGCTGGGTTGAACATGGATTCTAAAGTCTTCTCTTTCTGCCTGGCATGCTGGGGAATGTGCGAGAGGGCATCTGCCAGAAAGTTAGCCTTCCCAGAAAGGTGTTTAAGAGTGAACTGAAACTTTGAGGAGAACTCTGCCCATCTCAATTGCTTTGCATTTAACCACGGGGGGGGGGGAGAGCTAGGGTCTAGGTTTTTGTGATCAGTCCAGACCTTGAACGGCCCTCTGGCCCCCTCCAGCCAATGTCTCCAAGTGGTAAGAGCCAGCTTAATAGCCACGGCCTCCTTGTCGCACACCACCCAGTGTCTCTCGGCATTTGAGAACTTCTTTGACACATAGGTGAGGGGGTGTAGTTTCCCATCCTTCCCCCACTGCAGGATGCCCCCTCATTACTACGTTCAAGGCATCGACTTGCACCATGAAATTTAAGATAGGCTCAGACGTAAACAGTGCCTTCGGCTGGTCGAAGGCCTCCTGGCATTCCTCTGTCCAAATTAATTTATTGCCAGGCTTTTTACAGTCTGGCCCCTTTTTGTTTTCAACATGCCTGTTAGGGGTAGGGCTACCTAAGCAAAGTTTCGAATGAAGGAACAGTAGCAATTTGTGAAGCCAAGGAATGCTTGTAATTGCCTCCTCATTTGAGGGGCCTGCCATCTCAACACATCCTTAATTTTGGAGGGGTCCATTCCCAGCCCCTTTCCTGAAATCCTGTACCCCAGAAAGTCCAGCTCTTTTTTGTGAAACTCACATTTGGACAGTTACACAAACAGCTTGTTTTGGTGAAGACTTTTCAAAAAACCCTTACTATCAGCACATGAGCTCCTTATCTTTGGAATATAATGAAATGTCATCCAAAAAAACCCCAGAGCCCCCTTGAATAAATATTTATGCAGCACTTCATTGATCAAGTTCATAAATACCCCAGGAGCTCCTGAGAGCCCAAAAGGCATCACTAAGTACTCAAATTGCCCCAGCGGGGTATTAAAGGCAGTCTTGTTCTCATCCCCCTCACGAATGCACACCCTGAAATAAGCATCCCACAGATCCAGCTTAGTAAAGATGCACCCTTTTGCGGCTTCAGCCAACAGATCTGGTATGGGGTAGGCATTCAACACTGAAATGGCATTTAACCCCCAGTAGTCCATACACAGCTTCAGTGCCCCATCTTTCTTCTTGTGAAAAGCACTGGAGCAGCAAAAGGGGAAGTGGCTGGACAGTATGAATCCCCTAGCAAAGTTCTTGTCTATGAATTTCCTTAATTCTTCTTTCTCTGCCAGGCTCATCAAATACAATCTCCCTTTGGGGAGTTTATGGCCTGGGAGAATCTCAATAGTACAGTCTGTGTTCCTATGGGAGGGAAGTTGATCCGCTTCCTTCTCTTTGAACACTTTTGACAAATCTCTGTACTCAGGGGGAATCTAGTTTAACTCGTCCCTGGCCAGGCACACCTGGTCAGTCACCAGTGGTTGCTCCCTCCCCCAATCCAGATCCCAGCTGTGGGTCTGGCAGTGGGGGTCCATGTGTGAGAATGTCCCAATAGATATAGTCCACAACAGATCTCCTTAAGCAGTAAGTCCTTTATTTGTAGAAAAGATCATTGTAGTCAAACACTTTTCCTGTTAGTAATGCTGTGCTGAGGGATTACATGTATTGATATACTGGATATGAAATATGGCTTCAGAGCTGTCTACCAATCACTAGACAGAGTTTTAGGCACCCAAATATACTGGCCTGAAGTTCCCATAGAAAATGCGGGAAAAGGAGTTCTCAGAAAATAATTATGTTGAACATTTCTAAAAGCTAAGTTCCCAAGACATGAAGAAAAGGAATACATAACATCGGTGAGTTTGGCTCACACAGAATAGGAGGCACTCCTGTTCAAGGACAGGACACAAGAGATAACACCAGGGAAGCAAGTAGTTGAGCTAGAGCATGCGCAAGCGAGGCGAGCAAGCAAGCAGGCAAGTGAGCGGAGCACACATTCCAGAGGAGGGGGTCATGGCCCCGTTGCAAACTCCCAGGCAGGAGTTGTCACCAAACTTTGGGGAAAAAATATATGTAAGCCTGTGACCTTTTCAGAGATCATGTAAATATACCTTGTAGCAGTCATACAGTTATTGAAAAGAATTCATGGCAGTTAACTGACACCATGAAGTGGAGAGCCCCTAAGCTCCACTGAATGTAGGGATTGTGGGTTCTGAGCCAGGGCCCTCCCACTACTATGGGGAACTTGGCAGAGGGATTCACTATGAAGGCTCTTAATTCCCAGTGGGAGCCCACCCTGACAGGCAGCCGGGCAGTATGCTGAACACAAGGCTCCCCCTTCATGGGAGTTCCATCCATCTGGGGAAACACTAGGGGCTCCATTAAATCTCTCACCTCTGCCCCCAACCCTTCCACTAAGGCTGGGCTAATCATGTATTTGGTGCAACCTAAGTCTATGAGGGCCCGCACTCTGATGTCCTTCCTGCCTAATTAATGGGCCATTCACACCACCTGGTAGCCCTCCTCTCCCGCAATCAAGGATCATCAGTGAAACATTAACATCTTTGTTTTTGTTAACAGAAGACATTAACAGCTTTTGTCTACACCAGATAGAACTTACCAGACAGCCATTAGCTACATTCATGCACAATATCACAAGTTCCTCCAGATGGTTGGTAGCTCCTGGGAACCCCATTCATAATTTCCCCAACACATTGCTGTATCAACACCTTGTTCAAAGAGGCAGTCATATCAGCATGCCCTCCGGTCCCATTTTTGCAGTAACTAGGCAGCCTTGGCACCATTGTTGTGTGTGTCTTGGATGCCCACTTTGCATCAGACCCACAGATACATCTGGGTCCCTTCCATCTTTCACAGCCTCTGCGCCACAGATTCTTGGTCTTCAGGACAGGTAGCTTTCACCCCACCCCTGCCTATATTTCCCTTTGTTTCTCAAGTGGTCTTGCCTGTGTGTAGTACCATGTGTGCTTTTTGTATGTTAGTATTCTTATTTTTTATCAAATAAAATCCATTTCTATTTTTACCTTGGACTGGTTATTTGAGAGTTCTCTAAGGGAAAAATCCCTGTAGACACTGGTAGCCCATCTCACTCATCTCTATCACTAATCCCCCCAACTCAAATAGGAGACAAGCCCACTTTTGGGGCAACACATAGCATTTGGGGTAATAGATGGACTCACATTCTAGCTGCATCTCAAGAAACGAACAGTGACTCACAAAAGCTCATCCCCTGCCACAAATTTTGTTAGTCTTTAAGGTGCTCCTGGACTCTTTCTCTTTTCTACTTGTATAAGCTAGCTTCATGATGTTTCTTTGGGGAGAAAAGTGGTGTACATAAATATTTCAACAAATTGTGAAGCTTCCACAAAGCAAGAGTGAGTGAGGAAGTCCAATTTTGAAAAGTCCCCCCCCTGCACGTACAAAACTTCATTTCCTTGCCACATGGTACAGCTTGTTCCCCATGGCTGGTCCTGCGACTTCCAGCATCATCTTCTATAGAGGTCTCAGGGAGCTGCTGAGGGAAGTGGGAGGTAGGGAAAGGTGTCTGTCCATGAAAGATTTCTGATTCTGTTTCATAGGAACCCATTTGCTGATTATCTCCCTCATTGGCATCAATTATGGGCTCAGCCTCCCCTGGCAAAACAGAGTGTCCACCAGGCCCGCCTGCTCACTTGCCTGTCCACCCGCCTGCCCGCCAGCTGGCTGCTGCTGCCACCGCCTCTCCCCCACGCCCGGACCTGGCCTGGCCACTCCTGCCTCCGTGGGGCCAGCTGGGCAAATGCCCAGTGTGCTGGTGTCACTTCCGGGTGACGCCAGCAGGCTGGGCATTTGCCCAGCTGGCCCCACAGAGGCAGGAGTGGCCATACCAGGCCAGGCTAGGCCCGGGGGGGGGGGGGGAGAGGCAGCAAGGATATGGTCCAAGCATGCACACACGTGAAGCACGCACGCACACAAGAGCCCCCCCCCTGGGGATTTTAAAAGTCGACGCCTCTGATCTCCCTCCAATGAAATAAATTTACACTACCACACAGTTATGGGAAATATCATTCAGTTTCAATTTTTAAGCTCTCAGCAAGACAATTTCAAAAGTATGACTGAAAATTCACCATGCTAATGTCAGCTAATGCTGCCATCCCCCAGGTGGGAGGTGGTTCCTGATCCTTCACTGGTCTCATGTCTGTGGAATGTCTTGCCACCTAGCTCTCTGTCTTCCCCGCCCCGTTCTCATGTCATGCTTATCGCCTCTCCTGCTTTTCTGACCTTGGGTGTCTGTATACCAGCTGCTGTTTTATTTCAGGTCTGGAATTGTCTCTTTTCCGCTTTTACTTTGGGAACAAAAAGCCAGTATTTTAAGCGCCTTTTTATCTCACATTTGATTGGGTGGACTAACCTGACTGAACTCTTTTGAATTCTGTATAATTACTCTTGGCTCCTCATGACATGTCATTACTAACACAGAAAAGTGCAGATGACCATTAAGACCTCTCTTCAATAAAGTTTTCCTGTTTAAGGACCCTTGTTGTTTGACTTTGTGGCCTCTCACAAAGTGTTAGTAATCTTACTAACCAGAGACCCGTGCACCGTACCCAGTCATGGATGATGGCGCTGAACCTCCCAAGACCACCGCTTCTGAGGTGCTGACTTCTACTGCAGAGGAACCGGTGATTCCTCCAATGACTGAATGGGTCACCGTCAGGCCACGGAAGGGCCAATATACATGGACCCAGTTCGGGACAACACCATCAGAGACTTGGTCGTCCTCTTGTCGGGGGTCGAGTATGAGTGTGGGAGCTGAGGTGTCTACCTCGACCCAGATAGCCATGAAACCTTGGGAGTCTACCCACTATGAAGAAATGTGGGTGCATATGGGCCACAGGTTCGAGGCAATGCAGCAGATGCTGCAAAAAGAAGTGACTGATATGTTCATGGAACTTCCTCAACTGATCGCGACTGTGGTTCGTGGGGATGATGGGGCTGGAGATGGTGCTGCTGCTGGAGCCACTGCAGGGGTTGCTGCAGGGGCCACTGCAAGAGTCGGAGAAGCGGCACCCCCCCCAACCACAGCAACAACAGCTTCCCCCTGGTGGGGCACCGGCTGTGCCTGGGGCCCCTGCTGGAGCTGTCATGCCAGCAGCCCTGGGACAGGTGATGAACCATTGTCCAGTTCCCTAAGAACTTTTGGGTGCTACCTTTGATGGGAATCCAGCCAAGCTTCAGTTCTTCATAATCGAGACTGGTAGATTCCTCCAGAACCGGGGGCACCTGTTCCCATCAGACAAGGACCGTGTTGGCTACATTGGTTTGCAAATGTGAGACGAGGCAGCCAATTGGTATATGAGCCTTCACAATAGGCCCAAGCTACACAGCACTGAAGAATTCATGTGGGCGTTGTGCCAGCAGTACGAGGATCCCATGGGGGAGGAGAAGGCTTGCAACCAGATCTGGTCCCTGATGCAAGAGAAAAGCTCGGTGCGTGAGTATACTGCTGCCTTCAAACATTTTGCTGCGAAAATACAGGGGTGGCTCAAAGCTGTATTTGTTGAGCTAAACCAAGACCTGTACGAGACCATACTGCAAAATGTGAACCCTACAACCTTAATCGTTTGGGTGAGGGAGAGGGAGAGATCCTGCACTAGGGTTCCCTGTCTCCAGGCAGTGGCTGGAGATCACTAGGAATTACAGCTGGTTCCCAGGTAACAGAGATTTGTTCCCCTGGAGAAAAAAGCTGCTTTGGAGAGTGGACTCTATGCCACTGTAACCCAGTGAGGTCCCTCCTCTCCCCAAACCCTATCCTCCCCTGTCTCCCCAGGCTCCACCCCCCAAATCTCCAAAGGAAGTTTAGAAAACTAGTAAAGGGCCAAAAGTTAAAAATATCAGTAGCTGTAGACAAAAGTACATGTGTTTTATTTTAAAAACATAAAAACCTTGTAGTGGCCCAAATGTATCATCAGTGTACATTTATGGCCCCACAAAAAATTATTTTGTTATTAAATTCTAGATTGGAATGTTCCATTTTTGGCCCTGTATTAATTGTTTACTGCCTTACAAGTGGGTATGTTGTGGCTTTGTTGTATGTTGTATTCTGTACAATTAGATCTCTGAAGAAGGCTCTCGTGGGCCGAAACGCATCAGGTCATATATGGTTCTTTGTGCATTTGTCACTTTGATTACTTTATGAGGCTTTATTTGGGTCCTTACAAGGTTTTTGTGTGTTTTTAAATAAACACATAAACTTTTGTCTATACTTATTGATTTTTTTTAAACTTTGGCCCTTTACTAGTTTTCTAAACTTTCTTTGGAAAGTTTGGTTTGTTTGTTTTGGTTTCGGTCACACAGTGGCCAAAACCCAGTGGAGTTTAACAATGTAGTGCATAAACATCTTTGCTAAAGCTTTAGCAGTGGGTAACAGCTTGAAAGGAATGAAGTGAGCTTGCTTTGAGAACGAATCCACCACCACCCAAATCTTTGTGGGTCCACCCCCAAAATCTCCAGGTATTTCCCAACCCAGAGTTAGCAGTTGTATCATGCACCCACCAAGTACTCAGCCAACTGCCCCCTGCCATATGCCTCCATCTGCCACTTTTGTGTCTCTCCTCTTTGTTAAGTAGGACAACATCTAAAACACCAGACAGATCCACAGACACTAACCTCCTCCCTTCAGCTGAGGGCTCCTGGTAGGGTTATCAGATCCCCCAGTGGAGATGCCCTCGATGACAGGCCCCACCTCCCTGCCGCCAATCAGCCAGCGGGGGGGGGGGGGGACTTACCCCTCAAGAGGGAGATCCATCTGATATGCAGCAATGTGTCCTTGTGACATGAAAGTGACATCATCACATTTGGGATGTTGGGGCAATGCTCTGGTATTTGTGCAAAAACTCTGTGGTAGAAGCCAAATTTACCATCGAGTTTTTGCCCAAATACTAGCGCATTGCTCAGACATCCCAAATGTGATGACATCACTTCTGGATCATGTGAGCAGTGACACAGACATACCACTGTACATTGGATGGGCCTCCCTGCTGCTCTCAGTAAGTCCCCCCACCCCCACCAGTTGCTAGGAGGGATCTGGCAATCCTGGCTGCTGGGTAGGGTTGCCAGGTCCAAAAGACAGACTGGTGGGGGACTTACTGGGATTCTCTGGGAAAAGGGAGGATAGAAGCATGCTGTTGGGTGACATAGGTACATCAGGGACATTGGGGGGCCTCTGGTTTTTGGGCAAAACTCTATGGTTTGAAGCTAATTCTACCATAGAGTTTTGCCCAAGAACCACAGTGTCACCACCCAATGTCATTGGCATGCCTTCATCACTCCTGGGTGACATAGGCATGTGGCGTTTGGGGCAGTAACTCTTCCCTGCCAGCCAGCTGTTCAGTGCTGGGGTGGAGCAGTGGAAACCAGGGGATCCCCTAAGCACCAGAGAGACCTGGCAACCCTGCTGCTGGGCCTTCCTTCCAGTCCTGATGGCTATGGGTAAGGGACATCCCCAGCCACTGAGGCACACTAGGAGGGGTGTTGCCAAGTAATCTCTCCCCTTTTGACATGCAGAATAGGCTAAGTGATCAGCTTTGTTGTTCAGTCGCACAGTCGTGCTCTTTGTGACCCCATGGACCACATCATACCAGGCCCTCCTGTGAAGTGATCAGCACTGAAGCACAAAGGAGGGAGCAATTCACACATTCCCAGCAACCCCCCCCCCCCCCCGTTTCTTACAGGAGGCTTCCCTCAGCCTTCTAGTAGCCTCTTTCCCCAAACAACACCTTATAGCTGGAAGATCCAACTTCTGCTTACTGATAGGCCCATGGAACCTGTTTCTGTGGAAGACACACACACCCTGCACATGCACACTTCTTATGTAAGTATCTTCATAGTCTTTGATGAAAATGGACAAAGCTCGGAGGGACTGAAGCACTTCACACTGCCAAATTTCAGCGGCTGCAGCAAGCCTAGAGCCTCCCCCCCACAAGGAACTTGACTTATGCCCTTACTAAGACGTTACTGGCTGCCTTGTCAAAGTGAAACCAGTTGAATCAGTGAAGGACAAGACTGAAATAGCAAAATAAAAACTAAACTAAAGAAAATCATAGGATTTTTTTCATGATAGGCTATTTAGATGGGGCATTTGTTTCATTTCATTATAATAATTATAAAGCAGCCATTTTCATAATTATTGTAACTAACAATGAAAGGAATGCACAAATCTATTCTCTAACAGAACGGAACTCAGTTTTAGACCCAGGGACAGAGGACTGTACTTATACCTGCCTTTTCCATGCTCAGAGGTTTGTAGTCGGCTGTTCAGGTACATGCTTTTACTAATTTTATCCATTGATTGCTTATATTCATTAAGATTAAAAGTTCATTTTCTGCAATTGGAGTCATTTGGTCTTTGTGACCAATGCTTCAATGTATGCTTTGGCTCATGCTTATCAAAGGATAAACAGAGAGAGACCTGCCTAATGGGGAGCATCCGTGCCCAGTGAGAGTTCCAAAATGTCCCCCCACCTCCACACTGGCAGAATTAAAGAGGGGATTCTGATTTCTTTGCAGAAAGTCTGACTGTAGGCTGTCAGATTTCAATTCTATTAGTGGCCTGCAAGGAACAGCAACCACTAAACTCTATTTGTGAAAACGAATGAATGGGATGAAGCTGAGAGGCGAACTCCTGTGGTAGCCTAGTGGCTTGAGACCTGGGTCAGCTGAGTAAATCCCTCATTCTCTATGATAAAAACAAGGACCGGGGGGGGGGGGTCATTTTACCACACATGATCCTCTTTTCTCCATACAAGCCACCCATCTTTTCATGGGCATTTATTCATATGGGCAATATTAGCTTGTGAACTAGACAATCACAGCAATGGCTCACTGCAACTCCTGTCCTAATGGTGGCATTCTTCTAGCTGCCCAATGCTGTGGCAGTTGCTGTGGGCCGTAGTCATGAATGCCCAGTTTCCATGCAATGATGAGTGTCTAAGAATGGTCAGAATTGCTTGCATGTTTTCATTTTGTATCCCCTTAAAAGGTAAGAGCCAGTTTGGTGTAGTGGTTAAGTGCGCGGACTCTAATCTGGGAGAACCGGGTTTGATTCCCCACTCCTCCACTTGCACCTGGCTGGATGACCTTGGGCAAGCCATAGCTCTGTACCAGCTGTTCCCTCAAGGACAGCTTGGGAAAGAGCTCTCTCAGCCCCACCTACCTCACAGGGTGTCTGTTGTGGGGAGGGGAAGGGAAAAGGAGTTTGTAAGCCGCTCTGAGACTCCTTTGGGGCGTGGAGGGTGGGGTATAAATCCAATCTCTTCTTCTTCTTCTTTTATATATATTTGAAAAAATATATATATTTGAAAAAATAACTGTTTGTGTGAAGAGGGAAAATGAATTGTGGAAGCAGATCGAGTTTCCTGGTCTGTAAATGAAATTCAAATTCATTCCAGATAAGAAACATATGGACAACAGAAGAGAAGAGCTTGATCCATTCAGCTGCTGCATAAATATGTCTCTCCGTAGAAGTCTGGGGAGGAAAGTAGGAAATTCACTAAAGGTGGAAAAGCAGCACCCAAGCTTTCAAGAGCAGACCAAGGGAGGAGTAATGATCATCGGGGAAAGAGAAATGGCAACACAAGGAACTGAAGCTGAGGCTTTAGAGAGGAAGGTTAAAGCCATCACAGATGGAGGTGGATGTTAATTGTGCAGCCAGACTTGGGATCCAGGAAGCAGTCCTGATAACCCTCAGGAGACTGGGGAGGGAGGGAGACTCAACCAAAGGCTATCCTATGATGTCTTTTCCAAGTGTGTGAACAGAGTTAGGGTTGTCAACCTCCAGCTGGTAGTGGGAGTTCTCTGGGATTACAACTGATCCCCAGGTGACAGGGATCAGTTCTCTTGCAGACAATGGCCACTTCAGAAGGTGAACTCCATGGTATTGAATTCAGTCCCTCCCCAAAGCCCACCCCTCTCAGGCTCCACCCCTAAAATCTACAAGTATTTCCCAACGTGGAGCTGGCAACGCTAAATCAGAAGTGATATCACCATGCTGTAGGACATTCTAGGATTGCTGCAAGATTCTAACTCCAAAGACATGATGGAAGAAGAAGAAGAAGAGATTGGATTTATATCCTGTCCTTCACTCACTTGGAGTCTCAGAGCAGCTTACAAACTCCTTTCCCTTCCCCTCCCCACAACAGGCACCCTGTGAAGTAGGTGGGGCTGAGAGAGTTCTGAGACAACTGTCCTTGAAAGAACGGCTGGTACAGAGCTATGGCTTGCCCAAGGTCATCCAGCAGGTGCAAGTGGAGGAGTGGGGAATCAAACCCGGTTCTCCCAGATTAGAGTCTGCGCACTTAAGCACTACACCAGACTGGCTCTCACAAGTGGAAGTAATGTCATGGTGATGCATTATGCCATTTCAGCCCCCCATTCCCCCCACCATCACCCTATCAAGAAGCTGTGGAAAAAGAGGCTGAGGCTGTTGGAAGTGAGGGCGCTGTCCTCTGCCACAGTCTCCAGACTCCGGGGCAAGCGAGACAGCTAGCTAGCTGGTCTGACCTTTCCTTCCTGTGTTTACTCTCCTGTCACTATCCCTTTGAGATGTAGAATGGTGATCTCAGGGAACAACTTCCTTCCTTCCTTTCATTCTCTCCTCAGAACTTCTCTTCCCTTCCTCCTGCCTGCATCAAGAGGGAGGACACGCTGTCCCCATCTTGGCACCATGACTTAGATGGCCTCTCACCATCTGAGTTCATCCTTAGTTAGTTAGACTAAAATACTATCATATTGCTCATCTTTCCTCTCCAGATTGTAGTTGTAGAATAAATTTATTTATTTATTTATTTTTGAGATTTATATCCCACCCTCTCCACCTTACGGCAGGCTCAGAGCAGCTAACTGTTAGTCTGTTAAACTGAAAACATGGTTCTGTGTACCTTTGTGGCACTCTAAGCTTTGTTACCCTGACTGGACGCGCTTCTGCGCTAGAAGCTTTATGCACTCTGCTAATTAGTCAGTGGTTACTGGACTAACTATACTAGCTAACCTCAACAGAGACCAGGAGGTTGTCCTTGACAATGGCCAGTGTACCTTCCCTAATCTGGCCTTCCCAGCTTTCCTGTATGGATCAAGGCACGTTGTGCACATGGATGTCTCCCTGTGGGTCTCATGGGCTCTGAGTGCAAAATGAATTCAGATGCACAGAAACTAGACACCCTCTAGGGTGCAGTGGTTGGAGTGTTGGACTAACACTCTGAAGGCTCAGTTTCAAATTTCTGCTTGCCATAAAAATTACCAGGTGACCTTGAGTCAGTTATTCTCTCACAGCCTAACCCATCTTTAGGATTCTGTGCCTCCAAGTGGGGCCTGGAGATCTCCCAGAATTACAACTGAACTCCAGACTACATCCCCTGGAGAAAATGGCTGCTTTATGGCATCATACCTTGCTGGGGTCTCTTCCTCCCCGAACTCTGCCCCCACAAATACGAGCTGAGGCTTTATCTTGATGAAATAAGTAGAGAGACAAGTCTGTAGTTTTGGTTAGTACTTTTGATTAATATATTTATTCAACAATGCTTAATGACGTTTTTGGAAATGTTTCATTATTAGCACGGTTTCCCACGAAGAAGCTGGTGAAACAGGTATTATAGCTGGCCTGTTGGAGTCATGTTTGTGAGCTTTGTGAAAGCACAGAACAGAACGTAAAGTCTACTGACAACCTCCGTCACTTCCAGTTTTCAACAGGGTCAAATCATAGCAAGGACTGAGGTCCTTCCCTTTCCACCCTCCCCAGTCTCCACCGCCAAAATCTCCAGGTACTCCCCGACCCAGAGCTGGCATACCCAGTTACCAGTGGCATCAGTGGTGGACACCAGTCCTCTGGCACTATCCAGCCTGCCAGTCAAGAGCCTCTTCTTGAGCCCTGCTCTCTGTGCTTGGGCCTGTGGAGGAGAGGCATGTAGCAAGCAGAGAAAGAACTTTCTCAGTTGTTGTGCCTTGGCTTTTGAATGCCTCTTCCCTGCTTTAGTGTCCTTTAGGTGCCAGGCCAAAACCTTTATCTTTACTCAGGCAGTCTGTTGAGGGGTCTCTGGAGAGCTGGCACATAAATAAAGAAATAAAAATATTAAACTGAAGGCAAAACTCTCATACAGATTTTCTCTCTTTATTCCATCTCACCCATTCCAATATCACATATTTTGCTTGCAGATAATGACAATAATGTACCCCAAAGAGGTACTGTCCAGGATAGAGACAATGGATCCTGCTGTTACTGCAGAACAAATCAGGACGGCATCACTGGAATCCTACAACTCATGAAAGAATACAACCCTACTTTTAAAACCTACCCTATTCCCCTCATATCAATGTTCATATTGGGTATTTAAGACAGAGAAATGGAGAAATAAGAAAACAAATGACAGATTTTGGAAAATTAGCAATTGCTGGAGAAAGATATTTTCTAAGAGATATGATCTCTTGTTAGATTTAGACAGCGATCAGGAGAAAAATTACCAGGGCTATTTTTGGACTGGAACGCGCTGGAACACAGTTCTGGCTGGCTTCCGAGCCTGTCCCTCCCCTTCCCACCCCTCCCTCACCAAAAGCCCTGCTCTGCTCACCCAGAAGAAGCGGCAATCCAAGCAGAGCACTGGCATCACAGCTCTTTCCTTTCCAGCCTGCTATTTCTTGCTTAGGCGGTGAGAAATCGCTCTTTTGTCTCTAATCTCAGGAGTCAAGCCTTAGCTTCCCTACAGTGTGTGTGTGTGGGGGGGGGGGGGGTGGTTTCAGAGTCCTCTACCCAAAAGCCTTTTGGTCTCGGAGCTTTTTTTTTTTTTAAGCTGTGTATATTGCTCTTGTGCTCTTCCTGCAATGGCAGTTAGCAGAGGATGCTATTTGCCAGTTCTAAAGTTTTGCTCCTCCAGGCTGCACAACTTCTGCTTCTTCTGGTGAACTTTTGTGTTGTAAATGCGGAAATCCTTGGGGAACAGGGTGAGTTCCCTCCTCCCATGGCCACCCCCCTCCCTTTTATTTTGAAAACCAAAGTAGAAAGAAAGGTGGAGTGTGTGTGTGTATGGACACAGAGAGAAAGACAGAGGAGTAGAAAAAAATGTGAATTAAAAACAAGATATATCTTTTAATCAGGCTTCTTACTATTTGTAATGCCCCAAAAGTTGAAGCAAAAATGTGGCTTCTGTTTTTCCCTCCCCCTCCAACATCAAAGTTCGATTCCAACCCAGCTCTCCTCTCCCCCACCCCCAGTCCTTTTTAGATTTCTCCAGTTTTCCCGCTCTTTGTTTCTCCTTAGCTTTTATTTTTAAAAAGAAAGACAAACATTTCTTTCCATTTCCTTCTACTTATGCCAGAAAGGGATGTACTAAAAGGAAGGACAGTATTGCCCACTGGAAACAAAGGGAAACACTTGAAGGCCCATTAGAAATAATGGGAGCCAGGAATGCCAATTGACTTTCATGGGCTCCATGGAAATACATTACAGTACAAGTCGAGTTGAAAGAAAATGCGGAATGGATATTCCATTAGGGTCCCAAATAGACTACCATGGAACTGGAATGACAGGCCCCAGCTTGGAATGACAGCCCCAGGGGGTAGAAGAAGCATTCTGGGACTGGAATGAGAGACCATGGGGTGGAGTGACAGCCCCTGGGGAAGCAGGAGTATTCTGGGAATGGAATGAGAGACCACGAAGTGGAATAACAGCCCCAGGGGCTAGAAGAAGCATTCTGGGACTGGAAAGAGAAACCATGGAGTGGAGTGACAGCCACTGGAAGTAGCAGGAGTGTTCTGGGACTAGAATGAGAGACCACGGAGTGGAATAGCAGCCCCTGGGGGTAGCAGGAGTGTTCTGGGGCTGGAATTACAGCTCCCCAAGTGGAAGGACTGTCATTCCACTTTATTTATTTATTTATTTATTTATTTATTGGAATTTATATCTTACCTAGCCAATGTTAGGCAGGTCACAATTATAAAACACAAGTAATTACAATAAAATGGCAGCATAAAGAACCGCAACAGCAAACTACAATATTTCACAGAAATTTCATGCATTCATTGGCGGCCATCATTACATTCCAGAACAGATACAGCAATTTCTGAACCCTTGGCCAGGAGCTTGCACCAGGTGATTTATCATGGTGTTATCCCAAGGCCCTCCACCCCCAGCGGCGGTTCCTAATTAAAGGCCTGGTGGAAGAGCTCTGCTTTGCAGGCCCTGTGGAACTGCAGAAGGTCCTGCAGGGCCCTGATGTCATCTGGGAGCTCATTTCACCAGTGGGGAGTCGCCACTGAGAAGGCCCTGTTCCTGGTGATTGTCAGCCTGGCCTCCCTCAGGCCGGGGAGGGTCAGGTGATATTGGGTGTCTGACTGCAGTGTTCTCTGGGGTATATACAGGGAAAGGTGGTCCCTTAGGTAGGCAGGCCCCTGATTATACAGGGCTTTAAAGGTTAAAACCAGTACCTTGAACCGGATCCGGTATGCTATAGGCAGCCAGTGCAGAGTCCTCAGCACAGGCTGGATGTGGTCCCACGCCGAGAGATCCATCAACAGCCTGGCTGCGGTATTCTGCACCAGCTGCAGCCTCCAGAGCTGAGACAAGGGCAGCCCTAAGTAGAGAGCATTGCAGTAGTCCAGCCTCGAGGTGACCATAGCATGGATCACTGTGGCCAGGTCATTGCGTTCGAGGAAGGGAATCAACTGCCTAATCAGCCGTAGATGGTAAAAGGCTGCCTTGGCAGTGGCTACTACCTGGGCCTAGTTAAGGAGGTATCCAGGAGCACTCCCAAACTCCGGACCCTCAACACTGGCACCAATGGCACCCCCTCATAGGCTGGCAATGGGGTCCTTAGCCCCGGTCCACTCCGACCAAGACACAGGACCTCCATCTTCGTTGGATTCAATTTCAGTCATCTCAGCCTGAGCCAGCCCACCACATCTTGAAGCGCCCGCTCCAGGTCGTCTGGGGTAGCCGCGGACTGGCCGCCCAACAACAGATATAGCTGGGTGTCATCAGCGTACTGGTGACAACCCACTTGTGCCTCCAGGCAATCTGGGTGAGAGGGCGCATATAGATGTTAAACAACATCGGGGAAAGCACCACCCCTTGTGGCACCCCACATACTAGTGGTTTCCTCCGGGACGTCTGCTCCCCCAGCGCCACTTTCTGTCCCTGACCTTGAAGGAATAAGGCAAGCCACTGCAAGGCGAGCCCCTGGACCCCTGTGTCGGCAAGGCAGTGGATCAGTAGCTGGTGGTCGACTGTATCGAATGCGGCCAACAGATCTAACAACACCAGCACCCTGTACCGCCTCGATCCAGATGCCGCCAGAGGTCGTCTGTGAGGGCGACCAGTGCCGTTTCTGCCCCATGACCCGGCCGGAAGCCAGACTGAAATGGGTCCAGCACAGAAGTGTTATCCAGGAAGCTTTGCAACTGAATCACTGCCACCCTCTCCAAAATCTTGCCCAAGTAGGACAAGTTGGACACCGGCCGATAGTTTGCCAATTGGGCCGGGTCCAGTGATGGCTTTTTCAGGAGAGGGCAGACCATCACTTCCTTGAGTGCCCCCAGGAACAGTCCCTCCTTGAAGGACTTGTTGATAATCTCCCTGAGAGCACCTCACAGCCCCTTGCAACCAGCTTTAACAAACCATGAGGGGCACAGATCACGTGGTTGGACGTACAGTTGCAAGCAACCTGTCGACTTTTTCCAGACTGAGTGGACTAAAATAATCCAGAATGGAACTAGAAGACGTGCATGGAGCCTCGAGTTCACTAACTGTCTCAACTGTGGCTGGGAGGTCGCAGCGAAGCAACAAGATTTTATCTGCAAAATAGCTTGCAAAAGCCTCACAGCCAATATCCAATTCCCTATCATTTAGTCTGCCATGCAGCAGCTCTGTTAAGGACCGAATAGTTCTAAATAATTGTGCTGGGCATGAGCTTGCAGACACAATCTCAGCCACACAGAATTGCCTCTTTGTGGCCTTGATTGCCACCTCATAGGAGCTCATAAATGCCCTATACGGTGCTCTTGATGCTTCGTCGCGGGCACGCCGCCACCGTCTCTCTAGCCATCTGAGTTCTCATTTCATCTGCCACAGCTCCCCAGTATACCAGGGAGCCCGCTTAGAACGAGGGCGCAGAGGGCATCGGGGGGTGATCTTATCAATGGTCGCCGAAAGCCGGCCTTGCCAGTCCTCGACCAACTCATCTAATGAGCTGCTGGCAGGCATGGGATCCCGTAGAGCCAGTAGGAGCCACTGAGGATCCATCTGACTCCATGGGCAAGCCAAAATATGCTCACCATCTACAAAGTGTCTGAGTGGCACCCTCAGATGGGCCTTCAGGGCATGGTGATCTGACCATGGAGCTGCCAAGGCAGTAATCGAATCCAGCAACCCCCCCCCAACAATCAGGTCGAGCATATGCCCGGCCTGGTGCATGGGCACTGTTACACATTGGGTGAGTCCCAGTGCTGCCATGGCTGACTCCAGGTCCATCGTCGGCCCAGAGGCCATGTCCTCGGCATGGACGTTGATGTCTCCCACAACTAAAAGCCTTGGGTACTCCAACACCCAGCTGGCCACAGCATCAGCCAGAGATGACAGGCTAGTGGGTGGTGCATTGGGCGGTCAGTACACCACCCAAATGGCCAAACTCTCCCCAGTGTCCCACACCAAGCCAGAGCATTCTATGCCCGCCAGTTTCAGCAGAGGGAACGCCCTGTAGGAGTAAGCCTCCTGAATAAGGAGTGCCACCCCCCGCCCCTCTGTCCGTGATTGGTGAACGACCAAGAACCTGGGTGGGGCCATCTGGGAGAGAGTGTGAGACTGTACCAATAGGTATAATCCACAACAGGTCTCCTTAAACAGATAGTCCTTTATTTTGCAGAAAAGATCATGTTGGTCGGACACTTCTTCTGTAAGTAATGGCCAAGCTTAGAAATACAATCATAATTATACTGGATATGAAATATGGTCCAGCTACCTTCTACCAATCAACACACAGCATATTTGGCACCCAATTATACTGGCTAAATGTTCCCAAGGAAAGCGCAGCAAAATGGGTTCTCAAGGAAAATACTGTTGAACATTCTAAGAGAACTGTTCCCAGAGAATTTAAGAAAACAGAAACCTTAATTCCTATGGTTCATGTAACACATAACAGGAGGCACTTCCTTCCAAGGTCGCTAGTTGAGGAGGCTAGAGATAACAGCGGATGAGTAATGAGCATGCGCAAAGCAAAGCAAAGCGAGTGAGGCTAAGCTAACTGTGCATTCCAGCGGAAGGGGTCGGGTTCCCAAAGCTAGCTCCCAGGCAGGACCTGTAAAGCTGAAAGGAATGCAGCAAACCCAAAACAATGCAACAGAATCAGAGTATGAATCGTATGAGAGGAGCAGACACCCCAGGCTATGGCAGTTCACTAACAGAGAGCCACCGTCTCCCCATCCCGCACCCAGGTCTCAGTCACGCAAGCCAGATCCGCTCCCTGCTCGACTAAAAAGTCTTGCAGGGTAGAGGTCTTGTTATTTATGGACCTGGCATTGCACAGCACCAATGTTGGAGGGAGGTCTCTCCCAGCCCCACTGACTGTCACCCTCGGGATGGGATGCAGGCTGGAAGGGGGCCAAGCTTCTCTGTTTCTCCACCCTCCTCCCTTTATTACATGCCTGGTCCCACCACTAGACTTCCCCCTCCCCAGGAGCACTGAAATCCCCCGACCTACATCCCCCATCTGTAATGGCCTCCGTGCCATGGTACAGCACCCCAGGCTACCACATAGGTGGGTGGTCAACAGATGGCAATAGTGCTGTACTGAACAGAGGATCTGCAATGTTTAACACCACTAGCCCACTCCTATACTAAAACACACTATCCAGCTATCTAGGTACAATAAAACTAAAACTAAATAAACCTAACTAAGAAAACAATACATCCTACACCTAGGTTAGCTACTCTATAACTAGCCCACCCTGTCCTCCCTGCTCAACCCCTCACCACTCCCCCTTTGGGATTAGGACTAACAGTTCAACAAAGGGTGGGAAACACCACCTCCTACAGTGGCAAACAATGAGGGTAATGATGTTCCAGCCTAGGATCTTCTGGCTTCTCTTGATCATCTGAACTTGTCTCCGCATCGCCAATCTTCTCCTGGGAGCTGCACAGCCCACCCGGAGTCCGGCCACAGGGCAGGCACTTAGATAGGTGCCAAGTTAGTAAAAGAGTGCCTCCAGATTTGAGCTCAATCCAGATGAAAAGTGGTAGCCAGGCACAACCACAGAGGATGTACAAACGCCCCCTGCTGGCCCACACAAGCCCCACCAGTGAAGTGAGTGACACAGACTAGCAGAGGGAGTCCAGCAAACAGCGGGAGGGCCCAGCAGCAGCAGGCCAGTGCCCAAGCTGCAGCTCCCGGCATCAGAAGTTCTCGGCGACAATGGGAGCCACCACTCTGCACTTGACACCCAGCGCCTCACGGCAGTCCTCACCACCTCTGTGCAGGGGGCCCCTCATGCTCCTGCACTCCAGCAGCAGTCTCAGTATGCCCCCGGTCTCCCTCCGAGGCAATGCACCCAGTGCCAACACCCGCAGCGGCCGCTCCCTCAGCCTCCCAGTCACAGAGACCCGGACTCTTGCCATCTAGCCCAAACCTGGCCTCCGTTGAGTCTCCCAACATCTCCCAGCTGCTGCAGGCCCCCCAGGCCCCTCGAGCCCAGCATTTTCCAATGCAGCAGAACCTGGAGGTTGCTCCCATGGCTGCCCGGTCAGAGAGGCTCAGCCTCTCACCCAGCCTCTTGCCAGTTGCCCCGGGCTCAATCTCCTCTGTGCCTGGTCACCTGCGCATCTTTGGGCGTCTCCCAGCTGCGGCAGGCTCGGCACTCTCTACTGAGGCAAGGCCCAAAGGCCTCCGGCACCACCACCCAAGCCTCGGCTTCCACCTCAGCTCTGGCATTCCATGTCTCCTGGCCGCTGAGCACGGCGTCTCCAGCACTCAGCATTTCCCAGCCGCAAGTCACAGCAGCAGCTGCAGCAACTCAATGCCCCAGCCGAGAATTGGCTGTAGCCTGGCATTCCTGCTCCTTCCCCCAGTATAGGCAGTTGGTAAAGGTAAGGTAAAGTGGCTATTGGCATTAAGCAGTTTAAAATTCGGTGGAGCTCACATTACAAGCTACTACACCGGCTGCCGTCTTGGATGGATAACCGCCATCTTGGATGGATAGCCACCATCTTGGATGGATAATGGGCAGGCAATGGCATCTGTTGCCTTGAAAACCCTGTGGGGGTTGCCATATGTCAGCTGTGACTTGACAGCACTTCCTCCACCACCACCAATCTGTTTCATGAACTCATTTTGATTTTATTTTGTCAATAGGAACCTTTAGGGATTGATTCCAATCCAGTGTGGGAATAATTGTTGGACATAAGATATTGGTTCAGGCAAGATTTTGTATAGATGGGACAGAAATATTTGAAATAAGTTGTTCATCCTCTCACCCCCATTCCACAATGCACCACCTTGTTCCACCCTTTTTTCCTTCTCTATCTGGATGCTGGGATGTGGAATGGTATTGTTTAGTCCAATCTTATAATCTCTTAGAAGCTTATCAGGGTCAGTACTTGAATCAGGGATCTCCAACAAAGACAGAAGAAGACAATTACAAACTACCACTGCTTCCCAGGTGCCTTGAAAGCCCCTTGCTGGGATCACCACAAATCCGTTGTGACTTCACGGCACACACATACATACATATCCGGATGCCACCAATTTCCATAGTTAACACACCTTCCCTCTCCCTTTCCACCTCTATATGTAAAATTGTGAACCAAAAGTCCTTGGGAAATTGTGCAGCTCAGAGGCAACTGGTGACCTGTCACCATTTTGGAGACTTTTGGGGCAATGAGTTAGATTTAAAGACTTATCTCACCATTTCAGTATAGTTTTCCAAGTTCCAGCATGTTTATTGAGATGTTTGCTTATGTTACTGTTAATGTTAATTTTAAAATAAATATAATATTAATTAATTAATAAAAATATGGAATTGGAAACTTTTTTTAAAAAATAATATTTTTATTGGTTTTGTCAAAACCGTTTTGACAACAAACAAGGTAAATAGAATAAGAAGCAAAAGGTGGGTGTGTCTGGATGACCACACTTCTGGTAACATGGGGGTGTGGCCTAATATGCTAATGAGCTGCCCTCTCAGGGTTGTGGCCTAATATGCTAATGAGTTCCTGCTGGGCTTTTTCTACAAAAAGAGCCCTGAGTAAAGCTATGGATTTGGGGTTTGGAATCAGTCACTAACGTGAGTTCTGGATATCAGCACTGAAACGTCTTAATTTTTCAGTAAATCTCACTGCTAAAGAGAACATGATCAAAATGTTTTGTCAGAAGCATCTAGCCACTCATTAATTAAATGAAATTAATAAAATCATTAATAAAATAATAAAACATGATTTTTGGATTTGTGGACTTGCTGACACAAACTTTATAGACGTTTGCAGAGATTAGTAAAGCCAAAAACTGCTGGGAAATGGCTGCTAGAACTATTTCTCAAATATGCTATCTGGTATTCTGTAACTTGCAGATTAAGGTTTCTCATATATACTAGTTAACATCATTCAAACAACTGTACTTGTATGCTTTCAAATTGTTATGGTTCTAAACTCTAAATTCAGCACTGTTTGTTCTTAACTCTGTGACTGGTTGATGTTTGTATTGCGGTGAGGGTTTTTTGTTTTGTTTCTGGGGTTTTGTTTTATTGGGTTTACCTTCAATCTTGAAATGGCATCGTTACTGTACTTTAAAAAAATTATAATAAACACGAAGTTTTAAAAAATAAAACCATTTCTCAAAGAAAAGGTAAAGATTTACATTTCTCCTCTGAAACTTTCCTGTTGAATTATGTACACTTCCTTCCCATAGGTACTCAAGAATTTGTTTTAAATGCTACAACTTTTGCAAGTTTAGTCTTTGCTAGATACTGGGAAAGAAACATATCTCCAAATAAAGAGGAGAGTTTGGAGAAACTGAAGCAATGTGTAGAGTTGAGTAAACTAACCTGTATGTTAAATGGTAAAACGTTGGATAAGTTTGATAAATGGAATGGTAGAAATTTCTGACTAGGATGGTGACTTGAACCTAATGACATCTGCATGGTTTGTTTATAGAACAGAAGATGAACTTGTAAAGCCTGCTATCCAACTTTCCTTTTACTGAATAAATATTATCTTTAAAATAAAAAATAAAAAATTAAAGCTGAGAAATGTCTTGTCAGTAAGATGGACACATGGAACTCTTCTCCTGGGGACCGGGGCCGGCAGACAAGCCCTCAGGCGGCTGGCACCCAGTAGGAGTATTCCTGTGTGGAGGTATGTGGCCCAAAGACTGTCATTAGCTGCTTAGTAAAGAGCTGGGAAAATTAGCATAATTGCTCTTGCCCTGTTATCATTTGCATTCTTTCTGATGACTTCCAAACACTGCAGCTGTTGCCCAAAGGCACCTGGCCTCGGCATCATGCTTTAATTATATTATATAATTCATGTGTGTAATAAAACCAGTCACAAAATACAGGACAAAACATGAAAGGTTTTGGAGAACAAAATGCAGTGGCTACACATTCGCCTGGCACCCAGTTGCACTTTTGGAGTGGCCCATGCTGGCATCCACACAATAGCCTCTTGTGGGAAGCAAGCTGGATCTCTTAGGACTTTAAGGGAGCAATCCTAAGCAGGTCTACTCAGAAGTAAGTCCCACATCATTCAGTGAGGCTTAGTCCTAGCAAAGTGTCTTTAGGATTGTACCACTGAAGCAGGAGAAAAAGCAGCCTAGGCAAAGCCATTCACTTCATGAATCAGCTGCACTCTCCTCTGTATGTATTCTGCAGCACCCCTTAAGTTCTGCCAATGGCTTAGTGGAAAGAGCCAGCCTAGCAGGTTGGCTTGGGAGATCTTAAGGGCCAAGTCCCAGTTGTGAGATGGTAGCCCACTACGAGGTGACGCAATGGCCTGTTATAACTTTGAATAATTTAACATGTCATTGAACCTCCCGTTTCATTTTTCATGTTATTGCTCTTTTTGGTGGTTGTTTTATTTTATTTTTTCTTTCCAGTTGTTCTGAGATTGCTAAGAAAGGCACTGTTGCAGTTGCTATTTTAGTGCAGCGGATGTCTATTTTACTGCTGCTTTTAATTCAGAGGTAATTTTATGCTTGCATTTTTAATTGTTTTATGTTCTTTTAATTATCTGCAAGCTGCTGCTAGTGACTTGGGTGAAGAGAGGGGATAGAAATTATGAAAACAAATGAATGCCATTGACATTAGGGAGCAGTTCTTCAACTAGTTCCCTATCCATCTGACTATCCCACAGTCTACTCCACAGTCCTCCAGTCTACCCATCAGAACATCATAGGGAACCCTGTCAAAAGCTTTACTGAAATCCAGGCAAACAATGTTGACAGTGGTCCCACAATTCAGTAAGCTCATCACTTGATCAAAGAAGGAAACAAGTTTGGTTTGGCAGGACCTGTTGGGGACAAATCTGTGCTGACTTATAAAAACTTTCACAGAAAGATGCCTCTGTACTTCAGCTTCCCCCCCCCCCCTGTGCTTTGGGGAAGGAGTTAATTGAAAAAAATAGAGAAGGATGACGGCAATGAACTACCTATCCCAGCAGACTCATCAACACTTGTGTGTATGCTCAAAGAAAAAACTTTTTTAAAAATGGCCAACAGCCCCATGGACTACATATCCCAGCAGGCTCATCAGCA
Organism: Lepidodactylus listeri; assembly: GCA_029233225.1. Classification (NCBI taxonomy): domain Eukaryota; kingdom Metazoa; phylum Chordata; class Lepidosauria; order Squamata; family Gekkonidae; genus Lepidodactylus; species Lepidodactylus listeri. The sequence continues at coordinate 72,765,736 of JARCFY010000013.1, forward strand.
TGCTCAAAGAACAAACTAAAGAAAATGGCCAACAGCCCCACTTCCTGGCTGCTGTGTCTGATTGCTCAAGGATGGGCTGAAAGCAATTTGAAGATTGCTAAAAGTCTGATCACAATTCTCTGTTACAAAAAACACTGGATCAATTAGAG